>JAPQWN010000008.1:66068197-67428822 GCA_028538565.1 Umbellularia californica
TATATAATAATGACCCATGCAAGATACAAGATTATCCGAATTTAAATGAACTAAGTCTCTAATCAATCTAACCGACCTAATCTTATCTCTAGAACATTATCTCCGGGAAAAATGAGTAGGCTTCATATTGCTTATATGCAGTGGAGCTCATGGCCCCCTGTTAGATACCTTCTTATTAGTAGCGGTGGAATACATGGAAAGGTCTCCTTATGAATATGGGTCAATGAAAAAATTAGCTTAGTCCAATCGTCCTAGTCCTTAATTTAATAGCCTTAATGTTTAATGGTCTTTCGATTATAGATTTCTTTGATATTAAATCCAACAGTGGAGAAAGGTTTGATGGGAGTGAAAGTGGGCAGGGTGCCAATATGCAGGATGAGAGTGGATAAAGGCCCTGCAATAATCAAATATGGCCTTAAGTGAGCCCCACAAAGCTGGACAGTTCCTCCTTTAACAATTACCTGGTTTCATTTTTCATAGCTTCAAACAACAGAAATTACTTACGGATGAAAAATGTCCCTTGATGAACTTACCAATCCAAACCTTTCTCCTTGAAAACATAAGTTCCAAGCTCGCAAGAGGGCTCCCTCTCCTTTTCACTAGTCTTAACTCAACCATATGCTCTCATTTTAACAAAGAAACTTCTGCTTGGTCCTGGTTTGCAACTCATCTTAGAAACCACAATTGCATCACCAATGGCCCCACCTAATACTTTGTGGGTTTGTTGTCCAGTTGTAGGCTTCCAATTATCTTTGTTATGTTTTTTGGTGTTGTGGGTGGTTGTGCTCACGGTACCTAAAATGTGTTGTATTGTTGTGTATTTTTGTCTTCTCCTTAATATATACAAACTTAACTTGCAAAAAAAAAAATGGTAAGCCACACATGGAAGATGCTATGTGCCTCAACAGAATATGTATATATATGGCAAAAAGAAAGCAGAGGAGTATGGAAAACTCTAACATATATCAGCCCAAAAGTTTAAATTTATATGTGGAAGGCCTAAATAGGTAATATGAAGCCTTTGTAAACACTCCTCTTACGTGCAGGCCCAATAAATTTCATGGACAAGTGTGTCACGTGGGCTACAAAAGAATGACGATATTGAAACCGCTCTAATACCAAATGAGAAACCATGTACCCTAGCAATCCAGAAAAGAGAATAGCAGCTCCAAGCATTTTCTTTTTCCTTCATAGCTCAATAGATGAATGTTGATTTATCCTATTATGAATAGGATTCCAACCCTCCATTCCAAATTTATCAAAAGACAGTTCTTCAATATTATTTGACTCCTCAATTGAGGATACAACATGCTCAAATTTTCAGTTAAGGATCTAAGAAATTTTTTCTATCAGTCACTTCACTCGCACTTTCATGTGGTAGGTTTATATGGGAGGGAGGTTTGAAATGATGATAGGTGGGTCCATTGTACCAAACAGAAAATCATTTACTTTTGCTAAACAAAATTGCCTTTTGACATTCCTATTTGATGAATCTCATCTCATTTTCATAATGCATTATTACATAACAAAGCATATTGTACATGAGATATTTCAATGATTCCCAACATCCCAATCCTCATCATCATGCATATATTTATCAAACTGTAAGCCAAATAAAGCATCTTTTGACAACAGTGGGCCTTCGCTGTAGAAATCACCATATTGCAGGAGACACTGGTGCATATCATACCAGATGTCTTTGTTGTTAATCTCACCACCATCCAATAGATACCATGAGATTTGGATATGGTAGACAAAAAAAAAAAAAAAAAAAATCACATCCCACTTTTAACTTCTCAACAGTTTGGTAGGGCTGACTTTATGATACATCCAAACCATCTACACACATGCGGCCTCCTTTAAATAAACTAGATCCATCAAGTTTTTACCGATCCAAATCGATTGAACCATTGGATCGAAGGTTATTCTTTTACTTTAATATAAAGTCATTAAATTCGTAGGCTACAGATTTACCAGAAAAAAAAAAAAAAAAAAATTTGTGAGCCACAGATGAATGGGTTAGAGGCATGGGATTGACCCCAAACTTGATATATGGGTGGGCCTATCCAAGATGTATCTTTCCATTTCCCCCAAGTCCCATGTTCAGTGGGGCCCTAGGTGGGCCCCATTAAGTTTGTCTCTCACCAATATTGTGAGGGAAAGATGCCCACGATTGTCAGTATTGGCACCAAGGAAACAAAAATGTTATCGTTATGAATCAGGATCCTCTAAGTGATTTGACCCACAGTGAGGGCCGTGTTCATGGCAGGGCCTGCTCCATGGTGATATGGCAACCGTGACTGGTCCACCCACGCTCGCGGTGGGGCAGAACCTCACCAGATCCGGACTCGAACGTTATTGGCACCCACTCACAAAATTGTCTAGCCAAAACATTACTGTCAAAGAGCTATCTCATCACATCAACTTTGTTGACAGAAGCTCCTGAGGCCCACCCTAGCATTCCTCGCGAGCACATGCTAAATGCCGATCCAGAATAATCACATTGATATGGCACACACCCTGTAAGTCAGGAATCCTAGGTCCAAAAGTAGGTTTCAGTCCACTCTGCTTCAACTTTCGACAAGATCTATGATGCCAAACCACCCACCCAGACACCACACAGTGGAAAGTCTCCCATGAAACCAAAATATCACACATGTTTCTTGTCTTGAGAAAGATCCAAAAAAATCTACTATGCCCAAACTTCCATATACTTTGCAAGGCTTTACACATCCAGAATTTCTTCCCATGCATTTGTATCCCACTTTGTTTTGATAATATCAGAAAATATAAAAGGGTTTTTTTTTTATATACCCCCTTAAAGTTTATAGGATTTGTAAATAGGCCTCTATGGTTTCAATATTTGTATATACCCCCCGACCTCTCATTTTAATACCTTTCAAGTCCCAAAATTAATAGCTTTACAATCACCATAAGTTCTTTAGAGTAAAATGACATTTTTTTCCGTCTCTTTATTCATATATGCATACTTTCAAAAGCTTGTATTTGTTTTTCTTTAAATTTTTTAATATTAACAATTACTATAGTACATTCAGTGGGAGAGAGTAACCCTATATAAATCCATTTTTATCCATACGGGGCCCATTTTATCAAGTCTAAATCGATCACAAAGAAAATCTACACTGGTACTTATAATTGGTTATAATTGATCCAATCCGTGCACAACCCCCAATTAGATTAATGAAAGTTTCAAATACATGATTAGGTGTTCTGTGCATGGGAGAATTTGAGAGAGATTATTTGGACTTGGGATAAAGTAATGGTATTTTTATAAATGATGACATACTTATATTTTTTTAATTTAACTTAAGGGCAAAGTTGTCATTTTTATAAAAATTCAACACAAAATCTTTTGGTAGTCACAATGACTAGTAAATTTGGGGATATGGAAGGTATTAAATTGAAAACGTATGGGGGTATATACAAATATTGAAACCACAGGGGCCCATTTCAAATTCTATAAAGCCTAGGGGGGTAAATTCAAAAAAACTCAATCTAAAATGAGTTCCAATTTGGATTGAGAGCTCTGAATCTGTTATATACACATGATTTTCAACACACACACACATATACCCAATTTCACTCTAGAGGTACCTCTCAAAGACATGGTTACTATGAGATGAAACAATCTCACCACTTTCTGTGCCCATCATGGGGATAGGGTGATGGAAAGGTCACATTCCAAAACTGCCACATTGGTCCTAAGCATGGAACAGCATAGCTTATGACTTGTGAGACCCACCTAGGAGAATGACAATCATGGAGGGGTAGGGTGTAAGGTCTCCCCATAACCAACCTTGCAAGATTTGAAAGCCATTTAATCATAGGAGGTAATGATTAAGAGCCTCGACCGTTAGATAAAGTTGGAGTGCCAAGTTTGCATGATAAATCCAAGGGACTTTGGACTCAAATAAGTGACAACATTAAAAAAACCACATGCTTCCATAAATGCATATAGCCATTGAGATATGATATCTTATATACAATACAAAGGGCATGTATCATTTTGGGTTATATACATTTAGGTGCCGTTTGGTAGCTTAAACAGGGTTCTAATTGACTTCAAAACTAATCCAAATAGATATTTGAGTTCTTCATACTGTTTGGGAAAGTCTATTTTCCTCTCTGATTGAATACACATTTAGACATTTGGCCTTTTAACTCAAAAAGTAACAAAAAGGGAAGAGAAATCAATCAGACATCAATGTGTACGACAAAACCTTCGTTGTTATTTCTTTCAGAGAAGTTTACCTCCATAACTATACTATATGACAAGTTTACACGCTCTACTTTGATTACAAAATTTGCCTTATACTCTCCTGACTAAATGACAAGTTTGCCCATGTAACTTTTGCTATATATAAAACATGCCTTTTCAATTGAATCGATATTATGATTTATGAGTCTGACCGAACTATCTATTTGTAAAGTACTCTAGTTAAAAAATCTCTATTGTAAAAACTTAAGCCCATGTTTGGCATCTCTATTTCATACCTCTATTTCTCTAAATGTCTAAATTGGACAGAGGTTTAAATAATTAGAGCGTTTGGCACAAGATTCTAGACTCTGTCCGCTTTAGACATTTAGAGGCAAATCCTCTAAAATCCAAATGCTCCAAAAATGGGCAGATGAGAAATAGAGCTTTTGGGTCTTAATAATATAGAGGCGAGGTATTTAAAATAAATTCGTACGTTATCAAACACGTTTTTTTTATTCTAGCCTCTTTTTTTAATGGCTCTATTTTAGATGGATCTATAAAAAAAAGAATAGAGATGCCAAACAAGCCCTAATTGTATCAACTCTATTTCAAACAAATTGGAGTTTCTCAAAAGGCCATTAATGTTTAGTTGGTTATTTAAATTTGGGTTTTTGATTTGAGTCTCTTATTAAAATATTGGCTTCATGATTTGGAATTTTTTATTTGCTTTTCACAGATTTGGATATTTTATATATATATATATATATATATAGAGAGAGAGAGAGAGAGAGAGAGAGAATTAATGGTATAATGACCCATCTTTTGAAAAACATTGCCACAATCAACTGACTGCCGTCACTGGCTTTTCTGAGGTCAAGATATGTGCTATACTTTTGTAGATATCAAAAGTGAAGGAGCCGTTTGTATTACTAAGGGGATAAGTCATTTATATTAGGGAAATGCCTATTAGTAGAAAAGCCCGCAATGTCGTCAAGGCCGTGGCTTAGTTGGTTTGAGCCTTGGGTTTACTCCCCAAGGTCTTGAGTTCAACTCCTACCCCTTGCATTATCTTGGTACGATGTGTGCAGCCATGTATGTGCCCTCTGACAACAGTCCTTGCTTGTCAGAATAGGGTGAACCCCCGGGCCGGAGGGGGAAGGTCCGAAGGTCGGGCTGGCAAGGGATACTCTGAGTCATAAAGAATAAATAAAAAAATGCCTGCAATTCTCTACCTATATCTTCCAACGTGTAAGTAATATCCATCACTAAAATAAAAACACATACTGTCAACACAAACAATAAAATATAAGACATGAAAAAGGATACCATCAGATAATTTCTGGTCTTGATATTAAGGGAAAAAAAAAAAGATTATAGCATTATCTTTGTAATGAGTAACGCTTGTGTAGGAACAGCCATTATTGTCTAAAATAACAGCAGCTAAATACACAGGATATTCCTTTGATAAAACAGTATTGCATAAGTACATTAATGCTATCCCTGAATTGTCTTTTCTTTTCATTCATGCTTCAGCACAACCTGGGCCAATGGCATGGTGATCTAGATTGTTGATTGCATGTGCCCCACTTTAGACAGGCAAAATTAACACATCTAGTATTTTCATTACATACTTGGTACTCGTGTCCATCACTTGATCTTCATAATCATCTGATTGTAAAGGACAAAGGCTGAGTGCCAAGATCTTCTATTCTGGAAAACATGTTGGCCATCTCCAACCATAGTGGGACCCGTCAGATTAATGGTCTGGGTCACCAAATAGTGGCCCCAAACTTGCACATAACGGAACTATGAGAGCATCACTGCACTAATGATTTTGATACATTATGAGAATAATTCCTCATAAAAAGATGCCAACTACTAGGCAGGCAGGGGGGATATAAAAGCACAGTATGACCTATCCCCAGCCTCAAAATTGGAAGCTGTGAAAGCTATGGTTCTGTGATCCAGAAAGATAATCAGAATAGATGGAACCTAATGTGTGAAATGCTCCAAACATAACCCAAGATTCTGAGGGGTAAAAAAGATGGAGAAATGGAATTTTTTTTTGAAATCTTAGCAATCTAATAATTGGCCTTGGTTAACTATGGTCCTTTGATATGATTCTTAATAACTACCAATAAAAAAGTGCAGATTGTCCCAAATTGAAAATTCAGGGCAATCTTTAACTATATGATCCACAAGACATTGATGGCCTGAATCACCAAAGCTAGTCCTGCATTCAGATACTTTGAAGATCGACGACACTGCATATCCTTGAAGCAGATATCACACAATTCTTCTTACATCATATCATATCTTGTATTAAAAGAGGTCATATAACTGATTAAATATTCAGACCTCATGACAGATTAATATTCATTGAACAACTTTACTTTTACAAGGTGTCACGTATCCCGACTCCTAGAATGGAACCCAATAACGCCATTCAAGCATGCAATTAAGAACACACTATTTTAGAATAGATCTGACTATGAACATAGCATGAAAGCTCAAAAGAATAGTTGGGTTTAAGTTCACAAGATAGAATCAGTACCTTCAACCTTTTGGGGAATGGAAAGGTTGTCCTCAAGCATGAAAGAAAGATCATGCAACTGAGCTATCAACATCTCTACATTGGGATCAGTAGATGCCACTGTCGAAGTTGCAGTAAAACTGCCAACATTACCTTCTGCTATTTGTCTTTCAGAATCTACTCCAGTTTTCAACTCCTTCCTCTCTTTCCTACATGCATGACTAAATATGTGAGAAAAACCTATCACATGATTAGCTTAAGTCATTAATGTCAACCAATGTAATCATGAAATGCCCACTCAAATGTTTCATTTTGAACTCCAAAATTGAGGACTAGCCTTCTAGCATGATGCCGGCCATATGAAATAGGAGTTATTTTGAACTTGACATGCTTAATCGCAGACCAAGTGATCTATAAAACAAAAGAAACAAGCACAAGCACACGTTTTTTTCTTTTTGAACAGTTGAGTACATGTAAGGAAATGAATATACTGGAAGCACTAAAATCTGAAGTCTAAACTAAAATTCCCAAGATTGGAGTGGCAATTATTGGTTACAACTCCCAAGAAAAATCGTACATGCATTTTCCAATATTAATCTCAAATTGGGGTTTTAAGCATGCTTGTAACAATGGCTTCAGACCCTGTACCAGTCAGAATGAAACTATTTATGCAAAGGCCAAATTTACAGTTTAATTGTCGCGATAACCCAACCCACACCCCCAACCCCACCCTCACCCTCTTCTTCTGTCTTTTTCCATGGGAAAAAGAAGTTAGAGAAATAAATAATGGAAATCTGAAACCTCAATCATTATAGCTTTTAGAATGTTTCATACATAGATAAAGCCTTAAAATCTGATATAATGGTGGAGAAAAAATGCTAACAGAGATTAGCTTCCAGGTTGTTTCAACCTCAAAATCAGCAACTGTCACTACCAAAACTGGTTTATTATGGTGAAAATGAAGCCATTGCAAGGTGTCCATGTTTAAAAACCATGAATGTACTGTAGGCTCATCAGTATTAGTGGCTCATAATTCAAATAAGAAATACAGTGTCTTCACACCCACTTATACATATTCAGTTCAAGTCTCAAAGAAGGAATCAAAACCCATGATAGAGTTTACCTGTAACAAGCTTAGGTAAAGATTAATATTACTTTATAATAAAACAAAGTATTATAGCATGGGACTACATACAAAGCTAAAATAACCTTCCATCCACTGAGTTTTGGTAGAGAACCACCAATCTTCTCATGATTCATGTCTGCTTGTGGTTTTATGTTGGAATCTTGCAACATACCCCGCTACCTTGTCATTTGTACTCCTGAGATACCCTACAACACAACACACACCCCACCCCCAACCCCACCAACTCCGGCAGAAGCAGAAATGGAAAAATGAAAAAAATGAAAAGAAAAAAAAAGGAAGAAGAAGAAGAAGAAAAACCTTTGCACTTTAACTTCTGCTTGCTCCCACTCTTGCTTTGTGCAAGGAAGCATCCGTCACAAATTAAAAGATCCATTAACAAGTACTTCCAGAAACATGGGGAAAAAATATACTTTGGCTGCTATTTACCAGTTCATCCACTTTAAGGTATGTGTTTGACATATGTAATGGAAGAGGTGATTGTATTTGTTTGTACACAACCTATCCATTGCAAATTAGCAATGCCCCAAAAGCTCCAAGAAATGGAATAAAAAAGAAATCACAATCCATTTATTCCTCCTTTTTTTTAAAGACAAGTAATCATCATGTATTCTTCTCCCCACATTGCAAACTACAGATGTTAAAATTTTCTTAGACTCCACTCTCCTGAACTGATAACAGGTTCAGATTCAGTTCTGTTCACTACTAAATCATTGACATGCAGAAGTTTATCCTTGAACCCCAAATCCCTTTTTAACTCCTTATTGCAAGCATACTGCAGGCACTTCCCTGATTTCTTTGTCAAACTTGGGCCTCTTGGTGTCTCCAAGGACCTGTCAAATGGGTTTGTTTTCAACCAGTAGTGGCGAAAGACCTATTGACTAGTCAACGTATCATCATAAAAATAAAATAAATTAAAATGCACTGAATAAATTGAGTCAAGATTTTAATTGAACTGTGGTTGAATCTTCAGTTTACACATTAGGGACAAGCTAAATAATCTAGCAATCACCAATTCATACCACTAGCATTTTATATAGCAATTCCCAAGCAGTAAATACATAAGACACAGGGTCAATAATAACAACAACAACAACAATAATAATAATAATAATAATAATGCATATTATTGTTATACAATAACAAAATCTAAGAAGGGCAAACAACAGTATCAAAATTAATTGATGGATAAAAAATAGTACTCTAAAATTGTGAATTATGAGAAAAACATACAGCGAGTGTTTCGTACTCACCTGTCCAAAGGGGAAGTTTCCAAATGCACATCATTCATGCCAGTTGAACCTTTCTGAATGCCTGACTCTCCTGAAAATAGATCGGCCTGTGAAAAGCTACTGAACTCCATTTCGTTTGAATCATCAGTTAGCTTTGAAGCATGTCCATTAGTAAGTGTAATTTGAGTACCCACTTGCGGCCAACTTGACAGATGATCGGATAGATCTCGTGAGCTTGCAAAATCTTTCAAAAGGTCTAAAGAATCATCAGTTTCATTGGTTTTCTCAGCATTACTTGATACCCTTGTGGTGCTAGACTGCCACAGATCATCAACAAACCAGTCATCGGCTTTGTTGGAGACTTCAAAGTGCTCCATCTTGTTAGATACTTTTGTGTCATTGGCATGCCCTGTATCATCTTGAGTCCAGTTGTTGGCCACAGAAGAAAACTGATCTGGAGTCTTTTCAATGTCTCCATTATTTCCTAGGTTGTTTGTCTCGAATTTCATATCCATGCCAGAATCAAAGGCAGCAGATGCCTCCACTGGTCTAGCAGGATTAATTGTAGATGAAATCAGAGTAGGATCGGGTGAATCAGAATCTACAGGATGAGTTCCAGAAGCAGATTGGAACTCTGCCTCCCAAGCAGAAAAAGAATCACCGAACCCACTACCTTCAGAATGTGCTGAGTGAATAGTCTCACCTGAAGACTGAATGTTTTCAAACATACTAAGGCTCTCCTGAGTAGAAGAAACATGACTTGTTCCTATTATCTGATTACCGGCTATCGAAGACTGCAAATTTTCAAACATACTAGGGCTCTCCTGGGCAGAGGGTGTGAGGCTTTCTGTACTTTTGATCTGTTCATTGGGTTCTGGGGTTTCCTTAGCAGCAGCAAAAGTCATTTCCGTCCTTGGACGAGAGAAAAAATTGTCCAGATCAACTCCTGTCATATCCATTGAATGCTCACTTGGATTTGGCACCTTGTTCACAGTGCCATCCCGATTATCCTTTGATTCCTCAGGCCATTTTAAGTCTAAATTTAATAGATCAAACAACAGCATCCCATCCTTTGATGCAACCTGGCCTCTAGTTGAATCACCATCGGCAGTGGTGAATGCAACAGCCTCCTGGAAAATAACACCACCAGTTATCTTCACATTCATCACGCAATCAATACAAAAATTTAATAATATCAATATTTCAGCCAGGCTGCACTGGAATCCCTAAAGTTTGGGAGGAGAGAATTAAGTTGCAGTTATCAAGGTAATTTTCTACTATAAAACACCCAAAATCAGGAAGGAGATTCTCTTCTCCAAAAGAGGCAAGGACCCAAACACTCCTCTAAGTTATGCAATTCATGAGAATAACCAAACAACTGTCATCTACCACTGAAATTGAAAAGGAATTATTAATCAAAATACCACCCCAGCATCTAAAGTTGGTGCAGGACTATTTGTCAGCATGTGATTAAAGTACAAAACTGAACTGGGCTTTCTCTACTACAAGAAAGTGACCTTGCAAGCATGTATAATGCAACTAGTTTTGTACTTTTACGTAAATTGTGCAATCATTATAGTTTGTGTTTTTCGCATAAATCATGCATTCATTGATTCTGGCCCTTTTCACACCTCCCTTCTCACTCGCCCTACCAAGTGGGTCATTGATTCTGGTGCTTTCAAGCACATAAATGATAAGTCTCATTTGCTAAATTCTTTTTTCTTATTCTTCAAGGAAAAGGCTAGTGAAGCTTGCTGATGGTTCTTTTGTACTATCAAAAGGAAATGACCATCACTAGTTTCAAAGGATTTAATCCTTTCTTCTTCGCTTCTTGTTGCCAATGTATGTCACTATGCCAGCTCACAAAATCTATGAATGCTTTGTGACTTTCAATCCAGCCCTTTGGAGAAGACACAGACTTTAGTCAGGCCTGTCCGAGGTCCTGCAGAACCCAAACAGGCCCCAGACGAGCTCATAATCCCAAACACGACTCTCATGGAGGAGAAAAAAACTCACAATCAGGTCCAAAGACCTTAGACTAGCCCCACACCAAGCCACAGGAAAACATGGAGCAAAAACCTAAACAAAATTACCATTTGAGGGATCCTCCGCTGCAGCTCAGCTGAATAGGACACCAATTCCCACTAGGGGGCAAGTGTCTGAGGTCGAGTCTCCTCTCAAGGAAAAAAAAAAGGCCCAAAAGTGGTAATTCTCAAGATGATCCTCATATGTATCAATAACTTGGATCAAGACATATAGATTGATCTATGGAATGACCTATTTGAAGTGTGATAGTGGTGATCCTCTTAACAATCATCATATGTAGCAGTGGCTGATTGGCAACTCCATTTATCTAAAAATCATATGACCTGTAGTGAGTTCTATTAGCTAGGATATACATCACCTGGGTTTTTTCACCTAGATGCGGCATTTCTTGTTCTTAGCTATTCGAAGACCAACCCAGGAGACACCTGCCTCTGATCATTGAAGTTGAATGCAAAGCTATGTTTCACATCTATGCAAGATGATATGGCAGAGATAGCCAATGGGTGAAAAAGGATTCAGAACACAAGGATTTGTACAATTGTTTTGTGATAATTAAATCCCCTACTCACATTGTCTCCAACTCTGTTTTTCATGAAAGGACAAAGCACATAAGGGCTAACTATACGCTTTAGTTGAGAAAGTATCTGATAGCAATATTTTACATCTCATATGCAAAAAAAGAAAAAAAAGTTTGGGTTGGAGATATCTTAACAAGGCCATTGGATGAACTTGCTTAAATTTCAATCTACAAGCTGGAAGTCATAGATGTCTATTCATTAGCTTGAAGGGGACTGTTGATATGTGTGAATTAAACATGTTTGGTTGGTTACATTCATGCATGTAAGTAGATTTATGTGAGTTGCTGCTGACAATGTTTAGTGAAGAAATTAATATTATATAAATACTCATCTTCTTCATAAGCATAGGTAAAAATAATAATAATACTACTACTATTATTATTGTCAACAAATTGTAAGTGAACCTTCAGCCAAAGATCTGAAAATGTCAACGTGTTCCTTCTAACATACTATGAATTACTAAGCCAAGACCTTCCACCACTATAATGAAGAATAAAGGAGAAAGAGAACCACATCCTCTAGAACTCCTGGATCCAGGAAAACAACCCATAAAGATTTACTTAACAATTAATGATCTAGAAAAAGGCTGTGATATGGAGCACTTTCAAATGACATCAATTTGAAATATTTGATGCAATGCAATCAGCCAGCAATCTACTACCGCCACAAACAGACCAAAGCTCAATCCCTCGTCAATTATAAAATCCAACTAATAACCTGAAAATGGATGGTAAAAAATTATTGACATTATCATTTCAAAATCAAATAAAACTAGTAGTTCCACCAATCTTGTTGAAAATATGGAAATTAACTGTTATAAGTGTCTCATTTGAGAAACTAACTTCAATAGAATTTCACTCCATTTCGGATTTTTCCTTTTAAAAAAGAAAATATTTCTCTTGAAGTGTGAGGGTAGACCTGTTCAGGTGCTATCATTGAGAAAGAAAAAGGAAATCTCTTTGAGAAGGAATTCTGAGAGAACACTGAATTTATTTATTTTTATTTTTTTTGAAAGGTTCTCCTTAAGTGGGTTTCGAGTTATCTGAACGCTTTGTATCCCCTTAATCTCTTTCTCCTCTTTACAGGTAGTTGAAAAGCTCTTTATTTGCTTCTTCATCTTTCCACGCGCACCGCTACAACAAATTTAACTGCTAATCACATCCTCATTAGTGAATTTTCATTGATGACCAGTCAATAAAACCCATCAAATGAATGTCCAAAATCAACAGAACATTGTGGTGTGCCATATCTGCAGCTCCAACAAAATATTTCACTCCCCAAAACTTTCAAGTAGTAGAAGAATAGTAGAAGAAAAGAAATAAACATTCCTAAAAAGAGGGATTTCAACAACTTAAGCAAAGTGCTTCATTATTCTTAGTCTGTGCACTTCACCAAATTGCTGATGGGGCATTTCAACCCACTATCAAACACAGAGACTGTTCACTCCAGAATTTTCATCAAGGTCCATCCCATCCAAGTGGGTCCAACCCAAATGACGGTCGAGATCATCAGACACTTGCAACAGTGTCAGATCTCACTGCATCAAAACATTTAAGAGCATTTGCTTAAAGTGGGCATTTGATATTCCTTCCACAAAAGCCACTGCGAAATGAGACCAACCCATTAACGGCCAGGATCAACATATCAGCACCCATTGCTTAAATTTCGTTCAAGTCAAAAAAGATTCTACTCCTAACAAACCCTAAATCACAGTTTCCAACATTTCCACAAATGCTTCTAGCAGTCATACAATTCAACAAAAAGGCATCGGCTTTCACTGTCAGCATCCGAGAAAAATAAAAAAAACGAGAAATCAAAGAAGAAAGAGAAGAAGAAACTCACAGATCCGTCGGCATGGAGAGATTCGAGCAGTCTGCGATAGCCGAAGGTGGAAGTGAAAGAGATCGGGGCCGGATGGGCGTCTCTCCGCTGTTCGGCGCCGCAGTAGACGCAGATCAAGGACTGAAGGCCTCTGAGGAGGCTTCCACGGCATCGATTGCATCTGAAGTGGGGAGGAGATGGATCGAAGGCGGCGATCGCTTCTCCGAGCGTCGGAAGAGGGGCCGCCGGAGCTCCGGGATCGTAGGACGGGACGCCGGCGCCTTTCCGGAGCTGGGTCTGGATTTCTCGGATGACGGAGGATGGAAAATCGACGGCCATTAGAGCTCCAATCTCTCTCTTCTCTTCAGGTGTTACTGATGTTGGAGGGTGAGCTGCACGAGTTCCTTTGATTTGTAAATTTGGATGGTTTGAAGTTGGGCGATGGATTAGTACAATTTCATATAACTCATTATATGCAGACCAGGCCCAATATAGGCAAAAGCCCTAAAAGGGCGTGTACTACTTATGCCTAGGGCTGCAAACGGGACGGTTTCCGATCGGAACCATAGTCGACCCGAACCCCTTTTTTTAATAATGGTTCCAGCTCCAGCTACAGTTTTGTTGGGTCCGGACCCGATTTCGATAAGAAAATTCAGATCCGGTTCCGGACCCAGGTCCACCTAGAGGACTCAAATTCAGTTCTAAAATCGATTGTATTTTCTCTTTATTTTTAAAATAAGTATATCATTCAACTTATAACAGTGCATCAAGTCTACAACATCCGGTATTATATAGAAGAATGCCCAAAAAGAGTTGGTTTTAAAATACAAATTGCAATATCAAATAATCATATGCCGGCTCTCGGCCACCGAGTCCAAATAAATAAAATATGAGCACGGCTCATCTATTATAACATAAACCCCATGTCCAACCCAAAGTGGGCCGGGCCAGATCCATGGGCACCCTTACAAAAAACACTTTTCTTTTTAAAAGATAAATTCAAAAGGCTACTCTTTCACGTTTTGATTCCACCAAACCTTTATTTTCGTTGTCTCTTGAATTAACTTTTCACTTTACTTCATCGGTAAAATAAATTTACCAAACAAGCCATTTATTACTTGTTGTGATTTGGTATTATTGCATTTAAACGTTAATCATTCATGCCCATCCCCAAACCCCGACCAGTGACCCGACCCACATGTAAAAAAAAAAAGGAAAAATCAAATTGTAGTTGAAAATGCAAGTTTTCCTCCTCTCAGAGCTGAGGAAAAGTTGCAAAATGCTCCATATATTTCCGTAGAGGGAGAGGTGAGGTTGCTTGCAAGTTTTCCTCCTCTTAGAGTGGAGGAAAAGTTGTAAATTCAATTTTTCTACTTCTGCAAGTATACATTTCCTTTTGCTTCAACATAAGACTAATGAGTAAGGCCCGGGCCAACAAATATATATATATATATATATATATATATATGATAATAAGATATCATAATAACAACAAAATATTTGAGAAGTAGAAAGGAAAGACAATTTTAAAAAAATGCAAAATTTCAATAAAAGCTCAAACTTGTTAAAACTATAAATAAAAGAGTCAGGCATCAAGATATGAAATTGAAAGAAAATAAAACACTGATATCCGTAGTCTCATTTAGTTGATCATCATCATTCATATAATGACCATCATCACATTTAAATAAATCTTAAAGATTATGGAAGGTCAAACAAGAAAAGAACCCTTGGTTGAGTTCAAGTGATTCACGGTGGCCCCACTTATGTAAAGTTTGATCTACTGTCTATATATAGCATGGTCGTGATTTTGAACAATTTAATTTAATAGGTGAGCCCACCAATAGATTTATGGGTCTTAGGCCTCGAACGATCCAAATTCAATATTGGACTTACATAATTTTGCGGACCAAATATCTACAATATAATAAAAGAAACAGTAACCACATTTTCAATTTTCTACAAACCATAAATCACTGATCCACATGAAAAGCCAGTGAGTTCCTTAATTTGATACAAGGGAGAGAAGAAAGAAAAATAATAATAACATAGAATGGGGTCACAAATTTAATTCCTTCTAATTTTTTATTTTGTTTGATTGGATAGAATTTTGATGGGATTGGAAGATATTTTATTTTGTTTGATTGGATAGAGTTTTGAAGGGATGGGAAGATATTGGATAGACTTTTAGTTTTGTAAAGTTTTAGATTTATTTTATTACTTTAGGAAAGTTTTAGATATTGCATGAGTATTTATAAAGATTGGGTGGGGTGTGCCACATGTCACTACGAAATCTAAAAAAGGAGTACCACGTATCGCTCTCCAGCAAAGAGTCCGCTGCTTTTATATATATAAATAATATATAATATACTAATTATAGTATAGAGATATGTATGAAAGTAAACGGTCATGAAACCAAAATAATATTTAAGGAGCGCAATTAAATTATAATAAAAGAATTCTGAAAAGAAAAAATATTTCCAACGTTGCCTCCCAACGAGATTTGCAAATGCTCATGTATAATATAATATTAAAATGTTGAAATTTAACGAATTCTGAAAGTCGAAAGTGACAATTTAACATGGCTGAATTTCTCAAAACTCACAGATCAAACAAGGAAATGAGCAACTAATTTTGGCGTCGGAAATTCCCAACATATGGATTTTTGTTAACAAAATTTCCTCCGACAAACACGCTCTTATTTAGAAACATACAGATCTAACTTCTCTTTGCTCTCAAACACAAACAATAATCATCATCAATTGGGAGGTGGAATTATATATATGATCGAATTTGGGGAGCATCTAAGTCTTTTTTGCATTGTTTATCTTGGAATGAAAATGATATATGGATGTTGGAGAACCACTTCAAATATCAACATCAACGGCGACCTTCTAAAAGAGTTGATGCTTGTTGTTGTGCTACTTCCAAAGATTAGAAGATACAGAAGAGATGTATTCATATAATGGAATGAACAACTGAAGTAACGTTGAATGTTAGAAAAGTTCTGAGAAGCGGCTCTTATTTTGGAACATACAAGCTAACTTCTCTTTGCTGTCAGCAGTCAACACAAACAATAATCACTGCTACTTTCAAATATCAGCATCAACTGAAAACCTTTCCAGAGAGCAGACGCTTGTTCTTCTGCTAGTTTGAGAGACATGGAAGCGATGTGTTCATAGAATGAAAAGAATAGAAATGTTTTATGCATGTGATCTATGACAGTCAAACACTGACCTTCTCCAGGACTCTGAAGTAGTCTAGAAAGAGTCCAATGACAAGACGCTAGAGAATTCAAGAAGCCTCTCATCACCTCCATCTCAAACAACCGACATACCCATTCCAGAATATTCAAGACTCCCACCGACCTTGCAAACCGACTAAAGCACGGTGAAAACGTAGGCCACGTTGATCAGGCCTCCACCACATGGCCCATCACTGACATTAGTAGAGTGCCTATAAATAGTAGTGCTCAGCCACTCTTTGAGATCATCAAGTGAAAAACACAACTTAAGTGTGAAGTTGTCACGATCCGGGCCCGAGATCCAGTAATCCCGAGCCGTGAGCCCATACTTACTCCCGTAAATCCCAAATTAACCGAAGTTAAAACGAAATCCACAAGGGATATCAATCTCAATAAACCTGTCAATTATACAAATCTGCGGAAACAATTTCACTTGACAACATCAATTACAATTTACATATATACAAAATAATGTTTCTTATACATGTATCATATCCATCATTTACTTGTCAAATAGTGCATGTCCAAAATACTGTGCAATGAGCATTAATTACATCCCAAAATGATTATACAAAAAGAATGACTTCACAAAATATTCTTCAAAACAAAATATTCCTTCTCGCACTCGGATGCCCGTATCAAACGGTATCCCGGTCATTCCATTCGTTCAATCCTCCTGGAGGAACCGGAGCGGTCTCCTCCGCTCCTGCCGGGGGCGCTGCTGCACCGGCAATGGCAAACGGGCATGTAATGTCATCAATAACACTAATAAACACGACGGTTCAACAATGTATAAACAGATATTGTAATAGCATGTTAACCCATAAATTAAACTCATTACATCTATTAATAGCAGTTTCAATACCAGATAAGTCTAGAAAGTTCTTACAATAACCATAAGTAAACATGAAAGTCAATCATGTAGACATGTATAGAGTGGCTACTACCATAGCATTCATTTCATTTCAATTACCATCTTCTCTCAAATGAATGATTCATTATTACCATCTTCCCTCAAAGGAAGGATTCCTCTTCCAAACAGAAGGCATCGATCAATACTCATAGATACGATCGGAATTGGTGGGACTTACTAGTTTCCGGGCCAGGGACAACTAGCATCACCACGGAGCTCCGGAACACCCCCAAATACCATCTACTGCAGTATGATTAGACATTTGTCTCATTTATTCATTCATTGAACTCATTTAAAGTTCTAAACAATAGCTAGGTAGTGCCAGACTCAAGGGTCAATACTTCTCAGTGAATAATCCATTTCTGCGTTCGATTTAATACCACGATTCCCATAATAACAAGGGAATGAAATAATAGTGATACCAATCTCATTAGATCGGGACACAATATTACAATAAGGAATTGCTAGACAATCATAATTCCATTTAATTCTATCTTCAATCTAAATAACCATATACGTGTAACCAACAGTTACTAAATGCATGTGTTATTCTTGATGAGCATCACATTTATATTTGGTGTATGCATTATAGTCCCCGTAGTTAATACCCATGGAGTTTTTAGACCACAATTTATTAACTATGAAGTTCTTCCTTCATTATCCTTAATTCTTAATAATTTCACTTTACTCCATAATTAGTCTTCGAACTAATCCAGGGAGCATTTATACTCACAAGAAGTGCTCCAAACTTTCGTAAAAATCCAAAACTCGCTACGGTCCGATCGATTGGCCAAATTTTCACTCATAATTAATGTGTTGGCCAATGTCGGTCAGCTCGGCGGTTACCCGGCGGTTAGCCGAAACTAGGTCGGCGGCTAGCCGAAATCTACTTGGCGGCTAGCCAAATTTTGACTGGCAGCTAGCCGAAATTTCGGCGGTCAGCTCACGGTCAGTTTTCCAGAAGCTGACATTTCTGGCTCGATTTTTCGGTCACCTTACCGTTACCTCGCGGCTAGCCGAAATTAAAATTTCGGCTAACCGAATTTTAGCGGTTAGCTTTCCAGAAGCTGTCTTTTTGACAGGAAATTCTGACTCAATTTCGGTCAGGTTGCGGTCACCTCACGGTTAGCCGAAACAGAAATATGGATTTCGGCTAACCGAAATATGGCGGTTAGCTTTCCAGAAGCTCTCCCATTTTATGGATTTCGGCGGTTGGCTTCACGGTTTGCCTCACGGCTAGCCGAAATTTGCCTAGAACTCTATTTTCGAGCTTCAGAAGTTCTGAAGCAGATTTTCTAACGATGAGTTCCTTGAACTCCCCTCATTTCAATAATCTAACAGTCTTAGAAAGGGTATGTTTGTTGGAAATAACCGTTGGAATCTCTCATTTTATCCTCATACACCCACTATTCACAACATTACTTCCAATACCCATTATTCATCACATTCAATCCATAGCAATTCTATAAAACTCTACAATGGTTAACAATAATCACAAGAAAATGTCTATACTTGCCTCTCTTGAAGGTTAGTTACCAAAAATCCTCTTTGTTTAGCTTATTTTGAAGATGAAACCCCTAAATGAAGTCCTAACTCCATGAAAACATGAAAATACACAACCATTGAACTATTTGTGCTAGAAACCTTCACTAACCAACCAATGGAACTTGAAAGTCATACTAAAGCACTTATCTACTTACTTGAGGTTCAAAGGAATGGATTTTTGAGATCTTTCTCAAGCTCTACTCTCCAACAATGGAGGAATGGCTTGAGGAAAAAGATGAAGTTGGAGATGAGCTCCTCAAAACCCCTTTTCAAATCACTCCTAGACTCTCTCTTTGATGAAGGAAAATGGAAGAGAAAAGAAGAAAAAGAACCTAGGGTTTGGCTTGAAGAGAAATGAAGGAATGAGGCTCATTTCATTCTAATATAAGGTTGTTCACACTAAAACCCCCTTTTGTTTATCCTTATTTCATTTTGAGTCAAATGAAGGGCCACTTGACGAAATCCTCGTCAAACGGCTTCAAGTCTATTATGAAAGTTAACGTACTCGTTGAGATACACGTGTTGGTATCAAGAGTTTCCATATTCGACAAAATATGTATAACTCCGTATTTACGAAAAAGGTCATGTTTTCTTAGTTTAGACTTAAAACTCATCTAATTCACTTAATCTCGTCATTATCCCCTCATTAAGTTCATTTGAGAGTAATCTCATCGAGTTGGGGCATTAACCATCATTAGTCTAATTAGACTTGATTAATTAGCATTAATTTCGATTAATTAGAGTTAATCTCGATTGACTCGGGGCGGGGTCTTACAGAAGTGAAAAGAAGTGAAGTTTAGTGTGTGGAGTGTGGAGTAAGACACATTGAAGTGTGTAGTGAGAAATTAGAGTGAGTGCTCCTTTGTAGTGAGTGTATTGAGTAATTTGTAGTGAGTGAGTCTTTTGCTTATAAGAGTGCAGGCTTAAAGTGTGTGTAAGTTGTAAGCTTTGTAATAGTGTATTTGTGTAAAATTTATAAAGTGAGTTCTTGTTCTTAGTAAAATTTGTATTTTGTAATTAAGCTGTAGCTAGTATGTTTCTCCCATTGTCCAAATATCAAAACCATCTTCCGACAAAGTGGTATTAGTGCCAAATTTTCCTACAAGCAGAGATGGCATCAAGCTTGGTTCAACTCCAGATCCCGAAGCTGACAAAGGAGAACTGGAGTATCTAGATGAAGGCGTTATTTGGATCGTAGGATCTATGGGAGATCGTCATCGAAGGATTCGTGAAGCCCACCACAGAGCAAGAAGCTATGTACACTCTGAAGCAGAAGACTGCCCTTAAAGATCAAAGAAAGAAAGACAAGAAGACCTTGTTCCTACTCTATCAAGGGGTAGATGAATCAACCTTCGAGAAGATTGCTGAAGCACCATCTAGCAAGAAAGCATGGGAGACCCTGAGCAATATCTTCAAAGGCGTTAATCGTGTCAAGAGGGTCCGTTTGCAGTCCCTCCGAGCAAAGTTCGAAGCCACTCACATGAAAGAAGGTGAGAATATTTGTGATTATTTTTCACGATTGCTAGTAATAGTAAATCAAATGAAGAGAAATGGTGAAAAGATAGAAGATATTAGAGTTATAGAAAAAGCATTGAGATCCCTCACAACCAAATTCGAGCATGTGGTTGTGGCTATTGAAGAGTCCAAAGATTTAGAGACTCTCTTAATAGAAGAATTAATGGGATCACTTCAAATCCACGAGCAACGTATGCAAAAGAATAGTGGCTCCATGGTCTTGGAACAAACACTAGAGTCAAAATTGACTCTATCTGAGCAAAAGCTCGAACGCGGAAGTCCGAAGCGGGGCGGTAGCACAAACAGCAATCTTGGCAAAGGTAAAGGGGGAGCAAACCCTCAAAGGCAAGGGTAATTTCAATTGAGGAGCTCCAACAATCGCAGAAGAGGAGCTGGCCGAGGTGGATTCACCCGTGGTCGTGGTAATTCAAGAAATGTTCAATGCTACAACTACAACAAGTTTGGACACTTTGCCATGGAATGCTGGAGCAAACCTGTTGAATGGGAGGAGTGATCTAACTTCGCAGAAGCGAGAGATGAAGAAAAAGAATTGTCCACAGTTCTCCTAGCACAAGAGGAAGGCTATGGCGAAGAAAATGTTTGGTACCTGGATTCCGGCGCAAGCAACCACACGTGCGGGAAGAAGGAACTCTTTGAAGAGCTTGCGGAAGATGTCAGCGGAAAAGTAAGTCTTGGAGACTCATCAAAGCTTCAAGTACGAGGTAAGGGAAATATTAAGATTTATCAAAAAGATGGTGTGCCTGCATATATATCAAATGTGTATTATGTGCCCAACATGAAAAGTAACATCCTTAGTCTTGGGCAACTCTTGGAGAAGGGGTATGTAATACACATGGAAAATCTCTCTTTGTCATTGAGAGATGTACATGGGAGACATATAGCTCGAGTCCAAATGGCGAAGAATTGCATGTTCCCACTCTATCTTAACACAAAGCTAGAGAAGTGCTTCCATGGACTTATAAACAATGAGTCATGGAAGTGGCATCTTAGATATGGGCATTTTCACTTCAATGGGCTCAAGCTATTATCCACTGCAAACATGGTGCATGGCTTGCCTACTCGAAAAGCCCAAGCATGTGTGTGAGGCATGCACACTTGGCAAGCAACAAAGAAACTCATTTCTAGTAGGGAAATCATGGAGAGCAAAAGCACCATTGCAGTTGGTTCACACAGATATTTGTAGACCATTAGAGACACCTTCTCTTGGAGGTAATAGATACATCATCACTTTTATCGATGACCTCGGTAGGAAGCTTTGGTATTCTTTATCAAAGAGAAGTCTGCAGCCTTCACTACTTTCAAGAATTTCAAAGCCAGTGTAGAAGTAGAAAGTGGTTGTAAGATTAAGACACTTAGATCTGATAGAAGTGGAGAGTACACCTCGAAAGAATTTCAAGAATACTGTAAACAATGGGGCATCAGGCATCAGTTCACAACTGCCTATACACCGCAGCATAATAGAAGAGTGGAAAAGAAAAACCGCACCGTCCTCGATATGACGAGGACCATGCTTAAAGAAAAAGGTCTGCCAAAAGAATTTTGGGTAGAAGCTGCTGCGTGTACAACCTACTTACTCAACAGATGCCCTACAAAAAGTATCAGGAATAAGACACCACAAGAGGCATGGCGCGGTCACAAACCAAGTGTGGCCCATCTAAAAATATTTGGGTGTGTTGCATATCCCCAAGTACCAGAGGCAAAGAGGAAGAAGCTTGATGATCGTGGAGAAAAGTTTATCTTTATCGGATACAGTGAGGAGTCTAAAGCCTACAAACTCTACAACCCACTTACTAAAAAGGTGGTGGTAAGTAGAGACGTAGTCTTTAGTGAAGAAGAGGCATGGAGGTGGAATGAAGAAAACACATCCCAAGAAAAGCCTCTTGAAATAGAAGAACAAGATACATATCCTCAAAATAATGAAGGCTCGCGGCGAGGTGATGTAACATCTCCACGTTCAGCATCTTCACTTCAAAGGAGTCCTGAAGGACAAGATGGATCATCAGCAAGCAGTTCATCAGCTCGAAGCTCTTCCTCCTCCATCACACCAATCAAGATGAGAAGCCTAAGAGACATCTATGAGGAAACTAAAGAGACGAACCTCTTATGTCTCTATGCAGACCATGAGCCTCTTACCTTCCAAGAAGCAGTAAACAAAGATTATTGGAGAAAAGCCATGGAAGAAGAGATTCACGCCATCGAGAAGAACGACACTTGGGAGCTTACTACACTCCCTCCAGACCAAAAGACTATCGGTGTCAAGTGGTTATACAAGATCAAGCGCACGACCGATCGATATAAGGCAAGGGTTGTAGCTAAAGGCTACAAGCAGCAATATGGCGTGGATTATAAGAAGTCTTTGCTCCTGTCGCCTGACTTGATACGGTAAGAATGCTTATCTTTCTTGCAGCACATCATAATTGGAAATTTTATCAACTAGATGTTAAGTCAGCATTCCTAAATGGTATACTTGCTGAAGAAGTATATGTAGAACAACAAGAATGCTTTATAGTAGAAGGAAAGGAGAAAAAGGTATGCCGCTTAAAGAAAGCATTATATTGGCTAAAGCAGGCCCACGAGCATGGAATGCTCGTATAGATAGCTATCTAGAGGAAAACGGGTTCTCCAAATGCCCGTATGAGCATTTAGTCTACATAAAGAGAAATGCTCATGGAGAAATGCCTCTACGTCGATGATTTACTATTCACCGATAACAGCCCCAGATGTTTGAAGAATTTAAGTATGCTATGTTCAAGGAGTTTGATATGATCGACTGTGGACTAATGTCCTTCTTCTTGGGTATAGAGGTCAAGCAGCAGCAAGATGGTATTTCCATCTCACAGAAAAAATATGTTAAAGAACTCCTTGAAAAATCCAGAATGAGCAACTGTAATCCTGTAAGCACCCCTATATCAACAGGTCTGAGACTAACGAAAGAAGGAGAAGGAAGAGACATTAATCTGACACTATTCAAAACCCTGATTGGAAGCCTAAGGTATCTCACAATCACAAGGCCAGATATTGTTTATGGTGCCGGACTTTTGAGCCGATATATGGAAAAGACAAAGAATTCGCATTGGGTTGCAGCTAAAAGAATCTTATGGTACATCAAAGGTACCATGAATCTTGGTCTCTTCTACGGCTATGGCAACGAAGCCAAGTTATATGGATATTCGGACAGTGACTGGGGAAGTGATCAAGATGAAAGAAAGAGCACTACAAGGTATGTATACTATCTTGGATTGACAGCTTTCACATGGGTATCCAAGAAGCAAAGTATAGTAGCCCTGTCTACATGTGAAGCCGAATACGTAGCAGCGTCAACAGCAGTCTGCTAAGCTATATGGCTGAGAAACGTCCTGGAAGAATTTGATCACCTAGAAGATGAATCCACAACTATACATGTGGATAATAAGTCTACCATTGAACTAACCAAGAATCCGATACATCATGGAAAGAGTAAGCACATTGACATCATATTTCATTTCATAAGAGATCATTGAAAGCAGAAGACAGTAAAGTTGGAGTACTGCAGTATCACAGAACAAGTGGCAGACATCTTTACCAAGGCTTTGCAAACAGACACATTCACAAAACTAAGAGCAAAGCTTGGCATGAAGATAGCTTCAACAAATTAAGAACGTCAGCGTTTGAGGGGGAGTCATGACAATCAAACACTGACCTTCTCCAAGACTCTAAAGTAGTCTAGAAAGAACCCAATGACAAGACTCTAGAGAATTCAAGAAGTCTCTCATCACCTCCACCTCACACAATCGACATACCCATTCCAAAATATTCAAGACTCCCAACCGACCTAGCAAACCGACATAAAGCACGGTGAAAAAGTAGGCCACGTTGATCAGGCCCCCCTCCACGTGGTCCATCACCGACTTTAGTAGAGTGCCTATAAATAGCAGTGCTCAGCCACTCTTTGAGATCATCAAGTGAAAAACACAACTCAAGTGTGAAGTGAAGAGAAATGAAGTTTAGTGAGTGGAGTGTAGAGTAAGACACACTGAAGTGTGTAGTGAGAAATTAAAGTGAGTGCTCCTTTGTAGTGAGTGAGTGTATTGAATAATTTATAGTGAGTGAGTCTTTTGCTTGTAAAAGTGCACGCTTAAAGTGTGTAAGTTGTAAGCTTTGTAATAGTGCATTTGTGTAAAATTTATAAAGTGGGTTCTTGTTCTTAGTAAAATTTGTATTTTGTAATTAAGCTGTAGCTAGTGTGTTTCTCTCATTGTCCAAAGCCATCTTCCAACAATCTAAAGTAGGAGGAAACTATTGTGATAGATTTGGGACTAATTAACAAATTAAGTGCATGATTTGATGTTTAGCAAATTCCTTGCTTTCACTTTTGCTCCCTTATCTCTATTGATATTTTCTCTTTTGAGAACACAAGGCAATAGGAAAAGGCTCATATTTTTTTAACGTTTGCACCCCCACCAACCCAAAAAAAAAAATTTACCTGGTGCTTGTGTTGGGTGAGCGCGTGCGCCGGGACGATTAGTCCTAATGGGTTAATACCATGATGATACCTTCATTGTAAAAGAAGTTCTGCTTATAGAGGTGTGACTTGGAATAACCATTTTTTGTCTTGGTTTATAGATTACTGTAATCTCAATCAACCACCTTGCTAATAGTTGAGAGGCTAATTTTTAACTGCTATTTGTTAAACTCAAGGCAGTAACCTTCACCAATTAAATTAAATTTGGTTTTAATTACTGTCGAACTTGGGTAACTGTTGGGATGTTTATGGGCCAGGCTAAGGCATATCTAGCCAGGTCCGGCCCAAGCTCAACACGGGCGATAAAAGTTAGGCATGAGCCCACCCATTTACTCGATCGGCCAGGCTGAACCGGGTTTTTCATCACTTTTATAGACATTAGAGCACTAATTAAATTAAATATATACATTTCTTATACAAACCGGCTCAATTATTAATCGTGCCCTAATTACATATCCAAACCCAACCCAAAGTGGGCTAGGCCCAGATCAGACTCGGGCTGGCCCGGCCCATGAGCACCCCTAGGTAAGTGGTATTTTATAGGAGGTAGGTCAATATAGAAGGCTTCCATGGAATATAGGCGGGCTCCACCTTATAGATTATCAAGGAGTGGTGATTGGAGGATCATGTTATTTATTTATGTAATTGAAAAACCAGTTCTCACTCTTTCTTGGCAGAATTTAAGGCGTAAGTTTGGCCTAGTTTTTTTTATAATTGAGATTGACTTATCAAGTGATTCTCACCGAGGTTAAAGCCGCAAAACCTGTTTGGGAAGTACATGAATTTCCATGAAATCTATCAGAACCTTTGAAAAGAGACCCACTTTACTTTCTAAAGTAGCAGCAACTAATCCGGCACCAAACATTGCCCAAAAATCATGCTATCTTGATCTACCTACAGTTAGCCACATGGCATAAGGATGCCCTTTGGATGAAGAAGATTGTGGGCCCTCAGCTAAAGTTAAGAACTGAACAGGGAAAGTCACACAACAACAACATTATAGCCAACAGAAACCATGAATTACAACAAAAAGTACAAGGTCCACTGCTTCTACATTCATGTCCACTCCAAACACACTGCTTCTTTCTATCCAATCCATCCATCCATGCAAGGCCAAACAGCTACTAGACACATACATGAATCACACATATAGACCCGTGAATTAATATTATAACATTAGACATGATGTTCACATGCACCGGGGTGCACAACGGTAGTCGTTGATCTTATAATCAAGGACTAACAGACGATTCAAACTCTCCTTTGGCCATAGCCTAAATATTACCAGGAGGAATATATTAATCCACAAGTTGATTGTTGATTCAATCCAACCGTCAATTTTACCGCGCTTCTAGTAATATTTGGGACCATGCATGAACATCAATAATTGGAGCAGGGTTTGATCCAGTGGTGCTGCAACCTGGTGATGAGGGGTCCTCACAACATGGATTTTGAGGAGATGCACTACTGTTGTGGTCCACCATGTGCTTGTGAACGTTATTACTACATAGATAGATATAGAGTAAACTAGATCATATATATGTTACCAGGCTAAACCATGTTTCCACTGTCAATTTGGACACTGAGTCACACCTTTGATAGAAGCAGACTGTTAAAAACAAATTATCCAACGGCTTGTCCTGATCAAAGGTGGGCCACAAATCCAAAATCAAATTTGAAAGCATGATATATATATAGCCTAGTAATTAATATTAATCCACTTAGAAACTCCACTAATAGGGCCTTTCACCATAGTAATCCCCAGGAGGGTCATAGTTACAAGTCATGAAGACATCTCCAGTATCACAGACAACCCGGGCACATCCGAGCCGTTGAGTGCTGTTCCACACGATCTGGGTGTAGTGGCCACACATCTGGCCAGCCGTACATGAGTTGCTCTTATAAGAATAGTACTTCTCCTCGTCTGCCCAATCATGGACAGCGTCAGTTGGGGTCCATGCAGAACCACTACCCCAGAAGATGTTCTCTCCATATTTGAAGTCATTTTCAGGGAATGAGTGTTCTAACTTGCAGTCTCCTTTCCTCTGTCCTGCCCACCATTTTGCATACTTCTCTAGCTGAAAGTCCCATGCAAGAGGGACCTCTCCATGTGCGGCTCGCACCATGTTGTGGTCGGACAAGAACTGCAGGGACTGGGATGCACAGCCCCCACATAAGCTCTTTGAGATTCTGTATATTGTTTCGTTATTGGCTTTCATTTGTCTTGTTGCATATGTAGGAGAAAATTGGGGTGATATAAAGAGCAGGAGGAGGAAGATGGAAGGAAGAAGTGAGAATTGCATCATTATATGAGAGAGAGAGAGAGAGAGAGAGAGAGAGAGAGATGATGATGATGGGAGATTGTGGTATGGTTATGGTATTATGAGGGGCTTTTTATAGAGGGAGAAGATATAGATTGTCGTAATTTCAGGCCTTGCATGTGCAAGGGTGGGGCCATTGTTTGTTGCTTCAGGCTGCTCTTTTCTTTTTCTTGTTTTTTTGTTCTTCCAATGATGGGGACAGAATGTTAAAAATTATTTCTTTAAAAAAAGATTAAAAAATCCAAATATTAAACTAAGGCTTAATTAATATATTGGCCAATACATATAAGTTTCAACATGAACCTATATAATGTCCGAATTTATGTTTTCATTTCATGCACTGTACGTATAAATCTATCTCTCTCTCTTTCTTTATCAGCTGATAAAATAAAGATTTTAGCATTTTGCATACAAAATGTACAAATTATCACAGTTTTTCTTTATGAAAATGAGTTTACCAATTAAATTACAAAATCCAAAAAAAAAAAAAAAAAACTTGCAGCAATGTTCCAGAGTTCACATGAGATAACCAAAATGTTGGGTAACTGTATGTTGTGATCTCCCTTTCTTGTTGTTTTCTCTGAAAGATCAACCAAAATGTTGGATAACTGCATGGTTTTCTTTTATTCTTTTTTTTTTTTTTTTTGCTATCGGTGGGTTCCCAATTCCTTGAGTTGGGCTAATCCCTTCGGACTTATAGGGAAGTCGGATTAACTCCCTTGTAGTCCCAGTATAATAGTACAGTTTCAAACCTACAACCTCCGGCCCATGCAAATCATGTTAACAAACTATCTTAACTACCTCTGAGTAACTGCATATTGTGAATCTGCAATGTCCCATTTTTGTCGTTTTCTCTGAATGATCTTTCAATGGTGGGGCCAGGTCTTGGGTCATTCTCATACCTGTGCAAATTCAATGGTGACGGGTACATTGAATTCTTTGGCATGCGTATGAATCGGAAATTTTAGTGTAAAGAAAGTCTGCCAAGGACCCGTGAAAGGACTTATACGCACCCGTGATTCCCTCTTGTTTGCATTGGGGGCATCGCTCCCTGCATTAGATAGGAGGGCCCACCAATGTGGGCCCATGTAGCCTTAATTTTGTTCCAGTCTGGCCCACCATCGCAAACGGTCACATGGCTAACGAACAACCGAGTCAAAGCAGCGGTTACAAGTCCGGTCCGGCGAGTGTTTCACTCATGCCTGAGTGGAAGGAGTGGAATCCAACAGTGGGTCTCACCTAATATTGAAAATCCGATTTCGGTGAAAAATAAATATTCTATCTGTGTATGGGATGTCCTCAGATTCTACTTCAATATAAATTAGTTCCACCGTAAAATTGAGCATATAATCAATATATGTAATTAATAAGTTAATCTCATACTTTTTACATATCATTATTAATCATACGTTAAACCTTATGATCGAACTAACCACCTTTCAAATAAAATTTGAGAAAGTTTAATACATGTTTAATGAGTTTATTTAGATGGGATTAGATTTTTTTTTTTTTTTTTTGATAACACGGGGTTCCTAGTCTTTTGGACCAGAATAATCCTTACAAGCTTAAGAAAGAAAGCAGGATAAAATTCTCATGTGGCTTCAAAATTTCTGGGTGCAAACCGTGATCCTCAACAAACTAAGCTACCCCTAAAGATTCAATTGTCCATCCTAAAATTACACTTTTCGAGAAAGCATGGTTGGAGAATCAATAAGATTTGGACGCAGCCGTTGCCAGTTATATATGGCATGTTGTTCTAAAGACGACGCCATGTGGAAGTCTAGAAGGATATTCAAGACTGTAGAAAATGTGACCGCATCCTCTCATCCGTGATCGCTGGAACCAACTACATACAGTCCACATTACCAGAGGCTCTCACTCAGGCTTGCTGTGAGTCTGTAAATAGTACCAGTATAGCCAATAAGGCCGTCTAAGACCTATATTTGTGTCTACCGTACAAACTTTGTTCTATAATTTCTATCTATCCTGAGCTAAATCGTCAAATAAGTTTACCTTTTTTAGATTTGTCTTTGCTTTTTTTATAACTGGTTTAGAGGATAATTTCCCTATATTATTTATTGTAACCATTTGTTCCTTTATTTCGTGTTTAATGGCGAATTGGATTGGATTGGATTCCGCTTATCTCGTCTGTCCATTTGATGGCCACCGGTCGGGTGGTTAAGAACATTTGTTAAAGTGATTTTCATGCTACTTAGTGTATGGATTTCATTCGGCTGTGATTTTATTTTGGTCTATGGCTCTACATTGATGCAGCCTTTGATCCGAAAGCAATGATGGAAAGGGCGTAGCCAAACTCTATAGAAGAACTTGGTGAATCCTAAATGGATTCCAGTAAGGAGCAACTCCAAAAATGGGAATTAACTGAATTCCTCTTGGAACCCAATGCATACGAGTGCTATTCCATCGAAGAGACACCCACAGCCATAGGCAAACTAAAGATACCAAATTTTATTGAATAATAATGGACTACTCTCCTAATGTAGGGATTACATATTTATAGGATGGGTTGGACATCCCCTTTTCTAATAGAAGTCCGCTTTCCTAAACAATAAAGAAAATTAAATCATTAACTTACTTAACATTTCAAATAAAATAAAACTCCTAATGTAAAGATTTCTAAAGCAGAACTCTCAAGTAAGACTCTTAACTAACTTAAACTCTCTAATTAATAGGATGTCCAGTCGGGTCGATGGACTTGGCCCAATGGATTGGTCGACCCATGGTCTGACCTGCATCAATTCTCCCCTCCTTGGAGAGAACTCGACCTCTAGTCTCGGAAGTGTCCACCTGGGATAAAAAATCAAGTGCACAAATTTCCCAAGTTATTGATCTGCAAATTAACTCTTCATGCAGTGTAGTGCCTTCTTCTGTTGTTTGCATTTAGTGCAGATATGCGATCGGACCATTAGAACCACGCGTACCAACAGATCATGATTTTTGAATATCCGTCGTTGATCCCTGAAGATAAAAAAAAGATTGGGGGACTTCATCGATTTGTTCTTCTTCATTTATCTTTTGCCTCTTTTGATCAACATTGTCCATAGGAGTAATTTGAGTCCCTTGATTTTATAGCTCTTTTGAAATACGCTCCACAATAGATTTTTTGCATGTTATTCCATCTGACTATGTCATGACATTATTAATTTATTGATCTTGCTTTTTAATGTCATCCTTGACGTCCTTCAGCATGGTTTTGTGGCTCTTGTGGCACAATTACAACTTATGTTTCTTCCTTCTTCTCACGCTTTGATTCTTTGATCGGAGGTGAAGATGTAGATGAAGAATGTGTTGTTGATGGCAATGAAATGAACTCGACCCATTGTCCTTTCCAAAGAAAAAAATATATGTTCTTCTCTTTTCAGTATGCACCTTTAGATAAAAAAGCCATGGTCTTCTAACAAAAATACGAGTGACATTTATACGGATTACATCACACCAAATTTTGTCTTCATAATTGCCAATCTTGAAAGATATCAGACTTCGATGAGTTACTAGAATGATTACATCATTGGCCCATGTAACTCTATAGGGCTTTAAGAGATTCTCGGTTGGTGAATGAAGCTTGTCATTCACTTTTTGTGCAACAAAGTTTATCATGCACCCACAATCAATAACTAGGTTAGCTAACTTGCCTTCACATCTTACTCATGTTTGGAAATTTGCATGATGTCTCCATTATTTTTCTTCCTTATCATTTGTGGTGAGAAGTCAACATATGACAAGCTTGGTATTATGCTTGCCTGAAAAATGTTATTCCACAATATAAGCTCTCCTTCTTTTCTGGGACCCTATTTTTTTTTTTAGATTTACATTGTTGTATGTGAGATTGTTGAAGCTAGAGTTGGCAAATGTTGACCCCACCTGCATATGACCCGCACAACCTAACCCGCATAACACATGGGTGGGATTTTTTTTTAAACCACCCTTTTGGCCTTCTCTTTCACTTCTTTCTGCTACCTTTCATCTTTGAGAGCTCCTTAAGTACTACTACAGCCTATAAGCACCTAAAAGCTTAGATCTAAGCCACTTTTGGGTAGATTTGTTTATGGGAAAATTAAATCAAACTCGCGAGACCTCTTTGGTAAGCTTATATTTTTATTTTTTAGAGTTCTTTTCAAGATTTAACATAAAAAATGACTTAGAGATGTCTGAGGTGTGTTAGATCTATACTTTTGGAGCAAAAAATTACAAGTTTTAACCCTTATTGTAATATTTTTTATTTTTTCATTATTTGAATTTGAATTATTTCAATTTTTTTTAAAAAGAGAGTGTTATAAATAAACCAAATGCTTTATATTGAGTTAGATTTGATTCTACTCACTTATTCTTCTCTAGATCTAGTGTTTTAAATTGGAGATACATCGATAAACCCATGATAGATGATGTTATAATTCGAGAGGACTGTTATTTTGCTTTAAAATGTGTACTAATAAAAAAAACATTGCTTTCTATCATTTTATAATATTTTAAATTTTTCGATATTTTTTAAAAAAATTTCTGAGTCAAATAAGAATTCGCTCCACAGTAGACCGGAATGACCGCGAAGTGTGATTTTGAGCCATGGCTTCAACTGGCCCGGGTTCAACCGGCTCTCTCCTTTTTTTCCCTGCTGCCATTGTGTTGCGCTCAACCTCAGCTCGTGTAACAAACACTTGCTAACTCTCAGGTCTCGTGCGTCGTGCACAAAAGAACGAAAAGGAAGAACGGGACGCGACTCGACTCGACTCGTCTCTTTAGTTTTTTGCTAATTCCAGTAGTTGGAGACGGACGAGGGTGACTGTATTTAACTGAGTTCATAGGATTGTATTTCCATAAGTAGTTAAAAGAATGAAGAAAGAGAAGTGAATATTAAAAAAACAACCATGGAATAACCTCTCTTTAATGAAAATTGAATTGAGAGGGGTGGAAAATGAATACTTAACTATCACTGTTGTAATTCAAATCCTAAAAAAGCAAAGGGCCTTGTTAAATTGCTACCTAATATCCTTCTCCCTTTAACTATTTAATAATCTTTACGTGGAACTCATTTGACCATGAATTCATTCGTATTCAATTCAATGTATCCTATGCAAGCAAACATGCCCTATGAATTATGGGCTAGGAATTGATATGGGTGTTATGAACTGGGTCAGGTCGCGCCAAATCTTGTCCATTATAAGGCCTATTTAACTCCCAGAACTTTCTTTATCTATAAGGCCCCAAACCCTGAATTACCGGGTTGGGTTTGGGCTGGGAAGTTGATTATGTGCTAATGGAGATAAATCGACGAATTTCCTATTTGCAAATTAGATTTGTCATCCTCACTTGTTTGGTGCCCTACTGGGTCAAGTCAAAAGGTATTGGGTGAAAAAGTTATATCTATAGATTGAGGTCTAACTCATATACGACCCGTTTTTCAAACAAATCAGGTAACTTTAACCCATGCCTTATGAGCCAACTTGACTTGACCCACGTAACCAACATTTAGTGCAAGCCAACTTGTTTAACCCTACCCGAGGCCAAGACATGTGCAACAAAAGCTCGGCTAATTCCATTAAAAATGTACCTTTTCAAATACCAAAATATTAAACCATATAATTTTTTAAATGGGTCTAAACATGCAGGGCAAACATAGCAGAGCCGATTTAAATAAGTCATTTGGGTTCTGCTAGTTGACCCTAAACTAACAAACTTAATGTGGATCAGGGTTGTTTATATTGTGGGTCGAGTCCGGATTTCCTCTTGTGTCTCTTACATGCTTTCCTTACTACGTATGTTTGGAACTCTAGCATGGGTAGAGATGTAAATGGGTCTCCGATTGTCCGATTATCTGGAGTTCTGGCCCGTTAAAAATCCGGTTTGGGTCCTTATTTATGCCAAATAAGTAAATAGGTCCGGGCCCGGGTCCTTATTAGACCCATGACATAAACGGATCCAGTACCGGTTCCACCTCGGTTCGAACCTGTGAACTTGATATATTACCTCAATTTTCGAGAATCTCTCTTAAAATGTAGGTTTTTTTTCCCATATCTTTGTCTACCTAAACCTGGGCCCAGACCTGGACTCGTCTCATACACAATTCCGGTTTTAGAACCAAGAAATCGGTTTCGGGTCCACCATGGACCTGAACCAAAACCGACCCATTTACATCCCTAATCATGGGCCACATTATAATAATTATAACCATTAAAGATGAATTCCATCCTCTCCAATGACATATTCTCAAACTTCACTTCAATAATAGTTGGTCACACCGTAAGATTGAGCACATGAGTAATAATGCGAGTAGCACAGTCTTATATATTATTAATTACATTCCTCAATTCCGCTTTTATTATGTAAAAAACCATACAATGGGACCAATTACTATTGGAGTGAACTTCTAGGATATGCCACGTGAGAGGATGACATTTATCGTGAACTGTCATGATTATCATTACGTAGGCACTATAGTGGAGTTCCAATTATACAATATTAAAGCCAAGGGTTTTGGCTTTTGGTTATGATTTTGAAAATAAGTTTTTTTTTTTCTTTCTTTCAAGTTGTTTCGGTTTTCTCCCTACTTATCTTATGTAAACTAACTATCTACCTTATCTCTTTATCAAAACTAGTCACGCTTTGTCCCCGCTTTTCGAAGTTCCACTTTTCATTTTCTCCGAAATACCTTCTTCCTTTCTACCCAAGGTCTATCTATCATTCCTTTTTTCTCTAATTCTCCCCTTTTCTTTTCATTCCATTAGCTCTTAGATTACATAAATATATAATCTCGATCTTTTTTGTTTTTGCTTTCTTTCTCAAACTTTTGGATATTTTTAATACAAGAATATTTAAGTTGTAGTGTTGGCTATACCTATGATTAGCACGGATAATTATGCTAGTAAACTATTACACAGAAAGCATGTAAGAGACGGAACAGGTCAAGTTGAGCCTGAACATGACCTGTTTCATCCCTACCTCTATAGCTCCGCCCCAGAAACTAGGCCTGTCAATGGGCCGGGCAGGGCATGAGCTTGAGTTGTCCAATCCCGTCTCGAAAATAGGATGGGCCTGCCGAGTGTTGTCCAATCCCGGTTCTAAATTGAACGGGCCTACATCAAATCCCGTTCCGTACGGGCCCGGGCTTAACCCAATCCTGGACATAAGCAAAACATTATCTAGTCATTCCTACTGTCACCAGATACCCAGTGTGAACCGAACTTCAAACCCTCCTTTTTTCCGAGCTTGGGACCGGCAGTGCAATGCAACAAGTAACATGGTGGATTTAAAAACTTTTTTTTTTTCCGGTGACAGTAGAAAATTAATAGAAATGAATAAATATCGTATAGGCTATATGGGTTAAGTAATGTAGGAACGGTTAAAAACTTTTTTTTTTTTGCCGGTAAAAGTAGAAAATCAATAGAAATGAATGAGAATGAGTATCCTCTGAGTCAAGTTAAAGTAATGTAGGATCGGTTAAAGCCTAATTAGCCATTTTTTGCTATTACTAAGGGGCAGTTTCAGTAATATATAAATAATTATTATTAAATGACTTTGCAGAGGGCTGGGTCGGGCCTGAACGAGTTGTGTTGGTTCTGCCCAATCCCAGTTTCATTTTGGCCGGGGTTTAAAATGTATTGTCCAAGCCCAGCCCACTGGGCTCAGTTTTTTTTTAAAAACTTTGTATTTACGGACTTGAGACGGGCCGGGCTTTCTACCCGTTTCAACGTGTCCCATTGACAGGCCTACCAGAAACCTGTGAAGAACTCAAGCCATTGACAGGCCCACAATAGATGGGGTTTGATTCCCTGTCTTCCTTATTGGAAGATCCTAACCGTTCAACAAATGGGGTTTGATTCTCAAATCTCATGTGGGCCACAGGTGTAGCAAGCAGAAAGGTCAAAAGGGCCCCACATGTAGCACGAGCACCATAACTCCGTGCTCCTGCGATGTACGCAGCCGGTCTTCTCGCCTCAAAAGGCCTCAAAAGCTTTCATTTCGGCCTTTCTTGTTTGGTTTTCTGACGGACCACTGAACTGAGGCATCGTTCCTCGCTTTCCCACTTTCTCAATCTGGCCTTCTATAACATCTTCTCAAAAAGCTCTTCTACAGGAAGAGAGAAATCGGGAAAGCTAGGGTTTTTTCACCGCTCCATCTGTGCAGATCTACGTGTTCTTCAGGTACGGGCTCTATTTTTGCCAAATCCATGTGTGTTTTTGCCTTTCTGTGATCGTAACATCTTGATCGTGATCGGTTTCTGTCGGATTTGTTCTTCGTGCCATTTTCAATTCCCGATCCGTGTGGAAATTCGTATCGGTTTCCGGATCCGCTCTCTAATGATCTCTTAATTACTGATTTTGGATCTGTTTGAGAAATCATCGGAAGGTTTCTCGGTCGATGGATGGATGGATGGAATTTAGGTCGCGTTTGGGTGCTCAATCAGATCGGATTGTCATAATTTGGTTCGTGGAATGGAATAGACCGTACGAATTGTAGGTCGCGTTTGGGTGCTCAATCAGATCGGATTGTGATAATTTGGTTCGTGGAATGGAATAGACCGTACGAATTGTAGGTCGCGTTTGGCTGCTCAATCAGATCGGATTGTGATAATTTGGTTCGTGGAATGGAATAGACCGTACGAATTGCGACTTGCATCAGATTGAATTGGCTTGAGGAAATGTGCGTGTCATTTTGTGTGATAGGTCGTCGTTGTGAATCCTAATTGGTAAGGGTCTGTTGTTTGGTTTTGGCAACCGAGTGCAGGTGACTCAGGTTTTCGCGCAAATGATTGTTCGTGGGTTTAGATGAGCTGATTTACCTGTAAACGACTGATTTTTTTTCCCTCTCTGATGTAACCAATAAGATGAAAAGAGAGTTACAAGCAAGTAGATTTGATGCTCCGTAGCGGTTCTAAGCATTATTACATTTTGGCCTTTTTGCTTGAATTTTACATAAATCATGCGGTCTTGTTTCGATGCACAGCCTGACTGATATTTGGTTTAACCAAGTCTCTGTTTTTCTCCATCATTCTAGCTGGTCTCCAAACACTTCATTGAGAATGCGCCCAGTTTATGCTATGATGCATGGATACTTCAAAATGGGCAATGTATCATGTCGTATCGTATCCGATACTTCACTTTTTATGTGTAAAATCCATGTCCCAGCCGTGTCTATAGCGTGTCCTTGCCGTATTTGTGCATCATAGAGTTTATGGCTTTCGTTAATAGATTACAAAAGCTCCAGCTTCCAAGGATGGGTGATTTTTAACCTAATGAGCATTGCCATAATTTCCACTTTGCTGGAATTGTAGACACTGATAGGGCCCATAGAGTGATTTAAGTGTTTCTCCTTTTTTATTTTTATTTTTTTTTATTCATGATTATTGTGCCAGCTCCAGCCATCCTTGGGATGGCCATCCAGAGATTTTTCCTGCGGCATTTTTTGCTTCTATGCATTTGCTGCTAATTTGATTCTTAAATTTTTATTCAGCTCAACATTAGCAAGTTCTTGGCAGGTGTCAGAAATCCAATGGCTATGGTTGATGAGCCATTGTATCCTATTGCTATTTTGATTGACGAACTAAAGAATGAAGACATTCATCTGCGATTGAATTCTATACGGAGGCTTTCAACAATTGCAAGAGCTCTCGGTGAGGAAAGAACGAGAAAAGAATTGATTCCTTTTCTTAGCGAAAACAATGACGATGATGATGAGGTGCTTCTTGCAATGGCTGAAGAATTGGGGGTATTTATTCCCTATGTTGGGGGAGTGGAATATGCCCATGTTTTGCTTCCCCCTTTAGAAACTCTTTGTAGTGTGGAGGAAACTTGTGTAAGGGACAAAGCTGTAGAATCACTGTGCCGAATTGGGGCCCAAATGAAGGAAAGCGATTTAGTAGACTGGTTTATCCCATTGGTCAAGGTAGATTATTTCACTTTGCTCACTTATGGCTTTAGTTTTTATTTATTCAATAGTCATTTATTAATTGTCTTCCTGTCTTTATTCTATTGAGATTTGATTTTGATATGAAAAAATTGATGTTGTGCCAATGATTAGGTGTCTTGTGGGAGTTAAATCCTGTATCAATTCTTGGAAGGTGGAAACAAGAATAAACACCATACACACATGTACAGATTACATGATTAAGTATTTTTTGACCCAACGAAGTAGGCCTAGAATCTGGACTCTTATTCTACATTTTTACCCCATACATTGTTCCATAGCGCCTTTAGTTTGTCTATGTGCCTGGACCTTTCAATTCTATAGCAGCGTTTCTTGAATCTTGACTGTTTAGCTCTTATTTGAGAAGGCCATTTTCAACGCCCATTGCAGGGAAGCATCTTGTTACTGTGTTTCTACTCATTTGGGGTATGTTATTAGAAAAAAAGAGAGGTAGGGATAATCTCAAAATGTTCTATGCGGCAAATAGTTGACCGAATCCACTGATTGATGGTCCATGCCCAAATCATTTACAAACAGGAATAACTATATAATCAGTCCAGGCTATTCATAGTGGAAAAACTCCGGAAATCAAATATAGTATAACATTCATTGAAGCGTACAAATTATTAACATGAATATAAATATATTTTTTTAAACCAGACTTTTACCTGAACAGAAAAACTCTAAATTATCACTAATTAGGTAAATGCCCCTTAAAAATCCAATTGTCATCATTTATATCATTTACTTGTGGACCAAATCATGGGGCCTGAAACGATGAAATCTCATAAAATATGCAAAGATATCCACCCTAGATCTTGGAAATGATCTTAGATACAAGCTATAAATATCATGAATGGAAAACCAAGTACAAAGTTTTTCCTCTTGGAAGGCGATGGCCTTGTAACAACAAGATTTGAGTTTTGTGACACCGTTGAGAATACAAAAAAGAAGAAGAAACAAAATAAGTCATTATCTTTGTTCATTATTTGTTTACTGAGCTTCGATTTTGATGTTGGTTTTCTACTTTGGCCATATCAAATCCTCAGAAATGCAAAAACTCTCAATTTGAAGGACCTATTACTTCATATATCATCATCATCATCGAGCCGGTTATCATTTTAATGAATGTTAATATTCAAATACATACATATATATATACACACATACATATATACACACATATATATCATCTTTCTTTATGGTGAAAGGAACTCATATCCAAGTTTGACCAATAATAAATGGTTATAAATACTTCCTCACAACATTTTCTTTGACACACTTTATTATTATTTTTCTAACTCAGGTCCTCAAAACATCACAAGGCTCCATGAATTCCGTTGTTAAGGGACTTTTTTGTTTGCATACATAGGAATTGAATAGATAGGAATTCATGGTTAAAATGAAAAAATAATTGACCCTTGATCCTGTATATACTATATGTACATATATCCTGGATTTATGCTACTTCAGATCTTCAGCATTCTCTTTAAAAGTTGAGCGCAAATTCAACACCCACACCCTACATATTGAGCAATCCACTTATTTTTGGGTGTTGAAACAATGTATTGGTAGAAGACTTCAGTTTTAAATTATCTTCATTCATATTAGCCGTGTCATTAGTTTTTTATTCTGAAATTTGACTGCCTGAATTGAACAAAAATATATTTGGATTAATTTCTGATTATAATAAACTAAGCAATTTTATTAAGGGTTTGAAAAGTTTAATCCTTTTCAATGCTTGATCTGCATCTTTCTCCCTATTCATATGAACTACATTATTGCTTTAACTACACCTTCGACTTGTTTATCTCTAGTTATTATTTCTTGTAATTGTTTGTACTCGGTTTCCTGATTTTTCTAAACAAGCTATAGTTTCTTGCTCCAGAGGCTTGCTGCTGGTGAGTGGTTCACTGCTCGAGTTTCTTCTTGTGGATTGTTTCATATAGCATACCCAAGTGCATCAGAGATATTGAAGGCAGAACTCCGGTCTATATATGGTCAATTGTGTCAAGATGACATGCCTATGGTGAGAAGATCCGCTGCCTCTAATTTAGGAAAATTTGCTGCTACAGTTGAATCAAGCCATTTGAAGACTGACATCATGTCTATATTTGAGGATTTGACACAAGATGGTAAAAAATTCTTATGATGACTATTAGATCATTTGAATATCAAATTAGTGGATAGATTGATTTGTTATCATACTTATGATCTTGCATTAAAAATATTTATTTCTGTGAAGAAGAATTTATGTTTCTGTAGTTGTTGCCCAGGGTAGTTGGTTTACCCAATGCATTTCCAAAAATACTTATCATAGTTTGAGTTTAACTTCTAGTGTTTTCCTGGCTTAAATGTGAATGATACCAACTTCTCACTGGAAAATGCTTGTTTGGTTTTGATGCTTTGTGCTTCTCCACGTTACAGTGGTTACAACTTACAACTTTTGGTCCATAACTTCAGTTCCTCTTTTGTATATTATCATGTCAAATTCATGGTATTATTCTGCTCTTGCATGACGTCATGGTGCTTTTTTCCTGGCTGGTACTGCTGTGACATTTCTATTTTCATAATTTCAGATCAAGATTCTGTACGGTTGTTGGCTGTTGAGGGTTGCGCAGCACTTGGAAAACTCTTGGAACCACAGGACTGTGTAGCACATATCCTTCCTGTCATTGTTAGTTTTTCTCAGGTAGGCCTACCAAAGCATGCTAATCCTCTAAATCCAATTGATTGTGTTGCTTGACTGAAATTTTATGTTGGTTTTGACAAGAGCCTGTGGCACGGTGGATGGTGCTCGCTATTGCAACCCTTATGTTGTTCGATCAAGTCATATTTGTTACCATTCACGAAAATAGTAGTTCCTTTTTTATAATTTTTTGGAAGAAAGGTTAATATTACATAACATTTACAACTTTAAATGTATATTTATATTTGATGAAACATAGGAACTACGCTAACTTGTTGTGTAATGCTGCTTCTATGTTTTGGCCGGTTCTCTTTTATGGGTGCTTAGAGTTCTTCCTATGGCTATTATATATTTATATTACAACATGTTCTCTAATCATCCAACTGCAATGTGAATATTCTTAGTTGACAGATACTTTTGTGTGTTTATGAGAATGGTGTGAGAAGATTTTCATATCTGAGCCAATTGTTCGTTGAAGTCTAAGTATTTCATCTACTGTGATTTTCTTGAACAGGATAAATCCTGGCGTGTTCGTTATATGGTGGCGAATCAGTTATATGAGCTGTGCGAAGCTGTTGGCCCTGATCCCACCAGGTACTTTTGTCATAGTTGTCTCTAATGTTTGATCTCTGCCACATGTTCCATTTTGTCAAATCTTTTTGTCAAGTGGTTCATTTTAGATGATTTCTAATATTTTAAAAACCGATCAAGGGAAACCTTCTTTTTCATATTTTAGATCATATATAAAAGTGAATGTTGTTCATGTCTATTATAAGTTTTTATGAATGTCTTTCTGATGGTGATTTAAATTGGTACTCTTTAAGAGCGGACTTGGTCCCTGCCTATGTGCGACTACTTCGGGATAATGAGGCTGAAGTGCGAATAGCAGCTGCAGGGAAAGTGACAAAGTTTTGCCGGATATTGAATGCACAACTTGCAATTCAACACATCCTTCCTTGTGTTAAGGTATATATGCCTTGGGACGGATTCAGAAAGTTGTTATTTCTTTCAAGGTTTCATCTATTGGCATGACGCGCTGTCCTTTCATGTCTGTGTTTATGTCATTGCTTACACCTAATTATTGTGACCTCTTCCTTCTAATGATTTCCTGATAGAGTTTATGACATGCTTTTATTTTTATTTGCAGGAATTGTCTTCAGATTCTTCACAGCATGTGCGCTCTGCTTTAGCATCAGTAATTATGGGAATGGCACCAGTTTTAGGAAAGGTTAGCAGCAGAGTGATGGTGCATGTAGTCATTCCAGAAGAAAGTAAAAAAAAGATTGCACAGTCATGTATTTGTGTGTAAATTATGATAGTAAACATTGATAAGAAAGAGGCCATCATTATTCTTAGTTAAATCAAACATCTTGGGGTTTCATCTATTTTCATGGAATATTTCAGTCTGTGCATCAGATCATTTAAAAGAAAAAAATTGACTCAAACTGTTTAAAAATTGAAAACTAAAAGGAAATTTAATTGTAGAAAACCAAACCACACATAATAACACATCTACCAATACCATCATCATCACATGAATGAACTAGTCTATTTTGCAGTCAGCTATTTGAATTTTGTTTCTCCATTATGGTCAATCTTGCGCCAAATCCTGTAATAGGTTGCACTTCTCTAGATCAATCCTTTCTACCATTTTCATAATTACTTACATGATTACATCATTATCGAGGCATCGAGGCCTTATCCCTACTATGTTGGTGTCGGCTGCATGAATTATGTCTCCATTATGATCTATCCTAAGAAAAATCCTTAGATAGATTGTACTTTTTCATATCTATTGTTACTACTGCCATCTATGTCCTCTTCGGCCTACCCTTTTCCTTTGGTGGGCCTTCAACCTGTGTAGAAAAACTTTTCCTTATCAGCGCAATTGCTAGCCTACATCTGACAGGGACCAACCTTCTCGCATGGGTTTTTCTTATTTTATCACCCATTGATGCTACCCTTAAATGCTCTCGAAAGTACTCATTTGTGCACACACATCCACCTTAACATTCTCATCTCTTCTACACTCATTTTGTGCATGTGTTACTTCTTGATTGGCCAACATTTTGCTCCATAGTTCATAGCTGGTCTAATTGATGTCTTGTAAATTTTCCTTTCAATCTTGTTGGTATGAGCTATAGAAGCAAGCCTTCACTTCAACCATCCCGATTTTTCCTATGTTCTATATCTTCCTCAATATCTCCATCCTTACTCATTATCAAGCCAAGGTTTTGGTATAAGTCTCTTTGTGGTATTTCTTGAGCTTCAATTCTCACAGTAGTTCAAGCTCTTTCGACTTGTCCACTGAAGTTGCAATTTCCAGTCCATATATTATGCCTTTGTACAACTTATTTTAAAGCCCTTGAATTCTAAGGCCTCCCGCCAAAATTACTTACAAATTAAAATAAGCTAAAATCAATAACACCCACCTTTATGTCGTGTTCATCAATATTACTTATAAATTAAATAAAGTTAAACACCACACCTTAATAACTTGTATCTAGCATAGCATGTTTGTCACAAGTCATGGCTCAAATATAAGTAAAGTTTTTTGTTTGATTGTTTTGAATGATCAAATAAAAATAAAGTTAACTCGTGAAGTGCCACAAATGTTTAGATACCAAACTCAGTTAAGTTAATTATTCAAGTTTCAAGCAATGCAGCTTAAGAAACTATTTTATACAACTATCACCCACTACCACCAAATCCACATTTCCCTTTTTTTTTTTCCTGAAAAGGATGTAAATTTGCAATCACACTTGTCTCAGAATAATTTGCAAGGCTTCTCTCTCTCTCTCTCTCTCTCTCTCTCTCTCTCTCTCTCTCTCACACACACACACACACACACACACACACACATTGGTAATAGCAATATTTCAGTAAAGAGAAAAACGGTACAACTCATGTAAAAGCATACATAAAAAAATCTTTCATAGGTGACCCATTATAAGAGAAATATATCGTTCACCCACCACCACTACACTATAGAAGATTAGAAGTGCTTAGATTACATGACCGATCAACTCCCTATTTAGCTACATAATCTGTCATTCGGTCATTCCATTTGCAAATCTACTAAAACTACACTATAGAAGCACTTAGATTACATGACCGATCAACCCCCTATTTAGCTAGATAATCTGCCATTCCATTTGCATATCTACTAACATGCTGAAACGAGACCTACAAATCAAACACTAGATGACTGATTTCATTGAATAAGAATTGTATTTTCCAAGTCCCTCTCAATGACTTCACCCAAGATATGGCATTTGCCGAGTCATTCACCACAATAAGATTATGTTATTATAAGGTATCATAAATACGGAGAGCTTCCAAAATGGCTAGAACTTCTGCTTCATTAGAGTCTTTGATCCCGACATGCTTAGAAAACATGTACATAGCTTCCCCTTTGTGATTTATTAGTACACGTCCAATGCCTGCCAACCTTGGTACATAACTCTCTGTGTGTGTGCGTGTAATCTTTACTGAAATTATGATTACATTCTCATCTTTAGTCTGTATTAGCATTTAAATTACTTACCATCTTTTATAGACTTCCACGAAATCCTTTTCATTATTCTGTGGTTTATGTAGGATGCAACCATTGAACAGCTTCTTCCAATTTTTCTTTCTCTCTTAAAAGATGAATTTCCTGACGTTCGGCTCAATATTATTAGCAAGCTTGATCAAGTTAATCAGGTATGTATATTTTTGATGGGCATCATCTTCATTTGAGTACATCCTCTAATGGTTATTTGGGTTTTTCATTAGTTTTCAAAAAGAAAAGAAATGAAGGTTATTCATAGACGCTTTCTTTTTAGGGTTTTTTTTGGTGGTTTTTTCTGACCAGATCTGGTATACTGTATCTTGATGTTTCGTAGCCTGTGCAGAACCCTGCCCACATCAAACATTCCTGGGTTTCCAAATAGCTATGATGGCAAATCTATTTTCTTGATGTAAACAAGAAAACCCTTTTCAGCACTAGTCATTTAGACCATATTTCCCATGTTCTTCTTGTGGCATGATTCAGTCTTTCAACAGTTGATGACAAAGCCAACTATCTTCTCCAAATGAATAAAATAAGTATCACTATAAATGACTCGTGAATTGTGGAGATCTTGATACTTCTAAAAGAAATATCTATTTTTTTAGTTGCTTGCATGTGTTGACATCCAGTTTCTTTGCAGGTTATTGGCATTGATTTGTTGTCCCAGTCATTGTTACCAGCCATTGTGGAACTTGCAGAAGATAGACATTGGAGGGTTCGGCTTGCAATAATTGAGTACATTCCTTTATTGGCAAGCCAGTTGGGTGTGCGGTTCTTTGATGATAAGCTTGGTGCTCTTTGCATGCAGTGGCTAGAAGATAAGGTTATATCACAGTCTGTCTCCCTAGATTTCTATTGAAGATTTATGAGATTCTTCTCTGTATCTTATTCCTATTAATATTACTGTTTATCTATTTTGAACATATGCTTCTTGCAGAACTCGAGTCTTGTAGGCTTGTTAACATGGTAACTTTTATTGCAGATAGTGCTTGTATTGATAAAGTTATTGGTTTTCTGTTCTGACAATGTGGTCACATCAATAGATAATACATAAATGTTTCCATGGAAATATCAATAATTGTAGGTGAAATAATTATTCTACGAAGCCAATAATGGCAGGACATTCTCGAGAGATTCTAGTATCAGTGTTATTATAAATTTAGAACAGTATCAAACTGTTCCTTTGTTTGGCATGTGGTTCAAAGTAAGCATTTCTTAGCCCTTCAATGGACATGGCTATAATTTTCTTAACTATGCACTCTATGTCAAAGCCTTTTTCTTTTTTTCCTTGTGTCTGCCAACTCAAGTAGTTTTTTATCCCGTCAGCTCAAATATGCTTGTCTGACACTCTGGACACAGCGTAGGTATCAGAATAAACCAAAAATTTGAAAGTTGTAGTAGTTTGAACTAAAATAATATTAATTGGTATATAGTTATGTTTTTAGAAATGTTATTACTATTATTGTGGTACCGGTAAATATTTTAATGCATCCGTAAGGTATGTCAATAAATCTGGCTTCTAGAAGTTACCACCTTGCACATATTACATTTTATTTGGCACCAACAAGTATTGGTCCAAGTTGCATAGAACATGGTAAATTGTTCCTTCTCCTTGTCTTGGCAAATGATACGATCTTTTTCCTTTTACCCTTTCTCCTTGTCTTGGCAAATGATATAATCTCTTTTCTTTTGCTTTTATCATTCTCACTTGTTTCAATAATTAAAGTGTTCATCTTACAATGTTCACAACATCTTATTCCATAAAAACCCATTACCTATTTTAATACGTTGCAGGTTTACTCAATTCGTGATGCGGCTGCTAATAATTTGAAGCGGCTTGCAGAGGAATTTGGTCCTGAGTGGGCAATGCAGCATATAATTCCACAGGTTTGTTTGATTACTCAATTGAGTGTAAAATTTCTTACCAGTTACCATTTGTTAGTTTATAGCCGACCAATTAGTTTCTATTTTCTTAATTTATTAACACTTGTTGGAGTCATGCCATCTTTTTCTTGGATGGTGACTAATTTTATTGAAAGGAGCTTAAACAGTACAAGAGAAATATACTGACAGGCTATTAGAACATGACCACCAGAAAAACACTAATGAGAAAATTCTTAGACGAGGAATAAGAGATTCATCCTGACTGACTCCTTCCTTAGCAAGATAATCTACCACTGCATACCACTTCTCTTCACACGAGAGAAGGATGCATCCTAGACTTTGCCTAGATCAGTCGCTCCTTCACATCTGCCAGTGTCCAAGGAGCCCTACACGAACTGAATGCCTACCCATTCACCTAACACTGCCAAGAGAGTCTCCTTCCACTAGAATATGCCAGAAATTTAAGGCCCTAGCTTCACGAAGCTCAACCCACCATAGCTTCCAATTCTTCTTTACTGCAAGAGCCCACCAGGTCAGAATAAAAAAAAAAGGGATGATCCCTTGTGCACTTTCCCAAATCACCCCTCCTATGCCTTCTTGTAAGGAAATTATTAATTCAAAAGCAGCACAGCACTTATTTGGGGATGTCAGCAAAAGGTACAACTTGACCTGATGTTTGACTATATTAGTGATGACATTGCACCCTTCAGAAGTCTATTTGAGTGTCAAACCTTAAAAGGAAACCATAATACAAATGTGCTCTCTCTTCTTGATTGATAATGGGTTCTTTTTTAGAAGGAAGATATATACACACAGCATAAAAGTAACTTCCATTATTTATACATGACATAAATGTAATTTTATTTATCAATCCGCGGACCACAACAAATGGTATTCTAGAAGGCTAAAGCACCTGGTCTTGACACTCTTAGAGTTGCTAGCCTGTAATCCCAATCTCAAAACCAGTTGGTGATGGGAAACTGCACAAATAATTACGTAACAACCTCCCACGGGTGGGACACCGTTTGGACCCGAAGCACAAGCCCGCACAAGACTACAATGGGGCATGCGCACAAGGATCAAAATAGTGGTTGCGTTGGGCCTAGAGGCCAATAGCCAAAACGCTAGGTAGTGGGTGATACCTAGCAGCTCGATGATGTGAATTTTTCAAGTGATAAAAAAAATTCAAATATTTTATAGCAGCCAATCTTGTGTTTTTTAGTGATTTGGGACCATATAAGGATAGAGATAACTTTAGGAAAGGCTATTGAGGAGAAAAAATAGAAAAAAAAAACATGTTTTAAATTAAAATTGCTTGGCTTTTCTAGGCTTTAAACCGTAGCATCTCTATTTTCAAAATAGCGCAATGGCCTTGACCTCTACGGCCAATAATACAGTCCATACGCTATGTTCAAAGTAGCGGCCGCTATTTTGAACATACATGTGCACTTGCGCCCGCACAAACACACAACGCAGCTTGAGGATTTTTTTTATTTCAAACCCAGAACGTATTGGCTCTAATACCATGTCAGAGTTGCTAGCTAGCAATCCCAAAATCAATTGGTGATGGGAAACTGCACAAACAACTACTCAATAGACACTTGGGTAAGGGTAAGGTTTTCCCCTTAATTTAGACTCAACTCTTGACTGAGTCACGTTATGAATTTTCACCTTTTGGTTATTTTCATTTGAATTTAAATCTTGCTACAAACCAAGTTTTGGTTTCTATTTTTATAGCCCGAGCTGTTAAGTTTTTTAACCTGATTGTACTCGTATATGCTATGTTATAAAGATTAGCGATGGAGTTGCTGCGAATGGCTCTCCTATTTGAAACTGATCCACCCATTATCCACAGTAGGATTGATTAACGATAAAAATTACTTAGAAGACTGTTAAAATTTTGAGGCCTTAATACAAGTGTAGGATGATCTAATTAGAGAGTGATGTTTGCCAATTCCTAATCCACGATATTCATTACACATCACTCTACCTCTGATTGACATATATTGAGTGGTCCCTACTCAAGCAGTGGCTCACTTTTGAAAAGAAAACCTATTAAAAAAAAAAAAAAAAACGTTTGAAAAGCAAACCCCGTTTTTTGTTGCAATTGTTGTGGTGGCACTCCTCTTTTCTTACCATTCACTGACAAATGAAATTTGACTATCATAGGTGCTGAACATGATTAACAACCCTCACTATTTGTATCGGATGACCATTCTACATGCCATTTCTCTGCTTGCCCCGGTCATGGGCTCTGATATCACATGCCAAAAACTTTTGCCTGTGGTTATTAATGCCTCAAAGGACAGGTAATGTTGAACACCTGAAACAAACATATCATTTATTGCAGAAATCGTACATATTCTATATGCTTGAATTCCTGATCATGATTGTAACATTTTGTAGGGTACCTAACATCAAATTCAATGTGGCCAAAGTGTTGCAGTCCCTCATTCCCATCGTCGAGCATTCTGTAAGTAGTTGCAGTGGCATTCTGGTTGGGTTGGTTGTGGGCTGGTGTCCTACTGAGCTGTTGTTGGTACATTTATCAGTGGGTCCTAAAATTGATTCACCGCTAACCTTCTATTGGCCCATTTGGAAAAATGTAGCCTGGGTCTAACAGCTCATTTTCTAATTTGGCCACCTGATCTTTGGACCTTGAAATAGGCCCAAGCAATGGCTTTCACCAAGTCAGACTGAGAAGTCCAATGGCTTCATATGGACCATTGTGGGCCTTATTTTGCTAACATGTACTCTTTGCTGATATTGAAGGGCTTCACTAAATTTGGGACTATTTGGGTTTCTTACATTGCAGGTGGTGGAGCAGACAATTCGTCCTACTTTGGCTGAGCTCAGCGAGGATCCTGATGTAGATGTTAGGTTTTTCGCCGGCCTAGCACTTCAGGCCAGTGACCAAATTATGATGTCTAGCTAGACATTGCTATAAATTTTCTTTCTGTTTTGTGTGCACTTTTGCGTTTGAGACTCTTTATTCCAACTAGAATCTCTGCAAGCTGATGCCATCCCTCATCATTTTAGGATTTTACATGTAGATGCTTCATACTCTTCCCTGCTAATGACAGTGGGGGCACAGTCAATAGATGAAAAGCTAAACCACCTCACACGTGAACTGATTGAGTCCTTGTACATGCCCAGTCGATGGTTCTTGGATCCAGTATGTCTATAACAGCAATGAAGTGGGTTCGGAACTGGACAGGGCTTGTGTCTATAGGGAGCAGTGGTTTCCAGCAGCTGCATTCAGCGTGTTTCGTCTGAAAATCTCTAGTTTTAGAGCTCTGGAAACAGATGTGAAGCTGACCTTTTCAGATAGTTCAATCCCGCACGCAAGCCTCAACTTGCACAGAACAACATTAGAGGAAAATTGGAATGGGCTGTTCTTTCAGGTTCAAGAACTATCGGCAGGGTAATTGCTTTAGTTGAATTTTCAGATTGATGGTAGTTTCTGATGTGGAGGAATCGTCCTCACTTAGCCTCATGAATCCACCATGGCTGTGAATGATGTCAGAAGAGACTTTCCATCAAACCCAAAGTACGTTTTTGGTTGCTTGGGTGATCTTGGGTACTATTTGTCTAATCAGTCCATTGATGTTGTACATAATGTTAGGCCAAGCATTGACAACTGACGGAAGACCTTAATAATTGAACGAACAGTGCCTGGCTTTTATTGACCTCTCTCCCTTTTAATTGGCTCAATTGATTTTGTTTCTTTTAGTTTTGTCCTAACTCCTAAAGAGTAGTTCTAGGGAGGCGATTGCTGTAAACGAAGGATCCCAATTTGTGAGCCTCTACAATATAACGTGCTTATTTAATATTTAAATTGATTTTCTTGAGGTCCTACAATGTGGCACACTGTTTATAAAGGTGCTCACCAAGCTTAGGAGATGGCCTACCATGAGTTTGATGTTAAATTTCCTTTTTGTTCTATAGTATATTAAGAAAAGATCAATTTTTTGGTGGACTCTAAACTTACTTAGGTGAAATTTTATAATGTTTCATATAAGAGTGAGGCATTTATTATGAGTGGCTCGGATTTTAAATAAGATGGGCCTGCTGTGGATCACACATGAATTTTGTTGATATTTGTTAAGGTGGGATCAACTCAAATTAGAAGAAAATTTGACCATGACCCAAAAAAGACAAGGATACGCATTTGAGCGGATCATATTCAGATTTTTAATCCGCATGACCCACTTAGAGCTTCTTTTCTCGAGAGAGAGAGAGAGAGAAGAGAAAGGTATTTTTGAAAGGAGGAAGGTAAAGAAAATGGTAATTTGGGAAGGAAGGTAAAGAAAATGGTAAGAGGGCTTCTAAAAACACAATGATTTTTTCCTTTTACACACAAAATTCTTAAAAACTTTTTTTTATTACAATTATACCTCAATATGAAATTACCAAAAAGCACAATCACTTGTCACTCGTGAACCTCTAATTTCTCTTTGTACAGAGTCCCATTTCACTTTCATCATTACATTCTCATTACTCTCGTTCCTCTCATTCCACCGTTTCATTCATCCCTTCACTCTCATTCCCTTCTTGCTCCAATATCTTTCTTTCCTTTACATCACTATATCTCCATTAATCTCATTCTACTCTCCCTTCATATCCCACCATTGTCAAACATATTACTTCTTAGTGAAACTTTACTCTCAATATCATTTTTTTGTCTAATGGATGAGCAAACTAATAAGCAAAATGTAGTTTTCGAGAACATAACATTGGTAAGAAGATGAGTTGTTGTCTTGTTTATTTTGATTTTCGCCATTTCTTGAAGCTTGTAAAGCCTTTTTTAATTTCTGTTGCTACGAAATGTTCGGACTTCTAGTGCAAAACAAACTACTAATGTTCAGCTTCTTATAGCTGAACATATCAATTTTGTTTAGCCGTATCTGGTTGAACAAAAAGTTTATGTTCAGCCACATAGGGCTGAACATATCTATTCTTTTCCTATCTTTTTCCTTTACTTTGTAATCAAGAATGAGTTTGCTGTGTGTTTTGTTGTGGACTGGGTTGTAAGTGCTAAAATCCGAATTAGATATGGCAGATCATAGTATATGATGACCCTATCTATAACGAAGCTCAAATATGCATTCAGAGATAAACAACATATGGAGAAAATGTACTAAACATTACTTGATTGAAGGGGGCAAGAGAGAATGGTAATGATGGATGGATGGTTGAAAAATTAGATAGTGGAGAAGGAGACGAAGAAGATGATGTATGATCTTAAGTACACTCACCAAATGACAGATAGAGAGGAAGAAGAAGAAAATGATTGGAAGGAGGGCTCCAAATGATGGTGGTAAGTTGTGTGTAGAGAGAAAGGGAATAGGGTTATTTTAGGTATGTTTTGAGTGTAAGCAAAACCAGAATTTAAAATTTTTTATGCTGAGTGTGGATAGAGTTTGTGCGTAAAGGGCTAAAATCTTTGTGTATTTAGAAGCCCTCAATGGTAATTTAGGAAAAGTTCCTTTTTATTCTCAAAGTAAAGGATCACAATTCCATCTTGCAAACCCCAATGCCATTGAAACCCTTACGTTATATCATTTTAGATTCATTTTGGTATCCCTACATTATTTCTTTTTTCTTAATATTTCTTTCCAAGTCTGATCCCATCGGTGACTCTTCCCCAAATCTAAGCAAATGGGGAAGACCAAATGAAGAGAAAGGGCCATGTCAATTTGGAGATATGATTTTTTCAATCACGTGAGATTCCCGCGTGATATGGCTCCTCCTCTTCATTTCGTCTTCCCTGTTGGGTTGGGCTTGGGAAGAGAGGAGGAAGATAACGAAATCTGTGTTTTTCGCATGCAGAGGGTCAATCGACCCTCCTCTCATTTAAAAAAAAAAAAAAAAATGAAAGTGGTCCCATGACCACTTCCACGCGACCGCAACTAAAAAGACTTTTTTGGTATAGTGTGCACTTGACGTGATTTTTTTTTAATAAAAATATCCTTTATTTTATATATAGTAAGCTTTTACTTATTTTTACAAAATTATTATTTTTTGAAATTTTTAATAAGATAAGAAAAACTATATTTGAAAATATCTCAACATTTTTAAAGATCCAATTTTTCAAAACTTTGTAAGAGCAGTTAAAATACGAAAATAATATAGCTAATCATAATGAATACAAAACACTCAAGATGATCGATTTCTCCACATTTCATCAATCTATCCCCCACACTATATTATAAGACGGACGGACGGACAGAAGAATCTTTACTAGATCCATGGAGATTTAGGTTGGGAGGATTTAAGAAGACTATGATTTTCTTGAATAAGTTATCATCTAAATGTGTGGAGCATTCTAGAAGGCCGTGGATGAGAATATGATTTTTTTTTTAAGGATGAGAGTAAGATTAAGATATGGTTTGTAGAAATTTCTAAAAGTGTCTAGAAGTTACTCACCATTAGTAGTAGAGGTATATATATATACATGGTCTTAGATTTTTTTTTAAGGATGCTAGTGGTGTTTTGTATAATAGGTGGTAAAATTGAGCGCTGGGTGCAGATGTTCGGGTGGCGTTATTATTACAAGTGTGTCTACCGTGGCCTTATTAGTACAAGTGTGTCCACTGCGCAAGTGTGTCCACCGCATTTTCATTTGTAAAATTGAAATTAATCAATGTCAATGTAAATGAAAACATATAAAAAACCATTGAGTCAGAGAAATCTAATTTTAAATAATAAAAATATATATTAACTCTGATTTTAATACAAGACAATTATGCTTGTTGTGTGAAACATCACATTTTTTTTTTTTTTTTTTTTTTTACAATTATAGTGAAGTCTTCTTTTTTCTTATAGTTTTTTACTTTGATGATTCTTAACTTTTTCAGTTCATTAGAATACATGGGATTACTTTACTCTTTTTCAGTTCATTAGAATACATGGGATTAGTTTTAAAGTTTTTTTTCTATCGTATATTGGTCTTTTGCAATTTTACCTCTCCCCATTTGCTTTTCTTTCTTGAATGGGGTGAATTTAAAAAGTCTTAGAGGTTACTTTTATCTTTTACTTACTTCCAAAAGATAAGCAATCATTCTCCAAAGTTTTGAGGAGAGTTACAATAAATTAGTTAACTTCCATACGTCCCTCTTCTCTTCAAATGAAAGTCTCGACAAGAAACTTTTGTCCTCTAGGGCCTGTTTGGATGTATGGTGAATTGAAGTATGGTAAGGTGAAGCATCAAATCAAGAGAGAATAAAATATAAGATGTTATGATGGTGTTTTGTTTTTAGTTGTTTGGTATGGAATCTTTTTGACTTTTTGTATAGAAAATTGGAGTTTTTTTGTCTTTTAGTGGAGAAAGGAGGTTGTTTTTTATACTTTTTTTGAAAAATTCGGATGGAATTATGAAATTGTGTACTTTTGATATGACCCATTGTCATTTCTTGTCTGGATTCACTTTACTTCACTTTAACTAGTTAAGTGCCAAACACGAGGGAACTTTGAGAAAAGCTTTTCTCTATAATTAGCTGGATTTGGGTATCTGGGCTACCCTTTGGATTTAAATAAGAGTTGGTTCCACCTATTTAAGCATATAATTAAAATGCGATGTTTTCAGTCTTATGGTGGGACTAAGTCCTATTTGAAGTAAATCTAAGGAAAGTTTATTTAAGAAGATGCCATTTTTTCTACAGATATTTGACATTGACTCTTTGCCTTTTTACTACATTAGTAAATGGTATGTGGTGTGCTCTCAATCATCCATACCTATTGTAGGCGTTGTTGCTCCCCATTAACCAATCACAAATAATCAATTAATAGATTTTCAACTATCCATGTCTACCATAGGCGTCGTGGCCCATTAAAAGTCATAAGTAACCAATCAAAAACTCTCATTAATTAATTGTAGGTGGATTGGATTAGGTGTGATCAATATGATATAGGCCCTACTTTGCTTAGAGTGAGATGCAATTTTCTCAATGTCAGAACAGGGTGTAAATGATTATTTTGAGTGATTTGGATTCAAAGTTTTGGAAACGTAGGGTAATCTTGAGCTCAGCTCTCGTCGTTTTATCAAGATCGAACTTAAGCTCGATAATAGAAAAAACAGAGCTCGAGCTTGCGATTAGGATTGCCTTTCCTTCATTGTTCAGTTTATGCACCTTAACTAGCCTAGTTTGAGCTTGGTCTCACTCTTGGGCTCATATATAATGTTAATTTAATCAAGCTAAGCTGAAGCTTGAGATTGAGCCAAGCTCTTAATCAAGTTGAGCTTGAACAGAATTGAGCTCATCAGGCCCTACCTCTAGCTTTGCTCAATTCTTAGACAGCCTTAGGCATGTCTTCATTTTCATATTTAGAGTGAAAGATCTTGCTTTAAAAATTCTTAATTCCTTAAGACAAACCTATTTTAATATGTAAAAAGAGAAGAAGAAAAAGGTACTCAAAGGAGAGCACTTCTTTCTTGCATATGTACTTGAGAGAGTTGGGAATAGACAGAAAGCTCAAGTCATCCTTGTTCTATCCTGTTAATATTGGGAAAGTAGTGGGAAATTAGTGCCCCACCTAAATCAAATATGAGCTTGTGATTCAGGGTTTTCATATGTAGGTCTGTTCCTGGTTGACGTTTTCAATAAAAGTAACAAATGGCTTGGGTTTGGGTTGGGTCTAGTCTAGAGCTATTCAATCCACCAACCTGGCCGGACTAATCTCTAGCTCAACCTGAACTAGACTTGGTTTTTGGTGTTTGGTTGGCATTTCTGACATGGTTAATAAATAAGTTGGTTTTAACCCCAAGGGGTAGCTCAGTTGGCTTAAGACCACGGTTTGCATCCGGAGGTTGTAGGTTCGAAATTGCACTACCACCTAGGGCAATAGGGGGAGTTTACCCGGCTTCCCTCTGGGCCCGGAGGGATTAGTCCAGGCCAAAGGGTTGGGAATCCTCCGATAGTGAAAAAAAAAAAAGGTTTGATTTTGGGTTAAGTCCATGTAACTCACCTGCCAACCCAAACTTACCCTTTGCCACACCTAAGTGTTCCTGGTTGCCTCAGGCCCTCAACCATGCCTCACCTGCCTATGATTTGCAGTTTTTGCTCAGTTGTAAAGGTTTTTTCAAAACGTTTGGCATTAAAACTGGAGGCCTCTAACATCAGATACATGACAGGTGCTAGTCTTCTGCTACAGACTCTGCTCTTCTAACCAGGATTCCTAAGTATGTGTCAAAACACCATTTTTCATGCTTTATAATTTGGCTTCCTTTTTCAACCCTCAAGTATGTGCCAAACCATAGATTTTCAATTCTAAGTCCTAAGCTCCATTCTCTCACAGAGCTTTTCAGAGGATTAATATTGATGGATTGAATCTCCAAGTTTAAAATTGTTTATCCCCCAAACCCATTAGATAAGGTTTACACTGGGAATATCTAAGGAATTGATCTGATATGATACCTATTTTTGGTTCCTAAGCATTAATATTTGGAACCAGATCTAAGATTTTGGTTCCAAATGCACCCTAGGCTGTCCCTTCATCAAGTCCACTAGATTCAACAGTTCAATCCAGTCGGATGGGTGAAAACTCAATTCAAATTAGTACCGAGCTGCCCATGTGCCCCACGTGCTACCTCATATCCAAGGGTGGACCTACATACACTGCCCTCGTTAGACCTAGGTCCACCCCCAAAACCCACATGAAAAATACTGGATCCGCTCCCCAAACCCACATGAGAATTTTGGGTTTACCCCCAAACCCAATTACTTGTTTGTTTGGGTCCGCCCTTCATTAAAAATACTAGGTCCGCCATTGATTAATTGTTCTGTACGAGGTGAAAGCATAGGAAATATCACACACATACGTCCACATATATAAATAATTTCAACCATTAATTGGATCCTCGTCTACTATCCCTGTGGGGCCTACTAACAAAATCCAAGCCATTCAAAATCATTGGCAAAATAATAAGGCCAAAAGACTGTCCTGAGTTGCGCCCCGCCCCCCCCCCCCCCCCCCAAAAAAAAAAAAAAGAGGGTTTTGATCCGGGAAATATAGCTCTGATGATTAGGATAAAAGGTCTGATTGGATAGTGATTTGGCAGTCTTAAGAGATTTGACAATAGTGATCTTGAGCAATTTGGATTTTATAGGCGGGGTCCTGTTGATGGATTTACTTATAGATGCACAAAGCATTTTATGAGAATTACCCTCGAAGGATCCCCATTCATATCTCTAGATTAAAACCCCAATAGTTCTTCTACTAAAAAGACTAATAAAAGAAGAATGGGATTAAGAATCCCAGTAATTGGCAATCTTCATACTCCTAGGCATGAGTTCTCTGCTATAATATCCAGATACTTATTCAAGCCCAACGTAGTCGTATCAAACCGATATGACATTTGTATTGGTACTTGATACCACACCGGTATTTTTAGGGATTAAGTTTAGGGGCTAACTCTCCTAAGCTGCAGCTTAACTTATCCTAAGTTGAAACAGGGCTGGTTCTACAAATCAAGTCGATTATTCTGTTTTTTAGATGATGCTTGTCTCCAAAATCAAGATAAATCAAATCAGAACCGGATTTTTTAGTTCCATCATGCAAAAATCAGATATAATCAACTTTGATTTGTGGGACCAGCGCTATTCTAGCTTAGGAGAGCCATGCTCTTAATTTAACATACCTTACTTATGAAGTTCTTTATTTTATGTAGTTTTTTTTTAATATTTTTACTTCTTATTATAAAAAATGATAGAAAGTCATGAAAACAATGATAATTTCATTGATTCAAAAGTGATCAAAAGGAAAAACCCATATCCATATTCTAAAACTTTAAAAGTGAGAAGTCTATACCCAACTATCCATATTTGTATTTGAGCATCATATCTTCTCCGAATTGAGACCAAGTGTGGCCCACTTTTGATGTCACGTTTGTGGTCAGTAACCTATGCAGCCTCAAGCGGGACATTACAGCCTATCATGGGGTCCCTGTCCTAGACAACCTTCTCCTTGGACAGCATGTGGAGCCCACTTGTCTCACTAGCCATCTTCCCAAAATCATACGGAATGGACCCACCTAAAAACCATGAAATACCACTACTTCTATGTTTTTGGCTCAAAGGGTAATTCATTATTATGATAGTGGCTAGAGCACAACAATCCTAAATTATTGAGAAGAACAAAACAAAACACAATAATAGGGCTTAAATTGGTGGTGCTATTATTGGCCGATATTTTTGACCATGAATACAATGCAATGCAAGTGTCAGTGATTGTGGGTTGTAGCTTTCTGTATAATATGCAAAAAAAAATATGAGAGGAAGTTGGCAAAGCACACGAAGACAGAGGAAGGTGATGATAAAAGGCCAAGGAATATTGCTGTATGGGAACTCAAAAGATATAATATGAAAGAGGTATGTGTTTTGAACTGGAACATGCTCAAAAGGGTAGGGAAAGGGACTTGACTAAGTGATTATAATTGTGGTCGAACTCTCGCCCTCACCATAAAACTATTGTTGTGTCGATTCCTGTCACCAATTGGTTTTGGAATAAGTGGTAGCTCAATGGGATATAAGATCCTACACAAGTTTCAAGTTTCAAGTTTCAACCCAACAGTTGTTCCATTTCCAATCACCAAGATTAGTTTAGTACTAGTGAGACCTCTTTTTCTACCGGCCTAAAGTAAAATTCCAAAAATTCGTAAGTGCATTTTCATGTGATTTGGAATTCTAAAGTCTTACAACAAAACATGTCCCATCATGTCATAAATTCCAAACAAATCCAATTCCTTGGTAGAAATGCCTCTAACCGTTATATTAGAGATGTCAAATATAATGGAATGGGATGGATGGAGGATGCTCAAGTGCAGTAAGGAGCACATGATTCTGCTTTCAGATGTTGATCCCCTAACCACTTCTGTCATGTGTCATGGATGTGGCGGTCCCATGAAAGGTTCTACAAGATGGTGAACCGTGAACCTCTCAGAGGACCAAGGTCGACCATGAACCCGGATCCTCTTAACCTAGATAAATTTTGAGTTAGACGAATAGAACTTCACATTAGGGCCCACCTATTTATACTAAAACAGTCTGGGAAAAAACAACCATCCAGTTGTATGAGGTGTCCTAAAATTTCCCGTCATCCACTGTTGGATTGACTGTGGGTTAAAAAGAACGATTCATGCAATCGTATGCATATCCATTCATAGACATGTATTTAATTTGGCCCCATAAACTAGACGGTGTATTTGCAATATGTGGTCTGCTCGTGGGAGAATTTGCCTATATTCAATATAATATGAAGTTTTCTATATATATTCTTATTACTTGGGTAATTTGGGCTCAAAAGATTTATACTTGAATTATTTTGGGTTAGAATCTTTCGATAACGAAGTCAATTCCTTCTCTATCATCTTCACTTCACTTGAGAAAAAACAACAGTTCTCTAAAAAGGCCTATGATGTGGACTAGGTCAAGACAAGGGTCATTTTTAAGGTGTTACGGCCAGAAGTGTGAACCCATGTGGGTACACATGCCAAGGGAACATGAGTCTGGATCTTGTTGCAGCTCACGGTGACAATAAGTGAATCAATCACGGTCCGTGACAGTAAGTGAATCAATCACGGTCCATCACGTCACGGCAAACACCTTAATAAATTGAATGGGAACAGTTACACATAATTATTACAGTTGTCCGTGCACTACAAAAAAATTTTTTACTTTTAGCCCCTCGAAAGTGGAAATAATGGCCTTTGGCGGTGGTTCTGCCGCTAGAGCTACCGTTTTTTGCCCCTCTCCTACCGTATGAGGGATTCTGTCCATTTTAGCGGTGGAAATAATTTTCCGTTGCTAAAAACCAAGTATAAGAAACTTTTAGCGGCTGGCTTTTTTTTTCTTTTTTTTTTATACCGTTAAAATTCACTTTTTTATAGTGGCGGACTGTGATTGGTCCACTCATGGTCACCATGTGCCACTGGAAAAGAGGATCCGAATTCATGGAAAACAAGGAGTTGTTTGTGCAACAAGGGGGTTCCGCTCTCTATGTATTTTTGTTTTAGTGGGAAAGTGTAATATTGGAATTCCTACCCCACTCATGAGAAATTGAAATCCAAGGAGAATCAACTTATCATTTTCCTTTTTTTGCAAGAAAAATGTGTTGCAACAAACAAGAGAAAGATGGATGGTGTGGAAAATCAGAATAAATTTTGTCTCTATTCTCAAGAGAGACACTATACCACTTGATAAATTCACCATAACTTTCACAAGGGATAATCCTCTCAATTTATACACACTAATTACACACCCTGGTTGTTGATTCTACTATGTTTTAATCAACTGATTGGCCAGGCTATTAACTCACTTTTTTAAAGAGAATATCCTGTTATGATTCATTAGCCGATCTTTGTAGACTTTAGCCCTCACATCCATGTTGAAAGTGCCCACGAAAGATAGGTGGTTGAATTCCCCATTCTCTCCCCTGCTGTGGGAGAGAAATAAATGAAAGATGTGAAGCCACTTTCAGATGTGATCAAGTGGAGAAAAACACTTGCTCGTGACTTAATGTGGTCAAGTGGAGAAAAACACTTGGTCATGACTTAAGTTGATTCTCCACTTGAATTGTGCACCTTTTTCTCTTTTAGCTTGAGATTCTCTACCACTTGCTTTTCCAATTTCAAGTTTCCACCCAAATTGCCAGGATTTTAAGTTTTCTCCCTTTGCAAGCAAATAGACAACGACCTTTGAGGAAAATTTAGAAAATTTTATCTTGGATCCTCATATCAAAGTAGAGGAAAATAAATGGGTGAGATTTGGGGGTGTACCTGAATCTTTTTGCTTTTTTGTGATGGAATTGGTTCCAAATTGAGGATTGACTAAATAAAAATAACGTTCCAATTGTGAATTGGAGACAAGAATGAGGATAACATCAGTACATCTTGAGCAATGTATTCCTAAATAGAATGGTCAGGAAAACAAGTGCCTTACCAAACAAAAGAAAAAAAAGGTGGTGCTTTTGTAAAGCTAGCAACAATGTGATTTAAGGTGCTTGGACTCTTAAAATATAATTTTAAAGAAAAAAAATAATTATGGCTGATTGATGGTAATATGAGGATATAATAGATTAAAAAAGTGTAACCCATCTGAGGATTTATCTCATGATATACCGAAGTTCCAAAATTGATTCATATAGCCAACCCTACAATAGTTAGGACAAGACATTGATATTGATGATGATGATGATGATGATAATGAATTATATTCAAGATCCTTCTCACTTAGTCTAAATTTAAATGCAAAAGCTATTGCATTCTATACAATGGATCTAGATTTGGGTTCGGTTTTTCTTAAAAAAAAAAAAAACTACTAGGAGATCAAAACACCTTGTTTACTCCTTGGTTTTGTAGAAAAAAATCCCATTGATATTACTAAAATGCAAAGATGTGCGTGTGAGCCTCACGCATCTCATTTGTTGTGCTTTTATTTACACACATCTCATTGGCCGTGTATATGAAAGTTAAATAAACATGTACTCACTTGAAAAACACACAAAAAATTAAAAAAATAAAAAACCCACAAACATAAGGCTGTGAATACACACAAGTAAGCCCATAGTTTGCTCAAAGGCCAATTACTAGGACCACTTTTTTCTACAAAATGTGTGGCTCACTTGATTGATTTCACCATCACCCTTGCCGTGACATAGTAACCCCTTGCCACTTGATAACATGAATCTTATCCAAACTCCTAACTCATGTTCTCTAGTTTCATGAAACTTGCTTTATGAAAATCAAAATGGGACCCACCTATTTTAAGAATTTTTCCTACCTTTCAAAGCAAATAGACAATGACCCATTGAGTCATTTGCTCCCATTGGTTTCATGAAACTTGTTTATGGATTGGATGTTCAGATCATCAAATCCCAAATTAGTCTTTATTTAGTCCTTATCTAGATTCTTGTCTATCTAACCTTGGTGGGCCCACCTCTAAATCCTGCCCTTGTAAACATGCTATTTGCTTCAAGGGGCTCCAATTTTTGGTCTTGTAGTAGAGAAAAAAAGGGTCAATAGATTCCAAGCAGGTACTGACTGCTCCCTTGAGTTGAAAGAGACGTCACTTTAATGCAATCCACCAACAGAAGCGCGTGTGGTCTGTATGTTTATGGTTGATCTCAAAAGCCCTTTTCTCGGCCACTGGGACTAAAAAGATCAAGTATAGCCTTCTCAAGAGACTTTTTCTTAGTCCCTTAGCTTGTTAGCTCTCTTTTTACTTTTCCTTCTTAAAGAGGCTGAGACCCTGAGAGCACCCACACATGTGGGGAGAGAGTACTGACACAAGTGAGGAGATAATACCCCACAAGTTGGGAGGGTGAACTCCCACATGCTAGGAGATGATATCTGCACACGTGGTGAAGGAAGAGAGGAGTAATGCGCATGTGAGGAGGGAGAGATCAGGGTTCAATCCATAGTTATGTGGGTGAAAAGCGGGGTTTCCAATTAACCAATTGGGAACCCTTAGATGTTAGTCATCTCTATCTAGTGGTAGTGTCAATAGAATTCACCTTATATCTAAAGCTGTACTCATTGAAAAAACAAAAAACTAGGAGATGATATATGCAGATATGGAGAAGGAAGACTCATACGTACAAGGAGAGAGAGTAATGCGCATGTGTGGAGGGAGAGACCAGGGCTCAATCCATGGTTATGTGGGTGAAGAAAAGCAGGGTTTCCAACCAATTGAGAACCCTTAGATGTTAATCATCTCTATCTAGTGGTAGTGTCCATAGAATTCACCTTATATCTAAAGCTGTACTTGTAGAAAAAACAAAAAATTATAGGAAGGCGAAAGTCTTTCTTTTTCTCGATCCATAATGAGAGTTGTCATTCACAATCCACCCTACGTATCCAACTTATCCACCGTCTCCGTATGTGTGGGACCCATCCCATCCAACCTATCCACCCTTTGAATGGAACTAGGGGTGTGAAAGTATGACCTAACCTACAATTTCACCTCTTATCCGACTTGCATTTGACCTGCATAATCCGACTCACATCCTATACAATTTAGTCATGGGTCAGATGAATCTAACCCACAGTGATATTAAAACGTGGTTAGCTCATATAGCCCGCATAATCCATTTACATGAGTCGGATTAGCGTCGACTCAGATACCTAAGTCAATTTGAAAGATATAGTAGTTTATTGTTTTTTGAATTTTGGGCTTTTTATGGCCTATAATTAAAATTAAATATAATTAGGGATGGAGACAAATACCCAATAAACCGATGACTCAGAGGTTCTGACATGTTAAAAACCAAGTTTGGAACCTATATTTGGACCCATCTACTAAATGGGTCTAGGTTTGGATCTCATTTTAGGACTCAATTGGTAAATGCGTCTGGTTCGGAACCTATACATGTTCCGACCCGTTTGTAAGGGCAGTGCGTATACGATTATGGCACTAACATTGGTAACATAATAATAAAGATTAAGAAATTTTGATATGATAAATCCAATAGGAGCTCACATTTTAATTCTCCCACCAAAATGGTAAATTGCTCTATCTAGATGTAAATAGGTTTTTAGCATGCCATAGATTCAATAGGAGTAAACTTTATTTAAAAAGAAAAAATGAAAAACTTGATCAAACCGCAGTGACAAAAAAAATCGCAATTTTACTTGGTTGAGATTAATGACTCGAAAGCACATACTTTCTCCCTCACACGTCCCTCACTCGTTGAGATGCAGATAGGGACTTCACTCGGTTAGGAAAATACCCGTTGAGATGCAGAATGGGACTTCACTCGGTTAGGAAAATACTCTCCTACATGCACATACTTTCTCCCTCACTCGTTGAGAAGCAGATAGGGACTTTACTCGGTTAGGAAAATACTCTCCTACATGGAGATGCAATATGTTTCGTCCCGACTTCGAATTACAGGGTTGTGACCTCTCCTACATGCACATACTTTCTCCCTCACTCGTTGAGAAGCAGATAGGGACTTTACTCGGTTAGAAAAATACTCTCCTACATGGAGATGCAATATGTTTCGTCCCGACTTCGAATTACAGGGTTGTGACAAAAAGGTCATCGTCATTATCATCATTATCGTCGTCATCATCATCATCATCAAAATATTGTCTCAACTATGCTACGACAGGACAAAATGATATGATTTGTTTTTCTTAGCATCCCACATTGTTTTTCTTATCATCCCACATCAATTGAACAATTTTGAAGGAAAAAAAAAACACTTAATTTGGCAATGCCCATACAACAATAATGTAATGCAAACTTCTTTGATTAATTCTCTTTGGCAAATGATTCATCTCCCTATAAAAATATTAGATACTAATAATGGCAGTTTAGCCTGGAAGCTTAGAACAATTACATGCAAAATGGTATCCTGCTAACCTAGCATATACAGTTATACACCAACCCACCTTCATACACAATCACCAACCCAGAGCACAATCAAAAGGCCAGAATAAAAAAAAAAAAAAAAAAAAGTTCACTGCCATCATACAAATCATCATCACTATCATCATCATCATCATCATACATACGCCAAACAGTCCCTCCACATCTAGAAACGCAAATCAAAAAAAGAAGAAAACAAAAGAGCTCAAATATCTATCTCTGCATCTGCACCCAATCCAGGTAGGACCCATGTGCGTTTCACCCAAACCAAACCAAACCAACGGTGATGAGAGGGTTATGGTGACGGTGGGCCCCACATCCACATGGCCAACCCAATCAAGGAGCTGCTGCAAAATCTGTCTCTGAAGGGGTTTCATCAGGCATAGAGCACCTGGCAATTGGACGGCCCATAATCCACGGATCCGGGGGGGCCGGCCACGATCTCCCAATCGACGGTCCATTCCCCTCCCGGGCCCATCTCGAGCCTCCCGACCCCAACATCGAGGCCTCTTGCCATCACATAGAGGAAGCCATCCAGGCCACAGGCCACGTACGGCTTCAGAAGCTGGCGTGGCACTCCCTCCCCAATCACCTGCCGCCACCTGTCGTCCTCGGGCGAGTAAACCTTGACCCTGCAGTCCCCGTGCTCGGGGACGACGAACAGCTTGTCTCCGACGACGGCGCCGGTACCCGTCCACCCCTCCTTCATCCCCGCGCTCATCTCCTGCCACGTGTCCTTGTCCACGTCGTACACCTCGCCACGTGGCGAGAAGGTGAACGGCCAGGACCAACCCTCCGTCACGTACAGCTTCCGCCCCATCACGGCCGAGTCGTACCTCATCAGCCCCCGGCGCAGGTTAGCAACCGGCCCCCACCTCCCCCGCTCCGGATCGTAGCACTCCGCCGACGGCAGCGACTCCCCGGCAACCGCCCCCTTCCCGCCGGCGGCGAACACCTTCCCGTCTATGCTCGCGGCCGCGAAGTGCGCCCTCCTATACCGCATCGGCGGCCCGACAGTCCACGAGTTCGTGGCGGTCCGGTACGTCACCATCCTCCGAAACTCGGCATCGGTGTCGGATCGCTTGCCGCCGAGGGCGTATAGCTCGCCCTCGAGCGGGATCGACGCGCAGGCGAACGCCGGCGCGGTGACCGGCATCTCGCAGGGCATCGGCGGGATTAGTAACCAGCGGCGCGATCGGGGATCGAAGGCCTGCCACTGGATACCGGTTTTTGGTTTTTGGTAGGAGAAGCAGAAGATGTACGGCTGAGATAGCTTTGGATTCTTCCTCGCCCGCACGAAGCTAGGGCTTGAGATCGCTCTGTTCCACGCCGTGGATACAGATCGAGCCACTGTCAGTTCTGGGAAAGTCAGAAGAAGGAGACACTGCTCTGTGATCTCGTCTGGTAGCCCTGGAATCAACGGTCCAGATTGCTTCGAAATGTTTGAGAACGCCATTTGCAACAAACACACAGAAGAAAACAAGCAAAAACCAGAACCAGAAGCAGCAGCAGATCCGAGGATTTCTCTTTCTCTGCTTTTTTTCTAATGTCTGGTTCTGATCTTCTAGAAGGATTGTTGTCTAGTATGCGCGGTGGATGTATGGAAAGAGATAGAGGATTCCGCGAAATCCGAAGGAAAGCGACGAGATTTAAATTACAAAGAGGAATCTGAATCGAAGCGATGATGGATGCCAATACAAACGGTTTTGCAGAAAACAGGGATACTATGGAAATCTACTTCACTCGCTTCTCCCTCTCAAGAGGAAGAAGGTCTAAATCACGGAAATCAGTTTCATTGGAATTCTCTCTCAACCGCAGACTTGTAAAGTGTGGTTGTTGTTGGGGCTGGAGTGGTGGTTGCATCAATTTATAGAGATTTGGATCTGAGACTGCGAGAGACCTGTCACGTCAGAGCAAGAAGATAAAATAGGAATGCAAAGGGGAATTAAAATAAAATAAATGATAAGATACACCAAGATTTTTATAACATGTACATTTTGTACACTTTTTTTGGGTGTATTTATGAGTATTTACTTATGAATTGTACTCATAGTGATGTATGAAGATTTTCTAGAATATATATTTTTTATATTATTAACTGTATTTATGGATATTTACATATCAACGATACTAAATCGATGTATGTAGATTTTATAATGTACGTTTTTATACTATATTTTGATTATTTGCTTTTGAGCTGTATTTGTAAGTAATGTGTGAAGATCTTATATTGTATATAACGATAAGAATGTATTAAATGAAGTTAACAGCATCTGCTTTTGAGCTGTTCTGCAAGTAATGTATGAAGATTTTATAACGTATATATTTATATGTGAAGATCTTCTATTGTATATAACGATGAATATGTATTAAGTGAAGTTAATAGCATCTGCTTTTGAGCTATACTGCCAGCGATGTATGAAGGTTTTATAATGTATATATTTATATGTGTATATTAAGTGAATTTAAGAGTGTTTACGTTTGAGATGTACTGGTTGTATTGCAAGTGTTGTATGAAGATTTTATATTGTATATAATGATAAGTTTATATTAAACGAAATCAAAAGCATTTGCTTTTGAGCAGTTTTACACGTGTTGTATGAAGATTTTATAACGTATATATTTATATGTGTATAGTAAGTGAATTTAAGAGTGTTTATATTTGAGATGTACTGGTTGTTCTGCAAGTGTTGTATGAAGATCTTATATTTTATATAATGATAAGTTTGTATTAAGTGAAGTTAACAGCATTTGCTTTTGCGCTATACTGCAAGCGCTGTATAAAGATTTTATAACGTATATATTTATATGTGTATAGTAAGTGAATTTAAGAGTGTTTACGTTTGAGATGTATTGGCTGTACTGCAAGTGTTGTATGTAGATTTTATATTGCATATAATGATAAGTGTGTATTAAGTGAAGTTAGCAGCATTTGCTTTTAAGCTGTACTGCCACCGCTGTATAAAGATTTTATAATGTATATATTTATATGTGTATAGTAAGTGAATTTAAGAGTGTTTACATTTGAGATGTACTGGTTGTTCTGCAAGTGTTGTATGAAGATTTTATATTGTATTTAATGATAAGTTTGTATTAAGTGAAGTTAACAGCATTTGCTTTTGCGCTGTACTACACGTGTTGTATGAAGATTTTATAACGTATATATTTATATGTGTATAGTAAGTGAATTTAAGAGTGTTTACATTTGAGATGTACTGGTTGTTCTGCAAGTGTTGTATGAAGATTTTATATTGTATATAATGATAAGTTTGTATTAAGTGAAGTTAACAGCATTTGCTTTTGCGCTATACTGCAAGCGCCGTATAAAGATTTTATAACGTATATATTTATATGTGTATAGTAAGTGAATTTAAGAGTGTTTACGTTTGAGATGTATTGGCTGTACTGCAAGTGTTGTATGAAGATTTTATATTGGATATAATGATAAGTTTGTATTAAGTGAAGTTAACAGCATCTGCTTTTGCACTGTATTGCAAGCACTGTATGAAGATTTTATAACGTATATATTTATATGTGTATAATTAGTGAATTTAAGAATGTTTACGTTTGAGATGTACTGGTTGTTCTACAAGTGTTGTATGAAGATTTTATATTGTATTTAATGATAAGTTTGTATTAAGTGAAGTTAACAGTATTTGCTTTTGCGTTGTACTACACGTGTTGTATGAAGATTTTATAACATATATATTTATATGTGTATAGTAAGTGAATTTAAGAGTGTTTACATTTGAGATGTACTGGTTGTTTTGCAAGTGTTGTATGAAGATTTTATATTATATATAATGATAAATTTGTATTAAGTGAAGTTAACAACATTTGTTTTTGAGCTGTACTGCAAGTGCTGTATGAAGACTTTATAACGTATATATTTATGTGTATATTAAGTGAATTTAAGAGTGTTTAAGTTTGAGATGTGTGAAGATTTTATAATGTATATATTTATGTGTTTATTGGAAGTATTTATGAATATTTACTTGTAAATTTTCTTACAAACACTCGGGCAGTTACTTAAGAAAACCGCTTCTTTCAGTGTGTTCCACCTGAGATACGTGACGATCAAGGAGGTATGGTTATGAAAAAGGTTTGAACCTAAATGAGGCGAAACGCTATGCTGTTGTGATCAACAAATCTAAGTTCTTTATTAGGTCCTTAAATTTAATGGCTATATAATGTGCAAATTTGTTGTGATCAAAGTTTAATTGCAATATAATATGTAAATTTGTTGTGGTAAGATTCAATGGTGAGAAAGTATGTATGAGTATAAAATTTGAGTTAGTGCTAATTCAAAGGAGGAGACTATTGTGTAAACGAATATAATGGTTAAAGATGGTCCTAAGAATGAAACTCAAGGGCACTAGGAAAGTGGGTTATCTGGAGAATTGGACTTTACTTATTAGACTTCTATGGGACTGGGCCTAAGCACTGTTATTTGAGTCATGTTCTAAGCTTGAAATTTTAATTCGAGAATTTTGTCAGGGCAAAGGTCTGGGAACTTGACGTAGTTTTGTTTGGGTAAAATCAGATAGTAAAAAAGGCCTCAATTGCTCCTGGAATGCCTTTAGTCCTTCGTCTACCAAGGGAAAACTCTTCCAAAACCTCTATTAACCTCTCTAAATATCAACAACAAGGGCTTAACATATGAAATCATTATCAGAGGGTTCGATTTAGTGACTTGACCATGCCAAACCCAATAAACCAACACAATTGCGAGCCTTTTTAGGACTTTGTTTTCTTCACGTAAGGAGTTTTGGATGTCCTTGGCTTTGATGTGTACAACGTTCTGGTTTGTCATCCATCGGCCTCAGAATGACACAATCTTAGACACTCTATTGGCACAAAAACCAACAAATCCCTTATGTACTCGTACTTCATAACCCCTAAGAAAATAAATAATATGCTTGAGATTATCTAATGACTAGTCATTGCCCGTGCCTGAAGGCACAGCGCACCACGCTCTGAGCACAATTAAATCTAATTACTCTTCTTTTGACCACCTAACAACTAACACCACCCATAATTTAACAAATTTAACTCAAAATTTCTATGTGACCCATTGGATCAATCAGCTTCAAATCAAGCGCAGACGGATTTTATTTTTCTAGGTAAAATAGCTCAGCCAATTGGACCATTGTTTAACCACCATTGAATACCAGAAGTGGCCCACTACTATAAGTAGTCTAGTTTAATTGCATGCAAGCCACGTTTGCATCTGCTACCAAAACAATCCAAGTTAGCCCAGATTCCACAATCCGTGAAAAACAGCATATATATGTGAAGGGGCAAAGTGGTAAGTTGTGGGCCCAAATTCCACACCGTTCAATCACTAAATTGCAATCATAGCCGTGTATTTAATCATATATTTACTTGCAAGGAAGTTTTGAAAAAATAATGGCACGTTTCGTAATTTCACAGAAAACCAAGGGCACTCCCATATCCTATGGGAAAAGATAATGGTAGGTTTCGTAATTTCACAGAAAATCAATGGCACTCCCGTATCCTCTTGTCCTTAGTAAAAAGTTACTGCCCCTTTGTTTTCAAATAATTACAAAATTACCAACCTCTTGAATCCCTTCTCAGCCCTAGGATTTATGTACAAAAATATGTACATAAATCCAAGGGTCCAAAATGTCTAGGGATTCAAATACTGCTCTCCCTTATAATATAGATGTTAGAATTCATCTAAACCCACCCCTTGTCTTCACAACCACACTCAAAGAGATTCATCCGAGTTTTCCAACAAACTCAAAGGAGAAAGGAGGAGAAGAGATACTGCATTCAAACTACCAATCCTCAGCTCACCGCATTTTCTAACATTTTTGCATATTTTTAATATATTTTTATCATTATGAGACCATCCATGGCTGGATGGGGAAGCTATGAAAATGTAATGTAAACAACTTGCACCCACTAGTTCAAAACATTCAATCCCATGTAAAACAAATTTGAGAAAATGAATGAAATACAGAATTTCATCTAAAACCATTATTTCCCCATATTTCCTATATTTTCAAATTACTTTGAATTACACTCAAGCCCTTCACAATTTTTTGGGCGTACGCTTATTTAAATCCATCTATCAGGTATTAAGAGTATTTGGTGCGTGATTTATTTTAATTAAAACAATAATAGAGAGCATTTGAGCTTTCAAGGGTGTATTTTTGCGATGAGAGGGTTTCGTGATAGATAAAAAGATTATTCTAATTTTCCATGCAGCTTATTATTTTATTCTATGGTGATACGCATTTTCCTTGTGAGAAAGGAAAATTACACGTCTATTTTCCAAGTTTATTTTCCTCATAAAGAGATTTTGATTTCTTATGGGAGGAGTAAGACTGTATGATTAGTCTCTCTTGTACGTGGAAATTGAAATTCATGGAACGCAAAATCCTCTCATTGTATGAACAACTCCTAAATTTACGAGTTTAAAACATGCTAAACTAAAGGTATAATAGTTGCTACATACCCCAATGGTGGCTTGCTTGCCTTTCCATGTGCATATCGAAAGATCCAAGTGGGGTTAACCTAGATATCAAATTTGAAGTCAATTTAACATATTCAAACCCTTCATTTATGGTCTACAAGTTTAACGACTTTATATAAAACAACAAAAATAGACCGGCCCCTCAATCCAACAACACAGTCCATTCAGAACGATGCAAACCCATGAGATCAGTGACTATGGGTTGTTGTGAATGTGTGGTCCATTTGAATGGGTCATAGGATGGGCCCCACAAGGTGGTAAGGACGGTCCTTACAAAACCACTATTTTATATATAAAGAAAAGGGGCAAATATTGCACTTATCTAATTAACCATTTAACAAGGGTGAAACATAGCATTTATTTAATTAAAAACATAATTTAAAACACTTATAAGACCAGTGGCGGACCTACACATATGCAACCTGAGGCGGGTGCCCCATGTTGATTTTGAGATTGCCAATAGTTTAAATGGGTCTTACCTATCCCAGGTATATCTCGTCCCACGTCTAAACATTGTTATTGCCCTATGTTATAAAACCTTAGTGATTGAAAGTACCAAATCCTATTCCTGCCTTTCTCTTTCGACATCTTCTTTTTACTAAGAGTTCGAGATACCCTTTGTGCCGATTGAGTTTCTCATTGCCGGTCCTCTCGTGGTTAGTCTCTCACCAAATAGCTATAAACAAAACAATCTCCACCTCTTCTCGGATTTAGTATAATCTTAATCACTCTATACTTAAATCTAAACTGTTAATCTCCAAATCTTAATTTCAATCCCTTAATCTCCAGATCCTAATCTAAACTCTAAGCCCTAAATCACCTAATCTAACACATCTACAAGTTTGAAGATGAACAAATTACCATTGGACACATTTTAATCTTCAATGCGCAAATAAATCAAGTTTTAGGATTCATATGTTTGATAACTTGAGTTACATTTAAGTGGAAGTTCTTCTTCTTTGCCATGAGCCCATGACCAACTATAGGGAATTATTTTTAAAGCTAGGTAAGTGCAGGAAACCCAATAGTTTAGATCGAAATAGAACTCCTTGGGAAATCCGAATTGGGTGCTAACCCAAATCATCCTTTCAAGGCTTCCAAACACCTAGAATTAAAGGAAATGTTATCTTAGCTATTTTGATGATGATAAATTGATGATCATTTGAATTTGGGAGAGGCGATGGGAGGGCCCTTCAATTAGGCAAGAGATATGAGCATGAAAAAAGTTTTGTGTCTATTTAAATGCAATACATTTTCTTTTTGGTATTTTTAATGTCCAAAAAGTTAGCAAGTTGAGCAAAAACTTTGCCCCACCCAAACAAAAATTCTGGGTCCACCACCGCACAATATGATCAAAATGTCTCCTTTTGTCATTGCAATTGTTGAACACATTAGATCAAATGACCAAGAATATCCAATGAGGTTGATCCTTAGTAGAGACCCGGAAAAACTATAACTTAGCATGATGTTATGGATATGCTACTAATTGATTATCATAAACTATAACAAACTATGTTTAGTCACTTTCACATAACGTCCATGGGAAAGAAGTTACGAGGACTTCCAGTTTCCCTCTTTTGTGAAAAACAATTCCAATGCTCTGTAGAAAATAAATTTCTATGACACTACAGAATTTCTTTCTTTTATTTATTTATTTTTTCTCTCAAAAAATCATGATTTACCAAGCCACAAAAAAGATATTACACAGACATATCTTTAGTTTCTAAATATTTCAGAGAACGACATCCAAAAAGCACAACCATAGGTTATAGGCGGAGACAACTCTAATGGGTTCATTTGTTTAAAAGAATAAATAAGAAAAGCCTTCTTTTCTAATGAAAGGTGTTTCGAGAAACTTGAGAGACACTAGTCGCAAGGGTGTCTTCTCTCACACAACTGTCCAACGATCGATTTTTGGGCAGGCAGGTTGTATCACAAGTTGTGTACCACTCACCCATCAACAAGAAAGGGGTTTCTTTGATACTTGACGAATAAAAGAAAAAGAAAATGCTAAAATAATATTTTGACTTTCTTCAAAATGACTCAGATAAAATGTAAGAGCACTCGTCCTGTCTATAAGTTTCATTGTTTCATACTTTTTCTTCCAATTCTAAATCGCCAACCGTGTAAAATCTATTCCTTGATTTTCTCATTCCAAGAAATTACTTGAGAGGGTGTATTAGTTGGCATAAGATTTAAAACAATTGGCGATTTAGAATTGGATTAAACAATATCTCCATGCTTCTACGAAACATTGGGTATAAACAGGGGTTCCGAACTCTCCATAAAAATAATATTTTCATGTTTAATCCAAGGGCAATAGTCATTAATTAAGTGTAAATTTAAATTGAGTGCCAACAAGGCATAGTGAGTGTAATCAAGTCCAATTAGTCATCGGGTTCACCCATATAAAATTACATCAGTGCTTATCACTATGTAGCTATGAAGGTAAATTGGACATTATATTATAGATTTAGAAAATATGATCTGAAAGGGATGTATGTTGCTCATGAGTCATAAGTCTAAAGTAAGCAATAGCTTATGTGAAACTATGGTTGATTTCGGCAACCAAATCTTTAGGAAAAATATTTTTGGTTTCCCTAAAGTTGTAGTAAATCCATGTTTGGCAATTGTAAATTCCTAAGAATTTAAACGAATGAAAATCTTCATTTGATAGGATTTTCAGATCCGACCACGCCCCATAAGATTTGAAAATCCTCACTCATTTGTAAATTGGAAGAGAAGACTCATTGAGCCCCACCACAAATTTGATATCAAGCCCTGCCATAGACAAAGGCTTAAAAATGGAATCCCATGCAACCAGATGAAGGTAGTGTGGAGTGCATGCATTTCAAAATAAATAAAAAATTCCCTAATGTAACACTCAATAGCATGGAGGACCGAACTTGGCAATAGAAAAGCCGTTGTCCAAAAAAAGGTGCAAAGTAGTAAATGTAAAGCAAATAAGCTCCACCCGTCCTGCATACGATAAATAGCGAAATTTCCAACCTGAAGTTTGCCCTGAAATTTATCTACTAGTGGCTGGTTTTCCCAAAAGCTAAAGCTTCTTTGAAGAGAGTTGCATACCCAAGTGTCGATAAGGAAAGATATCTTCCCCAATATTGAGAAAGGAGGAAATGGGTAGCAGAAACTTCATTATCAGTATTGGCAAAAAAAATATAGTGTTACCAAACATACCCTAGATGATTTGAACCATTCCTATTTTCGATCTCTGCATATTTTGCGTGTTGCATTTGCATGTATTTTTTTCAACTTCCACCATTCATAGTATATGAACTTCTGGCGGGATTTTTTCATTTCTATGCTTCTAAAGTCATCTATATATGAATGGATTTTGAGGATGGTCTAAATGCTTTAGGTATAAGGGATCTTTACAGATATTGAGAGTGAAATCAAGTGACTACAAATATTGAGAGTGGATTGCTTTGTAAAGACTACACAGACATCATGTCCTTTGAATATAATGTGAATCCTTTGCTTAAAAGTACTGCTCTCTCTTTGATTTTTTGGGACTCGATCACGTGTAAGATGTGCCTCCAATTTAATGGTTGTGTTCCCTCTTTTTAACTGGGAGCTACCGAGAAACTCCTTGGTGGCACCCTGTTTTTAATACATGATTTGAAATCACCTCTCATTCATCTACACTGTTCACCACAGAGCATTTACACGAGCTAAAATACTTATTGAAGTTGGAATGACGCCGACCATTGGATAAGGGGAAAATGTTCTCCTGTGAGCAAAATGCATGTGTAGTCTGTTGGAGGTCAACGTCCACCCTCAACCTCGCCTGAAACTATTATTGTGCCGTTTCGTGTCACCAATTGATTTTGGAATAAGTGGTAGCTCAATGGGGCATTTTGTTGAGGTTAACGTTTATCCTCGCTCCTGAGCGGTCATAATTGTGGTAGCTCAATGGGGGTGTAAGATCCTACATATTCCACTACTATGAGGCCCACTTGGGCCACCTTTGATCATAACAGTCCCTTCAATAATCTTTTTATCTCACGAGATAGCATCAGGCCTAATTTTACACTCATTGAACCTTCACTCATTGTTAAATGGAATCTCAAGAAAAATCTACGGCTATGATGCTATTAAATATTAAGGCTGTTAAATCAAGGGTTAAGATAATCTGGTGGAGTTAATTTTCTAGACCTTTCCATCTACCCTCCTCCCAATGATAGGTGTGAATCTAAGTGGACCCTACAAGCTAAACTGCATCTAAGCAATATGGAGCCCACTCATAAGAGGATTTTTTGCTTAGATAAAGTACTGGTCTAGCAAAAGATTCATTGAGATGGAAAGAGTCATATGAGATGAGACCATATATCAAGTTTGAGGTCAATCCCAATTCTCGAACCCTTTCATCCGTGGCCCACAAATTTAACGACTTCATATTAAAGAAAAAACGTGACCCTCAATCCAACGGTCCAATCTATTCAGATTAATGAAAACTCAATTGATCCATTGTAATTTAGGGGGTTCCATGTGTGTGGATGATTTGGATGAATCATAAAGTAGCCCCACTATGTTGTCCCTCGTGATATATATTTTCTCAAAAACTCCCTTTTTGCTTCTCTATGTTTTTAGGGCATGGAGCCCACCTTAAGCCAATCTAATCAGTTTACACATACTACCCCTCTCCCCTACCCCTGCTCCTGCTCCTACAGTCCCGTGAATTGGTATAAAGCCCAAATTTGGCACTCATCCAACTTTTACTCACTGTTGGATTGAAATTACAAGAAAATGATGTATTTAAAACCATTAAACTTCATAGATCAAGGGGTTAGGATAATCTAATGGAGTTGAAAATTTTCACGTAGAGTAGATCTCATCTAGATTATTTCATTTTGCGGCATTCTGCGATTGTCTTTTACTGTAGTGGGCCCAATTGGGGAGGGACGGTTTTTGAAAAAAAAAAAAAGAAGAGCTTTTTGTATATACCGCGCAAGGTTTGTATGATTTGTAAATAGGCCCCTAGGGTTTTTAGTATTTACAAAAATGCCCCTATATTTTCATTTTAATACCATCCATGTCCCAAAAATCAGTAATCTTTCAACCACCAGAATGACACCTTTGTCCGTCTCTTTTATCCTTATATGCATATTTTCAAAAGCTTTGACTCAATTTTTTTTTATAAAGCATGTAACATTAACAATTGCACTTTGTGGGAGAGAATAACCATATATATATATATATATATTTATCAATATAGTGCTTATTTCATTAAGTCCAAACTTATCATGATGGTAATCAACACCTGTACTTATAACTGGTTATCATTTATCCAATCACCTACCGTTGGATTAATGAAAGTTTCAAAATACATGTTAAAGAAATATTGGGGGAATGGGCAAATGTAAAAAAATATTAATTTTTAGAAATTGTGATGTGGGGTGGTGTTTGGTTCTATATAAAAGAAATATTGGGGGAAGGGGCAATTGTAAAATAAAATTTTTTTTTTGGGGGGCGTGGGCGCCGGAGGGGGAATTTTAAACTTTTCTCAGATATGGGTGGGGGCTTCATGCTCTAGGCCCTTGTCTTGGGTCCACCCCTTGTGTGCATGAGAGAGTTATTGAGAGAAACCATTTGGACTTGAGATAAAATAATGGTATTTTTGTAAATAATATTATACTCATTTGTGTTTAATGGATGTTAGAGCAAAGTTGTCATTTATATAAAACTCCAACACAGATCTCATGGTGGCTATCCATTCTTGTTAGGAATATTGATTTTGGGGACATGAAAGGCATTAAAAAGAAAAAGCAGGGGCTTATTTACAAATATTAAAACCTCAAGGGCCCATTTACAAATCCTACAAACCTTAGGGGGTACATACAAAAAGCTAAAAAGAAAAACTCATCAGTATATATGAATTGCATTTAAATGTACACTATGTGCAACGTAAACATCTTTTCCTTTTTTTCTTTTACACATCATGCATGCCTCATAATGGAGAGCCCACCCGATAACACATTTGAATGGATCACCCACAGTACAGGACACCCTTGAATTACACCAATCCCATTTTTTACATCCAACCAAATATTCTATACCATTGGATCGACATGTCAAATACTAAAAGGCCGAAACTTGTTCGTCGTTAATGGAGTTACAATGATTAGATGGGACCCATATTTTATACACGGGTAGACCACAACCAGATGAAGAGATCCCCACAGATCCCATCCCCAAGTGAGGTCTTATGTGGGCCCCACATCGAAACTGTGTACGCCGGATAATTAATATTATATATAGGGAAGTGCTCCTATGAAAGACACTCTCACCAACTTGGTGAGAGATGGGTGGGGGCCCTCACTTCCATATCCACTCTCATCAACTTAAATGCAAGGACCCTTAACTTAAATGTGAGGGCCCCCGCCCATCTCTCACCAAGTTGGTAAAAGTGTCTCTCATAGGAGTACTTCCCTTATATATATATATGGAGATGCTCCTATGAGAGATGCTCTCACCTTACTATGAGAGATAAGGTCGGAGCCCTCATATCTATATCCAATACCAACAACTTAAATGTGAATGCCCCCCACATTATCTCTCATAGTAAGGTGAGCGCATCTCTCATATGAGCATCTCCCATATATATATATATATATATATATATATATATATATATATATGAGCAGGGCTCTCCTAAGCTGCAACTTAGCTTATCCTAAGCTGGAATAGGGCTGGTCCTACAAATCATACTTGATTATACCTGTTTTTTTTTTTCATAATGGAACTGAAAAATCCAGTTCTGATTGGATTTATCTTGATTTTGGAGACGATCATCATTCAAAAAATAGCATATTGGACTTTGATTTTGTGGGACCAGCCCTGTTTCAGCTTAGAATAAGTTAAGCTGCAGCTTAGGAGAGCTGACCCATATATATATATATATATATATATATGGAGAATATTCAAGTGCATCCATCCCTCACCATTGTGGTGAGGGACTCGAAACTTCCCAAAAAGGGAGTGTCCCTCACCACAATGGTGAGGGATGGATGCACTTGAATATCCCCCTATATATATAGGTACTTGAAACTTCCTAAAAAGGGGGTGTCCTCACCACAATGATGAGGGATTGATGCACTTGAATATCCCCCTATACATTCATGTGCATCTATCCCTCACCATAGGGTGATGGCACTTTCCCTTTTTGCACATGAATTATGGAAGTGTACCTCACCCTATGTACTTGAAAATTCACTTTTGTACTTGAGAATTCCTATTTATGGAAGTGTCCCTCACCCTATAGTGAGGGATCGATGTACATGAATATTCTCATATATATATATATAGAAGTGCTCCTATGAGAGACACTCTCACCAACTTGGTGGGGGCCCTCACATTTAAGTTGGGGGTTCTTGCATTTAAATTGGTGAGAGTGGATATGGAAGTGAAGGCCCCCACCAATCTCTCATAAAGTTGGTGAGAGTGTCTCTCATACGAGCACTTCCCATATATATATATATATATATATATATATATATATATATGGGGACATTCATGTACATCTATCCCTCACCATAGGGTGAGGACACTTTCCCTTTTTGCACATGAAGACAAGGAAGTGTACCTCACCCTATGTACTTGAAAATTCACTTTTATACTTGAAATTTCCCATTTATGGAAGTGTCCCTCACCCTATGGTGGATGCACTTGAATATTTCTCATATATATATATATATATATAACTTTGAAGTTAAATGATATTCTTGTGGTAAAATTTTCTCCGGTCGGAGTCCATATTAACTCCCCTGCATTAACACACATGACGGATTTTCGCAGGTGGAGTCTCTCCATTCTTGAGTAGCCCTCTCACATATTTGCCGATTGATTGGTTTGGATGAATAGAAATGGATTGTTGCTTGCTGCCAAGGAATTTCCTGATAGTGCCCAACTTGAGATTTTAGGGCTTGGCATTTATGGGTCAAATGGTGTTCCTGGTGCTGGACACATCAACTTCAATCAATGTCTTTTACCTAAAAAAAATTATTGCTTCAGCTCATGTCCCATGCTCCTGCTAAAGTAATGATGGCCGTCATTTTCTAATTGTATGGACATGTCTTCGTAACTTTCCGCAATATGAGCATGAACAAACCTGAAAGATGGTTTGAAAGGAAGAGAGTGGTTTTGTATAGTTTTTCTTTTGGGTATGAAAAGGAAATGGAGGGGGTTAATGTCGGTCAATGATAAGGTCCTAAAAGATGCAATCCTCTCTCTAGCTTTTGTTAAAATTGAAATAAACTAAAGAAGAAGAGCTGAAGATAGGCTGCTGCATACAAATACAATAGAATGGAATGGATGGATGTGAAATAGCAGAAAAGGTCCTTAAAAAGAAAGCTACTTCCTTCTTCCCAGTTTTCTTACTTAATGCTCCTTTCTGTGGGTGATGATGTCATTTTGTTGAAAGTTGTTCTATGAGAATGCAATTGGCATAGGCGCTAGGGCAGAGAAAGGATGACTGCAATGAAGCAACTCTCATAAAAGTTAGTAGGTCTATGGTTTATAGTGTATAGTCCTCTTAATTGCACAATCAAGGCTGGTTCTGGGAAGAGAGATGCTCAAATAATGCTGTGATGGTAATGTGCAGTTGTGCACTGCTTTATTACCCTAGTGACCTAGTCTGCCCTTGATAGAAGAGTCGGTTCTCCCAAAGTCTATGTGCATTGTAATTGAATTAGAAGTCTTACTATGGTTTAGCGGGCGCCACCAGGGAGATTAGTCCTATTGGGTTAAAAACTTCAGAGTTACCCATACCATAAAAAAATAAGTTCCCCGACTAAATTCCTAGAAACCGTTTTTTTTTTTTTTTTGGGCTTTCCACGAAGCCGTAGATTTGGGCCGTTTGAAATCCTTATCTTTTAGGATTCTCAAACCCCACCCCTGATTGTGAGAATCCCTTAATTAGAAGGGGAAACATATAAAACCCTCATATCCATGAATTCCTCAATTATTACCAAATGTAAAATATGTGGTTAAGAATGAAGGATCAAATGTGAATATCAAAAAATGACTATCAAATAACCTCACCTTCAAAAAAAAAAAAAAATCACCAGGAAAGATGGGATATGAACATCCAACCATCACCCTAAAAAATCAAATATGAGGAAAGTCAAGATCCCCTATCTATATTGATACCATATCCCTCACCTCTTTAGTAATCATTCTGCATGTATCATTTAAACAAAACTTGCTATTTTGCTATGCTAACAAATCAAGCCCTACGTAGGCAACACTTAGATATTGGCTCCTCGGTATTATGCACACGCCCAGGGATCGATCCCTAGGTCTTCAAATCAGTTGAATCACTCTTCGCCAGTAGACCTGTAAGATCACAATCACCCCAATCACATATTTATTATTAATTAATTAATTTTATAGTAAATTAACTGGGATTAGTGGCTGTGCAAGTTGGGTTTAGTGTGAGAAGTTTGGTTTGGTTTACAATGAGTTTGGTCCTAGTAGGTGTGGTTTGTAATTTTGGAAAAAGTGTGCGGGGTTTTGTAAATTCAGAACTCTCCGATTTTTGGGTGTATTGGGTAGATTTTATCATTTCTCTCATTTTTTTTCATTGATATGACGCTCGTAAGTCCATCTTTTTCATAAGTCACTTAAAGGACCAATGACTTTTTTGTAATTTTGAAAAACTCATCTACTAACAAAAGGGACTGATTCCCATCTCTTTCTCCTTTCACTTTCTCCCTTTCTCTCCTCTTATCCCTTAAATTCATTGCTTCGATTGACCGATTCAAGCCCTTCAATTCATCATTGATAGGGTTGCAAACGGAACGGTTCCAAGTCGGAACAATATTGGACCCGGACCCGGACCGGTTTCTAAGTAATGGTTTTGGTTTTGACTCAGAACCTGTTTTGTTTGTTCCGGATCCGGTTCCAATAGAAATGCCCGAATCCAGTTTCGGAATCGGATCCACCTAGAGAACTGGATTGAGTTAAAAAATTGGTTCTACCTTCTCTTCAATTTTTTAATTTTCACTTAAAATAAGTATACCATTCAACTTATAACAGTGCATCAAGTCTATTACCTCCAACAGTATACATCAAAATGTCCAAAAAAAGTTTATTTTGAGGTACATTTTGCAATATCAAAGACTCATATGCCAAGTCCATGGGTCGGAACCTATATGGACCCAAAACCGGACCCGGTTTTTATCAACCGGAACCTAAATTAGGTTCTGAGCCCAGATCCATTTATGAATCGGAATGTAAAATAGGCTCCAGATCCGGGTTTTTTCGGGTCGGAACTTTCAAGTAATTAGAGAATTGGATGCCCATTTGCAAACCCTAATCATTGACCTTCTCCAAGCATCTCCCAGCTTCCTTGAGCAAGTGCCATCAACGTTTCCCTTTTTTTCTTCCATTTTTTCTATCTTTGGTAAGTCATTTTCCCTAATTCACGGTAATTCTAGCTCATTTCAGTCAAAAATGTTACATGTTGGCCTAAATTCTTCTCTCTCTTTGATTTTGTTGTAGGAGTTGGGCTTTGAATTCCATTTTGAGGTTTGAGTTCTCAAAATAGTTTTCTGTAATTTTCTTCACCCCAAGTGTTCCCAAGTAAAGGCAAGTGAACAAATACATTTAAATTAATATGCATGTGCTACTAAATTGATTCCCTAATTCAATATGGGTCCAAAATAAGTTCATATATGCTTTATTTGGAATTGAAGGCTTGGCCTTATTTGGCATCACTACTTTTATTCCAATATAACCATCCAAAATGGACCAACCAAAATGGAGGCATAAAAAAAGGAACCATAAAAAAGAGAGACTAAAACTCTTACTGTCACGAGTCCGGAAATATGACACTTCATTTTAAGAGAATTTGCCTCTCCTTCTTTGAAGCGGGTAGAGGGTGGAATCGTGTGCCGAAAGATCTTATTTCCCAAACCTTTACCGGCTTTATACATTTAGACAAATAGAGGTTGTAAATAGAGATGTTCAAACATGGGCCATGAATACTCTGATAATTGGACATGCAGTTGCAATCCTTGTCGCACCAAAGTAGAGCTTATGGGTTGGTTAACCATGCTTTAATTAGTGATGGTGTTGCTGTTGGATGGACTCCCAAAATTCATCATCAGTGTGAGGCTAGGGTGGATTGTCAATTTTGAAGAGAAACCATACATTATATCTTAGTTTGATATAATTAAGGTACTAAAAATGCAGGATAAAGAAACAAAGATAGTTTATTGAGAAGAAATGCAGAAGATGTGGGTGTTTTTTTTTTTTTTTTTTAAATAAGAACAGAAGAAAGAAGCCCACTCGGGAGATTCGCAGCCAAAAGAAGTGATTAAGTAACACAACTTAAATGATTAATAGCCGGGGATAAGGAAAGAGGCATCAACATCATGACTGGTTTAGTCTTCCCCCAATCCATTAAAATATTGGTGGGAGTGGGACATTTCTCACTTTCTTTTCCTTATTGTACTCTGAAAAAAGAGGAAATCAAGGTGTTCTGTCCCTTAAATGATGTCTTCAGGGTGGGTCCTACCATTCAAAATTATGTAATTCTAGTGAGCCTTGTCTGCACATGATGGAATTCTGGTGGGCCCCACCCCAGAATATGAAATCTAAATGATGCCCCCCACATGATCTTGGCGGCTTAGAGCTTACCTTGATTAAATCATATTCACATGAGGAGACACTTTGATTAAATCTTGGCAGGATGGAGCCTACCATGATTAAAGGGTGGATCCCACCAAAAGCACATCTTTTTGGGTGGGTCCCACCGTCAAACCAGGTTTGGAAAAGGGCAAAAAAGGAGGCTGAAGTTTTTGTTGAGATTTGAAAGAAAATCCTCTGGGAATTTTACCAAGAGAAATCTGACTTAAAGGGAATGGAACTCCACAGCGGGGCCCGCTGATTGAAATTCAAATTCAAAAGAAATTCCTTCTAGGTATTAATCAGGCTTTCTTTCAAACAATCAATTCAATGGCGGAATCAACTCGGGTTGATGTAAAATTTGATTATATTATGTATTCTCACACGATGTTTATTTTGAACGGTTTGAGTTTCAATAAATGAGCTCCCTTGTTGTGTTTCACTCATTTATTTCAGAATTTCTCTAGGTTAAAGTCTAGTATAATCCGGACTCAGTAAAATACAACTGATGTGGCTATTTTGATGGAACTGAATAGAATTTTTTTTATATCTATTTTAGTAAAATTATTCCCTGCCTTATGATATTATTATTCAAAAGTCCCTATGCTATTAGTAATAATCATTATTTAGTCTGCACTCTGCAAGTCTGCCAATCTATTAAAGTATAATCATTTTGCTCAAATCACACTTGACAAATTGCACAAATGCCCTCCATGGTAAAAAATAAAAAGGTTCAGTTATTTTTGATACTTGGATTCTTTGATTTTTAAAATTAAAATTTCTAATATAGTAGTTACAGTAAATGAGCCCATAAGGATGTTGATTCCTGCCTCAACCCACCAAGGAAGACTGTCAATGGACTTCCAGTTATCTAGCTGCATTTCAGCTCGCAAAGTCTTGATATGGACCTTCTGTTTTATTCGTTACAATCGGGACTTTTTTTTTTTTTTGTTGCTATCGGAGGGTTTCCAACTCTTTGGGCTGAACTAATATCTCCGGGCCTAAAGGGAAGCCGAGTAAACTCCCTTGTAGCCCCAATGTAGCAGTGCAGTTTCGAACCTACAACTTTCGGCTGCAAACCGTGGTCCTGGCCAACTGACTCTATTGGTTATGCACCTAAAAATTCAATTATCTGAGATGTATAGTTGTATTTGATATCATATTTGAGATTGTTTTGTTTCTTACTTTTCTAATATTGGTCTATTGGATGAGGTGCATGATCCACTTTATCAAATTATTAGTGTGGGCTCAAAACCTTGGACAGTTTCAACTGGGCCCAAGTTGTGTATGGTATGTTTTGGTCCATTTAAATTGGGCCTAGGTTTACGTTAATAAATATAATGGGCCTACATTCCCCTGAACAACCTAACCCAAACCCCAATTGGTAATACAGGATTGAAGTTGATCCTTCAAGTTAATGATTTTGAACTGGTTGATAATTGGGCTGGGTGTGACTCTAGTCCATTCTTATCATTCAACCCATATGCGTGTTTTACTCAAAATTCTCACAACATACATCCCATATGTCTCTATCTATCCATACCTACAGATCAACACTTGGAAAATTCAATAAAATTATGATTTACCCAGAATATATACACATGCAAGTAAAAAAAACAAAAAAAAACCATATACATATTGTCAGGGATACCCACATCATCAATATTATAACTTCATGATTTTTTGTTTCTAATATACTTAATTTTTAAAATATAATTTGAAATACTTCAAGATACAAAAGTTCTCACTTTTTTTTTTTCTCGTTTTCTTGCTGGTGCTTGTTTAGCCTATTTTACGGTCATAAATGGTTATAAGATTTAATTTGAGTTTAGTGAGAGCCATCTGAAAAAAAAAAAATAGAGAAAATGGCTACTGCCGCTAGAGTGAAAGCCATCGAACCAGCGACGTGGGGGTTGGTTGCGTCATGTATTTAACTAATACGCTAAAAGCCCTGTGACAGATGGAACGTGTCAAATTAACTCTTATAACTATTTATGACTGGGTTGGTTGCGTCATGTATTTAACTAATACGCTAAAAGCCCTGTGACAGATGGAACGTGTCAAATTAACTCTTATAACTATTTATGACTATAATTTTTTTTTCGCTCATTTGGCCTAATGGCCAAGGGGTACTACCTAAACCTACCTGCCCAGGCATTGATCTTTAGGTTGTATGTTGTATGTTAAGTCCTGCTGGCATAATTATCACCATATTCTTACAAACACCCTCACGTATAAAATCATATCAAGTAAGCTAATTTTAGGGATTTGTCTTTTTTTCTAATAACATACAAACCATTAGAAAACTTCAAGGCAAATACACAAATACATATAAATGCGTGTATGTAGGCATATATGTGTTAAATTTTCAATAAGTAAGCTCTACTATTAGAGATTCAGATTGGTTAGCCATCTGGGCAAGTCGCGGCAAGCATAGTTGTCCAATTGATCACCATAAGACATGATTAGATGCAGACATGACAACTAATAAGGTGTTGATTAACCCCAACGGGTTGACCAAGTGGTCAGGACTATGGTTTCCCTCTTTTTCGGAGTTAGATGTCTTGGTATCGACTCCCGGTTCCTCCCTTTTCAGGAATCGAAGGTTGAGTCTACTTGTACTACCACCTAGGGGCCAAGGGGTTTTACCCGGCTTCTCTCTGACCTCGGAGGGAATAATTCAGCTCAAAGGGTTGGGAAAAGTGTTGATTAAGTTTTCAATTTTACGGTGGGGCCCACTCCTTTTTAATTTGAAACTTGAGGATATATGATTGGAGGAGATGACCTTCTTCAGCTTGAACGGTCCAGATGATCTCTCAAGTGTTTATCTGGCACTTTGGGCCCACCAACGCGCCACCTTCAAGTTTCAACCGGCTGATTCCCAATTGACTGAACAACAAATCTTCGTTCGCATCGACGACGCCATTCGAATAAATCTGCGATACAGGTACCTTCTCTTCTTCCTCTCATTCTCCATTCCCTAATCCTAAAACCCTAAACCTCTCTCTTACATCTCTCTGTCTCAATCCTAACACTAGATTAAGAGATCGATCTGATTTCGTTCCAGATCTCGTTTGTAATCTCTCTGTCTCTGATCTGCGAATAAATTCCTAAAAACGAGATCTTTTTCGGTTTTTTGTTTGTTGTTTGTTGTTTTGTCACATCTTGTTCTTTGCTTCGAGTTTGATCCAGTTCTGATGAGGCTTTTTTGTGCTGTTGATTAATGCTTTTCGTATTGTGTAAAATTGTGGTAGCCTTGTAAATTAACAGAAGAGTGTGCAGGTGAAAATCTAAGTAGTGAGTTTACCATGTCTGCAATTCTCTTGTTTGATTTGTATGAATTGCATAGTAAATTTTGCAATTCATGCCGATATCGATTTTCACATAATAATGTATGATTCATCTGGAAAGTAATTCATTTAAGTGACACAACACAAATCTATTTGGATTCAATTTGATTTCATCATCATGATTAACTTAAATGCGATCTACTCATGAAGTCAGATAAAATGTGAATTGTATGATTTGGACTATTGTGGTTCTTGTCCTGACATTTTTGTTGTTTTGGTTAGGAATACAGAGATGTGTTTTTTGTTGAAGTATTGATAAGATGGCTGCCGTGTCGAACAAAGTGGTAAGGGAGATAGTGGATGGGAAGGAAGGAGTTTATATTGTTTAAGTGGAAAGAAGTTTTTTTTTTTTGGTGGATTTTTTTTTTTTTTTTTTTTTTTTGGGCGTTGGTTGTTGTGTGTGGGGGGGGGAATTTGCATTAAATATTATCTTTGATGGTTAGAACACTATTTGGGTATTGATTATTATTGTTATCTTTTAATAATGGCTGCAGGGTGAATCTTATGATGAGACCCCCCGTGATATCCAAAAGAATGGATTTGATTTAGGAGTATTTGTTGGAGATTTGGCTTTTGAGGATGATGCTAGCAGGTATTTTTTCATTTTAATTCTTCACATTCTCTATACGTAAATTATGTCTTTGAGGCACCTTTTGTCAATTTTTTCCCCCGAGAATAACAGGTTGATTATATTAAAAGCAGTGAAATATACTAAACATGAGTAAAACAAAGAGGAAGTGCCAAGTAAGGCAACAAAAGGAAAAACGAAAGAGTTAGATCCAAGAAGTCCTTAAAGGAGGGGAAGTTGAAAGGGTAACCAACAACTGCCCAGCCAGGTCGGCCGATGGCAGTTAGAAAATTGTGTTGGAGCATATGGATTATTTTTAATATTTGGAGATGGAAAATGGGGCTCTTTTGTGCTATGTTATATTTGTAATAGGAACCTAAATAATGGAACCATTAGTCAAATATCCTAGTTGACCAGCACATCTTTCCTTTTCCATTTCTTTATTCTCTCTCTTTAATCTTCTTCAACATCCAAGCATTTGTTCATGATCACTATCTCTATGGGTTAGTTTCAGGCAGAGTCTGCTGGACCTGGACCTTTTATATTTAACCGTGTACAACCAATCCTAGGATACATACATGGATCAGGATCTAGCTATATTTAATCTGTGGTTTGATTTGTGTCTAGGTCAGGTTGGCGGTTATAATCTAACGGGATAAGTAGTAATCAAATGAACTGTCTATAGCATTTAAGATATAATATTTGGCTCTGAGTTGGGTCCATCAACATAGTATTCTGCCCATCAAATCTTGGTTTCCCTCGACCTAGGCGTCACCCATTGGATGAGCTGTTGTTATGGTTGGAACAAGCCAGATCTTGAGATGGACCCAATCATTTACATCCCTATCGAAACAACTCAAAGTGAATGAGAGATTTGGAGAAGTTTTTGTGTTGGGTTAATGTCCAAACACTCTATTTATAATGGAGTCTGATATACACTTAGCAATAAGCTTATGTACATAAGTACAATGAGGTTTGACTAACTACTTAAGTCTAAGAAAATGTATGGCACATGAGAGACAATCAAATATGGGTGATACACTAGAGAATATGGTACACTGGGGACTATATGTAATTGAATATGACTAACTACTATCTGTTGACCATCAGTGGGTAATAGCTGTTCTGATTCTCGGATCAGCAATGCACCCACTTTCCTATTTTGCAAAAGTTTTTAATAATACGATGCTTCGAGGACATTCCTTATTCCCTGAACACTCCATGAGCGAAGCTGCATTTGGCAGGTAATTTGAACCCCTATTCTCCCCTCTACTCTTCTCTTAGCTAATGGTGACTGGTGAGCATGAAATTTGCTCTCGCCCTATGCCTCTATATAGTATTGCTGAATAGGCTCCTTGCTGACACATCCTCCTTTCTATTTCAAGAATAACTGATAAACCATTTCATTTGTCTCGTCTCCTCTTTCTTCCCTTAATAGTGATTCCCAAAATGTTTGCAATTTCTTAATCTTCTCCACCACCTCATAAAAGAAACTTGGCAGTTTTCCATGTTACATTGACAATTTATCTTCCTGTTGCTTAACATTGAACCTCCTCAACTTGCTAAAATGCCTGATGGGCTGATCTCCTTGAATTCGTTTCTTGCTTCTACTGAGGAAGAAATTCTAGCTTTGATTTCGTGAACATCTCTTCCTCTGATTTGATGTGCCATTGCAAGTTTTTTCTGGTTCTCTTCTCTTCACAACATCTAAATAATTGCTATAATTACGCAACCCTTTAATCATCACTAAAAATCAAATTAATAGCCAAAAGTGATGGTCATCCCATCATTTTCTTTCAAAGATAGGTTCCTTGACTCTTTAGGGAACTTCCTCATTTAAGATTAATGAACTCCAAGACTAAATAGACTTATAATGGACAACGACGACACGTATGGTAGAATAGGTTCATGCTTTTGGGCCAATGAATCTCACATGATGGATCCATGTGACTCAACATGTGGACGAGTTCTTCTTGCATCACATGGGAAGATTACTTGCTAGTTGCTAGTTAATGATAGTCTTTTGACCTGAAACTATATTCTAATGCACTTGTGTTCTTTGTTCTTGAGTGTTATTCATCATCAAGAAAGAGTCCATCCTTTTACACGGTAAAAGATGGTGCAGAATTAGGTAGACTTGACGAAGTATAATTAAGCAGCCAATGACTTGGTTGATTTTTGTAGTCATTATTATATTTCTCCCTTACTGATGTGCTATTTGATAAAATTTAGTTACCATTCTGGTAAAAAAAGGATTTTTTGACTCATTCCATTTGATGGTGTTTAAATCATATGCTGTTTCATGTACTCTTTTTACCATTTTCCCAGGCAGTGGTTGGATAGTGCCGCTTCTCCTCCTTTCATTATCATTGGGAATTTTATCCTGGAGATTTCTTTTTATGTTTTCATTATAAAAAAATGTAACACGAAACTGCTCTTCATCTACACTTCTGTTGTGGCAGTGATGATGTGTCGTTGGAGGGGCTGCAGGAAGAATTAGAAGAATGTAAGGGTGATGATGTAAGTAATTTGAATAGCATTTGCTGATATGCATATTTTGAATTGTTATCAAGACGTTCTTTTAATGTTTTTCTTTTATTTTGAAGCAAAATTCCTTGTCTTGTAGGTTGTGGCAAATATATTAGCCAGAGGCACAAAATCACGGGAGTATGCGAAGGGTGTTGAAAACAATATACGTCAAAATGAATTAGACTCAGTCCAGGTTGGTGCTTTTAAACTTCAATGTTATATTGTTTTTATTACAAATTCTCACTTGATGGCAATATTTTAGTCAACCCATTTTGATAAATGTAAGCTCACTTGCTTAATTGCTTTTTTGAAATCTCATAATTATTTTCTTTCTCATTGGAGCCCTATTTTATTTGGTAGAGAATTAAAACAACATTTTAGGATAGAATGATTGTTGTTATATATTACGAATGTAATACAAGTTTATTACAATTTACAGTTGGATTCCTCTGGGATAGTTGCATACTTGCATTCTCTTGCTTGATATATTTTTATTAACTGTGTGCCAGATAAATTCACCAGATAAACTGATCATGCACAAAGCTGGTAATCATAGAGTGAACACAAATGATGGACGTAGAGAAAGTTTCACCTTCTGATGAGAAAAAGATAGCAAAGTTCACTTGCTAGCTCTAAAACCTTCAGAGCTAGACCAGTCGGGGAAAAAAAACTTTATAGTTAGTGGTAGGGAAATGCCATAAGAATGGGAAACACATTTGTGTGATCTTTGAATGACAGAGCAGGTGAATTGCATAGCAGGACTTGTTGTCAGATGTTCTCTACAGCAATGTGGCACTTGAAATATAAAGAGTCACAGCTACATCTGTAGGATACGATCTTTGTTTTCTGAGACCATCTTTGTTTTCTTTCATGTGGAATCTGCACATGAGACATTTTGTGGTAAATGGCAATTTGGAATTGACACAGTAAAGTTATGCTAATGTCATTTTAATGTCTGCAACTCTAAAGGCAGAAACAAAATTAAAAAAAACAACTTGTATTTAAGCTGCTTTTCATTTACTTTCTCTCTTTCTGTGTGTGCGCGTGAATGAGAGAAGAGATTTATGGTGCAAGTTAAGAAAGGAATGTAAGTTAACACTCCACAACGGCTGGATTAACAGAGAAAGAAAATATATAGTTTGTTCAGTTTTCCTAAACCTGGGGGGAAACAAATATAATGTTGGTAGCATGGGGCTAATCCTGTTCAAATGGCTCATACCTTTATTTTATTTTATTTTTTTAAATTTCTAATGAATCTGCTCCTTGACTGTAGTTTCGTTACTTTTATGTTTCCAATAGGTCTAGCATAAGACTTGATCACCTCATCTTCATCATTTGAAGAAGCACTTTCACTCTGATCTCTCTTGGAGTTGCCTAGGGCTCTAAACTCTAAAGAGTTGGGTTGGGATCATGTCCTACCTTGTCAAGAGCCAGCACCTTTAAAATTTTATCAGATTCAGCTGAGTCTCAGTCTTAGATGAAGTATTCCCAAATTTGGATGCGTATGCCAGACCTTGCACCCAAACCTTTTTCAATAAAAAAGATATAGTTGCTATAAAAAAATTGAAGTGAACATTTCCTTAGATGAAATCCATGAAAGCAGAAATCCCTGCTTTCAAAATCCATGGCAGTGGATTAAAACTGAATGAGGGAAAAAATCACTTATGCACACTTCTGCATAGCATAGCGTTCATCTACATCATTCTTCAACTAGCTATGTTCTGTTTTTTTTTTTTTATTGAATTGGTAACAAAAGTTTTCATTGAAAGGAGAAAGATGACAAGGAGAGAGAGCACAAATGAACAAAAAGGTATAAGAATATAGTAACCACCACCTACTCCTCAATTACATAATACTACCCTCCCCAAGGAGACATCCTTTCAACCCCCTGTTTGGCTAAAGCATCTGCCATAGAGTTGACCGATCTAAGCTTATGACAAAAGTTTACATTAAGGTTAGAAGATAAAATCCAGATTTGATTTAGGTGTAATTGAAAATTCCAAGGGTTCACCTTCCTATTTGACACCCATTTGTTCGCGTTAGAAGAATTGCTCTCAACAATAAGGCTGCCATGAAGATTCTTGAAAAGCATAAGAAAGCTTCCAAAATGGCTAACACCTTTGCTTAATTATAATTGCAAACAACAACATGCTTAGAGAACATAAATAAAACCTCACCCACCTTTGTTGTTTCAAATCACACCTTCGATTCCCACCGGCCTGTACCTCTCACAACTCCCATCAATGATTCAACATTGAGTTTTAACACTCCAAGAGGTTGGGGGAGAGGAGAGGGTGTGAGAACCAAAGAACGGATCTCCTCACCTTAATTGGGCTACACCCCATACAAGCTTTCCAATTCACAAGGATATCATTTAGATTAAAATTAAGAACTCCTTTCTAACCAAAGCCTTCCTTGGCAATCCTTAACGCGACTAGCAATTAACTCTACTGGAGAAGAGAATGAGCCTCTAAAGATTCTATCAGTCCTTTACCTCCAAATAAAAGAAACACCCTCCTAACCATGATTGCCACATACGGAATAGTCTCCGGACAACACCAAGTAAGACTGCACCTACCGATGTAGTGACTCCAAACACCAGCTACAACCTCACAATGAAGGAATAGATGGTTAATTGTCTCCTCCTTTCGACGCATCACACAAATGTTTGAGATGTTGGTTGAAGTCGACCCTCTTCTTCACAATTGTTAGCCATAGAAACTTTTTCCGCAACTACTAACTAATAAAAAGCTTCGACCTACACAGGGACCAGCCGCAACCAAGAAAGAGAAGAGAAAGTTGGAAGCTCGAGTCTAGGATGGTTGTTCCCCACCAAGGCTAAGTAAAATGCTTTCGCCGAGAATTCCCTGAAAACAGATGTCTTCCAAATCCTTGAATCCTTAGATAAGAAGACTCAACAACTCCCTATAATGGACCTGCTTCGACGGACAAAGACTTCTCCTGAATGATACACCCCACAAACACAACTACCCTCGCCTCATAACATTCACTGATAAAAGACTCCTTGTTAGACATCACTTTAAAGACCCTAGGAAACAACCCACACAAAGCACCTACCCCCACCCAATCATCCAACCAATACCTAACATCCCTCCCATTCCCCACCCAAAAGCCACCCATTTGGACAAAATTTCTCCATATATTTGACACATCCCCAACCAAAGCAATACCACCCCACTGAATCGACCTACAGTCTATGAGGCCCAGATGTGGATATGGATAGGGACACTGATATGTGGATTGGGGATATGACTCCTCACTTTTGAAAATCTAGGACACGGATACGGGTGTCCTAATTTTTTTTTCTTTAGATTACTTTTGAAATCATTGATTTCGTCCCTTTCTAGGATTTTTTTATGGTGAGAAGTAAAAATATTAAAAGAGCTATATGAAATCATGGACTTTATAAGAAGGATATGTTAAACTTGGTCCCTAAAAGTATTGGTGCAGTATCAGGTGCCAATACAAGTGTCGTATCGGTCCGATACGGATACGTTGGGCTTGTACAAGTATCCGGGTATCATAGCCTACTAGACCTAGGGCCCGGATTAGGCCACCACCTCCACTTGTCCTCATCATACTTAGCAGCAATGACCCTTCTACAAAGAGCAGCCTCCTCCTTCTCAGACCTCCACCACCATTTAACCAATAAAGCCCCGTTCTTATTCTCCAAACTATCGAGACCCAAGACCCCACTCCATTTCAGTTTAATCACCTCACTCCACTTCGTTAAATGTATTCTCTATTGTTATGAAGATGCTTGATCTGATTTATATTGGTAGGATTTATCCTGTTGTTTATCATTCAATGGTAACATGGAATAGATTGAAAGCATACTTAAGAAGTTAAAAAAAAAAAAAAAAAACTCGATCAGATTGTCTGTAAGTCACCTATAAAGAAAATAAAAAAAAGAAAGAAACGAATGGAAAGATTAGAAGAGATTGTGGCAATCAAAACCTCGAAAGTGTACTGCTTTGTTGACTCACTTAGAATCACTCTCTATTTAACTGGTCGTGATAAGACCTGAATCGACTCACGGAGACTTGACCAAGTTTTTGAAGGTCTAGTTTCACACACACACACAACTATTATCATGATTCCATGAAATTTTCACCTGAGTTGGGCTTTCATGTTTTTCAAGCTATTTCGGAAGTTTGCATTAGTTTTTCTTATGTTGCATGGTGCTAAATTGTTTGGTTGTGGAAATAGTAAATCCCCTGATTAATCTTCATCTTGTTAATCTACAAGTAATCTACAAGTCTACGCACAACACACACACACACACAAACAATATATATACACGGGAGTTGTGACATGATTCCATAAACTTTTCACCTAAGTTGGGGCTTTCATGTTTTTCAATCTATCATCGGAAGTCTGCATTAGTTTTTCTCATGTTGCATGGTGCTAAATTGTTTGGTTGTGGGAATAGTAAACGCACTGATTAATCTTCATCTTGTTAATCTACAATTCTTTTTTTCAATTTGTTCCCTTGACTCAATATGCAAACGGAAGGCACTTCTTCCTCTTGAATGTGGGATGGATAAGAAAGGGAGTAAAACCAAGTGAAACCTTAAGTTCAAGAAAAGAAACTGAAAGGAAGAGAGGCGGAGAAGGAAACTTTTTCCCCTCTTTCACTGGCGGTTACATGTTTCTAACCATATACAACAATATTCCTGCTACTGACCTTTATTTTGTTTGACCTTTTCTTTAATCACGCAGGATTACATAAAAGAGAGTGACAACTTAGTCTCTTTGCATGATCAAATTTTCGACTGTGATAGCATCTTATCACAGATGGAAACTCTTCTTAGTGGATTTCAAGTATGTCTCTTCTGGGGATACTTTTCATATTTCCTTTTTATTTCTTGATTTGCATTGAAAGTTTAATATATCTGTGTATGAGATTGATTGCTTGAAATCCTAAGAAGACATCTATTACACACGTGGACAAAATCAGAATTTTTGCATGTCCATCTGCTGGGTGTATCATGGTTGGTTGTATCCTAAAGTTAACTATTAGTTGATCCTACTGCTGAGTGAAGGCTAGTGGAGTTGTTTAATTTCTTTGAATTTTGGGGAAAGCTCATACCTGTTAGGGTCAATCATGTGTGTATGAGGAATTGTGCGTGGAGTTAGACATTTATATCTAAGCAAGCGGTAATTACCACCAGATTCATCAGTCTGATTGCCTCTTCCCATCAATCCATGGTCTAACTACACCGGATTATTACCCAAATTAAACATCTTGCTCTATTAAATTCCTGTTTGAAGTTGGATTGCACCAAGGATTCGCTTTGAGCTCCTATTGTTTGCCTTGGTTATGACTACTTGAAGAAAAATATCCAAGATAACACTGCATGGAGATGATTTGATACCTATAAGTTAGATAAGATAGCAAGTAAATGAAAACCTAGAGCTTCAGAGAACAGATGTTGAGTGAAATGGTTGAGATTGGTAGAATAGAGAGAATATATTAACTGAAAGTATAGTAGATAGAAAGTTGGAAAGATGAGTTAGTTAAAATGGAAAATTGTCTAGTGTCTGAGTGGAATAGATTTTGGTAGCTATGAGTATCTATTGAACAGAAATAGAATGTTTGATTTAGATATTGCAAATATGATTAGTGCAAAGTGAACAATGGAGAGAAAATGTAGTGGATGTGCAATTGTTGAGTTCCACTTTGATTGAATGGGCAATTTTACGAGATGATGGTTAGGCAGTAGAACATCATAACAACCCACCAGAAGTGTTGAACTGTTATAAGTTCAGAGGAAAAATAATGTCCTGAGAAGCGATGAGACAAGTCATGATAGATTGTGAACTTTATCAGTATGTGGCTTTAGATGGGTTTCACTAGAAAAGTTCTAGGTAGGAAGTTGACCGTGCATTATATGGGAAAAGGCTCTGATGATGATCTTGCTCTATTGATGTGAATAAAACATGCACAATAAGATGCTGTAACTTTAAATTGGAATATTGATATTGTGGAGCATATTGCTAAACTTAAAAATTACTTAAAACAATACTAGTATTCACAAGTTTGATGGTCGCAATGAGTAGTCACAGCTTTGAGGATCAGTTAAGTCTGTTTTCATTAATTCATTGTTTATGATTTAAACCAACCATCACTTTTTCGTCTCTCATCCATGGGAAGTCATATATGAAAATAGATCATTTAACTGTTTGATGAAGTTAATAGGCTTTAGGATTGGTAGAAAAATGGTTGGCATCATTAGCAGGCTGATCTTTCATTCAAAACCAGGAAAATCCTTGTTGATTGATAGATCTTATGTACCTTTTGGCAGGTACTAGAAAAATGGATTTGCAATCAACCCATCCTAACATTTGCAAAACTCTCTTTGCCTCTCTGGCTCTCTCTCTCTCTCTATATATATATATATATAGAGAGAGAGAGAGAGAGAGCCAGAGAGGAGTTATCATCCGTGTGTGCCGCGTTGTGGGGCCCACCTACTGGCCCACCTCAGGATGCAACATGGGGGATTTGAAGATCTGGGTGGCGCCCCCCTCTATACAAAAAAATCAGCTCCTTCCTATCATCCTAACCCTATCATCCGAGGCCCACAAGTTCAGTCCATTCGCATGGGGTGTGCAGTCGATTCAACGGTCTTGTCCATTTGCATGGGTACAAACCCGATGGGATCTGTGACCTTTTTTTTTCTTTTTTTTTTGGTGGGGGGGGGGGGGGGGGGGAGGTCCATTCACCTCAATAGGTGTGTCCAAAATGGGCCCCAGGCGCATGCGATAGCCACTATTTGGTCCCCCTTTGCAATGCACCGATGCTCACCTTATGCTGAACACCGGTCCTTGTGGGGCCCACTTGGTTGCCAAACTTGGGATTGGTGATCATCTAGGGGGTTGCTATTTTATGGTCCACTTGGACGGATCATAAGGTGGGCCCACTAGGTGTGTTGCGCACCGGTGCTTGGTAGAGGTTTTCCCTATAGGAAAAAAGGCGCCCAGTGCACAAGGTTTTCCCTATAAATATAGTATATATTGTTAAGTAGTTGTTTGTGCCATTTCCTATCACCAATTGGTTTTGGGATTACTGGCTAGCAACTCTGTCATGGTATTAGAGCCAGAGGTCTTGAATTCGAAACCACATAGGGCAAAAATGCCCCATGCCACGTGTGTTTGTGCGTGCGCAAATGCGTAGGGCAAAAAGGCCCCCCGTTTCCTATCACCAATTGGTTTTGGGATTACTGGCTAGCAACTTTGTCATATATATCTCAAAAACCTTTGAACTTAAATTATTATTTTGATGAGGGGGACAAAAGCCTATAGCACAGTTGGAAGGTCAAAGGTGCTCATTGTCGTGATCACGAGGTTGTGGGTTCAAGTCATATGGTGCCATAAATAATTAAATAATTAAAGATGGTGGTGAAGTGAGGTGAGGTGGGGTGGGGTGGGGTGGTCGTGGGTGCTTTCAATAATGTTTCGTTATGATTTCAACCAACCTTTGTTTTTAGAGAAGGTATATGGTGCGGATGACTTATCGCGGTGAAAAAAAGCATTTAGTTTCAAATCTTTAAGAACTGATTTCCTTCTTAGCCCAACTTCTACCTTCCAAAAAGTTTTAAAGTCGTTGCATGCCTCTTTTCACCTACGTTACGATTGGGAAATCGAATGCTTGAGAATTTTGAGTTTAATTTCTAATGCACTGCATCTTCTAGAAACTGGACCTAGTAACTTGACCATCTTTGTTGGTGGTGTTCAAAATTTAGTGGTACCGTTCATCTTCTACTGGACCTAGTAACTCATCTATACCAATCTATAGAAATGTTCAAAATTAGATTTTGATGATGATCAACAAAGTGATCTTGTCTTAGAATTGGTAGATTAATTCATGGCATAATTATCAGAATCCTACGATTCGTATCCCGAATCTTAAGGAAAACGATTCGTATCTATATAATGAATCCCATTTACAAATGAATCTTAGGATTCAGGTGTGAATCCTACGATTCGATACTCGTTTCATCGTATCTTATGAATAAAGCGATTCGGCTAAGTGAGAACGGCCACAACCATTAAGTTAATATTAATAATTTTTTACGTTTTTTCTTTCTTTTTTCTCCTTTTCTTTTATTGCTTGTATTTTTAAAAGGTTATTTAGTAGTTAATGAAACCTTGTAAGAATTTTTTGCGGCTTTGATAAGGTTTTAAAGATGAATAAAGAACGTGCATTTAACTAAAGCATTCGACTATACGTACGGTGCTTGTCTATATCTTTTTCTTTTTTAAATCTATTTTGGTTTTTTTGCTTCATGAACACTTTCTTAACTTTGTGATACGATTCCGATTTTGAAAACTATGGTTCATGGACATGTTGGATTGGACTAAGAGGGCCATATCAGTTACTGGCTAAAGTGGCTGACACCTATGATCTTGCTGACGGTCCACATGGCACCACTTCTGATTTAGACATGTGGCACTGTTATCCACCACCAATTGGGATGACCAACGTGCTTGGACTTGTTTAACATATAGTTGTTTAATTTCTTTAACTTCACTTAATCTATCAGAGTACTGCATCCCAAACAAAGTAAAATAAAAATAAAAATATCCCCAAAATAAAATAGAAAAGTTTTAAAATGCACTAATTAGCATCATCTCAGTGTTAACTTTTAGAATGTACTACCATTAAAAAAAGAATGTACTATAAAATATTAATTTTACATCTTTAGTTGTTTCCAGAAGTCAGACAAGCATCTGATGTTGACTTGTCTACATAACAGAAAACCTGTGAAGTTCCATGTCTTTGTGACAGCAGATGAGACTTAGCTGACTACTTGGTTTCTATAAATATGCAGTGGCTAGCTACTAATTTCTGTAGATAGTTAATCTCCTTTTATTTTTGTTTTGAGGGGTCCTGGGTAGGTTCGAAGCCCAGACCGCTTTCTGTTGGCTGTCCTTTCCCTCCTTTGTTTTGTGTTCAGTATACCTCTCTTATACTGTACAATCTTGAGTTTTGAATACAGTTAACATTTTCAAAGCAGACGGCATTTATATTGCTTGGTTGAAGTTAGAATGCATGTTTCTAACTTCCACGGTAACTCTAATTTTTTGGTTTTGTGTGTTGTATACTGACATGACTATGCTATTGTTTTGCATATTTGATGATTTTTCTCCATAATTTCTTGTATTTAAAAATAGATTCGCTTATTTTTCATCTTCGTAATTCAATATCTAAGATTCCTTCTATTTAAATAAAATAAAATCGATCTTTAATATTTATACATTTCATATTAGGCTGAGATTGGTTCTATAAGTTCTGAAATAAAAAGTCTGCAAGAGAAATCCATGGATATGGGCCTGAAGCTGAAGAATCGCAAGGTATGTTCATTAGAAAATTGAATCTACTTTACAGTTTGTATCCCACAACATAACTCTTCTCCAGGAACTTGAGAGATTGGTTAGTAGAGCAGCAGACGGTGACTTCTCTATGGCTGAGATAAAACTGTCTCAGTGATGAATGTTCATTGAAGTAACTATTAAAATATCAGAAATGTAAAGTAATTCAAATATCATTTTCATAGCTTATGTCTTTGATATTGATCAAAGTTCAACAGTCTTGCAGAAGAATTCTTTGAATATGGCGTTGCTATTTAGAATCTAAATCGACAATCCCAAATAGATGAATAACAGAATAAGGCTTTGATGATGAAAATGAATCCAGATCACATTCGGCAACATTCTTGCTTCTGTCCATGAGTCTTTTTTATCTTCTGTTTAGCCTCAAGAGCCTGAATTGACAAGCACTCTCTTTTTCAATGTTGAAAAAAATCTTTCGCATGAAGTGTTAAATTGCTATTATTTATCCTTTTATTTAGCTATAGCTAAATCCTAATAAGGAAAAGAAACAAGAATAATGCATGAAACTGATAAGAAGTCAAGATATATAGTTGATGGTTTTTGTAAATTCATTAAGCCATCTAATAGAAAGTTCTAACAAACTCGTGTCATTCACGATTATCATCACACAATTCCAATATGAATTTACAGTTTAGTCCTATTATTTCTTAAACACGCAATTCAGATCGTAGTGCTTATGAGTCGATTAGCATTGAGATCCATATGATTCACTTTGAATCCTTCATTTTGACAATACTAGTCCTTAGTGTATGATCTCTTCCTCGCTTACTACTTTATTGGATCAGTTGGCTGGCTGCTGCACTTATTTGGGGTGTTAAGTGGAATTGTAGTCAAGTTGCATTCCATTTCGAACATGCTTTTACTGAAGTTTATAATACATCAGCAAGAACTTCTTGTAAATTTTGAATTTAATGCAATACTGTTACAGTTACCATATTATTGGACTAAGTATGTCATTTCCATGTTCTGGTAATAAAATCAGTCTCTATTATCTATTATTTTAATAAATAAATAAAACTATTATTGGACTCATATATAGTTTTATTTTGTTTGATAATGTGCAGGTAGCAGAGCTGAAATTGGCAAGATTTAATGAAGATATTATTGTCCCCCCCCGGATGGTGGACATAATTGTTGATGGAGAGGTATCTTCTAGTTTCATTTTCGTATCTGCTTAAAATAATTTGGTCAATATCTTTGAAACTGGTTCATGATATTATTTCTCACATATAGCGTCTTTTTTAGTTATTGTAATGCCAATGTATTTTTCATTGTGGTACTTTGTAGGTTAAGCCTGTAGATCTTATTTCATTGATAAAGCATTTTTTATGTGAGCATTTTTTATGTGAATGACAATTGATTTCATTGGCACTTGACTTATATTGAGGAAAGAATGGGTTGAGCAAATTTGATAATGTCAAATAATCACATTACACTATTCATATAAATTTTAATATCTGAGGGTGTACTGAGTTTCTCAATTGAGGCACCATATGAGAGTCTTGCAAGTTGTTTGGAGGGAAGTCAATGTGGCAAATGACATCTAGAAGACCTTTCTTGTGTGTAAGATGATGGATTTTTTTTTTTTTTTTTTTTTTTTTTTTTTTTATGGTGGGTCATTAAGTTTTCATTACTTCTGTTATGATATGAAAGATGAAAATTTTGGACTTATTTTCTGATGGAACTTTCTTTTGTAAGGCATTTCTTGTTACCGTCTCCAAGTCTTTATTTTGAATGTCTTACAAATATCCTTTCATTTCTCTGATTTCTCCTCTTCCTTTCCATTCCTTTACGTTCCATTGCACAAAACATGTTAACATGCATCATCTACACTTTTGCATGCGTCCTCATTGCATCATACTTAAGAAAACCTTTTTTATATTCTTTTAACTGATCCCAAAATTGCCTATTAGGGGTTGTAACTGCCTTTTGTAAATTGCCTATTAAGGGTTGTAATTGCGCTATTAGGGGTTGTAACTGCCCATTGTAATTGCCCTACTAAGGGTTGTAAGTTTGTAACTGCCCAATTGAGGGAATGTAATTATTCATACTATACAAGAAGATCTATGTGAGAGGATGAATACTCATATTGAGATCATTCTCTTCGTTATTATATTTTATTCAGTCTTGTGAAAATGCCAAAACATACCGTGGGAAGTTAGCAAGAGGGGAATCCTCTCTTCAAAGTCCAGAGAAAAGGGACGCATTTGGATTCCTCAAGGGAATCCACAACTGTTTCAAAATGCACCCTATCATCCATACTCTTTAGCAAGTTAAGATCATTCTTGAATGTCGTAAACGTTATGCTCTTAAAGTTAAATGGCTTAGGTGCACATCATGTAATCAACACAAAGGTAGAGGAAACGAAAAAGTGAGTGAAGCACCTAGCATATTGACGCAGCGTTGGATCAATGAATGAAAAAAAAAAAGAAGCACAATTCCATGAAGGGTTTTGGCCAAACCCATGAAGGATTCTGAGATGGACCAAGCTCCAAAGAGGCTTGGCCGAATCGCCTAGGGATTCAACACGAGCATTCTCAAACTGGGGAAAAACTCACACATAATGAAAATGAGAAATCTTTTATTTTATAATCAAACGCCGTTTCTCCCAATGGAGAGATTACAAATATATAAAATGAAGTTGGATGTTGAAATAAATCCAAAAAGGAAACTAAATATTCTCGAGTAAAAGGAAGCCGAATCTCCTAACTTCTTGTTGAAATTAATCCAAATCAAACTAGATCTCTTAATTAAAGACTTCTAAATATATTAAAACTACTAATTAAATGACTCGTCCAGTTGGGTCTGTGGACTGTGCCTAATGGGTTGGTCGACCCATGGGTCATGGGTCTGGCCTGCATCAAAAGACCTAAAAAAGATGACCCCAAAAAGGTATGACTCACAAAGTTTATACCAAGTAGATATCATAAGGCTACAATGCCAATGATGATGATGGGAGTTGGAGAAGAAAGCATGAAATTTAGTAGGCATTTTGGAAAGCTAACACTTCGTGGAGATTTGCTTACATTTCTTGGCTAGTTTCAGGCTGTATGTGTCGATATTAGAATTTTCACATGCTGGAGGGAAGCAAATAATGTGGCCATCTCAGTGAAACAGGGCGTTAATAGGGGGACCATATATCCAAGTCATCTCTTCTCACTTTCATGTGAATCTATGCTTCATTTGGCATTTTTGTATCATATAGACAAATTTTAGTTTGTATTAGTAAAATCTTTTCATTACTTGGCTCTCTCTCCGAGGGAAATAGGACTAGAGGAGTAGCAACCGATCTTTGTGCATACCTCTGCTTGTGCACTAAAATATGTTGTTCCTTTTCTATCCTATCTGCCAGAGCAGGCAGTGGTTCATCTCCTTTGTAGGACTTCTCTTTTAGTCTTGTCCCCTTTAGTGCAAGAACTATATGTTAGTTGGGGCACATAAAGGTCCGTCTTTGTCTATGTACAAGCAAGGCCCTCCCCCCGAGGTAACTATCAAGAGGACGACCAGAGGCCCATCTTCTTAACTACTTTTTTCGCATAGTAGATTGGCTAACCTGCAATGCACTTATTATTTTCCAATTTGACTTTCTGGTGATATCTTTCATGCATGTATTATTGTCATTTCAATACTATGCAACTTGCTAGAATAGTAATTCATTGTTTCTTGTGCAGGTGAATGATGAATATATGAGAACTCTTGAGATATTAAGTAAGAAGCTGAAGTCTATTGAAGTGGATTCCATGATCAAAACATCAATAGCTTTGAAAGATGTTCAGCCTGAGTTGGAAAGGCTCCGTCAAAAGGCTGTTTCAAAGGTTATTAAGTAGATTAATCAGATGCATGTTGGACTAGTATCGCCTTGGCTAATTACTTGAGTGATCCATTACTGAAAAGGTTCATGTGCTTGGTTCATTTATTCTATAGATGATTATTAGAAGTCAGCTTTCTTGTTAAAACTTGAAGCTACATTCTCTTTATTCTTTTGAGGGAATACGTTTTTCATTTAATTCAGAGGTGTGCATTTTGAACAGTGTTTCATACTGAGCTTAGCTCTGCTCTAGCTCTGGTTTCAATTTTTTTGCCCAACTGCAACTCCATTTCAAATTTATTTCTCCTTCCCATTTAGTTTGCTGTCTAACAATATCATGACCACTTCACTAAAGGTATATGGATTATGATCTAGGTTGAAATCTAAAGTTTTCAGATGCCTTATTCATATGGTCACATGCAACATTACTTGCCATCACTATTACTGGTCATTGAGTTTATAGCTCTCTTGTATATTTCTGAAGCCGTGGCCCGTAAATGCTACAATTAGATATTGTGTGATCTAATTTTTGAAAATATTTACTTGTTTCTATCTTTGTGAAGGTATTTGAGTTCATTGTTCAGAAGCTTTATGCCTTAAGAAAGCCCAAAACAAATATTCAGATTCTACAACAAAGTGTTCTTCTTAAGTACAGGTAAGTAGAGTTTATAGCATTATCATCAGATTCCTTTTTCCGTCTGAAGTGTCCACTAGCTATTTCTTATATGGTCTAATAATTAGTCAGTCTAGATTCTAGATGAATATAACTTTGTCCTTTAATCTCCGCAATCTGCGTTATTAACCATATCAGCAAAGCTAGACATGAATATCTCATTTTTTTTTTCTTTTTGCTGGTTGCATGGAATTTGTATTAAAAGGGAAAACTATATAATGGGAATGAGGCAAGGAAAGGGGACATTTTCATGATCCCATCTCTGGAAAGCGAATTGGCATTCTTAACACCAATTTTTAATGGAGACCGAAATCTAGAGGAGATTGAGAATGAAAGTGAATTGGCACTCTTACTAACCATATGTTACGTATCGGCCACTACAAACAGTGAAATGTAAAAAAAAAAAAAAAACACCTCTGTTGGCTCAGGGAGATGAAGAGGAGGAATAAGGAAAAAAAAAAAGGACAGCAGCTGTATAAACATACCCGGAAGCAGCATCATGTAGCAGCAGGAGCACCATCATCATGCAGCAGTAGTAACAGCAGCATCACGCAGCAGCGCGAGCATCACCGCCGGCCAGCACTGTCTCCTCTTCTCTTCTTCTTCTTCTTTTCTTCTTCATTTTCTTTTCTTTCTTCCTCTTTTCCTTTCCTTCTTCTCTGTCTTTCTCGAGCCTTGTTTTTTCTTTTCCCTAGAACTCTCAAGCCTGCTGTTTTGGGAAAAGAAATATGGCAGCAAAAGCCCCTCTTTTGGTCCCTCCAATATTTATTAAGTAGGGTAACTATGGGCCCCTCATTGGGCTCACCTTATGAAAGATATAAATAAAGATTAAATGGGCCCTACAATGGCCTACCTTATGAAAGTTATAGATAAAATCAAATGGGCCCCTCAAGTATTAAAATAGAAAAAAATCATGGCTTAGCCAAATTAATAAAAATTAGGGGCTTAGCCAAATTTTACTCTAATTAGAAATAGAGCTCAATCAAATTTTACTCTAACTGGAAATAGATATCAATTTAGAGAGATGGAAAGAATTCTGAAAAGATGTGCTGAATGCAGTCCCTTCTTGGTCGACTGTTCTTCTCATTATAAAGGGGATGAAATCCCTGATTACATGTAAGTATCCTAATCAGATCCTAAAAAAACTCTTTTACAAACTAAGAAGCTTTGACTAAGTAATACATGAAGTCTGGGCCTAGAATGGGCCTGGGCTTGGATTGACACCCCCCCTCAAATTGATGCTGGGGAGTCATAAAGCAGCAATTTGGAAACAAGAAATTGATGTCGAGGCCGAGGAAGTCCCTTTGTAAAGATATCTGCAAACTGAAATTTTGTAGGGACATGAGGTAGACTAATGACATCCCGCTTAAATTCATCCCGAATAAAGTGGCAGTCAACTTCAATATGCTTGGTGCGTTCATGGAATATTGGATTTTCAGTGATTCGGATAGCCCCAGTATTATCGGCATGCAATGGAGTAGGAGAGGTTTGAGTGAACCCAAGTTCCGAAAGAAGACCCCGTAGCCATAAGACTTTAGAACAAGCAGAAGACATCGCCCTATATTCAGCTTCCGTGGAAGATCTAGACACACGTGCTTGTTTCTTGCATTTCCAAGAAATGAGCGAATTGCCAAGGTACATGCACCAACCAGTAGTAGAACGACGCGTGTCTTGACAACCTGCCCAGTCAGCATCCGCATAAGCAGTTAGATGAAGAGGATTATCCTTTAGATAATATAAACCACGAAGGGCAGTTCTCAGCAGATAACGGATAATGCGCTTCACAGCTGTCAAATGAAGGTGTCGAGGAGCAGTCATGAACTGGCTCACAAGATTAACAGCATAGGATATGTCAGGTCTAGTGATGGTGAGATAGACAAGACTGCCCACCAGGCGCCGGTATGTATGAGGATCAGGAAGAAGGTCTCCATCATCTTTACTCAACTTGAGATTTACCTCGACGGGTGTATCAACAGGCGAAGAATCATGGAGGTCAGCCAACTCGATAAGGTCTGATGTGTATTTGTGTTGATTAACAAAAAGACCTTTGGGAGATTGATGCACCTCTAAGCCCAAGAAATAATGCAAAGGACCCAAATCCTTCATATGAAAGTAAGTCCGGAGGGAAGCTTGGAGAGATTTGATCATACCATCATCCGTGCCAGTGATAATAATATCGTCAACATACACCAGAAGTACAGTAACCCCTGTAGATGTGTGGCAGAGAAAGAGAGATGGATCATAAGAGCTCTGAGTAAACCCACTTTCGCATAATCGACCCCTGAAGGTTCCGAACCATGCCCGAGGAGCTTGCTTTAGACCATAAAGTGATTTTCGCAGCCGACAGACAGACCTCTTGGAGGGAGAGGGGACGCCTTGTGGTATACGCATCTAGACTTCTTCTTGCAAATCCCGATGGAGAAATGCATTTTTGACATCCATTTGGTATAATGGCCAACACTGAGATGCAGCAATGGCGAGAAGTAACCTAACAGAGGTCATCTTTGCCACAGGTGCAAATGTCTCCTCGTAGTCAATGCCATACTCTTGTCTGTTTCCGAGTGCGACAAGTCTAGCTTTGTGTCTATCCAAGGACCCATCAGATTTAAGTTTGATCGAGTAGATCCATTTGCAACCAATGGGCTTAACCGCTGAAGTACACTCCACAATATCCCATGTCTGATTCAAATCGAATGCGTCTAATTCCTCCTTCATGGCCTGGTTCCAGCAATCTTGTTGGACAGCCTGCAAATAAGAACTTGGGATAGAGATAGAAGAGAGAGTGGTCATCAAAGAAGTATGGGTAAAGCCATACCGCTCAGGCGGTCTAGAATTTCTGGAGGAGCGACGTAAAGCAGGAGTAGGCGTGGAACCAGTTGTCGGTGGAGGATCAGGGGGAGGGCCATCTGCAATGGGAGGTTTATCCCGTCGGTGGTATACAAAAGCAGGATTAAACCTAGTAACAGAGGTTTGATCCGAAAAACCTGGTAAGAGAGCTGGTGAAGAGGGGTGAGGACAATCTATGTGAGTTTGGAAGAAATATTGATTTTCAAAGAAAATAACATTTCGAGAAATCCTGATACGACGACCAATGGGATCATAACAAACAAAACCTTTTTGATTAGTGGCATAACCCAAAAACGCACACCTGCGAGATTGGGCTGTTAGTTTCGTTCTTTCTGTGGGAGGTAGATGAACGAAGCAAACACAGCCAAATGTATGTAGGTGATCAAACACAGGATGATGACCAAACAATTTAAAATGAGGCGTTAAATGAGCAATGGTAGGTGAAGGAAGGCGGTTAATGAGATAGACAGCCGTGGTGAGAGCTTGAGTCCAAAAACGAGGAGGGACTGAGGATTCAATCAGAAGAGTCCTAGTTATATCAAGAAGATGTCTGTTTTTCCGTTCCGCGACCCCATTTTGTTGTGGAGTATACGGACAGGTACGTTGAGAAATGATTCCTTTATTGTCTAAAAATGATTGAAAATCTTTGGAAACATACTCCCCCCCTGAGTCGGAGCGCAAAGTTTTAATGCATGTAGAGAATTAGTTTTCAACATAGTTAACAAAAAATCTAAATGCATGAAGAACATCAGACTTTGAATGTAATAAATATATCCAAGTAAATCGGCTGTAGTCATCAATGAAGGTAACAAAGTATTTGAAATGACTATGGGAAAGGGTCGGAGCAATACCCCAAACATCACTGTGAATTAAGTCAAAACATGCAGTGCTCCGTGTGTTAGAGTTTGGAAAAGGTAAAGTTTTACTCTTTCCTAATTTACAAGCATCACATTCAAAAGAAGCAGATTCAATAGGTTTATTTATTAATCCAGATTGAAATAAAGTAGACATGGTAGAAACATTCGGATGACCAAGTCTATTATGCCACAAACGAGAATTATGCTGAATGAAAAAACAAAATAACTGATGTAAAGTTTGATCATGAATAAATGAAGACACTGGTAAGGGAAAAAGTCTGCCACGCTTAGGCCCCCTCGCGATCACTTCCCCCGACTCCCGGTCCTGCACAACACAAGCAGAAGAAGAAAAGGAGACATTGTAATTATTTTCAACAAGTTGACCCACAGAAACCAAATTGGTAGCAAGAGGAGGAGAAACGAAAACATTGGTTAAGGGTAAGGGCCCAGGGGTATCATCAACAGAGGTGATGGGAAGATGATCTCCGTTGGCAGCTTGAACAGTAAGATGACCAGTGTACGGAACGACATTTTGTAATTTTACGGGTGAGGTGGTCATTTGGTTACTTGCACCAGAATCTAAGTACCAGGTATTAGAAAGAGAAGACTCAGTACCTGCGATGTTCATGGAGGCTAAGGCATTGATAATCATTTGGTTGACCATCTCAGTGGTGAGAGGAGCTGGGGATGCAGATTGCGTGGAGGAACCAGGTTGGGAGGAAGAATCATACGGCATAGCACTGAATTCAGAGGATGCATATCGAGGAGTGGTGATTGTGTAAGCACTGGGAGCTGATGGCACTGTGTAAGAACCAGAGGCTGACGGCACATAGTTGCGGGAAGTAGAATTGCGACCCTTCTTCCGGCATTCATCAATGACATGACCAGTGGCCTTACAATATCGGCAGATCTTGGCCTTGCATTGATTTGCATAGTGACCATATTTCTTGCAGTGATGGCACTGAACTTTACTGATATCCCGGGGAGATGGTCTGGTGGTAGCAACATAGGCAAGCGGAGCCTCAGTAGAACCCTGTTGTTCCAGAGTAGTTTTCGTGACCAGACGCTGTTCTTCCCACAGAAGCTCCTGAAGACAGTCATCTAAGCTGGGAAGAGAAGCCCTGCTCATTAAGCTAGATCGAACTGTCTCAAACTCCCGACGAAGTTTCATAAGAAACTGATCCCGATGGCTACTTTGCTGTAAGGGAAGGAGTTCAGGTAGGAGAGCGTCAGACACCGTGGCAAACTTAATCTCATTATATTCTGACCACAGTCGGCGAAAACCATTGTAATACTCCTGAATAGACTGGGTGCCTTGAGGGAATTGAGAAATGTCAAGTTCCAATTGAAATTGACGGGCAGCATTGCCTTGTTGATAGATCTTCTTAAGATAATCCCACATTTCCCTGGCAGTTTTGCAAGGTCGGAGGTTGAGGATAAAATGAGACTCAACCGAGCCCAGCAACCAGGTTTTGATTTTAGCATCCTTAGTTTTCCAAGCTAAAATCTTTTTATCATCTTCCGCAGGTATAGGTTCAGATCCATCAATATATGCCCAGAGTTCCTTGCCTTCTAAGTAAATTTGAAATTGGAAGGCCCAGGAGGTATAATTGTTTCCATCAAACCGAACCATTTTAATTTCAGATTTGTCCATGATAAGCAGACAAAGAGAAAAAACAATCTTCACACCGGAATAAACAAGAACAGAGAACAGCCAGACCAAAAAAAATGCTCACAGTTGCTGTATCTAGGCAACAGTAGACCAAAAAAAGGCACGACCACAGTTCAGATATCACAGCTCAGTACTGTAGCATAAAAAAACAGCCAGAACAAAAAAAACTCACAACAGAGGGCAAGTCGTCCCTGTCGTTCAGTGGGTAGATTCCCACGTGTGCCCCAGCAAATGATCAATTGCCAGATCAAAGGGTGGGGATGGAAGAGTGGACTATTTTCGCACCTAATGGAAGTGGTCCCAGGCAGAACCAACGGGAATCCAAAGTTCTGGACGGCTGAGATGAAAACAAGTTGATAAAACTGAATTTCCACAAAAAATAGTAGAAGGCCTACCTCTGCTGATCCATAAATCTTGAAAAAATGTCCAGAAAGAAGAAGAGACCCAGGCGACCAAGATGAGCTGCTTCCACTGATATGAGGTTGATGATCGCAGGTGGGCCACGGCTGATCGGAGATGATCAGGGATGATCACAGACGATCAGGTGGCAGAAAATGTCTTCCAGTGAAGAATATGTGTTTGATAATGAAGAAGATGCACAAATAGAGACAATGCAGGCGAAACAGTGCACAGATCTGCACTAACACTAACTGACGACCATTCCGTCAGTATGATTCCATAACCGGAAGCCCCACCAGATCATCATAGGACAGATCAGAGGTCGGGGATGAAGGCACAGCATATTTTCGCAAATGAGGGAAGAAGATTCAGCCAAAAATAACCAAGATCCTTGATTTTGGACGGCCGAGATGAAATCAGATCGAGAAATCTGATGTACCACAAATTGCAATGGAAAACCTACTTCAGATGGGAAATAAATTCCTGAAAAATCACCATAAATACCAGTAATTCCAGTCGACCAACATGGTCTGGTTCCGTTGAGTTGATGAAGAAGATCTCAGGTGGGCCTCACCTGATCAGAGATGATCTGGGATGATCTAGGATGATCGGAGATGCACTGAGTGCTTCCAGACGTGGAAGATGTCTTGAATGATCTAGATATCAAGGCTCTGATACCATATCAATTTAGAGAGATGGAAAGAATTCTGAAAAGATGTGCTGAATGCAGTCCCTTCTTGGTCGACTGTTCTTCTCATTATAAAGGGGATGAAATCCCTGATTACATGTAAGTATCCTAATCAGATCCTAAAAAAACTCTTTTACAAACTAAGAAGCTTTGACTAAGTAATACATGAAGTCTGGGCCCAGAATGGGCCTGGGCTTGGATTGACAATAGAGACAGCCAACTTTCACACTAATTGAAAATAAAGTCTAAACAAATTTCACACTAATTGAAGAAAGGCTCTAGCAACTCTCTACTCTTTGTCATTTCTAAATTGGTGTTGATCACTTCATTCACTTGATTGAATTTGAACCCTTAGGCTTGAAGTATTGATTGTTAAATGTTCACTAATGACCTAAGTACCTAACTCTTAAGTCTTATGCCTTTATTTCATGTTCTGTTTTTTTATTATTTATTTATTTATTTTGAGCTTTTCATTACTTTCTAAGTTAGCATAACTAAGAAACATGAATATATGTGAAAAAACTAATCATTACTATTATTTTTTATTTATACAGTGATACAGGACTTCATATATTGAGGGCACCACTACACCCCCTTTTGTTACTTACTTTTGCAAAAGAACCACATTTTCTTTCATTTTACATTTTTCTGGATTTTCTGGAATTTTTTCAGATTTTAAATCGCCCCGCTACGCTTCGTAGCGGCCCGTCGCTACCACTACTTTCATCCATGGTAGGGAGCACAATTTTCAAGGACATCTAGAGTTATATACTTACGTTTTCATTGCTAAAAGGTTGGAAGTGTAGTTATGTGGTTCTCTTTTTTAAAGAACTTAGTAAGGAGGTTTACATTGAGGTCGCTTGGTACCTCAACAGTCAACATTGACCAATATACATGAAGTTGCATAATGGCACTGTGAGGCGAATATACTCATCATGTAATCACCTTGAAACAATCGGGAAAAAAGTCTCCATGACAGTAAGTCAAATTGAACTTGTAAATCAGTTGATTGTCTTTTTGAAAATTTTAATCCTAGCATATTGTGTGGGGCATTCAAAAATGGCATCCACAATAATATCACCATGCATCCATGATGCAAAGCCTTTGGCCCACATGTAGGACCCAAAGAGGTCTAGAATTTTTTTTGTAATATATTTTTTAATCAGTTGTCATTAGGATTCATTTCCTAGTTCCCTTGGGAGTCTTTGATTTTAGGGTTTTATCCTATATATATGTATATATACACACACATGAGATTGTAGAACATTATAGGTAGTTTCTAAAGATTAATAAAGTTTCAGTTGTCTCTTTTGAAGTTCTTTCCTTTTTGTGAAAGTCTCTTGGAGACATTTTTTTTTCTGTGCTTTGGCACTTTGCAAATGCTTTGGTCCAAAACCCTTTTAGAGTTTACATCAATCCCCATCCAAAGAGTTGCCATTCCAAGTTGGACAATGATGTTGATGTTGTGAAATAAATCAAATGTTTATATTGTTTTGTCGTTTGCTTAAAGATATCCCTGAACAAATGTGCTGAATAATAACCACAATTAATAATAATTTTGTTTAAGCAGCAAAAATAATAATAATTTTGTTCGTTTTTTATCCGTAATAAATTATCAGGTATGAATTTCATTACATGTCTAGGATGAATATTACTTAGTTCTACAAATAATATATTAATTTGTATTAATCACAGTTATTAAGATCATTTAGAGTGATATATTTACATCTTCACTGCTGTAAACTTTGGAAATGTAGGTATGTGGTTCTCTTTCTTAAAGAACATGGTAAGGAGGTCTACACCGAGGTTCGTGGGGCATACATTGATACAATGAACAAGGTACCTGTAGTTGGGCTTTATGAAATCCCAATGTCTCTCTCTCTCTCTCTAAAAAGTGGATAAGATATTAAATGAGAATGATACGATCGAACTGCATTTTGTTCTTTCTTGCTAATGGATTGGAAATTGGAACTTAATTATCATCAAAAGAACAATATAGCATTTGGCGATTAAAGGAAGAAATTCCAATGTGATTTTTTTTTTCTTGTGTGACTATATTCATTCAAGTGTCTTATTTGATGTATTTAGAAGATGATATCCTAATATATTAAAAAAAAAAAAAAAAAACTTAATTGATTTGTGCCACGACGCGTCTATAGCTTCTTAAATAGTTAGATGTCCTAGTACAAGAAAGTTTGTCCTTTGGTTTAATTGTGTTTTCCTTATGTTTAAACAAAAGCAATTCACTCGTGGTAAAAAGTTCTTAGTGGTTTTGCAATTTGGTCAGAAGCATGAGTGTGTACACATAAAGCTACATGTGAAGATTATATTCATGACTTTTGTTTTACCATTTTCTCTTGAAATGAAGCAAGGGTTTCTCATAATAGGCCTAATTGTCAAGATATATATATATATATATATATATAGAGAGAGAGAGAGAGAGAGAGATGAGTGTATTCATTTCACCGAAAAGCCTTTACAGTATGAGAGGACTATATACTGAAACCAAAAAAACCCAAAAAAGAGGGGCAAAACCAATCATCCCTGCAAAAAAAGGGTTGAAACCCCCCAAAAAAACAGGCAACAACAACCCGAATAAAAAATAATTGCCAAGAAGATATCTGTTTGAAAATGTTTGAAAAAACAGTCAAAGCATAAATTCTTTCTTGAAGTGGTTGTGGAGCATCAGAATACATGGTTGCACAGCCTACTTTGACTTTGCTTGCTTGCATTGTTTAAAGGATTTCACCTTGAACCATCTTTTACATGGTTTAGAAACTTTGCCTGGAGACAATACTCAGTCAAGTAACATGGTTTTCTAGTTATCTGCAACTCAAGAATATAAAACCATCTTTGTTACAAAAAGTTATCAGATTGACATTTCATCAACTCAATTGTTCTTTCTGACGCTCAAGATGTGATGCAGCGTAGACCTCATGGCCACATGTGTAGGGCCCACATAAATTTAGGGATTTATTTTTATGTCAATAGTTTCTAATTTTATTGTAATTAGGATAAGATTCTAGTTTCCTAGTTTAATTAGGTTTCTTAGGGCTGAAGTTATTTTTTTTTATTTATATGGCATTGTAGTAAAGAATTATTCAGTTGTTGATTAATGAAATTGGGTTTTCCCATTGAGGTGCGTCCTCGGTTATTATCTCTGCGGAGATTGATTGTGTCTACAGACACGTGCTTTGGCACCCATTGTGCTTTTAGCACTTTCACCGCAAGCCCTAACCCTAGGGCCTGCATCAATTGGTATCAAAGCCAACGATCCGAACGATCCCTCGATCGTTAGCGTGATTAACCCTATCCCTCTTTCCGTTCACCCAGCCCCAATCCTAAATTCCCCTGAGTATCAACACCCAAAATCCATACTTTTTCCGAAATCCCTAGTCCAAATCCCTGAGCATCAACACCCCAAATCCATTCTTTTTCCCAAACCCTCAGCCCCAATACTTGAGTATCAACACCCCAAATCCATACTTTTCCCCAAACCCCAAATCACCAAACCCAAAACCTGAAACCCAAAAGACCTAATTCGCATCCCAGCAGAACCCAATCGTCCCCCATCCCCTACCCAGCAAGAAGAATAGAATAACAGAGGAAAGAGAATAAAAGGGAGCTGTGCAAAAATATATTTTCATCAGCAAGTGGGCCTAGATTTGTCATATTCCATAAATCTTCAGCCATCCATCTTCCAATAGCAAGCTCTTCTCCATCCGGACTCCGATCGACGATCGTCACATGTGCACTCCAATCAGTGAGATCTACACATCTGGTCAGTTTGATGTTAATTTTAAAGAGCATTAAAATTTTTAGTCTTTGCATCAAGTTCATATGGAATTGTCAGACAAGATGGAATTGCAACTTCTTGAAATAAATAGAAGGCTTACAGAAACCAACAACGAGCTTAAAGAAATCAACAACAGGGCTACAAGGATGACATATGCAATCAACTATGGGAAAAGATATTATGCAAATAAAGATTCCTTTGAGCAGTATATTACTTTGACACAAGGAAAATTGTCTGTCGAGGAATATGCTTATGAATTTGAAAGGCTACATTATTTATGTGAATTGGGAGATACACTTGATTTCAATCACTTTCTCAAAGGTTTGAGACCAAGTATATTGAAGAATGTAGAAAAGGAATACAACGATATGTATGAAGCATTTTGGAAAGCAATCCGTGTTGAGCGCTAGATAAAGCGTTATCGTCTTCGAAAAGCTAAGATACAAGAAGAGAAGTCTCTGCCAATCACAGACGTCCCAGTAATGGAACCACTCATGGAGAATGCCTCGCGTGAATCTGAAGAAAAGTCTCATCATTTACAGGTGGAACAAGAAGAAACGGACAATGAAGATAACATTAAAGAGTCTAGTCATCTAATGGATCCTATGGCAAGCCCACCTCCAGAAAATCAAATTAATCTATCCGATGAAAAGACCATTAATCAGGAGATTGTCAAAGAAGTTTGCATCATCAACGTTCCTCATATTGACTTTGTCCTTGGAGATCAGCCAATTCTAATTGGAGAATGTGTGCAACTGGCCAATATTCAAGAATTAAATCATCACTTCATTCGATCTCGCATTAATGCAAAATCTAGTCACCAAAAGAAGCTGTGATCGACCGACAAATCGGAAGTTCATCAGATTGATCTTTGACCCAGGTGGACATTTTCCGAACTCGAGGTCGAGTTCTTTTTCAAGTAGGGGAGAATGATGCAGCGTAGACCTCATGGCCACATGTGTAGGGCCCACATAAATTTAGGGATTTATTTATATGTCAATAGTTTCTAATTTTATTGTAATTAGGATAAGATTTTAGTTTCCTAGTTTAATTAGGTTTCTTAGGGCTTAAGTTATTTTTTATTTATATGGCATTGTAGTAAAAAATTATTCAGTTGTTGATTAATGAAATTGGGTTTTCCCATTGAGGTGCGTCCTCGGTTATTATCTCTGCGGAGATTGATTGTGTCTACGGACACGTGCTTCGGCATCCATTGTGCTTTTAGCACTTCCACCACAAGCCCTAACCCTAGGGCCTGCATCAAGATGACAAAAAAATTGAGCATAATGAAATAGCTGTTTTTGAATTGATAACTAACTTGATTTTATTTAACCGGGAATTTGATATATATAATTATCTACCCAGTGAGGTCAGTTTTTTTTATTTTTTCAAAAGCTTGAACAAATTGAATCCAGAAACCGCTGAAACACATTTTGCACCAATTTGTCGTATTTCTACCTTGTTTCTGTGATGATCCTTGTTAAATTAATGAATTTTTAGAACCATCTCTTCCTATTGATACTGGACTCTTTTTCAAACCGCAAATTTACTTTTAGATGTGCTAGATAACTTTTTAGCTTTACCTTCTACCTTAGCAAGTACTCCCATTTTATTTTCAGGTACTAAGTGCTCATTTCCGTGCTTACATACAAGCGTTGGAGAAGTTACAATTGGATATAGCAACATCAAGTGATTTGATTGGAGTTGAAACTAGGGCCACTAGTCTGTTTTCAAGAGGAAGAGAACCCTTGAAAAACCGTTCTGCTGTTTTTGCATTGGGTGAGAGAATAAACATTTTAAAGGTACTTCAGTGCCTGGAAATGATCAAGCAACATCCAGTTTTGAATGATCACGTGTATTAAACTTCTTGTATTTTATGTATCCTTGAAATGTTTCTGCTTGTTTATTATTTATTGTTTTGAATAGTGTTTCTGCTTATTTCTTTGGATAGAACTTACAGTTTGTATGATCTGATGAGTATTTAACCTTTTCATTTGATCTATTCTTGGAATTCCACTTATTTTATTGGATAGCTTTTCATCTTCATTCCGAAGAACGCTGACATTCTGGAACTCCAAATTCTGCATCTTTCTGCAATGTTTATTTTTTGCAGGTTCCTTTCAGAAACTTAAATTGATTGCTTTTTTAAAGATGACAAATCCCACCTGATTATCGGTTTTAATGTTGTCTCCGAAAGAAGGTTTGGGTGGGGATATTGCTATGAGTGTAGTCGTGTAGATACAAAATGATCTTAGCTGTTACAAACTGCCATTAGAAAATATAACTGTTAAGAATTGCATTAGCTATACATTTCAAACAAATACATGATAAACTTTAAATACAACATTTTAGTATTAGAAATTTAGAATGCGTCTATTTTTAAAGAGAAAATAAGTGTACAAGTGGAAATGTATCTCTACTGCTTGTACATGTTTATGTCTTTCTAGGATATTCTTACTAAAATAGTAGAAAAATTCCTGCATATTTAGACAAAGTGTATCTAATTTAATTGAGAAACCAGTTTTCTAAATCTGTCCCTTTTCTGGTAACAAGTTTCAGCTTAGTCATTCTGCAGGCTAGTTGGGTGGGATTTTGAGAGAATAGCTATTATTTTTGCGTTAAGTGTTGGGTTGATGTGCTGGCTAAGAAACTAATAAATTTATTATATTCTTTCTTGGAAAGATTATTTAATTTCTGATTTGATATCTTTCACTGTGCTCAGGAAATTGATCAACCTGCATTGATTCCACATATTGCTGAAGCAAGCTCTCTGAAATTCCCGTATGAAGTTCTTTTTAGGAGCCTGCACAAGCTTCTGATGGATACTGCTACTTCAGAGTACTTTCATCATCTAGTTTCCTCAATGTGCCAAATAGTTGCTCACTTGCATAGCTTGGCATACTGACAGCTCTGACATCTATGTCCACAGGTATCATTTTTGTGATGATTTCTTTGGGGAAGAATCTATGTTCTATGAAATATTTGCAGGTAATTGCAATGTATATGCCAGTTTATAAGTAGAACTGTTTCTTTCTTTTCTCTCTCTTCCCTTTTTCATTCATTATTTCTAACGCTAATACAATATGAATTCTATTACTTTCTGGGCAATGGAGTCTTAGGTTACATTTTGTATTTACTTTCCTAGAAAGGGGCTTTGATCAAATGGTGCAGGGCCAACATTGGAGACGTGGTAGTGAACATCAAATTTCCTCTCATATGCTTGATGTTATTTCTGAAGAGGTGGAGAACCATTTGCATCAGAAAGTTCACCATCCATGGCTCTATTTCTATTGGCAAGGCTGTCTATTTCCTAGGAAACGATTAGGAAAATGCCAAACATGCACTTAAAGTGATTATTATGTTAAACCATGATTTCAAATTGTCACTACTGTTTATATATTGAAAATCTTTTCTACTTTCGCATTTCATGAATTTATTAATATTAACTAGTAAATCTTATCATCATTATCGTCAATGCATTGTCCCAACTATGTTGGAGTCGGCCACATGAATTATGTTTCTCTGTTTCGATCTGTCCCGAGCCAAGTCCTCGGATAGGTTGCACTTCTTCATATCTATGCTTATTACTCCCATCTATGTCCTCTTTGGTCTATACCTTTCCCTTGATGGGCCATCAACCTGCATAGAAAAACTTGTCATTAGCGTTGCTTTTGTTGGGCTGCATTGGGCAACAACCGAACCATCTCAAACAAGTCTCTCTTGAGCTATGCCCTATTGATGCTACCCCAAAATGCTCTTGAAAGTGTTCATTTCTGATTCTATCTTTTCTAGTTTTACCACGCATCCATCTCAACATTCTCATCTCTACTATACTTATTGTGTGCATGTGCTCCTTCTTGAAAGGCCAACATTAAATTCCATAGATCGTGGCTGGTCCAATCACTGTCCTGTAAAATCTTCCCTTTAATCTCGGTGGTATGAATCTATTACTAAAAGGGAGGTTTTCCTATGAAAAATTTAAAAACTAGTAGTTTATTGCGGTTGTATGTGGAAACTAAGCAGAAAAGTGCTCCATTTACTCTTCTTTCTTTTTTTTTATTTTTATTTTTTATGTTGGGGTTGGGTTGCGGGGTGGGTGGGTGGGTTGATGAGGGAGTAGGAAATGAAAATGCCTTTGAATGGTGCATGAGAGGAAAATGATAATTCCTTGGCTGCTTCATATGTGGCTGCACCGAATCTGTAAATTTATTTTTCACTTAGAAGTCTCTTTTAGAAATGTACCACCATGCTATATCAATGATCCCTCGGAATTCATTACTAGGAAAGCTTCTGAGCTTTATTGTAAAGGGACAACTGAACCATAGTTTGTCTGTTCGGTTGTTTCAGGCCCATTTGCAGTGATCGACGAGCATTTCAATTCGATCCTTCCAAACTGCTATGATGCAATAGGCTTGATGCTCATGATCCGCATAATACACCAGCACCAGGTAGTGCAATTGCAATATGCCTTTCTTCCCTCAATGTTATGGTTCTTTATTCAGAATGCTCCATATACAGGGTATGTTGGTTAGTAAGTGTTGAAGCATTAAAAGAAGTTACTGCACATTCACCAAAATAAATACTCAGGCTAACAAGTTAACAAATTATAGTATTTTTTTCCAAAAAAAAAAACTTTTCTTGAAAGTGTTTTTGGAAATTATTGCTAGGTCGTTGCCTGTACTGATTCCGATTTTTCTAATTATAATATCAACTTGATAAAAAAAATTGCAAATTGGTCCATATATATATGTGCATAAAAAAAGCATCAATAAAACAGAGACATTATTAAGCTGGGTCTTGAGCCGGTGTGATTTTATTCTAGTTATTTTCAATTTCGAGTCATTCTACCATTACCTAAGCTGTCATGTGATGGTCTCCAAATCCTTTGTTATTTTTTTCAAATATTGAAGTATTGTTTAAAGAATTTTATTCTTACTCATTTACCTCGCATGGAGCTTCCATGCGAGGTAGCTGGATGCCTTAGGCCTCTTTTAGGATCGGACCGAGGAGATGGGAAGATCCACTCGTGATGGTCCCAAATATCAAATCTTGGCGTAAATTTCATGCTTCTATCCCCTTGTTCCATGCCCACAAGTTTAACCGGTTTATATATTTTTTTTAAAATGACCCTTGTTCCAGTGGTCCAATCCATTCTAATGGTTGCAAAACCCAGTGATTTGCACGCAGGGTGGGGGTGTGGTTCCCTGTTTTGTGGTCAGTTTGGAATTTGGATAGGTGATCAAGTGGACCCCGTCTGTTACCTTACACGGAGTCGCCAGCATCATCATCAAAGTCTTGTCCCAATAATGTTTGGGTCAGCTGACCCATATCCTCGGATAGGTTTCACTTCAAGTCTATTGTTACTACTTCCAATCACTTCCTCCTAGGCATACCCCTTTCCCTTGGTAGGCCATCTACATTGAAAACATTTTCCTTACAGTCGTCGTTTCTATCTGCTCCTTCTCTCGGTAGGCAACTGACATCTCTTGGTCTCAACATTAATACCTTCACCCGACCCATCTCTGTTACCCTTATCTATTACGACCCCTCTTTCATTTATACTCTGGAGAGCAATGCTGTAACTACCACGCCCAACTCACATCTGCTGTAAAAGCAATCGATCGAAATCCGGAATCTGCCACCTACTGCAGCCGTCCCAGTCTTCTTCCCCTAGCAAACATGCTTCAACAACTGCCAATTCACTCCTTCAACAGAGGTCCTTCATCCGGCAAGGCTGTCCTGCCCATCCAATATCACCCCCTCAAGCCAAGATAGGTCCTCCTCCATCTGATCTTGTCCATTAGTGAAGGAGCATGATCACCTGATTTCTTTCCATCTCCATGAAATTTTTTCTGTGTTTTGCTTTTTCCCATTAAGCCAGGCTTGAAGAACAAAGTATCAATCATTCAATCTATTCTTTTAGGCCATCACAACTGAATGAAGGGGCCCTATTTGTACCCTTGTGGTCTGCCTTTGGTATCGCTTCCATGCTATCAATCTAAGAAGCGCCTCTATTGTCTGCTGCTTACGAATTGCCTCCCATTGCATTTGTTTGTGTTCCGAGTTCTGATCCATCAACTGTAGTTCCATCGCCAACAATGCACGCCACTCATCTGACTAACAAATCTGTTTTGATTTTTTTTTTTTTTTTTTTTTTCTGTAACCTAGCCATTTGAGATCCCGCACACACACGGGAAGATGGCCGCACAAGCGGGAAAGGAGCCCACACAAATGGGAAGAGGTGACGTACCTGGGATTCTAACCCTGACTAACAAATCTGATTTGATTTAGTTAAAACATCTAATTTGGATTTTTCCAAGGTATTGACACGAAATAAGAAAACCCTAGAATGAAAACAAAGCAAGAGAAAGATGGAATGGGAGAAATCAAAGAAGATGACGGCGGTTTTAGGGTTGGACTACACCATGTATTTATAGTTTATTATATTTTTGACAATTACAAATAACCCCCCATGAATCTCAATAATTACATCAGTCTATTTTTTTTAATTACAAGTACACCATTACTTCTTAACACACCCCCTCAAGTGGGCACATAAATATCTACTTTGCTCAGCTTGGATGATGCATATGATAACTTTCCTCTTGATACGGCTTTAGTAAGGAACTTCCTAATTGTTCATCCGCTATTGGATCTGCTTTTGAACATCACCACTAATGCATTGCATCATTTGAGCCATCAATTGTCAATGATGGCCAGGCAGTCAAATCAAACTGCTAATCATCTGTTCTGAGTTCTCTAAACTGAAGTTGCTCTTCCTCTAACCACCTTGAGCTTGAGGGTAGTGTTAGAATAATAAATGATTGTTTCAATACATTAATTTGATTATCTACTCGACTTTATAAGATTTAGAAGAGTTCTATGGTAGGTTTGATAAGATTTGGTAGTCGTTTTATCTTTGAATATCTCCTTGTGTTCTGTATATGCACACGTATTTCCTTGATGCAAATACATCAATTTACTGTGGATGCTTACAATTTTATTTTATTTTTTGTTTTTTTGTTTAAGTAACTGAATTATATTATTTGAAAACGTAAAAGTGTGATTGAAAACTAAGTCTTTGTAGTAAAATTTATACTGTATGAATGCACAAAAATATGGCACAACCAAAAAAGCAAAGAACCTGGCACTCCAAAAAAATTGGAAGTTTTAACAAATGAAGTAACCATGAATTCCTTTTTCCTGCTCATTTTATTCATTTTTTTTTAGTATTCTTGACATTTGATTGAAGTTATATGAGTTTTTATTCTGAAGGACAAGTGAATGAAACCCATGGTGCCACCCTGTTGAATGTAAAAAATAGCTGTAACTGATGAACCCAATGTGGCATGAAATTCTGACATAACTTTAAGTTGCATCTGTAATTTGGTGTAACATTACTATCATTTTGCCATTGTCCAATATAGTGGTTCTTTGATGTGAACAATATTATTTAAGCAATTAATACTCTGACTTTTCATCTTCAGCTGATTATGTCACGGCGCCGGATTCCATGCTTGGATTCATACTTGGATAAGGTGTGTATGCAATAAAGTTATCTTGTTTGACTTAAAACGATATACATAATTCATTGGAGGTAGTAATGTTATGGTTACAGATTTTAAAATCGATAGCTACAATTCTATTCCAAAGTGCAATTCGTATCATGTTTTACATGTCATATTGAATGATATTTAATCCTACATTGTTTGGTGCATAGATATGACAATGTTTTTTTTTTTTTTTTTTTATAACTATGTAATATATATGGCAAAAATTACATACAGATCATGATATGTGAAAATACATCTGAGTGATACAGCTAACAGTCTTCTATCCTATTACTCATCAACACTCTGATGACCGCCTAAAATTAATGTGTCTAACGTTCATAGTCCATGTCTTTAACCCTTTGCTCCTTTGTAATAAATGGATAACAGCTACAAAAACTGGTTTGTCCTGGTGGGACTACTACTGTTACTCTTGAAACATATCATGTAAACCATCCAATAATTGGTTAGGTTTTTACATAGATTGGCAGATTGCCATTAAAAAAGCTTATGTTGACAGAAATAGTGAAGGGGATCACAACTACTGTTTGATCCAAACTCCAAATCCATTTCCCTTTAGCACCTTGCCTAGCATCCCTCCTTGAAATTGCTAGCATTTTCTTTGCTATACAATCCTTTTCTGTTTCTTTGTTGTCTACTTCAATCCATTGGCGTTTTAGTCTTGATTTACTTTATGGATGCTTATCCTTGTATGCAATTGTGGTTTGTTTACGTTGTACACTTCAACCTGTAAATTTCTGGCATTTGATCCAAAGTTGAGTTTATGCATGTGTGCCAACTGCCAAGCTACTTCATTTTTTTTTTTTTTTACGGTAATCGGTTGAACTAACCCCTTTTTCTAATTTAAACAGGTCAATATTGCTCTGTGGCCACGTTTTAAAATGGTCTTTGACCTGCATCTCAGCAGCTTGCGCAATGCCAATGTGAAGACATTATGGGAAGATGATGTCCATCCCCACTATGTCATAAGGCGTTATGCTGAATTCACAGCTTCGCTCATTCATCTGAATGTTGAATATGGAGATGGTCAGGTTAGCTAAATTCAATTCAAGTGAAAGGCCTTACATTTTGGGATAATATACAATTATACATCATTTTTTTACCACTTTATTCTTACAATTGGTTTCCTTCAATTACAACTTCAGTTCATTGGAGTATTCAGATATACTACATGTCTCTATCTTGAATCTTTTGATAGAATAGTGTATTTCATGTTCTATTGTGTAATTGAAATTTCTCAACATTCCTACCCCAAACCATATTTGCTGATGAAAACTGGATATTAAAAAATCGAGGGAGAAAGAAGAAAGGCAGTACCTTTTCCTAAGTGGTGCCTATATACATGCTGATTGCCTGATTCAGAGTTGAAGTTATTCTGCAAAAACACTAGAAAATCTTCTGATTTTGGGCACATCAAATTACATAATAAAAGAATACGATGTAGTTTTTTATTGATTACCATTAAAAAAATGTGTTATTTTTATTGATAATTTCACGATGTTACCATCCCCTTATATCTTGTGGTGAACCTGACAAAGTTGGATCATTGAATCATTTTTTGTTCAACTGTTGCTTGTAGCTTGAATTGAATTTGGATCGGCTACGAATGGCTGTTGATGACTTGCTAATTAAGCTGGCTAGAACATTCACAAGACCAAAGCAGCAAACAGTATTTCTCATAAACAACTATGATATGACTATTGCGGTTTTGAAGGTAAGAGTTAACTTTTTCTTTACCTGGTGTACTTGCTTCTATAGATTTATGTAATTTAAAATTCATATTATGCTTTTAATAGCTGATCCCAACATAATTGGACAGGGGTTTTGATTATGATGATGATGATGCTTTTAATAGTTTTGGTGATATTTGATTTCTAGGAAGCGGGTACAGAAGGCGGCAAGACCCAACTGCATTTTGAAGAACTACTGAAGAGCAATACAGCTATTTTTGTGGCAAGTTTTCAATGGCTTTACATTAAGCTTTTTATGGCTACGTTTTGTTCTAGGACCGGAGAAAATCTCATGGTTTTCAGAATCCATAAAACTTTTAGGTTTCCCATCAACCACACCCCCAAATAGGAAGCAACTGTTCCAGCCAAGGATTGTTGCAGATTACATTCTTTTCTTCTTTTTTACCCCTCATAAATTACTTCTTAAACTTGGGGCAACACGTCTTAACCATGTAATGTTGATTTGGATTTTTTTTTTTTCGATTTAAAGAGAACAGTAAAAAATATGCACCTGGTTTGTTTTTACTAAGATCATTTTTATCAGTATTTTTACGTGCATCATATATTAATATATATATATATATGTTCTTTATATGATTGTATGAATCTAATTTGTCACTAAATTGATTTTGCTATGAATGGAAATGGATGGATTATGAATAGCTACTATTTTCTTTTTTAATATATTATATATTTTTATTTTTTACAAAAATTTTTAAAAAATCCCAAGACTTGCAATACATATCACAATTCTTTGATCCCTTGAACAATTTGGAATGCTATTTTGATTTTTAGAACAATGGTTGTAGCAACAAATCTTACTATTCTTTCTTGAACACGCACCTATGATGCTCAGATATGGCATATATACGGCAAGGACATGCCGTGGACATGGCTAGGACATGGATTTTAAACAAAAAGTGAAGTACTGGATACAATACGACATGTTACGTTAGGACATGGATTTTACACAAAAAGTGAAGTACTGGATACAATACAACATGTTACGTTGCCCATTTTGAAGTATCCATGCATCATACACATGCACCTATTAGTTATTAATTCCCCCTCTTTGCCTCATCAACCTTGACTAATGTCCAAATCTTGCAAGTTACACGTGAACAATACATTCCCCCTTGTGTGTCCAAGTTGCGCGCAAACAGTACATTCCTCCCACTTCATTCCATTAATCGTAAAAATAGGTCTAAGTACTTTTTTATTTTGCCCCCCTTGTGTGTCCAAGTTGCGCGCAAATAGTACATTCTTCCCACTACATTCCATTAATCGAAAAAATAAGTCTAAATACTTTTTATTATGTTATATATTGAATCAAGGAAAAACCTTCCAATCAAAGAAATTAAAGGCAAGACCTTGAGGCTTCGTTGTTTGGTGATCAACCTGAAGTCAATGCTCGACACCAACTTCATTGTAAATACTGTAACTTTGGAGATGATGTCTGCTTTGATAGATTGTAAGCAATGTTTAGATTGCGGCACCACAAGGGGTCCGTCTATCATTATCTCACACCACTATTTTCTCATCAATCCTAATAACAGCTAGTATTATGGCAAGGGTGCATACTAAAGTGGAACACCCAATGCATAAGTTGGACCACCCATGAGCTTTATGATGTATACACTCCATGTCGGCCTTCGATGGGCTATTGCCTGTAAGTCTTGATTGAGGTTCTGCACCAAATTCCAAATATACTTGATTGAGGGAATGCTTCTTTTGAAAAGTAGATGTAAAACAAGCTCAACGTAGAAGAACCTAATGTACTGTGTAAATGGATCTATTGTGGAAGTTGTACCAAACAATGTGAGCATGTAAACAAATCATAAGAACTACTTGTTGAGACCTTGATGGTTTTTAGTCAGTTCTCTGCCCATCACTTGTGCATTGATGGTGTTTCTTTTTTCTTTTTTTTTTTAATTCAGATTCTTCTGACCTTGAATTTGACTGATTTTGCTTTGCAGGAAGAGTTGCTGCTAGAGCAATTTAGCGATCTGATCAAATTTGTGAAGACTCGGGCCTGTTAGTATTGAAATGAACTTAATTCTAAATTTTTACAATCCATCTGGAATTTTGAAGACATGTGGAGGATTTTTATGTTGACATGACTGAGATTGCATTTCATGGCTTACCATATTTTGGTTCCCATACATGCCCTGGCCCCAGAGTTGCATGATAGATGCATGTGTCAGATTCGGCAAACATTTAAAAAAGAAGATCCAAGAAGTCACCAGCATTAGTAATTTAATTTGATATATATATGAAATAATATATATATTTTTTTAATGGCATATATGAAATAATGTATGAAAATCGCACTTCATTGAAAAGGGTCTTTTGATCTCTTCCCTTAAATTAAGATCTATCTATCCAAACACTCCTTTCCTGCATCATTAGCTCGTAAGTTTATCCAGTTACAGCCAGTAGCTGGTTGGAAGAGGGGCTGCACTGTAGTTTACTTAGTTGGAAGAGGGGTTGAGGAAGGAGCTGCTTCGTTATTGAAAAAAGCCTCTATTATGAAAACTATGCTAAATGGTGCAGAAGAACTTGACTTTAGGATCCATGTTGATTTGAAAACTATGCTAAGCAGTGCATAAGAATCTGACACGAGAATCCATGTCAATATGTTAAAACACCTAGTGCATTGTTCATTTTAAAGGCTTGAAAATAAGGTCATCTAGTGAACCTTATGCGTGTTTCTGTTGGTTGGCATGAGTACTTTCAATGTGGACTGTTGGTTAATTGTTTTAATTTCCCTTTTCCCACTGCACATGTGGTCCGCCAAATGACCAAAGCATCATGATTTTGGAGATGTTCACGGAGGATCCCATCTGATGAACAGCCTAGACCTTGTATATGAGTGCATCTCAGTTATTTTTTTACATGATGTTCTTCTTCATTGACATGGTTGATTTTGGATGCTATTTTTATCAGCTGAAGACCCAAGTTCCAACCCAGAGAAGCCCATCACTGTTGCTGACGTAGAGCCACTGGTCAAGGACTTTGCAAGCAGATGGAAAGCCGCAATAGAGCTAATGCACAAAGATGTCATTACTTCATTTAGCAACTTCTTGTGTGGCATGGAGATCTTGAGAGCTGCATTGACACAGCTGCTACTTTACTACACCAGGCTTTCAGACTGCATAAAGCGAATTGAAGGCGGCTCATCGCTGAACAAGGATCTGGTTTCCATATCCTCCATAATGTATGAGATCAAAAAATATTCGAGGACTTTCTAGTTCCTTGATCCTTCGACTTTAAGAGAGATGTCGCACTGATTTTTGACTAAAGCTGTGCTTTCGTCATCATGCTCGGCTCGCTTCCATCCTTTTTCCGTGTAATACAATGTCACAACCTTCTTGTTTTTGTTGTTGTGCATTAGCTGGCTGTTTCAAGGCTCGAGCTTGGAATTTTTTTCAGCGGTCTTTTATTGGGCGAGAAGAACTGCATTCCGGGGCGATCTGGCTGCGTATATATTTTAAAAAGTGATTTAAATAATTTCAGTGTCGTTGTTACAATTAAATTTAGTTTTTATCCAATATATTAAAATTAACTATTTATTATTCTCATTTAGCCAGTTTCCCACAGTTCCATGAATTTGAAGGTATTGTGATAAAGGAGAGGAGAAACACTGCCTTCTGCACTTTCTCATGCACACGTACACTGATTGCTTACTCTTGCAACAATAAATCTGTGACACCCCTAATTATGTATATTTCTTCTCATGTGATTTTTCATTTTATTAGCTGATAATTTTCTTATGAGATATATAATTGATACAATGAATGACTGGAGTGTAATTGTTAAGTCTGTTACTACTCATCAAACAAATTGGAGTCCAGGTATTCCTGAGAGTCTCACTTGGGCTTTCTCTGAGTTTATGGAGTGGACCGCACCGACTGAAATCCCGATTCATTAAAAATGTCCTGCCTGTGTATGGAATGTCCCCAGAATTTAATCCAATAGGAGTTGGTCTCACCTTGCGATTGAGCATACTATATTAATAACTTGAGTGATGAATATGCTGATAAAATGGTTTAAAAAAAGAAGTTTGCAGCACTAAAACATTGCAATAACAGTGCAATAAAGATAAAATTATAATCAGAGAATTCATGAGGGTATATCCCTGTGAGATCTCCGCTGTCCAGGCCGCATTATCATTCCAACCATTGATCGATTTCCAGGACATGTTAGACTTACAGTACAGTTTAAAGGTATTGTTGCTGTTTTCTTCAGTGTCTTTTTTTTTTTTTTTTTTTTCTTTTTCTTGGAGAAGATACCCAAGCTAAGTCACCCACTCAGGGCACCAGCATCTCATCCCTTTTGTTTTGTTGAGTCTTTTTTCATACTATTTCATTTAACGACACATTTGTGCAACGCTAGAATTCCACAACATACCATGGATTCTTCATAGGCTATAAGGAATCATCGGTGTTGAACGAACGTCTACTTTGGACATGTTTGTCTAATACCACAAATTCTCACTTTGCTTTTCGCACTTTCAAGAAAGAGACTTGTTGAACATGCATCCCTTTTTCGTTAGTTCTTTGAACATGTATATTTTTAGTTTGATACTTGTTGATTTTCTTAGTCTTAGTTTTATGTTTTCTGTTCTCGTTACAAATCCATTTCAAACGACATTTCCCTCTTTTGTATGGGAGTAATGCTTACAAGTTGTCTCTGTACTCATTTATAATCTATCCACATTTCTCATCTATCCTATTTTTCCCTTGAAAAAAGAAAGAAAGAACTCACTCCCTGGCCCCTGCACCTCTTTTTGCATGCATACCTCCACAACATTTCTAGATGAAATATTTTTTATATATTCATTAACAAACATGCAAGTAGGCCTTAAATAAAACAGAGAGGAGTGGGCTCAGGCAGGTAAAATTCAATCCCACAGCTAACCTACACCTAAAGTCATCAAAACCACTAAATGAGGATATTGGTGGATCAAAATCACCCATTTAAGCTAACCCATTGCTATCTTTGATCAAATATTTGGCCTCCTCTAGGGCCCTTTAGGTTTTAGTTCCACAGTTACACTTTCTGAATCTAGTCCTCCTTCTCATTGTTGATGGATTTGAGTAAAACATGTTAGCAACTGATCTGCATGTAACTTGCAGAGAATTCAGTTTCTAAGCAGAAACTTTCATAAAAATAAAGCGACAAACAAAGAACACACCCTTTAATCAATCAATTTGTACCTGAATCCTCAAACATGCTTAAAACTACTATATAAACAGCCCCCATTACAGACATCAATTCAGATTCTGGTGAAACTGAATGCAGGGACACAAGCATCTAATCAGGCGACTGAATACACTAGCAATCCATCCACAGAACCCACTTCCCCTCCTCGTCGAATTCACCGGCGTGCTCGGCGTAACTGGCATGCCGTATACAGGGGCCGGGGCCAAGTATTGCTGATAAGAGGTGGCAGTTGGTAGGGGATGTGGAACGTATAAAGGAGTAATCTCCGACGATGAGACATCCGGTGACTGGAGCTCAAATTGATGTTGGGTCGGAAAAGTTGACGCCGGAACAGACTCAGATGCTGCGTCTTGCTGGTAGTCGAAGTCGAGCCATGAAGGCAAAGGAGGGGCGGTGGGCTGCAGTGGCGGCAACGGCGGTGGCGTGCCGCAAGAGCAGCAGTGGGGATATGAGGGGGGTTGGAAGATGTTGCTCTTCCTTCTCTTCTTCTTTCTGGACGACCAGTTCTTGATTTTCCTCAGAGCTTTTATCATGATGGTAGGATTAGGATTTGTGATTGTTGAGAGAGAGAGAGAGGGGGGGGGGGATTGGAGATGGCAAAGAGAGCAAGCCACAGCTTTTAAAAGGGAAAGTATGCCAAAAAGAAGCATTGAGGCATCAGTAGTCAACTGAAGGAGGCATTTTTCAAATTTTGAATCTTTCCACATGCGACCGTTAGCTTTCCACGCTCCACCTACAAAAGGACAGGTGCTTGTGGTTGGACTCTGGCTCCCCTTGGCCAGTCCTGATAAGCCTTTGGCCTGGCCTGACCCATGAACACCACTACTCGAGACTTCTCTTTTAAGTCATGTTTCTTTAATAGAATTTTTGTTAGGAATTCACCATGTCCAGGAATTCCTGGACGGACATGATGTGACATACTGACCTCTGGAATTTTTGAATTCCATATTTCTTCACTAGCATTTCGGGATTTCGGTCACATGAAAGGTCTTTTTTAACTTTTGGAAATCCAGGAATTCCACTCCCTTTACATTTTGGTTGAATTCATGGATGCTCAAGCTCAAAGGAGCATCCAATAACTCCACTATTTCTGGATTTCAAGAATTCTTCAGACAAAAATTCCAGCAAAGAAATAGGCCCTAAGTCAAAGCCTCGGAGCTCAATGGTTTTTTTTTTTAGCTATCAAGAGGGTTCCCAACCCTTTAAGCAGAACTAATCCCTTCGGACCCAGAGAGAAGCCGAGTAAACACCTATGTGGCCCTAAGATGATAACACTAGTGGACTCAACTTCGGAACTCAATGGTAAGCCTATTATTTGGCAATCTAGATCCTTGTTACTAATGACACCCATTATTAAAAAAACTGCTCTTATGTAATATGTGTTTTTTAACAAGGACTTGAATTTTTTAGTGGCCCAAATTTTTTTGGCATGGTGTGGTGTGACACATCTATCAGTGAAGGAGCATTATTTAGCCATACACCCTTTTCCAGACAGTCGGGATGGCAGAGTGAGAGTTTGGTATGGGTTGGGATAAGCCCAAACCGTCCTGTTTTAAGTTTTATCTCGTTCAAGTCCGACCCATCCCACTAGTATGTGAATCCAAATCCATCCCCCTTTTGGATTGGATTCAAGTCAAATTTAACGTCTAAATGCATGAAAATAAATGTGGTAGAAATAGAAACACACCAATTTTTTTTTCCACATGTATTAAATTCGTGCCCAACACCATTTGAATCACATGAATTTTGCTTATAGCTTTAATAAGAAATAAATATATATTATATGCGCGGGGCGTGGTAGGGCGGGTATAGTAACAAAACTCAAATCACCTTGAACCAAGAAATAAAAATGGGGTGTGTGTGTCCCCGTTTAAACTCAACCCATTGCAATCCCCAGTGGCCTGAGAAAAATTGAGATGCAAGAGGTCCAAGGTGGAAAAAAAAAAGGCAAATTGGCAGATGGCCTTTATCATTCTTGTGATTTTGCAATTGCATCACCACAGGCAGTACACTGGGATCTCTAGTATCAAAACAGTTTAAAAACACTGATACATAGGCCCAAAAGTCCATTAAAAGACCATGCACCCTCTTGGACTAGGATACAGACTTTTGACAATCCTAAACCTTAGTCAGCCCTTTTGTGATTCATCTGAAGTGGGTTCAACATTCTTTACCATTCATCTAATGGGCCACAAGGGAAAAGGATGGACAATGGCCAATTCACATGTGGGGTCCATTAATATGCCGGGCAAGCAACATAAACATCTAGATCCTTTCTTTGCACCACATGTATGACATTTTGGTAGTCTTATCCATGAAAAATGTTCTCTTTTGAGCAACTGCAAGTGCAGTCCACCTTTCAACAGTGCAGCTCCTTTGATGGACTTTTCATCCTATGATTTGACATTATGTCCAAATTTATACTCATAGAATCCTCACTTAGAGTTGGATTGAATATCAACAAAATTTATAGTTAAAATGCCATTAAGTGTTAAGGATATTAAATTGAGGGCTAGGATAATCTAGTGGAGCTTATTTTTTTTGATCCATCCAGCTCACGAGGAGGCCTTTAAATTTGTCATCCTCCCATTGGTAAACCTGAGCTGAGTAGGCCCACAAGGTAGATTACAGGTAAATAGGTGAACACTTCTCCTTATTATTACACTCATTTAGGGGTTTTTTTTATTGCCATAATTTCTGACAAAGAAAATTTTGTGTGTTAAAAGTTAATCGACATGATGTGGTAGTTTTTCCTGAAGCATTTGTAAATACCATATTTCTTTGCCAAAATTTCGAATTTCTAACCACCTGAAAAGTCTCAAATGATCTTTAAAATTTTTGAAATCCAGCCACTTTGCTATTCTTTAATTTCTAGATGCAAAAGTATAAAGAAGGATTAAAGAATTCCATATGGTGGCGAATTTATAAATTATGAAAGTAGAAAGTTTTTGAGTTCAATACTTGAAACATACCAATTATAAATGAACTCTATCATTTGGTTTCACTTATTTATTTTCACATGAAATTTTTTTTGATACACCTAGTTTTTTTTTTTTTTTTTTTTTTTTTTCTCTTTGGTACCCAGCTCAAGGGGCCAAGACCCATGCCTTCTAGTGAGGGAAGAAGACCTCGGGTGACGTAGCGTGGCCCTCGAGTGAGAAAAGGTATCTGCCGAGGCTCGAACCCAAGACAAATCCAAGACGAAACCATTTAAAAAGTCTCAAATGACCTTTTAAAATCCCTTAAATTTCAATATTTTTTCTTTTTCTTTTTTGTTATTATACATAGAGTACATGAGGATTCAGATTCAAATTTCAATATCTTTACCATTCATCTTCATTTAGAAGGCCACAAGAAGTTATAAAAAAAAAAATTGGACCATGGCCCACTGACCTATGGGTAGGGATGCCCGGCCCGCCAGGGAAAAACCCTGGCACGGAGCCGTGCCGTGCCGGGCCAGGCGGGCCTGCTCTTTTTTTTCCTTTTTTTTCAGTATTAAAAAAAATAGAACACAAAGCGTCAAAGACACAGTTAGTGTAAGAGAGAACCATTTGGATTTTAACTAGCATTATCTAGTTATAGCCACTATATTTTCAATAATGAGACAATTAAAAATTAATGGATTTTCTTTACAGTGGCTATTGAATTATCAAATAAGTAAAAATTTTAACATCACACAATCATGGAGAATGACAAAGATATTTAAGTGGTTCGGTCAAACTCGTCCTACTCCACTGAGAAGAGAGAACCATTTGGATCTTAACTTCTTGAAGGTTTCTAAATAGGCAATCATTTTAGAAAATAAAAATAAAAAAGAAGGAAAAACTTATAAATTTAAAAATTACAATGAAGGAAAAAGTAAAAAATCAGATGTGTAGTCCACTAATGTATTCTGCTGGATCATAATCTTCCATTGATGTCAACTCTTGCTTTCTCTTATTTGCCAACTACCAATCATCTCGTAGGCAAACACAACACTCCACCGTTTCTTCAGTCAGATTGGTTCTTTTGTCATCCACCACACGTCTACCTGCACTAAAAGCCTGTTCTGATGCTACATAAGACATTGAAATAATCAATAGATCACGAGCCATGGCAGCCAACACCGGATAAACGCTTTCTTGCTGCTTCCACTAAGCTAAAAGGTCAAAACTAGGGATGTCAAATGGGTCGGCTTGGCTCGGCAGGGCCCGCTCCAGCCCACCAGTCAACAACTCGTGGCCCTGCCCGGCCCGGTCAACGGAACGACTAGCAAGGCAGGGCCCGTGACACTGGCTGGGCTGGGCCGAGGTGGCTGGGCCCATTTGGCCCGGGCTCGCCAGACACATAGGTTGGAGGCAGCAGCCCTCCAAGCACGTTGGGATCGGCCCGCCAGTCCGCCCAACAGCTGGCCCGCCAACCCGCCAGGCCCACCCAACGTCCATAACCACTTTTTTTTGAAAAAAAATCCATTTTACCCCCCTAACAGCTATAAAACGGTCATATAAGGGGTATTTTGTGTCATTTTTCATTTTACAAAGTCTATAAATACCCTAACCATCCCATTCTCATTCCTCACCATTTTACACAACTCTCATATTCTCTTTATACATTCTCTACCTCTCTCTCAAAGCATTCAACTATTTCACTCTCTCTAAGAAGTTTTTGGAGGGTCAAAGATCAAGTCATCAAGAGACAAGATTAAAGGGGCCTTCAAAGATTTAAATGTATTTATATTATTTAAATTTGAGATTCCATATATATAAGTTTATATTATATTATATTAATTCTCATTTTCTCCCCTTTCTTATATTAATTATCACAAAAGAATGCTATTAGAGTCTATTACTGTTATTATTTATAAATTTTATTTTTTGAAATATGGCTAGAAGATTTTCCACAGAATCTTCTTCAGTTAATTTAGGGGAAGAAGAAAATTTTATTGAATTACAAGATGAAGTAGGTGATTTACCACCCCCTTTCCTCAGAGTTCTCGTAAACCAACCAAGAAGAATAGAACTTCACCAGTTTGGGAAATATTTACAAGGTTTGAGGTTATTGAAAATGGAAAAACAGTTGAAAAGGCAAAATGCAAATTTTATAGTAAGATTTATAGTGCCCAGTCAAAAATGGGTACTGGCCATCTGACAAGGCATAGGCAAAAATGTCCAGCCTTAAAAAAGCCGGCGGATGCAGGGACAGGGAGGCCTGGATCACATACCCAAATTTCTAGTACTGGTGGTGGTAGTAGCAGTTTGGGTCTTTTTTCTTTTAATGCTCAAAGTTGTAGACAAAACCTTGTTAAAATGATTGTGTTATCCGAATTACCATTTTGTTTTGTTAAAAATGAGTTTTTTAAAGAATGAGTCCAGAAATACTGTCAACCACAATTTCACAGTATTTCAAGGAATACAGCCAGAAATGATGCTATTAGACTCTGGCTGCAAGAGAAAACAAATATAAAAAATTACCTTGCAGAAATTCCTGGTAGAATAGCCATAACCACAGACACGTGGACATCTAAAGGGGGTGACGGTTTTCTTTGCATTACTGCACATAACATAGATTCAAAATGGATTATTAATAAACGTATAATTAGTTTTAGCAGTCTTGAATAGCCACACAATGACACTAGAATAAGTACATTTATTTTGGAAAAACTAGATGAATATAATATTAAAGAAAAAGTTTTATCTATAACTTTAGATAATGCCAGTAATAATACAGTGGCTATTGAATTAATGAGAATGCAGATGCCACTTGCAACTCTGATAGATAGCTCTATCTTTCAAAATAGATGTGTATGTCACATCTTAAATCTCATTGCAAAGGTTACAAAGGTTGGTTTTCATTGCAAAGGTTATAATATGCTTTAAACCAACCTTTGTAACCTTTGCAATGAGATTTAAGATGTGACATACACATCTATTTTGAAAAATAGAGCTATCTATCAGAGTTGCAAGTGGCATCTGCATTCTCATTAATTCAATAGCCACTGTATTATTACTGGCATTATCTAAAGTTATAGATAAAACTTTTTCTTTAATATTATATTCATCTAGTTTTTCCAAAATAAATGTACTTATTCTAGTGCCATTGTGTGGCTATTCAAGATTGCTAAAACTAATTATATGTTTATTAATAATCCATTTTGAATCTATGTTATGTGCAGTAATGCAAAGAAAACTGTCACCCCCTTTAGATGTCCATATGTCTGTGGTTATGGCTATTCTACCGGGAATTTTTGTAAATGTAATTTTTTATATTTGTTTTCTCTTGCAGCCAGAGTCTAATAATATCATTTCTGGCTGTATTCCTTGAAATACTGTGAAATTGTGGTTGACAGTATTTCTGGACCCATTCTTCCAAAAACTCATTTTCAATAAAACAAAATGGTAATTCGGATAACACAATCATTTTAACAAGGTTTTGTCTACAACTTTGAGCATTAAAAGAAAAAAGACCTAAACTGCTACTACTACTACCGCTACCACCAGTACTAGAAATTTGGGTCTGTGATCTAAGCCTCCCTGTCCTTGCATCCGCCGGCTTTTTTAAGGCTGGACATTTTTGCCTATGCCTTGTCAAATGGCCGGTACCCATTTTTGACTGGGCACCATAAATCTTACTACAAAATTTGCATTTTGCCTTTTCAACTATTTTTCCATTTTCAATAACCTCAAACCTTGTAAATATTTCCCAAACTGGTGAAGTTCTATTCTTCTTGGTTGGTTTACGAGAACTCTGAGGAAAGGGGGTGGTAAATCACCTACTTCATCTTGTAATTCAATAAAATCTTCTTCTTCTCCTAAATTAACTGAAGAAGATCCCGTGGAAAATCTTCTAGCCATATTTCAAAAAATAAAATTTATAAGTAATAACAGTAATAGGCTCTAATAGCCTTCTTTTGTGATAATTAATATAAGAAAGGGGAGAAAATGAGAGTTAATATAATATAATATAAACTTATATATATGGAATCTCAAATTTAAATAATATAAATACCTCTAAATCTTTGAAAGCCCCTTTAATCTTGTCTCTTGATGACTTGATATTTGGCCCTCCAAAAACTTCTTAAAGAGAGTGAAAGAGTTGAATGCTTTGAGAGAGAGTTAGAGAATGTATAAAAAGAATGAGAGAGTTGTGTCAATTGGTGAGGAATGAGAATGAGAGAGTTAGGGTATTTATAGACTTTGTAAAATGAAAAATGACACAAAATACCCCTTATACGACCGTTTTATAGCTGTTGGGGAGGGGTAAAATGGACTTTTTTTCAAAAAAAAGTGGTTATGGACGTTGGGCGGGCCTGGCGGGCTGGTGGGCCGATCCCAGCGGGCCTGGCGGGTTGGTGCCTCCAGCCCACGTGCCTGGCGGGCCCGGGCCAAAAGGGCCAACGGATCCAGTCCGGCCCGTGTCACTGGCCGTGCCTTGCAGGCCGTGCCGGGCCGGGCCATGGGCCGTTGACCCATTTGACATTCCTACCTGTGGGACCCACTGGGAAACTCTCTCGACAAAACAGCACACGGACATCATCCCTAAAATTTTCCAGTGAAAAGAAAAGAGAGCGTGTGGGGATGGAACAACATGCAGAGGGCGAAGGAGCACCAAACGTGGCCGCGCGCCACATCAATAAGAGAGCCCTCAGGAACAAAGCCCTCTCTATCTCTTTCAATGACAAAGATCTCAGGTACACCAATTCCCGTGACTCTTTCTCTCTCTTCCTCTTCCCCTTCTGTTCTTTCTTTTTCTCTCTTGTTTGTTAGGGTTTCTGCATTCGCTTCTAAAACCCTAGAATAGTCCCAAGACTCGGACGAGTTGCACACACAGTACCTGAAATGCTAGGACTCGACTCGTTTGGAAGTGCCGAGTGGAAATGAGCAACAGTTAGGGTTAGGAAGTGCCCAACGAGTTGTCTTACGCTCTATAAAGATCCCAAGATTGGATTCGGGAATCGAATCAAGGTGGTTTGCTGGGTTGACTCGGCTGAGTTCCGAGTTGGTCGACTAATTCTTCTAATAGTCGAACGGACGTGTGGATAGGTTTATTGTGAAGTAAGAGTAAGAGTAAGAGTAATTGAAGCAGATGGACTGATGATTCTTAGTGTAAAAGTATTGTAATAGTTTAGTTGGATGTTGTTTTGGTGCTGTTACATTGTAATATTAGTCAATTTTACATGTAAACGAACTTAGGCCATAATTATGTTTGTATGTTGTGTGTTAATGCATTGGTTTAGAGAATTTGAATCCTTCTTTGTTCATGTATTTTTGGACTTTTAGTGAATGATGATGCATGATTTTGCTTGTTCTCTTGGTTTCTTGATTTTTGCTTTTGTAATAGCAAGGGTGAGGTTAATACTTAATAGTCCTCTTGATTTTGCTTTGTTCATGTTCTCCAAGTATGTTGGTCACAAAGATTCTAGTGAGATGGAAGTGTTTTCCATCTTGGAAGCATTTGGATTTTCTCGTCTTCATCTTCAGTGGCGGACCCAGGATTTTTGTTTAGGTGGGGCAAAATTTTTGCTCAACTTTGCTAACTTTTTCACATTAAAAATACCAAAAAGAAATTATATTACATTTAAATAGACACAAGATTTTTTCCCATGCTCAGATCTCTTGCCTAATTGAAGGGCCCTCCCACTGCCTCTCCTAAATTCAGTTGATCATCAATTTATCATCACCAAAATAACTAAGATAACATTTCCTTTAATCCTTTAACCCTCAGTAAAAAGAAGATGTTGAAAGAGAAAGGCACGAATATGATATGGTACTTTCAATCACTAAAGTTTTATAATATGGGGCAATCACAATGTTAGACGTGGGGCGAGATATACATGTTTTATAGTATGGGGCAATCACAATGTTTAGACGTGGGGCGAGATATACGTGGGACAGGTAAGATCCAGTTACAGTTAAACTATTGGCAAATTGCCCCAGGTTCCATAAGTGTAGGTCCGCCACTGTTCATCTTCTTTGAATGATGGTAATAGTTGAAAGTGATTCTTCTAATGCTATTCATTGGGTGTCTTTGGTGGAGAGGGGCCCTTGGTGATTACAACACTATTTATAAGGAGATTAAGGCTTTATCTTCTTCACTTCAAGTTTCTTTTTCTCATGTTCGGTGATGATGATTTCTTCTAATAATTCAATGTTATTGCATGTTAAGAGGGGGGTAATGCTGTAATGGCATGGTGGAATTCTCTTAATGGGTTGAATGTTGAGGCTGAAACTTGTTTTTGGCAAATGTTTTCCTCTTCCATACGTATGTTCAGAAATAATTCTTGTTCCATTTGTCCCTTATATATAATATATTTTCATGCATAATAAGTAACCAACATTTTACCGAAACAATGGGTAGATAGGGACTTAGTGTATTCGGTATAGGGCCTGCTAAATTTTGATGTATAATGGTGCCATTTTGATTGCCTTTGCATAATTGCTTTTGTTATAGTCTTATATCCATGAATTTCTTGCATTAAAACTTTCTTGTTTCCTTTGAAAAATGAAAGTTTCTTGTTACCTTTGAAAAACTAACCAGCATTGCATGTTTCCAATTTAATAGGGATTATGTAACTGGGTTTCACAAGAGAAAGAAGAAAAGGAGAAAAGAAGCACAACGGCACTTACAGGAAAAGGACAGACTTAAACGTATTGAAGGACGTAAAAAGGTTTGGTCTCCAATTGATATCCACACATGTATGAATCCTTCATTTATAGTTATGAATTTTACTCTATGTTCAGTAAGAATATGCTTGGTTCATAATGAGCTATCTCACTAAAAGTTTTGAATTAGAAGTTGGAGAGTTTATAGGAAAGTGTAAGATCCGGACCGAATTTCCTTGGCTTTCTAGTTTCTACCAAAAATTAGCAAGGACACAGATATATTCCTGTTGCTGTAGAGAATTTGGCTCCATAAGAGAATGCTAGTATAACCCTCGATTTGCTCTTCAAAAGCATGTCTCAATATGTGTGGACCCACTTGGATGCATGTCAATCAAAGGGATGGAGGGAATAACAAAGTTATGGTGTGGATTAGGGCTTGGATAAATATCAACATAATCAAGTCATCCTAACTCTTGACTTCAAGGCCTCGAAGTTCAACAGTTTAATAAGTTTATCTGTTATTGTGACTCAATATGACGGTATGTGATGGTTGGATCAATATTAAGTGGTAAGAGTGCCAATTCATGGGGTAGGTGTTCGTGGAAGGCTTTGGACTGATTATAGATGGGCCCCACTATACAGTGTTTAATATCTCATATTGTACCATGCTCTGCACAGACTTTTCTGTTGGCATTACATTATTGCCACACTCTAATATTTTCTTTTATAGAAACTTGCTAGACAAGTATATTCATAACACTGAATGGGACCAGCTTTAGCTTGCCAACTCATGGCATTGCTAATAGGCCCATCTGCCACATGAGCTCAAGGAAGAGGAGGTGGATTGGCCACCTACGAAAAATTATCTTATATGGGTTTTCTAGCCATCCAATTTAGGGCAATCCTTGAACTGATTTTTGTTTTCACTCTTTAGAGAAGAAACTATTTTTTTCCCCTGTATTTTCTCTCGTTGCTTGCTTCCTTATTTTGCTTTTATGTTTTCGTGCAGCGAAAGCTGGAGAGAGAATTAGCTCTATATGGCGGAGCTCTACCAGTGGAAAATCCTTCAGGTACTGGTTCAGGACCAGAGGAACGTGCTAGTGACCTTGAAGAAGATGATGGCCTTGAACCAAATGCATCAGTTTCAGGTATTTTTATCCATTTCCAGTTTGTAAACTAGAGCAATAAATGGATATTTGGTAACGAGTATTTGGGCACCATCATGCTCCATAACATAAATTTGCTGATTCTAGCATTTGAGGCCTTTTAAGCATTATGGTAAGGTATTCATACCAAAACTGAAAATTGTTTCTCATCACCGTGGTGTCTGTGATTTCGGATCTGATGAACCAAACATCCATGATGGGCATATGTTTCTTCTGAATTCAAAAGGAAGACCTCTTAAAATCCTGGTTCCCCAGGCATGGGTTTATGCTATTTGGCTCACCCTGTTACTAATGAAGAGAGTTTTCTCTTTATGAAAGCAGAATATCTGGCTTTAGAGATTGTCTTTACAGAAGCATAAGCGATTCTGAGTGCGTGTGCATTCACGCATGCATGTGCATGAGGAAGAAGTCTCAAACTCTCAAAACTGAGGGAGAGTTGAGTCCCTATAACTAAACCCCTTTCGGTTGTGATATCCAAGCACCTGAACTTTCCAGGAAATGAGAGCTTCCTCACTGAACTTGAGGATCCAAACACCATGTGATAATAGTTATAATTGTCATTTTACATTGATCGTTACCATGTCTTTATTAAAAAAAAAATAAAAAAAAAATAGCAATCATCACTATTGCAACCTTGCGGTCGTGAGTTCATATCACATTACCAACTAAAAAACGATGGAACTTCCAACCTCGTGATGGCGACGACATTTAGCAAGCCAGTTTCATGATTGAAGATTTTTCCTAACATTCGGAAGATATATTGAAGAAGGATGCTGTCAGATAATGTTGTAATGCTTTTCAGGCAATGATACTGAATGAGAGGATGCTGCTGAGAGGATGCTGCGGATCATTAACCTTATGGGAATTGCTGTAGATGGTCAATTCTATAAATTTAAGATTGTTGGGAAACTATATCCATTATGATAACAGGCTTCAAACAAGTGGATATAAACAAAAAAAAGCCTGAAATTCACATCTAACTGGGTGATCAGATGGCTGAATTGCCGAACAGTTTGATTTTTGTACAATGGATTGATTTTGATATCCCTACAAAGAAATCGTATTAAATGATCCTAATTGATTCTAGGGAAAACACCACAAGTCCGGTTGTGGACAGGCAAGATCCGATCATTGTGCTGGATCCAGACATTGGAAGTAGTATTTGAGTGGATCTATTACACACAAAATCTTATTTAAAAAAACGTGGGTTAAGTTCCTTTTGAAATTAGTCTCTGTGAAGATGGTTTTAAGGATTCTTTTTCTGTTACTATCATTTTTAATGCTTCATGTTTGCTTTCTAATAGTATGCACCAGGGAACTAATATCTCCTGGGTGCTTGCATTTGAAGGAACAAAAATATATGACACCGGTGATACTACCATAATGGTGACAACAAGCGAAATCTCTCGCGAAGATGACAATCTGAAGGCAACACATGTATTCCCAATGTTGAGTGGGTTGGAAAAGCGGCAGCCAAGCCTTCCTGTGAAGAAGAAACCATTTAAAAGAGTGGTGAAACAGAAATCGCGGAAGAAGCCCAAGAAATCCGCCTCGCAAAAGAAGGGAGGAAATAAGAAGGGCAGAAACAAGCAACAGGTCTCAAAATAATTGCGGTATTATTGCATATTATCATATCAAATGCGGTATTTGCTGTTGACCGTGAAACAGAGATGTCTACTTTTTCTGAGAAACTTTGTCCTATTTCCCTCTTAATTGAGAAAATCACCTGTTTCATTTGGTGCATTTGTCCATTTGGTTGGATAATTGTCAGTTGGTATTTTTTTTTTTTTTTCTGTTTCTTTTGAGCCAAACTATTAGCAAATGCCAGTCGTGTTCATCATATTGGTTGATCCTGTCTGTCTGATGGCAATGGACAGTGTTGGGCTGTCAGTGGAATGATCCTGAAATGTGCCAGCCCAGGTTTTAATCTTGCTGGATCCTATTCTTGCCAGGGGCTTGTTGAGAATTTTGATCAACATCACTTGACCCAAACCAAGCTGCAGATGAAAAGTTTTTGGTCGGAGGGATCCTTAAAACTTTCTGGGGCTGTTGGCCCTGAGGTCAAATGAGTGTCCTTTCTTTCTTTATGAATTGTGTGTCCTTTCTTTCTTTCTTTCTTTCACGCACGAGGTCAAGAAATGGCTGTCTAGGGGTGTCCCTTGGGCTCGTGTCTAAGGGCTCAGGTCTAAAGGCTTTTGGGGTGTGCTAGGCGGGAGATACCCTAGGTTATAAAAAATAAATAAAATGAGAGGGTCCTTTGTAATGGTTGTTTGGTTGCAGCATTCTGTGTGGAATTAACAGAATGAGAAGTTGTTCTCTTGCCTGTGAGGAATATTTGGGCTATAACAAGTTTTTTACCTAAATTTTTAGAATCAATATTATCATGACATGGGATATTGCCTTAGACGCTGAGTGGTAAAAATTTAAGTATTTCTCATAGAATTATTCATGCAATATATTAAGGCCGAGTGATATCACACCCTTAATGTACAAACAACTCTACGGAAAGTATTTAAACTTTGACTGTTTTAGGAAAAATACTAGGTCTAAAGGCAGTCGTTTGGTCAAAATCCCTTATCACGAATATCATTTTCTGAAAATTATTATCTTGAAAAAATGTTGGAATTTGTGGGATATTTAAGGGAAATGCTTGAGGCTAAATAAAATCTAAAATAAGAAAAAGTTACAAAATTGAAATAAATATAATTTAAAGTATTATTTCTATGTGATTGACACTACTTTCTTCCACTTTAATCACCATTGAAGTATGTTTTTTCTACGGTTTCATTTTTATTATATTTTGTAAATTATCATGATGTCATATGAAAATTAGCATTTTCTAATTGCATTGTAATATTTTCAAAACTCACCAATATACCTACAATTTGCAACAATATCTATTTTAAAAAGGAAAAAAAAAACACTTATTATCAATGAAACCTCAAAATTTTACATAACATTCCAAGAGTATACAAAACATGAGACTCCAAATATCTTCATAGCAAAAAAAAAAAAAAAAAAAAAAAAAAAAAAAAAACCACCACCAAAATAACTTCAATTTTAAACTACTTAGTGAGACCATGTTTAAGATGAAAATGTCAACATCAAATGTACATGACATTTGGTAATGTGCTCATTTCTTGACCTTGTGCGTGAAAGTTACACCTTTCTGGCCTTGTAATTGATGGGGTGGGCCACAAGTATAGAGTAATAAAGGGACAGTTGGGAGCAGATGTACCTACCCCCAACCAGAAGGACCACCACCAGCCATTGGCTAAGCTTTCGGTTTTTTTTTTTTTAACCCAGGGAAGGAGGGTGGGACCCACCACGACTCAAGAGAGAGCCCACACACGCGTGGGATAGGACAGACTGTACAAGCGGGAAGAAAGCTCACACAAGTGAAAAAAAAGCTCACACAAAACAGGAAAAAAGCCCACACAAATGGAAAGAGATAGACTACCCAGAATTCGAACTTTAAGCAGTCAGGCGACTCAGGTCATCATTTACCTGCTAGGTAAGTAGTTGCTTTGAAGCCTTTCGTTGTTATAGCCGTCCATGTGTTTTGGATTTTTTTGCATGATTTTTGGACAACCAGTGCATCAGGAATTGGGATCATCTGAGGATTTCTGCCACGGTGACAGTAAGTGGACCAATCACGATCCGCCACGTCACCGTAGCACCCCTTGTCCGAATGTATGGCAAGCTGCCCATGGTAATGTGGCATATCGTGATTGTCCACTCATAGTCACCATGGAATAAATCCTCACAAGATCCGGACTCCCGTGTCAGACTTGTATAGATTCTATAGAAATGCTCTGTTAAAAAGCCTAGAAAGTCCACAGTGGGTGGGACTATATATATTGACAATTTGAGCCAGTTAAAATAAAGGCTCTCTCAGGGCATAGGATATCTCTTAATATTATCTAATAGAAGTTGGTCCCATCTTAAAATTGACCGCTTGATGAAAAAATATGATGTCGTAACGCCTTTTCTTTTTTAAAGAGTTAGTTTGAACTCTAGTTAGGGTAAAACATGTAGATAGCCCTTGAACCGGAAGAGCCTTTATTATGAGCATGTTGGGTCTTTCATACATGTGTTTTAATGTTGAATCCTAAGATTAACATGAATGGTAAGGAGCGTAAATTCTTATCCAGCTACTTGGAGTTTGAATCCCGGTTAAGTCACATTTTCTTGTTTGTGTGGGCTTTTTTCCCATATAAGTAGGCTATCTTCCCATGTGTATACGGACTTCTCTCTTAAATCACATCGAGTAATGCATGGCTCAGTGGGGTTGAGTCCAACCCTAATTGGAGTATATCTGGCGGAGTTCCAATCCCGTGAGTGGTCGGTCAATTTCTTTTGTGCTTACCATGAGTGGGATTTGTGGAAATCACCATGGAGTCCACCTATTGATAATCCAAAGCTTTAAAAATAAATGAAATTTCCTTCGGTAGCACATCATTAAAATCTATTTCTACAGGGTTCAGCTCCACCGTTAGGTTGAATACAAAATTGATAATACCACGAGTACACTTTTATACAATAATTATATTATTAATCATGCACTCAATTTTACGGTGGAACCAAATTACGTGAAAGTAAATTTTAAGGAAATGCCATTAGAGGGGACAGCATTCAATTTTAACAGTTCAGATCATCAATAGATGGGCCCCACGTTGATTTCCACCAACTCCACCTACTTCAAGCCTTACTAAATTGACACAAACATAATGCCACGTGTAAGGCAGATGAGCTACCACCCTGTCAACTGCTTCCCTTCCAACCAAATTTCAAATGTGTAGTGTAGGCGTTCATAACCCTCTCGCGCTCCCTCGTCTTCTCCGCCAAAACCCCAGCTAGGGTTTTACGCTGCAGCTGCAGAAAATCTCTCTCTCTACAAAGCATCAGAACTAGGGTTAGGGTTAGGGTTAGGGTTAGGGTTTCAAGCATGCCTTCTCTACTCTTCTTCCATCGCTCTTCTCAACGGCTCTCACTCTCCAAGCCATTCTCTCACAGTCATTTCTACAAACACTTCTCATCACTTCCACTCCAAGTAGATCTCTCTCACCCCATCTACATGATCTGGGGCTCCAACACCGGCGTCGGAAAAACCCTAGTCTCCACCGGCATCGCCGCCTCCGTCCTCTCCTCCCCAACTCCCGCCAAATTCACCTACATCAAGCCCATCCAGACGGGCTTCCCCCATGACTCCGATTCCCGCTTCGTCTACCGGAAGGTCTCCGACATTTTCCTCCGCCGGAAACCGCCGCTCGGGGTTGTTGCGTCAAATCAGGCGATCAGGGCGTCCGCTGCTGCGGCGAAGGAGATGGCGGGTGCTGGGATTGGGGATGAGGGATTGGAGGTTGTTGGTGGTGGTGGGGGGTTGAGGGATTTGTGTTGGTATGAGGGTAGGGGGATTCGTTGCGAGGAAGGCGATGTTGGGGTTTCGGAGTTGGCGTGTAAGACGGTTTACGGGTGGAAGGAGGCGGTCTCGCCCCATCTCGCGGCGGAGAGAGAAGGGGCGGTGGTGGAGGATTCTTCGCTGCGGGATTCGTTGCAGAAGTTTTTGGTGGGAGGAGATTGTGGTGGGAAGGAGGGAGTTTGGACTGTGATTGAGACTGCTGGGGGCATTGCAAGTCCTGGGCCTTCAGGTACTCTGCAATGTGATTTATACAGGTGTGTGCTTATTCTAGTGTTTTTCTTCCTTATGTTTTATTGTAGAACATTAGAGAAATGAGCAGTAATATTTAATATCTTTGTAATGAGAGTTGGTAGAATCTGAACTGAATTTTTTAAAAAAGAAGCTGATATAAGTTGTACATGCAATTGGACATAACTCTTAACTGTCTAAGTTATTGAAGTTTGGATATTTGGAGTTATCATTCTTTTTTTTTTTTTTTCAATTTGGATGGGAATTGGACATGTGGTTGGTGGGATGCTGTGTTATGTCTTTTCTTCCCCACCTTAGATAGTAACAGTATCCATTGCAGTATTGAGGTACAGTTTATCTGGTCAGGATTGAGGTATGGCCTGTCGAGTTAGGAATTGATTTGTTGGGTATCAACCCTAGGATATTGAGCCAAGTCTGATTGGGTCATATCTTTGAGTCATACTTAGAGGAATGACTCACTTGTTCATGTCTGATCCAACCCATTTACAAGGTGGAAAATCCAAACAAAGCCTCCCTCCAACTATGATTTTCATCTTGCATGATCCTACATGCCCCACCATCAGGACAGTGATCTGTTGTTCACTGTTCATGCAACTTACTTATGGACCTCACTTGCAAGCCCACATGGATGCATGGCAATCATTTTTTCGCGGGGGGGTGGGGGGTGTGGGTTTGTTTTATTATATATATATTTTAATTTTTAATTTTCTTCTTTTGGGTTGGGGGTTGGCTTGTTGCAGATTGGATTGGAAAGATCTCAAACATGCCTTTAGGCTGTGCAAAAAATCAGCTCCATCACATCATCCTTCGGCCTCAAAGTTTCATGTTTTTGATCTGCTGATGAGTGTCAAACTTGGGTGAGTGAGAGGGAAAAAGAAGGGGGGAGAGGGGTGTTCCAATGTGTCATAGATTAACTAGGTGGAAAGAAATAAATGATCTGGTATATGCTTTTTGACCATTAACATAAATTAGCAAAATCTTATATGAAACCAATAAATTGTTTCAAGGAGCTGTGGTGTTTAATGATGAGGATGTAGCTACTTTTAAGTCTTATGACTGGGTAGTACTAAATGATATTGTACTTTGAGGATGGGAAAGTATTAAATAGTAGTAAGAGCAAAGAACGAAGTTCTGCTATTCTTAATGCGAGCAAAATCCTGATTTGATTGGGAAGGGTGGAATATTGAGAAACAGAGAGCACAAGCATTATATAGTGCAGTGATAAAGCTACTCAGGGATGAGGTGGGGCCTGAGTGATCCTTCATTCAAGTAGTTGCCACTCTCATCTTCCTCTTTAGTGTCATGGTAAGCCATCTCAGCATACAAGCTACTCATAGCTCTTAATTTATGAATTGATATACTATAAAATAAACATTGTACTAAGAGGCAATAACTAGTGGGAATCAATTCAATTAAATCTATATATAACTTGATCTTTGAGATATAATAATAATTAAATTATTAACTAGTTAAGAATTCTTAACTGTTCCCTTTTCACTGTAATTGCAATGAAATTATCAATGTTTAAATCACTCTTTCTAAACCTTAGAAAGAAAAATAAAATAATTAAAGATGAAAGTAGAGTTCTGAAAAGTGAAAATCAATGTCCTTTATTTTGTATGTGACAAGTTGTATTTACTTTTCAAGAAAGAAAAAGTTGCATTGCACAACTCGGTTGAAATGGAGGACTTTTTTAAGTTGGACTTAGGAAAATGGAGTCCTTGAATTTCTGGACTCATTTTTGAGGGCCATGTTCAAGTAGGTCAAGGTTTTGGCTAGGATTTGCTTCTTACTAAGTATAACTCAACATAAAAATAGAAGGGATTTCCAAAGTAGGAGAGTTCATAGTTTATACTTAGCTCTGAGATGGCTTTTCGAATTGAAAATTTGGTATGAATTATTTGTTTAGATTTTGATTTATTCTATTAGTCAGTGCTTATATGTTTCAAGTGATGATGTTTATGATAATTTGCTACTGATCATATATGTGTATGCATATTTTGAGTGCTGTAATAGTTTTATTTTCAATTCCCTATAGTTGCGGGTTTTTCTAATATTTGTGGCAATTCAGGCCTTTCAGGTTACCTGCCATTCTTGTTGGAGATGGAAAATTGGGTGGTATTTCTGGAACTGTTTCTGCCTATGAGAGCTTGAGACTTAGAGGTTATGATGTTGTGGCTGTTGTTTTGGAGGATCATGGCCTTCTAAATGAGTTGGCCTTGTTGTCTTATTTGCGAAAAGGGTAATGCACCTCTTTTCATCTTATCCTTTGCTTGTTTTTGATCATCTATTCTGGATGTTATAAATTGTTTTTCTTTCTATCAACCATTTGTGCTAGATTGGTGTAGTTCCACTCCTTTGATTGATGTAATTTTTTTGCTTTAGAGTCAAGGGTAATCAGTGAATTTGAGTAAAAAGTTTAATGTTACACAATTTCTATATTAAGGATGTATCTCAATTTTGAAAGTGACTAGAAAATTGATTTGGATAAACTCTCTCTTTTTCCTAGGGTTGATGTTCTTGTGCTGCCACCAATTCCACATGATCCATCTGACAACCTTATGAAATGGTTTGATGGTTCTTGCGAAGTCTTTAGTTCCCTCCGGGAGAAAATGCTAGCTGCTTATTCAGAAAGGCTAAAGAGATTACATGACATGCCAAAGAGGGCAGTAAATATTTTCTGGTGGCCTTTCACTCAGCATAGTCTTGTACCTGAAGAGTCTGTTACAGTGATAGATTCACGCTGTGGTGAAAATTTTGCAGTACATAAGGTTTGTGCTGTAAGTTTAAATTGATTACTAGTTGCTCATTTTGGTTTTATGATTAATTACCTCAGTGTCATTTCTTATAATTTAGATTTGGTGCACATGGATTTATAGAGTTCTCATTTTTACCCTATTTATTCTCATTCTCCTTAAATGTAGTTACACTTGTAGGAAAATAGGAGTTACTCACCCAAGCTTAAACATAACTTGCAATTGTAAATAATACAAACAACTTAGCTTGATAAAAATAATACAAAAGCCCATTGTGCCCTTTGTGCTTGAGGTATGAGGAATCCATGGACCATCTCAAGCTGAATTGCAAAATAGCTCAATCTATTTGGATGACAGTGGTATGGTGGTTTCACTGTAGCTGGGTCCTCCCTAATTCTCTCCTCGAGCTCTTCCAGACTTGGAAGGCTCCACTCGGGTATCCTCGAGGCAAGGAGATGTGGAGATTGACAGTTCTATCAGTATTCTGGACGATATGGAAAGAAAGGAACTCAAGATGTTTTGAAGGGATATAATCCAACGAAAGTAGTTTGGTGGAGAAAACCAACTTTTGAGTGGCTCTCTGGGTGTCCATCAACCCATCTTTTAAAGGGTACTCCATAGATCAAATAGTGTATCAATGGAAAGAGCTGGCCTTTTCTTAAGCAGGGCCTTAGGCGGTTGCTTTTGGGTTCTTGTTATTATTTTGGTTTCCTGCTCTCCTGTTTTTCCTTGTCAGTACTCATTTCTTGTACCGTTTGCTTTTATTAATCAAAGTAACCATTCAAAAAAAAAAAAAAAGCCCACATGAAGATTTACACAGCTACACACCACTTACAACACTTTTGTATCCACACACCAATTACATAATACTCTCACTTACAAAACATGCTCGCTTACAAAGCACTTAAAATACCTACACCTGACTATAGGACAATCGCTCCACACTACAAGGCACTCCAGTGGGCCAGTAAATGCATACCAATATGACTAGTTAGGGCGATCCAGCGGGAACGTGCAGCGCAGCGCAAACGAACGTGAGTTGCTATACCGAATCCCCCGCTGGCCATCGGGGACCGAGTGGTAAGGCCATGATCTGCATGGGAACAGATCACTCATTCTTCCATTGGGGATAGGTGCATGAACGACAACTTCAAACGTCACACATCCGCCGCCTACCTACTACTGTTTAGGTGGCACTCACTCGCCATTGATCTTCTATATGTATTAACAACCGGCCTGGCAATGGGAAGAGATTACGAACTTTCACCGGGGGTCCGATGCCATTTCCCTGGCCAGCTACTTTATCATCACCGCAGGTCGGGGTTCAATGTTGCGAGGAAGGGGATTTGGTTCATGCTTCTACCGCGTCACCCTGGGGAATAGATAGGTGGTGTTTACCTTGGCCCGGCCAACAGATGGGAATAGAAATGTAGATGAGGGGGATCCGGGTACTGCAGATGCAGATGGAAGAGAGGAATTGGATGAGAGGAGGAATAGAATGCCTAGGTTCGGATCCGGTTGCGGAACGAGACTTTGGAGATGATTACTATGGGCTCGGGGGTTTAGTGGAGACAGAGATGGATGTTCATTTGCTCGTTTGGGGTGGGATTAGAGACAGATAGATAAGCATTAGGTGGGCTCTTGAAGGCTTGGATCCTCGGGAGGTTGATCCAGGTCAGAAGGTCGCGGGCTGTTGGAGGTGATGAGCTACTTGGTTCCGATGGAGGTGCATTGGAAAGAGATTGGGATCCTCACCTCACTTGCTTTCGGTGCTAGGCAAGCGGAGGAAAGGAGATCACGGCCATCCAAAGACACTCCAATCCTTACACACTCAGGGCACTCACTACTCTCCACTCCAAATGATTGAAGGCCCTCATATATATATGTATGTATGTATGCATGTATGAGTAATGCTCCCGTACAAGGTTCCTTTACGATCTTACGGTACAAGCCACCTCATGAGGCCCACTTGGGACCCCACAAATCATAAGGGGAGGGGGACCTCGAATCCATTCATCCGTGGTCCACAAGTTTAACAACTTTATAGAAAACAATAAAATTGACCCTCTTGATCCAACGGTTCACTCCATTCTGACCTATCAAAACTGATGCAGGCTAGACTAATGGGCCCCGCCTAAAGGTCTATCAAGCTCAAAGCCCACAAGGCCTATCAATGAAGCCCCAAGATTTCTCCAATGGGAAATCCATGAAGGATTCTTTCCTACAGCAGTTCCTAAATTTTCTATCTTCTAGTAGATTTCTTAAATTATAATAATTGTTACGATTTAACAATAATTAGGCAGTTTCTAAATTTTCCTAGATTCTAAGATTTAGAGAGTTTTTATTAATTTGGTATGGCTTGATTGCTAAATCAGTACTTAGACTTTATTATATAAAGAATGTAATCCCTTATCTTGGGATAGACTACACAAATTAATAAAAATTGATTTCTCTCAAATGATGGTTCCTCTTATGTCTGTGGTGTGAGACCAAGACATCCTACCATAAGCCGTTTGGCTTGGAGAATAGTCCGTTGGCTACCTCCTTCGTTCCCTACGCTGCTTCAAAAACTCGGTGGGACCCGTGTAAATAAGAGGGGTGGATTTGGATGGTCGGCTTAGATGGACTAGTAGGTGGCTTCATGAGGTGGCTTGTACCGTAAGACCGTAAGGGAAGCTTGTATGAGAGCATTACTCTCTCTCTCTCTCTATATATATATATATATATATTGGCATGGACTGAATTGGTGGAGAGCTTTGTGGTTGCAAAAGATGGGCCACATTTCCTTCATGAGGTGGTTGTAGAGTCAGTTTGCAAAAGGGAGATGGTTGGTTTGATGTTTTTAGACTATGGGCAGCTGATTGAGGTGGTGGAAAAGGCAGTGTTGCGCGACATTGTTGGGCAACACTACCCTTCATCGCCTCAATCGCATGGCATCAAATCTCCCATGCCACCCCTTTAAAACATGTGATGCTTCAACAGATGTGGTCAATCTTTCTTCTCCAAAATACACACATGTACAAGAAATAAAAAGTAATTCAATCATTCCAAGGTGAAAAATTGCCATGTCTAAGTGAGTAAATACTGGTCTCATATGCTTAGCTTTTTTTTTTAAACAGTTTTATTTATGAATAGCCCACCAAAAAAGAAAGTAAAAAAAAAAAAAGAAAAGGAATAAAAAAAAAAAAAGAAAAGGAATATATGTATTACTTGTGCTATTAATATTGAAGGGCTTGTGCCTGTCCATTCTTGAGGAAAGCCTATCTAGTACAAGTGAATCTGTTAAGACAGACCAAGTTTGCTATATGCATTACCTACTTTCAATGCTGACATACATTTTTTACTAATACATAATGTCTTGGCCTATTTTTAGGCTTGCAGCTGGTTTAGAAACTAGGAAATGCTGACACGCAGATCAAGGGGAGATTGTATAATGCCATACAGACCTTTGGTCTTCTAACTTTCTGGTGATCTACAGTAGTCCACACTGCTCATGTGCTGGGCCCCATCATGGTTGGTGGGTGTATCAAAAGATTTACTTACTGTTGTATGAGATGCTTCTTAACAAATCATAAAAGGAGTAGCGCTCCTATTGAATCAAATGTCTTGTTTCGAATATACCATCTCAGATTTTGAGGATACCATATCGGAGTTTCAACTTGCAAGTCAAATAACCAGGACAGTGGTGTTTGATTAGTGCATCTTGAGAATAATTGTATTTATGAAAATATAACCTTGGTGCTTCTGATTATTCGACCCAGTACCAAGACAGATGAATATTAATTGAGATTGAAATTTCTACCAATTTGTTTATTCTCATCTTCCATCTCTGCAACCTTTTTACTACTTTCTACGGCTGTGGGTCTGGGCATTGGATGATGCAGATCAGGGACAAGGATGGTTTGTATTTCAGTTGAGCCGTTTGTGTGAGGGAACGGGACTCAGGCAACTGCTCCATGTTGCTTGTGGAGGAGAAGTGAAATGAACGAGTGGAAACCAGCATTTTTTCTGTAGGACTTGGAAGCAGAAGCGAATTTCTCCTTTCTGAGGAGAGAAGGCCTCCAAGTGGAACGACTTCTCTTTCCTAAAATAATAATCAAACAGGAGAAAAAGGGTACCAAATGTGAGAAGAGGGGATTCTCTGCAGAGACAGCATTTTTCTGCCAAACATATCTCAACCACTAATACAGAAGACATTTCTCTACCTCCTTTTCTAATCAAACTAACCCTAAGAGGAACCCTAGAGTATATTACATGTTTTTATTAAACTGAAGTTTCCAGTGATTCAATTTTATTACATGTGGCACACTTGCTTTATGATCTGATGGTTTCATCCTACGAGAATTAAAATTGATGGTTCATATGCAAGATCTACATTGATTGAGCAATTTGAACCTTTCATCAAATGGACTAAAAAGGGTCATAAACATCATGTTGTTGACTTTTAGTTGAACTATCTACTTTGTTGGAAATTTCCTCCAAACAAATGGATACAGTTTTCCAATCAGTGAATTTTGGACTGTTTCATTGTCACATCTAAAGGTTTGTGGGTGTTCGTGGGTGGTCAGCTTGGATCTTATACATGCTTCCCACACATACACAATTTGGTCGTTGATAAATAAATAATATAGCAATTAGTCCCCTTGTCTCTCTCAAATTTTCAGGTTTTTTAGATAAATATCTTTTAATTTTCTCTAAAATTAGTTTTCAGTTGTTTATTTTCTTTCCATTTTATGGTAGGTTCAGAATCATCAGAACTTTGAGCTTATTTACCAGCAGTTTGATGCCTGTGCTAGTTGGTGGACTCAAGGACCTGATGCTACTTTACAGGTCAACCATGTGAAAAGTTTCCCTTTGTATTCGTCCTATGGTAACTTGTCAAAAGAAGATGAATTTATATAAAAGCATTTCATATTTCTGTAGATCTGAACCAAATCAATGTATGTGGTCATTAGAGCATTTCATAATTCTATAGATCTGAACCAAATCTATGGATGCATTCATTAGATTCAGTTGCAAGTAATAAAATCTACAAAGAACTGGAGACCATGCTTCTTTTTACTTAAAAAGCCACTTTGGGTCTTGGGTGAATAGTAACCTTACAAGTTCCACATTGTTGTGAATTTGTATATTTATTGTGGGAAGGCATCGGAGTTGGCCGCCAGTCGCTACCACGACACATCACAACAGCAAAATGGTTTAAACCCCAATTTCACTTATGGTGGATTTAGTGGGTGTGACTCGGTCCATGTTGGTCACAATTCAGTCTTCTTCACCAGAAGGAGATGAATGTGACTCATCCGACTGCTACGCATTTTCATATTTGTTAAGTCTCAACTGGTGATTCCTTGATTATACCTAATGTTCATGTCATCGTTAATGTTCATGTCATATAGGTGGCTTCTGTGTTTTTTATTCTTTATTTTTTTATTGCCAACAAAGGACTATATTAGTATGAAGAAATTACAATCAGGTTTAGTCCAAAACAGAAACATAATACACCTCATACTGACATATCGGTATAAGAGATGTATACTGAACACCGACCTTAATTACATGATATTAGCTCTTAAAATACACTGATGATCAACCCCTTGCTTAGCTAGACAATCTGCCATTCCATTTGTAGACCTACTAATACACTGAAGTCAGACTCGGGAAAGGGACACTAAATAATGAATTTCGTTTTGTAGGAACTGCATCTTCCGTGGGCCTCTAAAAGATTTTACCCAAGATATGGCATTTGCTGAGTCACTCTCCACTATGAGACTATTCTGAAATGAATTACCATAAATGCTAAGAGCTTCTAAGATAGCCAAAACTTTTGCCTCATTAGAGTCTTTGATCCTAACGTGTTTAGACTTTAGAGAACATTTACAATACTTCTCCCTTTTGATTTCTTAGTTCACTGCCAATACCAATCAACCCCAGTTTGCCCCATGCAGCTCCATCCACATTACTTTAGGACTCCAAATGGGGTATAAGTATAACTCCAAGAAACTTTCTTTTTCTTGTTTGAGGCTCCCGTCTTTAAACAAGGTTCCCAATTATACAAAAAGTTCTTATCTTAAAATCACACTAGCCCATTTAGCAATCCTCAAAACCACGACTGAAATAAGATTCTCCCACATTGATTCTTTGCTACTAAAAATTGTGCCATTCATGTCCTTCTAAAGAGACCAAAGAATGGAAAAAGGGTTGATCTTCCACTATAACATACCACACACGACCAAAGGAGTCCCCCTCCATATCACAAACAACTCAGCCAACAACCTTGTAACACACTGATCCATTCTGCATATTTTGAGGAAATGCCTCCAAATAGATGATGCAACATCACAGTGAACAAATAATTGGTCTATCGACTCCCTCTCCCTCCCACAAAGACAGCACGCAGCTAAGATAGCGCATCAACCCCCCCACTCTCTCCTCCTGCGAAATGTCTGACTTAGAAATCTTGCCTGCCACCGTCAACCAACAAACTTCATTGTCTAGATCTTTAGAGGAAAAAGACCTCGAAGAATCTAGCTTCCAAATATGGGATTCAGCAATGTCCCTGCATAAGAAAATGTTTGCAAGAATACTCGACAGGGACTCAAACTTAACCGACTCTGCCTGACTAAGAACCCTCCTCACACTCACCTCCTAATACACCTTATCCCCAAACCAGACATAACACTCTTTCACTCTTTGAATAAAGACTCTTTGTTAGAAACTACCCTAAACAACCTTGCAAAGCTTAGACCCACCCAATCATCATACAAAAAAAAAAAAAAAAAAACAATTGCTACCCCAGACTTTGAAACCCAAACCTTTATAAAAAAGTAAACCAAACCCATAATAAATAAAATAAAAAATAAAATAATAGTAATAAATTGGCCCATCCCCAAAACTTGAAATAACAGCCCATAACCCTGACAAACTATACCTAGGGACTCTGTTAGGAACCTATGCCCATTTGTCCTCCCCATACTTGGACACAATAATCCTACTCCACAATGCCTCCTTTTATTCCCCATACCTTCATCACCATTAAGCTAATAATGTCAAATTTTTAATCACAAATTCCCCAACACGAAACCCCCTTCTTTTGGCTTTAACAGCTTACTCCACCTCATCAAATCCATCTTCGTCCTTTCATGATTGAATTCAAAAAAAAAAAAAAAAATCTGAATGCGATCCAATTTATTAATAACTATGACTGGCGTCCTATAAAGAGACAAGTAATATACCGGTAGGCTTGACAGAGATGATTTAATGAGAGCGATTATAGCTCCAAGAGAAAGGTATTGCCTCTTCCAAGTGGATAATTACTTCTCAAAGGTTTCGATTACTGGTTTCCACATTGATAATGACTTGAGATTCACCTCAATTGGCAACCCCAAATACTGAAAAGGAAGTCTACTTCTTTTTCAATGTAATTTGTCTACCAATATTTGAATGATCTCCAGGCACCCCACCTCCACTAAGAAACTTTTTGGCAAATTAATCTTAAGGCCTGAAACTATTTGGAAACACCTTAAAATTCTCTTCTTATTCCCACCATGTAGAGGTAAATAAAATCGTGTCATCCACAAATTGAAGGTGTGTAACTGCCTCTCCTCCCCAGTGGGCTTCAAATCTACTAATCAAGCCACTTTCCTTTGCTTTTGTGAGAACAGCTCCCAAAGCTTCTGCTATTGTGATAAAAAGGGATGGAGGCAATGGATCACCCTATCTTGGTCCTCTTGAGGCCATAAATTGCTGAGATGGAGAACCATTAACAACAGCTGAAAAAGATGTGGATGAAATGCACTCTTTGATCCACCCTCACCGCCTAATGCCAAACCCAAATCTCCCCAACATATAATCTACAGACTCCCAAAGTTCGATGTTTTCCCCCTTGTAATTCTTAAAAGACGTTATTTGTAAGATGTATCTTCTAGTTTTGCTTGGTTGCAGACATTAAATATATTCTTTCTCCATCTACCTCACCATTCTTACATTTTTCTTTTTCCATATATGCTGTATTCCGCTTAGTTCTAATGCTCTAAATTTTTCTTCACTGTGGCTATGTGATTAGGCGGTTTCAGATTGAGCTTGCAAGAGATATGGGCTATGCCACTGGAAGGTTTGGGCACGTGATGTTTCCAGAGAATGTCTATGAGCCAGCTTTAAAATGCGCAGAATGTTTGCTTGAAGGTGTTGGAAAAGGTAAGCTTTAGTATTCATTCGCATGTTACCTCAACTTGAACTAGAGCTTATCAGCCCATCAGCCCATTGACTTCATCTCTTCAATGAGTGAAACTTGCTGGCACCCTGAGTTCCTCATAAGTGCTATGGTTATTCGACTTAAAGGGCTGATTTGGGCATGTCTAAACCAAGTCCTAGTTACTTGATTCACGTGCAAGTTGGAGATTTAAGTTTTTGGACGTCGCCACTTAGGCATACACTTGAACAAATTGATGCCCTATCTGTATTGATAATTTTTTGAGTTAAGAGAGAGCACCATTATCTATTTGTACCCTTGCAAAGCGTAGAAACGTTTTCATGTCACTTAAGATGAGTCTTCCCGTGGCGTCATGAAGGGGACTAGGTGCTGGCTTTGTTTTTTTTTTTTTTCCATTTCCAATTAACTTTTCTTATTTGTGGTTAATATAAAATTACAATGGCATTACTTGTCAGGTTGGGCTTCTAGAACATATTTCTCTGATAATGGATCTACTGCGATTGAAATTGCTCTCAAGATGGCATTTCGGAAATTCTCAGTAGATCATGGGATCCTTTCGGATCCTTCAAAAGAAAACTTAGCTGAGAAACGCATTGAGTTCAAGGTAGTCTCATGAATTTGAATTTGTTTTGTAGTCTTTCCTGTCACAGAGAAATTTTCTTGGGTAATTTATGCTATATATTAGTTGGTTTTGTTCTAAAAAGGAGTTTACCATTTTTTAACATGGATAATAGCGTTTAAGTATTGCTTAATTGGGTGAGATCCTTATCATGCTATGAGATGGATGAAGTTTATACGATCATGAAGATCTTTTGTAGTAGAATTTGGCTACTAAATAATAGTTGGTGAACTAAGAAGAGCACAAAGCATACTTGGAACGTGCTCATATGTTGAAGGTTGACTTACTAATTTAAAAAAAGAAAAGAAAAGAAAAAAAGAAGACGACGATACTGGTGGGTGCACTTCCTGTGTTCATACTGCTGCTGCTGCTACTACTAGTCTACTACTACTACTACTACTACTATTATTATTAAAGATGCACACTTTTTCTAAAGTACACAATGTTTAAGAGAAGTTAACCTTTAATGTAGGTGTCACATATAATGTTGTTGGATGTAACTGTTACAGTATCTGGAAAAACTTTTACTGAACATGCAATATATTCAACCATAAGAGTTCAATGCAGTTCTGTTGAATACTATATTGCTAAATTGGAACCTTCTTTTGGAGAGTGCTTGGAAGGTTCCACTTTAAGCATGAGAAAGGGTAGATATAGAAATTGATTCACATGTTGTGCATTACTCATTAGTCATAAGAAAACATTAATCTTGAATCTAACTAGAACTGGTGGGGAGTTTGTTGAAACTAGTTCTGTCTCTCCAGTGAATGTTTAATTTGTTCACAGTAAAGGAGAGTAGCCATGGTTATTTCATTTGCCTTCTGCTCACATAAAACATGCTTCACATCTCCTTATAATTTTTAAGGGCTGAAGAAAGAAGCATTCAATAGTTCTCGGCCTTCAGTAATATCCCCATCTCAGTTTGAATGTCCAAATTCAATGTGACTTGGAAATGGCAGCACCAAATCCCTACTGGTCAACTGTGCTGTAGTTAGTTGTAGTTTTCCTTCAAAGAATGACCATTAAATTTATAAAACAGTAGTTATTCTACAGTACAATTTCTAATACAATTGTGCATGTTGGAACAATACGAGTCTTTTTTTTTTAAGCAAAGGTGAATCCTTGTTTCTTTGATCCAGGTTCTGGCTCTTAGTGGGTCTTATCATGGTGATACTTTGGGGGCTATGGAAGCACAGGCACCATCTTCTTTTACGGGTTTCCTTCAACAACCTTGGTATGATTTTATAACCATTTTAGCTTCTGGAATCGTAACTGACTAGATTATTTATATTTGAATGGCATTTAATTTTATTTACTTCTTCAATTTCATTATTAGTGAATCGTGATCATTATAACAGACCCCTGCTTTAAAATGAGCATGAGGTGAGGCGTTCTAATTGCCCAAAGCATGAGTCATAAACCTCAACATGTGAGACGTAAACCTCATGAGCATGCCTGTTCTTAATATAAATAATTTTATAAATATAAAAATATATTAATTTGAAGGCATATAAGATAAATATAAAAAATAAAGGAAGTCGTAGACATTCATAAAATTTTTTTATAGATGCATATTTCGTCATGCTTCAACTGTCCACTCAATTTTTCATCAATTTCAGTTTACATGGTGGGCCATATCTCATGAATGGTGATTGTTCAAACTCACCGAATGATCTTAACCATTAACTTGTTCACCATCCAGTAGCATTCTTACATCATTCAAGGGCTTATACAATTTGATCCATACCATAATGTGGGCTCACTTCAATTAAGTTTTTATGTATAAATGATAGTTGTATGGGAGAGGATTCATGTAGTATGTGTTTATAAAAGCAAAAAAAGTTACATCTATTTGATGAATATAATTTCATATGAGGGTTCTCCAGATAAATGGCTAATACAATTTGTTCTGATCAGTCATATTAATTGCTTGGGGTATATATGTAGCATTGTATAATTTATATCCAGCCAAAGTATAATGTATACAGGTGGCTACAGTGGACCCTACAAGTGGAGAAACTTAACTCACTTCATGCTCATGTAATATGATAGAGGATTATGGAGACTCAGAATTACCGCTAATGCCCTTGTTTCAACACACTCTGAAAGTCATTCAATGGTATTTTTGAAAGAAAAAAAAGGACAAAATAATAGGATACAAGTTACAATTTACAATCATCCTCATCTCACCTTTTCATGTATGCCATTGGACTAAAATGTTAGATTGGGATGGCTATTACCAGCTGGATTAATATGAGCTCCTGCTCCTAGCCATTGGACTGCAGCTATGGGGCTCACTTGGATGTCTATCAATCATCTGAGCCATACAGATGCAAAGGTCTCATCATGATATTGACTAAACAAAAGGTCAGCCGCATCTAATTATTCTAATAAATGAATTTGAGCCTCAAATTTAACAGTTTCTTTACCATGCATTTTTTTCTAGATTCATTCCTACTGTGAATATACACAACATGATTGTAAAATTGTGCAGAATGCCACTTCATAAGGGATTAATGAATGTCAAAGGATTGGATTGACCGCAGGTGGGCCATTTTACAGAATATACAATGAATTAACAAAATTTACACCCTTATAATTTAATCCATTATTATACCTGAATATCCATGGCTGATTTTTTTCATATGGACATTTTTTTTAAAAATCAACTTCAGTATCATCTTAATAGCTGTTAAGTAGGATAGTGACGCATCCAGGGAAGCCAAATCCGATTGATTATGGGCCCAATGAACCTTGATCTTAAATCGCACAGAAAATCAACTCACACAAGGAGATATGTAGAGATACCCCTGCCATTAATTGCAAAATTCTACTTTAGATGTCTTCAATCAATTGGGAGATGCTCAACCAAGAAGAAATAATAATCAATTGCAAAATATTTTCAATTTAATTCAATTTCATAAAAAAATATCCAAGAGAGTTGGTCGTTCCAACTTCCAAACAAGTGCCTATATCTAGATTCAATTTCCAATAATAAAGAAGCCATAAACCTAGCCTATAATCTAGCTATCTATAATTCAAAACATTAAAGGAAAGTCATTTAAAAGAGTTCAGCTATACTTGGAAAGGGAAGTGCTCTTGATTGAATAGAAAATATAAGAAGCTTGCACACGTTCGTGACTTTGGATCTTGACAAGCTTGCATTTAGATCAGCAGGCCCAAGATACATCCTAGGCATATAATAGGTGAAGAAGTACACAAAAAAACTCAGCCATATCTTGTTTGTATGCATTATGCATTGGATCGACTTGGGCTTGAGACTTTTAGGGATCATGGGCCCCACTTGGTATTCCTTTTGAAACCGACTTCTCTCAACCACGTGACCCATCCAAGCCATCTGCTCCTGCGTCAGATAGCAGGATTTCTGCTGGCGGTCTTTCCATTATGAGATGGCCTCATTTGTTCTTCTCCTTTGTGAGAACTGAGAAGGAACCTTGTGGCGTGGGCGCCCCTCCACTTCCTCTGCTCTCCCGTTCGAGGATAAAAAAGAAAAAAAAAAATCAAACACTGATTGTTTGGTGTTAATTTGTTGAAGATTCATCTCTCTCTCTCTCTCAAGAAAATCATATGATCAATATGAAGCATGTCATTGAAGAAAGTTGGCCTCTCTCTGCAGTTCTAAGGTGAAATTATTAAAAAAAAAAAAAGTTTGGTCTCAGTAGTTTTTTTTTTTTTTTAAGATGTAAAAGATTCATCTCTCTCTCTCTAGATCAATAAAATCTTGTGATCAAAATGAATAGCATCATTGAAGAAAGTTGTCTTGAGTAGTAGTGGGATCTGGGATGTATACTTTTGAAGTGGATAAAAATTATTTGTTGCGCTAAGTAGTAGTGGTATGTATGCTTTTCAATAGATTGCAAATTATTTGTTGTGCTAAGGAGTAGAATGTATACTTATTTCGTAAGTCTTTATCTGCAGATGAAAGTAGAAAATCACTCTCTTCCATTTCCATTATTTGACAGTTTAATGCTTTTAATTTTATATCTTCTTTTTTTCTTTTCAACTCTCCATGCTGCCTTGGATGCATCATGTGGGTGTATTCTTCATAGTGTGCCCCTGAAGAATATTCCCCATGCAGAGAAGGGTATGCCTGAAATACAATATACTTTCCATGTTTATGCTTTGGGGTGTTTTTGAAATGCTATGCTTCAGGGCATGCCATGGGGCATACACCTTAGATGCTTCTGAGAACACTGCAAAAGATCTATACATGTTTCGTTGCTTGGAAGTAGTTCCAGAGTTGGGGTTTTCAAAATTATGTAAAAATCAGACTTGGGTATGAGGTCTTGTCTGAGTTTACTGTTCACCTACATGATTAGGTGCATCTGTAGACAGCAGTTGTGTGATTAGCCACAAGTGAGAACCCATTATGTATGTTTGACACAAGTGCTTTCTCTAGTTTCTTTTCCATTCAAGTGCCTGCCATGTGTCAAGGATACTAACATGAACATAAGTCATAGTGATAACATGTCATATGATCATTTGTCGTGGCTAAAATGAAATGAATTTTGTTTTGATCATTTAAAATAAGATGCGGGAAATGCTCTCAGCACTTTAAGGTGCGACTTATGGCAGTGCAAAGAGACTTCCACTCTTCTTGTGTGGCTTTGATGGTGTGATACTATCTTTTTAGAAATAAACTTGCATATGACCTTGCAGCTTATCATCTCCTAGTGACTCAATTTTCATTATGTTAAATTGGGTCCATGGACCTCACTATGGAATAATGAAAACAGTAGCAAAAGGGAGGCATTGGATTTACTGTAGTGCAGCTAACCTTCAAATTTTAACTTTGGATTTTGGAAGGTATTCGGGAAGAGGTCTTTTTCTGGATCCTCCAACAGTTTTTATGCGCAATGGAAGTTGGACTCTTTCCTTACCTGTAGATATACAGTCTGATACATTGAAACCTGAAGAATTAGGTGAGGAAGTGTTTGCCATGTTTTGGTTAGGTTTTTGTTTTCCATCTTCAGTTCTTCACATATGGAATATTCTGTGTCTGATGTTCTCAACAGCATTTGTATCGTGCAATGAGCTATTTTGTGGGAGCAGGGACAACTCTGATCTTGCTAGAAGTTATTTGGCACATATATCACTGCAGTTGTTACTATTTTCACAATCAAAAGATTCTGATCATATTGCGGCATTGATTATAGAACCAGGCAAGATGATTTTCTTTTTAAATCTGTTGCCTCAGTAAGTTTACTATTAATGTGTAGTAGTTTGTGAATTCAGCCAAACTTCTCTTGAACTCTATTTATTGCCAACAATCAGTATCAAATAAAAAAATGAAGATACTCCTTAAATCAGGAATGAGGGTCAAATAATGTATTCCTGCTCCTGTGTTTCTTCTACTGCTGTACTGATTACAAGAATAATGCACTTTATACCTTGATATCTATTGAACAAACTAAATGAAGATTTTACTCTTCATGATCCTGTTCTTGACTTCTCATGGTGCTCATGTAGATGCAATGCATGCCTTTTACGCAACAGCTGTTCTGTAGCATTCAATTCCATAGATGTGATGCCTATAATTCACTGCTCTGATCTAGATCTAATGATCCTACACTAGGAATCTAATAAAATAATATGACAAATCTACATTAAACTGGGTTGGGGATGGGGGCTGCAACAGTTGTGAGGATTCCTTTTTTTTTTTTTTTTTTTTTTTTTTTTTTTTTCTTCCCTTCTATTTTTCTAATTTCATTGTAATTGGCAACCAAATTCTTTAAAGATCAAATTTGTTAAGGATTGGGACAAGTTATACTGACTTCCTTGTTCTTTATCCTTGTTTGAGGGCCTTTGTTTCTATATTTAGGAATAATGTTATGTCTTGAGTTATTCATGATTCCCCTTTTGAATTTTGTTGTATCTCATGCAGGCCTTTTCATTTCATCGCACTCTTCGGACCATTGTTGTTATTGTTGCTGTTGTTATTATCATCGTTCTTTTTGTTTTTTGTTGTTCTAAATGTGGCAATTTGCAAGTATGAAGTCACGAGAGAGCATTTACTGCTCAAAAGAATAATTCATGAGTAATGTGAGAATGAAATAAGAGGCACATCTATCAATGGAACTTGAAACTGAAGGCATCTTGATGATCTATCTTTAGTTTACTCTATTCCTTTGTCTCTTTATTATAATCCACTTGTGAGATGATTACATATTATAAAAGGGAAAAAAGGGACTTAAAGAATTTTTGAATGCCCTCTAGAACTATAGTGATAGTATCATCTATTGTGATTCATAGCATATGATAGGGAAGTGTGACAGCCTATTAGCTTTTGTCTAATACAATTTGGAGGTTAAAAAACTTGGACTCGAGGGCAACTAGGTTCCCCCTCGAGTCGAGTTGAGTCAGCAAAGTAGCATGCAAACCGGCTCAGTTGGACTGAGTTGCCCCCGGGCCCCATAAACCTTTCAAAGAAGCCCTTAGAATGGGACTCAGCAGACTTGGACTTGGATCAGTAGCAATGGGATTCGAATGACCAGGACTCAAACTCGGCCGAGTCCAATGGGACTTAGCCGATTTGTTTTTATAAAGGTGACTCAGCCCTACTCAGCCTGGTCAGGTTCAAATATTGTGTATTCAAATGTTGAATGTTTGTTGCAGTTATCCATGGATCCGGTGGAATGCACTTTATAGATCCTCTTTTCCAGCGAGTGCTTGTTAGAGAGTGCCAAAGTAGAAAAATTCCTGTTATTTTTGATGAAGTATTTACAGGCTTTTGGCGTCTTGGAGCTGAGGTAGGTTCCTGGTACAATTATGTCTGCTGCAGCCTTTCTGTCATTCTTTCTTTGAGATTTGACTGGAATCTTAATTTATTTCACGCAGTCTGCAGCTGAGTTGCTTGATTGTTCTCCGGACATAGCCTGCTTTGCGAAGCTAATGACGGGAGGGATTATACCATTGGCAGCCACCTTGGCAACGGATGCTGTTTTCAATGCATTTAAAGGAGATTCGAAAGTATGCTATTTGAAATTTGAATAATACTGAAGATTTAAGTAGAAGCATTATCATATGAAAATGTAAAGACTATTTTTTATTTTTTATTTTTGAATGGTGAAATTGTAAAGACTATGAATACAGTTCTTACTTTTCTTTTTCTTTTTCCCCACCAGCTGATGGCTCTTTTACATGGGCACTCATACACTGCACATGCCATGGGATGCACTGCAGCCACTAAAGCTATACAGTGGTTCAAGGATTCTCAAACAAACCTAAATATCATTCCTGAAGCAAGGCGGCTGAGAGAAGTATGATAGAGTTTGTTTCTTCTTACAGTGCTTTATTGTGTTGAAACATTTTGCCATTATCTTTTGAGTATTTTGTAACTCGTACTTGTTCTGAAAGTTGTGCACTGTGTTGCCCCTTATTTACAGAAGGGCTTAAGATAGTAAATCCCATGCTCTTTCTCATCTTCTTTTGAATATTGAATTCATCATCATAGACGTAACTGATTTCCTGAGTTAAAGATTTAGTCGATACCAATTTACATCTTTGACTCCCATATTGAACTTCTTTGACATTCATCTCCTTATTTATTTTATTTGTGGTACCATACACAGTATTACACTATCAATTTAGGTCTTCAGGTTGAGCTCTGTGGTGTAGACAGTGAGGTCGGCCTGATGCACAGCCTATCTTATCATTGGCCAGGGTTGGGCGGGCACTCGTATTCTCTTTATCTTCACTTAACGATTAGATTTGTATCCTGAGATACAATTTTTTCATAGTAACTCATAGCTTTTCTAGGAAATTCATAATTTTTTTTATATTGAACTATATAATTATATATAATGGGAGGTGCTCTTGTGAGAGTCACTCTCACCTTACTATGAGAGATAAAGGTGGGGGCCCTCACATTTAAGTTGTTGACATTGGATATGGATGTGAGTGCCCCCACCTTTATCTCTCATATTAAGGTGAGAGTGACTCTCACAAGAGCACCTCCAATATATAACTCATACATTTTTTATATTTGACTATATATATAATTATATATATAAGGAAATCCTCTTCCAAAATATTAGTCAGTCTTATTCTTTGATCGAGGTCTTAAGCAATCTGTCTTTGCATATTGATGGTTGTCATTGTCAACATTGTTCTCAAAAGGGTGCTTATCATTGATGTCAATGCATGTTCAGCCGCACAAAGTCTCTGCGCAGAGTACTTGCAATAATTTGATCATTCTTAGGGGCACATCCTATTCCTTCTGGTTCAAAGTTGATAGTTCAGTTTTAACCAATTTCACTCTTCATTTGTTGGTTGCAAAGTTGGATTGCTCTATATTGTCATAGAGTAAAAAAAAAAAAACTGGACTATTTTTTATTTTAATAGATTTTGGGCATGTTTGTGCAGTGATGTATCCACAGCACATCGAAGTTATCTGTGGATTTGTGCGAACTGATGTTTGAAGCAGAAATTTTCTGGGGAAAAGTTTTGATTTGTGCTAATAAGATGTTTGTGATTCTGCTTGTGCTTCTTATTTGGGGTCCCGGGCCATCGTTCCTAGGTGGTTTTGAACTGCTCTTTTCGGGTCTCCTACCTTCCGCGCTGGCTTTGCTCTGGGTTCTCTCTATTTTGTTTGCAGTATCTGTATTTTCCGTTCATTTTTTTCCCTGTATTGCAAGCCTAGATTGTGGGCTGCTTCTCCCTCCTTTTTTTTCCGGCTTTCCTCTTGGTGCTTCTACCTGTTGTAGGTTGTCATATGCCTCGGCATAGCTGGTCGCCTTATCCGGGGTGCAGTAGCAAGTTAAAAGTGATTCAGTTTGTATAGTGGGTTTTCCAGCCCTTCTTTTTGGGAGCTGTTAATAAATTTTTATCTTCAAATAATAATAATAATAATAAAATTTAGAAAATATCCACGATTTTGAGGTCTGAGGGAGAGGGGTTGGACTTGTGGCTTTTTCGCTGAAAATGTGTAACCTTTGCCTCCTCTTACTAGCATTGCACCCAAAAGAAAGTTTCAGATTTTATGGTTGTGGAATCCACACTTGATGTCCATGGAGAAACTACAAAATGGATTCCCCAAGATGGTGGAATCTATGGATATTTCTAAAGTTGCCCTTGGGATATGCACTGATGATCCCCAAATTTGAATCGATTTGAATATCTTTGTAAATATGGGTACTCCTTTTGCAACATGCTTCATTTTGGATTGTGGTTGACATTTGGTGGGATGTTTTCTTTGTCTACCTCAACTACATTTTGTGATCTGTGCTGAATGGTTTGGTACAGAACTGGAAAAAAAAAAATATTCAAGTTGGGTGGTTCCTATTTCCATCTTATTGACAAAGAATTATCTGATCTGTACTGCTACTCCAAACATTCCAAGTTAGTTTGATTGGGCATTCATTCAAATGCATACTCCAGCTAATTAGTAGCAAGATGTGACAGTTTCTGGCTTTTAGTAATGTTGTGTGTAAAATGACTTGCAGTTATGGGACAATGAGCTCCTGATTCGAATATCATCCCATCCAGCTGTGCTAAGAGTGATCGTGCTTGGAACTCTCTTTGCCTTGGAACTCAAAGCCAAAGGCTCCGATACCGGGTATGATAAGATTTGCTGCCTTTCCATGAAGCTGTGAAAAGATACATTATGAAATATTTTCAAGTACGAGGAACTAAACAAATTATGCCGAAGTACACAATTGCATGTTTGAGCAACTGTAGTAGTGCATCCTTAACTATATTTTCCTGTTGTTTTTACAACTTACTGACACTGCAAGTCTTGCACTAACAATAATTACAATGTTAGCCTCAAAAAAGAAAAAAAAGGTGATAATAAATATTATATGGTTTTTCTAAAATTTTGATATGTAATAATCTGCATTCAATTTTCTTTATTGTAGAATGTTTCTTTTGTTCTCGAAACCTAGTTTTCTTTATTTTTTCAAAATCACTAATCAAAACGCTCGGTTCACCTCTTGCTAAAGAAGTTCTTGCATAACAGTTTGACCAATGAGGTTTGCTAATCATCCCGCTCACATATTCTGATCCCACCATGTATGCTCGACCATGTGTGGCTGTGCGCGATTGTGTGATTTTAGAACTAAATCAATGGTTAAAATGGAGCACAATTTTACAAAGCCCGACATCTTTTGTAAACGGGTGGCCTACTGACTGAACCTGCCTTTTTTTACAAGCGAGGCAATCTACATGGTGTTTCCTCGGTTCCATGAATTGATCATGGCAGGTGCAGGTCATGTCTGGGCTTAGCGTACCTCCATTCAGATCTATCAATTTAAAAATGCAGTGTGGTGGTTATAAATTCTATGATTTTATGTGAAGCTTTATTGTCGCTTGAAAAATCTGTGTACTGGTCTTTTCATAAAATAATAGTGATTGCCTGCTCTATTCCCCAACACTGCCTTCTTTATGGTAAAGGTGTTCCTCGACGCTTATGGCTTCAGCTTTTTGCAGGTATGCATCACTATATTCTCTCTCTCTTGTCCGGAAGCTCCGTGGAGATGGCATTTATACGAGGCCTCTTGGTAATGTTATTTACTTCATGTGTGGCCCATGTACATCTCCACAGGTGTGCAATCAAGTACTCAGCAAAATATGCCAACGAATAGATGAGTTGAGCCATGCTAGTGTTTAAAGATTATATACTCCATGAAGGTATGAGCCTCTGCTAAAATAGGTCTCATCAAAGATAGCTTCTCCTCTGAAAGTCTGTATTCTTGCAAATTTTGAATCTGTCATTGATGACATAAAAATTTTCCTGTGTCCTTGCTTGCAGATTTCAGCGATCAGATTTGTATATGAAGCCAGATGAGTTTGATCTCTGGTTGAGTGGTAGTTTATTTATTTTTGCTCCATCAATAAGCGTAAATTGTAACGATTTAAACATTAATAATAATAATATTATTACTATTATCTTAGGCTGCTACCTTGACTGGCACAACTGACTTCCAATGGGTTGAGCTCTGCTTTAACCTTGTTACTCCCTCTGGGAAAGTCTGTCTCTACCACCATGCTATGCTTGTGGGGACAGGAGAGGAGTATTTAATTTTGAGGGAATGTTAAAAGGAACTTGAGTTTGCTCTCCAAAAGCATGCTCATTTTGTATGGGGCCCTGCCTAGATGAATGCTGTTCATAGAGCCAAATGGTGTGAGAAGGAAATGGTGTTGATTTGGTGAAGGCCAAATGTCACTCTAATCATATGGTAATCACAGTGATTTATGTCTTTAAACCTTTTTGATAATGGTTGGGCCTATTGTCCTAACTATGAAAGGGGATTTGTTTTCTTTTGCTTAAATATAACTGATTAAACTGAAAACATCAATACCATCAAAACTACTGCAAGAAGAATAGAGAAAAAGAAAGACAAACCAAAGTACTGGTATAGTAAGAAATGAACCAAGTCTTGGATGGATATGCCCAAGAAGAATAGAGAAAAGGATAGACAAAGTAAAGTGCTGGTATAGTAAGAAATGGAGTCTTGGAAGGATATGCTGCTCCTTCCTGTCCAGAAATGAATGGCCTAAAATTGGGGTTCCTTTAGCCAAATTGCATTCACAAAGCTTGAGAATACTGGAAGAAAAAAATGAGGGTTCCCAACCCTTTGGGCTGGATTATTCCCTCCGGGCTCAGAGAGAAGTCGGGTAAAACCCTGTGGCCCCTAGGTGATAACACAAGTGAACTCAACCTTTGGTTCCTAAAAAGGGGGGAACCGGGGGTCGATATCAAGACCTCTAGCTTCGGAAGAGGGAGGAACCGTGGTCCTGACCACTCGGTCAAACCCGGGGGTCAATACCAAGACCTCTACCAACACCACGATTGACCAATGAAGCTCTAGAATGAATTGAATTACTATTGAGCTTTGGGCGATATTATGAAATTGTCTCCAAATGGTGTCAGCAATTGGGCAATTGAATTAACAGGTGGCCCACTGTGTCTGGGTTGCTTTGCATTATGCACATTTAAATACAATGGACGGAATGATATGATGAAGGTAAGGTTCAATTGGAAGTCATCCCAAAAGAATTTTTATACAAAGACTTTCCAGTTTGGAAGAGATACTACGGTTTTGAATCCTTTTCCAGGAAAGTGAAGTCCAATCATGGTGGGAATATATAATGTTTCAATTGAACACTTTTCTGCTTGTTCCCCTTGCCAAAAACAAATGAGGCAAATGATTCCTTTAACACTCACCCAATGTCTTCTACCAAAAAAAAAAAACACCCACCCAATGTTGATTTACCAAAAAATGAAAAAAAAAAAAAATAAATTCACCCAATGTTATTTTATTGTATGTGTGTGTGGCTCGAGTCTCTCATAAGAAATATCGTGTGCATCCTTCTCTTTTTAGGCACATGGAACTCCCTGTGATCAATCCTCAAAATATATTGGTACAAGTGCAAATTCGACGGTCATCAAATTGCTACTAACTGAAGTCTTAAAAAAATTGATGCCTTTAAAAACCAATAAACTTGAGGGTTATTTAAAACAGGATTTTACCCGAAAAAATACTTAATGTGGCCATTGGACCGAATCAAACAAATTATCTAAACATGTACTGAATAGGGCAAATCGCCCTAAAAACCTATTTTTTTATACCATTTTTTCGATAGTCGATATCGACTATCATCCTAAGTGCTGAGGGTCAATATCTACCCTAGGCAGATAGAAAGAAACAATTTTCCTCATCTTCTTCTTCTCTTCCCCAAACCCAATCCGATGCTGGAAAAAAGCTGTTTTTGGAGCCTATTTGGGTTTGTACTACTCTTGAATGAATCACTCTTGGTAGTGTTGAATGTTGATTATTGTCATTTCTCGACTTCTTTGGCGGTTCAGAAGGAGGCCTCTTGTACATTTTCTAGATTTTGAGGATGTCTCTAGTATTGCTTACCCCATCCTCATCTTCTTAAATCCCATGTCTCCTTTTCTCTCTCTCTCTCTCTCTCTCTCTATATATATATATATATATATATTCAGCCATCCACTTTGAAAGATAATGATCAAACAACATCTAATTTGTGATAGAGAGAGAGAGAGAGACTAAAACAGTTCAGGTGCCAGGCACGATTGCCGAAATTCACAATCCCGAAACGCTACAATCTCAAACTCAAACCTGACCTCCCTCCTACAAATTCACCGGATTCGTCCAACACAAGAACCCATCTCTAACACCATCAAAATCAAAAGACTCATTTCTCCAATTCCGCTGACCCTCTGATTTCTCTTCATCCACACACACTCCGATCTCCAACACAAAACTCATCTCCAACATAAGAACCCATCTCAACATCCACACTCTCTGATTCTTCGTCATCCACACTCTCTTCAATCTCCAACATATGAATCCATCTCAAATACCAGCAAAACAAAAACACCCATTTCTCCAATTCCTCTGGCTTCATTAATACAAAGCCTTCGATCCCTGAAGAAGGCCTCCTCGCCCCGAACCCCGGCAGTTTCTGCATGTTCCCAATCTGTTATTCCCAAATCTGGAAAATGCGGAAAAAGCCTCCTTTACCACCGAAGAAGTTGAGAAATGAAAGTCATCAACATTCAATACTATCAAGAGTAGCAAAATCCAAAGAGCCTTGTTTTTTCATCATTGAATTGGGTTTGGGAAAAGATGAATAAGGAAGAAATGAGGAAAACTGTTGCTTTCTATCCTATCCGCCCAGGGTCGATATCAACCTTGAACACTTAAAATGAGGGTTGATATCGACCATCCAAAAAGGTGGTTAAAAAAAAGGATTTTAGGGGTGCATGTCTAAATAATTTGTTCGATTCAATCCAATGGCCACATTAAGTGTTTTTTTCAGATAAAAACCCACTATTTAAAATGATCAAACAAAGTTGTCATATGTTTCGATCCTCAACTACCCTCATGATTGACATGTCCCAAGGTGCGCAGCCCCATGAGGAAGTCCATGCGGAGAGACATCCATCCCATTGGGTGGTTCCAACCAAGGATACCAGGGATAGAACCTCTGTCGTCTCTAGCCTCAATCACCAACTGAACTATCTGTGGTTCTAGCATATTTCATAGATATTATTGGTTTATAACAGTTTGAGCTTCATTTTGTCCTTTTTTTAATAAACAGCCAAATTGTGTGCGCCATGAGAGCTCTTGATTGAAGAAGATGTAGGTCTCTTAGCCCTAGACCACCATCACATTGAGGCCAACTAATTTTTTCCCATTTATTTGGCCTCATTGATTTCTTTTGTGTATTTGAGACACCTTGTCAATCAAAGTGGCTTTAAAATGACAAGCATTTTCAATGAAAATGATAGGTCCAAACTAGGATAGTGATTCTTTTTAGTATCTCCCTGCCTAGAAGGACAGATTTTTAACTGGAGTACAAAAAGTTTAAAGTAGAATAAGAACTATTCAAAAAGAAGAATACCCATGTGGTATTTGATTGAGTATTATAAAGCGTGGGTTTGCTCCTTACTTCTTGTATTTGAAATCCGCCCCAAATTTACTTAAGTGTCGGTTTAGCGGGCATCATCCAGCGGCCAAATATAAATACAAAAAATGCATATTAAAATGACTATCTGGGCCACTTGAATTTTCTGTTTTTTGTTCTTTTCTGAAAAATAAACCTACTGAGCAGATGAAGGCTTTATTTTTACTTAATCATCAGCTGATACCTTTGGCACCTTGGTAGGTAGGATACAATGGTCTCAGAAAGTGCATCAAGGGTTGTGGATTTTGGCTCTATTAAGATAATCAGCCTTATTTGAAACTTGTAGCCCTAGCTCACTCTCAAAACAAATTATTATCCATTCTAGCATGTCTATGAATCCTTAGAATAAATTTGCTAGAAACGTGCATCAATATATGCAAGTGAAAGGAGCAGTGGACTTTATCTTGACTTATAATGTATCATTTGATCTCCAATGCATGGCCTGTTTGTATGTATGGAATACATTGCAATTCATTGTCAAAGGAATTTCACAGAGGCTTATTAAAGAGATGAGAGGAGAAGGACATGACATGAGGGGTAAAATATACAAGGTAGCCATGTCCACCGGTCTTCACCCTCCTAGGATATGATCTACTAGGGTGGTGGTTGGTATTGATCACCCACTTCATCTTTCATTTATTTTCCATAGAGTGAAGACATCCTGATGGTCATTTTTTAATATTCATATTCAAACTGCCCATCCGACTGTCCCTCATTAAGTTGATCGCACACATAAAACATATCTAGAGGCGGACCGAGAAAAGAGAACTACGGGGGGCCAAATGAAAATTATTAAAAAAAAATTTTAAATTATAAGGGGCAAAATAAAAATAATTACAAAAGTTCTAAAGGTGAAGGGGAAGGGAGGTAAAATTAATTTTCCCTCTTGTTTGGGCAGTTAGAAAGTAGAGGGAAGAAAAGTGAAAAGGTAGAGAGATAAAGACCATTTTACCCTTACTTTTAAAAAAAATTCAATGGGACAAAAAGTGTAGTTTAGTAATTTCCAAGCCATCCCCTCTTTTGCCCCGCCCTTCTTTTTTGGGGGGAAAATTTTTGAGGGGAAAAGACAAAATTTTCCCTCCAATCACCCCCCCCCCCCCCCCCCCCCATTTTCCTCCTCCCCTTTCCAAACACCCTCCAAAAAAATTTTCCCTCTATTTTTTCCCATTTTTTTTCCTTCACCCCATTTTCCCCTCTTCCCAAACACACTGTAAGAGGGTCATGAATCCTCTTGGCCTATACGTAGGTCTGCATGCGAACATATCCACATGATTAATACATTACAAAACCTATTATTATTATTATTATTATTTTTTGGTAAGTGATTAATCTGATGGTGACTCCAATTATAATATACAATTACTTTGTCTCCTGCAAGTATTGACATGAATTTATGTGCTTTAATATTTTTGTATGTGATCAAATCCAAAGCTGGTCTCTACTCACTACTAATTTGTGGGGCTGGTGTTGATGAATCCAAATTCATCTCTCTCTCTCTCTCTCTCTCTCTGCTTTCCTTGAAACAAAAGGTGGGGCATGCCTAGAGGTGTAAATATGGGCGGGCGGCCCAGGCCCAGCACGAAAAAACCGTGCCTGCGCCCGTTGACTTGGTCAACGGGCCGGCCCGGCCCTGCCCGAAAGCCCTGATGGGCCGTGCTGGGCCCAGGTCCCCCAGGCCCGAGGCACGGCCCGGCGCGGCACGGCTAAAATCCGTGCCCGCGGGCGGCCCGGCCCGGCCCGAGGCACGGCCAGGCCCACGGGCGGCCCGGCTCGGGCACGGCCTGCAGAGAGCCCAACGGCTCTTTTTTTCAAAAAATCCCCCCCACTTCCCAAAAAAAGGTCTTTTTACATTTTTAACCCCCTCCAACAGCTATAAACGGTCATATGGGAGGGTATTAGTGTCTTTTGATCATTTTTTACCATTATACCCCCCCAACTGCTATAAAACGGTCATATGAGGGGGTATTTTATGTCATTTTATCACTTAAGAATTCTATAAATAGCCCTTATTCCTCTCATTTCTCTACACTCATCTACTCTCTCATTTCTCTACACTCATCTACTCTCTCATTTCTCACACTCCCTCTAAAGTTCTAAGGCTCTAAGCTCTCTTAAGTCTCATTCTAAAGTCTAAGCTCTCTATACAAAGTTTTCTAAGAAGTGAAGAGTGAGGGTGACTTCTCTAAAGTGGAGGATTCAACTAAGAAGAACTTCTCCATTAGCTCTCCCTTTCAAGTTTCAGCCTCTCTCATAAAGGTATTTATTTTCTTTAATTTTGAGTTTTACTTAGTAATAATATACATAGTAATATTATATATTAAGTCACATCTTCTCCCCTTTCTTATATAAATTATCACAAAAAACACATTATACATAATTATTTATCAAAAAAAATTTTATCTTTTATTTAGAAAAATGGCTGGACCATCACAACCTTTCAACCTTGACTTCTCTCTAAATGAGGAAGATCTTGGATTTATTCATTTAGATCAAAATCAGGACATAGAAGTAGATAGCAATAATCCCCAAAATCCAGCATCGTCTTCGGTTGCTGCAACTAAAAAGAAGAGAAAATCAAGATTGACTTCTCATGTATGGAATTGTTTTACTAAAGTTACTGTCCCATGTCCCACGGGAGGAACAGAGGAAAAGGCACAATGTAAAATTTGCAAAGATCTCCTCAGTGCCAAATCATCAAGTGGCACTGGCCACCTTAATAGACACATGAAAAAGTATCTAAGCGACCAAGCAAAAAACGCTAACGATGAGGGAAAAGGTGGGAGCCGTGGGATGGTTCAAACACAACCTTCTCAAACAGATTCATCTGGCGGTTTAGGAATTTTCAATTATGACCCTACTAATGCTAGATATCAACTTATTAAGTATATAGTTTCTTCCCATTATCCATTTGTACTTTCCGAAGACCGACGTTTTGAAAGATTTTTGAGGTTTGCATTTGTTCCTTCATGGCAAAGAATATCTAGAATTACTGCTAGAAATGATGCAATAAAAACCTTTTTGAAAGAAAAAGAGAATTTAAAAAATGTTTTTGAAAATATACCTGGAAAAATAGCTTTAACTTCAGATTTATGGACCTCCAAACAAAATCTGGGGTACATTGCAATCACATCACATTTTATTGATAGTGATTGGGTGATGCAGAAAAGAATAATTTCGTTTTCTATGCTAGAATTTCCACACACTGGTGCTAAGATCGGGTCCACCATCCTTGAAAAACTTAGAGAATATAGAATTGAAAATAAAATAATTTCTATAACTTTAGATAATGCAAGCACTAACAATGTCGCAGTAGAGTTAATAAAACAATCAATTCAACTTGATTTAAATGGAGATCTATTTCACAATAGATGTGCATGCCACATCATAAATCTTATTGTACAAGTAGGGGTGAAATTAATTAGAGATGATTTAGAGACTATTAAATGGATTGTAGGATACATTTTTTGTTCTCCCTCGCAAAAACAATGGTGGAGGGACATATGTGTAAATTTGAATCTAAGACCAAAGAAAATATCATATGATGTAAAGCATAGATGGAATTTTACCTATAAAATGTTAAAAGAATCATGTGCCTATAAAATGGCACTAAATCAATATTGTCAACTTTATTTGGAGCATGAAAATATTTTTATAAGTGATGATAAATGGACCCTTCTTGAGATAATAAGAGATTTTTTAGAAGTTTTTCATGATGCAACATTGTTTTTTTCTGGGGTATATTATCCCACATTAAATCAAGCTTTATCCCATTTTTTTGAAATAAGTATTACTTTTAAAAAGTATAGAGATTTTCCAATTTTTCAACTCATGTGTATACAAATGGAGGCAAAGTTTTCATCATATTGGAGAATAGCTCCTTTAACATTTTGTATAGCTGCTATATTAGACCCTAGATTGAAATTACAAGGTGTAGAAACCCTTCTTGATGAAATAAACTCTAATATGAATACAACTAATATAAATGACATTACAACAATTAAGACAAAATTAGAAACACTTTATTTGGATTATGCCACCCGATTAGGTAGATCCATAGCACCCACGGTCCCAACAGGCCCTCCCCAAGTACATAAAGGAAAAAAGAAGGCTATTTGGAGTATTTTGAAGAAATCTCATGGAAGTAACTCCTCTTCTTCCGGAGGATCTTACAACCTTAATGAATTAACAATGTACTTGGGGAGCGATCCTATTGTGGTCGAGGATGAAGATGAAGATGATTTTGATCTTTTGGCATGGTGGAAATCATTCGAAACTAAGTTTCCCGTGCTTTCCGCCATAGCCCGTGATATACTAACAATACCAGCGTCTACAGTTGCATCAGAGCAGGCATTTAGTGCAAGTGGGCGCCTTATTGACCCTAGGAGGACTATGCTCTCAGAAGAAACCGTTGAGACCTGCATGTGCTTACGGGATTGGTATCAAGCACATGATAGGGAACAACACCTCGATGATGATGAGATCGAGATAGAAGACGAGCTAGCAGGGTTACATATATCATAGTATAATTTTTTTAGAATGTATAATAGGCTTTCAACTTGTAATTTATTTTTTAGAATGTATCATAGGTTTGTAAAGTTGTAATTTATTTTTTAGAATGTATCATAGGTTTATAAAGTTGTAATTTATTTTTTAGAATGTATCATAGGTTTTTAAAGTTGTAATTCTTTTTCATTTATTAGAAGGTTTGAATTTCATTATATATATTGATTCAAGTTCAAACTTGTAATTTTTTTGAACTTTTGTAACTTAAATTTCAAGGAAATACAATTTATTTGATGTATTTTTTCAAAACATCATTAGTGTTATTCTACTTGTTATTTCTCTTAATTTCTTTATTTTAGTGAAATTGGTCCAAGACATATTTTTTAAAGAACCTAAAAAAAAGACATAAAGAATCTAAAAAAAAAAAATTAAAAAAAAAAAAATATTGTGGGCCACCCACGGGCTGCACGGCCCAGGCCCGACTAGGGCCCGGCCCAGCACGGCACGACCAGAGTCGTGCCCTGGGCCGGGCTGGGCTGGCCCCTGAGCCCTTGGGCCAGGCACGGCACGGCCCGTGTAATTACGTGGGCCGTGCCGGCCCGGCCCGGGCCCGGGCTGGGCCCCCCTTCAGTGGCCGGCACGGCCCAGATTTACACCTCTAGGCATGCCTTCCACCAAATGCATCAATCCCTTTCCACCTTTTCCAAGAAAAAGACCAAACTGCCCTCCCCTTATCACCTTTGTCCACTTATCGTGGCCCACACAGAAAGCAGAATCTATCCAAAACTCATGGAAACCACACATGTAATTTCTCCGAAAAACCAGGGCCATTTCCGGGATCCTTCTCCCCAGACCCGGAGTCATCACTTGGAAAAGTCCAGATAATTTGGCACAGCTATTACACGGAACTGCGTAGCACTCCATTTTGACCCACATTGGCATAATCTGCACCTTTTAAAACGAATCCGATACGTCACCTAGTCTTTTGGGTTGTACTGGGTGTGTTGAGTCTCTTCTCTAGGTTTGAAAAAAAAAAAAAATTCTCATACCCTCCACACACACTTATATATATATTTTTTAGGTCTAATCTCAAATGAAATGATTCCAAAGGATTGGCAGAGTAATCAGGACCATGGTTTCTCTCTCTTTCAGAACTAAATGTTCTCGTATCGATCTCCATTTCCATCTCTTCGGGAATTAAATGTTGAGTTTGTTATACTATTATTAACATGAACCTTAAGATCGTGAACAGCATGATAATCACGTGTATGATTTAATCTTAAATAAATTAAAGAGTACCTTCAGACATCCTGATGCAGAGAGCTTTCTGATCCTGCAGTCTGGTGTTGTTACTGATTGATGCTGTGATCCGTCGAGAAAGAGACTATGTGAATGGTTTCGGTTTCTCTTTCCTTGCCTATAAAACCTTAATGTGTTGATTTTGATGGACGAAAGGCTTTGTTTTATAGGTGAAAAGAGGACCGAATTTCCAATCAGGGTTCCCATAGATTTAATCTCAACCATCCATCAAGATAGAGTTTGTTATGGAATACATCTCATTAAGAAACCTTATTGTGTAAGGAATAGCATATATCCTAAGAAAACAGATTTCCTATAATGACCACAATTCGGGAAAGGAAAGGACTTGTGGTCCAAGCAATGGACTTAAAGATAATTTCCTTACAGAGTTCACTAGTGTTACCACCTGAGGGCCATAGGGGTTTTACCCGACTTCTCTCCAGATTCAAAGGGAATAGTCCGGTCCAAAGAGTAGGGAACCCTCTGTTAGTAAAATAAATAAATAAATAAAATCAATGCTTCTGTTAGCAAAAAAAAAAAAAATCTCAAATGAAATCAGTCTCGTGATCAAATCGAGCTACATTAAAAAAATGTAATGTTTGTTGACGTCATGCTCCCATCATACCAATCAATCGTATGGTAGGATCCACTTCTTGTTAACTTCCAACTCGAACACATACACACACACACACAGATATATATATATATATATATATCAGTGGATGGAATTCATCTTGAACGACCGGGATTATTTCTACATGGGCCCAAACAAGGAGTTTTTGTTTCATAGTGAAAGAGGATCCGAACTCCACTTTCTTTTCTGTTGCTGTTATCGGAATGTTCCCAACTCTTTGGGCCGGACTAATCCCTCCAGCCTAAGAAAGAAGCTGGATATACACCCCTGTGGCCCTAAGGTGGTAGCACTAGTTGACTCAACCTTCGATTCCTGAAAAGGGAGAATCGGGAGTCGGCCTCATAAAGAACCCGAATAAACACTCCTGTAGCCTTATGGTGGTAGCACGAATAGACTCAACTTTAGATATCTGAAAACGCGGTCTGATATGTCAGGCAAGCCCATTGGGGTTGGGTTTATACTCCACTTGTAATTTCATGGAAACTAGAAGGCCGTTTCGGGGACGAGCAACTTCTATCTCAAATCAACGGTCCATATCTCTCGATTGAAGGCCCCCAGTCAACGAGCATACCAAATACATACGCACTGCATCAGCCGTCAGGAGATATATGTACCACGACGACTTCGCTCACAACATCATCAACAGCCGCAGCAGCATCATTAGAAGCAGATGAGCTAAACCTTAACGTTTTGGGCTTCTCTTCTTCTTCTTCTTCTTCTTCTTCTTCTTCTTCTCTCTTTCTCTCCTCCTGCGACGATTTCTCTTCTTCTAGAAAGCACATACACCGTAAGAGTAAGAAACTTGTATCTATCTCTTGATTTTCTTCTTCTTGTTCTCAATATCTTTGAGGGATTTCGGAATCTTGATTTTGGTTTTGATTTGAAGATTCAGGATCTGAGTAGCAGAATCTTGTTGATTTTGATTCTGATCGGGGTTTGGAGAAGTAAAAGGGTTTTGATTTGGTGATTGTTGTTGCAGATCTGGGAATTTCTAGGGTTTCGGTGAAATGCAGCGGCCGAGCAGGTTCTTGGACAGATCGAACACGATGACGAGGGAGAAAAGGGCGCTGGATCCGAGCGACGGGGACGAGTCGCAGCAGGAACCGAAGAAGCAGAAGGTTCCGGCTCTCGCCAGGTGATGATTTTCTGAGGCTTCTGAGATTGTTTGTTTGTTTTTTTCCTTTGTTTCTAGGTTTAGGTGTTTTTCGTCTGTTTGTTGGTAGTTTGATGTGATTATGTTGAATTTGACTTGAATGTTTTGGTGTTTGTGGATGTATTGAGCTGTTTGAGTGAGATTTGATGGAGTGGATGAGTGCTCATGAATAGTGTAGTAGCTGGAAGTGTTCAAAGGGCTTTATTAATGATTATCTGTTTGTTAGTAGTTTGATGTGATTATGTTGAATTTGACTTGAATGCTTTGGTGTTTGTGGATGTATTGAGCTGTTTGAGTGAGATTTGATGGAGTGGATGAGTGCTCATGAACAGTGTAGTAGCTGGAAGTGTTGAAAGGGCTTTATGAATGATTAAAGTTTTGCCCCTGTTTTTATACTGATATCGTACTCTATATGCGTAATTTGGATGAGAAGTTAGAGAAGTGATGAAAAATTGGCTTTAAAAATGTTGTGAGGCTGACCTGCTTTTTATCTGGTGTTTCTAAACTTCATTGTTGGATATCACTCGCTGATTGGGTTCTATGTTTTTCTCCAAAACTAGTGCGAAATGATTCTATGCAAGATTTAAAATACACATCATCAAGGAGCAGCTTATTAAGGTAATAGGCATCCACCTCTATAAAACGAGGCAAAATTACAAAAAAGAGTGTCCAATTAAAATCTCAGATCTAGCTACTCCTTTTGCCAAAACACCTGCATCTTCTTTCCATTCTATGTTAATATGTACAAAAAACACTTTCATTTAACCACTCATCTTCTTAATCTACTTTACTATCGAAACTAGTCTCCATGGAGGTGGGAGATACCTTGTGTACATCTTGTAGCTTTCAGTGTATTGGCTTCAACAATTAAGAGTTCCAAACCATAGTCAGTCAGTTTGCCTATAGTATTTGCATTATATGCATACTTACATACTGGGTTTTTAAAAATATGACCCACATGCCGCATCTTTTAAAAGATACCAGTTAATCCATGATTTTTTTAATAAATTGTACTGTACACAAATTATATGCATATTTTGAGAAAAACTTCTCATATAACTCCAAGAAAAGGCTTGACATGGAGTCAAACATAATATGCTTAATTTAAAAAATGCTTTTTTTTTTTGGTGTGTAGAAATGGTAACCACCCAAAGGGAGGAAAAAAACTATACAAATGCCAAAAAAAGGAAAGAAAAACCACTGATCATGAGTAGATAACTTCCCTCCAATGAAAAACTTTTCATTTAAAAACAATATGATATACTTTTTTTACAAAATAAACTTTGAGACCCGCATTCCCTGACATATATAATCATGTTAAATCTAAAAATCATATTTATATTTGTTAATACTGTTCACCAAAAAGGGTTTGAGACACTTGCTGAGTTTTTAATCCTGCTTTTAAAAAAGTAAAAGAAAAATCATGTTATATCTGAATGTGTTTGTATCTGGTTATCAGTGTTTCTCCTTTTTATGGCTAAATTGTTAACTTTATTTTCAAACCTCAATCCAAATTATACCCCATTGTATTTCATTCCATATTTCTGCCTTATGCCGAATGACTAAATATGCTCCAAACAAGCATTTATTAAATACTTTTCATTTTAAGCTATGATTTCAAATCTATGTCAATATCTGAACCAATTGTTACTGAAAAACCAATATCAAGTTCCTTTATCAGTTTTTATGATATGCATGTTCTAGATGGGCTGGGCTTACTGATAGAATGCTTGTTTATTTCAAGCCTTCAATGGCTACGCATGAGTGAGCCCAGTTGAAAATACTTTTCATGCTTGGAAATCTGAGACCGAGTTATCCCTTTTGCATGTAATCCCCTTTGAAGCAATTCTACTTTTACACGATCAATCACTGTATTCCTTGAGTTTCTCTCTCTCTGGTGGTTTTTTTTTTTTTTTTTTTTTTTGTGTGTGTGTGTGTGTGCGTGTTTTCTCATTCTAGTAGGGACGCCATTGTATTGGCTGATAGGTTGGCAAGAAGGGGTGACTCTTTCACCACTCTTCTATATGATGTATAATTTGTTTGTTTGATTATGTTGATTTTCTTTAACAAATTCATTCATCTTTCAGAAAGAATCCTATTACTTTCATGGAAGTAACCTTTGCTTTAGAAAATACACCTGTTTAAAATGTGCATATCTATGTCCTTTCAAATTCACAAGGCTACTTCCAGCATTAAAAAAAAAAAAAAAATACTTCCAGCATAAATTTCTTTGTACCATTTGTTCAGTCCAGGACCTGGTGCCACTCTGATAACCCAGGAGGCACACCAAAAACTATAGACACCCAACATAATGGGTTTGAATGAAGCTTGAATCATGCACATGCTTAATTCATAAGTTGGGTGGAATTGTTATTCACATGTCAATAGAAGTAGATTAGTTATACTTTTACTGTTTTACAGTTGTCAAGTTAGGAGTCTTAAGAATCAAATGCCGTGTTTTCTAAAGATGAGCAGACGTTTCATGTGTTAAACTATGCAGATTTGATGGGTCATTTAGTTTCCTATTCAGCAAACATGAGACTGTGCAAGTCTAACATGAATCGGTGAAGTTATTGCGTGTGATCCATTTATTGGCAAGGTGTTACTTAGTTATGACTTTGAGTCATTTTAGAAGTTGTAATGCTAGTATAATATGTCCAAGTGGTTTACATTAGGATGTAACCTCTCTCGTTTTCACACCATAATCATTATCAAAGCCTTGTCCCAACAAGAGAATGAAGTTTCTCATCTATGCATTCTCTCTTGTGTGTTTTGAAGAACCTCACCATTAAGAAAAAGGAGTTAAAGAACACTTTCTGTGTGTTTGGATTCTCCTCTGGAAACTCCTTTGTTGATGATTGTGAAGGTTGGAGACCTAGACGAAGTTCATGTGTGGCCCCGTTCTTCGTCAACCCCCAGATTAAATATCTGGCCTCTAATTTGAAATGGAACATGCAGCAGCCATTGAATAGAGCTGAAAGAAAGTGGGAAAAGAAATGAAACACCTAACAGATAGAGAAGAGAGCACTAAATGATGTGAGCATTTATATAATGAAGTAAAAAATGATCAACCACATCCTCTTTAGACCATTACATGAAACAGATATTTGGAAGAGCAAACTTTTGATATTTGAGATTGTTGAGGTTAATATTTTAATTATCTAAAAAGGTCATCCAACAGAAACCTTTAACTGTTGGCAAATCTATTAAACACCAAATTGTTTTGCAAGGAATGTGCGTGGATGAGTGAATGGTAAAATATGACACAAGCCTCTTGAAAAATCCCAAGGGACTTTGACATTCATTTTGCGTTACATCTCGCCCCTTAAACAAGAATGCTACCTCTCCAAGCACTCTCATCAACTACTATGCCATGTGAGATTCAAAGTTGATGCAATCCTAGGGTTAGGATTGCAAGTGCCACAAACACAATTAAGGTTTCCACATAAACAATCACAAGATGAAGACACGCTCCAATGATAAACCCACTAAGGGAAATTCTATTAACTCCAAAATCTCTGAAATTATCATCTCTACAATGCCATATATATAAGAAACTTAAGGGCTAATCCTAATCAAACTAGGAAACAGGATAAAATAAGAATCCTACTAAAACTAGAAACCTAATCCTAATTACAACTGTTTTCTAAAATTAGAAACAATTAAAAATAAGAATATCTCTTATGCTTCAGTGGGTCTCACATGTGGCCCACTAGTCTGTCTCCAATATACGGTGCTGCTGCATCAAAATTCCTTAAGCTTTCCTCTAAAAGATAAATTCTAAGACATTTCCAACAGTCTCTTAGACCACTCCTTGGTAAATCCACCTTGAGGTAGTGGGTTCAATTCACCTTACCCTTTACTGAGCACCAAAAAAAAAGGGTAAACCTTTACTTTATGATAAGATTGAATACTGGGTCATGATGATATCAAAGTTTACATGCTATGTTTTTCTTGGTTCTCATCTATTGGCTTCTCCCATTTTCAGTTTGGTATTGTGATTTTTATTGAAGTTTTTTCCTCCCTCTTATCACCATTGTTTTTGAATTCTTAATTTCTATAAAAAGCAGTGTCACACTGCAGCTTGTTCAGTTGCACTGTTTTTGCAAAGCTTCTTGTCTGTATTGTGCCGAATTGATGAGTTGTAACTATTTTGTTTTTGAGTTGGCTTTTAAGTATCATTTGTGCTGTTCTAATGAGTTTCAAAATTAAAAGAAAGAACTTGTGCTGTATCAGTGACCTTTCGCTTTTAACTTGATGCCTCGTTTTGTTTATTTTCATCATTAATCAATATATGCTTCTATTTTATTGAAAAGAAATTATTGTGCAGTGTAATTGTGGAGGCTCTCAAAGTGGATAGCCTGCAAAAACTTTGCTCCTCATTAGAGCCAATTCTCCGTAGAGTGGTAAGACAAGAAGCCTAACTGACTGACATCTTGTTTCTTTTCTATTGAGTACTTGAGATACGTCTTTGTTGCATGTTGAAGCTATAAATGTGTGTGTTGCATGTGGAGCTTAATTTGTTTTGGGTTATTATGGTTCATATATTTGGCTATTTTAGAAGCTTTGTGAAGCTATTTGTCTTTTTTCCAAGAACCCTTGATTGATTGATGTAGTCTCTTGGGCCTTGGGTGTGGTTGGGGGACCCTAAAAGCTTCAGTACATTCTCAATGAAATTAAGCATTTGTCTTTATCTGTGGTACTGTGGTAGAATTCCAACATTTTCTCTGCTCATTTAATGAGATGGCTGATTTTTGTTGAAAGAAGGATTATATCAGTTTGTAGGTTTTTTATGTTGGTCTGTTGGAGCGTTTTTATTTTTTTGGTTGTTTGCTTAGGGTATAATTCTATTATACCTTGGGTTTCCTCTCTTTTTATTATTATTATTATTATAATTGTAGCCCTGTTGGTTGTGCGTCCCTTTCTTTTCAATACAATTTACCAGTTATCGAGAAAAGAAAATATGGTGTTGATATAAGGGAACGATGATTCAAGAAACGAGCTAATTAGCGCAAGGATTGAAAGTGCAAAGAAAGGAAAATGAAAATATAGTGTTCTACTTTATTACCAATAAAAATATCATCTTATTCTATCAAAATATTGTTACATGTCTACTTGTTTCTATTGTGTTTGATAGTAATTGGTGTGTAATTATGATTTAAGTTATGAATATTTGATAGGTGAGAAGGAAGGCTGGACCTCATTTTGTATGCATTTTCTGTTGCACATGGAATGCGGCCATCCATCTAGTAGCTTTCTAGATGTCATTTTTGGCTTTTTTAAAGTTATTTATCTGATGGTGCATTGATACTTATCATCACTGATTGTCTTACAGGTTAGTGAGGAAGTTGAGCGAGCGTTGGCAAAGTTAGGCCCTGCTAGGATTGGTGGGACTGGGAGGTATGGGATTGCTCTGATATTAATAAAAAAAAATTAATTTGGTTTTCTAATTTTATTTGCCCTTTAGAGAAGATTTGCCATATTATCCTCTTTATGTTCCTGTTCTCTGTCAAAATGAACAATGGAAGCAGCTTGTGTTGATTCATGAGTCAATTTTTATTAACTATTTCCATTCAAAAAATGATTGTTAGCTATTTATGAACTCATACAAAGATACCTTTACTTCTATTTTAAGTTATAGCTGTTTGAATGTTGTCTGGTTTTGATTCTAGTGTAGCATGTGACAACCAACAAAACTATACAAATCCAGAATCATAAAGAATGATTCACACTCTATTAGGATAATGTTTTCATATAAGACTATGGACCTTCACCGCCTCACGCCTTGTACACCTGCAAAACTTGATTTTGGCATTATGTTGAAGCTATGTTTGAGAGCGAGTTGACAAGATCTTGTGGCAAAGTTGGTTGGAGCTCATTGGCTCGACCACAGCATATCTGGTTCAAGTCATGTTACCATTCAGAAAAAAAGAAATATTAAGGGATTTCAGGACAAAATATATATATATATATATCAGTTCAAGATAGTAGTTCCATCCCTATATATATTTGTCAATTATCACTTATCTTTTCATTTGGTGAGAATGGATCTCTCCATGGAGTTACTTATATCTGCTTTTTATATGTCCAATATGGGGATAACTTAAAAAGTAAAATTACCATATAAAAAGCTGATCAGTTCTGCAAATTGGTCTCTTCACCAATGTTATTCTGATAGTGAAGTCATCAATATGTGAACTAGGTGTTGTCATATAGCGAATTAAATGATAGTGTTGACAATGTAGGAGCATCTTAAGCGCATAAATTTTTAAGACATGGTATAATTATAGTAAAAGGTTTTGATGGAGTGGTTTTCCTCTGCTTTGAACCGACTCATTTTACACCATTTTCCTTCTGGTACATGATGTCTATTTATCCATTATTATTTGAATTCCCAGCATTCAAGAATGCTTCTCTTAAGCTTTAAGAAATCCAGGTCTTCTCCAAAACGAATAGAAGGACCTGATGGAAGAAGCTTGCAGTTGCACTTCAGGACAAGGTTATCCCTTCCCCTCTTTACTGGAGGGAAAGTAGAAGGGGAGCATGGTGCAGCAATCCATGTGGTGCTGATTGATACAAACACTGACCATGTTGTTACATCAGGACCTGAGTCATCTGCTAAACTTGATGTTGTTGTTCTTGAGGGTGACTTTAACAATGAAGATGATGATGACTGGACCCAAGAAGACTTTGAAAGCCATGTGGTGAAAGAACGTGAGGGGAAGAGGCCACTGCTGACTGGAGAATTACAGGTTTCCTTGAAAGAAGGTGTAGGAACCCTTGGAGACCTATCTTTTACTGACAATTCAAGCTGGATACGGAGCAGGAAATTTAGGCTTGGCCTAAAAGTTGCCTCAGGCTTCTGCGAGGGTGTTCGTATTCGTGAGGCTAAAACTGATGCATTCACTGTCAAAGATCACAGAGGAGAATGTACGTTTCCTGCATCATGTCAACTAGTATTTCGTAATCTTCCTGTTCTTTTTACAAAGGAAATTGAAGTTTGAAACCATTCAAGTAAAAAAGAGAGAAAGAAAAGAAAGAAAGAAAAATAAATGGAAGTATGGAACATTCCACCCTTTCTTGTGCTGTATAGTATGATTTTGAGCATATTGTCTGAGGCTACCATTGTTTCCTTGTTCCACTAGAACATGTCTTTGAATTTACAAGTAGTGGATTGGCAAAATGCCATGGCAACAGGCAAGCTTAATTCTTGAGTTTCTGTGCCTAGCCTGTCATGAACAATGCACGAACATGATCTTCACAATGGATTGGGCCTGGGACTGGGCATTATTTTTAGGCCCCAAGTGAATTGGTTGGACTCATGCTTCTAGAGGCCTTTTTTTTTTTGTTGAAGTTTAGCCCAAGCCCGTATCTATATTTTATTGATGTCATAAGACTGGTCTATGTTGTGAGTTTCATGCTGGATAATAATTGGGCTTTGAAGTCCTGGGCTGTCTCTGGCCCACCACTATCTATTCTGTCCATGTCTAATGTCTAATGTCTTTTGCTTTTGATTGTTTCTTAATTTCTTTATCCTTCACAGTATACAAAAAACACTATCCGCCTTCATTCAATGATGAAGTATGGAGATTGGAAAAGATTGGCAAGGATGGGTCTTTCCACAAGAGGTTAAATAAGGCTGCGATTTTGACAGTTGAAGATTTTCTTCGATTTGTGGTTAAGGACCCCCAAAGATTGCGTTCTGTAAGATCTAAATACCAAATATTTTGTAAAATGTTCCATATTTTGCACTTTTGTTTCTCTTACCTCATCTTTCCTGGTTGCAGATCCTTGGAAGTGGCATGTCAAATAAGATGTGGGAGGTCCTTGTAGAGCATGCAAAAACTTGTGTCTTGAGTGGGAAGCACTATGTTTATTACCCTGATGACACAAGAAACATTGGTGTTGTCTTTAACAATATCTATGAGCTGCGTGGCCTTATAACAGGTGGACAGTATTACCCAGATGAAACTCTTTCTGAGAGTCAGAAGGTGGGTGCCATGCATCTTGCTTTCATCATGTGATACTGCAACTGTATTGAATCTTCTTTCTTGAATTCTTTTTTTTTTTTTTGTAACTCTTCCCTCCTAAAAATACTGTTTGATTTCGTCATAAGGTTCAAGTTAAAACTTTAATCTAAAATATTAACTTTGAAAAGAAAACCACATGAAAGGGATTTGAGAAGGTTTATACTTGTGTTTTTGGCAGGTCTTTGTTGACACATTGGTAAAAAAAGCTTATGATAACTGGACACATGTCATAGAATATGATGGTAGGGCATTTTTTAACCCAAAACAGAGCAAAAGGGCCGGTAGTTCCCGAACTGAAGTTCCAATCGGCCCAGTGGATTACGTTCCCACCATGGATCAACAAGTCTCATATCCCCGTCTACAGATCTCAGTTCCTCCAGAGCAGCCTTTAGAAGATCCAAGTCTGACTGTTGTAGGTGAGAAATTGTTATTACTGTTAAAGACTGCCATGTTGCTAATTCCAGGGAGTGTAGAATTACCAAGTTTCGGGAAACTTAGGGTGCATTTGTGCTAGAGTGGATTCTGTGATAGAGAGGAAAATGTTCTGATTTTCCATACCGCCAACTATTTTGTTGTTTGGTGCGGCATGTTTTCCTAGTGGAAAAAGGAAAAAAAGAAGATGTACTGATTTTCCTTGGTAGAGAGGATTTTGATTTCCTATGGGAGGGTAAGAATGCAGGATTCCTCCCTCCTATGGAAATAGAAATCCACGGAGAGTGGAACCCTCTCATTGCATAAAAATCATGTACTTGGGCTGATTATGTATTTTCATTTGAATTTTTTTTATTCTAATTGTTCCTTGGGTGTAGGGAAATCACAATTACTGTAGCATTCATAGTCAACATATTGAAGTCATTTGCTGCATGAATTGTACAAATGAATGCAATTTGGGTGTTTGTTGCTGGTTTTTTTCTTCTTTTTTTTAGCAAAAGCCTATTAGTGGAATTTGCTATTTCAGCCGAGCGACTGTGATTCAAAATAATCTAATGCCCATATACAAGATCCACTCTTTCAGAAGGGCCCCTCACCATATCTATGTCCTTGAAAGATGAAAATGCTTTCCTTATGAGGTAGACGAGTTTATGTTTTATGTAGGTCGACAGACCATGGTTATGTCTCGTCCCTTTTTTTTTTTTTTTTTTTCACTTTTCTGATGTAACTGGCAAAAACCTACCGACTTTTAGCAGAAGTTTCTTGGTGTGGCTCATCAAATATGGAGGCTGATTTCTCCACCTTTAGTTGGAGTTGGAAGGGCCGAGTCTTGCCCGTGTGCTCCATGTCGGCATGTTCTTGGGTACAAGGTTTTTTCATCTCAATGACTTGACTGGGTTCCATGTCGGCATGTTCTTGGGTACAAGGTTTTTTCATCTCAATGACTTGACTGGTTCCACTATTTTTATTTTATCTCAGTAATTTGACAGGATTCCACTACATACCCTAAAAAATTTCTCTTTTTGGTAGGGAATTCATGATGTATCTTGTATTTTGTGGGTCTTTTTTTCTTCTAGGTATCGTTTTCCTTCTACCTTTAGTTTTAAGAGTGCTGCTACCTACACTGAAAATCACTTTGCACACACGCACTCTTTTTTTTAATTCCTAAACTACCCCTCCCTCTCCTTCGCTTTGCACACACCCCCTCTGCCCGACCTCGTCGCCTGCCGCCTGCAACTGCCCGCCGTCCTTCTCATTTTCTCTCCCCCTCTTCCTCTCCTTCTCCCTCTCTATTTCCCTCTCCTTGCTCGTCGCTGCCCACCACCTCCCCACCCACCCTCTCCCTCTCCCTCTCCCTCTCCCTTTCTCTCTCCCTCTCCTTCTCCCTTTCTCTCTCTCTCTCCCTCCCTCTTTCCATCTCCCTGCTAAACTGATGCAGTTCGGTCCCTATCCAAGACAAGGACCCGCAAGCCTTGATGGACCCAATTGGATTTTCTGAAAGTGACATGACAATGGGATCCATTAGATGTTCACTCTGTTTGGTAGCCTGGTCAAAGTCTTCAATGGCTGCTTCTCCTCCTCCTTCTATGCTTTGTGGCTTTTGAGGAACACGAACTTGATCATCTTGCACTTGTTCCAAATTTTCCATGAGATTAGCTTTGCCCTGACCTTGATCATCTATTGCACGCTTGATGTCTGCTGGCATGACTTGTATCTCTTGTGGTGCAATCATGACTGCTCTTCCTGTGGATCTTTCTTTGGTTCGGTGGAAGGAGATGATGTAGATGAAGATGAGGCTGTTAATGTCATTGAAACGAGCATAACCCTTTTTCCATTCCACAAAATGGTATATGTATTCGCCTCTTTATCATGGTGCACATTTCGATAAAAAAGCCATGGACGTCCGAAAATAATATGAGCAATATTCATATGGATCACATCACACCAAATTTTGTCTTCATAATGGCCCATTTTGAATGATACCAAATATCTGAGTCACGAGGATAGCATGACTATTGGACCATGTGACTTGGTAGGGCTTAGGAAGTTTCTCAATTGGCCAATGAAGTTTGTCAGTGACCTCTTGCGCGACAAAATTCATTGCACAACCATTGTCAATAATCAAATTAGTGGACTTGTCTTCAACTCTTATCAGCGTGTGGAATTTCTTAACATGTCGCCATTCTTCTTCTTCCTTTTCATTTGTATTGAGCGGTCGACGAATGACAAGAGTGGGATTATCTTCTCCTGCGAAAAGTCTCTCCACAACATGAGCTCTTGATCTTTGCTAAATATTTCTTTCTTGACACTAAAATTGACACATGCGAGATTTTCAAAGCATGTGCTCAACAAGAATAGCTTCTGGAATGGTTTCACAAAAATTTACTTTTGCTCGTATGCTTGGTCTTAACCCTTTGATATATCGAGCTCCATCATTCTTATTGCTCTCCCATAAGCCACATAAAATTTCCAACTCTTGATATCGAGAGGTATGTTCATCAACAGTTAAGTTACATTTCTTCAAATTAATGTTATGCTCAAAGTAGAACTCTTTCTCATGGTACTGGTTTCCATATCTGAACTCATATATGACAGCTTCAATGTGTCTCATGTTGATTTGATAGGCTCGGTTAATGACACTTTGAACGGGTTTTGAATTAGGCCCACTGACTCGGACAAAAAATTCTGCACTTTTTTTTTCACTTCTGGGAGGGATTTCGAACAGGGATGACAAACGGATGTGAAGGGGACGCATTGGGGGTTGGGGTGGTTTGGATGGTGGATTCGGGATTTGGATGGTGGATGTCGACAGTGGAGGGTGGAAGAGAGATGATGAATGGAGGTGACGAGAGAAAATCTGGAAAGGATTGATGTCTCACCGGCGACTGGACTTCAGCTTTGATACCAATTGGGTCCATCAAGGTTTGTGGGTCCTTATCTTGGATAGGGACTGGACTGCATCATAAACCCTAAACCCTGCTCGTCCCTGGCTGCCACCCGCGCCACCATATCCCTCTTCTTCTCCGTGTCTCGCCGCCCACCTCCGCGAGTAGGTGGCGAGACAGGGAGAAGGAGAGAGAAGGAGAGGGAGAGAGGGAGAGAAATGGTGGTGAGGCGGCGCCGGGAACGAGCAGGGAGAGGGAAATAGAGAGGAGAGGGAGAGGGAGAGAGAAAGGGAAAAAGAGAGGAAGGGGAGAGGGTCAGCGGCCGGTGGCGAGCCGGGAGAGGGGTCGGCTGGAGGCGGTGGGCGGCGAGGTCGAGTAGAGGGGGCGGCCGGCCGGCAGGCAGGGAGAGGGGAGGAGAGGGAGGGGTAGTTTAGGAAGTTCAAAAAAAAAAAAACATAAAAGAAAAGTGCGTGTGTGCAAAGGGATTTTCAGTGTGTAGGTAGCAGCACTCTTAGTTTAATGTGTATTTCCTGAACTGTCTGTTCTTCTACAACTCTCATTTCTTTCTGCTACAAAAGTATCAATAGTTTTTCAACATATGTTTGGCATTTTGAATTATATCTTCTGTAAGATTTTCTTTAGAATCTTTAATTTCTTTCATTTTAAGCATTTTTTTATTTAAGAATTCCCATTTTTTCCCCTTTCTGTGAGATGCTCCTTTATACATCCTGGTAGAATTCAAAAAAATTATCTTCCTATAAAGCTTTCCAAGAATTAAGTTTTATGACACTGATTGAAAATACGAATAAGCTACTGCAGATTTTGTGTTGATTATTGTTTATGTTTCTGTCAGGAGGTACAGGGTATAATGAAAACTCATCAAGCAGATATGCAACTCATTCTCTCCATTCGAATGCCCAAACTCAGTTTGAAAGCCTGTCGTTTGCACCTCAAAACCAATTGGTGGGCTCCTCCCTGCAGTCTCAGATCACAAGAAATGATAACTCCTCGGTTGGGCTTGCGCTGGGCCTACCACAATCGTCGGGTTTGGGGTTCCACTCTTTAGGTCCTGTCCAGCAATCAAATCTCAACCCGTATGATGAGTGGTCCCGCCCCCGCGACAACAGGGCTGAAGATACATTCTTCTCAGAGGAAGAGATACGCATGAGAAGCCACGAAATGCTTGAGAATGAAGACATGCAGAATCTTCTCCGCATCTTGAATATGGGCGGTGCTCCTGTCAATGTAACTGAAGATGGCTATACATATCCACCATACACGCCAGACCCAGTACCAACCTATAACTTTGATGAGGATCGCGGCAGGTCATCGGGCAAAGCAGTTGTGGGATGGCTCAAGCTGAAGGCAGCTCTGAGGTGGGGCATCTTTATCAGGAAGAAGGCAGCTGAGAGGCGAGCTCAGCTTGTTGAGATCGAAGACTAGTGGTTAATACCTGTTAACCTGTTGATGCTGTGGTTTTGGAGTTGCAACTCTTTTTCCTGGACCTGGCATGGCAGTTACATGGCACCCAGATAGCTTGAAGAGTTTGACCCAAATCCTTGTTGGGATTCTTCTGGATGCTTTCGCCAGCTTCAGCTTCTGGTGTTGGATTCCAGTCACTTTAAATGATTCAGCTGAAGCTACTGGATGCCACTCTGCTTGTACAATTCTTACCTTGTACAGTAAGTATCTTGTCAACCTGTGCTTCATCCATTAAGATAATGTTTACCTTTGCATGCTTTTGGCTTTTATGGACACATTGCAAGTCGGGGTCAGTTTTAATGATTTACCCGACACCTATAACTATGTTGACTTCTGGTTTTAGTAGTTGGACCATTCAGTGTACTAAACACTCTCTTTAGTCAGTCACTGATGTTCTATATTAGGCCACATGTATTTCTCATGTTCCATTGAGGTAAAGTTCATCCTCTCTCTCTCTCTCTCTCTCTCTCTCTCTTGTTGTTAAGGTTAAACATGTTACTTAAAAAAAGAACATGCAAATAGCGTGCATATTAGAATTTTATTGTGATATATTCATCCTAATTTTGAAAATTTGATTTGTAAATGGGAAGCATGGATGCCTACTTGATCATTGCAAAGTGCAATCCTCACTTGGAAATGAGGCTCAACCTGCCACTCAGTGGAATGTTAAAAACCTCAAATGAAGCAATAAGTGTGATTTATCATGGAGTTGAGGAGAACTTGGCTATAGATGGTGTTGAGTGGAAAGGTAGAACTCACGTAATTGCCATAGACTTTTGTTCCGCGTGGGTAACTCTCTCTTGGTCTCTTGCTGGACATAAGAGGAAAAATGTTGTAATGAGATGAAATCAACCCTTTTTCCACATATTTCATGTGCTTTGGAAGGTATTTAATGCTTGACATTATCTTTTAGCTGGAATGCCATTCACCAATCTCAAGCTTGGATAAAGGATCTCATCAATTAGTTTGGATAAAGGAGGGTTGGGAGTCGTATAGTGGGGGGCATATGTTGATTGTAGAATATCCTGTGAAACAATCCGAGTTCTATTCAGCCACTCCAGTGTGATGGGGTATGGTTTGTGCTATTCAACATTGACACCTATATTCTACAGGTCATGCGGATTTTACTATATTTTTTCCAGGGTCATTTGTCAGGTCATTTGCAACTTGCTGGTGGCAGTGAAACTAGCCATTTTCATCTCCCTCATTTTTTCATAAATGTTTGGTCTAATGTGTACTAAAACCCATTTCAGAAAATGAATTTAGTAGAATTTGATCAACATCCATGTGAAAGATACGAAGGAATGCAACTTATGTGAGGATTTGGCTCGGGATAGATTGGGATGGAGAAACAGAGTTCATGTGTAGTTGGAACAATGCTTTGATGACAATGATGATGAACATACATTCCAATCACAGTTTTCAAAGTCCCAATAAGAAGTCCACTTGTTTTTTTCTTTATTACAACGTGATGCAATTTTAATTTTTAATTTTATTTTTGAGGTAATGACAGTCGGACTGTTTTTACATCTGACATTTGCGCCACAACAATTGAGATTTATATAATTCATAATTCCTGCAAAATTGTTCGTATAGTTAGGGGCGGACCCACATTTTTTCACTGCACCCGGTATATTTTTAAAACCTTTAGAGGGCTATGGGTCATGTAGCCCATGCCTCAGTTAAAAGTCCATCTTGCACCCCCTTTTTAATGCCCGTAGCTAAAATGCACCCACCCGTCTCAACAATCGAAATCCTTCTCTGTTTCCCCAAATCAAAAACCCTTGTCCTCTCGTATGTCCATCAAAGCAGCAAATCCCTCCCCCCCCCCCCCCCCCGAAGACTCAGTCATGTAGAGTTGATTGCAATTGCAGAAATAGAAAATAGTAAAAGATGAGCCAAAAGGGTACCACCAAAAGGGGACCAACCCCATCCTGTGTATCCTTCACATATTTGTTCTCTCTCTCTCTCTCTATATATATATATATCCAACACTGGTAGAAATCCCACAACTAAGCCAGCAAAAAAATATATGATAATACTTATTAGTCACCTTTTAGGTAAGGACTGACCCCTTTTATGATCCGCTCTAATTCTTTATAATCTTCTATGTATATGGTCTCTAATTAATCTAAATATTGCAGGAGAATGGTCTCTAATTAATCTAAATATTGCAGGAGAAGAGATTTTTTTAAATTTTTCTTACAATTTATGATATTAATTTTTCTCAACTTTTGAATGGATCCGTTTGGCACTTCTCTTTCAAATAGAGATTTGCAACTTCAATAATTTGCTAAGCCATAGTATGTTAATATTTTGTAGTGCATTTTCTCCGACATCACTCTAATTTATAAATTATAATACATGCCATTTCCTCACAGTCCTCAATATAAAACTTTATTAAGCCTTTGCATCACCCATTCAATGAGAAATATATTTTACATTTGCACATTCCAAAATCAAACCTTCTCTGTGTGTCACAATCACCTTAACTCCATGGTGCTTGTTTGGATAGGCAAAAATTAGAGTAGAGTAAAGTTAAATGGGCGACTAAAATTTCAACTCTACTTGTTTGGATGAATCTTGCTCAACAAATGAAGTAGTGTTCCCTGCCTCGTTTACTTCATTTCATTTCAACCTTAAATACTTCAATTTTCTTGAGTAAAAGTGGATTCTATTCCAAACCTTTAACTTCACACCAAGTATCCAAACTGAGTGAAGTGAAGTATTCTACCTTAACTTCAACCCACTTCACTCCTCATGGGAAATTTACATAACTTTACTCCACTCCTCATTTATCCAAACAAGCTTGAGGGATTGAGGATAATTGTAGCAACTATATATTCAGTTGCTTCATGCAATCCAAATTAGTCAATCGAGTAGATGGGCCAACTAAGATTTTGATTTTTTTTTATTTTGAGGGCAATTGTAAAAACTTGGTTGTAGAGTGAAGATATGACTTTTTATGCAAGAATGTTAGTCGATACACTTAAATATTTTGTAATTATTTAAATGCAATACATTTTCTCTTTTTCCATTATTAATGTGAAGACTGAAGAAAGTATAACAAAATAATAATTTCGACATTTTCAATTAACGAACCTCCGCACCCCTCAAATGAAAATCCAGGGTCCGCCACTGCATACAGTAATAGTGTATATATCACATGGCCTTAGGATATTGCACAAAATGATGTGTAATTTTGCATACAATAAGTGCGATATCGTACGAGGGAAATACTTAAACTTTAACCACTCAGGGGCGAATCTCTAGTCTAAGGGCAGTCCTGTAGGCAATATCCTTTCATTTTTTAATCAGCACATTGCACTGCAATTCAAGAAGAGTGTTGCTGGACCTGCCCCATGAAATTATCCCGGACTAATTTAGCTTGAATGGTAACAGGGTGCTGTCTGATTGTATCTCTGGTCATGTTTGGTATTATTATTTTTTTAGGACTTGTATGCTTGCTCCATCTTACTTTAATTTCTTTCATTTGCCTTGTAAAACTCTCAATGATTGATATGTTTGGACGAGGAGAAAAGGTGAAAATTTTTTGTCCACAGTTTAAATTAGGATTGCTGAATAGTTTTCTCCACATCTGAGCTATGTGGAGAAGCCGTTCTTTACTTGGACCCCAGGAATTGGATCATATTTAGTGGCACATGCACATCGTAGAAAAGAAAAATTACAACACATCTAGTTGATATCCTCCCTTAGTTGCATCGCATTCTTTGCTGTGGGTCAAGTTCCGGCTCTCATTCAGACAACTATATAATTGAATTGTCACTACTACTTCTTCTCTCTTAATCTACTAAGATTGGTTTGCTAGGATTCATTGGTGTATGGTATAGACTCCTGGTCGGTAATCAACAATCCCCCTTCCCCACCAATCTGACCCATGTTAGCTGTGGGATTTCCATAACAAGAGCTGTCACTCGGTAAATGATAATAAATAAATAAAAATAAATGAAACTGCCCTTATTTTCAAAACCTCATCCCTTCCCTATCTCTATCTCTAGGGATGTAAATGGGTACCTGATTCTCCGATTACCTGAAGCTTCCGACTTGTTAAAAAACTGGGTATGGGTCCTTATCTAGGCCCTGATAAGTAAATGGGTCCGAGTCCGGTTCCACCTTGGTTTGGATCCGTGGACCCAAGATCCTACATATTATCTCAATTTTCGAAAATCTCCCCTACAAACCATGCTCTTTTTTTTTAATATCATTTTCTACCTAAACCCGGACTTACATCCAGACCTGTCCCATATATGGTTCCAGTTCTGAAGCCAAGAAACTGGTTCCCGTTCGCTATCTCCTTAATGTTCTGGTTTCGGGTCCACCATGGACTCGGACTGAAACCGACCCGTTTATAACACTATCTATCTTTGTTTCACTAATCTTTAGCAGTTCCAATATAGCGAACATTAAATAAGTATTTGGAAGGTGCTCACTGTTGCAAAAATTGAGGTTGTGGGCTAAGAAAAGAATTTTCAAATGGCGAGTAGAAGTCCCAAGTAATATGGTCTGTTGACCATTGATCTGACAGGATCATCAATTAATGGGCCGTATCTCAAATCTTTGGTATTGATCATTGAATGCAAAATAAATAAATAAATAAAAATTAAAATGATTCATCTTTGATGGTTGGACCAGCCGTTCCAAGACAACAAATCAGATGATTCAATTGAGGTGGCATCCTATAGGGAACCTTGTTCGTTTGTGGATCCTCCAGACACAAAAATCCAAGCCACCAGATTCGTCTTACTTGGACTGGGTACATTGATAATGGAGTTCAAACGTCATCATCACGCAGTCCTCCCCCAACTTGTTGTTACTTCCTAGGCTGCCTCACGACCATGTATGGTCTTTTGTTTGCCACAAATGGAGAGATGTGGCCCGAAACGGACGCCGAGAGGGAACTCCCTCGGATAGACTACGAAGACTCCAAATCCCTTAAAATGACGAAGACTCCAATCTAACCCCACTTTCTTTTTTCTGTTATTTACAGCGCTCTATATAATGAGGGAGAAGTGCGTGTGACTTCATGGGGCTTCAGGTTTAGAGCATGAAAAAGATCGATTGAATGAAGAAGACCCCCAGAAATGAGCTCCCTATTTCACTCCAATATTAGATTAGATCTCTCTCTCTCTCTCTCTCTCTCTCTCTCTCTCTATCTTGTGTTTTTTTTTCATGGTTTCCCTCTCTCTTGTGTTTTTTTTTTTCATGGTTTCTCTCTATCTTGTTAGTTGTTGCATTGCATTTTTCTTCAGTGTGTTGCTTTCTCTCTCTCTGGGTGATATTGTAATAAGAAACCTACCTATGAAGAATGGTTGTAGGTTTCTTCAATTAAGAAGAAAAACATTTTGATTTGAGATCCTCCCTGATTCTTGTGTTCTGTAAATTTTGCTTTGCACTACATTCCTTTTTTGTTAATGTTGGTTTAAATCATTTAATTGATGACACCTCAAATTCAGGCAGGATTAGGAAGCCAGTGAAAACTGACTGCAATGAATCCAAAATGTCTATACAATGCTTTGCAGGGCTATCACCACATGCATAGAAGTATGCCGTTCTCAACAACTGGGCCTCTTACCCCTGGTGGTAAGAGGTGGCAGTTCTTCCCTGCGTGTTCTGGGCTCAAATCTCGGCAGGTACCTTTCCTCACCCGAGGCAGTGTTACCTCACCAGAGGTCATATGGGTTACCCCACCTCACCCGTGGTTTACTTCCCTCACCCGCGGGCTCCCTCCCCAGAGCGATTGGGGGGCCAGCCCCCTTGAGCTTGTCCTCATGATTTTTAGTTAGAAGTAGATAGTTCTTAATTAGGATGGTCCAAATTAGATGGGTCCAGTTCTATAGGTGGAATGTGGTTCTAGCTGTAAGGGATCCAATGTGGATATTCCTTAGTGTTGGCATGCAGGCCATATGGCCCACACTTCTTTTGTTTTTTTTCCTGGAGAAAGGGGACCCACACTCACACTGAAAAAAGGGACAATATTAGTGAAGGTTGAACAATCTCTATTAAGACCCTCTTTATTCTTCAGGTTGAATATACTGCATATACAGTCAGGACTACTATAGGATTTTCCAGTGATCACCAGTGTCCCCCGACTCCATCGTGTGTCCTACATAAAAATAATTTAGACCGTTCAAGATGAATCCCATGCCCTCCATGGATTTATCCAAACATTTCAGTTCAATAAGAGCGTGGCCCACCATATCATTAAGCACATGATTGAAAACATAGAGACTGATTGGACCTTTACCTTCCTAAGACATATGGGTTTTCACCTATTTCTTCAATTATGAATGCACTTTCTAGAATATTTAGAAATTCATTTTCATGAAATAAACTGGCCCTTAGTCTTGCAGTGGATGGGGAACCATCGAATGATCCTCACAGTAGATGTTTCGAATTGATGAAGTCTTCTGAAAAATAATATGATTGATGGGAGCAGATAGCACACATTCCACTTTCCAAGCATATGCTTAGATGTAAAAATTCAAAAATTTAGGTCAGTCAAATTTTGAGTGGCTTGATGAAAAAAAATTTAATCCATTCATGACCCAGTCAGATGTCGGTGAAGACTTTCAGTTTATTTGTTTCAAGGCTTAGCAACTTATCAAGGTTCTATTCAGTTTTCATTTCTTTTCCTTTTTTAATAGAGGTGAGAATGGTTTATAAAAAATCTCCACATTGATACATCACAAAAATCAAATTGTAGATACACCTAGTCATTTCTCTTTAGTTATTCTCACAGTTATACAAGTTAAGAAGGTAATGGAAACAAAATCTGGACCAACTGTGTTGAATCAATCAGAGGGGGGCAGAATCACTCAAAATCTTGCTTTTCCCTTCGTCAGCCAAATTTTTAGAGTTGGCCTACCTTCACATTGATCACATATTAAATCATCACCATCGTCATCAAAGCCTAGTCCCAACTGTTTTGGAGTTTGCTATATGAATTCTTTTTTTTTTCCATTGTCGTCGATCTAGGCAATGGGACTGTAATGCCTCGAAATCTGGAGCTCATCAGAACCCATGACATTACTATAAGGAGGTCAAGATCACCACAATAAATCAAATTATGACAAAGAATTGAGCAATGCTACTAATTTTTTTAAGAGATCAATTTACATAGAAGAGAAGTGTTAACAAGTCCACCAACGAATAATTCCTAATTCATAAAGAAACAAATTCAACATTTATTGAAAGAAGTAATCCATTTCTGAATCCTAATATCATTTTTAATTCGATTGTGACGCTCTCTCATCAGCCACGCAAATGGAAATCCAATGGCTGATCTCCATCGTTGCCTATACCTGAAGTGGGACGAACCACTTATCAGAAAATTGGTGAGCAAATATTCCTAATTTCATAATTTCGAAATATGCGGATAGAATAATGATTTTCAATATAAAAAGTAAGATCATATGTTAAGGAAAAGTATCTTATGGAGTCTCTTATGTTCTTAAAGTCTTTCTAACATTAAGTTCATAACCTCGTCATAACACTAATTAAATTCAAGATTGCTCAATCGATGGTTTCACTGGGTCCAATAAGACTCTCTCATAAGAGAGGTTCAATGGTTCAGATCTTCTAGAAAAGAAGTTATTTTCATATGTCAGATAAAATTTCCCATCGGAGAATTTGCTCAGTAATCATTCATATATTCAATCCTTGTCCAACCTTATTTCTCCAATTTCACAAGGTTTCACTATTCAAGACACTATTCAGAGTAGTGATCATTATTGAAGATCAGAAAGAACATCATTAATTCGTACAGTATTAGTAATGAGATAATCAATTTCACCATTTATTCGTAACGTAAGGGGAGTATATCAAGAATATATCGCTACTCATTAAAGTAATTAAATAATATATATAAATGGCTAGTCCCACATGATTCGGGGATTTATTATTGCCCCATTTCAATAAAGGATTGATACCCGTGCATGTGACATTAGCCATATGAGAATAATCTATAATTTTGTTTTCTAATAATTCTTTATGTGATTGAAGGGTGGACTAATGCTCAGGACCTCAGGAAACTTCAATTCTTAATTCATAAGGAAAAGTCAAAATTCTATATCATTATGTGGTTATACACTATTAGTAAGAACATCCTTATCTAACAGTATGATGTCCCCTACTTAATAATGGGTACATGTGTCTATTTTAAACCCAAAAGAAAGTTGATAAAAATTTACCAAAAAATTGCCCCATCCTTATCACTGACACAGAACACAGTAATGTGCATTGCACTATACGAGAAGAACACATAAAGTGTCTCACGCCTAAAGCAACTTAGCAAAGATGATGATGGACCCCCAACAGGCAGATCCACTTGGGACCAAGCCCATCATGGTCGCCCATCAAGGCCCACCTAGATGGCTAGTCCTGATTATTGGTCAGGTAGATCAATAGGTCCCATAAGTCTGGATCACGACACCAACACATATTCCCAAAATCCCAATTTTGACTTGATCCCTAAACCAGACCCTTCCTCACATAGAACTCCTCTAAAGAAGAGTATCAATTATCCAAATTTGGGGTACACCAAACAGTGGGCCCCACAGACCTATTACAAAATCAGACCTCGTCCTCAGGGTCGCCCAGGGGTGTGGTTGCATAACATGGAATCTGATTTATCTTCATATGGATCCCTGGAGTCAACAGTACCCAAAGAACCTCAGTTGTCACATACAAAGGGTCACACGCCTAAAATTCTATGGCTGATGGATGGCAGAGCAGATGGGGTCCACTCCTCACGGCTCCATCACCACCAAGGTTGCCCATGGATCATCTTTCAGATCCATGGTGCTGATCCTCCATCATGTGGCCCACCTGGCCCCACTACTTCATCCAACAGTTCTTGTCTCAGATGACCAGAAAACCCAAAAATCCGAGTTTTGCTATGGTTTCTTCATTCTGCCGAGACGATCTTCATGAGAGAGACTTACATATCATTCCCATATGGATATGATACAGATTAATATATCATTCTGCCATTACAAAATGTTTTAAACTCCAAATACTATATTTTGGGTTCATCTGGCACTGTAGCACCTAACTTCCTCAAGTAAAAATAACGTGTCGAAGACAAACTCTATTCAAAATGAAATACAATTGTTTAACAATACTTTCTACACTAATTCATCCATATAGCTGGTCAACATGTAGACAATGACAGTACCATCATATGAACATGGCATATAACCACTCCCTCTCCAAACCTCCATTAATGAGAATTCACAATCTTACGTTTCAATTAGAATCATTGTGTAATTAAAAGCATCTAGGAGGATTCACTCACTCCTTGTGTAGAAAACTGTGGCTAGATCGATATGAGGGCTTGTGTAATGCATCCACAAGATCTTCCGGCCTTTTCTTCCCTCCTGCGAGTCTTGTCAGTCTTTGCTGACCTTTAAAGAAAACTCTTCTCCACTCTATTTCTCTCCCCCTCTTTAATCAAATGAAAGCACCCAAAGACAATAGAAAAACTAAATAAGAAAAAGGGGCGTGAGGGAGCAAAATCTGGGGATAACCCTAAATTCCAGCCGTTGAAATCGCCCCCAGGTTCTACGAAGGAAATCCCCCTCCCTCATGGGAATATCGTTGAACAACTTATCCTCTTGTTTCAAATAAACAAGCCCCTTTTGGGTTGAGACCAAGTCAAAAAAGTCCTATCCTAACTCATTACCTTAAAGTTTGGACGAAACTAGGCCTAACATGGCCCAAGGTATTACAGGGACTGAATGCTCTCTTGCTCATTTGTGATTTAATTTGTTTTCATTTTGTGGATGATCATGTCTATTAAATGTCTGATAAAAGCAAAGTCTTGAAATGAAAATAAAGAAAGCTAAAGGGAGAAACTTCGCACAAAGGCAAATTTAAGATTTCAGTAGATGCTGAATCATTTAGTAACGCCCCCAACACAAATCCATTCCCCAAACACTTCAAAAAGCAAACATAGAGAGAAAGAAAATAGTAAATATACCCCACCCACCACGGAGAAAACACTACATAGATACTACCTCTAGGCTCTAGCACTTGCTAGGACTTCAGCCTGCAGAGGGACAAACACATTGAAGCTCCTAAGCTCCTGTCTAATAGATAGGTTTGCGCACCAAAACAACTGAATTGATTACATCATTAGTGGGATGGAAGATGGAGAGAACCTCAAATCCATGCAAATCATCCTCTTCAACAATGGGGTAGAGAAATGCCCTGGCCCCATTTGCACTCCTCACCAACAAAGTCCCCCCAACCTTCATGCACTTCCTTATGTGGCCCAATATCCTCACCTTATCTTCCTTGCTCATCCCCACCAGAGCTGCTAGAAAAATGCAGTCAAATGACCCAAGCTCCTCTGTAACATCCATGATATCACATGTCTTGAATTCCATCCTCTTCTCCAAATCATCATCCTTCTTGATGAGCTGGCGGGCCAATGTGTTCGCCGGCCCATCAATGTCGAAGTTGACGAATCGGGTTGATTTCATGTGATGGGTGGCCATGATAATAGATGTTAGAGGCATGGGACCGGATCCCACAAAGGCCACACTCTTCGGTTCCGCCACTCCACTGTCATAGAGGATTTGGTGCTCCATGCTAGCCAGCTTGACATAGTTGGTGTAGTAGGGGAAGAGGTTGAGATGGCTCATGGGGTGTGGGAGTTTGCTGAGATGAGTGGAGAATTCAAGCTCTAGGAGGCCCTCGGCCTGCCCACAGAGGTTGATGAGGCTCTCACGCATGCGTTGCAAGTCGACCGTCAAGCACCGGACGTCGACGGATGAGGGAAGAGTGCATAGCTTTACAAGCTGAGTGAAGAGGCTGTTGACAGGCTTGGAAGGCCTCAGGGACTCAAGACTACTGATGCGTGCATGAATTTTGGCAATGTGAGCAATTAGGAGCTCAGTAGGCACATAGGTTTCACCCATTGTTTGTTGAAGAGAAGCCATTGATCACTGCTTGTTTTGATAATGTTGGGAGAACTGCGGGAGTATTTATAGAGTCAAGTGACTTGCCTTGATTGGCATTCTCTAGTTTGAGTATACAAGAGTGATGTCTATTTTAATAAACATATATCCAATGAGATCATACATACGTGTTGGATCAAATGTTTTTTGGTGGATTTGATTGGTCCATTGAAATATATATTACTGCAGGGTATTGTTAGGAAGATTCTGTTCATACAAGGGATACTGTGATTCACAAATGGGGAGATACGAAGGGTATTTTTGTGTTCACATTAGAAAGAAACAGACATGAGACACATACACCTGGCTGCTATACATGAGACATACTATTTTAAGGTGTGGAGAATGCCTTGGGTTATGAGTATTTTATGGCCCTTGAAAATTTCAAGGGGCAATCTCTATATATTTGAACAATAGATCCTTATATCAGACCAGCAGTGGGCCATGGTCCACGCATTTTATGGCCCTTGAAAATTTCAAGGGGCAATCTCTATATATTTGAACAATAGATCCTTATATCAGACCAGCAGTGGGCCATGGTCCACGCATTTTATGGCCCTTGAAATTTTCAAGGGGCAATCTCTATATATTTGAACAATAGATCCTTATATCAGACCAGCAGTGGGCCATGGTCCACGCATGGCATTTGATCATGGCTCCATCAGGAACATTCAGATAACCCAAGCATATGGGTGGCCAGACTTTCAGATCATGTAGTCATCACAGGCTCTTTCTTGGTTTTTAAGCAAAGAGGGTAATGAGCCAATTCTTCTTTTATTTACCATTCTAAAGGGTATGATAAAATCATCTCATATCCAAAGGTTTGGCTCAGGATATACTTAAATGGAGAAATAGAATTGTACAGCTGATCTCAACATAGTTGGAGCTTTGGTTGTAGTGGTGGTGAAGATGATGATGATGATTAGATCTACCGCTGCGAAACTTTCTAGTACTTCCTTGGAAATATTGGCCATGCATGGTTGGAGATAAATGTGAATGTTCGAAGTAGATGTTACCGTCAAAAAGTTCCTCCTTTGATAAGATATGATTGCGTGCCTTTCACTTCAAAATGATAGTTTGCTTATAAATTTGGGGTTTCTTTAGATCTCAGACTCTTGACCAATTGACCCTCCGTTTAAATAAAGTTCAAAGGGTGTACTTGATTTTCTTACCACCCAAATTATCCAATCCCAAAAAAGATAACCCAAATGATCCAATCCCAGGATTTGGATCTGGATTCTGGGGCCCTATATATTTTTTGTCCTGGTTTATAGTTGGGTCCACAGTTGTGAGACCCATCGGGCATTGGATCATGACCCTGATCCAACGAATGTAATTGGGTTATTGATCACTCTTGTAACAGATTGATTATCTTATTTAGACATGGATAGACTAGTGAAAAGTCCCATGCTTAGGCAAGGTATTTCACAATATTCTATAGTGAAAAGTATTATTAAAAAAGGCCTTGTAAATAAAGACGGGAAGATGTAGAGAGAAAAGGGTGCATTAAAAAATGTTGAAAACGAACCGAGAAGAGGAAATGAGCAGAGAGAAATGAGGAGTTCTAGTATTAAATAGTCATACAGGAAGAGCTTCGGTAGTAATTAAAGAGGGTATAAAAACGGAGAGGGTATAATCAATCTATTAAAAGAAGGGGTCAAAACAAAATTCACGGGTCCAAATCAAATTGTAATTAATCTCTGATTTCTCAGTTTACTTCATATTTGATCAATTCCATATATTATATATTCATTTGAGTTTAGTTTTATTGTAAAATGGTTGTTATAGAAAACTAATGACTATATAGGAAATCATATAAAATAGTTATTTCAAAATTTTGATCATCTATGCTTAAAGTACAATGCATAAGTATGAAAATAATAACAACATTATTTATAGGGGGCAATATTCTAAAAATATAGTTATTTTTATAAATACCTCGTAGATAAATTCCAACTCCCTATCAATATTTCAAAATGGGGCTGGGTCCCTTCCTCATTAACTAATTTTCAATTTTTGTTGATAATTATTAACAAAAAGATGTTCTGTGGTGTAGTGGTAGGGTTGTCCATTTGAAATCCTTATTGTCCTGAGTTCGTGGTACATACCATGTTTAATTTTTCCCATGTCATTAAAAATGTTTTATATCTGACCCGACCTAATTTACCCCGACCCGATTCGTTTGTTAGGGTCAAACTAAATTAAATTGGATGAGTCAAAATCAATTACCTAATTTTTCCTGATCCGACCCGTTTGTTAGGGTCAAACTAAATTAAATTAGATGAGTCAAAATCAATTGGAGCGAATTGGAATTGATTTCAATTTGAAACCACTTCGCTTCATATTATATAATTGATGTAAGGTAATTTTTGTTGGATTCTTTGATTCACTAGCTTATTGGGTTATGATTTAAATGAAAGGATTTGAAGTTACTAGAGGGGGTCTTAATCCTGATCTCTGATATAGATTGTTCGGATCCATTGTTACAGCACAATTGAGGATGTGATTGTTATATGGAACATTACAGTACAATTGTCACAATTCTAGATCTGAAAGGCATAAACACAAATCAAACTCAAGTTGATGCATGATTTGTGCTTCCTCTTTGTTGGGCCTGCTCAGATAGATGCTCATGCACATCAATTAGAAGGGACGAGGCAATGAAAATGTGTCATGATGGGTTAGGATTGGCTGGCCCTTCAGTCCAGTTAGATTTATTTTAACTCTCCTGGTTTAAGGATCTCTACTCCTTGTTTAAGGGTCTCTACCCTTAACAATCCCTTAAGTCTTATTGGTGTTATGGTCCATCTATGTTTGATCCAAACCCTACACACACAAACCCTCTTGTTAATCCTCATTTCACCGAATTTGACAATGATTTCTCCATTGTCAATATTTGGCCTAAACTACTACAACTGCACTTAGTAAAATTGTTAAAATCTAGGGTCAATAGTGTAGACTTGTTTTAATAATCTGAGATCCTATCAGGGTTGGCCTATTAAAATTTGCTGACGTGTTAGATATAGGATATTAGAATCTAACCGTCTAAAAAAAAAAAGGATCAGGCCGAACATATGCTACTATTTAATCAATAATCGTGATCCTCTTACTGGGTCTACGCACGGTGACTGTGAGTGGACCACTCAGGGTCCTCCATGTCACCACGGGCAGCCCCTGCGCGGATGCATGGCAAGCTGTCCGTGGCGATATGGCGGATCGTGAATGGTCCACTCACGTCACCGTATGATTTTACCTCACCAGATCCGGACTCTTTAATCGAAGACAAAAACTTCGTTTACTGTCCGCTTTTTTTTTTTAGCTGAATTGAGAGCCCACTCAAGTGGGAAAGAAAGCCTGCAAATGCAAGAAGATGTGGCATACCCAAGGTTGAAATCCTTGACAGCCAGGAGAGAACTGTCACTCCTTCTCACTTGGGTAAAGAACTTACTCGTTTATTGTCCACTTAATGACTTTCAATGGACAACTAACAGTAACCCACTGGTTTTTCTTTTTTTCTTTTTGGTTTTGTTTTGTTTTTTCAACTTGTTTGAGACAGGTGGATCTCAAAATTCTCTTTTATTTTATTGGTGGGACAATCTCTGCTACAAGTCCTATTACTTTGGAGTTGGGGTCCTACCTTGAAGTGTGGATCCTCTATGGCTTTGGCCAGGGAGCCTCACCAATTTTTTATTTTTTATTTTTTTAGTCACAACCCAAGAGGATCTACCTCAATAAGAGGAACCTAAAAGAAAGCATATTTAAAATATATATATATATATATATATGGGGGATATTCATATGCATCCATCCCTCACCATTTTTGGTGAGGGATACCCCTTTTGAGGGTGTTTCAAGTACAAGAGGAAGGTACAAAGTACCCCTCTTGTACCTCTCTTGTACTTGAAACACCCCCAAAAAGGGTGTCCCTCACCAAAAATGGTGAGGGATGGATGCACATGAAGACCTCCCTATATATATATATATATATATTCGTCGCATGTTCTAAGATGGGTCGCATGCATATGGGCGTCATGAGACTTGAAATCTGCTTTGAACTATATATATTCGTCCATTACTATTTGCTTTCTCTTAGGTCCCATTCATTTGCATAAAATATGAAGGAATTCATGGTGAAATGAGCTTTAATCATAAGGTTTTTCTTTCTTTAATAATGACCATAGGATTATTAATGAGGTAAGGGGTGGAAGAAAAAACGGGTGGAGACGTAGTTGGGCCCTAGACTTTCCAAGGTATTAAATTATTAGGGTGATGATTGACTGGGTATTTCATATTTCTTCTTCCCTTTCCATTTACATTAAAAGGGAAGTTATTTAATGGCCAGTTTTTTGTATTATTATTTTTTTTTTGAAAGATAAGATTTTCTTTCATTTTTACGAGAGAATCAATATGTCATTTTTACAAAAGTTTTTTTTTTTTTCATTTTTATTTAATAGTCATTTTTCTGTATTGATCTTTGAATTTTTTTTTAACCACTTACATAAACACAAAAACCATCAGACCCTGTGATCATGATTTCGGGTCCCCAACAAGGGTAGAAAATCAGAAAAATAGGCAAATTTCTCAAAATCCATGAGAATATAAGATACAAAGCTTTTACACTTTGGGGTTTATTAGTTCTATGAAAATATGGAACAGTTCAGACCACAAATTGGAGCCCCACAAGAGTGCATAAAAATTGGATAACCCTGTGCATTTTTAAGATGTTGATGCCAAGAGTGCAAGATCCAAAATTCTTGGATCCTGTTTTAGATCAATATTTGATTTATTTGGATCAAATTGATTGGCCATTTTAATCCATTTAAATCAGGCCCCAATCAAACATAAGGCTCAAATTTGGATTTAAATTATCCTAAATTGGGTAAAAATATCTCTGAACTCAATCTGGGCACATTGGGAAATACATTGAGCCCTAACCATATGGATTGACCCTCGGGTGCATCAAGATCCAAGATCATAGAAGTTCCACATTTAGGACCAAGAAATTTGTGCTCAACAAAATGGGATCAATTCGATTAAGGAGGGGGCGTACAAGAACTTCTATTCAAATTAGAAGTCCTTTTTTTTTTTTTTTTGGGTTAAGAAAGCAAAATAGAGGCACAAAAGGGATAGGACCATGGTTTAAAATACCAGCTGATACTGATAGATACCGATATCGGTCCTTACTGGCAGAATATTTTAATGCAGAGTGGTCTCAAAATCGTATCACATAATATTGCTAAAATATCCATCATTTCCACCATGGTTCAAACTTGCGGTATCGGTTGTGCTATCGGCAGGCCCCAAAAACCAGTATCATATCGATACCGGTCACGGTTTGCGGTCCGACGCGGCGTGAATTTTTTTAGTCCAAAAAAAATAGAAAAGAATATAAAAAAAATCCAGAATATTATAAAATACTGAATAATAATATATTTTTCCCATTAGTAACAACTATAAATCAAATTATCGGTCTCTCAAAAATTGTATAAATTTTATTTATAATTAAGTTAATTGAGACGTAGATACCAAAATAAGTTAAAATATCATAAGTTTTATAAAATGCAACCATGATTTTGACTTATGAGCTATCTATTAGTGCAAGATTTAAGAAAATGAAGTTTGTACTCATCACTTAATCATCAAATCAGTTGTGATTATCAAAATAGCATATTTTATCATGATAATATGATAAAGCACAAAGCAATTAAACATTTATGATTTATTTAAAATAATGACAAAATTGACTAACTATTTTACAAAGATTTACAAGATTTCAACAAAAACCCTAGTTTTTAAAACCTCAAATAGTAGATCTAGCCTCAAAATGGTAATGAAAGATATCTACAACAAAAAGAGCATGCAATCATCATTTCTAAGCTATATCTACGTAATTTTATAAAAGCATTTTAAAAAAACAAAAAATGTTAACCTCAGTAGAATTGTATATGATTTCTCAGTACTAAAAATCAACAAAAAATATGTATTTTTTATGGCTTGGAAATGAAATTGGTGTTGAGGAAGTTATTAAAAAAAAAAAAAAAGGGTGTCGAGGAAGAAGATAGGCAACATCTAATGTATTTGGAAGAAGGAAGAAAGAAGTAGAATGGGAGAAATAAAGAAATTAAAAAAAAAAGCTTTAAATATAGTCGGAAAAATCAGGCCTAATTTGAGATATTGACAGATTATATCCGATATTTTGGAAATTTTTTAATACGGCGACATAATACCCGATATTTTGAAATTTTTTTAATAGAGCGACACCAAGACTAATACACTTCAAATTATTGTGCCGGTATGGGCCAATACAAGGCGGTATCGACCGAGAAATAAAACCATGCCACCAATATTTTCTAGTTGGGTCGGTGCAAACCCACAGGATTGATGGATGTCATGGGAGTTCCTATGTGTGGGCAGCTCAGATGGGTGCGGGGCCCACTAGGCATGCGCACCTCGCGCACTAGATCACCAGTGAGTGAGTGCATGTGTGCGCGTTTTTCACCAGTGCAACTCTTATGTTGCACATCTCATTGTGGTGCCCACTTGGGCCACCTATCAATGTGACTTTGGGGGATTTGGAAGATCTGGATTGGCCCTAACTCTATATAAAATCTGAGGCCCATCAAATCATCCTAGTCCCTTTATCCATGGCCCATAAGTTCAATGGTTTTATATAATAAAAAAAATGGGCTGTTGAATGTTGATCCTATTAGATTATATAGTCTTAATCCAGTAGATGATGTAATTAAATTGATTTATCTCTTAATGAATATAATCATGCTTTATTAATGGTATTTTATTCCTTGTTTGCACATAACAAATACGATATGACATGATGGTTTATGAGATGAACTGGAACCCACAAGTATATTAGATGTGATCCAAATGTGCAGAGGAGATCCACATATAGGAGACATAAACCACAAATCTTATATTTGAATTGATTTACAACCGGTGATGATATTGAGCATCTCATCTGACAAGGTTACAACATTATGATCATTATAAGATAATGTGATTTGTCTCAATCATTAGACGAGTGTGGGACTCTAGATTATTGTATTGATACATCATATGTCCTGAAGGACCATGAGTTGCACCTTATATAAATCTGTTTTTGATTTAAGGACTGCTCTTATAATTCCCTAACAATAGGCTTTTAATCCTAAAAGATTAATGAACTCAAATGCATTTATTTTGAGTCACCAATGAGTGAAGCCAAATTGTAGGTCTCGGTGTCTTGGGTACGTGGTAGTAAGACTGTAGGAACATATAATTATCAAAATGGAATATATCTTCTTATAGATATATCCCCTTGTGCCAAGTAATGGATTTATCATTGGTAAGTGTGCATTCAACTCAATTAAGAGTTAATTGGATGGTACTAATGAGCATTGTGATTAATTAGGTCATAAGGATAATAAGATATGGACCTAACTTGGTTGATCAATGGAGATAATTCATGGAAGGGCCTACTTGTAATAATATGAAAGATTAGGGTCTTCTTGTAATTTATTCCTAAGACTGAAATTCAGTTGTATTTATTTAGTGGAGTTATTTGCAATTAATTGTGGGTCTGAATTGCACATAAGATGTGGGGTTCAGATATCCCAGTTGAAACAAGCTTTTAAGGAATCCATATTGGTCTTCACGTTAGCCCTAATAAGATATTGTTTCTAATCCTATTTGAAAGAGGAGAAGGGTACATGCTTATAATAGAAGTGAAACTTCTAATTATAATAAGAGGGGATGTGCTCTCATGCTATAAAAGAGGAGAGGGCTGGACGTCCATGATTGATTGCACACACCCAAGCCTCTCTCTCCCATTTTCTCCTCTAGTTCCCTTCTAGAGATTCTAGGGTTTTCTTCTCTTTGGAGATCCCACAATTCTCCTTGAGAAGATCTCTGATAGAGGGTCATAGCGTGGAAGATCAAGAGGTGTTTAGAGATCCTTCTTGTTCTTGCAAAAGAGTTTATCAACAAGCCACGTGATCAACTTCTCGATTAGAGCACAACCAGGCTCTCAATGTTAGATCTACAGCATCTATACTGTAGATTTTTGTGGTTGCTTGTTGCTGTTGTTTTCCATCTTTTAGATAGTGTGTCTTTTCATGAGAAAGACGTTTTGGATCATAGATTGGGTTTCTGGCCTAATGGATATTTGATCCCTACTTCAAGTGGGTTAAAAGTTATGAAAACCTATCAACGATGTCCACCAACTTCCAACATATCCAAGGTGTAAAAGAAATGGGATTAGTGACTATCAAGACATGTGTGTATATGGTCCAATGGGATTGGTGATCAGGTGGGCCCCACTGGAAGGTGTGCACATTAAGACCCAAGGAAAATGCGTGCTTCTGAAAATTTCTGTATATATAGATGCATGTAATCAAGGATGCTGCAAAAAGAAAATCCTCGACGTTTCTCTAAAAGTCCCCACTTTCAGTCGGGGGCCACTTGATGAATGACACTGGAGGCAATCAAATGATCCTAGCTACACTTAATTTTTTTTAGGTTTGAGGACTGTATATAGCAGTGTGAAATTAGGATTAGCGCTAATCCAAGGGTTGGTGAGTGAGGAGGAATTATATTGGTAAAAATTGGGACATGCCCATATTATATGAAAAAACCCAAAATGGGAAGAAAGAATAAAATTGTTTGAAGAATTTGATGGGCCTCATAAGAGTCCAACTGGCTAAGATGCTAATCAAGCCTATTAAGTGCTGGAGGCCAAAGGTCCGAAGGCTGGCGAGGGACACCCTAGGTCATAAAATAATAATAATAATAATAATAATAATAATAAAAAAGTGTTGTGGACCCTAGATGTGAAAAAACAATAAAAGCACTAATTCTTTTTAAGCAAAAGAAAGGCAAGAGATGGCACATATCCTCGCTCGTCTCCTTTCCTCATCCTTGAAGGCAAGGATTTGCTAAAGAAGAGACATTACACAGAATTTCTATTCTCTCTATCTGCTTTTTTCCTTTATTCATTTGCTTCAAAGCCTTTCTTCACCTTAGATGTTGCCTGGTTGGTGAAGGCACAAGGATCTGCTAAAGAAGAGGCACGGGCAAATGTATGGTGATGGTGGGGCCTACATTTTCAAAATTCAAGTTGATTATCAGCCCTAACACCCTATGTAGTGATCAGTGTATAAATTCTCACTAAAATATGTAAGATGGCTACCGGAACAGATGACGAACTTGCATTTTTTGTTCTCTTGTTTGGGATAGAAATGGAAGGAGTCCCTCATGTGTGACAAATCCAACAGTTGTCGAAGCTGACTTTGAAGATTAAGATACATTAAATATGATGATTTTTTTTCTATATAAACGAATACAATGGGTGTTAAGGCCTATAATCAGCTTGAAATTTGAAAATGTACACCCCACCGTGCATTCAACAAGGGTTTTGCACCATATTGTACTACAATACAGTGGCGCTGCACTGTAGCTCTGCCAAAAGAGGCATTCCACTCGAATGTTCCTATTCTCTCTATCTGCATTTTTTCCTACTTCATCTGCTTCAAAACCTTTCTTGACCTTAGCTGTTACCTGGTGGGGCCAGTTGGCCCACAAACATTTGAATGTGTTTCATCTTTTTTGTTCTAATTAATGCAAAAGAAAGACAAGAGATGGCACATATGCTCTCTCTTCCTTTCCTCATCCTTGAAGGAAAGGATTTGCTATAGAAGAGGCACTACAATCTACACAACTATTTCTATTCTCTGCTATTTGCTTTTTTTTTTTCTCCATCCACACACCTCTTATTGATCTGTCCATTCGTCCATCCATCATGGAAATTATTGCTAGCATCATTCCAGATCTCATCACTTGTATCTCCAACCAAACAGCTAGCTTGAGAAATCTCCATCAAAATGTGGAAGATCTTAGTAAAGAAGCTGAAACGCTACAGGCCTTGTGCAGTCACTTAGAAACCGAGCGTGCCTCAGGAGGAGGTAAGAAGCTCACGGTCGTAGTCGAGGTCTGGCTCAGGCAGGCCCAAAAAATGAACGGCGATATCAACTCCATTATATCAGAATTCAACCAAAGGCGGACCTTGTCGCTTTTGTCTCGCTACAAACTGGCTGGAAGGACTGCTAAGAAGCTCCAAGATGTCAGAGTCCAAATAGAAAGAGGCAGCTTCAGACGGGATGAGTTGTTTTCTTCATCACCAAGGGAGGAGGAGGAGGCGCCCACCATTCCTGCAGCTCCTCTTCAGGAATCATTTAAAAAAACTATGAAGGAGGTTTTGGGCCATTTGCACAACGAGCGCAAGAGCACCGTATGTGTGTACGGCATGGGAGGAATAGGGAAGACCCATCTCATGAAAGCCATTGAAACAGAGCTCAAAGGTACCAAAAAATTCAAGGTGGTGATTTGGGTGACTGCGTCCAAAAACTTCAACCATGAAAGATTTCAAATGGAAATTATGAAAAGTTTGGACATGGACTTAGATGATCAACATGAAACCTACAATAGCAGGTCCAAGCGATTATCTCTACTCATGAGGAAACGTAGTTACATGCTAATCATTGATGATCTTTGGCAAAAGATTGACTTGGAAAATGTTGGAATTCCAGTGCCCAATAGGCAAAATGGATCCAAAATTGCCATAACTACGCGACTCGTCCACGTCTGCGATGATATGTCGGCTGATGCAAAGATAAGAATGCAGACTCTCACCAAAGGGGAAGCATGGGAATTGTTTGATGCCAATGTTGGGGAGGTGGCGGACTGGGAGCCACATATTCAAGACATTGCTGCCAAAGTTGTGGAGGAGTGTGGTGGTATGCCGTTGGCAATCACAACAGTTGCAAAGGCAATGCGAGATAAGACCCGGAAAGAGCTATGGGAACACACGTTAACGTCATTGAAAGCATCCGCAGCACATGAGATTGGAGGCATGGAGACTCAAGTGTTTGAAAATTGTTTGAAGGTGAGTTATGAAGAGTTGAAAGATCACAAGGTAAAGATGTGTTTTTTATACTGTTCATTATTTCCAAAAGGTCATGAGATATGTGTTGATGACCTATTTAATATTTGGACAATAGAAGGATTTATTGATAAGGCCGATAATTTGGTGGAGGCGTCAAATAAGGGGCATCAAATTGTTGACAGGCTCAAGGATAAATGCCTTTTGGAGGGAGGGACTTCACATGATCATAATAATGTTAAGATGCATCATGTAATTCGCAGCTTCGCAGTATGGATCACATCTTTACCTTCCCATGAAGGAGGCCCAAAATCAAAATTCTTGGTTAAAGCAGGCAAGCGCTTAAATAAGCCACCCCTTGAAGAGACAGAAGATATTGAGATAATTTCTTTGATGGGCAGTCACATCAAAGAGCTTTCCTCTAGGCCCAATTGTTGCAATCTAGTCTCGCTGTTTCTGAGAAAAAATCCTATCACCAATGTCCCTCCTAGCTTCTTCGAACTCATGCCAAGACTAAAGATTCTTGATCTGTCTGAAACTGAGATTATATCGTTAACGATTTCCTCATCTTCATTGCCCAAGTTACGTGCACTCATCTTGAAAAAATGTAAAACATTACGAGATCTGAGATTTTTAGGGCAGCTAAAAGGGCTTGAGATTCTAGATCTGTCACACTCTAGCATGATCACCTTGCCTTGTGAAATGCAATACTTGCATAAACTAAAGAGGTTAGATCTGTCATATATTGATGAAGAGCTAATAATTCCACCCAATATTATACATGGGTTATCTAGCCTGGTAGATCTGCGCTTGATGATGACAAAAGTAATGTGGGCTAAACAAAGTGAGCCAGAAGCTGCAACTAACGCCAGTTATGGTGAGGCAGCGAAATTGAAAGACTTGATTTCTCTCGAGATAAACATCCATGACATTAATTGTGTGGAAGAACATGCGCTGCATTGGCCATGGTCAAAATTGGAGAAATTCAAAATTAATATTGGCCAATTTCCTTTACAGGAGGAGTTACCTTGTGCAAGGCAGATGCAAATAGATGGTGGCAAAAATTATCCTGATGGGCTTAAGGTGATTGCAGCACACACAGAAGGCTTAATGTTGCATGCTGTACATGGAGAACTTGTTTCTCAGTTAGTGGGAGATTTAAAGAGCTTGGGGGGCTTAAAAATACTTTTCTTCCACTCGTGTTGGGAAATAGAATGCATTGTAGATTGTACACATGTTGGAGAAAATGCACTGGAAAATATTGAGCATCTGAAGCTGTATATGTTACCAGATTTGAAGAAGCTATTTGAACCAGTGTCAAAGGTATGCCTCAAAAAGCTGCGAAAAATTGAAGTTCGACATTGTAATGCTCTAAAAAGTCTCTTCTCGTCTGAAATGGTTGAAGATTTAAGGGCCCTACAGTACCTTGATATACGTAATTGTGATGAATTAGAGGAGATTATAGAAGGTGAGATTAAAAAAAGCAGTACCCAAGGCGACTCAAAACCCAAAAAAGAAGATGCAGAAAATGAGAACACTGTAGAAGGTGAATTTCCGATGGAAGAAAGCAGAGTATATGAGTTCCCTGGCAAAAAAGAAGAAAGTACCAAAGGTGACTTGCAGGATGAAACAAGTACAGAAGGTGTCAAAAATCCCAAACCTGTGGGACCATTACCAAACTTACGATCTCTCAAACTATCCCAATTACCAAAGTTAAGAAGCATAATTCGTCTTGGCACATTGGCCCTGCCTAGCTTGAAAAACTACCATGAATTTAAATGTCCAAATCTGAGGGTCCGTCCCCAACTGTCCTAATATAACAAGAATGAATCTGCGACCAGCTCCTCAAATTTAGGCCATAGGTCCTCTGGATTTCTGCTAAAGCACCGTAACGTCTGCAACAAGTTGCGACTCACACAGGTACTACATTTCTCATTTGGGTGTTTCTATTATGCTTTTTAGTTCCATATGGTTCGGTTGTGTGACGTACATTGTGGTTGACAGTCTTCCTTTTAAATACTCGCTCATACATGTTTGATTATGTGGAATCCATTGTGGCAGTTTTCCTTTTAAGTAAAGATTTGTAGATGTTGTGTCCAATATAAATGTGGCCCATGAACTAGTTAATTTAGACTGTCAAAGTCGTCAGCTACATTTTAGATGTACTAGCTATCTAAAATCCTGTGTTGGTTTACGAATACTTGGGGTCATTTGTCTTTTAAACATGGGATGTAAAAATAAGATTTACATATATAATATTTACATAAACAAATGTCTCATATATGAAACATCTAACAATGTTTGTTTGCTAGCATTACTTTCACATTAATACTATGAGATTCGGTGGCGTCTTATGTTTGGAGCAACTTTATCGGGAGATGCGGTCTTGCTTGGTGTTGCCTGAAGAATATTCCAGAGGTGGTCCAATCATGGTTGGGAGGGTGCTTTGTGGGGTGCGGTAGGGTGTTATGGAGGATAATCCCATTTGCCATCTTATAGTCTATTTGGAAGGAAAGGAACGAAAGGATATTCAGGAGAATTTCTTCCTCATTAGAAGTTTTGATATCTAAAATCACGTTCAGAATTGTGAAATGGGCTTTGATTAGAAAGGAGTTCTTTGAGTTTTCTCTTGATGATATTCCTTCTAATTGAGGAGCTGCATGGGATGTTGCCCGAGTAAGGAGAGGAGATCTATTACTTAGAGTCCCCCTCCTTATGGAGTTTTAAAGTTTAATGTGGATAGTGCATCAAGGGGTAAGCCGGTCCTAGCGGGGATTGGAAGAGCGCTTCGCAATAGCAAGGGTGATGTCGTTCTTATGTTCTCCAAGCATGTTGGTGTGTGCGACTCTAATAAAGCGGAGGTGCTAACAATTTTGGAAGGTCTTAGATTGTTCTAAACAAGATACAAGTGATTCTTCAAATGCAATTGCGTGGGTATCTAACCGAAAGTATAACCCATGGAAATTTCAATTCCTCTTCAATGAAATTAGGGAAATTTCAGCTCGCATTAATGTCTCCTTCCGTCTTGAGATTAGATACACCAACTTAATGGCGGATGTGCTAGCAAAGCAAGGGATGGATAAGTTAATTCCTTGGGTGGGTGTCATCTTGTAATTGAAGTTGTGGCTGGTGCTTCTCTCTTGCACCTTCCAACTCCTTTTTTTATTTTTATTTTTATTTTTAAGTTTTGATGTATTCTTTTCTTCCTTCTTTTAATGAAATCTTTGTTACCATTTAAAAAAAAAAAAATTATGGGATTTTCTCTTTTTTTTTTTTACATATGTTTCTTAAAATTTGAGGATCTAGAATATGAAACTTCATGTCTTGAGGTTTGTCATTTATACGAGAATATTGACTAGTTTGGATCTGGATTTGGGGACAAAAGTGAACACCTATGGTTGTTGTGTTTTTTTGAAGTGCATTTCATATATTTTTCAAAATCTATAAGGATTTAATGAAACTAAACATTTGGGGTTATTAGTTCAATAAAAAATATAGAATGGTTCAAATTACTAATTAGGGGCCGGGCTTGCAGGACTACAAAAACATAGAAGGCAATTGACGTAATTTGATCCTATTACCCATTGCAAGCAGTAAGTGTATTGGCATGTAAAGACCCGATCCCAAAATTTGGATTTAATTAACTTTGACTGTAGATATGATCATGTGTGGCATCCATTTTACCCTTTTTTTTCATTAAGTTAAATTTAGATTATCTTGATAATTATCATATCATTATGATGTCATTAGTGGGACCCATGATTGGATGAAAGAAATTTGAATTTTTATGATGCCTTTTGAATGTGGAGATTAGATCATTTTGAAATTTTCAGTTAAAAGGAGAGAGCATCTCCAAGGTAGGATCAATCTTTTGAAAATTCTCCCCCATCTTGAGTCTCCAGATCCAATTCTATCCTCCCTCCTCATTACCTAATTGTGGCCAATCACAAGGAGGTATGATCCCCCTTAGGACTTATCCTTTTCCCACAAAACTCTCCGGGCATTTTTCACAAAAAAAAACCCCCTCTTTTAGCCAATGAAAGTGTGACACGTGTTACCAGTGGTACAATTATCCATTCTCTCTACTAAATATTCTCCTAAAACTGTGGATATTTTATAGATTCTCCTAAATCATTGGCTAATAGATAGGGGCAGAAACTCCCCTTTTGAGATATGGGAGTTTTTGAGTCCATATATATATATATATTTATATTATAAACAGTTTCTCCCACTCTCTTTCTTTCTATAAATAGTTTCTCCCTCACAACCCCCCTCTTCCACACTATCTCAAACTCACAAACTCCCCTTCTATCTCAGGTACACTCTCACCTCCATTTTCCTTGTTTCCTCTTTTCCATGTTTTCCAGTATGAATTGTTATGGTTATTGTTCATTTTAGTTTCTTTTATTATGTTCTCTCTCTAGTGTAGTTTACTGTTTAACCCCATCATCACAACTTACGAGACCAAACCAAGTGGCTGGCCCCACCATCACTCTCGCATCACCATCGCCTTAAGCCAATCCCCTGTAACCATGGTCCTAGCCATCAAGCCAGCCAACCAAACACTCCAAATCCCAGGCGGCCATCACCCAATCCACTGAACCAAACCACACTTTCCCCCTGTACTGATCCCAAAACAAAGCCAAAACATCACCTCTTACTAAGGTATGCCAACCAAACCCATTCATCATCCTCAACCTCAGTCCTTCATCTACCATATAATCTGCTTCCTACCCCATTATAGCCATCCATAATCACCACCTTCAGCAAATTAGAACCCAGCCCCAGAACTTTATCCACAACCAAACAGTCCTGGTTTATCATCTTAGCCAAACACCATAACAGAACTGGCCTCTTCTTAACAAAAACCAAACGACACTATCACCACATAGTACCATCCAGAGGCTGCCATTACCATTCATCATCCACCCACTCACCCAACCCCAAGTACCGTATCTCACATTTACCGAATGCCCATAAACCAAAGCCCCAAACTGCCACACCCCTCTCCCATGTTCCACATGTGGCTATCTCTAAAGCCCCTTTACCCATCCATAGTAGCTGACATCCATGTGCCTTCAAACATGCAACCGAGCGCATGTAAACACCAAACCACGCCCAACGCCCATGCCCACGCCCACGCTTGCCCTGTCCACTTATCAACATGACTTCTCAAGTCAACCCGGCCTGAGCCCACTTCTATACAACAACTCACTGGCTAACCCCATTTGCAAGACCTATTAATCCGGACATGTCTTGATGCAGCCCGACCCAAGGGACTCACCTGATGAGATCCACATGATCTCTGATTTTGATATCACTATAATTAGTTTAGATAGTCTCTAAATTAGGAGAGTTGCTTAGTGTATGTGCTTCTTAAGTCCTATTTTGATTAAGATGAGATAGTTTCTTATTTTAGAATATCTTGGTTATTAAGAAACGGTACGGTACTACTCTATATATATAGAGGAGTCCCCTATTGTAATGGTTATGCTTTCTTCAATCTACTCAATTACGTGGTGAGATTAACGCCTCGAACGGGGTTGATATACTCAATCGAGGATCCTGAGATGCGCCATGTCTCAAAACCGTGCCAACCCATCACTCATTTTAACCCAAGACCCTAAATGACCCATTTCCAAATCTCACTCTCAATTTATTATCACTAAACACCAGGACCCACCATCCATATCAAGAATATATAATCCGCACCATCAAGAGGCTTGGATCGGGTGAGCAAAGTGGATCACTTTCATCATCCACCGTCGAATCAGAGATCCTACTGTAAATCAAGGCAAGTAAACTTACTCGAATTCCCTAGTATTAGAGTTTTCTTGTTTTTGTGTATTTCCTTGTTGATCTATGCCAAGATTGCATGGCCAATGGGCCCGATCCCAGCACCTTATTGCATTTAGGACCATTGAATTCCATTGAATGGTTTAGGGCCTGCAAAGTGACGTTTTCTTCAATATTATAAATTTGATATTCCTTATGTGACCTAAATTCTTGATGATAAATCATGTTGCTTGAAATAGTTCATCTTAAGGTCCATAAATGAAACCAATGGCTTGGATCACGTAAATTGAATTGTATTCATCATCATTAATAATTTTGTGTCTTACATTTGTGCTTACATATATTTGATGTTTCGCCTAGAAATGAATTTTGATAATTGAACTATTGCTAGAAAATGTCCTTACATGTGCTACCAATTGAGATTAATGGATGGAGCTTTGAATGTGTTAGGATGCAATCCTATTACTTTTGTTAGTGTTTCCAAACCCATCCATACTTGAGAACTCAATCAGAATCTAGAAATACATTGTAAATCGGTGAACCTTTGGCCCCTCTAGGGCATTAGTTGAAGTATGAGCAACGCAACGTGGGGACGCTCACAAGCGAATATTTAGCCATTTTATTTTTTATTTTATTTTCTTGGGTTTGACATTGGGATTGGGACCCCTTTATGCGTTATCACTACACTGCAGCTAGTGTATTTGTTTGATGTTGCCGAAGATTTTGGGATCACGTCCAACGGTAACATGTTAATGAAGCTCTTCATATTACGTGCAGAGGTAACAAAAAAGGTTAAAATTGAGTTACTGAAGCTCTTGGGATTATACCCAGCAGTAACAAAGATGTTAAAAATTGAGTTATTGAAGTTATGAGTTAAAATCTCATTGGTGACCTTAAATTCGTGTTTGATTAATACTAAGGATATGCCTTTCCTAGATTCAGGATTTTGCCCCATGATTTGTATCACATCGGCATTTTATCATACTCTTTATTCGTTATTATGGTTTAATCTATTACTCTTGTTACTATAATTTAAGTAATTGAGCATTTACCTTTGAGATGCTCGTACTAATATTTCATAGTCTAAAATTGCTCTCAATTGACTGTTAACCGTTTCCTATGGTTTTACTTGCATAGTTTTATACTCATATGCGTGTTGTCATGTTTTTTTTTTCAGATTTCGAGGTAGATCTTGTGGCTAAGGAGCAGTAGATGGCCTCGCGGGGACGTGTGATTTTGAGTAGCGCATCATCAGTTTAGTTTTTAGTGGATTCCTCTAGGGATATTTGGTCAAATTGATTTTATTAGTTTTCATGGGAGTGCCGTTGTTTTCATTCCTATGTGTGAGTAGAAAGTTGTGTGCTAACATTTACCTAGTAAGAATTGAGCCGTTAAATTTCTTTAATTTATTTTAATAGAAAATCTCATTTAGAGCTTGACCGCACATGCCTTGTGATGGAACTGTTGCATCACGAATTTTGAGGGTCCCAAGAGACTAGGATGTGGGATGTGATATGGAGCCTCTTTGAGGTATCAGGCATGTAGGTTGATGTAATTTGATCCTACCATTGCATGCAGTAAGTGTATTATTCGAGCATCTTTGAGGCATAAGGCGTGTGATGGTTTAAACTTTGAGATGTGTGTAACATTTTGTGCTAGAAAAATTGTCTAACTTACATAACATTTTCACACCTCGGTTATATAATGTCTTATATGTAAATGAACACAAACAAACAAAGAAGTTGCATATGCATATACACATGTAGTAAATGGGTGCAAATAGATGACCCCTTGGTCCTTACCATTAAATTGGTGTCTTGAACAAATCCTTCAAATCATGTGAAGTATATCCCAACATCAAGAACCCAAACCCTTCAAATCCAAAAACCACACTAACCAACCCCAATTAAAATGTTATGTACCTAACCAGTACGTCAAAAGTCTCGGGACTGATGGAACGCATCAAATTAAGTCTTATAACCATTTAGCACTGTAACATACCGTCCTCAGCGGCTCTCACTCTAGCAGCAAGTAGCCATTTTCCCCTCTTAGGACGGCTCACACTATGCTCCGGGTAGGGTTGTAAACGGGTCACTTCCGGTCCAGGTCCATAGTGGACCCAGAACCATTAAAAGAAAAGGTGGAATCAAATCTTTACCCGTAATCGTTTAGAAACCGATTTCATGGCTCCAGAATCTGACACAGTTTCTTAGCTCCGGAACCTTGGGACGGGTCGGGATCCAGGTCCAGGTCGAGGTCCGGGTCCGGGTAGAGAATGATATTAACAAAAAGCTAGTTTTTAGGAGAGATTTTCGAAAATTGAGATAATACATCGGATCTCGAAGGGTCAGAACTTCTGGGTAATCCGAATTACCCAGAATTGGGTACCCATTGCGGCTTAAATGACTGATGGAACGCTTCGAGTTAAGTCTTATAACCATGTAACACCGTACCACAACCCCAAACATCAGAAACCTAAATCTATTAGAAAACCCTAACTTCCCAATCGCCCCAAGTACCAAGTCCTCGAGATATCCCTAATCCCGTCACCAAACCCAAGTTAGAAGAACCTAAAGAAAAAAGAAAGAGCAGAAGAAGACAAGCAGAAAAGAGAAGAGAAAACCAAAGGAGAAATGGCGTACCTGGAATCTCTCTCTGCAACAGCAACTCCACCATCCTCTGATTCTGCTCCTCTTCGACATCCAAAGAGATCCACCCTCTCTTCGCGTCTTTTATGCTGCATTGCACACGAGGCACTAAAGAGGCGGCCTCAACGTGTCCTCTGTGTGACACGCACCTGCCCTAAGTTCAGACCCAGTTGGACCTGACCCATCTCGTTTCAGCCCAAACAGCTCTATGAGTAACAGCCCAAAAAGTCTACTTGTCCCTGCCCTAAGTTCAGACCCAGACCCATCAAGTCTATATTTATTATTTTTTTTATTTTTTTTTCACTTATATATATATATATGTTTTGTTATTTTTTTCCGAAATGTAATTCCAAAAAATTTTTCCGAAATCTCCCGGAAACTTCTCATTTTATAGGCAAAAACGAGATGAGGTAAGAAACGATAATAACAACTATAACCAAAACCCCGCCCGAAATTTTCGAAGACCGTAAAAGAAATTTTCTTTCTTGAGAAGAGAAAGGGAATGCCCTAGCTCTCTCCCTCTTTCTCATTCCGACTGCGCCTGATGAACGCAAAAAGGGGAACATCTCCTCTCTCCCTCTCGCGAAGAGAGAGCTTGCTCTAAGCTAGTTTTTGTTGGTTGTTTTTTTAATCACCAACCTGCCCTAATCTTTTCTCTGGAGAAATCAAGGATAGAATAAGAGAAAGAAGAAAGGACTTTGCTCCGCTGGCCTGCAGACAACAACGGTACGGTCTATCCTTTTCTGGGTTTGCCCAAAATTCATCGTAGGGTCTTCTGTCTCTCTCACTCTCTGTAATCTTGGTTTTCTATACATTTTTCTGAAATGGGTCTTCTGTCTCTCTCACTCTCTCAAATGGGTTATGCATTTGAGCCTGTTTGCCCAACAAGATTTCCTCAGTATGAAGAACTGAAGCCTCAAATACAAGAAGAGGCCATTATCTTTTTCTTTGCAAGCAAACAACCCTAGAATCTAATCACCCAACAGACAGATAATAAGAAATGGAAAAGTTCCACATCAAGGATTGCATATAAAGAAAGCTGGGGGAAGAAAGAGACTAAATTCAGCAAAATGAAGAATCCCAGTGCGAAGAAGAAGAGATTCTTTTACCCTCTTGGGAACATTTTCTGTGAAGAACCTCTTCTTTTTTGCCCTTTTCTCCATTCTGTCTCTTAACAAATAAATGGAACGAGGAAAATCCATGGATGAAAATGCTTTCACTAGGGTTGAAAATAAATACACGATAAAGAAATGTTTACTCTCTATTTGTAAATGGGACCCGCCCGTGATCAATTCAAATCCTATCACCAATGAACCACATAAGGACTCATCAGTGTTTGTGACCATAAAACTCACGCATTCAAATGGTTAATAGATTTCCTAAAAATGAAGGGTGGGGATGATTTGGGGAGCCCCTATCGACACCAGTGAACTGTGCTTCTAATTTCTTTTCCTATTTTTATATTGTTTGTGGGATGGGTAGTATGTGTTTTAGCTTATAATCATTGATTCTGTAATGGGTTTTTCTTTGTAAACGTTATTATTCACTTTTCATTGCACAAATCTTTTTTCGCCTGATTCCTGTATTCTGAAATGTTAGATAGGTCTCTGACGTGGTCAGTAGGTCAAATACAGTGATTCCTTGTATTCACTTCAATTTCTTTCAGTTTCCTTGTCTCCACTTCTGAATGAATTATACAGGCAATGTAGGCAAGTCCTGCATTCAATCATATAAAGCCTCCCTTGGTTGCAGATCTGGGTTAAGTTCCGGATCTCTTTTAGACAACTATAAAATTGAAACCATACACTCTAGGGATATATGATCATGATGATGATGACGATGATGATGATGATTATTATTTGGACGGTTCGAGATTTCAGTTCAATAAGGCTTTGATGAAGATGATGAAGGGGGACAAAACCGCAGGAACTGAAATGTGAACCATTTAAGGAGTTATTTTAAGAGATGTAATGGATTGAGTTCTGGTAGGTGGATCTATTTAAAAGAACTGGGATTTTATCTACGAGAGATGCTCTTATGAGAGATATCTCGCACCTTAAATGAGAGATTGGGTGGGGGCCCTCACATCCATATCTAATGCCAGCAACTTAAATGTGAGGACCCCTACCTCTATCTCTCAGGTGAGAGATATCTCTCATAGTAGCATATCCCATATATTTATTTTCTCTCTTTTGGTTAGTTGGTTTAGGGCCAAATAGTGCCAATTGTCAATAACAACGGTGACATAGATGTTTGTAGATGTTGGTTGTAATAGAGTACCTCTTTTTTTTACCCCAGTTTGTTTGTTATTTGTTAGATTGAACAAGTTTTATGCATTTTAATTCCAAACATATACATTTTTCATTCCTCTAAGAAACCGTGCATTCTGTATTACATGGGTAGATGAGTGCTCTTTTCCTTTTTTTTTTTTGATGGAGTGATGCTGAACAGAATCTTGTGCATTTTAATTCCAATATCTACATTCACATCTTAAAACAATTTGTTATATACTATATTACATAAGTAGATGGTACAAAAATGGTGCTGGTAGACAAACATGGAAAAAATTCTTAACATCTGTAACTCTTATACATAAATTTACTCAGGAGAGTACTGTTACATTTTTGACATGAAATAGACAAATGCCCTCTGTTAACACTTGCTGCCAGTATCCCACTTAGTAACTTACCATTTTCCCTTAACCTTGACAGGAACAGTTACATCCATCCATCCAATCATTGGTCTGACACGGCGAACAACCTTAGATGGCTTTCAGATCTCGGGAGCTTTTCAACAAGATCCTTCGGAAGGTGGAGCCTGATTCAATGGCCCCAGGTGTGAAGGAGTCTCTGAAGAAGTATCTTCCAGACAATAAGGTTGTGATGGGAAGAGCCAAACGGGGGATATACGCTGGCAAACACATTCAGTTTGGTAATAAGGTCAGCGAAGATGGTGGAAACAAGTAAGAAAGATTTCTAATTCCTTGCCATTCGTTTTCTTTCTAGTTTCTAGTTTCTATCCTTTATCTATTATCTTTAATAGCTGGTTGGAAGTATCTAAGGTATTTTATTCTCTAGGTTTATTTTGTTGAAGTGTTTGGATGTGAACTGACCTAGAATCCTTTATTATGATAACTGACTTGTAACCAAATAGGTGCTGCAATCCAGACTATTGCAGCCTGGAATGCTCTGACACCACTTCAATGCAATATTGGAATGGCCCAGACTAGACTCAAGTTAGACCAAATTGACTAAGGTCGCTTTGTTTTAAGTTGATTTCACATTATTCAACCCCAAAAGATAATCTCCGCAGTTGATAGCCAAAATTCATCAAGCAAACACATGCTCAAACTTCTTATAATTAACCTAAAAGTCTAAGAACCTCATGTAGCTTGAACTCGATAAAGATAAGAGTCTCAGCAACTATGCCGGTAAAAAATGCTGTTTGTAGCCTGACTGCTGTGTCTATAAATTACAACTGGTGGCTACAAGATTTTACGTGCATGTGAGATCAGACAGCCATCAGCTGGGCTTCTCACATGTCAAGTCTCCAAGACAATTGACTGTTGCTGGAAATGCGGTGACTAGAAGATGAGAGATGTGGAGACTTGAACGAGTCAAGGCTGAAAGGGGGGTTATGGAAATTGTGATGCGGGACAGACCCATGGTCCCCATGGGTCGACCCGCCAATGGGCCCAGCCCATCCGTCTCGACCAGTTCTTTGGGCCTAGCCCACCTATCTTAGCCTACTTAGAGTTTTATTTATTTATTTATGCCTTAAGTTGTATTTAGGTGGATGCTTTAATCCTGGCCATCATTGCATTTGAATGGTCCATGTTGGTTTTAGGGTTAGTCATTTATCTATTTAAGCTTTGTAATGCCTCATTTGGCTTTAGTTATTTATTAATGAAATTTCTTATGAGTGATTTTGGGTTTTTCCAAGTTGTCTCTTCTTTCTTGCGCGCGATCGGGAGTTTGGCGTGAGGTCAATTTTCAGACGAAAGTATGACATCCCTTCCACCATCCATCTCTCGTCTCTCCGCCTCTACCTGCCCCGCACCTGGTACCCCGCTCCGCATCAATTGGTATTAGAGCCAAAGATCGATCCACCCAAATTTGAGATTTGGCAACCCATCACCATCACGAGTCTCAGATCCACTGATCCTGCACTCTATCATCTTCAAGGTATTCATCCAGTTTCCTTTGGTTGATTACATCTCCCCATCCAACCCAGTCCCTGCTATCAGAGAAAGCCCATCCAACCCCTGTCCATTCCAAATCCCTACCCAAATCCCTGAGCATCAACACCACAAATCCATACTTTTTTCCAAATCCCTATCCCAAATACCTTAGCATTAACACTACAAATCCATACTTTTTCCCAAATCTCTAGCCAAATCCCTAAGCATCAACACCCAAAATCCATACTTTTCCCCAAACCTTAAACCACACAAAAAAAGCCCAAATCCGCAGCCTCTATTCGTCCCCATTGCTAGCACCAGCCACCGCTCTCTTCATCGTCGAAGAGGAAGCAGCAGCGTCTTGCTCCAATCACCATCTCCTCGTCTAGGTACAGAAATGAAGAAGAAAGGGTCGAGACCTCTTTATCTTTCTCCAGGGTATCGGTCTTCAATTCAAAAGATCCTGCATGGCTACAACTAGTAGCACGTGTTGAGCCCAACAGTGGGCTTTAGTTCAGGTCAATTCAACCCACTAGCAGCACAAGCCCAGTTGGGCCTGAGTTTGAGTTTGGCCCAAATCCAAAACTACAATCAGTAGCAGCTTAAAAAAAAAAAGTTCCGACCTATTGCCACAAGCCCAGTCAGGGAGCACATTTGGCTAACATTAGTAGGTTCAATCTCAACTGTTGATCTTCAATTTGGGATATCTTCTCCATCTGGACTTTGATCGTCAATCTATCTTCACCTGCAAACTTTAATCAGTAAGATCTACACATCTGGTCAGCCTAAATTTGTTTTTGAAGATCATTAAATTTGACTTATCTTGCATCACATAAATATGGAATCAGAAGAAAGTCTACTATTGAAAATCTACAATGATATCCAAAACATCATCCATGCATGTAAGTATGGACAGTGGCATTCTGACAATAAAGCCTACTTCGATCAATTTCTTAATTTGAGTCAAGGAAAGCTGACAGTTGATGAATATTCTGATGAATTTTCAAGCCTACAAGCACAATGTGCATTAGATGAAGATGATGAACATTATGTCACAATCTTTACTAGAGGTTTGAGATCAAGTATACGGAATAATATGAAAAAGGAATGCAAAGATATGTATGAAGCATTTTGGGAAGCTATCCATGTTGAGCGCTTGATAAAACGCTGTCGCCTTTGAAAAGCTAAGATGTAAGAAGAAAAATCTCTGCAAACAACAGAGCTCATGTTGTAGAAAATGTCAGGGTTGATATTGAGGTAAACGATCAAGTAAAAGGGGAAGTTGTTCCATCTTCTGAAGAAAAGATTGAAGTTGACATGGAAATACAAGAACCAGAAACTAGAGGATTTGACAGAGCTGATCAGCCATTACAAGTGGAAAAAGAAGAGGCAAATAGTGAAGAAATCAACGAGGATTTGATCATATGCTGGAACTCATGTCTAGTCCACCTCTAGAAAATCAAATTAAACCATTAGATGAAAAGACCATTGATCAGGAGATTGTCAAAGAAGATCACATCATCGAAGTTACTCATATTGACTTTGTTCTCGGAGACCGACCTATTCTACCTGGAGAATATTGACTTTAGCCCGCACCATTGCAAAATCCGGCCACCAAAAGAAGAAGCGTGTCAAGCCTCATTTAAGTTGGAAGAAAAGGTCAAGTCAAGCCTCCAAGCCTTGTGAAGAGAATAACGATCGACTGGAAAATCAAGGATTCATGCGACGGATTTTCGATCTTGGAGGGCATCTATAAAACTCGAGGTCGAGTTTTCTCCAAGAAGGGGAGAGTTGATGCGGGACAGACCGATGGTCCCCATGGGTCGACCCGCCAATGGGCCCAGCCTATCTATCTCGACCAGTTCTTTGGGCCTAGCCCATCTATCTTAGCCTACTTAGAGTTTTATTTGCTTATTTATGTCTTAAGTTGTATTTAGGCAAATGTTTTAATCATGGCCATCATTGCATTTGAATGGTCCAAATTAGTTTTAGGGTTAAGTCTTTTATATATTTAAGCATTGTAATGCCTCATTTGACTTTAGTTATTGATTAATGAAATTTCTTACGAGTGATTTTGGGTTCCCAAGTTGTCTCTTCTTTCTCACCCGTGATGGGGAGTTTGGCGTGGGCCAATTTTCAAACGAAAGTCTGACATTTCCCTTTCACCATCCATCTCTCGTCTCTCTGCCTCTACCCGCCCCACGCACTTGGTACCCTGCTCCGCATCAAATTGAATTTGATGAACAGACTGATAATCCCATTGAAATAATAGCACTGAAACAACAAACGAAGGGGCATTATTCCTCATTCCTGTTTTACATGAATAGTGGGCCTATGGAACTCAAAATGCCTCCTTCAAACATGTGAATCATGATAGCCAAAAGAATCACAGTGTGCCATGAACTGATAGCTCTATCAAATGAGCCACATGGCTTGTTGGAGGGACTAGTGGGTTCGCTACATGAAAAAGTGGAGCTCATTGATTAGATTTATGATAAAACCCTTTTAAGTTACTTTTTTTTATGATTGTTGATTGTAATTATATTTCAATTATTTCTTTTACTCGGAATAGTTAGGGTTAATTATCTTAAAAGGGTTTCTTTTAAGTTAACTCGAAGAGAAACCTTCAAAGCATCTTCTATTTCTATCCTTCCAAATTGAACAAACAACCGCCAAGAATGAAAACTTCCACATTATCCTACATAATATGGATCCCACTCCCATCCACCAAAAATCAAACAATTGGGGCAACTAGTTCGGAAGAGGACAGGTGCACTTGAACCAACCCTAAATTGATTTCCACAATAGTTGTGCACTTTTACAATTTAGCAATAGGTGATCAACCATCTTCGCCTCTGCGTGCATTCATAACCACCATACCAAGGTTATCCATCGTTAATATAACCCCAAGAATAGCTGGCCAACTAAATGCAATGACTCTAGGGGGAGCTTTCAACTTCTATAGCCTGTTCATATGAGAGGGAGCAACAACATTGTCTTTAATGAGGGAAAGAAAAAGGGAGGCGACTGAGGGATCCATCCGCAGAGGCCATCCAAATTCTTTTATCCTTACCATTCCTGGGGATGTAAGCATTCTCAAGGAGCATCATCATAGCTTGGAATTGAGATTCCTCCATCCCAAAATGGCCCCCCAAACAACTCGGTCACCCAATCTCTCCATATAATCACATACCTTGGCTTTCCGATCTCTTGCACAGAAGTACAACTCCGGGAAGGAGGCTCTAAGAGTGGTATCTCCAACCCAAATATCTGGCAAAAAAAAAAAATTCATCACCCTTGCCAACACGGTATCTAATATGTTTCAAGAAATCCTCCTTGATTTCAAGGATTCCTTTCCAAATACTTGAAGATCTCAGAGAAATACTATCAACTAACCACCCCTCTCTAGATATGCTATATTTCCCATAATTACATGCGTCCATAAGCTGCCACTGACATCTCCAAGTCTCCATAACCATTTGCCAAGGAGGGCAAGGTTCGTTTACTTCATTGCTCTGATCCCCAATCCCCCATCTTTTTTGGGTTTGCAAACTCATGACCAATTTATCAGATGATACTTCCTTTTCTTCTTATTACCTTGCCAAAGAAAATCCCGCTGCAGTTTTTCAATACGCTTGATGACCTTCATCAGGCATTTGAAGAGAGACATATAATAAATCGGAAGGTTAGCCATAGCCTCCTTAATGAGAGTAATTCTTCCTCCCAGAGACAAGTAGTTGGCCTTCCATTAGACTGTTTCCTTTTCCAATCTTTCAAGCATCGGAGACCAAAGACTGCAAGAAGAGGCTCGAATAGATAAAGGAAGACCCAAGTAAGTCGAAGGCAGCGAGCCAGTTTTACATCCCAGGGTATATGCTAGCTTTGCAAGATGATGTTCATTGACCCTAATTCCAATGATTTCTCTCTTGAAAAAGTTAATCTCCTAAGGCCTGACTCAGCTTCAAAGCAAATCAGAATCGCCTTCACATTATGAACTCGATCTTCATCAGCATTGCAGAAGAGGAATGTATCATTAGCAAATTGAAGATGGATAATAGCCAGATTATTGGAATGCAACTTAAGGCCAGTAATCAGATTCACACCAGTGGCTGCATACAACATTCAACTGAGAGCTTCGGCAACGATCACAAAAAAGAGGGGGAAAGCAAATCTCCTTGACGAAAACCTCTAGAACCGGAGAAGAAGCCTTTAGGGGACCCATTTAAGAGAATAGAAAAGGTGGCCGATCTTGAACCCTCCAAAATCCATTTTCTCCATTTGAGACCAAAGCCCAATCTTCTCATCAAATAGTGAAGGAAATCCCAATCGACTCTATCATAAGCCTTCTCCAAGTCAAGTTCACAGACAAGACCCTGTCTTCTTTCCCTGTTTCTGATGTGGATACTTTCATTCGCTATAAAAACACCATCAAGGATTTGGCGTCCATGAACAAAAGCACCTTGAGCTATAGATATAAGATCCGGAAGAACCTTTTGGAATCTGCTAGCTAACACCTTAGCCAAAACCTTATAGATAGAACCTACAGGGCTAATAGGTCGAAAATCTTTAATTGAAACAGAACCCGCCTTTTTTGCAATTAAAGATATAAAAGAGGCACCAGTATGATTTGACAGTTTACCTCTCAAATGAAAACCTTCATAAAATTCATGACATCCTCTTTGATATCCTCCCAAAATTCTTGAAAGAAAGCCATAGGGAATCCGTTTGGGACTGGAGCTTTATCCCCTCCTAAGAAAAAGACTGCCGCTTTAACTTCCTCTTCACTGAACTCCCTCTATAGCCAATTTGCATTTTCCTCACCAATCGAAGCAAACTCTAAAGTATCCAAGGTTGGGTGGTTCCACTCCTCTTTGGTGAACCGAATTTTGTAGTAGTCCAACACATGTTCTGTAATTCCCTCCTCCTTTTGTCTTCTATTGCCATCCACAAGAACAGAAATCCTGTTTGTTCTGTTCCTAAATGATGCAAAATTATGAAAAAAATTAGTGCTTTTGTCACCCTCCTTAAGCCAAGAGCATCTAGAACGTTGTCTCCATTTTATCTCTTACTCCTTGGCTTTGGAAAAGAATTTCTGCTTTAATTCGATAAGTAAGGCAGCTTCTTCCTCTGAGAGAAATCGGTTTCCTCCTTAGTATCAATTTCCTTTATTTGATGCAACAGGTCAGCCATTTCCGTCTCCACATTGTCAAAGTTTTCTTTAGCCCAATCTTTGATGCAAAATTTGAGCTTCTTTAATTTCATTGCAAGTCTGTAACCCGCCCACCATTTACCTGAAAATCAGACCAGCATGTGTGAATATAATCTGAGAATCCATTCTCTTCTAACCACATGAGCTTGAACCGAAAAGGCTTAGGGCCCCAAGAATCTTTCCTAGAGTCACAATAGGGCAATGGTCAGACATAGGTTTTGGCAAAGCCAACTGTGAAGAGTCTGTATATAGATCGACCCACACTCCCGATATCATTAACCTATCCAGTCTACACATCATTGGAGGAGATTGATAGTTTAACCAAGTAAAGGAGACCCCAAAAGATGCAAATCCAGTCGAGCATGGCTGTGTATCCAGTCAGAGAAGGATCTCATCTCATGAGACATGCAACATCCACCAAATTTATCCTCAGGAAATCTGATGACATTGAAATCTCCTCCAGTGCACAATGCATTCCATCCATCTCTGACAGTATCCAACTCAGCCCAAAAGTCCGGCCTTCTTTGGTTCAAATTTGGCCCATAAACTGCAGTTATGACACAATGTGCATTATTCTCCAAATCTTGAAAAAGGATAGACATCTGACAGTATCCAACTCAGTCCAAAATTCCGGCCGCCTTTGGTTCAAATTTGGCCCATAAACTGCAGTTATGACACAATCTGCATTATTCTCCAAATCTTGTAGGACTGACTGAAAATTCACCCACTCAGTGATCCATAGATCACATACTTTGGGTATCCCAGAAGACAAAGATACCTCCATAAGAACCAATAGCCTTCAGAAGAACCCATTTTATAAATTTGCCCCCCATATATCTTTCACAATTGTGTCCTCTCCTGACCTGATTTTAAACTCTTGAATTAACACCATAGAAGGTATCTGATGGTGGATAACCTGCTTGATTATCACCCTCTTCTGCAAACAACCCAACCCCCTTAACATTCCATGAGACAATCTTCATCAACGACATTTACCTGGTACCTTACTGCGATGAGAATTATGGCCCTGAGTTTTTTTTTTTTTCGGAATATTGCCTTGAGCTTTCCTTCCATCTTCTTTGCAGGTTCCCTATCATAATTAATTGAGCTTTTCAAACTCAAAAGTTCCCTGACCACCTTTTTTTGGATCTATCCTCTTCCCTTGCAAGAGTGTTAAATTCCTCTCTGCTGAGCAAATTGAGTTAGATAATGCCACCCATTTGGGTCATTGCCAACTGATAGACCCACAACTTTCCCTTGAAAGAGTGTTAAATTCCTTTCTCTGCTGAGCTTCAGCCAATTGCCGTTTTTTGTCTGATTCCTCTGGGAGGGAGTCTCATACCTCATCACTTCTAAAGTTGTCGATGGCGCTTCAAAACCTACCAACCTATCAATCTCCAAGTTGCCAACATTGCCTTTAAAATCTCCATGAGATGTTCCTTCAACCTGACAATCATTGCTAGGCCCAAGCTCTGGGGTAGGAATAGAGACTCTGTCCAAACTCAACGGGGATTGGATATCCACATTCCACTGGAATTTGCATGGGGATAATTGGTGCCTACTCAATTCATCACCTTTTTTTACAGGTACCCAACCCTTGTTGGAAGAGCCTCTACCAGAGCTACCCTGACAGCGTTGATAGACGCCGAACAAGGATGTATTTGGGCTGAGAAAGGACTAAGTAATCTTTGGTTGAAGATTACTGGAGCCCACCATGCCTGTAGCAGAAAATCATCTGTCGTTCGCTCCTAAGGTGCATGATCTTCGATTCGCTGGAGAAGAGAACCCATAGACCCCTTCACCGGCATAACTCTGATGCGAGAGGAGCAGGAATGAATCCAACTTCCTACTAACGGGGGAGTGAACGATCTGCCTTCATTGAAACTCTTCGAACACAACCTTCTCCTTTCCCACAATAGCTAGGAAATCCCTATCGCCAGCCCTAGCTTCCAGAGGTTCCTCTTGAAAAATCTTGAATTGCAAAAAAGACTTCTAAGACATCCGGTGTGGGCCGGACTCCATCCTCTAGTCCATGGTCAGGAAATGGACCGAGTCCGAGTGAAGGTTCGACAATTGAAGCTCGATGTAGGGTAACTGGGTCGGTGACGTCATCATCATCCTCCTACTACTATGAGCGGGTTGAAACTTCCTCCTTGCAGTTACCATCTCCAACGACGTCTCCATCTCTGCCACCCTTGCAAGCCATCGTCACTTCTGAAACTAGCATGTCATTACTAGCTAACATATCACCACGAACTACTTCAACCTCTTCCAATGCCACAACAATAGGAACACATAAGTCTTCTAACCGAAGAGATATTTCCCGTGGCGGGGTTTGGTTAGTGTCTCTTGCAATCTTCACTCTGCCAAAAAGGAGAAACTCTTTCCTGGAGGTAAGAGGGTCCACCTCTACTGTAGAACCCACATAGTCGTCGAGCAAAGAGAAAATATCTTCTCTCCAAACGTGCAATGGAACTCCTCTAAACCTAACCCAACAATCACGAGGAGGGCTTCGCAGAACCTCCATCCATCTTTCCAATGCCAGAAAAGGGTAATCAGTTGCCTCTGCAGCACATCGAAGAACCTAGACACTTGTATAACTGAGCGAAGCTTTATCCATACCACATCTGGGCCTACTAGTTTTATATCAACAGGCATATTGCCCCAGTTTTGTTCCGGCCAAGAGCTTACCTGATCAAATCCATCCCAATGATTTAAGAAACCCGCCATGCTAAATTTCAGATCTTCTTTGCCTTAATAACACGTGGAGCTACTCTAACCTGTCTGAATCCCATCCTTTATAATCCAACTGACATTTCTTATGACAGAAAGCCCCTTATCTCCAATTCCACTGTTATTCCGGACTGACTTACCTGACCATGGGTTTGGCTTCAACCCTCCTGGTGCATCACAAACTCTGGTCGCTGTAACACTGGTAGAATTCTGCTTGTATCTGGAGATCTGCACCTGAATCTTCTTTCCCTCCAAGACCTACCTCGAACAATATCCATTGCCTTTTCTGCTTCTTGATCTGAACCAAATATCACAAAAGCAAACCCTCTTTTCATCACCTGAATCCTCTTTGTTGGAAAAGTCCCACATCCCACATCACCCAAGTAATGGGTTTGACAAGCCTTCATATACGGATATACCTGTTTGGGCCTTCCACCTATCAGCTTAGGCTTTTGGGTTGGTACTTGGTGTCTTACAAGCTTATCCATAGGAATGGAGTCAAGGATTTTACTAGCTGCTCCGCAAAACATAGCTTCAAACTCAACTTTCGACATATCATCCGGAAGGTTGGAGATGAACAGGGAAATCATATTTTCTCTAAGCCGCAAGATTCTTTTGGGAAGGGTAGAACCGTCTCTGTATTCCTTTTCTCCCATGTCTTCCCACTTCAATTTGGTACTATAGGGAACTGTGTTTTTTTAATCTTTTACTTGTTCTTTTCTACATTTTGGTTATTTACTTATCCCATAATAGACTGGAATGGTGAAAGAGAACTCATGTAGTTGACCCCAACATAGTTAGGACAGGGCTTTGGTGATGAACAAAAATATTGGAGAATTAGTTTTTTGACCTGCTCGATCAACCAACCTAGCATCCTAGTCAAATCAACCCGTCAATCGTTTGGGTTTGGCAGACCCATTGATCATAAAACTGTGAGATACACACACATTTGAGAGTTTTCAAGTGAATACTGGTTCCTTATTCTAAAGAAATGGACCATGGAATGGGCCCTCTTATTATGAATACAACCCTCAATAACCCCAGTGCACAGTGCACACAAATGTATTGGCAGTCACGCAGTTTTGACATTTATAGGATTACTATAAACCATTGTATCTTAAAAAAGAAAAAGATTCAGATGATTTGATTAACCATTTATGGCCTTCCCCCAATCCACATGTAGCCCCATCCGTCACCCTTACCTTATGATTGGCAATTTGGCATACGTTATTGCTTGCCCAATAAAAATATTCACATTTAAATTAAGGAATTGTTCCCTCTTGAATGTTTCTCTTTTATGTTGCAGTGGCTATGTAGAGCACTATATTTAGTGCATCTCTTATATACATGTCTATTGCATTTGGCATTCCACATGACTACACAAATAGCAACAGTTGTCTACCATGCTGGATCATAAATGTCAATCATGCTTAGCTTGAGAAAAATGAAAGTGATGCAATTGGCCCTGCCTGACACTCTTTGTTAAGAAATTTGTAGCTTGATCATCTGATTTGATGCAGAATGGGCCATACCTCAATTGGTCCCACCAAAAATAGCATAGGAATATTTCTTTATTTCCTTTTATTTTCCTTAATTACAAGTTAGTATGTTTCTAATTGTAATTAGGGTAGTTTCCATTATTAGATTAGGTTTGTTTAGGCCCTAAGTTTGCTTTCCTACTAATATTGCATTGTAGAGATGAAAACTCAGACTATGAAATTGAATAGAATTATGGTTTTTCCCTTGAGAGGTGAGTCCTCATGTGTTTTAAGTCTCTGTGGAGACGATATGAAGTGTCTTTTGACACGTGCTTTGGCACCTACGCAAACCCTAACCCTAGGGCCTGCATCATGATTGCTTGTATTTCATCATCAGAATCAGCAAACCCTTATCCCATCAATCTAGGGTCGCCTTTCATACAATGTTATTGGTGCTTCTTGTCACCAAATATGGATTAGAAGAAGCTCAATGTATGCTGGTCATGTGGATTTCGTGGTTTGAATATTTGCTCTCCACCACATGGTTTTAAGAATCAGCTGAGTCAAGTCAATCCCCGAGTCTCCCTTCTCACTGATTTGTATAAAGAAAAAGGCTTTTAACACACTTTTTTTTTTTCGCTATTTCCTTCGTTGGAATAAGCTTTGGAGCCTTTTGGGAGCCTTTACACTAATTTTTTAAAAAATAATTAAAATCACATGTTGTGTTGGATCTATATATTCAAATATCAGATTCATTGTTCATTTGATGGAATGGAAAACTGAAAACTTATTTATATGACATTATAGTTCAATCTTAAGAATTTTCATCATATTTTTCACCTGCAACAAGATGTTTTTCAAATCTCTGGATGTCTTCGCAGTCACCCAGCGATAATTCATTGGTGATGTTTCTAGGTCAAGGCGAACCTGGAAACCTAATGTACAAGAGAAGCGCCTTTTCAGTTATATCCTTGATCGGCATATTCGTGTCAAAGTCACCATGCATGCACTTCGGTGCATTGACAAAGCCGGTGGGATTGATGAATACTTGTTGAAGACGCCATACCACAAGATGGACACTGAGATGGGCTTGTTCTGGAAGGCCAAGATCGAAAAGATGTATGAAGAGCTTGGCATGATGGAAGTGGGTTTCTTCCCACCTGAGGAGGAGGCTAAGCTCGAACAAGGTTTCCAAGAGCTGAAACTTGCAAGAAAGGATGCTCGAAGGGAAGCAAGAAGAGCGGCCAGTGGAGGGTCGAAGCAGAAGCAAATTGATGAAGGAAATGGTCAAGAAAAACCGGATGGTAAGCAGTTGGAGCAAGAGCCCTCAACTTCCTAGTCGCGATACTCATCCATTTCCTTGATCATATTTTTCTGTTAAGAGATTTTGGTTACTTCTTAAAGGGGAAAGCTAGCTTGTCAGTTCTGATAGTTTTCTAGTTATCCCTTTTAATTTTATGTTCTTCCAGGAGGATATATTGTGGGTTGGGCCTCAAATTATTTATCATGTGGTTCCACCAGTTGATAATCCAGGTTTGAAGATCATAGCCTTTTTTTATAAACTGCCTGTTATTTCCTGTTGAATGTGTTTCTCTTTTCCATCTATTATCCAGCCATCAATTCAAGGGTTATCATTGTCCAATTAATGCTAACCTGGCAGTCATGGTTTAGCTATTAGGATTATTCTCCTTGATTGCTACTGATAATGGATCATTCTTCAGAATTCTGTGATTGGATGATCCCTGATGCTTGGTTTCATAATTTCCGGTTTAATTTTGACCACTGGTTGTATTCCTTCTCAGGTAATAATATGCCAGCAACTGATTTAGATTTCCCATTCACATTCTTTTCCAGAATCTACATCAGGGCAGAACTACAAAGCAGCGACTGGTATAGTGCAGCACCCTTCTTAAGCATATGCTGGGGCCCACATTTTGCAAAATCCAAAACAAACTGCATACTTCAACACCCTATTTAGTGATGAACATATAATTATTACTCAAATCAGTAAGATTGCTACCATTGAATGGATTCTAACTGTAGCTTGTGATGAACCTCCTGGGCTTTTATCTTGTTTCCTGATAGAAATGGAGTCTCCCTTATGTGTGATCAAGGCTGACTGAAATCAACTTTGAAAATTTAGATACAATGAAAACAATGGATGCTAGATCTAGTAACCTGTTTGGATTTTGCAAAAATGTGCGCCCTGCCATACGATTAGGAAGGGCACTGCACCAGTGCATTGTAGTTCTGCCCTCTACAACATCCTTCCCATCAGAAGGGATTGCTATTTGCATATCTAATGTCTCTTAGAGTTATATTGCAACTCATAATGTCTTTATCATACTGCTTAGAGCTGCAGAAGTAAAGAGTTTTTTGGTAGAAGGCCAGTGCTGTTTTGTTTGTCGTTGGTTAGGTGATCTACTGATCTTACATTTATCCATGACCTGGCCCCATTGAAACAGGCCATTTTTCTTCAAATTGTGTGGCCCATTGTTGATGACAAGTAGGTTAGAAATATATTAGTTGGACAATCCTCACTCCTCGGTGGCCTTGACATTGACAGTTGAAACTGAAAATGAATAATGGCCTGTTTCAATGGGGCCAGGCCAAATTAGATGACTTAAGATTGTGATTTGAGGAGCCTGATTGGATATGGATGTCATATTCTAAACTGGAGTTAAAAGAAAATGACATAAATCTTGACTTGGAGACCCATGAGGTTAGAGTCCGGATCCTATGTGTCTTTGAGTTGGAGAAACCCTGAGTTAAAAGGAGTGGAACACTATAGTGGGATCCACCTATTAAAAATCTGAGACCATCAAAATAAAAGCTGTCCCAGTGTATGGGATATTTCAAAATTTTACTCTAATACGAGGTGGTGCCACCGTAAGTCTTATCGTTTAATAAAAAAAAAGTGATATATTATTAACTTTTTTTAATCAAATGGTCAATCTTACAGTGGGGCTATTTATTAGGGTTAAGTTGGTGATACCCCATATCTAGGACGAACTCATTTTGATGGGTGCAAATATTCAATAGGTGGGCCCCACTTAGTTTTTTCTTTTTTTTTTATTTTGATAATAGAGGGTTCCCAACCCTTTGGGCTTGACTATTCCCTTTGGGCCCAGAGAGAAGCCGGGTAAAACCCCTGTGGCCCCTAGGTGGTAGTACAAGTAGACTCAACATTTGGTTCCTAAAGAGGGGGGAATCGGGGGGTCGATACCAAGACCTCTAGTTCCGAAAGATGGAGGAGCTGTGGTCGGCCAACCCCTTGGGGTTCCCCACTTGGGAGTTTCACTCCTTTTAACTCAGGATTTCTCTTAGTCAAAAGCTTAAGAAGATCTGGAGTCTGGACTCTTGAAATTACTCCTGGGTAAATTGATTGAAAGTGCCCAAAAACTAACCCAGCTAATTGGATGTTCCTGTCCATCTGATTTGGACCATTGTTACAAGAATGTAGATAGTGGCTGTGATCTGAACGTGCAAAGGTGGGGCCCACATGTGAAAGATAAAAGGTAGAATTTGCTACTCTTGACTGGGGAACAGGGTGGTGCATGTGCTGATAACGGCTGTATGCATGATGTGATCGGACAGTCACCAAGCGCATGGGGACCAGTACTAACTGTGTTGGGCCCACTGTCTCCACCTCACCTGAGGAGTGGATATACCAATTACATACCCACCATTACCAATCATTTGTTGTTTTTATGCCATCCTTCATCTTTTTAACCATGCAATGTAAGACCAAATAACATTATCCACCCATTTGGCTTCATGGTCCGGTGAATGGTTGATTGGTGGGACCCATGATCATGGGGAAGATCAACAATGCTCCATTATGGGCGCATTTTGTGTTGAGAGGAATCTATCGTGGAGAGGAAAATTATTTTGATTTTTCATGTAGTCCTTTTCGGATTGCTTGGTGAAAGCATTTTCCTCGTCAAAAAGGACAAAAATAAATAATCTCTTTGATAGAGAAAGGAATTTTGATTTCATATATATAAGAGGTAGCACAAATTCAGAATTTCTTTGACAGCATAAACTTACCTTTCAAAATTACTAGTTTAGTAGAAGTAACGTAAAGTCTCCAATTTTTAGACAAGGGGTCGCCTACAGTCTACACATCTTCAAAATTCTCTCCTTTTAAAAATAAAATAAAACATCAATCTCTTTTTTCCACTAAATGATAAAAAAAATAAAAATAAAAATAAAAAAACACTTACTTTTACATGAAAAGTAAAAAAACATTCCTTACCAACTCACTAAAGATAAAATATCATCATAACCTCCTTATATTTTATTCTCTCTTAATTTGATGCTTTACTGATCGAATGAAGGACGTTTGCATCATCCAACGTTCAAGGCCCAAACCCATTAGACAGAGCATTTGATTTCCTGTCTTGATCAATTTCAGAGGATTTATATGATCCATCCCACTATGGACCCATGACTTGGAGTCTTGGACAGTTCTTTTTATATCATACATTGGAACTTGGAAGTATGCATAATGCATTGACATGATCTGCAAATACCCTGCCAAATATGGCCTTATTCCTCCTGAATTACATTATTACACACAGTAAGAAGTACAATGTCAGTGTACAGTTTTCCTTGCTGAGGCACTCAGTTCAATAACAAGTGTGCCTACCACTAACAACATTTCTAGAATAGTTGAATTTGAACGACTTGGCTTCATTTTCTAATCAATTGTCTATTTATAACCCACCAATCCGGTATGAATAAACAGCCTGGATCACTGAAATAAGGGCCACATTTGTGCAGATATTGGGTCCTCAATAAACCATACATTTGATGAGGCACAGACCAGATAATTGCTACAGTTAGGAGATATTATATCACCTTTCCTCATCAGCTCTAGGTTTTGCCACGGAGGGGCCCTTTTTTTTTTTTTTTTTTTTTGTTTCTTTCTTTTCTTACCATTGGATTGAAAGATCTTGGGCATCCATTGTAATGGGGTCAATTGATAAAAAAGACGGAGGGAGTTTTGAATTAAAATATTTTTGATGTGACATCTTATCTGAAAAATGAGGCTTTACTTGACTTTTACTATGCCAGTAAAGTATCAAACTAGCCCAGGAGGAGGGTCCTGCGGTGAAGTATTCTCCAGGTAGGGATGCAAATGGGACGGTTGGGTCACAAAATATAAGTAGGTTTTGCCATGTAGGGGCCCATTTTCTTTGGTTTTTTTTCTTCTTTTTAACCATTGCATTGAAAGATCTCGGCCATCCAATGTAATGGGGTCAATTGATGGAAAGATTAGAATTTCAAAGTGAAGATCTGGGGGTCGTTGGATCACCTCATGGCCCACCCATGGAAAGGCAACGTCACCCTGTACCAATTCAATTTAGGGGCCTCAATTTCAACAATAGTACAATGACAAAAAACCAAATGCATAAAAACCAATCAATGCACTTGGAAGAAATCTGGCCTCTTCTTTTTCTTAATTCTTTGGTGCAGTGGGAACTAGAGCTGTAAACATATCCTGATAATGGTAGCCCTGGTCACACCTGTCAGCAATGTTGTTGGTCTTCCTTCTTAGGGAATCATCTTTGAGGCCTGAGCAGAAGAAGGGAGGGTCCTGCGGTGAAGCCTCCCCCAGGTATGGAAGCAAATGGGACAGTTGGGGGTCATAACTATACCGGATTTGGATTTGAATCTATATTCGTTTCTAAATAATGTAACTATGATTTAGAACCTATTTTGTTGGTTTTAGAACTACATCCAAAAGTACCCGGATCCGATTTTGGAACCAGGTCCAACTAATGGACCATGATCTAATTCTAGAACTGGTTTTAGCTTCTTTTCATTTTTTAAGTTTTACCTTCTTTTTTTTTAAGGATATCATTCAACTTATTACAATGCATTAAATCTACTACCTCCACGATTAAATATAAAGATGTCCAACAAAAGTTAATTTTGAGCTATAGTTTGCAACATTAAAGTCTCATGCGACGGGTCTTAAGTCCACGGGTTAGAACCTATATAGACCCAGAAACGGACCGGTTTATCAATAAGAACCTAAATTGAGTTCCAGAGATAGGTTCTAAACTTGGTTGCATGCACGAATTAGCCCCGAATTCTCTAAGGTGCTGTCTGAGAGAAACCTTGACTTGAAAGAGTGAGACTCCCACTTGAACCATTGAAAACAATTAAACGCCTTATTGGCATATGGGGTATCCCTAAATCCTACTCCAAACAATGAGATCAACCATTTTATAAAAGGTACATGATTAATGAATACACGTAAGACTGTGTTCTATCACAAAATCTCATGCTGTGACTAACTCTTATTGGAGTAAAGTTGGGATATAGGCCATATAATGAAGGGTCATGTATTTTGAGCGACTCGTATTTTCAACAGGTGGGTCTCACAATGGAGCTCCACTTCTTCAACTCAGGATTTTGCAGGCAAAACCAAAGAGGATTTGGACTATCCTATGAGTGTAAGGAGTGTGTTGGGTTTATTTCTTGTATTCAGAATTTACCGGAATAGTTCATCCGGTTGACGAACGACCGGGTTTAGGGTTATAGGTATTTTGGTCATTGTACCGGGTCTTTCTTAGATGCAAAGAAATGAGAGATTATATATATATAATGTAATTTGTAACTCTAGAATCTAATGAGAGTCAAGATGTGAGTCAATGCTCTTTTGTCGTGGACGCAGGCGCAATGCCAAACCATATGAGATCCTCGTCTTTCTCTTGTGTGGCATGATTGTTCGATCGCAGGTTTCACACTTCCATACTCATGCGCACAATAGAGTGAAACTCCCTAGTGGGGCCCACCTATTAAAAATACGAGTTGTTAAAAATAAACACCTATCATGTCGACTAGATGGTCCTTAAATTTTACCTCAGTAGGAGTTGGTCCCACCATTAGATTGGGTGTAAGACTAAAAATATGATATTATATGCTCAATCTAAGGACATATTTCTTTAGTAGAATTTCCACTAGAATTCGTCATGTTGGTAATTCATGACATTGATAGAATGCTTGTACTGATCTTGGCAATTAAAAATGCTATATTTCTTTGCTATTATTTTGAATTTCAGCTAATTGAATAGTCCCTATTATGCTTTTGAATTCTTAGAATTCAACATCAGGTTTCTTCTTCCGCGGCTTTTGATATCCCTTCGGGTAGATGAGAAAATCTACAAATGAAAAGGTCTTTTCATAAGCGGAACTAGAGGGATTTCTCTGGGATTTCTTTCCTACACCAAACAAAGAGGATTTCCGGTGCCTTGCCGGCACCCCATTTCCGCTAAAATGGGCTATGCACAAAAAGACCCTAAAGGTGAGTCCAACTCCTATGAGGTAAAACTTTCTAACATTAGGTATGGGAATTAGGCATGCATTTTGAGTGGCTCTAATTTTTAATATACGGGCCTCACTAGAAACTGAATACCTAGGAGTTCACAGGAAAACCAGATTGCAAAACGATTATAAAAGAGGTGAGGGGTGGAGATCTAATGGATATAAGGTATATATAAATTGGACCTTGACTTTCTTGGGTATTGAATTACTAAGGTGATGTCATGATGGTTGGGAATTTATTTCCCATCTTTCCTTGATTCAATTTCCATTAAAGAAGAGATTAGTTGATTAATCAATTTTAGATATTCACCTTTTGGTTCTTTATTTTCAACCACTTATAAAAATTACAATCTTAATATTAAATTGTATAGACAGTTCTGTTGGAGACATCCATGTGGACAGCCATGTGGAGCCACCTGAGCATTGATTCGAATGGACCATGAAAACCCCCACCCCATATTTACACCGAAATAGTTGGATTTGAACCTGTAATAATGAATTGAACCGTTGGATCGAGGGTTATAACTTTGGTATATAAAGTTGTAAAACTTGTGGGCCGTAGATCGCACGATTAAGATGATCTGATGGGCTTAAAATTCTGCACATAGGTAGGTTACATCTAAATCTTCCAATCCCCCACCTCCCATTGTTGTCTGTGCCCACAAGGCCATCCTCAAGGAGGTCCATGGGCACCGTATGTAGGAGAGCACAACTCTATAAAATAATATGATATCATTGGCTTTTGTATATAATCCGTGCGATGTAATTGATGACATATTAAACTCACTTCATTTTATAGGGTAATTCAGAGTGTCTAATATTACACTTGGATTTATATTCGCCCATAAAATTAAGAAGGAAATAACTAAACTTATATTTAAAAAGGGAATGCAGATCCTCCTAGTCTTTAGCCTAGAGAAGTTCTGAGTTAGGATGAGTGAAACTCCACGGCGGAGACTATTTATCAAAATCCAAAAAGTTCAAAATAAACTCATTCCACGTATGACGTGTATCATCAAATTTTATGTAAATCTGAATTAGTTTGACCATTGGATTGATACATCTTATATGCATATTAGTAATCACATTTTTCATAAATCAATCATTCCAATAGTGGCAAAAACACTTGGGTCTATAGGTTACCCGATAAAACTGGCCGGAGTTGATTTTTAAGGTTTCAGATTTGGATTTTAATGGTGGACTCCAATGTGGAGTATCACTCCTTTCAGAAATTTTCTAGGTTAAAGTCTCGTGATGGGATCCGGACTCCAAAACAGGCTGCTTGTTGCTGTTATTTGGCCTATTAATCGAAACAAGTTGGTGGTGCCCTGTCCTGTCGATGACCAAGATTGAGAAAGGATTCCATCCAATAACCTCAACCATCATGCACAGTGCATTGATTGAATGATTAAGATATCTCCAGCTGATGTCATTTTCACTGGGTAAAGGATGAAAGAGAAACAACATAAGAGAGAGTTGAATGGACAAATGAGCAGCGAGACTATCGACAGCTTACTACACTAATGTAAGCTTTTCACAGAAAGTAGAATTGAAAACTATCACACATACAACCCCACAAGACTACAAGCACCAACAAACTTCAAACCATATCAACCAACCAATAAGCAGTCAAGAGAGAAGAAGAAGAAGAAGAAGACATACTACAAATACAAAACAAAATATCAACTCTCTCCACATCCAAAAGAAAAACCCAGAAAGATGTCTTCTTTTCTCTCACTCTGTACACTCTTTCTATTCTTCTTCTTCTTCTTTTCACTTTCCTTTCCAACCCTTTCTATATCTATCTCTACTTCACAGTCATACCAAACCTTCATAATCCTTGTAGACTCCCACTCCAAACCCTCTCCTTTCCAGTCCCACAAGCATTGGTACTCTTCTCTCATCTCTCCCTCTTCTCCTTCACCTTTCATCCACATTTACAACACTCTCTTCCACGGATTCTCAGCTTCTCTAACACCCCACAAATCAAAACACCTGAAGAAATCCCATGGAATCCTAGCCGTCTATCCTGACTCCATCTTACACATCCACACCACCCGATCTCCTTCTTTCCTCGGCCTCGACAGACCCACTTCACCTCTCACCAATCTCTCCCACGACGGATCCGATACCATTATCGGATTTCTCGATACGGGTATCTGGCCCGAGAGAAGAAGCTTCGCGGATCACAACATGGGTCCAATCCCGACCCGATGGCGGGGAGAGTGCGAGGAAGGAGAAGGATTCGTCGGGTCCACCTGCAACCGCAAGCTTATCGGGGCCCGATTCTTTTCTGGCGGGTACGACGCATCCCCTGTCGGACCCATCAACGATACGGCGGAGTTTCGGTCCCCGAGAGACTCAAACGGGCACGGCACACACGTTGCATCCGTAGCGGCCGGGTCTCGGGTCAGCGGAGCGGGTTTTCGGGGTTTCGCCAAAGGCGTTGCGAGAGGAATGGCGCCCAAGGCACGGATCGCCATCTACAAGGTCTGCTGGAAATCGGGTTGCCTGCTATCCGACGTGTGCAAGGCGCTCGAAAAAGCCGTTTCGGATGGTGTAGATATCGTATCGGTTTCGCTTGGGTCGTCCTCTGCCCCGTTCTATCTCGACCCGTTCGCTGTCGCGTCGTTTCGGGCGTTCCAAACGGGCGTCCTCGTAGCGGTTTCGGCGGGAAACGAAGGACCCGATCCGGGTACGATAGTGAATTCCCCTCCTTGGATCCTGACCGTTGGTGCTGGAACCATCGATCGAGATTTCCCCGCGTCCGTGGTCCTTGGCGATGGTCAAAGAGTCAGCGGAGTCTCACTCGCTCCCGAGACCGAGTTGACTCGGCTGGCTCGGAAACCTCACTCGCTCTTCTCTGCGGGCAAAATCTCCTCTCCCTCCAACGCTCCGTCGCCCGAGTCCGTACGCGGGAGAGTCGTGCTCTGCATGGTTGACCGCCACGTGTCCCGGGTCGCAGTCGGGGCCTCGCTAAAATACGCCGGGGCTGCGGCAATGATACTCTCTCATGGCGATCTCGACCCGAAAGGGATCCTCGCGGAGCCGCACGTGATACCCACCGTCGCAATCAACGTGGAAGAAGCGGACCGGATTGATGAATACATCAAACGTGGCAACCATCCAACGGCTCTGATTTTATCTGAGGGAAAGGATAGATTGGAAGTGGGACCCGCACCAATGGTGGCTTCCTTCTCCTCAAGGGGTCCGAATCGGGCCATGCCCGCTATACTAAAGCCGGATCTACTCGCACCCGGGATCAACATACTCGGATCCTGGACGGACGCGACCGCACCGTCCAATTTCGCGCACGACATCCAACGGTCTGAATTCAACATAATGTCAGGAACATCCATGGCGTGCCCACACGTGTCCGGTGTAGCCGCACTGATCAAAGCGGCCCACCCGGATTGGGGCCCAAGTGAGATCAAGTCCGCCCTGATGACGACTGCCTCGTCGCGCACGAGAGCTTATCCGAGGACACTCATCCGTGACGAAATGACGAACCACGCAGCGAGTCCTTTTGATATCGGGTCGGGCCACCTGCGGCCGGATCTTGCACTCGACCCGGGCCTTGTTTACGATTTGGATCATGAAGATTATGTGAGACATTTGTGTAGATTGAATTATACTGAGAAAGAGATTCGGATCGTGACGGGTATTCGGGTGTCTTGTCGGGTGGGTGATGAGAAATGGGAGCTAAACTATCCGGCATTTGTGGCAACATTGGAGGAAGTAGAAGAGGCCAAAGAGGTTGTGTTTGTGAGGAGGCTGAAGATGGTGAGTGAGGTGAGAAATGGGTTGGGGTGTATAGAGGAAAGGTGGTGGGATTAAAGGGCTATGATGTTTGGGTAGAGCCCAAGAGATTGAGCTTTAGAGGGGGGTTTGGAGAGAGATTGGGCTTCAAATTAGGGGTGAGAAAGGGGAAGAAAGAGGCTGGTTTTGACCAGGGTAGGAAAGGTTTGGCTGTTGGGGCTTTGGTGTGGAGGGAGGAAGGTGGGAAGCATGTGGTTAGGAGCCCTATTGTTGTTTTCTCAAAGGTGGAAATGTTAAAGAGTTTGACTTAAAAGAGTTTTGAGCTAGGATCTTCACTTGGGGAAAATCCTGAGTTGAAGAAGTGAGGCTCTACAATAGAATTCATCTATAGAAAATCTAAGCTGTTTAAAATGAAAGTCCCGAACTATATAACGTATTTTCAAATTTTATATTAATAGGAATTGATCTCACTATATGATTGACTGTTGACCCATCCAACATCCCAATCTGTTTTTGGATTGGTGCGGACCCATGAAATCGATTGGGGGGGAGGGGGGTGGTTCTATTGGGATGGGTCATGAGGCGAGCTTCGCTAGGTGGTATGTACAATAAGATGGATGCTACATATTAAATTTATAAGAACATTTGCAGGGGGGGGTGGTGTTTCTACTCGGATGGGTCGTGAAGCGGGCTTTGCTAGGTGGTATGTACCATAAGATAGATGGTACATACCACCTAGCAAAGCCCGCTTCACGACCCATCCGAGTAGAAACACCGGGGAAGAAAGAGGCTGGTTTTGACCAGGGTAGGAAAGGTTTGGCTGTTGGGGCTTTGGTGTGGAGGGAGGAAGGTGGGAAGCATGTGGTTAGGAGCCCTATTGTTGTTTTCTCAAAGGTGGAAATGTTAAAGAGTTTGACTTAAAAGAGTTTTGAGCTAGGATCTTCACTTGGGGAAAATCCTGAGTTGAAGAAGTGAGGCTCTACAATAGAATTCATCTATAGAAAATCTAAGCTGTTTAAAATGAAAGTCCCGAACTATATAACGTATTTTCAAATTTTATGTTAATAGGAATTGATCTCACTATATGATTGACTGTTGACCCATCCAACATCCCAATCTGTTTTTGGATTGGTGCGGACCCATGAAATCGATTGGGGGGGAGGGGGGTGGTTCTATTGGGATGGGTCATGAGGCGAGCTTCGCTAGGTGGTATGTACAATAAGATGGATGCTACATATTAAATTTATAAGAACATTTGCGGGGGGGGGGGGGGGGGGGGGGGTGGTGTTTCTACTCGGATGGGTCGTGAAGCGGGCTTTGCTAGGTGGTATGTACCATCTATGGTACATACCACCTAGCAAAGCCCGCTTCACGACCCATCCGAGTAGAAACCCCCCCCCCCCCCATGCAAATGTTTTTATAAATTTAATATGTACCATCCATCTTATTGTACATACCACCTAGCGAAGCCCGCCTCATGACCCATCCCAATAGAAACACACCCTTGCTAGGTGGTATGTACCATAAGATAGATGGTACATAATAAATTTATAAGAACATTTGCCTCAAATGCTTAATTATATAGTGACATCAGCTTTTATAGGAGCAAAATTTGAAAAATAATATATATTAGGAGGACTTTCATTTTAAGTAGCTTGGTTTTTTAACCGGCAGTTAACTCGGATTTTCTTCAAGTAAAAGTCTCAGACGATCCTGACTCATTTAGAGTTTTATTAGTTACTTAAAGGGGAGGTCCTAACCCGGTTTTATTTTGATAACTCAAAACTCGATTCTAAATCAATGGTTCACTGAGTCGGGTCGGGTTGAGTGGGAGAGTGATTGAGTCTTGACAGGGACCCAACCAATGTGGTAATATAATATACTCAAATAGAGTCTCAGTAAGATTAGTGAGGTTGATTGAGGCCCAACTCAGTGGACTCAGTTTCGGTAATAATTGCTAGGACAGGGACAGGGCAGAATTTATAAAACCTATCTAATCATTACACCCATTTTGACCTAAAAGGTTACTGCAATAGTCTAGTCAAAGGAGCTGAATAAGACTAACTGGCAGCGGTGAATAAATGTCGTTCTGGGGGAGACCACATAAATCTGTGATATTTTAGAAAGTTTTTGGAGAGCCATTGGCTCTTGATCTGCTGTATTGTAACAAGTTGCTCTCCAATGCTTGTAAATACCAATCTACTAAGTTGCAAGAAATCAAGTCCAGATGTTGATAATGTCCAATCAAAAGCCATGAATTTGGCAATGAAATTTAGAACTTCATTGTTCAAGGATTCTAGCTCAACTTATTAATCATGTTTGGTGATGGTTGCAGAATTTATGAGGAATCCATGAATTTAAGTATTTCTTAGTGGCCTTGGAACATGGATTTATCGCCAATGATTTGTATAGTTGAGGATTTTATATTGATTTTATTGCTTATCCAAGGATATAGTTGAGAAAGATTGGCTTGGGTACACAAATCTGTGATGATTTTATTAAAAGTCTTTGAAGATTTACAATTGCAAAATATGGATTTTTCACAATTTTATAACAGTGAAAATCTTTTTTCCGATGATTTGGTTGCTAAACATAGTCATAAAGATCAAAGTCCTCTATGATTGGTTGAAACAAGAAGGTATTCTTCAATGGCATATGAGAAAAAAAAAAGTTAGATAGAGTGGTTTAGGATTAACAATATATATAGATAATTATCTCTTGAGTCATATAAAGATTTCCACGCACACCTATTGTGGGGCCCATCAAGGGATGGGATTAAGGCTATGGGAATTGAAAGATCTGATTGATTTCTACTTGTTTACAATGCATGGGGCCCACTTGATGATTCTAATCCTTTGATGAATGGCCCACAAATTCCCATTCAATTTTGATGGGTGTTAAAAAAAATTAGTGTATTTATAAATTTTTTTTGAAGAAACAGGTCAGGTGAGATACATAAATGGCCGTTCAGATAATCTTTTTATAATGGATAATGAATTAAGGAGAAATGTAAAAACGATTATCCAGGCATGGCTGATTAAATCAAATTCCTAAATAGTCAATATCTTATATAATCAAATGAATACCCACCCACAACCTAGTAATTCAATTTTTGGAAAGTGAAGTTCAATCTGTATCTGTACCTCATACCCTCTACCCTCATCTCTTTAAAAAATGATGCACTCTAATCTATTCACATATATCAATCCAGCTACTAATACTCTAGGAAGAGATCATAGTGGTTTCAAGGACTCTAGGTAATGAGGGAGCATCCTTGAGGTCTTTGACGTAAAAGGTCTACTTTCATGGGCACGACGTTCGCTAAACCTACACAAATGCATACTAAACAAATTCCAAACGTTTCAAACAAAAGACCCGGAGAACAAAACCCACACCCTAAGCTAGTCCACCTACTCCAAAGTAGGTATAGATAATCAAAACTTCTTTAAATGAACCTGACCTCGATTTAAAGAAGTTTTGACAATCACAAGATTGCCCTTTTAGAGATGACAAATTATGGGTGTCCATTGAATGATAATGTCCTGCAATTAGCATGATAAGATCATCATGTCCTTATGATTATGAGTTCGGTCTATCTGAGGTGGGGTCCACTACATGATTCTCTTGGATCCATGTGTACCATTGTGCTTGAATCATATATCCTGAGTTTGAGTCTGCCCTGACCAATTGTAGTGACTCTTATGATGATGGCCCATGCATCAGATTGATCAAGAGAATCCCATCCATCTCATTTTGCCCCTAGCAAATTGCCAGAGTACCCACTTTTGATTTAGCTGTTCCATTGTCACCGACAAAAAAACATCCTCATACATGTCTAGAAAAATTGGGTAATGAAACTAGTAGTGATTGATTTGGATCCATTGATGAGACAGGAATTCCATGCCATTTAAAGTGAAAAGGACTGGTGTCCACCAGATCCACCAAACTTGAGTGGTCCATGATTTTACAGTGGGAGACATTGTGTGGGGCCTACTGTCTGATGGTTGGGGAGCCACTGATCTACCTCTGTATCCTTTTCTGTTAGCCAACTCAAAGGTTTCTTCTGTTTTGACTAGAAGGGTTCATTTGGTGGACATTTTTACCTTGGCCCATTCGGTAATTTTATTTGTGAAGTAAAGTAAAGTCAAGTAAAGTTAAGCATCAAATTAAAAGCACTTTAATTCAAAATCCCTCCATCTTTTTTAAAAAAAAGTAAAAAATGTTAGATTGTATGGACTTAATCCATCAGTTGATGTGATAAATTGATTAATTTCTTTATTTATCAATAAAATCATGCTTTACTTTCGTGAGATGAATGTCATTTGATTACTTTATACACATGACCAATACATATGATATAATGGTTCATGAGTTGAACCGGGTCTCATTAGTATATTAGATGTGATATATGTGTGTGGATGAGATGCACGCACGGGAGATATATGTCACAAATCTTATACTTAAAATATCTTCTAATCAGTGATGAGACTGGGCATCTCATCTGATAAGGTTGTAGCACTTTGATCACTATGAGATAGTGTGATTTGTCTCGATCATCAGAATGGAAGATTCTGGATCATAGTGCTGGTACATTGGATGTATTGAATGACCATGAGAAGCACCTTATGGAATTCCGTCTCAATAATAAGATCTGCTCTCATAATTCCCTAGCAATAGGCTCTCAATCTTGAGATATTGATGAACTCAAGTTTCTATCTATTCATTTGCTTTGAGTCATCAATGAGTGAGGCCAGCTGTAGGTCAACACCTCGGTGTCTTGGGTATGTGGTAGTAGGACTGTGGGAACATTGAATGATCAAGATGGAATCTATCTCTATTATCCCCTTGTGCCAATTAATGGATTTGTCATTAGTAAGTGCGCACCTATCTCAATTAAGAGTTAATTGGATGGTACTGATGATCACTGTAATTAATTGGGGCTCAAGGATAATAAGATATGGAACTTGGATTGGAAGAGACAAATATATTCCAATTGATCCATGGACATTGATAGAGGGGCCTACTTGTGGTAATAGGGAAGTTTAGGGTCTTCTATGTAATTTATTCCTAAGACTGGAGTGCAATTGCATTTATATAGTGGTATTATTTGCAATTAACTGTGGGCCTGGATTGCACATGAGATGTGGGGTCGCGGAGTCCCAGTTGGAGCCAGCTTTCTAAGGAATCTCTAGTGGTCCCCACGCTAGCCCAAGTTATTAGAAAGATACTAATTATAGTAGAACTCTAAAAGGAAATAGAAAGTTGTTATTTCTATTAGAAGTGAGACTTCTAATAGTGGTAATAGTAAGTTACTAATTATAATGAAAGTGAGACTTCTATTTTAGAAAGAAGAGAGTTACTAATTGTTAGAGAAGTAAGACTTCTATTTCAATTAGATAACATAGAAGAGAAGCTTGCTTTTAGCAATAAATAGAGGACATAAGAGGTCTTGGACGTCCAATGCAAAATCCCACCTAGGGATTCACGCCCATGCCTTTTGTGCAAGAGTTGCACATGTTTTGTCTTCTCTCTTCCCTCTTCTAGTTCTCTTCTAGTTTTCTTGAGAGTTTTTCTCTTGGAGATCCCACCCATCTTCTTGAGAAAAGAGAATCTGATACGGGTCATAGCATGGAAGATCAAAATGTCTTGGAGATTCCTATTTGATAAGTGAAAGAGTTTCATCATCAAATAAAGATACAAATTCTCCATTAGAGCACAACCGAGCTCCAAATGTATAATCTACTTCGTTGCATGTTGTAGATTTTTATGGATGCTTATAAGGTGCTTGTTTCTATCTTTTAGATAGTTTTCTTTACTGTACATGATCTCGAGATTGAGGGTTTATGCATCCTGGATTGGGTTTTTGGCCTTATGGGTATTTGATCCCTAAGTCAAGTGGGTCAAAAGTTTTGAAAATCTATCCACGAAGCCTACCTACTTCCAACAAAAAAAGCAACTACTTTATTCACTAAAAGATTTAAAAAAAAACTCCATTTCCCGATACAAAAAGTCAAAAATATTCATCCCAAACAACTAAAAATAAAATATCATCATAACCCATTTATATTTTATTTTCTCTCTTTATTTCACTTCACTTCACTTTATTTTAAAAGTAAAATTACCAAACGGCCTACAGGTTTCTTTAAATCCTGAAATGAAGAGGTGGTTATCTTAATTTTAAAATTTTGGGAAAATGTTCATACATTTTAAAGGGATTATTTGGCTAGAAGGATAAGAGGCAAATAACAATTTTGTCCTTGATTTTCCATGATATCGCACAAAATTAACGGCAAGAATGTAATTTGTCACTCGCACTTCATTGTAGGACCTTGTAGTATTTTAAAACTCGACATTTGTGTGTTTCAAGGTTTGAGGACATTTCTATGGTAAAAATCCGTTTCATCGTTTGTTAAATGAGTAAGCCGATGTCAATGCACTGGTAGCTCAGTTGATGAGGCACCTCCATTCTATAAAAAATAAATAGGGATCAATCATTGGTTGTAGTGTTGATGGTGAGGGGTTTGGGTGATTGCGTTTGTGGAAGTGCCCAATAAGTTTGTGCTCCATCCGAGGATGCATTGTGAGGAAATAACCTGGCATCTTAGGATATATTTGTGTAATGCTGAGATTTTGTGCTCTGCATAAACTATTAAGAAACTAGTGACAAAAGTCAATCTGTGGCCTTTTTCTCTTTTTACACTAGAAAGGGATGTTTATATTCACATAAAAGGCAAAGAGTCCAAGAAGAGAGTAAAGTACTTTATACATGCTAAAATTAAAATATAAACTAGACAAAACAAAACAAGCTAAAAATCCTATTAAGGGACTCCCAAAATGAGCACTGCCCATGCTAAGCTGCTCTCCCTGAATTGAGGACCATGAATATGCTCTTCTTCTCACAATGTAATCTCATCTTGTAGATATAGTTTATGTTGTGGTGCAGCGAAAAATCTATAATAGACACACAGATGATTCGCGCACACAATCAAGCAATCAATGACACACCAAACAAAAAAAAAAGGAAAGATAATATATGTAGTTCAGCAGCGTGCCTATATTCACAAGGAAGAGCACTAGACTATCGTTTCTTTCGTACTTATAGTTAGGATTATAATTACAACAATATATACCTTAATATGAAAACTAAAATACCCTCAAACTCTATTACATTCTTGCTAAACCAATTGCTGATCCAGTTAACACACAACATAAGACATGTCCCAACAGTTTATGGACATATTGCATGTGATTGTAGTGTGATAGAGATTGATTAGAAGAATAAGGGGTGATAGAGATTGATTAGAAGACTTAGGGGTCGTTTGTCTATGCACATTTACATATGTAAATCGAGAATATGTGTAGCATTTACACATCAGTCATGTCTGTGTACAATTATTTACGCATTTTGTGTGTAAATGAGATGTGTAAATGGTGTGAAAATGGACCCATTTTCACACCAAAATTTGATCACCTGTTGAGGTGGGAAAAAAAAAGAATACCAAAATGGGTGGGATTTGAAAGAACACATGTTGGAAGCGGACGCTGTTTCCATTAAACAAGTTTTGGTTTCGAGACCCCCCAAATGCATGAAAAAAAAAAAAAAAGAAGTTCAAGAGTCGAGAACTCTCATAAAAAGGATGATACTGTGTCTTGCTCCCATACTGCGTCTTTCTCCCTGCGTGGCTGCATCTCTCTTCCTGCGTGGCTGCGTCTCTCTCCCCGCGTGGTCACCCAAGCATCTCGTCTTCTTCATGTGAAGGTAATACAACACTCTGCTAATGAACAAATAGGTTCATAAGCATTTCTCTAGCAAGAGAACCATCATGATCTTGAGCATCATGATATGAGCACAAATACTGTTTCTTTACCAGTATTTCTGATAGGGCATCACGATCTTGAGCACAAATGGGTTCTTGACTTTATGAAGATAATGGTTTTAGGTCGCCACATCTCCAATCAGATGCCTATTAAATTGCTGTGTTTTCTTTGCATTGATTTGTTGATGTATTCTACATTTGTTTGTAAAAAATCATGTGTTTCATTTATTCAAGTATGATGGTTTGATGTGTTCTTTCTCGGTTCTTCTAACATGTAGTCCTCTAAGGTCCACTGTTTTGCTGAATTTAGTTTGTTGCAATGTTCACTACTCATCATAAATTAAGGAACGCATGCTGCCTTTTAAGTGTTTGATGAAATTCCTATTAGAAGAAGTTAAAGAGTAGTTATATTTAGAAGAACTAGGCGTGAGCTGAAAGTTTAGTTACTCATCACAGTTGTGACATTGTATTAAATCCTTAAAACGTTTTTTCCCTAAAGACTTAATAATCTCAAATGTTCTTGATGGTATTCAATTAGTTATGACAATCCATTCACATCCTTGATCACACAGAAGTCTCCATTTTAACATAACTCCTCATATCATGTATTTACTAGTACAAAACAACATCAAAATGATTAAAAATGAAGAAAGAAAAATAGAAAAAGAAGAGAGGATGATAGGAGACGTGGATGAGTGAGACAGAACTTGGAGAGTGTACCAATGTGGTTATAATTTGTGATTAGACTGTTTCACTCATATAAGATTAAGTCTAATCTCTGTTGATTACATCAAATAAAAAGTAAGTAATAATGGTAACTATTAGAAGCAAAACAAATCAATTATTGACAGAAACATATTCGTCTAGTGTAGGGTATGCCATATTCCCTAGCAACATGTGATTTCCACACATGACATGACAATGACTTACTTTCCCCCAAGGTATTCTGTTATTATCTTTCACATCTTGCTTGGATAAGATTGTGTCCACTTGAAATCTTCTACGACCTTATGCGAAGATATATACCAGTTGATTTGTTTTTTAGAAAAAAAGGAGTTGAAGCTATTGATGTGTTGCTGAGGTTTTTTACAACATTGGAGGTTTATATCTTCTTGAAAAAGATCTGTTGAATCTTGGGGATTTAACCTTTTTCTAGAGGACATAGAGATTGGCTTTCTGTAAGACAGTCCTAGATGTGGAAACTCCCTGGATTGGGATTCTTCTCTGTATTATGTTATGATGCAACTGTTCCATAAATCAGCTTAGTTCGTGTTTTTAACTTTACTTTAGTTTTGTGGATATATTTATGTGGATTGGATGATATGTGGGTCTCTCTATGCTGAAGTTCAGAATTGCTGAATTTGATGTCTGAAACTGGGTCTCTAAATTACATTTTGGCCAAAATATATTGTTGTGGGATTTTAAAACTACAAGCAACTTGTGGATACACTTTGAACTGATGGTTTCATTGGAATGAGCTTGCTTGGTATATATTTTGTTGCACTCAAGCACTTGATACGCACCTTGCTCGTTTTGACATGGGCAGGACCAAATGCACATGGCATTATGCGATCCACCTGCATGCAAGGTGTATAGTTGTATAAGTAGGGCCTCCTCAAAATGCAAGTGATTCAAATTTCATCTTAGAGGGTTGACTATGGAATGTATCAAAAGAAAAATATGGTCATAGCCATTGGGTGAGGGTCCTCCAAGAACAAGTTTTCTAATTGTTCATTTTGAAGGTCCTTCATTCAAAGGCTATGATCACCCAGTCAATATGAAACTCAGGCCATGCTATCAAGTTTTCTAATTGTTAAAGTTATGCCAACTTCCATATAAAATGTCTAAAGGTTAAAGCATACCTATCTAGGACATCCTATTTCGATGCTATTTGATTACTATGCATTAATTGTTTTTATCCGTGTAAGACATTGGCACTAGTATGATGTGGCTGGATAGGGTTTGAGGTTTTGTATGTGTTCAACTTCCATTTTGAGTTATCATCTTTGAATTTAATATGTTCTGTTTCATTTATATTTAATTATTTTTAATACTTGACAATTTGATAGAAGCATGGAACATCTGCTATCATGTCTAACACTGGTACACATGTTTATGTTATATTAAGCATTTGATGATGCAGTTCACACCTCATATAAACTGATAAAAAAAACCTTCAGCGCTAGAGGTTCTGCCAGTTTTAAAAGCATTACCATTTTAGTAAATAAGTTGTCAATATATTGACCAAAAACTAAAAGCTGAGATAAACATGTATTATGTTCTGCTGAATCTAACTATGTTGAACTGATTTTTTTTTTTGTTGCAAAATAAAATCCACTTCATTCATAAGGAACATTTTAGACCTAATGCTCTGCTTAAGCTAGGTTCTTCTTCTATACATCAGTTTACCTCTATGGGTAGCTATTGAGAAAACAATGACCCTTTTTTATGTCTCTGAAACTAGCTCAGCTGAATGAGTTTCTTGATGATTGTAGCCTGATTTCCAGCCAAGTACAGATATAAGGTTAGGATACTCAAATATTGAGCCCTGATCACCTGCGCAGCTCTTACCCTGCACACCTGTGCGCATCTCATAACAATGAAGGGGAAGTTGGGGGATCCAAGAATCTGGATGAGCCCTACCTTTACATAAAATTTTAGGCCCATTATATCATCCTAACCCCTTGATCTGTAGCCAACAAGTTTAAAAGCTTAATATAATTTTTTTTACCCTGTATCTAATGGTCTAGGTCCAATAGATCTGTGCAAACCCATAGGATCCGGAGACATTAAATCAAAGTGTGTGTTTGTGATTTGAATTAGTGGTCAGTAAGAGGGAACACATGAATATGCAGCCAACTGCTATTGTTTCATTAGCACTCAGACCACTGAACACTCTAAAAAGACAACCATCCCAACGTTTACCTGAGTAGATCATATCATTCACAAGAGGGAACACATGAATCTCCATCCCTTACAACACGTCTAATAGGAGCTATAAGAAAGCCAGCAGGCCTGGTAGCTATAAGAAACATTCATGCCCTGATAAGGAACATATAGTTTGTTCATATATGTAAAATTACACAGCAAGTCATGAGTATCTTCATTTTGAGGCTATCCCTTGCATATGTACAAATCAGTTATGCTAAAGTTATGTACACAACAAGTCATGAGTATCTTCATTTATGAATGTAAATCTATCTAAAGTTGTATCTTTTCTTAACAATTTTGTTCCATTTTAGAAATGGATACTGAACAAGTTGAAGACCATGTTCAATCCATCCAAGTTGAGACACCAACCGGAACCAAGCGTGGTAGAAGAGAAAAGAAGAATATTTTATGGACGGACTACTCTAATGATTACTTGATGGACTTATTTATAGAACAAGTAAAGCTTGGGAGAAAAGATGAAGGTGGGTATACCACTAAAGGGTGAAAAGAGATAGAACGAAAAATGATGGAAAAGTTTGGAGATGACTATGATAAAAGTAAAATTAGAAATCGCCTTAGAACATTAAAAACCCGTTACAAACAGATTAAGACTTTGATTGGCCTAAGTGGGTTTGGATGGGATGATAAGGAGAAAAGGGTTACTGCAGAAGACCAAGTCTGGGATGACTATGTCAAGGTGAGTGGGTCATTAATTTTCAGTTAAAATAATATTTCATCAATTGTTTAAGTTATAAACTATTTACTTTGTATTGTCCAATTTGTATACTTTAGGTACATCCTGATTATGCAAAGTATTGGGGAAAAAGTTGCGCCGACTATGAAAAGTTGGTCATTATATATGGAGATACAATTGCATATGGAAGAGATGTGGTACTGACAAACCAACGCCCACCACATCCGATCTCAGGCCCCCAAGTACCAATTGATGAAGTGGCAGTACAGTCATCTAGTTCAGATGAGATGGCTAAATGTTTCAAAAGCCCCGCGTACTAGAAAAGACACAAATGCAAGTTCTCGACGCAATGTACGAGGTGAAGCTAAATCTGATAATGAAATTGTGCGTGTAGTAAAGGAGATGACTGCCACACCTGTCTATAGTGCTGAAAAATTGAACCAATCACGAAGCAGATGTTGTCGCTGCTGTTCAGGAGCTAGAATTAGACAAATCTCTACGTGGAAAAGCGCTTAGGATGCTAAGGGATCCACAAGCGTCAAGTCATTCCTTGCATTTCGTACCAAGGGGGGTCGACGTGATTGGATTTTGGAGGAATTAAGTGATGATATCTAGTAGTGTTATGTTGGACCCAGTGTGGTTTTTTTTTTTTTAGACTACAGTAGTTTTATTGCATTTTGGACGGTATTTAATATTATAGTGTTATGTTGGACCAAGTGTGACTTCTCTATTTAATTTTTTAAAATTTTGGCACTCTTTTATATTTTATTGTTATGTTAGTATTATTTGACTTTTCTTTCTTATCCAATTGTTGTGTTTGCTTTTCATTTAGATGGACAATGTTGAGTTATCATGTGACAATAATGTTTCTATGAATGGGCTAAAATAGTTACTCACTTTTTTTTATGTGTGAATTGATTATGAAGCAGTATAAAGTAATGGACATAAAGAAGAAGATCATTTTTTGGTGGTTGGTAGCACTATCAACGGTCGTCATTATGCTTGTAAACCATCATTGTAAACAGAAGAGGATCAAAAGGAGGAGAGTTCATAATTCATCTTTAACTGGCCATGACTTTACACAATACCTCATTAATGGTCATGAGCGTTTAACATATGATTTACTTCGTATGAGGATTGATGTGTTCTTGGAGTTATGTGATTTCTTGAAAAGAGAAAGGTTATTACGTGCAACTAAAAATGTCACTGTAGAAGAACAAGTTGCCATCTTCCTAAATACGGTAGGCCACAGTGAGCTTAATCTGGTCATGCAAATTCAGTTTCAATATTCAAGCCAAACAATTAGCAAGTACTTTAATGTTGTGAAGTGCTTTTATATATATGTCCCGATTATGTTAAAGTTCTTGAACCTGAAACACCAACGCCGGCACATATTGCTTCAAATCGAATATTCTACCCATTTTTCAAGGTAATTAAGTAATCAGGTTATCAACTTTTTTCTTAATTCTTTATGACAAATTGTTTAAATTGTTAACGATTGCGCAAGATTGTATTGGTGTTATTGATGGCACCTATGTTCCAGCATGGGGTCCTAGTTAAAGATCATCAACGTTATCATTGTAGAGAGGGATTCATTGCCCAAAATGTGATGGCAGCTGTAGGTTTTGACATGCTCTTTTAGTTTGTATGTGCCGGCTTTGAAGGCTCAACCAATGATCAAAAAGTCCTTTCTGATATTCTACAAAACAGAGGAATATATAATATGCAAGTTCCAGAAGGTAAATTGTAGTTCTGTTTAATTTAATTATATATATACTAAACTTGTCATTTTAATTCTTAATATGAAAGTACTTTCTTATTGATGCTAGTTATGCTCATAAGCGAGGTTTTATTGGACCCTATCGTGGAACCCAATATCACTTAAAGGAATATGGACCTCAAGCATTAGCTCCAAGGACGTCGACTGAGCTTTTTAACTTTCATCATTCAAAACTTCGAAATATTGTGGAAAAAACATTTGTCCTGTGGAAGGAACGATTTCCTATTTTGACGCATATACCACGGAATTATCCTGTAAAAACACAAGCAAAAATTGTCAATGCTTGTGCTGTAATACACAATTTCATCATGACGCGAAATCCCTACAATGATGAATTGTACCAACGTCATTATCATGAAGTGATAAATATTGACCAAGAAGACAATGAAGATGATGCAGTTGAGGACGAGTCTGGCAGCCAATATGCTTATCGCCTCAAAGATACAATAGCGTCAAATATGTGGAATGCATCAACAAATAGAAGAGCCAGTGCAGCGCAAATAATGCAGTGAATTCGGTTAAATGAGCACTAGATGCAATGAATCATCTTTTTCATGGGTGGACATACTATCATTTTTTGAAATGAAATTCGAAATATATATTTTGTGAAGATGGAGTTCTTCTATTTTGAAATATTTGTTTTGTAAGGTAAAGTACCAAACATGTTGGAATGCATTTTGTAAAGTTGATCATTCATAGAAATTTATATTTTTGAAAAGTATATTTCATGTTGAAAGACATGTTCCTTTTGAGGGATATAAAATGCAGATGAAACCTTTGATATAAGATGGGCCTTTTTGTCTCTTGTTCATATTATTATAGCAGAATTTAATTCAATGATTAACTATTGTTTACAAGATCATCTAATAAATTTACACATGTCATTGAAACAAACATGGTAAAATGAATCACATGTGTAAATGGTGTGAAAATGATGCTATTAGACAAACGTTGTAAAAATAAACGCATGTGTAAACCTTACATAGTTAAAATTTGAATATTCATCATTTACATGTGTAAATTATATTTACAAATTATATTTACATATCCCATGCGTAAAAGACAAACGACCCTTAAGGTGTGATGAGTTTAACTAAGATATATAGCTTATCTACCATGGTATATTTGCTCTTATGTAGGAAAAAGGAAAAAAAAAAAAAAAAATTGGCACTAATTGAAAAAACCTAGACACTTAAAAATTTGCTTCCATGACTTCTTAAGATTCCAAGCAAAACATTCAGATTCTTAAAGACTTTCAAAATGAATCAATCACTCTCAATAATAAGAATGAGTTAATCACCCTCAATAATACGTAATTGGACTCGCGAAGTAATGTAGTACATGAACCTTTGTAAAAGGGCTTGAAGTTCAGCTTCTAGAGAATGGTGAGCTTTTAATTTGAGAGGAACAGGTGATGGATATGGATACGGAGACTCCGACGCATGGCAGGAGATCTATGTGCTTTCCGGTGATTAGGAAGCTCCGCGGATCTCTTCACATCTGTCTAACCTATGGGAATGGAGAGTATCCAACCCTAGGGCTTCCTTATCTTTATATAGACAAGTCCCAAAGAGTCACACTTATTGGAGACTTCTTCGTCAATAAACCCATATCTATTGATCCTATTGGGAGTTTTATTTGTGGGGATAGATTAAGTCTTACCATAAGTAGGATTGTATTCTCCGTTAGCCTACGCCCTGCTTGATCTGATATGGGACCCCTGGGGCCACACGATTTCTTACAATAGGCTAGCTACATTTTTTATTTATTGAAATTTGATATTTCCTCCTAGAATAGTGCTTTTGTTTTGAGGGATTAAAGGAACCATTAAAACTCAGCTTGGCCCAATCCTTTGGAGGCACTCAATAAATGGAAGGAAGGCCAACATCTGATGGACTTAATTTCAGATCTAGAGCTACCTTCTAATGATGAATGAGGTTTAGGCTTTTAGCTAAAAATGAAGGTGGGTTTAGAGAGTGTAGCTAAAATAAATAAGAATTCCTTGATTTTCAAATCTACCATGCAATGATAAGGCGTATCATATGGTCTATCTTTATATATAGCTGTCACTTGTCAGTGTAATCAGACCCAAACCATTGGGGTCAAAAGTTTGGCCCAGATGTAGAATTTTACAGATTGGGTCCTGTATGCAAAGAGGTCCAACTGGACCCATTCTCATCAAGCTGGGTAGGTCAGGTATAATAGAACCCAGATATTCGGTTCAATCTACCTGGGCCGGATTGAGGCCTTGCCTGCACTTTGGCCTCATTTCTAGATGTTAATTGATCCATCTCTCGGGCTTTAAAATACATCCAATTTGGAAATTCCTTAGTTTCTGTGTTGCCTAAATCATACTTGTTTCATCTGGGTCAGATCATCTATTATGACTAGAGCCTTTGAGATAGATTAGGTGATGTCTCTGCCCTTTTTTTTTTTAACATGGCATGCCGAGGGGTTTAGCCCATGAGTAATTGGCCACAGCCCACATAAGTTAACATAGTTTTTGTGTTGAATAAATCATACCTGTTTCACCTGGGTTGGATCATCTAGTATGACTAGAGCCTTTGAGATGGATTAGGTGCAATTCCTGCCCATTTTTTTTAACATGGGATGCCGTAGGGTTTAGCCCATTAGTAATTGGGCCCAACCCGCATAATCTTAAGTTTCTTCAGCTGGCCATTCCTACCAAAACCTCGAGGCGTTAATAGATGCAGCATTAATACTTTTCAATACCTCCCCTTGGGTGGAGCCCACCCCACAATACATAAGTTAATTAAAAAAGGGAAGCAGAAAGAAAAGGGAAGTAGAAAGAATCCAGTGGGGGCAGGATTTCTAAGTGGTCCTAGTGTTTGCTTTCTGGACATAAGGAAGAGAGAAGAAGGGGAGAAAGAAAAGAAGATTTTTCTTTGATTTTAAAGTTTGTTGTCTTTTTGATGCCTTGGTATTTAAAAGGATTTTGAGTTGACATGTAAGAAATAACATTATATATTCTCTTATTTGATATCACACACACGTTTTGGTCATTGAGGTAAGAACTTGTAAAAAAATGGAAGTGTTGTGCTCATTTACTTTTATTTATACACTTTTTATTCTACACCATAATTCCAAAACCCTGCGCCCTCTTTCTATACCTTTTTTCCGAATGCCCCACCCTGGGTTGTTTTGGGAAAGAAAGCCTGCACGCGTGGGAAGAGGGCAGCATACCCAGGGAGACAAAGTTTCTTACCTGTGGAGTAACTCCTAATTCTCTTTTCCTTCTCGTTAAAAGGGTTTTCGAGGTAAATCTTGTGGATGTCTTGTGAAAGTGCGTTTATTAGAATGGGCGTTCGTCCAATAACCAATGCAAAATTATCTACCAATCACACATTACAAGAAGGCAGACACCATCTTTTATGAGGAAACCCTATCAAGGGAGAAAAACCACGATCTGAAGTCAATAACTCTTGAACAGTTACAAGATATACTCATAGGTCCCTTTTCCAGTAAGTACATCGACCTTGTTCTTCTTGTACAACTTCTCATGTTGCAATGACTTCCCCGCCGTGCACCGTTCCCCGCACTTGATCCAGCAATATATTGTCAACCAAGATGAACAATCTTTTATAAAAGAGTAAAAGCAACAAACCTTTTAGAGCAAATCTTCGGAACAACCTCTTAATGGCTTTAGAGAATCAAAGAATATCTCCTACGATCTTCTCACCTCAGATTAATGAGAGAATTACTTGATGCACTTTTTATCTTCAATATGCACACCTAGGGTTTAGAGCAATATCCTTTATATAGCCCCAAATTTGTGCCTTAGTATTTGAACACAAATATAACTCAAAGTGGGAAACACCAATCTCAAAAGGAAACAAATCCGCAGCCAAATTCTTAAAAACTCCCGTCATCCGATCGATCGGGTCAAGCCTCTGTTTTTGAAATTTCTCTCTGTCAGCGCTGTTAACTATGACTTGACAAACATCCAATCAATCGGACCTCGTGGGCTCACCCGGACTTCTTTTGAATTCTTCTCCGTCTTCGCTTCAGCTCTTCCAGTGACACAATCATAGTCCATTATAAAATAAATAGAAAACACAACTCAATGGACCCAGAGTCTTGTCCAACCCATGAATTAGTCAAAACAAATAAAATCCTAACATCTTGGTGTTTTTTTTTTTAATCTTTGGTGTGACTTGATATTTTATTTAAAATTTCTTGATTCTCATGGATACCAACTCCTAAATTTTTTTTCTACCAAATAAAAAACACTTCTAAATTTTTTATTTTTTTACTTGATTGACAGATACATGAAAGTCTTCTCTTCCCACCAGTCATGGGCCCAGTGCTTAACCCATGGGCTTGAAAACCCATCGACCCTTGATGAAACCATGGAGCCCAACCCTACAATTATTAGTGTTGACAATATTGTTGTTGTAAATGGTTCTCGAGACTTTTAGCTTCCATGATACAACATGGTGTACATTTGAAAATATGATTTTGTTTAGAATCACTTAACTGAATAGACTGATTAGATTAGAGATTGAAAGATCACCCATCACAAAGATGAGAACAAGAGGTTAAGACTTGAAATAATTTTTTCCTTCTTGTGTATTTGTTGCGTGTGAAACTTTAATTTGTTTCCTTTTGTATTTGTTGCGTGAGACTTGCTTGATTGTATGATTAGCTTGCCTTGGACAATAAATAATAGAGTAGATAATGATGGTGACCTTAGTGCAGGTAGAGTATCAGATTAATGAAACATCATCTCAGGAATAAAACTTCTCATGATTATAAAATAAAGGCAAACAACATTTATGGTTGCCACATCTTCTCCATTTCTTCCCTTACAAGGCATTTCTATGCAAATATTGGGCCCCCTTTGCTAAAGATCTGGTATGGAGGTTGACAAAACTTTCCACATACATCCAAAGATACAAGGTTGTTGTGGATCATGCACCTACTAAAAATAGACTCTACGAATGGGGTTTTTTTTTTTTCTTTTCTTTTTTTTTTATGCTTTTATATTCATTCCATTTCAATTACAGATTTAATTACCTTGGGTCAGATGATGGATAATGACAACCATTGACTTTAATTATCGGATATTGTCAAAACAACATAATTAATTGCATTATTAGATAGGATGGTTATGATAACCATTGATTTTAATCATCGAGTTGTTGACAAATGACCATTGCAACTTATTTTTTGTATGACTAGCTATGACAATTATAAGAGCCCATAAGCTAGACCCTTCTCACACTCATTATATCCTCATACCTCTCTGCTGAAATACTCTTCAATACTCTCCTTAGGGTGGAACTCAATCGGTGCACATATCTCAAAATGCACGTTTTTTCTAGTGTTGAGACATTTCTTATGGGGTTCGAACTTGTGATTGATTGGCTTTAATACCATATAAAATTGCCTTAGCTAACCATTCCTACGAAAACCTCGAGGCCTTAGTAAAGACAGCATGAATTCTTTTCCATAGTATATTGAGAATAATGGGCAACTTAATAGCCGGGAGTCCGTTCTCACCCTACTAGCTACCTGGTGTTTGATTCTAAGGTCATCTCTAGTGCATCTGCAAGCGGTCTTCTCTCCTACAAGTGTTCTCTGCCTTGATAGTGCCGGGCCTAAGTTCACTTTGGTACCAAAGAAAAACAACTTAATAATATATTATCACCATTTATCTATGGGGATCTGAAATCTATACCTACCATGATTTGATTAGGGAGAATTTTTAGTCATACCCACCAAGAAAAAGCATTACAGTGAGCCCCACAAAAGTGTTCACAAATTTTGAACTTGGGAACTATTGGCAACCAAAATTCCCTTATGAGCATATATGACATATGATCAGAAGTAAAAACCAGTTATAAAAATGTAATCTTTGGGCACAAATTGAGGTTTTTTTTTTTTTTATAATACTTTAACTTAAAAAAAAAAACTTAAAATGTCTCATAATTGCATATAAACACAATGAAATCTGACATTTAAAAAATAAAAATATATTTCAGTTCGATCAGGGACATGAAAGATATGTAACCCGCAGATCACTGGATAGCAACTTAATGCTTTGTTCCTTTTTTGGGTGAACACTTCCTTTAAAGATGCCTTTTGTTTTCTTAAACACCTTCTTCAAGCTTTGCCCCCAGATAGTGACCATGATTGGAAGAATTGCCAAAATATTTTCCTCTATTCACATCTGAGAAGTCTCAGCCCGCAGTACTATGGAGAAATTGTGCTCCTCCTAGTTTGGCAAACCTGCTGCAAGCCTTGCTCTCAAATCTTTCCGCAGGATTTTGCCTGAAGGGCCCTTTGGAATTGAGTCCACAAAGAAGACCCGATTAATCCTTTTGTAGAACACCACCTACATGATCATAAAATACAATACCCAAATCAATCAAAAGGCCAAATAGATTATTATCATAATTCATAAGATCTTGTTCAAGTGGGTGCAACTTGGGCTGGGCCAAATCAGATTTTTGTAACCTTCACAGAACTCGGGTCGAGCTCGGTTTCGGGCCTTAGGTATGCACTCCAATTTGATAAGGGTACCCGATTTGTATTTGACAAATGCTTAGTAGTACAAAGGATCTCCATATCAGCAACTTGGGTCAAGCTTTAGCTGGGCCAGTACCTGACCCATCCGAGTTGCAATTGCAACCCCTACTATCTGGTAATGTTTTGATCTTGGTTTGACTCATGCCACTTGCTTTCATGTGGGTTCGACCACATAAGATTAATTGATCGGCTACTGGGCCCACATGGAATTTTTCAGCAAGTACATTGGGTGCCCCCCTAGTTCAAATTAGATGGTGAAAAGAATCATTCATCTAGTGGACACCTATGGATGGTTGATGAAAATCAAAACTTCTTGTCCTGAATTGGGGATGTGTCCCTGTTTTGTTTTGCTGCAAGATTTTTATGAGGAACATTTTTTTTTTTTTTACCTGTTTTGCTATGAATTGCTTGATCTCCTCCTCAGTGATATTAGAGCCATTGGATTGGACAACAAATGCAACAGGGACTTCTCCAGCAAGAACATCTTTCATTCTGAAAAGCCAAACAAAATTGATCAGATCCTTACAAAACTAATGAAGAGAGAGAGAAATTCAATGGATCAAGTGTAATTAAATTGATCGAGTCTAATTATCTTTTGAATACTTACGGAACAACAGCAGCATCTGCAACATTTGGATGGGTGATAAGCATGGCTTCTAGCTCAGCAGGGGCCACCTGAAATCCTTTGTATTTGATCAGCTCCTTGAGTCGATCAACGATGAAGATCTCATCATCATCATCGACGTAGCCAATGTCCCCTGTGTGTAACCATCCTTCCTTGTCGATGGTCATTTTTGTGGCCTCTGGATCATTTAGATAGCCTGGATGATCAATTGTCATTAACCAAGTTAATACACGCATTACAAGCAATCTTTATTTTGTCTTTACAATCAATGCAAGCAAGAGATTATAGAGGTGACGACAGATCTGGGTCAAGCCCACACCCGCGGAAGCCCGAATCAGAAAACACCAGACTCAGGTCATTTGGTGGGCTCAATGAGCAAGACTCAGATATAAGTTTTGGGTCCAAGATCCTTATTGGGCCAGACCTGGATCCTAATTTCAACCCTCAATGGGTTGAAGAAAATTAGGCTTCGACCAACCCCACGGAATTGAAAAAAAAAAAAAAAAAAAGCCTTAGCTCAACATTGCCTCCATTAGCCCCACTTGCAATCCTACTTCAAAACATTCTGGGCCACATTTTTCGACCCTCAAATCGCGATCAGACCCATCTCTTGGATCTTATCAGGTGACCCACCATGCATTTTTCATTTTTGTTTTTAGTCTTTGGGTAGAACACAGTTGGTACTTAGCAAGTCGGCAAACGATTGTCCTCATTCTCATGAGAGTTGGTGAGAAGGTGATGGGTCACCTCCACTTGTAAGAATCACTTTCACCTGTTTGGTTGGGTCTGATCCAAGACATTTTGTACTTTGGTGGAACCACCACAAATACTAAACTATCCTTGGCTTGGGTTTAGGTGGCCAACTTTCTCCTTTTCATATTGATTATGCTGGCCTAAATTTCCTCTCAACTTTTCAACCATGCCTTGAAAAAGACACCTTCCTTTCTCTTAAAAACTAAGAAAAAAAGAGCCAAAAACAACAAAGTTGGATTTATATCCCAAGTGGGCCACATGAAAGGGTGTGATTTGTATTGTACCTTTCATGATCTGAGATCCTCTGATGCAAATCTCTCCAGCTTGATTGCGTGGGAGAGAGGACCCCGTTTCTGGGTCAACTATTTTCAACTCGGCATTTCTCACGACTGTTCCACATGAGCCTGATTTTATTTCGAATGGCTCCTTCGCAAACGCCAAACACATGGATAGCACTGGTCCGGCCTCTGTCATTCCATAGCCCTGTGTGCATACAGTACAAAAAAACCATCATCCAATGTCACAAACTGAGAAGATATTTGACAACTATGGGGTCTGACTTGGTCAATTTTATATGTGATTCATGTGTTTCAGATCGGAAATGAAGATGAAGAATAATACTTATACAAGTAATGTTCATGTCACGCTACCCTCACCCCCATGGAGATATAAATAAATGAATTTGGATCAGTATAAGATTTGTCTCGGACATTGTGTATATAACATAGAGAGAAATTGAATCTACTATCACAAGTGGGCCACTGTACACATTCAAACTATGTATACGAGTCTAAAACAAAGTCCTAGGTACGTAGAAGAAACCTCCAAGTTCGTAAAAAATCAATGTGAGGACTGGGCTGACTGGCCACGTAGAGCAATCCAATTCCACACCCAAATGGTCCCTAAGCACACAATAAATGAAACAATCACCACGTTGCTGGTCCCAGTATCCTAGGCACTGTTATAGATGTTGAAAAGGTCTGGGGTACAAGTGCAGGCCATAACCTTACAAATAACTGCAGTCCAAATCATGGACAACAATCTTAGCCATCAAACTTATGGCAGTTGATCAATCAGGCCGATAAAAATAAACTGATCACCCATCTTTATCCAAACATCAATTTTAAGATTAGCATAGGTGTCCATATCAGACCTAATTAACACCTGCTCAACCATATAATTCCAATAATTTGTACGATTGATATGAGCAAATAAAGTTGATAAGAGCCAATAGGGACTATCACCCAACTTTATCTACTACTACTAAAAATTATTAGACACCAATATAGTTGATATCATGAAAATGGTTCACATCACCTTCCTTTCCTTCTTAAATAAGTGGTTTAGTATCAATTCATGCAACTAAAATCATTAGATGATTATGAACCTTCCATCATCATCATCATCATCTTCTTCTTCTTCTTCTTATTATTAGCTTGTGATCAGTGAAACCCACAAATGGGACAATCAAGATCATATTGATCACTCTCATCTTTGCCCCATTCCATTAATTTGTGGGATCAATGAACCCCATAAGTTGGACGCTCATGATCAAATTAATCATCATCATCATCATCATCTTACCCTTATTCATTTATATGGGGTAATCAACCAACCCCACAAATTGGACATCCATAATCATCAAATCACCCACCAAAAACTAGAACTAAGAAAGACCCACGAACCAGAATCAAACAAAAAGATGAGATTAGAAGTGATTTAAATTACCTGACCAAGTTTAGCATTGGGAAACTTAGCTCTAACAGTGTCTTCAAGCTCCTTCCCCATGGGTGCAGCTCCAGACATGACTGTCCTAATCGACGACAGATCATAGCGGTCCACCTCCGGGCTCTTGGAGATGGCCAGCACGATCGGTGGAACGAACGGCGCGATCGTCACCTTATATTTCTGCACCAGCTCCAGCAACGCGACAATGTCAAACTTCTGCATTATCAGAATCGCAGCTCCTACTCTCAGCGCACAGAGAAGCACCGAATTCAGAGAGTATATATGAAACAATGGCAGCACGCAAAGCACCACGTCCTCCTCCTTGAAGTATAGATTCGGATTATCGCCGTCCACTTGCTGGGCCACACTCGTGATCAGGCCTTTATGCGTCAGCATCACCCCCTTGGGCAGCCCCGTCGTCCCTGACGAGTACGGCAGCGCCACCACGTCGTCCGGCGATATATCAACCTCCGGAAGCTCCTCCTCGTCGGCCTCGGCCAGCTCGGAGAAGTGCATGCAGCCTTCTACCGCCTTATCGGTACAAACCACCTTCACGTCAGACTCCTGCATGAGCTCCCTCAGCTTGTCCACGTACTGGGATTGTGTAATCACTACACGTGCGTTGCAGGCTTTGGCCTGCTTGGAGACTTCTTGTGGGGTGTAGAAGGGGTTGGCGGTGGTGGTGGTGGCGCCGCGGTAGGAGGCGCCGAGGAAGGCGAAGACGAATTCGGGGGAGTTGGGGAGGAGGATCATGATGACATCGCCCTTTTCGACTCCGAGGTGGTGGAGTCCGGCGGCGACTTTGCGGGAGGTGAGCTCGACGTCGGCGTAGGTGAAGATGTGGCCAGTGGCGCCATCGATGATGCAAGGGCGGTCTGCAAATTGGTGGATGTTTTGGAAGCAGTAGGAGTGGAGGGGGATGTGATTGGGGATGTAGATGTCAGGGAGCTTTGATCTGAAGATGTGGTCCTTTGGAGACTCCATGAGAGATTTTGGAGATATGGGTATGTTGAACAAGGAGAAGATTTGATGTTTTTGGAGAGCTTCTTGAGAGATCTTGGTCTTCTTGTTCTTCCTTGTCTTTGTTGGTGGTGGTGGTGGTGTTGTGGTGGGTGTCTCCTGAGAGGGAAAGGGAGGATGAGAGGAAGGTTAATATAGGGGAAAGGGGAGGGAGGGAGGAGGGTAGAATGGGGATTTTGGGTTTTTGTTGGGGGTGGAAAGGGTGAAAGGAAATGGAGAGGGTGGTGGGGGAGGGTTGGTGAGGCTGCCTTTGGGTGTTTGGGTGTTGGTGGAGGGCCTTGTTGACTAGAGACTTAGACGTGCCACGTAGGATTTTACCTACTCCTTGTATGACCTTTCTCACCTACTACTACACTGCGCCGGAGGGGCTAAGATGCGCGTGACGCGGTTGTGGCGTCACTTCGCTTGATCAATTCGTTTTTTTTTTTTTTTAAATGATGATGTTTGTTTGTTGAGAAAATTATCTTAGATGTCCAGGGCACCAGAATCACCTTTATAAGTTCTTGCAGCAGTAAAGAGTATTAAGTCGTTTTTTCTAGTTTATTGGAATGATGATATCGTCGCTTATTTTAATTAAGGAAGAACAGATAGGTAAGATTATTGTCGCTCAAACCAAAGTAACAAAATTGTTGTAGGGTCTTTACTTTTATAGATGAATTACGAGGGCCATTTTAGTGCTTCGACCATATAAGGTAATTTTCTCGGTAATTTCCTCTCATTTGTTTCGTGGTTGGTTTTGTACTTTGTATCTTTTGATTTAGTACTTAATTTGTCTCCGATTTTTCTTCTTGTAGTATGGAGGTTTGGGGTCAATGGATGGGTCTTTTAGTTTTTTTTTTTAGTCTCCCTTTTTTTCTCGTAGCCGGGATGGATCATGGATAAGGTGGATTGTTTTTTTTTTTTATCCTTTTCTTTTCTTTTCCTATTTTTGGGGTTTGGGTTGGGGGAGTGGTTTTAAAAGGAGGATTGTCATTGTTTTAGTACTCCCTTTTTTTTTTCTCTCTCGTAGCTCAATGGACATGATGGACTGATAGTCCGGATTAGAAAAACCAGAGTTGATCATTGTTTTAGTACGCCTTTTTTTTTCTCTCTCTTGACCCAATGGACATGATGGACTGCTAGTCCGGATTAGAAAAACCAGAGTTGAAGGAATAAAGCTTCATGTGGGTCCCACCTGTTGTAGGTCAAAGTGGCTTGTTAAGGCCCTTGTAGAATTCTACCCACATCAAAATTGGTTTCTTAAAAAAGGTCCCTTGGGGCCTGTTTGATGATGGAAAGCATTTCTAACATGAATTCCTATTGGTAGGAATTCCGGATAAAATTACTAACACGATATCGCTAAATGCATGCTACGTATCAGATATGACTTTAGATCCTGTTTCTTTACTAAAATTTGTTTGGTGTTTGGTTGAGTACTTTACATCTTTTGATTTAGTACTTAATTTGTCTCTTTTTTTTTTTTTTTTTTTTTTTTTTTTTTTTTTTTTTTGAGGTTTTGTTTATATGGTGTTTGGTGTAGTACTTTTTAGTCTCCCTTTTTCCTCATAGCCTCATAGCTTGGATGGACAAGGTAGATTTTAACTTTTTTTTTCTTTATTTTTTTGTGGGGTAAAAGGTGGATTGTCAATGTTTTTGTACTTTTAGTCTCCGTTTTCTTTTTTCTTCTCCCGAAGCCCAATGGACATGATGAACTGATGGTCCGATTAGAAAAATCTGACTTGAAGAAGTGGAGCTTCATATGGGTCCCACCTGTTTTAGGGCAAAGTGGGTTGTTAAGGCGGTAAGGACCTTGTAGAATTTTACCCACATCAAAATTGGTTACTTAAATAATAAATAAGCTCCCTTGGGGCCTGTTTGATGATGGAAAGCATTTCAAACATGAATTTCTATTGTCAGGAATTCCGGATAGAATTACAAAGGCTGTCCCTAGGAATTCCAAATTCCTATTTGATTGGGTTTTGAGGGTGGGAATTTGCCAAACTGACCATGTGGGTAGAAAGTCATTTTCGGCCACCCAAACTCTCTCAGAATTCTAACAGCCATGCTACTTGTCCCGAGAATCGGTCCTCGGGACAAGCCCGACTCCACATACCAGGGGTATTTTGGTCATTTGCCTCCTGAGGACCGATCCTCGGGACAAGCAGACTTTTTCGAATTCTAAATGCTATCTTACAATTGTCATTTTGAAGAGCAGTGCTACATGGACCGATCCAGAGCCCGGGCTCTGGACCGATCACATGTAGACTTTTCAATTGAAAAGTCTACATGTGATCGGTCCAGACTCCAGAGCTCGGGCTCCGGATCGGTCAAGGTAGACTTTTTCCATTTTGAAATTCTACTTTCTTGGGGACAACATTTGGAATTTCTCAAATTCTCTAGCATGATATCCCAAATGCATGCAACGTACCAAATATGACTTTAGACCCTGTTTCTTTACTGGGATTTAGAGAATTCATGTTTGGAGAATTTTAAGATTCTCCAAAAGCTGTCCATGGGGTGGAGTTCCTAAATCCTCCCCTCAGGTGGAGCATCCAGAACTTGTGAGATGTTGAAATTTAAGGATATCCATAGGTTAAAGTAGACAGGCACTTATAGTGGTTGAAATATGGTGTTGTTCTTACAAAGAAACACTGCATTAGAAAATACCAAGGGATAGCAAGGAGACAACAATTATGTCACGGCTAAAAATTCCTGACCGCAATAATTCCCATAAAAAATTCTAGTAAAAGAACATGCCCTTACAAGATTGACCTTTGATAAAACGCAAGTGACATGATTTTATCTAGTTTCTATTATCACATTTTTAAATTATATGGTCAATTTTATAGTAGAGGTAGCTCCTATTCCATTTTAATTTGTAGACGCCAATATATTAAAAAGGATCTTATTTAAAGCGGCTTAGATTTTCAATAGGTGGACTTTACTATAGATTTACACTCGTGTGGATTACTCCAAGTCAAAGGCTTGTAGGATCTACACCCCATGGATTTTTTAAGGGTGTTATCGATCATGTGACTTTGTTCTTCTGTCAAATTCTGGATGGGGCAAATAAGGAGGAGTCTATTTCCAGGGATTTTTTTGAATCCTATTGTATCATTGAATTCATTGGACCATGACAATATTCCTCAAAACAATGTTAAAATAAAAGGACTTCTTTTCCTATGCCTCTATTTCTACTTTTACACAAACCACCATGAACAATCTGATCACCTAGCACCCATTTATCCTCCATGGATGGATTAATTATCATCTAAGTTTGACGCTAATCCGAATATCATTTACTGAATTTATCACAAATCACAGTTCATTATATAAAGTTAGTAAACTTTCTGATGGTTTATTTTTTAATTGATCATAGTGATAATCGCCCCACCTTCATCCCAATCCATATTTATCCATCCACTCGTTGTCTTTTTTTTATTGTTAGGCACCTAAGCCCCCAGCAGAATTAGTCAGTCTCTTATATTTAGACATTAACTATGCTTTCAAATTTATCTTTTGTGCAGCCAAATTCTCTGGCACTACTAAGGGTTATTCCTAATTGGGGAATCAAGGGAACTTCCCAAGTTCCAAACATATACCTCCTGATCTATGATGAAAGTATTCCAAACATTTACCTTCTCCATAGGATAATATCTTACTTTGTGTCTAGAAAAGTCTATCACACCAATACTGGCCATTATGACAACCTATTTGAATAAGGAAGTGAGGCCTGGTTGATAAAAGATATTGCAAGGTTTTACTTTATTTTTTCTCAAAATAAAAGAAAGAAGACCACTCAACCAACTATTGTTATCTAAATGCCAACATGCACCATGTTGGTCAGCCAAATTGCTTGCTTGATGGCTCTATTTGATAGAGAAAAGAGTTGTGAATTAGGCATCTACAAAATCATCTCTATCGAATTCTCTCAACTATTTGATCCAAAGCAATCAGGATGAGCTTAAGCAGAAGCTCGAGGCGATAATTATTGGCTCAACTTAAATAGAAGTATATGTGGATTTCGCCCATTTATTAAATGGTCTTTATGGGCCTAGCCCATCATGGAAACAATGTAACCCTGAGCTCAAGTCAAATAGAGCTCAAGCTTGCTCAAGGGATGCATGTCAAGCCAAGTTCTAGCAGAGCTCATCAAGCTGAAGCTCAAGCCTCTCAGGTTCGGCTTAGTGGCACCCCCTATTTTATTCATTCTAAAAGGATTATTGTTGCCTAAAAGCACCTAGAAAGTAGAAACCATTATGTACATCAGTACATGCATATTTACTCATTAATAACATGAATCAAACAATAAAATACCTGTTTCAAATTAGGCCAATGATGTGGATATTGTTCAAAAAGTTGACTACAATTAGGCCATCCACCAGTCCCATGGTTTTCTAAAAGCATGCTTAGACATGACTTGGGTACGAAAGTAGCTATTGTGGAGACCATAGAAATATCTCTCTCTAGGACTCATTTTGTGATGTTCTGGAGTCCCACATGTAGAGCTCACACATTTACTTTGCGAGAGGCCTTTTGTTGTATTGAGGCCCACCAACAATTAAACCATGAGGCATGTGGGCCAAAGCGGACAATGTATATAAAAATTTGCGTACACTATTACTATCACTCATTACTTCTTCTTTTTCAAATAAGAGCAATTGGCAAGTCATGAAACATTTTTGGCCCAAATATTTAACTGATTCAGTGAGGCCTATTTAAAACTTATGCTTTGTGGAAAGGCGGCTTGGACCCAGCCCATTCCATTGACAGCCCTAATAAAAACTTAATCAAGTTTTAATTTGAATAATAAGATTTAGAAGACCTGATCATTTATGAAAAATTAAGACACCTTAGTCCTTTCCAAATTTTAAGGATTGGTTTGATCATGAAAGTAAGAAGAAAAGTTGGAGATTCTCTCCACTAAAAGTCCCTCTACCTTTAACAATTTACTAGTAAAAAAAATGCAGAAACTCCCATCATGTCTATAGAACCATTAATTGGTGCCCTTGATTGGAAAACATGAGTTTAAAAGTTAAAAGATCAAAAGAACTAAAATTTTCTACCATGAAAGGCACTTAATTGTGTCATTTATTAAATTCAGTTTGAGCTTATTACCTTTTGCCTTTTATAAATAACTAACTTCCATTACACCAAATAACACCGATATGTAATTGTTTAATAAAAAGATGTCAAAAGTAGTTACATGGAATAAGGACCCAAGCCCATGTGGGTCATGCCCTTGCTAAACATAGGTTATTGTATTAGTTTTCATTATCCATGCCAGTAGAATTCAAAGTAACTGGACAAAAACATGGGGACTATTGGATATTTTTTTTGTAGTGGAAGTATCATAGCTGGAGTGGATGAATGGCCAATGTTATATTCCACCAACCCAAGACCAGGAATCTCCATCCACATGTTGGGTCAAGTATGGGTTCCTTTATTTGCCAAAATGACACATAAATTTGTCTTTGGATCTACTGTCAAATATATTTGTGTTAATGAGACACCAGCATTTGTACTATGTGGTCCATCTTCCAGGAAATGGTCTTTGCTCTTCAGAATCAACCCTTCTACATGGACAAACTTTTTGGCATGAATTTGTGACAAACTCCCATGTGGCACAATCCTAGAGGTGCTTTTTCCCCCTCTCTCAAAAGTTGCACCTCTAAGATTGTGCCACATGGGAGTTTGTCACAAATTCATGCCAAAAAGTTTGTCCATTTAGACTTTTTGCTTCAGAATTGGCAACCCCATGAGTCGGAGGTCAAAAGTCTGGAGGTTGAGTTGGCAAGGGATACCCTAATAATTAAAAGAAAATCTGTTATAATGTGATATAACAGTAAGACCCACCAAATGAACGGTTGAGATGGATCATCCAAGATTTCTTTTATTATTATTTTGGGGTGAGGGGGTTGTCCACAACAACTGACTAGTGGGTCCCATGAGTTTAGGTACTCCGGCTGCATACCAAGTCAAATATGTATGACCCAATCATAGAAGCATGATGAGATGACAAGAATATCCCTCACCAACCATGACATGTCTTGTTCCTTCAATGTTTTACTTTGTCAAAATAAGGGTCTCCTTCCACTAAATAACAGATGTGATGCATTTGATTTTATTAGTAGATAAACTTGTTCAAGTTCACTGTTCACTGCTCACCAATATATATTCAAATCAGTCGTTCTGTGGCCTGAATGTTGAAGACAATGTCAAACACAACAAGAAAACAATCACTTTTTACCAAAACATTAACCAAGAAAACCAAACAAAAAAACAGTCACAGCATCATCTTAAAAATGGGAAAACCTAACTTCTCATTCTGTCCAATATTCCTATATATTGTAGTGGATCACCAATTCAATATTAAACACTACTGAGTCAAATCACTCCGCGATGACTCTATCCGAATTTGTGGAATTAGTCAGGCTGTTAACGGGCGTTTAGTTACTTGGTTACACAAACGACCCGAACCAAGTAATTCGGGTTTTGACCCTTTTAGGGCCCGATTGTAAATCGGATCAAGACTCAATAAGTTAGCTGTTGAGGCTTGATTTATCATTTAATTCTAGGGAGAGGTATGTCTATAAATCATTAGCAATAGCAGATTACCAAATGGGAATTGTGTACATTTATTTCTTGTTGTGTATACATTTGATACATTAGAAGTTTCTCCTGCATTTGAAATTATCTTTTCCTGATTACCCATGCGTCTATTGATCCAAGCAATTGCAATCTGGTCCAAAACCAAATATATCATGGATCTGAATAAATTAAAAAAAAATCCGTACCCATTTACAATGAATACAAAATTCTCCCTGATATAATTTTTTTTAAAAAGACCTTGACACATATTTATTGTATTTTCAATATTTTATTGTGCAATCAAATCGACTACGTAAACATTAATGTGTACTTATTTTTCACAAAAAGAAAAAAAATTAACAAGCTCAGTGAGGGTAGGAGGAAAATTCTCAAACCAAAGCCTAGAGGTAGAACAACTACAACCCCATTGAGCAAGAAGATTCTCAAAGTGTTTGTTAAAATTGTAACTTTCTATCTTAACTGTTTTTTTTTCCCCCTCATCTGTTCTTAACTAGTTATGGTTACGAAATTTGTGCACACAAAATGTAGGGATTACAGTAATTTTGCACATGGAGTTTATGACAAAAATTCACTTATTCTTCTAATAAACATGAGCTGTTCTTCAATTTTTTTTAAATTACTATCAGAACTATAATGTGTCCGACTAGTTAGGGATTTATAAATTAAGAATAAAATATATCAAGTTGCAAGGGTGTGGCCACAGGCCGGGTGACTTATTTTGAATGGCTAAACAAGATATAGTTATTTAATAGCTCTAGATCCAATGGAAAGCTTCAATAAAATTTTTTCTTCTTTTTAAACTATTTCGAAACTTTTAAACATGTAAGCCATCTTACAAAATGTTTTTTATGACGAGGAACCCACCGTTCCTTTTACGGTCGATCATTGATAAAACTCCAGATAACACATCACAACCCACTAGCAATGTGTATATCGGGTAAGGCTCCAAATGCGGGGAATCAGACCTCCAACTCATTACTCGATTTTGTAACTACTCGAACAAATTACTTGTGGGTTTAAATGGAGGTATTTTAAAATACCTTAGTTTTCTCTCTCTTAGCTTCTCTCTCCTTCTCTTAGTTAACATATCTCAAACTCATGACCTCCATTTAAATGGAGTTGTTTTAGTCACCCTAGAATTTGTTATAAGTAATAACAATTTAGATATGAATTTCTTGGTTGACACATTTTCAGGAGAAACAACCATTTCTATATTTTGAATTCAAGGAAATATCTTCGGTAGGCCCACCACTACACATGATAATCAAAGATCACGGTGAAATTGAAAGGTTCTACTGTTATAAATAAGGACTTAATTATGGATACAAAAGAATTGTACAATCACATAACTTAACCATCTATTTAAAAGCTCCAAAGTACATATTTTATAAGTATATATAAAACAATTGGAAGTGTCAGAACATTGAAAATAAAAAGGCCAACCAAGAGTAAAAAGCCAAAAATTAGACAAGCTCCCAAACTCAACCTCATAAAATATGGTATCATTCAACAGCCTAGATATAGACAAGACGTCGGCACCACATGTATTTAACAAATGGTACCATGAACTCTAATTCATTAACCTTTTCAGTGTTATGATCCATAAAGTTAGATTAGTCTTGAGCTATTTCCAAAACCAATTGCTTTGGAATATACCTTCAGAAAATGGACATGAACATAATGCAATGCAAATTTGTCGTCTATATGTATCAATGTTGCATGTAGTTGTCTAAGAGATCCGTTTGCCTTTTACGTATGAGATAGAAAAATGGATTTTACAATCATAAATGTTACACATGAATAGCTTACATATGCAAATGTTACACATGTGAATCACTGCCTTAACACGTCTATCAAATCACCATTTTCACAAGAGCAAATGAGTGCGAACAAGTGGCCATGTGCATCAATTATTCACATGTATAAATGAGTGCAAACAAACAAACGCAGTAAGTTAATCACTAACTATATATACAAATAGTCATATTTACCTTAATTACAAATGGTCGTATTGTGCATCAATTATTCACATGTATAAATAAGTGCAAACAAACAAACGCAGTAAGTTAATCACTAACTATATATACAAATAGTCATATTTACCTTAATTGCAAATGGTCGTATTGTTTTATATATATATATATATATATATACATATATATATATATATATATATATATATATATATATATAGAGACACACACACAGACACACATATGCACACACTTAATTAGAAAGCTCCAAAACAATCAAAGAAAGTTGGTATCTATTGCCTTCATATGCATAAATGGCTTATGCCTGTCACAGACAGATCACGTTTTGAAGATGCTGGTTATGCTAAAAGGTTATGGGGGTGGTAGGTAAATGTGGGAGAGTGTTATTGGGAGGGAGGGTTGGTAAGTGGTCGGCCCATGACAATCCTAATGTAAGTTCCTTAATATATCTTTTCAATGGCTTCTTCTCCTGTTCTTATACCAACCACACCCTCCAATCTATTATGACGTTTTCTAGCCTCCCATTTTGTTGTTTCAGGGTTGGTGAGATAGCAACCCTTTGGTTATGTTTCAGTACTCTTTGGGACAACTCCAAATAGAAATCTATAGAGATCTGAAGTACTCATTTGGTGGGCCATTTGGTAGGGAACAAAATGGTATGCATCGACCATTTGTGTGATGCAGAGCTGTTGTATGTTGCACTCAAAACATGACAGTCTGTTTCAACTTTCAACACATACATCAAATATATCACATATGGATATCTAGAGTAAATTAAGTACTATATATGTGAAGGACAAGGCTTTGCAACACAGGATTCCCTTTTTTGTCTTTATTTTCTCAGCACTAGATACCCAAAAAAATAATAAATATAAAAAATTAAAAATTATTCCTTATTTTTGAAAAATCCTCAGCGCTGCACAAATGTGTTTGAATAGATTTCTTTAAAAATCCATACATATTGACCCATTTGATGATATTTGAAACCGTTCTATCACTGCTAATGGTTCATGACCATTGGATTACAGAAAAAGGCATACTTAAAAGCATTCAAATGCAGGAGGGACGGATAGAAAGGGAAGAAAAGGGGCAGAGATTAAAGGACTTGCAATCTTGACTTGGCACCCATTCGATTCCCCCCCGAGTTGAGTAACTCAGCGAGTCTTGGTTCCTCAAAATGGTTGGGAGACTCGTTCAAATTGAGTCAAATCAAGTGGAGTGGCATTGGAAGTTAAATCCACACAAATGCACACCTGGCAAACTTGGATGCTACACGACATCGGTCGACATCAATACGGGCCTGACCAATTTATGTGGCTGCAATTGAAATGCACGGATGGGGGGTGTAGGCCGGCCTAACTCAATACACCAGGTTTGGAAACGGCCTCTACATTTGTGGATTAGATCAGTGTCCTTTTCTGCTAAGTCAACTTTTCAGGAGCATTTAGGTCCATCCATCTATCTCCAGTTCTTGAAATGTGATAGTTCAGTGTTCAGTAAAGGACTCTGGACAATGCCAGGGACCATTCCACAACAGATGACTCATGAAATAGGATGTCTACCACATATTATTGTTACCCGAGTGGTACCATATAGGTCGGGTCGGGTCGGATCGGGTTTAGGAACGGTCGGTAATATATGCTACCCAATCCTTTTTTTTTTTTAGCCTCCCACTAGGATTGCCATCAGATTAGAGTCAATCAACTTACACCCATTTAAACTATATTGACTGATGAATTTAATAAGTTTTTTTGTCACTGCTAAATTTGGGGACCTTGTACGTCGATTATTTCACGAGAGCCCATGGCACAGTAAAAGGTGCTCACTGTTATTATCTTAAGGTTGTGGGTTTAAGTCAATTTTGTATAAAAATAAATAAATAAATAAAATGTTGATCATGTTAGATTCAAGTGGGCTTCTTATCGAAGCCTTGCCCTTCCATAACAAGACAAGTCCGAAAAAGAAAGGGTCCATTTAAAATATTATGGTCTGTTTGGTTTGACTTTCTAAAAGTTGTTTTGGACTTTTACCTTTAAAATTTCATTTGATCATTAGTTTTTAAAAAAGTAAGTCAAAATTAGCTTTTTGAAAAAGTAAACTTCGAGGACTTGGCTGTAAAAAAAAGACATTTTAACTTCTTAGGAGGTTAAGCGGAGCATGGTGGCCAACACACTCAAGGTTGAGTGGTGTTTGGACTTTGGTATCACACACATGAGGGATCGATCTTCAGGTCTTTAGGCTAGTAGTTTCGCTCCTTGCCGGAAGGCTAACTTAGTGAAAAAAAAAAGTGGAGCATCCTCTCTCTCTCTCTCTCTCTCTCTCTCTCTCTCTCAGGTTCACCTATGAAATCTAAATAGCTTAAGATAAAGATCATCTTCCGTATTGATGTCGGGTTGTATTCCCAATCCAATCATCTATTGATTAAACATTAAAAGTGATTAAATACAAGAATTCAAAAGAAGTAAAATGATCGTATTTTACATGTGATGATCTAATAATAGGCAAATTTTGATAGAAGTGGAATTTCTCCTAGTATTAATACAGGATTTTCATTTTCGAGTGATTTAGATTTTTTAGATAGGCCGTACTACGTACTAATAGATTTATATGCTAAAACATGGAGAACCAAATGATAATCTTGATTTAATAATGGGCCCCACTTAAATCTCATTTTATCTATGAGATAATGATAATGGTAATGCCACATAATGAATGCCTTGTGACACATATAATTTACTTTATTATAAAAAAATCTAATATATTATTTAATTACAATTATAATATGTGAAAAGTTGTTTTTTATATCATAACCAAATAATCTTAAGTCACAGAAATCACTCTAATGAAACAACATTAATTTTCTTCTAAAAATTGATTTAAAAAACAGCTTCTAAATTAAAAAGATTTTTGACTGTTAAGAAGCCCCACCAAGCCCCAATAAACTAGTGAGTAATAAATACAAAGAGCCATTTTTGGGTTTAGTCAGCAGATAAACATATAGACCAGTGATTGAGAGTTTTGATCTCACCTAACTGTCTAGAGTTCGATTCAGCATATGCAGACAGTCTTCTCCCTAGCAAAGAAAGAAAGGTCCACCTGTTTTTTACTTGGAAATGTTGAACTCATTCCCAAGGCCAACTCTCCTATCCTCAATTACTAGGTCGTACTTGGGTTGGGTGGAAGGTCACATTTGGTCTGGGTGGCATGTCAGATCACGAACTACTGGAAATGGATCCCCCGTTTGGTCCCCACTCAGGGGGTGCCACATGAAGAAAGATTTTTTTTTTTTTTTTCTATTGAGGACGAGGAGAGGAGATGTCATTGATGTGACATCTCTCCCCCATGTGACACCCAAACAGGGGATCCCTGCCTGGTCATCATGTGATGGCCCCCAACCAATTTTCACATTTTTTTCCTTCTTGATGAAGAGCTATTGTAGTACACTCACTGTAAATATTATGGTTCCGGTTAGAGCTTTGATTTGGAGACCATCTTGAGAATTGCAAACCAGTTAGTGGCCCTCATTGCTCAATGCATGAGGTGGGCCACAACTTCTGACTCCTGCCCTATTGAAATCTGGTAGACCAAGTTATTCCCATTTATTTAGGCTGACATGGGTGAATAGTGATCCTTCTTCTTAAATTGTCCACATGTGTGCTGTCCACCTGGATGGTTAGCAATCACCATGTGTACAAGCATAGATTGCTTTAAATGGTTATTTTTCTTTTTTCGTTATGGGAGGGTTCCCAACCCTTTAACCGAGACTAATCCCTCCAGGTCGAGAGGGAAGTCGGGTAAACACCCCTGTGGCCCCTAAGTGGTAGCACTAGTGGACTTAACATTCGATTCCTGAAAAAGGGGGAATCGGGGTCAATACCAAGACCTTTAGGTCCGGAAGAGGGAGGAACCTTAATCCTGACCATAAGGCCAAAGAGGTGTTCCTAAGATAATCACATTATAAGTTAGAGGGAGTCAAGATATAGGCTAGGACCACCATTTAGATGACTGTAGTTTTTCATATGAGAAGATTATAGAGTTCTTTTTTTTTCTCATTATTGTTCCCTAATTGACTATTTCTAGGCAGCTGTTACAAGGGTTAAGATCTTCAATCATAGAAAATTTACACGTCCCATGACAAGGTTTCACAGGTTCGCATTTTGAGAAAATGGTAAGAAACAAATAAGCAACAATAACATAACATTCATCTCTTTATGATAACACTATATTATCTACACTACCATTAAGAAAAGATGATTGAATGACACGTTTTGTACCTTGAGGTTGCCTATGTGATATGATACCTTGTGCAAAAAGTAGAGAGAAAGGAATAACATTTCTTCAGAAATGTCAGTGTGAACTAAAGGGACCACCAGGATAGTGGGATCTTCAAAAAAACAGAACATTGATGTAACTGGTAGTGAAAGTACATTTCAACATGGTTGTAACTTGTAGTGAAAGTACATTTCACCTACTTTACCAACCATTTCCCAGTAGGAAAAACAAGAAATGATGAAATTAAGCACCCTAGAATAAGGCCCAAAAAGAAATTATACTTCAAACCTCCTAAAATAGTTATCAATGGAGGGAATTGACTTTGGGGCACACCATTTGCAAGCTACGGAGCAATGGAGGCCTACTAAGGGACCATTGATTTGTCTAAGAGCAGTGCTATATGGACCGATCCAGAGTCCGATGCCTGGACCGATCCCATTCAACTTTTCAAAATGATACCATGCAACTTTTCAAACTTTTTTGAAAAGTTGCATGGGATCAGTCCGGGCATCGGGCTCTGGATCGGTCCATGTAGACTTTTTGTTTGTCTAATTAGTATTGAACTTCTATGGGTTCATAGGAAAGAGGTATCTAATGGGTACTGAAGGAGTGAAGAATGAATGGTCAATGGTCGAGATCTAGAGTGATCCAACAATTTATTGAGACTTGATTTATCAGAGGTTCATTTAGATCTTGATAAATTAAGCGCATGTAAATCAGGTAATGCATAAATGAAGGTTCATGTGTCTAGATAATCCAACTTGTGAGTGATGTTGTATGAGACTGCTCCCTCCAGCTATCTTATTTTATTTATAATAGAACATGTGAAAGTACAACTAAAAAAAAAACTTACACTTTAAGTTAGCATAAAACCTAACAGAGAACTGATGATATGAACAAGGCCTAAAAAGTAAAGGATGACAGATGTTTCAACAGAAAGGGTACATTTACATTTTAATATTCCCTTCGGCGTGTTTGGCAATTAACTAGTTAAAGTAAAGTTAAATGAATCCAGACAAAAAATGACATGGGTCATATCAAAAGTACATAATTTCAAAATTACATTCGAATTTTTCATAAAAGTCAAAAAAGCAACATCTTTTCTCTACTAAAAGACAAAAAGACTCCACTTTTTTATATAGAAAGTCAAAAAGATTTCATACAATACAACTAAAAACAAAAACACCATCATAACACCTTATATTTTATTCTCTCTTGATTTGATGCTTTACATCACCATACTTCAATTCACTATACATCCAAACAGGCCCCAAAAGGCATCTCCATTCTCCCCACCTTTATTTAATCCTCACAACATTTAGCCCCTCTATAAATAACTAATGCCTAGAAAATCTAGGAAGTCAATATGTTTCAGGCAAAGGGCCGTATATGATTTCCTTTACATATTTTTATTTTAAAGGACAAGTTCTCAACAGAAGATCATATAGAGCAAAAGGATGCAGGGCCAAGGGCTTACGTGAAAGAAGTGGTGAAAAGCACCGGTTCCAACAAATAAAGCCATTGGATCCAAATATCAAAATTCTGATATGCAGTCATCTCTTATTAAGTCCCGAGGATCCAAAAAGTGAAAAATCAAGATGTAAAATGGGCAAATGTTACATAAAGATGATGAGATTGTTGTTGTGTTTTTGCTGCCTCAACTAATGCCTTGAGGTATTGACAAGATTGGTTAATGGAGAAAATTTAATATGGTTTTAGAGTCAACCAGTTGCAAGTTCGAATTCCATGAGGAATGACTCCACCCTAGGGAGAGTGTTGAACAGTATTTCCACTGCCTCTACAAACACCTCGAGATTTTAGTAGGATTGGTTGGAGGAGATCACTAACCAAACCTAATGAGTGCTTAAATATTAGGAGGGAAAAGGGAGAGAGATTGAAACATTGCTAAGGGTTGGGGGTTAAGCATGTGCAAAAAAAAAAATCTAAAATAAAAAAAAATTCCATCGGATCATCCTAACCCCTTCATCTAATTAACAGTTCACATTAGCAAATATTTGCAACGTCTAAAACAAAAATACCCCATTTCATATGTAAAAAGAGAGCCTTCAAACTTACCTCTCCTTTCTAAGTGTCTCTTTTCTAGACTGGGGACCAGTGGTAAGAAGTAATGCCTGAAACTATTCTACCTGGTGATATTGGAATGCTACCATCCTTCTTTATTCATGCGAGAAAGAAGACAGTACAGACAGAATATATGCACAATGACAGAAGATTTAGTCAGGTCTCATGTGAGGCATATTGTAGACCACTGGTGATACATGTGTCACACTTAACTATTTATATAAGAGAAAGAGATAAAGAGATAGGGAGGAATGATGAGGACTATTTAGAACAGGATGGACATATGGATTATATAAAGGGGCATTCGACGAGAGGTTCCTGAACATTTTACTGTATTGTCTTAGATCCACAATCTTTTTTCATAGTGTCATAGGTCCTTTTTTTCAAATTTAAAGTTCTAAAATGTCTAATTTACCCTTTCTTTAAATCATATCCCATGATTAGTGGGATATATCATTAATAATGGTCAACTACCATTTAATTGGCCACGATTAATGAAATCCTATTAATGAGATTTTCAAATAAATTCTAAAAGAATAAAAATAAATTTCAAAAGAATGCAAATAAATTTCAAAAAATGCAATAATTTCAAAAACGCAATAAATTTCCAAAAGAACACAGAGAAATTTAAAACGATGCAAATAAATTTCAAAAGATGTAAATAAAATTAAAAAATGCAAATAAATTTAAAGAAACGCAAATAAATTTCAAAAGGAGGCAAATAAATTTCAAAAAAGTAAATAAATTTCAAAAGACACAAATAAATTTCTAGGAATGCGGATAAATTTAAAAAGACGCATATAAATTTCAAAAGAATCTAATAAATTTTAACAAAATGTGAATAAATTTCAAAAGATGCAAGTAAATTTCAAAAGACGTAAATAAAATTAAAAAACTCAAATAAATTTCAAAAAATGCAAATACATTTGCCAAAACTAAGATAAAATAAAATTTTCAAATTTTAGAAATTTTTTCCAAAAACTCAAGTACTTTTCCCACAACTCAGTTAAAATTGTTTGAAAAATGCAAATAAATTTGAAAAGACACAAATAAATTATAAAAGACATAAATAAAATTAAAAAAAACACAAATAGATTTCAAAAAATGCAAATAAATTTTCAAAAAACTGACGTAAATTTGCCAAAACACAGAAAGATTTGCTCAAAAACTCAGTTAAATTTTCCAAAATGAAGATAAATTTGTCAGAAACTCAGATAAATTTGCAAAAAAAACTCAGATAGATTTTCCAAAAACTCAAATAAACTTGCCAAAAATTCAAATAGATTTGTCAAAACTCAGATAAATTTTCAAAAAACGTAAATAAATTTATCAAAAACTCAGATAAATTTAATAAAAATTCATATAAATTTGACAAAACTCGGATAAACCCCCAGCGCACGTTACAGAAGTAGGACTGCACTGCACTAAGCTTCTGGGCTGGGCGGGTTAGACCTGGCCCAAACTGAACTTGACCTTGGAACCCAACGGGGTCTTCTTTCTTTCTCTGGCTCAACGCCTACCGAATCCACTTCTTCTCTAATTCCTCTTTCTCTGGCTTCTCCATCTACGTCTAGGGCCTTCTTCTCCGTCTACGGCGACATCTTCTCCAAAATGCATACCCAGGAGCTCTCCTTCGCCCGCGAACTGGGTGTCGATCTAGTCCTCATCGGAAAACAAACCCCCCCCCCCCCCCCCCCCCCACGCCAGTTCCCTACGCGTAGGTATCCGCCTTCGACTCCTTCTGGTTGGGTTTCTCCATTGTCTTGGACTTCTCTTGGGTCGAATCCCTATCCTCGTCGTCAAGGAAGAAGAGGTCGCAAACCCTCGCCAGCCACTGCTGTAGATCGCAGTGAAACAGAGGCGTGATTTGGGTTCTTGTTTTTTCAGCTGGACCCCACATCGCCGAGGACAATTGTGTGACACCGGAGGAGGGAGCACTGCTGCCCTCACGTCGCCGAGGAAGAAGAACACCAGAAGAGGAGAAGGCGGTCTTCCGTGTTTCTTGTTACATGATGAGAAGAGGAGAAGGCAGTCTTCCATGTTTCTTGTTGCAGAACGAGAAGAGGAGAGGCATCCCGTCTCTGTTTGCAGGTCAGGCCGACCTCGCCCGTTTTCAGCGTTCATCGTCGGAGAGGGAGGATCTGGCGGTTTCCATCATTGCTACCACAGTTCCATCATTGCTGTTGCTTGTCCATCACCGAAGAGGAAGAAGACGCTCATCGCTGCCGCCAGTCCATCGCCAAAGAGGAAGAAGAGGTATGAACAATTCCGATTCCTGTTGAACTTAGCCCTAGACATGAGGGAGAATGGAACATTTAAAATTTTAAAATTTTAAATTTTTTACTTAAATAGTTGAGAGGTCAAACCAATCATGAAAATGTTGTTTAGGAATCTCTCACCAAAAAATGTCCAACCATATGGACTGTAAGCCTTAGAGAAAAAGTTACAGGACTGTAGGTCTTACAAGACCTTATTGAGGGACCTTTGGCTAATTTACTCTTATATAAAAACACATGGTTGTTTTGCATGAGAGGAAGAGCCGAGCAAAATAAAGGGTCAAATTAAAAGAAAATAAAAAAAAGAGAGGGTTGAGAGTAAACTCCACTAAATGTACTTATGAATTATTAATAATATTGTTATTTTGTTGTTGTTATATTATTTATTATTATTTATTCCCTTTCTGTTGTACGGATAGGATGTAAACAGATATCTGATTATCCGAAATTTCCAAGCTGTGAAAAACCAAATCGGATTTGGAACATATTTTAGATTCTAGTTCATAAATGGGTATGGATTTGGTACCCAGTTTAGGTTCCCATTGCTAAACAGGTCCAGCTCCGGATTCATACAAATTCCAAACCTCAGGCCAAATCAAAGAAGACTGCAATCAGTGAAACCACCTATTTTGTTCTTTGCCATAAGTCTAGTGGGCTACATGCAGGGCAGCCGATTCTGAGGATCCAAACAGGTTCAATGCATTTTGGTTTCTGAGAAGTTGTGGATATTGCTTTCTCCGGAGCAACACCAAACTGTTCTACTCTATTGAGAGTTCCAGTTGCCCAAATACATTTCCAAGATGCCTTTACCGATAAAGTAAAAAAATTAATAATAAAGTATAATAAAATCACAGGATACACACTTCATGTAAACCGAGGTAACTCAGCCCCCCAATGCTGGACTAACCAAGAGTACTTACGAATTCTCCCAACGTAAGACAAGATCAAAACAAGAGCCAAAACCAAGAATGGCCTCATAAACAAGCAGTGACAAGAACATGTGAACTGTCTACTATGTATTCATATCATATATGATCTTGAAATGTAAATGAAAGGAAGTGTACTTCAGGTCCTGAAACTGACAAACCGCGTCACTAACCAAAATCCCTCAATGCTTTAGTCAATGGCGATGATAAGAAATCCAACAGAAATATACATCAGGAATACTGGGTAGAGAGCAAGGGCTTTTCTTCTTGGTCCTACAGCAGCACTCATGAAAGGGTATGCTGCCCATGAGCTCCATGCCAACGTGATTCCCACGACAATTATCTTGATAATGACATTGTCTTTCAGCATGCAGATTAAGGCTCCAACATCCAATGGAAATAGGCAGTAACCTAGAAGACTCAGACTCTGGAAGAAGATTATGTGCCCGCCCTAAAACAAATGCAACCATGGAATATCTCAGATGCATAGTGTGTAATTTTCTCGAGAAACGAAATAAGAGAAATAAGACCCCATTGGTCATAAAGTTGGGGGGATACTTGTCATAAGAACCTCTCACTTCATCATGGCCCAATCACTTCATACCAATGGGAGGCTGTAGGCTACAAACTATCAGAAAAAAATGGGGCTTTCAAGTGTGAGTTGCTTACCAAGAGTAATACATTCAACGTGAGAATTATAGCACCAGCTGCAAGCACTGCAAATGCAACCGCAAAAACCTCCGACTGCAGGGTCAAAAGCAGGGAAGAAAACAGGAAATGAAAGAAACTTTAAGATGTACACTCACTGCAACAACTAAACAATATAGAGAGGTGACATCCAGAAATGCAATGAATACAATAGTGCTTGTTTTTCATTTTTATTTTTTTTATTTTATTTTGAATGATGACGTGATACAATAGTTCTCAATGGCAAACAGGTGAACAGTGAGGTTGGATCTGTCTGCTCAAGAAAAAAAAATGTCCAAATAATGGAATAAAGACACCTCGCAAACAGAACTGAAAAAATAAATAAAAATAAAACAACATAAGGCATCAATCCAAAAAAAAAAAAAAAAGAAAAAATAAATGTAAGGCACCATTCCAAGCAAAAAATGAGGAACAAATGACGTATTTTTCTTAATTGTTGTTTCATGTCCCCCTTTCAATATTTATGTTTTTTTTTAATAAGTCATAAGTTATATTTCAAATATATATCCGCTATGTACCCTTCCCATTTTGTAGTTCAAGGCCAAAAAGAGACGCGTGCTCACACCTGAAGTTTCTTCCTAGATCCACCTAAATATCTCAGTCTCACTTCATTGGTTCACAGGAAACATAATGCACAGGGAGAAGTCATAAAATCATCCTGAAGTATTCAACATAACAGAACAAGGGCATTTTACCAGCTTTGATGTTTTCAAGTACAAGGATTCTGAATAACTGGAACAATAGTTCATCATCATCATTAAAGCCTTGTTCCAACTATGTTGGGGTAAGCCAAATGAATTCTGCTTCTCCATTCTAATCTATCATGAGCCTCAAGATAGATTAGAACGGAGAAACAGAATTCATTAGGCCTACCCCAACATAGTTGGGACAAGGCTTTGATGATGATGACGACGACGACGACTACTCCCCCTAAATGTTCCCGAAAGCGCTCATTTCTAATTCTATATTTTCTAGTTTTACTACACATCCATATCAACATTCTCATCTCTGCTACACTCATTTTGTACAACTAGAATATTATTTCCCTTTCAATTTATGACAACAATGAACAACAACAACAACAATATATATATATATATATATATATAGGGAGATGCTCCTATGAGATTTACTCTCACGGTACTATGAGAGTAAGGGTGGGGGCCCTCACATCCATATCCAATGCCAATAGCCTAAATGTGAGGGGCCCCACCCCTTACTCTTATTGTACCATTATGAGATTTACTCTCACGGTACTATGAGAGTAAGGATGGGGGCCCTCGCATCCATATCCAATGCCAACGGCCTAAATGTGAGGGCCCCCACCCTTGTGTGTGTGTGTGTGTGTGTGTGACAAAGCCATAAAACTAAAAGGCTGAGCTTTATCCACCACATGCTATAGTTATCAATAATTTCTACAATTTCTTTCTTTTTTTTAATGGTAACATGACTTGGAACACTGAGCACCTTCTTTGTGCTATGGGCTCTTGTCAAGTTCTACAGTTTTTATGATTATTAATATTATGGGTGTAAAATTTCACAGCTTGCTACAGGGCTTTTCCAAAGATTTAATAACTAAAATAAATAGCACTATTTGTTGTTTCACATGCTTAAAAAACCACAACCATAAAAAAATAGACTTCAATCCCTTTGCATAAAGACACATTCATCATTCATGATACTGCAATTCTGCAAAGGAATCTACACTATCAAACAAACAACTGCAATCCCATATCCATCCATGTTGTTATTCTATAACCTGAGAAAAAACTAATCAGCTCATATGAATGGTATATTCATCATCCATGAGTAAAATATTCTGGGAAGACGCTGCTCCAATCCTACTAGTAGTAATTTCACATGCCTTTCAACTAAACTCCAGCGCTAGTGAAGAAATCTGCAAACATAAAGTACAGCCAGCTGACTATTCTCTAGCTAAAGAACTAAAAATTCGGCACGGATATGAGAGCGTAATACCTATTACCCATTTTAACAATAGCGGTCGGATATTTGTCAAATTAATCTTAGCAATACTAAAAATAAAGATATTTTCTTAGTGGAACATGACCTCATTATGAGAGGCAATGTATATAGACTTTCTTCTAAGAACACATGGTACAATTCATTAATCACACCCCCTGATTGAGGGAAAAGAATAAGATAACAAATAATGTACAATGAAGCATACCATTGGAGTAGCAAAGTTCTGTACTCCACAGTTATATGGTGCTCCACAACATCATAGATATGGTCATTCCTAACACTCCCTCCCAAATTAATGTGGAGAAAATCGCATCATGATAATGCAGACTGAACATATGAGAGCCACCAGGCCCAAGCTCAAGCCCAGCAGAGCCTTACGAGTACACTAACAGGCTTATGGTCCTTAGCTGTCTACATCATCAACATAATAGGATTTCCTATTTTCTCTCTGAGTTGCTATTTTCTCTCATAATTACTTCCTTTTTTTAAGGTTCTCATAGTTAATATTTTTTTTCCCTTTCTATTTCTTTGAATAAATGTCTAGGTTCAATGTAACTCTTAAAGAGGAACCAGTAAATTTTATTTTGTTTCTAAAATAACTAGTGTCTAGGCTCAATGACCTTTACTTTAAATCTAATTGTAGAATCTCAAGACTGTCATCATCTACTCTTAGACTATATGATTTTATTTGTGTCTCTCTAAGTTCCTGCAATTTCCCTCTTGATTCTTGAATTCTTGCAGAAAGCCTGTTATTCCTTCTCCAAATTCTGCAGACACAAAAGCTGCATATCTAGAGTCCCTGTATTTGACAGAAATGATCCCTATCTGACCCTAAGAAAACCCAAGCTTTAACTTCACTCAAAACCCTGACATAACCTTTTATACCCTTTTTCAAAGCCAACCCCATCTCCATTACTCCCATTCAAAACCATCACACCATTGTGCTGAATTCGACCCTGCAGAGTCCAAGAAACAGCCCAATTTGACCCAACTTCTTCCACAGAAAATTGAATCCTAACTATCACCAATTCAACCCCAATCGAGGTTGTTTTAAGAATCAGACGTGGGGGCAACTCAGTCACCCTTGGGCAAGTAACATGAGAATCAGCTGAGTCAAGCCGAGTCACACCTTAAGCCCAATACCCTTTAAAAATTATTTAAGAAAAGGTTTTAAAATATAGAAAATAGAGTTCTATATATGTAGAACTTTAATACCTGTATTTTACTCAATAACGATTTTAAGTAGTTATTAGCACTCGCAATTATATCTCACTCAGTCAGATGAATAATAACGATCTTTAAATGCTTAAATATTAAAAAAAGACAAAGTGATTTTGATCTTCCATAATCAGTACAAAATGTGGGTTTCTCTGAACAAAATAATTGGGAAACAAGTGAAGCTAGGGCCCAAAAACCATAGGACCAGTCTATCTAGGAGATTCAGGACAAGGGGTGGCTCGACTTGGGACATTTGAAGACAGAGTTGACCAATTTCTAAAATGCAGACTCATGCTTTCTACTATGACATAAGATAAAAGCTGCTTCTACACATTCAATAATTTCTTATGATGCTTGTACTCCATAAAAGGCAAATGGTAACAAACTAACAATTACTCAATATCCACCCTTCCACCAAATCCCCCACACGCAGCACCTGTAGGATCTTCCAACAATGCCAGGTAAATGCACAGAATACCAGAAATGTGACCACTTTCCTCATAATTGCACTATATATCAACAATGGACCGACTCTTTATCTTTCTTACATGTGAAGCATACATTTTAGATTATCAGGATTTTTTTTATGAAGTAATCCAAAATGAGATGATCAGAAGGTGAAGTCTAACCTTTCAGGTAAAAAGAAGAAAAACAATAATAAAAATCCGTAGGAGGCTCATCATCCTTACGCCCTTATGATGAATGGTCCCTTCTTTGCATAAAACACTACATGTCATGCCAGTCACATTTCAGATTCTCAGTAATATCCTTTTGGGAAAAAAGCTGTATACCTACCTGGACTTTGGTCATTTTGCAGAGTACCCCCTCTACTTTGGTATTTTGTACTAAACCTGCCTAAAGTTCTAATTAACATGCAAAATGAACGGATTCTGTTAGTATTAACTGCGTAGGTCGTATAAATGGTGTCTGGTACATACTGGCGGCAAATTCCTTGCCCAAAAAGACTTATTTGCCCCTGGGGAGAAAAAATCCCAAGCCCGCTTTTTTTTTCTCCTTTCCCCCTCTCCAAATTTCTGAACCTAATCGACCTGCAACTCTCCCTCTCTTGTCTGCACTCCCACTCTCCGACAAGATCCAGACCACCTGCACGCCACGGCTCTAGAACCCGGCGTCAGCGAAGACCCAGCTGACTCCAAGATCGTCGGGAATTCAGAGAATTAGGAGCTGAATGAAGGTCAACTTTCACAGACAGTAGAGAGGTTGAAGAAGACAGTGACGACGAGGACGGAGACGACGAAGAAGAAGAATTGAGAAATGGGTTTTGTTGCAGGTGCTACTGGAAGGCCTCTGGAATGCAATATTGGCCCAATCCAGATAATTTTGGTCTGGAGTTGGAATTTCATTCAATCCACATTCATCGTCTCTATGTGATATTAACCCATAGAACTTATAGATAGATGACAATATTGAGTTTTTGGGTGATATTAACCCACAGAACTCATAGAGATGATGAATGTGAGAACTAGTTCTTGGGTGATATTAACCCCAACATTATTCTCTATGTGATATTAACCCACAGAACTTACAGAACTCTGTGCGATATTATTCTTGGTGGACCTCTTCTACAGCCTTTTCTCTCTTCTGTGTCTCACCCATCTCATTGAACCGGACCCATCTAGCCCTGACCACACCACCCACCAACCCCAACCTCAATCCCCCTCTGCGGTCCTCATCCGAGAGATCCTCCCTGTGATCAAATTCATAAGACCTACCCTCTGTGTAGAGCTCTTTTTGTGCCAGAACAATTGCAAGATGATTTCAATGAGCGGCTTTGGGCAGCTGTGATGCAGCCCGACAGACGAAGAGGGCCCGCAGGCCACCGTGATGGACCATCTAATGGGGTCCACTCTGAAGATTCCTATCTTATCTAGATTAGTAATATTACTTAATTGCTTAATAGGATTGTTTCCTAAATTCTATTTAGAGTAGGATCAAGTAATTTCCTTTTATTAAGTATTCTGATTAGTTTAGAATACTGTCTTCTATATATACAGAGGACCTCTTTTGTTATTCTCTCATGCTTATTCAAATAATACGGATTATCGTGAGTTTTCTCCCATGAGTTCATGGCTGTGAGTGTTCTTGTGTGTGGAATCCCTTTGTTGGATTCGATCAACCTCATCTGAAAGGTTGGTCTATTCGATCGAAGGTCCGGGGCTGCGCCAAGCTGCTGGGATGCCAGACTACTATGGAGAGTATTCTTCTTTTGGTACTACTTTGGAGAGATGATGGAAAAGAAACTAGTTACCACCAGGTGTGTATAAATTTCAGAGAAATTTGTTGTTTCACGTTAATAGGTGTTGGTGTAGATAGAAAATGAAATGCAGAACCCTAGCCCAAGCGAAAAAAAAAAAAAAGTTTAACATGAGGGGTAAATTCGCCATTCCCTATTTTATGTCACGGCGGTTGCTATTTACATTGTGATTTAAAATACAAGTAGATTTAGTACAAAATACAGGGGGTACTCTGCAAAATGACCAAAGTACATGTAGGTAATCTGCTATTTACCGTATCCATTTTAACATGATATCCAGATACTTCAAAAAAAAGGTCACACACCCTATCATATCATTCAGATACCCTTCTTCAGCAAAATATATATATATATATATATATTTGTCCCTTTTGAGACCCTACTTTTCTTGTGTGCAGTAAAGTAAAAGTAAGCATTCTAGATGCTACAGATTCAATACGAGAAATAAACCCTGCTTATCCTTCTCCTCCTCTTCCTCCTCCCACTTTATTTTTAAATAACCGGTAGGTTACCTCGTCCAATAGGGAAACCATCCTTATGTGATAATCTAAAATACCATAGGTTCACAATGCATTCGCTCCTATTATTTATTTCTTTATTAGTTTTTATTTTTTAATAGTCAATTGCTGCTCTAAAATTGGAAATACATTTAGAGAATTGCTTCAGATTTTCTTCCAAGAATTGAGATATGAACCTGCCAAGCAGCTTAGTAAATATAGATTCAGTGAGATCCATTGATATCCATGGAATTACAGACAACCAAACATGCCTTATTGCGGTCCTGAGCTGTAGCTTAGCCAGTTATGGACACCAATGTCCACCATAGGGGGCAAGGGTGCAAGACTTCGAGCCTCTTTTAACAAATAAAAAAAATTAAAGCCTTATTGTTGTAAATGAACCTAATGATTATGGAAGAAGGTAGTTTTACAAAAATGACCAGATGAAATGACGTAATTCATTGCATGTTAGAAAAACTCTTTAACAGGCACACAGTAGTATCAGAAACAAAGTACAGGAAATCAACATATGTTTTGGCTAAGTGGTAAGTATCAGTATAAAATAAGTAAGTACAGAAGAAACCTAACAATGTTTTGGCTCAATGGATGGATTCCGTTTCAAAAGCTAAGCACACATTAAATAAAAAAAGAAAAAGAAGAGAGTAGAGGAATCCCATTGAATGGTTATCAATTCCTCTATGTATTCAGGTAGTTAGGTAACAGAAAACATGCAGGCAAGATACTGTGTTTCTTCCTCTTTCAACCTTCGCTCCCAAACCATTATCTGCACCGGTCGCTAATATTAACCTGGTGCCCAGAAGTACAGCTTAATTTGATTTAGAACCACATTACCAAGCAAGCACACATTGAAAATGACATGCATTCATTTCTCCCCATCAATTCAAAAGGCAATTGCAATTTGGGGAGCATCCAAATGCACACTAAATAATACTTGCAATAAATACTCTGAGACATACTAAGCTTCTGATCAATACAAGTTAACATTCAAAAAAAAAAAAAAAATTCCAAATGCACACTAAATAATTATTGCAATAAATACTGTGAGACATACCTTCTTCACTGATGCTGACCACGACAAAGTCAGCCCAAGGAAGACAATGAAGAAAAATGGCCCCCACAGATCCCAGTCTCTCAGAGCTTTACCAGGGTCTTCGCGGAATGGATTTGGGAAAACCACGAGTTTCAAATTGCTGACTATCCTTGACAAATCTCTCTTCACCGTCTCCCAAACAGGCTCAGTCAGAGTATTGGAAGTCGAGCCAAAGCCAGTTGGCGCAATATTCTGGTGAGAATTCGTCTGAGTGTTGACAGGAGGAACAGGCAGAACAGGAGGGGCAGCAGGTTTCTGATATGTGGGAGGAATGTTCGATTGGATAAAAGGGGATGACGAAACAGGAATGGAGGCTCTCGGGGGACTAGGAGGTCTCGCGGGCAGTACAGTTGCAGGCCCAGATTGGACACTGGCATGTATGAGGTTCTCTATCTCATCAATGTCCGATTGGGAAGAAGGGTGGAGGGGAACTGTATCGTTATGGGACATCTTTAATTATGAGATTGCCCTAAACTGTAAAAATCAGATGTTGTCTACAAGAGAAGCTGAAAACAAGCAAGATCTCACAAAGTAGGCAGATCTGACAATCAAAATAAGAAACAGGTCAGCTCCTGAATTTGACAAGAATTTTAAGAAACCAATATGCACTCTGACAAAATCTACATACAATTATCCATCCAACCAACAGGAAAACACAAAGGAAGATGAAGAAGAAGAAGAAGAGGATACAAAATATAAACTTGGAGGGAAATCACTACAAAATCAAAATGCCAAAAGCAGCAGTAAATTCAGTTGAAATAGAAATCTAGCACAATGCCAAAAAATCAATTAAATCGCTTAACGGAACGCAGCGAAATTATCATAGGCTACTGATTTGGATGATTACTTCCACCCAAAACCAACAACAAAGACATTTCAGAACCCTATTTCAATCCGCAAAAAGAAAAAAGCTTCCTTTGCAGATCTCAACCAACCACCCAAAAGTGATAACACAACAAACTAATCAATCAGCAAAACCTAAAAACATCTGATAATAAAAAGAGAAAACATCAAACTACACTAAATTCGGTTAGAGAGACAGCTCCAAATTCAGCCGCTTTTCTTTCAGATCCCAACAAATCGAAACATCTAAAATCAGCTAAGGCAGATCGAGATAACCAACTAAACCACTAAACCCTAAGAAAGAACAATCAGCACAAAAAATCACAATATCAATACAAATCTAAACGATCTTCGCAATAATACAACAAGTTTCGCAGTAGATCCAGATCAAAGAAAAGTAACCACCGAGATTACGAAAGCGGAATCGATCAGAGAATGCAAACCTCAATTGATTGTAGAACGACGGAAGAGGAGGAGAAGAGGATAGAATGAGATTGCGAAGATGGAAACCCTAGAATGGGCTTGAGGATCTGAAAATGGAAAAGGAGAAACCCTAGAATGGATTGAAATGGAAGCTGGAGCTTACCAGAAGAGGGCTCAGGGGAAGGGCAGTTTTGACTTTTTTGCCCTTTCCTTCGTTGAGAGAGACCCAAAAACGTCGACGTGAAGAAATGGAGTGAAAAGGAAGGATTGGGAAGGAGACTCATAGTCATAAGTCATAAAATTCATGTTCGGGGATCATCAATTGGTGGGACATAAAATTAAGGGAGGGGCTATTTGCACACCCCCTTTTGCTCGGTGCACACCCTTGTGCATCTCTTTAGCATATTTCTAAAATACCCTTGTCCCCCTCCTCTCTTCCTCTTTATGCTTTCCCACCTCCGCCAGCCCTCTCCCCCTCTACGGACTCTTTCCCTCTCCCTCCTTCTCTCTCCCACTTCTCTTTCGTGCTTGCCGACCAACTCTGCCGGGTGCCCACCTCCGCCCTCTCCCCTCTCCGTCTGCTTCTCCTTGTCTCTCTCTCTCTCCCTCTTTCTCTCTCCTTCTCTCCTATCGCCATCCCTCTCTCGTTCGGCCACCCAGGGAGGTGGGAGCCGGAACGTGCACCGAGCAGGGAAAGAGAGGGGACAAGGGTACTTTAGAAAGGTGCATGAGGGGTCCCATGAATTGATGTCCACTGAGCACAAATGGATAATTGAGACCGTTCAGTTGGATTGGCCACTTTGTGTGGGCCACTTGATGATTGGTCCGACCTCATGTGTGGGGAGAGTAGAAGGTTGAAGTAGTTTTTTATCCAACGTCTCTCTTATTTGTGTTCAAGGGCTGACCCAAGAATTCTTTCTTTGAAGTGGGGGACCACAGTGTGAAAAAAAAAAAATCTTGAAAGGGTCACATATAAAAATTGTATGTAGTTTCTACTTTCTAAAATATGTAAGGGCTATTTTGAAATTTTTGGAAGGGCCATGGCTCATATGTAAAAAATTATAAAGTTTTCTAAATAAAAGGGGGTTTTTTAAATTTTGGGCGGGCCATGCCCCCGCCAGTGTTTGTGTTTGGGTTGTTTTTTTTTTTTTTTTTTTTTCTTTTAAATAATGTGTTAGGGTCGTTTGCCTTCAACACATTGGATATGAAAATGGGTTTTAGATATGTGAAGGAAATGAGTTGGTAACTATGCAGCACAAAAAAAAAGTACTATTTGACCCGACTAAATGAGTACATCCAAAGGCTTTAGATAGGCTTTTTTTGACATTTTTAATAAAATTTTCATAGTTTTTGAGAAATTAGTGAATGTCCAAAAGTTTCAACCTAAAAATCTGATGTTTTACATAGTTGATCGATCTCCAACTTGTGATCCAAACCGTTTATATCAATAATAAAAATCAAGATGTTCACTTCCATATAATAAATCTTCATAGATCCTGACATATATGTGATATGCACATACACTTCTAAGATTGTTGGATGTGCACACTTAATCATATTAATTTGGTGCTTTTATTTAGACATGATAATGTATTTCACATATAACATTTGCATGCAAAAGATTTACATATAATTTATAAACCCTTCACATATCTAAAATTCATTTTCATATCTCATGCGTAAATAGCAAATAACCGCCTTACAAGTGGGCCAATGGGATGTGGTGAGAATAGAGATGGATCCGCTGGACGTCTTAGATGATCTAAACACTTCTAAGAATGTTGGATGTACACATTTTCATATCTCATTGACAAATAATTTTATTTCGTTGATTTTAAACAGTATTGCACTAAGAGGTTGTAGGTTCGAAACTGCACTACCACACTGGAGCTACGGGGGAGTTTACCCAACTTCCCTTTGGGCCCGGAGGGATTAGTCCAGCCCAAAGGGTTGGGAACCCTCCAATAGCAAAAAAAAAAAAGAGTCTTGGAGCATCCTCTTAATAGAAGATTTTTAAGGTAATGATAAATGGAGAGTGCTAATAGAAAGTTTACTTTATCGATATAGTTAAGTGACTTCCCCTAAAACTACATAGATGCATGTAGGGTCGCATTTTAAGATTTTAAGCCATGCTTGTGATACTTAAACCATTTCTATCCCAGTGAACTTAAAATCCAACCCTAATCAAGGCGACAAATTCACCACTGGATGAGGAAAATGTGATTAAATAAATAATAAATCACTATTTTCAATAAATCGCAATGTTTCATGTAATGGGACCATGATTTTTCAATAAATCACCATCTGAAGGTTTTTTTCCCTTCCATTTGATGATGAATGATAATATGATATGATATATCTTCACCCATCACCTTATGTCTCATTCAATGGGGGCAATATTTCTTGTTAGATTGAACAATCATGATTTGATTGTTCTTTCTTCTAAAATTTTCCAACCAAACAGTCATTACAAGGGAATCTCATCCATCTTCTTTTCTTGTCTGGATACCAGTCATAATTCATCTGTTCTTTATCCAAATCTGTAAGTTTTTTTACCATAGTTAGGCCGTGTTTGGTAACTCTAATCTATCTAATTAGAGCTAATTAAATTAAGATCTAAAATAAAAGATCTAATTTTAAAGTTCATATTTATAACTAGACTGTTTGGTAAAATTATAAAAAAAAAAGTTCTTATTTTATAATTGAGTGTTTGATAACCATCTAAATAAGTCGTCCTCATCGTCTTTCTTGGGCAAGAGAAAAGTAGCAAAGAAATAAATCGTGAAATGGCTTCCCCGACTTTAAAGAAAAAAGTTACAAAAAAAAGCTAATCAAAGCAGCTAATGTTTGGAAGCTTTAAATCACTTATTTCTAAATATAAGTTCTAATTTTAAATCATAATTAGAGTTTTATCAAACACTCTAAATTTTAATAAGCTCTAAATCATTTAATAAGTGACTATTTTTAGAGTAACCAAACAAGCGATTTCTAGATAAACTGAGCGTTAAGCATATGAGTTCCATGGATCCAACAGGGCTGTTTCATCTCTCTTTTATGTAGATTAGCGTTCATGTAGTTAACTCCAACATAGTTGAAACAATGACTAAATGATGTTAACTATCCTTGATGTGGCCCAACCCAGCATTGGCCAGTCTAGAACACCAAACAATGGTCCCACTTACAAAGATCTATATTAACTACAATCCTTAATAAGGACTATAGCAGTTTGGCAAGATTACTACAATCTCAAGATAAAATTATAGTAAGTTGATAAAAAGCAGATTAATAAAAGTTTGAGCATTTCAAAGGTCGTGATCATCCAATCATGCCAAATAAGCTTATAATACATAATTCATTGTTTCAAATGACTTATCCATTGCCCTAGTCATTTTTTCCCTTTTTCTACCATTGATTTCTTGAACAAGTGCAATTCATCATCAGTTTGAACATTTCCTAAGTATTGGGTCCATGTTAGTTTTGTTCAGTGTAAACTTGAGATTTGATTTGGCATGTTTTTATGGCTTGACTGCCCACCAAACCACCTCCATTCAGATCTGAGAACACATCTATTAACATCACTCCCATTCTTTGATCAATATTAACCCTGCACCAAACTACCTCAAGGATACTTATAAACACTCTAGCTTAGGCTACTTAAGGACTTACTTCTTCATCTAACTTGAAACAGTCATAATAACCACCCAAGATCATGAATGAATTAACAGTGGCAAAGCGCATTGTTAAAAACCTGACCGCATTGCCAACACACTCATAAATCAGTGGGATTGACATATACCACTATAAAGGCAGCAGCCTGGGGTCGATCCCTAGTCTCATGGTTGGAGTTTCAATCAACACAAGGGAAAAAAAAAAAAAAAAACAACGGGGGATTTCAAAATTGACATGAGAATTCTAGTAACAATGAAATGGAAGAAAAAGAACCGAATTCTAAGGGCCTGTTTGGTTAGAAGAATTGTGAGAATTCTTGTCTGGGCGAATTCTGAGAATTTCAAATGCTATCCCCCAAAGTAGAATACCAAATGCTCAACCCCCCTCTAGCATTTGAAATTCTGGATTTCTAAGAATTCATGAGGGTAAAAGTGCCTTTTCAAGTGGTTTGGAATTCTTAATTCTTGCAACAATTGAGAAATGCCCCCAGGGACAAGATGTCATATCATGTCACAAATCCCAAACAAGCCCAATTTCCTCTCGGGAATTCCTCTAGCCAAATAGGCCCTAAGACCAAGGCATGTTTCTGGAAGCTATGAGATCTGCATCAGACAAACCCCCTTTTCTTCTTTTCTCTCTCTCTTTTGAATGGTGGCATCAGACAAACCTGTTGATAATAGGTAGAACACCAGTCAAGGATTTGCCTTAAGCTGAAAAGTTTTGTAGAACAAGAAGGGAGATTAATCATCACCATTAAAAGTCTTAAAACAATCATTCACAAAATTGACGACATTCTATGGATGAAAAGCCATGTGTAGTATCCTCACTACTAAATTGATTTGTTTCCAGTCTCAGCTGGTTCCAAGCAATTCTACCACAAACACCTATGATGCTTTTATTGATGTAACCCAGTTAGGGTTCAAAAAATTATCTACGCCAATGAAAAAACAAGTCCTTTAAAAAGTATGAGCAAGGGCTCACTCCTTAAGGTTGGAGAGACAAAGCAAGTCCAAATCTGGAGGCTCCATGAGGTGCCTTTGGATCAAACTCAGCCGAAAATGTGACCACTGATTTGGGTCTCCATACACGGTGACAGAGAATTGCAACCTTTCCACTATTGTTAAGCCGTGCTTTTAGTGTAGTGAAATGGTCAAGGGCTTGAGAACCTCCAATGGTAAACCTGTTTTCATAAGTTGTAAATTTATGGGTCATTTCAGCAGCAACAGCAGATCTTTTGATGGGATCTATATTGTGAATGTAGGAAGCCTTTAAGGTCTCTCCCTTGTCCGCCCTGCATATCATAGAAGCCAATTCATGAGTCTCTTTATAATCAGAAAGAATATAAGCACAATAACCATAAGATATCAAAGGCATCATGAAATTTTATACCAGATTTAGGGTGGGCAACCCCAAGTAATCAAAGTAAAATAATAATAAATTTCATTTCAATGGGATGTAAGTATTACATGATCCTTGATATAATTAAGAGATATCATGCTTGTAATTTTTGGGTTTCATGGTCCAGTGACTTCAGTCATTCAGACAATTGGTCTGATTTAAAGGCCGCCATGGATAGAGATCATGACTAAAAACTAACCAAATAACCCATATTAGGAAATCCTCACCCCCCAACATTTTGTCTCTTGTATGCTGAACGAAGATTGTCGATGTAGTTCTATAATAGCTGTCTATCTGTAACCACTAGATGCATGGATAAAAAACTTAAAAAGGATTGCATGCAAAGAACGTTCTCAAAGAAGTTAAAAATGGGGCCCATGGTCCATAAATGAACCAACACCCCATATGCTCCACATGTCTAAAACAAGGAACATGTCCTTCCAATCATTTGATTTCATTGCTTTATAAGTTTGGATGTTGTAGAAAGTTGTATGAGGATGGGATTAAACCTTTCATACAGATTAGTGATTAAGATTAAGTATTTCTCATTGTTTACAAGAAGGCCTTGTATTAGAACAGCCAGATGTTATTGGAATAGAGAAGAAACATTTTCCTTCTGTGACAAGATAAAGAAGGTTTTATTTGATACATGTGTTCATGGGTGGTTTCTTGCTAAATTTACTTTGATAAAGGGGTTAATCCTATGTACTTTCTTAACCATGGGTGGTTGCTTGCTAAATTTATCAACTACTCAAAGGAAAGAATCAGTGAAACCAATCCTCACAGGTTCTCCTCATCAAGTTTGTTAGTACTTAAAACTGCTTTCTGATGTGAATCTAGTCATTGGTTTGAGTTTCCTTACACAAGAAGTTGCATAAACATACTTGCGCAAATCTGTTCTGCAATAGATAGTGGAACATCCAACTAAAACTTGGCATTCACTTCAAGCGCAAACAGCTCACTCAGACCCAGCACAGATCCACGTTAATGGAATAAATCTCCTGGCTGCCTCATTTTGTCAAAACAATCCTTGGAAACATTAACTACTGATATATGAACAGCCTTCAGATAAGCTGTTTGATTCCTGCGTTCAATAAGATGATGAATCCCCTGCAACCTACTTAAGCCCCACATCATACGTGAATAGTGAATGCTTAGACATCTCACATCTCTAAGCAACTTGGCTAGTCAGAGCTTCGATCTTATCTCTTTTTTTTTTTTTGGCTGAATCAAAACTACAGCTTGTTCAAGTGATCATTGTTGTCGTCATCACCACCACCACCATTATTAAAGCCTCGTTCCAATTATGTTGGAGTCGGCTATATGAATTTTGTCTCTCCATTCCAATCTATCCCGAGTCAGATCCTCAAATAGGTTCTATTTTTACTACTTCCATCCACATTCTCTAAGTCAAAGGCCTCCTTTTGGTGGGCCATCAACCTGCATAGAAAACTTTTCCTCATAGGAGCCGTTGCTAGGATATGTTGAATTTGCAACTCTAACCATAAATCCAGTATTGGAACAATTTTGGGTGTTCAAGGCTTAAGTCACAGAGGGTTGAATAAATACGGGATGACCAACCCAATTAATATTAACGGCTCAACTACAGCTCCCTCCATCTCCCAAACAGGAAAGAAAGGGAGAAAATTCCATTGTTAATGAGAGATACAAGAATATTCATAATAGGACTGTCAAATTAATGGTCTGGCCTCTGAATAACGAGAATATGCACAAATTCAAAGATGAGCATACTACACATATCCTCCAGGTCAAGGTAATATGAGTACATGATTCCACTTCAAGTCGACAAAAACGTGCTTCTTACAAAGCCAAGTTGTGCATATAAAACAAATGAACATCTCTAGTAGAATAACAAACAAGGACCATAAAATGGTGGTGCCTTTATAATGCATTCCAATTATTAGATATTTTGGCCATTTTTTGAGGATAAGTGGATATTTTTGGTACTTGAATTGAAAATTTGAAAAAAAAAAAAAAAAGAAGGGGTGGGGGGTGGTTGCAACACAAGTCAACCACAGCAACTCAACAAATAATACATCAAAACAAGACATAGAAATTTGCCTATAAAAAAAGAATTGATAACTACTTACAGTATAAGTGAAGCGGAGAAGTCCTTCTTGTCAAAACCAATCCCAGCATTGTACTTGGTAAAAGATGCAGCAGCAGTATCAAACCCAATCTCGGCACCAAGGCAAAGGTCCTTGCTGCCAACTGTTGCTGCGAGTTCAAGTCGCGGAGTGGGTGTCAAACCAATGCTTGAACTAATGGCGGCACGGGCATTTAGGTATTGCATATCTAGCTACACAACCAAGCAACGTAAAGAATCAGAAATCTGCACAATCCAAATACATGACTTTAAAATCACAGGAGCTCAATAGAGTTCTTTTTTTACCCACGGAAGAACATTTTATAGTAACCTTGGTAATAAAGGAAGCATATAACTGTATATGGAAAGCTAAGAAACACAGACGGACCTAATCAATGTATGAGCAAAAATTTCAGATGAGACACAAGAAACTCTGCATTTTGGGCATTGTGAAACCCACAGTAAGGATGATCTTCTCCTATGAGATTAATTGTGGATGAATAGAAGCATTTCTGAAAGGGCCATGGTTAGCAAATATTTAAGCAGTTTGGTAACTGCCAGTTGAAGCTTTGAAGCTGAACTTTGACGGCTGATGGCTCCTTGTTTGAAACTTCACATCCAGGTGGCAATGCTAATTTGATTCAGGATTCAAGAACTTACATGATCAGAGATTTACTGACCAAAAACAAAAACATGATCAGAGATTTGTTGGGCCTGATCAGGATCTCTGATTCCTGAGTTTCCATTAGTTGGGCATTACTGAAAGGAATAATAATTGCCAAGGGGGAAAGTATACAGTACATGTATTGAAGATGAATATTTCAACCATGTTTTAGAAGGGACAAATGCAGTAGCTAACCATCATGGGAAGAGGGAGGGTTGCAGCAGTCTCTTAAATTTGGCATGTAGTTCCTATTAACAGACATTTACTAGATGTTGTTCAAACATCACTCATAGCATCCTCCACACCATCTCATTTTTGGGTAAAAGCTCTCTCCAAAGTTGTTCACCTTATAAATCGTTTACCATATCCTAAGATTCATAATCAGTCACCTTATTTCCATCTTCATAAAATTCAGCCTTTGTATAACCATCTTCTTACATTCAGGTGTACATGCTTTGTTCATCTGTCATCTCATGAACAAATATATTCTCTGCCTAATCAGTAAAAATACTAAAATGTGCTTTTCTTGGTTATGCATCCCATCAAAAAGGCTATCTTTATTATGATCCTGGTATTCAACACATTAGACTTTGCTGTAATGTGGTGTTCTTTGAAAATCAATATTTTTTCCAACAACACACTGGCTCTGGCACATCGCATTCCATCTCTGTTCTTCTTGATTTTTATGACTCTTCCATTGACACGAGATATAAACTTGGTTTAGTATATGTGCAGCATAATACTCAAGATAATGAGGCACCTGGCCACCTGAGCCTCCTCCTCTGGAACCCAACTCAGGAACTGGTCCTCATTCCCCTATGCTTCGGCGCTCTTAGCAGACTTCTCACCCACTTGATCGCTATGGTTTCTGCTCTTCCTCCTTGCTACCTTATCTTCTGTAGATATTCCTAACTCATATGCGCAAGTAGTTGGGCACAATTATTGGCAACAGGCTATGAAGGAGGAACAGGATGCTCTCCAACAGAGTAATACATGGGAAATAGTATTGTGTCCAATGCAAGTTAGGCCAATTGGATGCAAATGGATCTACTTAGTAAAATTAAAAGCAAAAAGATCATTGGAAGGATATAAGGCGCGACTTGTGGACCTTGAAAACAGGCAAGAGTACGGAATTGACTATGATGAGACATTTGCTCATGTGGCTAAAATGACTACAATATGTCTTATATTGGCTCTTGCTACATCTCAATCATAGCCACTTTTTTAAATGGATGTGAAGAACGCTTTTCTCTATGGTGATCTCAAAGAAGAAGCTTACATATAGGTTCCTCCAAGTCTCAACGTTCCAATATCACATGCATGTTGATTATGTCGATCGCGATATGGACTTAAACAGGCTCCCAGACATGGTTGAAAATCGCGGTCGTGGTTGCCATCGCGGTGCTAATATTTATTTTACCCCAAAAAAAATCCAAAAAAAAAAAATCCAAAAAAACCAGAATATTCTAAAATGCTAGAAAACAATATCTTTTCCATTAGCAAACACTTTAAAGAAAAATATCGGTCCCCCCTAAGTCATTACATCATGTATCACTGTCTTATATGATACTTATAAAGACTGCTATAAATTAAATAGGCTTACATGTATATATTAAAATAAGTCCAAATATCATAAATTTTACGGTATGCATTGCAACCATAATTTTGAACTAATCATTAGTGTTAAACACTTAAAGTCAAGAAACTACTACTAGTAGTATAGATGTACAATACTCAATTATTCAATAACGAAGTAAATTATGCTGAATTTCAACTTTCAAGTTACATTTACTACTACATCAAGATTAATTAATTAATTAAAACATTGGAGTATGAACATAAGGGTATTGTGGTTGCGAAGGGAAGAAACAATTATATGGGAATCCGCAAAATCTTGCAAGTCACTTGCGTTTTGGTGAAAAAATAAGCTTAGGAAGCTCTAACATAGTCTTAAGAAGCTCCACAAATGGTAGTCTTAAGAAGCTCCACAAATGGTTTGGGAAAGAAAGAAATGAAAAAAAAGAGGAAAGAAAGTTTTAAAAAAAATCATCGTCAACTAATATTTTGACCGTTATTTTCAAAATATCGGCTGTTATAGACCGTTATTTTCACTGTTTTTTGACATCGTGACCGTTATGACCGTTATATTGTAAATATCATAATTGTATGGGTCATTACCGTTTCATAATGGCCGTTATTTTAAAAACGCTCCCAAAGCATGGTTTGAAAAATTCAAACAGACGCTTTGATGGGCCCACTTCTCTCAAAGCATGTATGATCTGTCTTTATTCCTACTTGGGTATGACCATTCTACCGGTGTATGTAGATGACATCATTATCATTGGAATTAATCCTGATAGTATACTACAACTACAAAAAACTTTTCATGCCTCTTTTCATTTGAAGAATTTGGGTCTGTGGACACTCCTTTAGAGCTGAATCTAAAGTACAAAAAGGATGACGGGAATCTTCTCTCAGATCCCACAATCTAATGAAAACTCATTGGTAGTCTTGTATACCTAACTAAAACTAGACCAGAAATTTCTCGTGCATTAACATTGTGAGCTAATTCATGACTCGACCTACAAATATTCATTTGGCAGCAGTCAAAAGAATCATACGGTATCTATCTACTTGGCACAGTTGACTTAAGTCTTAAAGCATAATGTGACACTGATTGGGCGGGGTGTCCAGACACAATAGGTCCGCGACGAGTTAGTGTACATATCTAGGCAAAGCTTTGATATCTTGGAAATGCAAAAACAAGATAAAGTCTAAGTCCTCTACAGCAGCAAAATACCAATTTATGTCCTCTGTATGTTCTGAAACTGTATGGTTCATGGTTGGAAAACTCTCCGAGTTGACTCTTGACTCTCCCAAGTCATCTCATTTTGACGAATGACCGAGTCAAAAATAGGGGAGATTCAGCCGAGTTAGCTCATTTTAATGAGTTATTTAAATTTCGAACCATTTAATAGACAGACTTAATTTTAAACAATTAAAATTTATTTATATGTAATTATGCATAAGGTTTGGAGTCAATAATTTAAAAAATGGTGACTGAAATGTAATTGGAAACTTATAATTGATCTTTTAAATTCAATATTTCGACTAACTAATTATGTAATATGCAATATTTTTTTCTTTCATTGTCCTTATTTCAGTACTTTTCTTGCATAAATAATTTTTTTAAATTGAATTGATTATTATGAATGCATGTAAATTAATGTAATTCTATATTTTATATGTAATGGATTCATTTTTAAATATGTTTAAAATTATTTTTTTTAAATATGACTCTCCTTAGTCTCCGCGTTGACTCTATCCGAGTCAATTTTTTTGCGTTGGACGAGTCGAGTTTGAGTCACAAGTTTTCCAACCTTGATTCAAATAGCTTTTAATCTTATTTTTTTTATGAAAGAACACGGCATATCGAAGTAGATTGTCATTACATTTAGCAAGCATTTGAAGACATATCATGTTACCTCATGAAGGTGCGGACACATCTTCACTAAAGCACTCCCTCGAGTTAAACATTGCTTGTTTGTTGGCACGAAGGAGGGGGGGGGCGTGTTTTGTGTTGTTTTAGTCTTTTGTGGGCTTATGGGCTTTGTGCTTTCTGGGTTGAGATCTTCTCACATGGATTTTATCTCAGCAAGTTGACTGTCTAGATATTTACATTGTTGTGATTGCCCCAAATCATAGGAGAATCAATATCTATACATACCATATTTGTATAGGATGAGAGTATAAATGAAGGGGGCCTCCGAAGGAGTCGACACTCAATTTTCTCCAATCTCTCTTATTGTCTTCAAATTTCTTTTAGTATTATTCACGTTGTTAGGTCCATAATGTTCTTCTTTGTACTAGGTAGCTTATCTTTAGTTGCTGCTTTTTAGGAAAGGGCCATCTCAGCTAGCTCATTTAGGGGTCATTTGTTTGCACTCATTTACATATGTAAGTGTTATACGTGTGTAACATTTACGCATGAACATGTTTGTTTGCACCCATTTACGCATCGCATGTGAAATTTTATATGAAAGTGGTGTGTAAATGGGGCCATTTCACATCAACATTTTCACACCTCTCCATGTGCGAAACCATTATGCACCTCACACTTCAAAGAGGTGTCCATACAATTACTACCTCCAATGGGTCCCGAGACAAAGACCCATCAACCACCTTCCATCTTTTGCAGTATACGGTCCCAAAATTGCAGTCCAAACTGTTTGAATGTTTTATTGAACTAATACACCCTAAGGTGTTTAGCTTCATAACTCAAAACTTAATAGATCTTAAGAAATATGTGAAAAATTAAAAAAACAAAAGAAAGAATCCTTATTGTATAAATCTGATTTTCTACACTTTTGTGGGCCCCTAATTCATGATCTGAACTAGTCAAATGGAGTTGTTTGAAATAAATGTTTTATAAATAGACTGTTTGGTAATGCTCATTTTTATATCTGATTCAATTAGATGTATTTGAAAAGGCTTGTTTAGTAAAAGTAAAAATAAGAGCTTATTATAAGGGCATTTGTTGTCATTTAAAAAAAAAAGCATTAGCCCGCCTTTTTCAACCCCCTTGAAACATGTATAAATGGGACTACATAAATCATCCTAATTTTCATTTAAGGTCCAATTTGCATTTATCAATGATATTTAACCTAAACCGAAATCATATTAAGCAAAACTACAGTTGGTATCAATATTCGTTTACAAAATAGTCATTTAACTAACCAAAAGAAAAGAAAAGGGGAAAAAATAACAACAACATGAATTAAAAAGGCATCTTCAATTGCATTTCTAATGGCCGACAACTCCATTTGTTCTCAAATATTCACAGTCATATCGGTTTTAGGGGCATCACTATCATTGTCGTTACTTGCCTCTTGAACTTTGTCTTCAGACTCGTATTGACGAAAGAGTTAGTCTGTAATAGCTTCTTTTTTAATGAAGTTGTATATTGTCATTCAAGCAATGACCATCCTTCATTTCTAATGAAGCTGTACACAGTAAAATCAAGATGCCTCCATACTCATATCTTGTACAAAGAAGGATGATCGTTGCTTAAATGACAGTGCACTACTTCAAGCAATGACCATACTTGATTTCTAATGAAGCTGTACACGGTAAAATCAGGATGCCTCCATACTCATTTCTTGTACAAAGAAGTATGATTGTTGCTTAAATGACAGTGCACTACTTCATTAGAAAAGAAGCTATTATATACAAACTATTTCATCAATATGGGTCTAAAGACATATCTCCAAAGGCAAGTAACAGTGAGGATAGTAGCACCCTTGAAGCCGATGTAGCTGTGAATATTGAAGAACAAATGGAAAGTTGGCCGTTATAAATTGCTACCCTTTTTCATTCATAATGTTATTGGGTTTTTTCACTTTCTTTTTCCCCATTTCATTAGTTAAATGACTATCTTGAAAAAGAATAGTCACCAACTTTATGTTAGCTCAATGTGATTTCGGATTAAGCTAACTACTATTGATAGGATTGGATGCAAACTGGCCCTTAAATGGAATTCGAAAGATTTATGTAGTCCCCATTTATCCATGTTTCAATGGGTTGAAAAAGATGACCTTATGCCTTTTTTTATAAAAATGACAACAAATGTCCTTGTAATAAGCTCTTATTTTTATGTTTGCCAAACAACATGTTTCCAAATACATCTAATTGAATTAAATATAAAAACGAGTCTTGCCAAACGGTTTTTTTTTAAGACTATTTTAACAACTCTGTTTGAAACAGATCTATTTCAAACAGATTATATAGATTTGCCAACCAGGACCTATGTATTTTTTTTTTATATAAATGATGAAATTTTATTCCACCAGAAACCAAACAAAAATAAAGACAACGAAAGCTACAACGAGCAAGAAAAAAACACTAGAAATTATACATCAAAAGAAATAGAAGTGTGAAGAACTCCTTCCCTGGCCAAACCATCCGCCATAGAATTAGCCTCTCTTAAAATATGATGGAAAGAAGCACCCAACAGACTTGAAATATCTTGCACCTCCTCCACCCAATCCGCTAGTCTCCAAGGATGAATAGCTCTTCCAGAACCCCATTGGATAGAAGAAAAAGAATCACCTTCAAGGATAGGATTAAGACATCCAATTCTACGCAACTCACGACACCCAATTAGAAGAGCAAACAACTTTTTTCGTTAGCATCAGAAGAATCCACTCGCCCAGAAAAGTTTCTAATAATGATTCCATTCCAATCTCTGATGACAGCGCCAATACCTCCCCGTTGAACACTTTGAACAAAACTACCATCGAAGTTTAACTTTAAAATACCAGGAGGGGGATGGTTCAAAACTGTTATATACATGATTCTAGAACGCCAACCTCCTTTAAAACCAGTTGTCCAAGACCAATTAAGGTCTTCCAAAGAGATACCAATAAAGTCCTTACTATTACAAACCCATTCTGACACTGTCCAAACAATGGACTCAATAACTTCCTCAACAGATTTACTCTTGTTTATAAGCACTCTTTCATTCCTCTCCAACCACAATTTCCAACTGTAGCATAAGCAACTAACTTCCACAAAATACTGCCACGAACAAACTTACTTCATAGACGCCATTGAAGAAAAAGATCCTCCACATTATTAGGCATCACCCAACTCATGTCAAAGAAATTTAACATAGCCATCCAAACTTTAGAAGCAAACTGACAATGAATTGATTAATGATGCGCCGTTTCCTCATCCCTTAAACACATAGGACACCCATTTACTAAGAAATGCTTCCTTCTTCGCAGCTTGTCTATGGTAAAAATTTTATGCTTTTTTGCCACCTAACAAAACACCAAAACCCTTGGCGGAACATAGGGATCCCAAAAAGATTGCCACCCTTTCCCTTGACCTGAACTGTCAACCAAAACATTATAAAAAGGCTTGACTAAAAACTGACCTTTTACAGCAGGTTTCCAAATCCTTTCATCATCTCTGCCAACTGACACATATACCTTATCAAGGATGCCAAGCAAAACAGCAAAATTAGAAATTTCGATGTCAGTCAGGTTTCTTCAAAAAGAAATTTTCCAAATTACACCTCCGGCAGAACCATTAAAATTTTCAGCAAGAAAAGTCTCTTGCCTCCAATCCACCAAAAATAAGTTTGGGAATTGATTTTTCAAAACAAACTGCCCACACCACTCATCATGCCAAAATTTAACACAATGACCATTATGAATCCTATAGCTAATCCAAGAAGCAAAATCAACTTGAACAGAAATAACAGACCTCCATAAACCTGAAACCATGTAATCATGTTTTGGAATACACCAACCTCCATTACCCAACTTATTTTTACACAATAAAAGCCGCCACCAAAAACCCTGGCCTGGATCCCCCACCCTCCACAACCACTTTCCCAACAAAGCTTTATGGACCTTTTCAATAGAACGAATACCCAAACCACCATGAGCTAAGGGTTTACAACCCTCCTTCAATTCAACCAAGGGACCTATGTATTTCTCCACATATATTCATGTTGCTCAATTATATCAAGTTGAAAACTAATAAAATGTTAATGATCATATAATTTCTTCAAAATTTTCATCACTATCAATCATTTTTAAAACCAAATAAGCAACTCACCACATTGTTTAAATGTCTAAATGCAATGGCAGAGCAACATAGGTCTGAGGAGGGGCAAATGACCCTCCTCAACTTTTGTTTTATGTGGTTATGCTTAAGGTTTTGGAAAAATAAATGGGTATATCTTTCATCTTACCTCTCCTTGAAAAGTTGAAAAGATTTTGAAGAAAGAAATTGAGGGGACTTTGCCCTTTTCTTTTAAGAAAAGAAAAGAAAGAAGGATTACAACTTACAATGATGATTTTCCTTTACTCCTTTTAGGGTTTTTTTGTTAGGATACACTGATGGCTCATGGCTTTTACACTTTTTTTATTAGTTGTTATTTCATTTGATTTTTATTTTTAAATTTGCCACATGTCCTTTCATTTTTCTTTTCACTAGTTGTCCTTCAGCACTCCTTTCCCTTTTTTTTCCTACATCCCCTTTCACTTTTCATTGTTCTGGTGAGAGGCTACAATATGGTAGTTGCGACTTGTGATGAATAATGATGAACATTGTTAGTACTTAACCAATGGAGTTATAATTTTATATAAATTTTAAAATAGCTTTGTCAAGATTATTGATAGAATGAATGGGCTTAGAAGTCTACATAAGATAGATTTGTGAAGATTAGTGATGGAATCAATGGACTTAGAATTTTATACTTGAGAGTTTTAGATAAGATAACTTAATAAAATTCCTCCTTTTTAACAAAACTCAATTAGCATGTTATAAAAGAGCCGATAAATTTACTTTCTTGTCTTTGATTGTTAATGGAAAAAGAAATGCTGCTAAGTAGTGATTGACATTATGTTAGTCGAAAATCTTTGCCCCTCCTTTTCTAGCTTCACCTCTATCTAAATGTCTAATCAATCATAAATATTAGAGATATCATAAATAAAGTTCAAATATGCTAAAATTCATCAGCATTTTATCTACATCAATAAATAAACTTGAAAGACCAAAAATAAAACAAGAGGAGAAAACCAAGGGATTGATCTACGGGACATATACATTTAGAAGTTCATGTGCATTTTAAGAGTGATTTGGTTGGGTCAACATGGAAAAGTTTTTCTTTTCCTTTTTTTGGAAAACCTCTAAAAATCTGAAAATAAATATGAAAAAATGTTCAAAAAATCCATATAAGTAGCAAAATTTTGATCCAAAGATGCATAAGAATGATACATCATTCATTACAAGTTAGAATCAATGTTATCATCATCAAAGGCCTTGTCCCAACTATGTTGGGGTCATTACAAGTTCCAATGAAAGAAAAAATAAATAAATAAATAAAGAAGGATGAAGCTCGATATTCTTTATACCTTGGAAGAAACCTTCAGGAATACCCTTCCGTATCAACTTCGATCTGACGATTTTGAGAATTTTTTAGTGGTTTCTCTTCTCTAGAATGGTGAAGAAGCTCAAAGCAACTCCTCAGGAGGTTAGAAGGTTGCAAAACAGCAAAAAGAAGGGTATTTCTAAGTGATTCAGCCCTTTAAATTACTCATCGGCAGTGTATCAGCCGAAATGGCCAACACATATCGGCCAATTTATCGATTTATCAGCCAATGCACATTAATAGTCTGATATCATTGTGAAGAGCTGTAATATCGATTTATTAGAGCCATGGTGGCTATACAGCTTATTTATCAGCTGATATGTATTGTATCATCCGTGTTTTTTAACCATGGTCTACAGAGGCCAAGAGATTTCCCAACTCCCAAAATAGCAGCGCATTAACAAAAGGCTAAAGAATCAAGAGATTTCTTGACTTCTGAAATAGCATAGCATTAGATAATCTCTATGAGGCCATGTTGTACTAACCTTGCCAGATTTGTGATCAGGAATTTCAAAGCTAAGGGTAGTCCTTGTACATGGGATAAGTTCATCTACAATAACAGTTGTTGAGACCTGCTCAAATAAACAAGAAAAAGTTAGCCACCTAGCCAGGGTTGAAAAGAAAACAGGAAAAGAAAGATACAAGACAAGGAAACAAGCAGAAGTCCAAGCACTTGAAGAACCATGCACCTTATACCATCCAGACCTAACAAATTTTATGCCATTTAAGAAAAGAACAAAAAATCATGCACCCAATTTATCCGTGTACTTGTCCGACACAAGTAGAATGCAAGTTTACGAAGAAATGTATAGGAACACGAGCCAGGCTAAGGATATCGACATTAAAAACTACCTAACTGTAAAACAGGCTAGTGAACTTATCAGCAAGCCATGCATGTGCATAGAATATGGGCCATGAGAACTCCAAGTTGGCTGGTCCAGATAAGTCTATGCACAGTGTGCTACTTATGTACAATGAATACAGGCTGTTGATTAATTCTTCATTCCATTTATTGTTATACATGGACAACCTGATGAGCAGACCAACCCTTTTTTATTAGCCATGCATGTTCAATTGTTTGCAGTAGCTCCACGCCTCCACCTAACAGATGGCCTGGATCTCATACATGTGCTGTGTCAGCAGAAGCGAAGTAAGGTTTTCTCCAATCATCTCCATACAAGTATCATTTGTACTTCTCAAAAGAGAGTGAACACTTCACTTGATACACGATCTCTTTCCTTACCTTAGAACTTGTATCAATTTTGACATTCACCGTAGTGTTGCCACTCTTGTACAGCGTACTTAAGTCAGCAGTGAAAAGATTATCCTTCTTCACACCAGTAGTTGCAAGCCTCTGTCATATCATTTTGCACAAATTGTCAGTTTGATTTATACATAGGAACTCCAGAAATGCATTTGGCATCATGGTATGGTTTTGCTATAGATCACAATTTAAATCAATAAAAACTTTATCCTTTTTTATAGCAGAGAGACAGTATTTGTGCACGGAGTTCGTTTATCACATAACAGATGACCAAAGAAGAAAATATATAAGACTCGTGTCATTGCTTTTAAGGTCAAGCATTACTGTTATCAAATGATGACACTGCATGCACTTTGAGAGCTTGAAGTCACTGGAAAAAAATCATGTGCTAGAGAAAGCACGTTAGCGCAAGCTGAGCAACTGAATAGCTTATTCACTTATTATAAATTAACACAACTTAAAACATATATAAGTAAGCAGATATAATGCCAAACAAACAAAATAGGGTTATAAACACAAGATTCTGCCTTATTGTCAGCCGAAAATTCTGTTCATCAAGGAATGTCAACAAACACTGCATAGAGACAGGCCATGATATCTCTAGTTTTCTCTCAAAATGTGACTCAAAAGTCAAAACACCAAAAAAAATTTCGTTGAATCCCTTCACAGTAAAAACTCCATACCACTTTCTATTAAGAATGCACTATGAAGTAAGAAAGTACCAAGGAATTTAAACCCCATGAGAAAAGCTCTCACCTCAACTTTTCTGGAACATGATTACAAAGTTTGGAAAGTATTTATGAAGAGAAACGTCAATTATACCGTGCACTCCAAGAGAAGACATGTATAAAACAGTGAAAACCAAATAAAATATGTTCTCTGTGTGCACTTTCAGAATCTTTTTCCAGCTTACTTGATCTTAAATAACAACAAGAAGATTGGAGAATTTTCATATGAGATACTTTTACTCTAAGCCAACTAGCATGGGATATCATTTCTTTCTCCTCTTTTATATTTCCATGTTTCAAAAAGCAATGTAGATTGTAGACAGATGCCAGCATTTAGGCTGGCAAGAGTCATCATGGCCACATCAGGAGTCAGTCTCCTCATGTTTCCTTTGTGAAGTCCTTTCGTTTTATTTATGGGTAAAGTAAGGTCAAGTAAGTGTCAAATTAGTGGAAAAGGTAGTGGTAGTATAAAGGAGAAGTAAACTTTCCTATGAAGTAAAAGTTGTGTTTGTTTTCAGAGTCAAGTAATTTGAAGTGAGATTAGAAGTTTCTGAGATGGACTGGCAGCATGCGTCCTAGTTTGAGGCTTTATTAAGGTGATGATAACAAGAGTTTAACAGCCGACCATGTCATGTCACAAGTGTATTTGTTTGTTCTTGGATTGCTTGTTAGGTTTTTTATGCTCAGGTAAGGTGGGACCCACTTGATAAATATCTAAGGCATTAATCTCGTGAGTCTCCTTGTTAACAAATCAAGGTCTAGCCTATCTAGTTGATGGCACAGCAATGGACAAAATTTGAAGTCTTCTAAGATAGAGTCCCCCCATCAAGGTTGAAGGAGGCTAGAAGTTATTCGAATAACTTCCAATGTTTTTTTTTTTTTTTTTTTTTTTGAATAATAACGAGAACTTTCATTAAAAGATAAACAGTACAAGAGAAAAATACTGGATAGAATCAGCAATAAAAACAGAGCCCAGAAGCAAACGCCCATAGAAAGAACAAAAACAGCAATCAAAATAAGAAAACACCAAGCTTTAATGAAGAACTCCCTCTTTAGCCAAAGCACCAGCATCGGAATAACTTCCAATGTTCAAGAGGTGAATAAATATAAGAAATCTTCTAATGCCATGATTCAGAATAATCCTATGGCCAAGCCTATAAATCCATCAGTTGGTTCATAAACTGTAAAACCCAAACCTCTTGAAATAAAGGTCCCCCTTGTGTTGGCTTTGGGCTAAATTTCACCCAATAGGAGTTAGGCCCAGTGTAAGATCGGTCATATGTAAAACACATTATTCACTCCCATTGACGTGTGCATTGTATTCCCATGTTTTACAAGTGATCTTATGGTGAACCCAACTCCTGTTGGAGTGAAATTTGGCCCAAGGCCACTACGGAAGGGACAAATTCATTTTATAGGCCATGGAGACATTTGTTTTGAATAGTAGGAATTTATAAGTGGGCGCCACTAATGCATTTATGGGCTTGGCCATGGGATTTATTTAATTCTCAACATCAAAGAGTCAGAACTTTGAAGTGGAGTTCACCAAATGCATTGGAAGATTGCAGCATAACTTCCTTTGGGTACAATGATGAGTCTAGGTATCACTTAGTTGACTGGTCCGTTGTTTGCAAATAAAAAGAGAAGTGCTCTACGTTTTAGGTCCTTGAAACATATGAACCATGCTTTTGCCCATGGAGGATAGGAGTTGACTTTAAAATATTATAAAAGCTGATCCTTTTATTGAAGTATTGAGTGGTCAAGAATGGATGGACTAATGACTTAGGTCGGGGATAGAGCATTAGCCCTCTAATTCCTAAATCCATTCTGCTACAATCGGGATCATCAAGTGTTGGACAAAAGCAATATGGATTATGGAAAAGGTAGGGAGTCAATTCATATGGGGCAAATTTCAGAAGGAATCTAACCGAGGCAGATAACCAGTTTTATTCATGGCTCGCCCTTAACAATGGAGCTTACGTTCCAACAATAAAGGTAAGAAAAAAGGGTATGGCTTGTTTATGGAATATCAAGGCTCCTTCAAGTGTCCTCATAGTTGGATGAACAATAGTCCTAATAGGTATCCTCACTATGGATAACCTCTATCCACAAAAGAAGATTATTGTAACGCATGCCATGTGTTTGGCAGACATGAAATATGTGGATCACTTATTGCTCATTTGTCATATTACTCAGAGATGTTATCTTTCCATTATCTGAGTTTTATAGTTTTTGGCTCTTTTCTCATGAAGCCCCTGCCTCTTGACAGTACATATCTACTATTCTGTACAGTTTCTTTAATAAAAACTATCATTGAAGAATATATATATATATATAGGGAAAGGGTCTCATGAGGACCGTCCTCACCATTTTAAGTGAGGACTCATCCCAGCCGTCCGAGTTCTAGACAGATCCAACGGTCGGAATGGTTAACTTATAATACAAGAGAGGGAAACGAAAAGTGAGGTGGGAAAATCAGGTTGCTCTGCGATTTGGGGGAAACGGAAGGAGAAAACAGGAGAGGAACGGGGATTTCACCGGAACTGAAACGCGCGATCGAGACCTCCACCGGCGTCTCATCCCTCTCCTCTCTCGGACCCCTCTCTCTCTCTCCCGGCGTCCTATTTCTCTCTCCTCTCTCGCGACGAACCGCCGGCACGTTCCTCTCCCCAAATCGACTCAGACCCTCTCTCCGTCTCCTGGTGTTCTTCTCTCTCGGTCTCTGATCCATCTTGGCCCCAAGCCCCCTGCCTGCTGCCGTGAAGAAGACGTCTCATTTCAGCTCCTCTCTCTGCCCCCTTTCCCTGCTTGGCGTCACCGATTTCAGGTTCTCTCTCTGTTAAATCGATGAACGTAGCACCAGACTATGCCGCCTTCTTTTTTATTTATTTATTTTTTTTCATTAGCACCGAACTACTCTTAGGTTTTATTTCTGCAGCGAGGGATTCCGTGGAGATGAAAGTTGTTGATTGGCCATTTTTTGGGCATTTCATATATAAATGAACAGTAGCAGATATGCATCAGTTCCATGTTTGTTTGATTTATGGTGGCTGTTTCATTATCATTCTCTCTGCAACTGGACGAGACAACATCTACTTGAATTGTATTACTGAGACAACTTAACCCACATTGGTTCCACCCAGAGCCTTAATCTCTAAGGGCAAGGAACATCTATCCAAGTCTAACTTTTTTTTTCTATTTTTCTTGTTTCTTTCACTAGCAATTTTTTAATTTCCTCCACTTAGGTACTTAGGTAGTTCAACAAAAAAGGAGTATACCAGATTAAAACACCTTCTTTCAAGTAAGGAATTACTAGTACTGTTTCCAGATAGTATATGGGCTAAGCACCCACTTCAAGAAGAAAATCTTTTTTTTTTTTTTTCAGTCAAGCGTTAGCATTGGAAACTTGCAAAATGTTTTCAGGAACACATCAAACAAAGAAAAAAAAACCTCCTCATAATCTTGAGAAGAGTACCATCAAATATATGGACTCGTCTCACGACTTGCAAATGCTCATTTGGATCTATTTCCCATAACAGTATGATAAAGAGACTAAAGAAGATTCTATAAGAAACCAGGAAACTTTGACTCTTAATATTGTTTTTTAAGGATAGAAAGGATATGTGTATATGACAAAGATCATTTTACATTTATGATCAATGATAACATTCAGGAGGGAATTATTTGTAACTAATTGAAAAAAACAAATTTGACTAAGCAGAAACTAAATTAAAAAAAGGGACAGCTTGTTTTGATATGAAAGGGAGAAATTCAAGCCCATATACTGGGGACAAAATGGTTGGTTCATGGCATGGATCTTTTATTCAACTACGTGTAGTGTTGGGTGCCGAAAAGGGCACATAGGCTTTCAATTCAATTACTGGTTCTGCATTTGGAATTTGGGTTTCAGTTGAAACTACTGGTAACTTTTGTGCAGTGAATTTCAGAGGTTTCTGCTGGGATTTGATAGTAACATGAGACTAGTGTAGTTGTTTGACTAGATCTAATTGTTTCTTAATACAGTCTTCACAAATTGATTGCATTTCATTATGCAGCTGGTCACCGGATCAAATCATATCAACCACTTTTATTCTTTTTGATTGATTGCATTTCATTTTGCTCGGACGGCTGGGATGAGTCCTCACTTAAAATGGTGAGGACGGTCCTCATGAGACCCTTTCCCATATATATATATATATATATATAATATACACACATATTTGTAATGGTTAGAAAATGCCACTTTTCTTTAAATGCTTGTTTCAAATATAATATTTGCTACGAAATCCCTGATGCTTGAAGCAAGAGCAACTCTTACCAACCCATTTTCACCCGACACCTTCAGTTTGAATTTCTGATCAAAATGGTAGTCTCTGGTCAAAAGACCTGCAGAGAAACAACTAGTTTTAAAAAAGAATAAGATATATGAAAGAAAAGAAACAACCAAAATAATTAGATTGAGTTGTCATGAACAAAATACATGGCCAATCCACTTGTAGCCCAAGCGGTGAGGCACCTCCCCTCCACACAAATTGTGGGACCTTAATGTGTGTGTGGGGTGTGAGTATTTAACAGATCCAAAACAAAAAGGAACCAAATACATGGCCAATCAACAGGAAACTATATGCTCAAACTAATAAACAAAAAGCCGTTCCAGAATTGACACATAGCTAGCTATTGATGACTCTGGCAAATTACGCTTGCACTGACAATTGTCATCAACATTCAAAAACGTGTGCACAGGTGTGTGAGGGTGGGGGGGAGGGGGTGTGCACGTGTGTGTGGGTGTTTTTTTTGTGGGGGGGGGGGGGGGCATTTGGTTGTTGCATGCACGCGCTAATGAAGAAGTGAAAACGGTCGGCAATATCCCTACGTTTCCTTGTATCAATTTTGTTCTAGAAATCTAGAAATGCACGACTTAAACTTGATTTTGTGAATAAACCTTTCAGGAATACACTCGTAGAGTGATAAATCTTCTAGTTAGATGAAAAAAAGGCCAACTAAAATTATTTACAACGTATATTGATACAAAACTGGAATAGGAAGTAATTTCAACATTATTTAAATTTAAACCATCCAATTAAATTTCCATATTTAAATAGTAAAATTGGATGTGGCAGTGCAGAGAGACGATTTTATGAAAAAAAGGGAAAGGAATTACAACACCAAACCAGAAAAAGAAACAAGAGTATTAGAGATTATACCCACCAAAACCAACCAAACAATACCAACAATTACAAAACATGGGCCACCCATTGAGAAATTCTATCTACCCCTCATTTAGCCCAAACATCCGCCAAGGGATTTGCTGATCTAAGCACACCACATCTAGATGGAAATATAACTCCTTGATTTCATTTAAAATAAACTGAAATCTCCATGGCCTAGAGTCAAAGTGAATAGCCCATAAAACCACATTAGCAAGTTACTTTATCAATTTAGCTTGAAAGGAACTAGCGAATAACCGAAGATCTCCAAAATAGCAAAATCAAAATCTCATTGGACTCCTTAACCCCCACATTCTTGGAAAACAAAAGCAAAATCTCACCCTTGGAATTGCAGTGCAAACCACCAATACCAGCTGGAGCTAGCTTACCCCTAGAAGCTCTGTCCATATTAAAGTTCAACACTCCCACCAGCAAAAGGGTCCAGGGGATCACTCTCTTCTTCTTCCTCCCACAAGACATACAAGCTTCCAACTAGATGAAAAGTCTGACAAATGATCAACCTATTTTGTATCCTTCCAAGCAAAAAACACATGGCTCTTCTGAAACAAAAACAAGAGCAACCTCCCACGAGTGCATGCTCTGCTGGTGGAGAAAGTATTTGGTATTTGAGGAAAATCAACTACAGGTTTACACATCAATATAATTTCTCATTATTTTACCACTTATCCATGAGCATTTCATACTTCAAGTGAGAGAAATTTCTGCATCATTATGAAACAATTACACAGGAATTTTGTTTTTCCCCTTCAATTTTATATAAGAAAGATTCAATGGAAGAAATGTCAAAAGAAGAGATCCTACCCTTCAATAGGTTAGCAACCGGAAATTTTGAAGCTTGAGGCTTTGATTAGAGAGCACAAAATATTTGGTTGCAAAGGACTCACTCAAAGGACACCGTGATTGAAGCATTCCACTGGGCACTTAGGGGCCTTTTGTCTTTTACGCCCATAATATGAAAATGCCATTTACGTATGTAAATTTTTACATGTGAATGTTGCTTATTAAAATTTACTAGTGAAACACAATACTATTAGGGAACACCATTTTCAGAAAAAAAAAAAAAAAAAACAACGCTTTGGGGTATATTTATGATCAGGATTACATAAGATCGATCTTCATATATCTCAAAATTTATGAACATTTAAGACATGAAAATGAAAGCTTTAGGGTATAACGGGCCGATAAACAATTTGAGAGGTTTAAATTAAAATTTTGGGTTCATATGGAGTTGAAACAAATAATAAAAATATAAGTTGGCGATCGAGATTGAAACCACGACCTGTCTGGAGTGAAACTGGTACCAGTGCCTCTTCTAACCAAGAGGTGTGTAATGGTTTCACACCTCTTCAGGTGCATAAATTTTCATATGCATGCAAACAAATGACCCTCAAGACAAAGAATAACAACAACGACATTAATAACAGTACAATTTCGATAGCTGTTGTCACTATATTTTTTAATAAGGGCTATGAAGTCTTTATGGAGAGAAAAGGGAGATGCAGCGATGAAGTGTTGCTAGTCACTAGTTTTTATGGACAAAGTCATTATGGATAGAGAACAACAATGAGATAATGAAGTGTTGTTTACCTTAGGTTTTTCTCTAAGGATCTTGGCTTAAGTAGATTCCTTTCATATAAGACTATAGGAAAGACAAAATAGCCTTCATTGTCAAAATAATTTTTTTATAATGGTTTTACCAACGACTATTTGTGGATTATGAGAAGAAATTTTTAAATTTTAATTCAAATCAAATTTTGAGATCAATACAAACAGACCTAAAGATTTCAACATCATCAATTTTTTTTTTCCTGGGAAAAGAGTACATCTGTACAGTATTAGAGGTACATACTGGAAAGTACACACAGTGAGTCATGCAAGATCATTTAAGGTTATAGGCAGGACAAAATAGTGTCCAGTTTATCAACAATATTTTTTTAATGGTCCTACCAACGATAATGAATCATGTCTTTTCCTTTGAAAATCAACTGCTGATGTTGACAAGCAATCAGACACATATTTGTGGATTATGAAAAGAAATTGTTTAAAAATTTAATTCAAGTCTAATTTTACAATAAATACAAACAGACCTAAAGATTTCAACATCATCAAAATTTCCCTGGGAAAAGAGTACATATGTTCATTATAAGAGGCATATACTACAAAGTATGAACAAGGACTGGTGAGATAGATAGAAGGTGCATTCGGCATCTGTATTTCCAAGGAAATGTAATGCATTTTCAGAAAATAGAAAAAATATAAGTGTTTTGCTGCTTCTATTTCAATGTTTTATATTTCCTGAACCCTCCTTGTCTCATGTCGATTTGCATGTTTCTTTCTTTCTACTCCAAGTTTAGAAAATATAGAAAAAATATACTTTCATTTCACCACTCCACTATTTTATTGAAAATGTATGCTGTTTTCTCGTCCTGAAACAGGTTTATGTCCACATAGGCAAAATGCATCCTAAGACCCAAAAAACTGGATGCCCTCCCCCTCTCGTCCCACCACCAAATATACAACATCCAAGTAACGTTTACCATAACCAAGAGTCAATAAGATGGAAGATTGAATATCTATCCTATTAATCAGGGAAATACAATAATACATTCAGCCTGGGACCCAAAAAACTATATCACCTGCTCATACTTGTCCAACCTTCAATATATACAAAAACCAAGTACCCGGGACCTTACTGTACCCAGAACTAAAATGAGATAAAAGAGTATCTATACCAACTAATCAGCGAAATGCAGAGTGCTTTCACCAAGCATCCTTGCAAAAGCACTTGCAAATTGCTTGGCAAAATCAACACCAAGCTTGATTCACAAAGAACCACACACTACATTAGGAGGTGCACAAATGATCCAGGCATCTTCATATCCTAAATATATATTGATTAACCAGGACTCAATAAGATGACGATTGAACATTTATTCCAACTAATCAGGGAAATACAAAGTTTTTCAACCAACCGGCCATGAAAAGGAAATTGCTGATTGCTCAGCAAAGTCAACATCCAACATTGATTCACAACCAGCTTGCGCACTACATTAGGAATGTGCACAAATGATCCAGGCATCATATTCTAAATGCATGTTTTTAGTACATTTCATCTGACTGAATACAGTCCTCACAAACAAGAGAAGGATTAAGTTGGTCACATTCAAACCTGCATTGAATGTTCACAAGCTGTCATTGTGACAGAAGTGTATAAGTAAATCTAAATAGTTCGAACGCTATGCATGCACAGAAAATTTGGGGTGTGAAAGAAAATGTATAAAACAAAATTTGAATGAAAAGACTCGCCATGGGTATTTGTGTTTGTCAAAATCAAATATAGATTTATTGAATGGAGACTCGAGCATAGAGATTTTTTTTGTATATGGGCACTGGAGCTTAAAAGGTTTATTAGCCTCAATTTGTGGTCCTACTTTGGCTCCTTGCATCTGCCAAGAGATACATTGCATATATCCTCCTCTCAAGGTTCTTGAATTGAAAATCAAAATAGCTCCAAAGGAAATCCAGACTCCAAAGCCATCTGGTGCTGATGGGGCTTTCGAGTCGGAGGCCAAATGCATATTGTTGATTCAAATTGCGCATAAATTCTAACCATCAAGGATCAATGCTTATTGTTAGAAGAAGCTTCATGGGCCAGTCATGGTGGAAGGTGACTTGGAGAGTCAGAGAAACTATCTGTTGGGCAACAGATGGCTTTAATTATCCAACCTAATCCCTAGTAACTCAAAAGCAGATGATTTAGCCAAAGCTTGTGCTTCAAGGGAATGGATCCCTACTCATTGAAAATGATGTAGCTTGTGAAAATTGATAGCTGTTCTCTTTATTATTTAATTGATAATCTTTTTTATCTTTTAAAGAAAAATGCATGCAGAAAGCGGGTTCAAAAACATTTAATGTGGCAATAGTATAAACTAGACAGACATAAAAGCCTGTACAGCCCAAATATTTACTTGTTCTTACCACCCTTACGAAAAACAGGTCAAACATCAGAACCATATGTTAATTACTTGGAACAATGGGAAATATAATCTCAAAGTTGTGGCTGACAAAATGGGGAGCAACTACGTACCCTTCGCTTTGCTTCCAATTTGTGCAAATGGTGGTGGACCATTGCCCATTTCTGATTCAAACTAAAAGACCTGTATTACCTGTTAAATCATAAGTTAGCACATGAGATATAGTTTCAAGCAAGAAGAAGCATGCCTTCTGTTACACCCCGACCCAATTTAACTCTGATTAATGCTAATTAAATATGTTTCAGCTAAAATAATTATGTTCAATTGCTAATTATGGTAATTAGTGTTTATTATTCTTTGTAGATTGAGTTAGTTGAGCTTTGAACCTTTTATAGGTGAGTGGGAACCGATTTGACTCAATCAAGTTGAGTCAAGGGCTTTTTCGTAAATATGAGTTTTCACATTTTCATGATTCGTATGTCATTTTAGTACCATCGCGTGTATTTCGACGAGTACATCGATTTTCGTATTTGGCTCTACTTCATTCGAACAACTGTTGAATAATTGGACTCCCATTTGACTCAAAATGAGAATATGTTACTTTAGTGGACTTCCTTGCAAAATATCATACTCACCCCTTATATATATAACCTTATCCCCTTTCTTTCATTCCCTTTTCACCTTCTTTTTCCTCTAGTCTCTCTCTTCTCCTCTTCTCCTCCAATCACTACAAGAGTGAAGGCTGATATCTTGGGAGCTAAGGAGCCCTTCATCATCATCTTCTTCATCTACTTCAACCTTTTCTCCCTTGTAAACAAGAAAACCACCTTCCTCATCCTCTACCCTTCTCAACTTCAAATTTCTTGTAGAGGTAAGAGCTGAGACACTTTCTTTTGTGTTTGTAGAAGTGCATTAGAGTCAAGGGACTCTTGGACAATCATTCATGCATATTCACCACCTTTTTCTATGATTTTGTGATTAGGGTTTGAGTATTTGGGTCTTTTCTTGGGTTTTGAGTTTGAAGAGTTGGAAAGCTCTTATTTGAGGCAAGTATGAGCATAATTTGGGATTACATCATGATTAATTTTATCTTATTCAAATGATACTCTTTTTCAATGACTCTATCTCATAATATATGAATGGGTTGGATTGTTTCATGGATCTCAATTGATAAATTGAATGGAGACATTATATGATGTATGTAAAGGAGCAGGAAGGCTCTAATTATGCAGGTGTGAAGACGAAATAAAGGAGCAATAAGTTAGAAATGATGGGAGAAGAAATGAAGGAAGAATCCTGAACCAGGATTTCTGGACAGTTCGCTCGAACGAACTAGACACTTCGCTCAAGCAAACCTCCTTTTGAAGCTTTGGGTCGAGCAATCAAAATGGACCACTCGAACGCCTACCTTTCTGGATGGGTCCGCTCGAGTGACCACTCTTCTGAAGACCTCGCTCAAGCGAACAAAAGGAAGCGCTCGAGCGACCAACCTTCTGGATGGGTGTGTGCTGGTCTTTTCTGACCCAATTTTAGGGTGAATTATCACCCTTAACCTATCATGACCCACCTTAATCAACCCTAATAGATAATTAAGCTGCTTACCCTTATCCTATAGAAATTTAGGAATCTTTGAGATCTTATAACCCTAAAATGGAACCATTAATCTTATTAATTGGGCCAATGGATATTTATTAGCCTAACACTATGCCATAAAGGTTTGTTTGGAAAATTAATGTAATTCTCATAAATAGTGACACCTAATAAGGTAGTAATACGTTGACTTTCCCAACCTACCTTGTATTGGACGGTGAAAGACTAAAAACAGTAGCCTAGTGTTGGCTAGTAAAATGCCTTGATTCCTTAAATTTTTACATTTCATCTTGGAGCATAATTTCGTTATTGATATCAAATCCTAATTAGTATTAAATGCATTTAGTAGTAATTGAGGTTCAATTGTTTACATTCAACTTGTAACTTCGGTATTGTAAATTCGATTCAGTATTCGCTGGTAATGTGGGATTGAGTAAGTATTCGTGAAATATGAGATTATTATTATTCGATTTGATTATGGATAAATGAAATACAAACTTACTCAAATCCGATCTTTATTCAATTATTATTTGATTCAATCGAATCGGGACTACTTAGCTTCGACCATGTGATACCCAACGGGGTAGAACTTGGTTTAGTTATTCGAAGACTATTGCAATAAGTCATCTGGAGCACCGGAACTCCAAACCCGGGTAGCCAGCTAGCCGTTGGTAACATCCCAACTAGATTTGCTCTCTTTTGAGAGGATGAGCTTAAGGTAGTAGCCAATTAATATGTTTCAATATACTTGATTCACAATGCATAAATCTTTCATTTACGCACAATTGTCTAGCTGGCTGACATTTATCATTGACATCTATTAAATTATTCGTCTTAAATTCAATTTGATACGTTATGTATTTCCTTATTATTGTCTATACTTGCTAAATCGTTGTATTAATGATACTACTCTTGGTGTCACAATCACAGGTACAACCTCCGGCCTTGAGGAGGCCAAGGAGGGAGAGAATGCTACCTAAGAGGTACCTTCAGGGCTAGAAGACTGGCTAGAGCTAGGGCCAGCTTAGATATCTTCCCTCGGAGCACGTGGATGTCCCTTTTGCGAACTCTTATAGTGTGTGGCTAGCCCCTTTTTGCGTGGGCCACACTTAGGTTTAGTTATTCTTTGTTATACTTTTGATATTGTTTGTACAGGGTTCTTTCTACACCCTCTTTTGTAAAACAATGTATATAATTGTATAATTCTTTTGTATTATAACTTGAAATACTAAATAGACTGAATGGGAAATTGATACCCTCACATGAATGAAATACAGCTTCCGCTAAAATTACTTGCTACTGATGTGTTCTAGTGAGTTCTCACTCATGTATATAGAAAGTTGTTTTCTCTCCTTCGTGTGTTGTATTTGGCTCGAGACAGGTACAGCATGCGGGAGTACGTATGACACACCTCAGAGATTACCCTAGGCCAGGGTGATTCGGGAACGGGACGTGACACCTTCATGATATGATAGATATGACTATAACTTAAAATGGCAAGAATTACAATCACAAAAGAGTTGAGATTTTGCCTATTAAATTCATGTTACAAGAGATAGATATGCGCATGGCACAATGCTAAGAAATGCCCCATTATAGGAACTACCAAGAATGGGGGATCGAATATTTTAGCCGAACGAATTGCTAATTCTTCAGTTGTGCATTTGAGGCACTAGAACAGGAGAGGAGACCATGTCAAAACCATGTAGTATTAATCTGCCTTTGTCCAAGACAATATCGGTCATTTGGATATTTACTTCACATGATATTCAATTTCCATGCAGCCTGAATAGCACAGCAGCAGAACAGAATCGTGCGTTTGCATGGAAAATCCAAATACTCAGATTTTCTTCCTTGTGTTTCAATTTCAGAACGTCCATTTGCGATATTTATTCATGAGCCTGTGATACTTTCTTTTAGAGCGTTTGAACTGGGTATAAATGCGATATCATCGAAAACATATTCTTAAACATCACAATACTATTCATATCCAAACGGGTCGTCAAAATCAAAGCCGATAGATTAGGGTTTTGTTTCGATGAAAAAAGCAATGCGAAGAGAGATGAACGATCAATCATACCGATGAGAATAGGTTGGAGGCGTCTTACAGAGATGAGAGAGAGGGAGTGCGAGAAGAAGAAGGCGCGATGAGATCGAGAAACCACGGCCGTTGGATCTGATGAGTCGGAAGAGGCCGTGGTCCCGGGACCGTTGATCTCGGGGCCTCTCTTTTCTCTCGGGGCCTCGCTTTGCTTTGCGGAGTAGACGGAGTGGAAATGGAAATGGAGCATGAAAACCAAAGAGAGTGGGAGTGGGAAGGTCGTTGACGAGCGTGGAATATTTTATATCGAGTGCTGGTATTGGCACAATAATTTTTACTTTTCAAACACATATAATTTATTATTTTTTTTATTACATTATTATTCCTTCATGAAATGATCAAAATATCCAAAATTCCACAAAACCTCAAAACTCATTCTCTTTTCACACACAAGCCCTTCTTCTTGTTCTCTCACCTATTTCATTCTCCAGTTCTCACTCTCCACTTCCTCCATCTTCCTTGGACAACTCATCTTCACTCACATATCAGCATTTTCTTCTCCTAAGCAACTTAGCTCACACTCCACTTCTCACTCTCTACTTCCTTCATCCTCTTGGGCAACTCATCTTCACCCACATTTCTCCATTTTATAGTGCAATGATGGAAGAAAACAACAATCAAATTGTGCCTTTAAATCAAAGTAGTAGTGGAAAGGTCAGTTCCTTTGTTTGTTTGTGTTTTCTTTGTATTTATGCCTCATTTTTTAATTTTTTTCTCGCTCGGAATAAGTTGCAGAATCGCGATGTGTTCAGACTTTCAGGTCCGAACATACCTCATATGTTCGGACCTGAACATCCAAACATCTAGTGGATGTTCGGAAGTACAGGTCCGAACATATCCACCAGATGTTCGGATGTTCAGGTCCGAACATATGAGGTATGTTTGAACCTGAAAGTCCGAACATCCACCATATGTTCGGATGTTCAGGACCGGACAGTGATATTCAATTTCTAGTTTTGCAGGTCTCTACGCAAGAAAGTCAGGTTGGATCGGACTTTGTCATGGATTACAGCAGTGAGTTTATAACTCAAGAGGTTAGTCCAACTATGAATTTTTTATTCAAATTACAATTATTTGTTACTAAATCCGTATTAAATTTGTTTATTGTAGATATTTCACAGTCGCAATTCGTTGATCAATTGGGCTCGTGCTGTAGGAAGGAAAAACGGGTTTGTCATTGTGATAAAGGTTTTAAATGCTGCTTGGATAGGTGTCAAAGCTAGAGTACTCCTTGCATGTGAGAGAAGTGGACAATATAAGCATGAAGAGGGCCAAAAGCGAAAAAGGATCAAACAAACCGGTTCAAAAAAATATGGATGCCCTTTCGCATTAAAGGGCATAAAGCTAGACTCGAATGATGATTGGATGTTGGAGGTCGTATGTGGCGTGCATAATCATTCGGCAGCAGAACATTTAGAGGGGCATTCATTTGCAGGCAGATTATCAACGGAGGAAACTCAGTTGCTGGTTGATATGTCCAAGAGCATGGTTAGACCAAAAGAAATTTTGGTTACGTTGAAACAAAGAAGTAAATTAAACGTAACCACAATGAAGACAATATACAATGCGCGCTACAGATATAAAGTTAATGAGCGAGGTGAAAGAAGTCAGATGCAACAACTGCTTGGGAAGTTAGCAGAGCATAGTTACATCGAATGGCATAAGACTTGCGAGGATAGCGAGACTATAACTGACTTGATTTGGGCGCACCCAAACAGTTTAGATTTATTACGTGTATTTCCACATGTTTTGATAATGGACTGTACTTACAAGACCAACCGTTATCGCATGCCTCTATTGGAGGTTGTTGGAGTCACATCCACGGACATGACTTTTTCTGTATGTTGGAATCAAAGCATAAGATATGAAGATACGTAATACAGAATAATAACTTCGGGTGATAGAAAATGAGTATGAAAGTATGCGTAATTACCAAGTCAGTGCTCATTGAATCAAGTCTCTCTCATAGTGCTTGTAAAGGAGCAGACTCCGTACGAGAGACCCATCGATGGACTCGGGGATGATCTGGCTGATAGTGAATGTTTGGAGTTGGAGCCAAACATTCGAAGTGCTCGTACACCCAAGATTCTAATAGAGTTAGGTAACCAGCCACTTGTTTAACTTCATGCCGAGTTGCTAGCCCCATTTGCCTGTATAAGTATGCCAGTGCAGCAGTACCCCATGCATATGAATGTACGTTGTCCAAATCCACCAGATGTGTAAGAAATATGATAGGCACCCATGTGCAACTCTTGTTTGCGAACAACGTACATCCCAATAAGTACAGAAGGTAAGCTCTAACTGCGCAGTCAATCATCTCCTCCCCATCTTCGTCAAACATTTCGCCAAACCTTTCCCGTAACCACTCCAATCTAACAGATTGGCCCCGCACTTGGATCAGCTCATCATGTGCCTCTATGGGCTCTACTCCCAGTGCATCAACAAGGAGTGCTTGAGCTTCCTCATATGCCATTCTATCATTATAAGACCGTCTGTCCCGTCACTGGGATGCCTAAGATGGATGCAACATCATCTAAAGTGATGGTCATCTCACCAAATGGCATGTGAAAGGTGTTAGTCTCGGGTTGTCACCTCTCCACAAAACCCGATACAATAATCTTATTCACACCGCGGTATGATGCAGTCACTAAGGGAGCCAATCTGGATCTGGACATCCAATGCCTAAACCTATCAGACCTATTCAATTACCATTGCCACAATGGCACTTTCTGATCATGGCTTAGACACTTCAATGCTCCTCGATCCTGCATTCAACAATTGATACATTATCGAAGATATTCCCCAATAAATCAATAAATCAATCAATCAATCTTGATATGGAACAAACGAAACACACCTGTCCACTCCAAATATACCCAGCTATATGTGTATCAAAGCTGATCAGTAAGGACCTGTCTTGTGGCCCCGGACCTGGTTCCACATCCATATCAGGTTGTTCTTCAAGGCCCTCCTCACTAAGAAGAGGTTCTTCTGCAACCTCTTCCACTCGGTGGCGACGCCTTCTGTTTGAAGCTGTGGGTCGCACCCTAGAAGAGCTCAGTTGGTCCATATATGAAATAAAAATACAAACATTGTAAGAGAATTCATAGTAAGTTCAGCTACAATCAAATTTATTCCCACATGAGTTTATCACATCAATGCACATTAAAGAAATGGGGAAACGAGTCAAATCAAAATAGTCTTTGAAACAAGCAATAACTCCACACACTTTTACCAAAAAAAAAAAACTCAACATCATTTGTTCGGACCTGAAAGTCCGAACACATCGTCATTTCTGGGAACACCAAAATGAAGCAGACATTGTATGGGAACCGACCCAATGCATGAAACAAGTATACCATTGTTTCTAAAATCCTCCATTGAATGAGAATCTATCCTCATAACAAGTTTGCATAAAAAAAAAGTCATTTAAGATGGAAACAATGGTAAAGAATAAATGGTGAAGCAAAATGAAATGAAAATGGTGGAGATAGAGTAATACCTTTGGAAGAGGAGATGGTGTAGATGACTGGGAACGCCGGAGGAACGGAGACGCCGGAGAAGGAGAGAGAGTTGGATCGATTTTGGTGTGTGGAGTGAAAGAGATAGATCTGTGTGTGGGAAGAAAAAAGAGGACGATGGAGAGGGGGTAAAATGGGGACATTTGATGTGTGGGGAAAGAAAAAATATGCATTTTAAATTATTGTGTTGTGTGTGGAGAGAAACTGTGTGAGAAAAGAATAAATATGTGTTCCAATAGCAAGCCCCTTTATATCAGACGAGAATGACGAGAATGCCCCTATACTTTTACTTTAGGTGACGGAAATGCCCTTGTGTGGGGCCGGCTCGGAAACAAATGTCAACAACAATCCGGATTCAAATCCATAAGAGAGATATTGTTTTGTCCTATCATATCAAAATCATGCCAACCGTATAAAATCTCATGCTGAATGAAAAAAGAAAATATTTTATACAGTTGGCATAATTTAATTGGACAAAAAATTACTACCTATTTCTGCAAAAAAGTAGATCTAGATTCTGAACTAGGTCATGTTTGGCAACCTAATATGTAGGGAAAACATTTTTATTTCCATAAAGTTGGGGTAGATTCACGTTTGGCAATTATAAATTCGTGAGGATTTGGATGAATGAAAACCCTCATTTGTTGAGATTCTTATATCCGACCACCCCCATAAGATTTGAAAATCCTCTCTTAAGTAGATTTACACACCACACCCTATTTTTCTTAGTTATATGCATCGATACAAATCAATATTAATGTGAAATCCTCGACTATAGAAATCTCCATCAATGAATATTTGTTCCAGTGGTAGTGAAGAATCATCGGATCTATGAATTCCTTGCCTGTTGCGAAATGTGAAAGCGTTTCTAGGAACTTTTCTCTTTTTAGAATATGTTTGTACAGTCATATTCCCTAAAAAGAGGGTGATGAGAAAATATAAAATTTTCGTACTTGGTGGTTGGTGCGATGCGGCGACAACTCTTTTGCAAGGAAGTAAAACATTTTATTTTTTTTTGGGGAGAGCGAGAAGAAGAAAATTGCAAAACCAAATTTTTTTAGACATTAAAAAAACGTGTGTTATTTTAACATAGAGACAAGTTCAAGGAGAATTTTGTCTCCTACGGAAGAGAGGACTGTCACATTATTACATCTCCCATTGAAAAATCATAAAAATCTTTTATATAAAAAAATTATCCATTTTTCTATTTTTAAAGAGAAAATAGAAAAATCTTACTTGTCGCACAAACACATTGTAAATATAAAAATATGGCCTGATATTAGGGGCGGACCTACATATGAATGACCAGGGCTACCGCCCCATGTCGATTTTCAAACTCCCTGAGATTTGAATGGGTCATCACTAGTCTACATATAAATAATAAGTAATCGCCCCACGTCTGAGCATTGTGATTGCCTCACGTCACAAATTTTCAGTGAAAATTCTTCTCTTATCTTTTGAGCAAAAATTTAGCCCCACCCAAATAAAAGTCCTGTGTACCCCACTGCCTAATATCATTTTAATCGAAGCTATTATCACCATTAGATAATTTAGAGTAAATGTCAATATCATTTTTACCAAAGTTGTTATGGCCGTTAGATGATTTAGAGTTAAATATGTGCTTTCCATTTTACAATATAATGGTAGGCCAATTTTAATTGTAGTGATGGGGGCTCCATACATGAGAAAATGTGATGGATTTGTGCCAACGAGGAGACGGCAGCCGCCGGGATGGATTCTTTTCTCTTTTTGCTGTGCGTTTGGAATTCTCTGCATTGCACGTGGTTCCCGTTGCTAGAAATAAATTTTGACTTTTCTTTGTGGATGATTTTGAATTGTTGATGCAGACTCTTTCAATTTCTAACTACCACTTTACAGCTAGGGGCACTGTACTGACTACTGACGCCTAGGATGCTTGAAGTAACATTTCATGACCAAACTTGGGTTGTTGACCTGCATGCACTGTTTTGAACTTTGAATTTGAAGGGGTCCAAGTTGTTTGCCTCTTATACATGTGATGATAGGAGAAATGAGATTTACCTGTGATGATGTCAAACTCTGGTTCGGACACCACCGGTCAAGTAATAATGATAATAAATGCAAATTAAGATGAGAGAGGGATTTATAGTGGTTCGGTCAGTGTGACCTACGTCCACTCTCGGAAAGGCTGACGTTGCCGGATGTATTGATATTCAAGGGTTACAACTTAAGAGAGAGAGAGCTTTGCTAGTAAGTAATAATTGCCTTTTTTCTCAAGTACCGAGGGGCTCTCGTTTTTATAAGCGTCCCCTAACAGATGGGGAGACTTCTCAGCACGGTTCACGAGGAGCGTTCGAGGTGTCCGCCAAATTGATGTGGCAGGTGTCTTCGATTGGCGAGGCAGTTATCCGAACGACCGGGTAAATCTGGGACGTGGACTGACTCTTTCCGAAGAGACCCGGACTGCTGCCACTTGGCCAGGCTTCGTGGACATGGGCTCGGACTCCATTGGATTAAACGGATTTCCATTAACCCAGGCTTGGCTCATGACGGAATGGGCCACTTGGTCGGGCCTGACTCATCATTTGCCCCTCAATGCCCCGTGCCCAAAGAAGCTTTGAAAGGGGGGCATTTTTAATATCCGGGCTTCTTTTATTCTTTTGGGAGAGTTCCTGCAGTGTGGGACTTCTTTTATTCTTAGTTTGGGGTTTTTGAAATCCTAGGCATTGTGGGATCCTAGCATATAAAATCCCTTGCTTGGAGAGAGAGGAGACCCAACTATTCCCATTCCCAAGAGAAAGGTTTTGTTTTTCACCCATCTTCTTCATCCATTGAGTCTTCATTCCCAGAAAAGGGGAAGTGGTTCACTCTTCAAGGCCATGGAGCATTCCATTGCAGACAAAGCTGAGATGGCGAAGGTCCAGCAGACGAGAGTGATGGCTGCCACGACGGCGGTCGTCGCGACGGCGGCACCGAACGTTGGTGCAGCGCCGGTCGGCCATGGCGAGGGGCAGGTGGCGGCGACGGTCCCGGGCGCTGCGCAGCGGACGCCAGGTTCACTCGTGGCGGGCGTGACCGCAGTGCCCTGCGGGGGCGCCGCGGGCGGCGACGGTCCCGCCTTGGGCGGCGTTGCAGTGGACAGTGATGCCCTGGGCGGCGCTGCTGTGGGCGGCACTGCTGTGGGCGGTGCTGCCTTGGGCGGCGATGCCTCGGACGATGTTGCAGCGGGCGGCGCAGCCGTGGGCGGCGTCCACTTGGGCGGTGGTGCGGCCGTTGGCACGGGCGACGAGGGCAGCACGGTGGTGGCGACGCCAGGGGCGGGCGCCCAAGCCGCGCTGGCAGCGCCTGGGGCGGGCGCCCGGGCCGTGATGGCAGCGCCCGGCGTGGCGGCTGTGGCGACGGTGGGGGCAACGCCCGGTGTGGCGGCAGCGTCAAGGACGGCGGCGGCGAGGGCAGCGCTTGGTACGGGCGCCCAGGCAACGGCGGCCCCCGGTGCGGGAACATCGGGTATCTCTACGCGGGTGACCGCGGCAGCCTCATCAGCCCCCTTAGGCGCAGGCTTGAAGTCGAAGTGTTCGGTAGTGGCGGCGTGCCAGCGGGGCCCTGCGGGCGAGGGCGCAAGTCCTAGTAATGTATCTACCAGAATTTTGCGTCGTCGCACGAAGTATCAAGGAAAAGTGATTGCTGAGGATGCCGGATCCAAAGTAAGCAGTATTTTCAGTGTACTCAAAACAGACAATGATATTTTGAGAGTTGCTGTATGTATCCCACCCACCGTATTGTGTCGCCGGGCCGAACCAGACGAGCCAGCATGCGACGATTCTTCTGGTGACGTTGTCATTTACGAGGAGATGATCGAGGCGGGGTTAAGGTTTCCAATATCCTCTCCTATTTGCCGTATTCTTCACTATTTTTCCTTAACTCCGGGGCGATTAGCACCGAACGGATGGAGAGTTTTGATCGGATTCCTTGCACTGTGGAGGATAGTACATCAGCAGGACGCTTCTCCTCCCGAGTTTCATGCTGCCTACAGTTTGATCGAGTCCCCAGCCCCAAACAGGGGATGGTACTATTTTACCCCTCGAGGCGGCAAGTTACTCACGGGATTGCGTTCCAACTGCCACGATTGGAAATGTCGCTTCTTCTTCATTGGTGGAGAGTGGGTTGCTGAGTCAGATCGACCCTTGGTACCCACAGGGTGGATTGACGCTAAGAGACTAGGTACATTTTCTGATTGCTTCCTTTCTGATCGCTTCCTTGTTTTTATGCATGTGCTCACTGTCATGTCCTCATTTGCAGATCCTCCCCTTTTGTCGACGGAGCAGGAGCTCAAGCTGCAAGCGGTGAGAGATCACCCTGACAAGGACTTGGGAGTCCTTCTTCCCAAGGAGAGAGGTAAGACCAGTGGACCTCCTACGGACTCTTCGTCTTTGGGTAGTACTGGCGTACCCCATCCGGGATCGGCTTCAAAGAGAAAAGGTAAGTCATTTCAACTTTAGCAATACTTTGTGTGTTTACCTGATATGCCGTACTCCAATAACACTTTTCTTTAATAGGCCTAGAGGTAAGCAGAGAGATGATTGGAGCCCGCTTTTCGACCCGTTTCTCGGATAGGGGTACCCCCTCCACCAAGGCGGCGAGGACGAAGGACGTCTCTCCAAGAACCTCTCCGCCAGCGACTCGCGTCGAGCCCCGGGTGCCTCCTCCTCGAGTGGCTTCACCCCTGGTGTCCCCTCAAGCAGGGATCTCTTCCGCAAAGACTGCTTTCCCGCAGTCTTCCTCTTCAGCTACACCTCCTGCCCCTCAACTGTGTCCTCCACAACCGGGCCTTTCTACAGGGGTATCGGCTAGGACTGGTTCCATGCCGGGTCATTCATGGGAGATGCGGGAAAGGCTAGGGAGATATGTGCTGCCGCATGAGGCTTCTCGGGTTAATGCCCTAGGCACCGAGGGGGTTATTGACTCCTTTGTAGAGGGCCTGGCTCAGGTAAAGATTCGCTATTCTTTATTTCTTTTTTTTTTTTTTTTTTTTTCAGGCCGTTACCCCTTTATTCCTTTTTAACTGTCTCATTTCTCGTCCCTTATCTCATCAGGTCTCTACTGCCTCCATCTGCTTGCTGTCGAGAGCCCAATCTTATGGTCAGATGAGACGGGAGAAGGAGGCTGTGCAGCTAGAGCTCTGCACTGCTCAAGAGAAGATTACTGCTTTGGAAACCGCTGGTAGGGCTTCGGAGATTGATCTTGCTGCGGCCCGTGAGAGGGTGAGCGAGCTTGAGATCAGTCTTTCAGCAGCCAATAAGAGGGCGGCCGAGGCAGAAGTTGAACTTTCGAAGACCTGTGAGAAGGCTTCGCTCAATGAAGCTGAGCTTACGAAGGCCCGTGAGAGGGCTTCGCTCAGTGAGGCTGAGCTTATGAAGGCCCGTGAGAGGGCTTCGCTCAGTGAGGCTGAGCTTATGAAGGTCCGTGAGAGGGCTTCGCTCAGTGAGGCTGAGCTTGCTCGGACCCTTGAGAAGGCGAGGCTCAAAGAAGTCGCTATGGAGGCAGAGATGAAGGCAGCGAACGAGAGAGCTTTTCAAGCTGAGAGGGACCTACAGATTGGCCTTGCAGATGCCTTCATTGATGGCTACGAGGAGCTTCGCGAGAAGATTTCGACTGCCTTTCCAGACATTGACATATCAGGCTTTGTGCCGATGGAGGCGCCTGATGATGGTGGCAGTAGCTCTGATGATGCTGAGGACGATGTAGAGGAGAGCGATGAGGAGGGGGATGAGAGTGATTAGAGCATAGGGACTATTGCTTCTGTTTTTTTTTTTTTTTTGTTAAGGCAGGTAGCCTGATTTTTGTACTTAAGTCTATCTTTTGGAACATGCAACTTTTTGTCATAATACAAACATAGAATGTTTCATTTATTCATTGCTTGAACAATATTGACAGAAAAATTTTTTTTTTTTTTAAAAAAAATTAGTCTCACACCCTCACTATTCTAATCATCTTCTGATGCTACTGGTAGTATTTCTTCAGATGTTCCGCATTCCATGGATGAGGTAAGACCTTTCCTTCAGAGTTCTGGATCCTGTAGGTGCCTGGTCTCACCACTTCTATTATGAGATATGGACCTTCCCAATTTGGACCCAACTTTCCTTCCCGAGAGTCCTTTGTGGCGAGAATCACTTTTTTGAGGACAAGGTCTCCTGGTTGGAAGGCACGAGGCTTCACCCTCGAATTGTAGTACTTGGCCATGCGTCGTTTGTACTCCGCATTACGGACCACAGACATTTCTCTTACCTCCTCTAGCAAATCGAGGTTGAGGCGGAGTCCTTCCTCATTGGTGGTAGGGTCGTAGTGGTGGACCCTTAAGGAATGTACCCCTATTTCGACAGGAATGACCGCCTCAGTCCCAAAAGCAAGAGAGAAAGGTGTTTCCCCGGTAGGCGTCCGTGGCGTAGTTCGATATGCCCATAATACCCCCGGGAGCTCGTCGACCCACAGACCTTTTGCTCTTTCGAGCCTTGTTTTGAGGTTGCGCAGGACTGTTCTCACCATCACCTCTGCCTGCCCATTTGCCTGGGGGTGTGCCGGGCTAGAGTGAGGCTGCTTTATTTGAAGGTCGGCGCAGAAGGAATTGAGTAGCCTGTTGTCGAACTGTTTGCCATTGTCACTGACAATGGCGTGAGGTATCCCAAAGCGACAGACCAGGTTTTTCCAGATGAAATCCTTCACCTTCGAGTCTGTTATCTTTGCTAAGGGTTCTGCCTCCGCCCATTTTGTGAAATAGTCTATGGCGACGACTATGAATTTGCACTGGCCTCTACTCAAAGGCAGGGGGCCCAAGATGTCAATGCCCCACTTGGAGAAAGGCCACGGGCTGAGGATGGTAGTCAGCTCTTCTGGTGGCTGCCTAGACACAGTGGCGAAGCGTTGGCACTTGTCACATTTCTTGGTGAACTCTTTGGCGTCTTTTACCATGCTTGGCCAAAAGTACCCTTGTCTAAGCGCTTTATGGGCGAGGCAGCGTCCTCCAGAGTGATTTCCACAAATCCCTTCGTGAATCTCTCTGAGGGCGTAGTCAGCTTCTTCTGGGGAAAGGCAGCGCAGCAACGGTAAGTTGTAACCCTTTTTGTAGAGTACATTTTGTAGGAGGGTGAACTTGGAAGCTCTCATCCTAAGCTTCTTGGCCTCACGAGGATCATCTGGTGTTTTTTCTTCTCGGAGGTACTCCCTTATTGGGGTCATCCAATTCGATTCTGCCGTTGTACAGTTGATGTTTGTGGTGTCTACATCCAACTTACTTGGCTCGAACTGGTGCCCGATAAGAGTTGGTTCTGCAAATGAGGCCTCCAGGGATGAGGCGATCCTGGCTAGAGCATCTGCAGCCATGTTATCACCTCTTGGGATGTGACAGATTCGGAAATGTTGAAACTGCTGGACCAGCTTCTTCGTCATGCCAAGATATTCCTGCATCTTTGTTTCTTTTGCTTCGAATTCGCCATTCACTTGATTGACTATCAACTGTGAATCACTAAAGGCGGTGAGGGACTGGGCGTCCATTTCTGCTGCCAATCTCAAGCCAGAGAGGAGGGCTTCATATTCTGCTTCATTGTTTGTGGCAACAAAGTGTAGCTTCACTGCATATTTGATGGGTGTACCATCAGGGCTGATCAAGATGAGTCCCGCTCCTCCTCCCTCTCTGGTTGCGGAGCCATCAACATAAAGGTTCCACAGTGGCAGTGAAGAAAAATCATCTGTAGGTGCCTGGGCACAGAGAGGTATCGGGACGCTCGTTGGGGATGTCAGGCCGCCAGGAGCGGTGTGGGCGCCTAGAGTGGTATGGGCGCCCATAGATGTCTGGGCGCCTGGGGTGGCCTGGGCGCCCATGGATGTCTGGGCGCCCGAGGTGGCCTGGGCGCCCAGTGATGTCTGGGCGCCTGGGGTGGCCTGGGCGCCCACTGATGTCTGGGCGCCCGGGGTGACCTGGGCGCCCAGTGATGTCTGGGCGCCTGGGGTGGCCTGGGCGCCCACTGGTGTCTGGGCGCCCGGGGTGACCTGGGGGCCCACTGCTGGTGTTGGGGCGCCCGGAGTGGCATGGGCGCCCGGTGCTGGAATCTGTGCGCCCGCCTCAGTGTCGTGGTCGGGTGGCGGTTCGACTTGCTCTGGGCTGGACGGCAGCGACATGGTGGGTTCACATTCGGAGTACGTAAATTCAGCTACAAAATCTGCCAGTGCTTGTGCCTTGATGGATACTCTTGGTTGATACTGAATATCAAACTCGCCCAGTTCTACTGCCCACTTGAGGAGTCTCCCGGATACATCCGGCTTTGCAAGGACTCTTTTCAAGGGCTGATTGGTGACGACCACGATAGTATGGCTCTGAAAATAGTGCCGTAGTCGCCTGGCAGTAGAGATGAGGGCAAGGGCAAGTTTTTCTAACCCCGAGTATCTGATCTCGGCGCCTCGGTATGCTCTACTGACATAATAGATGGGCCTTTGCACACCATCATGATTTCTGATCAGAACAGAGCTGATTGATGAGGATGAAGCAGACAGGTACAGATATAATACTTCACCGGGTGCAGCATGTGAAAGGAGAGGAGGTGTGGCCAAGTATGTTTTAAGCTTCTGGAAGGCCTCCTCAGCCTCAGGTCCCCATTCGAAAGACTTTCGGAGAATTTTGAAGAAAGGCAGACACTTATCTGCAGATTGGGAGACGAATCTATTGAGTGCTGCAATTCTTCCGCTGAGGCGCTGCACCTCCTTGGTCGAAGTGGGCGACTTCATGTCGAGTATAGCTTTGATTTTATCAGGGTTCGCCTCAATTCCCCTCTGGTGGACCATGAAGCCCAAGAATTTTCCCGATCCCACGCCAAAGGCGCATTTCTCAGGGTTCAGCTTCATGTGGTAGGCTCTGAGAACATTGAAAGTCTCTTGAAGATGGTCGATGTGATCTGCTGCAGCCAAGCTCTTCACCAGCATATCGTCGACATAAACCTCCATTGTTCGCCCAATCTGGGACTGGAACATTTTGTTCACCAGGCGCTGGTAGGTTGCACCTGCGTTTTTGAGCCCGAAGGGCATGACCCTGTAGCAGTAGGTCCCCTTTGGAGTAATGAACGACGTCCTTTCTTGATCTGGGGGATGCATGCTGATCTGGTTGTATCCAGAATAGGCATCCAGGAAGGAGAGGAGTTCATGTCCTGCTGTGGCGTCGATGAGGAGGTCAATCCGAGGCAGTGGATAGCTGTCCTTCGGGCACGCTTTGTTGAGCTCAGTGAAGTCAACACAGAGGCGCCACTTCCCATTGGCCTTTGTCACCATCACTACATTTGATAGCCATTCGGGATATGCTACCTCTCTGACCGCTCCATTTTCTATCAACTTCCCGACTTCTTTATCCATTGCTTGGGCCCTTTCAGTGGAGGCGCCCCTTAGCTTTTGTCGAACGGGTTTGTGGCGAGGGTCGACATTGAGGCGGTGGGTGGCGACTTCAGGATTGATTCCGTCAAGATCCGCATGGGACCATGCGAAAACGTCCTCATTCACTCTCAGAAAATCTGTTAAATTGCAGACCAGATCTTCCGAAAGAGAAGAGCCGATGTACACCCTCCTGTCAGGATGTTCTTCATTTAATGCCACAGGGGTAAGTTTTTCAACTGGTTCCCCTCTTTCTGTGGTGTCGTCATCTCTCGGGTCCAAGATTTCGACTTGCAATGCCTCCTGTGTCTTCTTGGCCTTCATTGAGGAAAAATAGCATTCTCTTGCTGCAACCTGATCCCCTCTGACCTCCCCGACTCCGTTCGGGGTTGGAAAGCGGAGGATGAGATGATATGTGGAGTGAACGGCTCTTAATGCGTTAAGAGCGGGTCGCCCTAATATGATGTTGTAGGCTGACGGACACTCAATCACCAAGAAATTAACCAGCGTAGTGGAGCTTCGGGGTGCTGCTCCGGCTGTAATTGGCAGTGTGATTGTCCCAAGGGGGTACACTTTTTCTCCTGAGAACCCGATGAGGGGGGTTTTAATAGGCTGCAGTCTTTCACGGCCCAGTTTTAGCTTATCATAGGCCTCTGCGTATAGGATATCCGCAGAGCTGCCACTATCTACCAAGATCCTATGCACCTGGAAATTGGCGACGGTCATAGTGAGCACCAGAGGGTCGTTATGGGGTTGCTGGATCCCTTCCAAATCCTTATCTGAGAAGGATATGGTTTCGCTGAAGCCGTGCCTGGGCGCCTTGGATGGGGGTGCTTCATCAGGATGCCTTGCCCTCCTAGCATGGGCCTTGACGGCAGAGAGCGACTCTGCTAGTCCGCCCGAGATGGTTCGGATTTCTCCAATGGGCTGCTGGTCCTCCCGATTGTAAGGTGGTGGTGCTTGCCCTCTACCAGCAACATACTGGCGAAGGTGACCCCGTTGAATAAGATCCTCAATCTGCCTCTTGAGGTCATAGCAATCGTCGGTATCATGACCGTGGTCGCGATGGAAGCGACAATATTTGTCCGGGTTTCTGCGGTTTGGAGGGGACTTCATCTTTCCAGGCCATTTCACGGCTGGGTCATCTTGTATGTGGAGTAGAATGTGCTCAACAGCGGCATTGAGGGGGGTGAATGCTTGTCGGTCTCTCTGCGGAGCAGGGGCGAGTCGGTCTCTCTGCGGAGCAGGACCGAGTCGGTCTCTGACAGGTAACCTCTCTGTCCTGCTTCGCTTGTTGCTTGTCTCCTTCTTTTCGTCTCTGTCCCGCTCTTTCCCCTTGTCCCCGGATCTGGAGGACTCACCTCGCCTAGCCCTGGTGATGTCTTCAGCATTTATATATTTCTGGGCCTTTGCCAGTAGCTCTGTCATGCTCTTTGGTTGGCGCTTCATTACTGAGAAAAGGAAACTCGATGAGCGAAGGCCTCCCAAGAAGGCTGTCATTGTCACTTTGTCATCGGGATCTTCGACCTGAAGTACCTCCTCGTTAAAACGAGTGAGGTAGCTCCTCAGGCTCTCATTTTTATCCTGCTTTATGCTGAGCAGGTGTGTGGCAGGCTTTTGGTGGCGGCGCCCTCCAATGAAGTGCGACACAAAGGATTTGCTTAACTCCCCAAAGGTGGCGATGGAGGCTGGGGCTAGATTGGCAAACCACTGCCGAGCTGAACCCTTCAGGGTAGTTGGGAATGCCCTGCACATAACCTCGTCAGGGATGTTATGCAGCTGCATTACAGTTTTATACGTCTCCAGGTGGTCCAATGGATCTTTCGTCCCATCGAAGGTTTCTATGGACGGCATTTTGAACCTTGGAGGAAGAGGGTAGTTTACCACGTCGGGTTTGAACGGTGTATCCGTCCGCCCGACTAGGTAATCCACCGTTTGTGGGGCTTGCGCCTTCATGGCGTTGAATACATCACCGAGTTGGTTCTGCATTTCTCTGATTTTCTCATCCCAGCGATTGGGAGCTCCTCGGGAGTGATCATGAAAGTTGCTCTCCTCCATGTTTTCACTTTCGCCTTCTTGGAAACTGGGACCATCCCCATTAGAAGCAGAGGGAATAGATGGGGGTCCTTCGTGATGTGCTCCCCCCGGAGGTGGAAGTCCTCCGTGTCCTGCTCCTCCTGGAGGTGGGAATCCTTCAAACTGTACTCCACCGGGGGGAGGAGGTCCTTCTTGATTTATTCTCCCAGCCCCTAGTGTAACCCCAAAAGGAGGGGCAAGAGGAAACCCTCGGGCGCCCAAGGGATGGGCGCCCAGGGGGTTGGCGCCAGGGGCATGGGCGCCCAGGGGGTTGGCGCCCATGGCATGGGCGCCCAGGGGATTGGCGCCCTGGGGATGGGCGCCCGAGGGAGGAGCTCCCCGACGTGGAGCCCTTGCGTGCCCCGGGCGCGGTAATCCAGGCTGGGGTTCTCCAAAGTGTGCTCCTCCCTGTCCTGCTGTGAGCATGAACTGTAGGATCTGCTGGTTTTGGGTCACCAGCTGTTGCATAGTCTCTAACATCTGTTGTGGAGTAGGAGCAGGGGCGTCTTGGGCAGGATTAGTCGGTGGATGATCATTCTCGCCTTCTCGAGAGGGATTGTCCTCTGGGCGTCTTGCAGATCTTGTGGTGATCACCATAATTTTGGAAAATTGGAAAAAGAGGATTCTAACGTGAGAATTTTATCGTTCCCACAGACGGCGCCAAACTGATGATGTCAAACTCTGGTTCGGACACCACCGGTCAAGTAATAATGATAATAAATGCAAATTAAGATGAGAGAGGGATTTATAGTGGTTCGGTCAGTGTGACCTACGTCCACTCTCGGAAAGGCTGACGTTGCCGGATGTATTGATATTCAAGGGTTACAACTTAAGAGAGAGAGAGCTTTGCTAGTAAGTAATAATTGCCTTTTTTCTCAAGTACCGAGGGGCTCTCGTTTTTATAAGCGTCCCCTAACAGATGGGGAGACTTCTCAGCACGGTTCACGAGGAGCGTTCGAGGTGTCCGCCAAATTGATGTGGCAGGTGTCTTCGATTGGCGAGGCAGTTATCCGAACGACCGGGTAAATCTGGGACGTGGACTGACTCTTTCCGAAGAGACCCGGACTGCTGCCACTTGGCCAGGCTTCGTGGACATGGGCTCGGACTCCATTGGATTAAACGGATTTCCATTAACCCAGGCTTGGCTCATGACGGAATGGGCCACTTGGTCGGGCCTGACTCATCAACCTGGATGTTTGAATTGGGCCAAAATGGAAAAAAAAGAAAAGGTGAAGCCTATTAAATACTATGTCCTTTTACGAAAATTAAGGAGATATGGAAAATGAAGAATTCATCATGCACACGTAAAAATGGAACTAATAGCTAATATGTTCCCTTTTTATTGGTGTTGGCATCTAAGTATCACACACATGCATTACCAATCAATGATCCCTGAGTCTTTCAATTTAAAGTAGAGAGTGGCTACCTATACATTGCAAAAATCCCTCCACATCCTATAATTTTTTTTAAAAGAATTAAAAATAAAAAAATTCCTAAACTACTCCTCTCTCCCTCTCCCTGCTCTGGCCACTCCCCAGCCCGCCCTCTTGTTCTCCCTTTCCCCATTTCTCCCCCCTTTCCGGCAACACCATCCCTTTTCCTCGCTCTTCCTCTCTCCCTCACTCTTCCTCTCTCCCCCTCTCCCCTCGCTTGTCGCCAACCCCTGCCTGAAATCCCTCCTCCCTCTCCTGCTCGCCCGCTTACACCTTCTCCGCCCGCTTACACCTTCTCCCTCTTCTTCCCTTTCTCCCTCTCCCCACATTTCCCCCTTCCCCTGCCCTCATCACTCTCCCCTTCCCCAGCCCAGTCTTCCTCTCTCCCTCCTTCTCTTCCTCCCTTTATCTCACTCCGCTCAAGCTGGGGGTGAGCTAGGGATGGGGATGAGGGCACGTGGGTTATGGCTGCAAAAGAAGAGGGAGGGAGAGGGGTCGGTGCAGGGCTGCTATGGTTGGGGTTGCCGGAGCAAGGAGAGAGAGAGGGGGAAGGAGGGCAAGAGGGGGAGTTTAGGGTTTTTTTATTTTTAATTTTTTATAAAAAGAATTATAGTGTGTGGAGGGATTTTTGTAGTGTGGAGGCAGCAGCACTCCTACATCAAATACACAGGTGTTACCTTTTTTACTTACATCAAAATGGGTCCGAAATGATATTGACAACTATACCGTGGGATCCATCCGGGCCCGAAAGAACCGAACCACGTTCCACAACTCTAGGTCCGGTTCCATGGTTGAGTACAGGGTTCGGTCCGTTCCATTCTCATTTGCATGGTTGGGTACTTTATATCCTCTTTCGCAAAGTTTTTGATCTCAAATATCAAACTAACCCGCTCAAACCAGCTCCCTCAAATATCAAACCAACCCGCTCAAACCAGCTCCCTCTCTCTCTCTCTCTCTCTCCCCCAAGCTTTCCTGTTTTCCCCCTTTCACCTTCCCCCAGCCACGTGGCTGCCGCATCTTCGTTAATCAAGACATCATCAGTGGGCCACGAGGTCCTTATACCCATCATCCCCTTCTCATGACACAGAGGTTAGTGTCTCTCTCTCTCTCTCTCTGCAACTCCTTCTATGTCTTCCTCTCTCAAACGCCAAAACCCTAATATCTTAATCTAACCCTTACTCTAATCCAACCCCAACCTTATTTTACATAACTTGTGATGCCCTAATGTGTTTTGAGTCACTAAGAATTCCCAATTTGAAAGACAGAAATTGGAAATGTTAGACTTGAGGAATGTGATCATTAATCATTAAGCTATCCAATTTCATAGGCAATTGATCTTGTTAAACATACTTAGGGCAAGATTAATGTACATCAAGTCAATAGAAATCTCCAATTTCAGGCACAGATGATTCTTAAGCAATCCAAGGTTGGGTTTGATGTGTAATGTGATTACTGATCAATCTTAATTAGAAAGTTTTAATCTGTACACATGTAGTCTACTTTGTGAAGATCCAAACCGTTCGCTATAAGCCTGTGTTTACCTACATGTGTTCATGATTCACTGTAATAGTCACCATTTGCTTTTGCATTTCTACAAACAAAACCCATATCACATGTTAATCATATCTGTTTAGTAAAAGCAGATCTTCTATACAGTGATGACCCCATAACATGCGTCCAAACCGCCAATGTGATTCTCCCTCCGTGACCGTCATGCATCCCAAATTTCAAGTCAATCGGTATGAGATTGACTGTTGGATTGGATACATGAAAATTATGGTGAAATATATGAGGCTAATGTAACTCAAATTGGACTGAAAATCCATAGTTATATAGATGGAAATGCACATCTATGGACATTCCGAATGGGATAGAAAATAAATTTATGGGAGTTTTACGAAAAAACTAAGCTTAAATTTTAATTAAACGACTTTATGAATAAAAACTATAAAATGACTGTAGAGTTGTTTGTACATTTTTTTGGGATGAAATTACCCTAGTTAATGATATCGTCAATTACTCAATTCAGTTGACGATATCATCAACCTCCAATTCATCTTCTTCGATATTTCTCTCTTAGAACTCTCTTAGATCCCTTTACCAAAAAAAAAAAACTCTCTTAGATCCATCTCATCTTGAATTCTCAATCCAAAAACTCCAATGAGAGCTTGAATACAATCTTAAAAAAGATATATATGAAGTAATCACCTTCACCTATATCAAATTCCCAACCTTTTTCCAAGAGTCTTACCAAGATTTGAGCAACTAAGAAGGTTGAAAACTAATTCAGTTTAACGAATGAATGAAAGGATGAAATCAAGATCAAAAAGCACCCAATAAGAACTTTTTGGTAGAGTTAAATAGAGATGGGGAGTTTTTGGCAGAGTTAAATAGAAATAGGTATTAGAAGAGAATGCCATGTCCAAGCAAGTAGTTTCCATGGTTCAAGTTCCCAAACATGGTCTTTTGCTGGTCTATAAAGCAGTGTTACGAAATTCGATTTGTTTTGGCCAAAATCTCTAAATAATTTTGGTTCGTTCGCTCTACTGAAACGAACAGGACTTTGTAAAGATCCATACAGTTCACTATAAGCCTGCGTTTACCTACATAGTTATATAGACTGAAAATCCATAGTTATATAAATATAAATGTGCATCTATGGACATTCCGAACGGCAAAGAAAATAAATTTATTAATGAATCGTTATTAATTTGTTCATGAGTTACATTTTTCATTAATCTGTAAGCTGATGTCACTTTTTTTTTTCTTTCTTTAGTGAAGAAGAAGAAGAAGAAAAGCAGCTCAAGACTAATGAGGTAAACATGATGGGGGCACAACATGAACCATTGAGTCTTTGATTTTTGAAAGGTGGACAATGGACTTCACAAGTATACATTTGATCTGATCCTACTTGACCATGCATGTCGTAAAACTAATGTAATCACTCCCTTTTTTTCGTATTATCACCTACATATATTTGAATCAGATCCAAGTCCTAGCACGTGTTTTAGCTCGTTTCTCTTCAACAAGTTCCCGCCTAAAAAGTTCAAACTTTTATTGAAAACAAACCCTAACTTCTCTTCAGACTTTCAGAAGGGAAGAAGGAAAGATTCTAAGTCTCAAGCAAAACCTCCTCCACCATTTCTTGTCCCCAAAGATGCCTCCAATCAAAGTAGAGAATCCCCTGAATCTCACCACTCAGAAATGCACCCTTGGCTGCCCGATCCTTAACCACCTCCTCGACGGCGGTGTCCCCTGTAACTCCATCACCGAGCTAGTTGCCGAGAGTGGTTGTGGCAAGACCCAGCTCTGCCTTCAGCTCCTCCTGTGTGCACAAGTGCCCGCTTCTCATGGGGGCCTTGATGCAGTCTCCTTCTACATACACTCTGAATACCCATTCCCTCTTCGCCGCCTCCGCCAGCTCTCCCTTTCCTTTCCCTCCTCCAACAGTGATGACCCCTTGGACCGCATCTTTGTCCATGCAGTTGAATCCCCTGATGAATTGCTTGCCCTCTTAGACCACGTCGAAATTCTCCTCTCTAGAGCGTCTTCACTACCCATCAAGCTGGTCGTCATTGACTCCATTGCCGCACTCTTCAGGTCAGAATTCGATAACAAACCAAGTGATTTAAAACGACGCTCATCGCTGCTCTTTAGGATAGCAGGGAAGCTGAAGTCAATTGCAAAGCGGTTCAGCCTTGCAATTGTGGTTACTAATCAGGTTGTGGACTTAATTGATTCTGATGGGGCCAATGGGCTGCGGGCTGGGAATTTTGGGCACTTGTATTCATCAGGGAGACGGGTTTGCCCTGCTCTGGGGTTGTCATGGGCTAACTGCATTAATTCAAGGCTGTTCTTGTCAAAGTGCAACGAGACTGGTAGGATTGGCACTTCAGGTTCAGAGGATCAGAGTTGTGGAGAATTGGGTGTGACGATGACAAAGAGGAGGATGCAAGTTGTTTTTGCACCCCATTTGCCAGAATCCAGTTGTGAGTTTGTGATTGTGAGAGAAGGGGTGTTTGGGGTTGGTTCCTAGTTTCTCTTTTGCTTTTCTGATGTTTCCTAGTTCTTATATTTTGGGGCGTTTCTGTGTGTGAGATCAAGAGGGAGAGAGGGGTATTTTATTTTCTTTATTTAAATAGATATTTGTAGAAGGAAATGTAAAAAAGAAAGTAAGATGTGAAATATATAAGCCTGAAGTCTTGAAACATTTCATTTTCTACATTTCTTGTTTTGGGTGCTGCTAATTGTGGTCAGCGTTGAAGTATCTGTACAGTATAATGAAATTACAGGATGGAGATTCAGGAATGAGGGCATATTTTGGATGAAAACTAGTTCCCAGATGTTTCCTATGCACACAAACAGATAAGATCTCTATTTGTTTGTTTGTTTTGGTGTGAGCCAGAAGAGAATATTTGGTTCAACCAAACAAAAAATATTGTAATGTTTGGTTCAATTAGACAAACTATTGCATTTTCTGCATATACAATGAATGATTTTGTCAATTGCTGAACCTCGTGATAAAAGTCACCAGTAGCTAAAATACAAAAATTTAGCAGGTGATCAATGTATATTTTGAGGTTCATCCAAGTAGTTACATTGTTTTGGTCATTGGAAAGGGATTTTATCAACAATGGAGAGGATTGAATCTGCTAATTTCTTATTCTTTTGGTGACTACTAGGAGTTGCATCAATTTATATTTTGAGGTGCATTAAAGTAGGCACATGGTTTTGGTCATTGGAAGGTGATTTCATCTACTGATTTCTTGATCTCTTGGGGACTAGGAGCTGATCCTGAGCTTTTCTTAAAAACTCAACCAGCAGTGTCTTTGGAGACTGGCTTTATCCTGCAGCTTACTGCCATATTCTCTATATTGTAGATTGACATGCATCTCAAACAAAAAGCAAAATCTTAATGTTTAGTATAAATAATATGTTCTTACACTTTTTAGATGTCTTTCAAATAGATCACTGCTGTTTACCTGTATTGATGCCACAACAAATCTGCATTGAATGAAGATGAGAAGACTTAATGTGGAAAAACCTCATGAAGGGTGCTGAGTTCTAAAAAGAATTCCAACTGTCTCAAGGTTAATTTCCCGAATATCGATGAATTGCGAATATCTAAAATGTCCTTGCTGTGGTCAATGGCAAATTTAGTAAAGTTTATTTTTTTAATAAATGACAAAACTACCTTTCAGCCATCATCTTCCATTTTCTTTCCCTTGATCATAATTTTGAACAACTTAACATTACATTTGTAAATTTCTTGCACAAACTTGAAACAATTTGAGCAAATCCACAAATCATTGCATTGATCTAAAACTGTAACATCGTAGTGGGTCCAAAGTAACTTAAGCACTGGCTTCCGAGGCCATGGTTGCCTTGACGCTTGCTTGTCTAATGGAAAAACAAAAAGGGCTAAATGGCTAAATGTTATACAATGACAATGGTTGGCTAAGATGATTCCAGGGTCTTGGTTCAAGCTGGACCACTTGCATGCACTGAAGAAAGCTATAACAGAAGATAGCTGATTCATGTTCTTGGACCACGTGTTTGCTTCATGGGAGGTAATTGGCCTATTTTGGAATCCAAGGAGGCAATGACATGACACTACGATTATTGCAAATGTAGCAGTCTTGTTCCACATGGAGTCCAGGGCTCTTCAGCTTCTTCCTCTGTCCAGGACTTGGAACCTAAATCAAGATACAACATCTCTTGGATATCAGTAGAACATCATGTGTGCATATTAACACAAAATATTAGAGAAATCAGAGATTTTGCTGTTTGGATAAAACATGGAGTTATCCCCCATACATGTATCGCGCCGGATAATCTTGATGGGTTTTGGGAGACTAATTTTGGGCAGCTACCCTTGAGAAGAAACAGCTGAAATCTTTGAATTTGTATTGAAATGCACTGGTTTTCTTCCTTCTTTCTTGAGATTTTGGGGGTAAAACAAGATTAGCAAGAAAACATTTTAGATGCGACTAGCTGAAGACTTTCAGGGCTCACTCCCATTTTTCAGGGTTGCACACTACAATTCAGCTGATTTATCTCCCTTTCACGACAAAAACCTTGTCCTTGTCCCTGTCCCATGATCACAAACGAAGCCTATCTAATATTTATTCATGAAATACCACATGCACCAATCTCTTTCTCAAAAATGCAAAGATTAGAATTTTCTTTTTCAAAAGTTAAAACAGTTTGATCTTTACAAAGGCGCACCCCCTCATTTCAGGAAACAAGGAACTTTCAATCATTCAACAATAGAGATGTGGGATTTACCAAAATACAAATTGTATCTAGCTGGCAATAATAATAAGTCAAAGTATGGCTGTCAAGGTGGGAGGAATACCTCATATAGTGCATGTAGCAGTGCCAGAAGACAGCTCCTCAATTTGAATGGAACATAAATGGTACTACAAAGAGTTAAAAAAACAGTCAGCACCCTCTCCAGGCCTACTTAGCCGAGTTGTACATTCAAATTTCTTTTATTTCCATTTATTTTCATTTTTTTGTGCCTTTTTTTATCGTGCACAAGTTTAAAGCTTATTTCATTTAATAGTTCAATATAAATTGCAACAAATAACTAGTCTTGGAGTAAAAAGACTATTATTTACCAGATGAAGTTATGTAGCAATAACAGAGCATAATTGATCATGAGTCAAGCAATAAGCTATCACCAAAATACAAGCATGATGGAGGATACTTGTGAAAATCAAATAAACAATACCATAATCAAATATTAATATTATGCCTAAAAGCATTATCAGTTAATCTAGCACCAATATATCACCAGCACACAGAAGGCCAACGAAGCATACTTATAAAAATCAAATAACCCATGTCTTAACACAATCTAACATTAAGTATTTATGTTTAAAGATACTATCACTAGTGAAAGAATGATACTATCGCTTTTGAATCATATGTAAACGCATAATGCTAAAACTCAGTCTGTTATGCACGATCAAGGCTTCATGTGGGTGAAGGATAATGGAAAAACAAGCCTTATGCAAAACTAAGATACATAGCACACAAAAAGCCTAGTTCTCTGAAACCATGGCCTTTTGGAACCAGTCATCAAAGTGAAGCCAGGCTCAGGAAATGATTATTCAGAAACATTCCAAAATCATCTCTATTTGGATTTATATTCCTAGATAATCTGAGGTTGAGTTTTATTTCCAGAGTTGTGGGTTTGATCTTCAACAGTAAAAATTTGCCCTTGACTGGATCCCACACTTTGCATCATCCATCATCATCATCATGATGTTGGCCACATGAATTCTGCCTCTCCATTCTAATCTATCCTAAGCCAAATCTTCGGATATGTTGCACTTCTTCATATCTATTTTTTACTACCTCCATCCATGTTTTCTTTGGCCTACGCCTTCCCCTTTGTGGGACATCAACTTGCATAGAAAAACTTTTCCTCATCGGCTCCGTTACTGGCCTACGTTGGACATGTCCAAACCATCTCAAACATGTTTCTCTTATTTCCTCACCTATTAATGGCACCCTTAAATGCTCTCGAAAGCGCTCATTTCTAATTCTATTCTTCCTAGTTTTAACACACATCCACATCGACATTATTATCTTTGCTACACTTATTTTGTGTATGTGTTGCTTCTTGATTGGCCAACATCTAACTCCATAAGTCATAGAAGGTCTAATCATCCTACAAATTCTGCTCCACAAGTCAAAGATGGTCTAATCGTCTTGTAAATTTTTCCTTCAATCTTGTTGGTATATGCCAATCACAAAGCCCTCCAGAAGCAAGTCTCCACTTCAACCGTCCCGCTAATATCCTATGTTCGACATCTTCCTCAATCTTTCCATCCTTACTAATTCTGGAGCCAAGGTATTGGCATGAATATATTTGTAATATCTCTTGAGCTTTAATTCTCACAGTAATTTCAGCTCTTTATACATGCCCACTTAAATTGCAATCCATATATTCCGTATTTGTATGACTTATTTTAAAATCCTTAGATGCGCAAACAACATACACCAAGATACCTCTTGAATATGAGCAGTTAACTCATCCAGAATCAATGCAAAGAGATAAGGGGTTAAGGCAAACCCCTAATGCAAACCTATAGTCACTGAAAACTCACTTATTCCTCTACAAGTAGTTCTCACACCCATTACCGATCCCTCATACATATTGTTAATGATTTTAATATAACCTCTTGGAACACTTCTTTTATTTAAAACCCACCAAACTAAATCTTTAGGTGCCCAACCATAAGCTTTATCTAGATCAATAAAAATCATGTGCAGGTTTTTCCTCTTTGCGAGGTATTTTTCATTAATTGCCTAAGTGAAAATGTAGCTTCCATAGTTGACCTCCCGGACATGAAACCAAATTGATTTTCAAATGTCTTTTGTTTAAGTCTTTGGTACTATATCCCATAGTTTCACACTTTTTTATCAAGAAATGCAAACCCAATAAAGTAGTTCAAGCAATAAAACAGAGATTTAGAGGGGGAAATAGGTCTTGCAAAACTCACTCTAGAACAGCAATTTGTGTCAAAGCATGTGCAATGAGGCCATCAAATTTTTTTTTAATATTTTTTTTTTTATAGAGCTGATCAAATCTTGTCATCAAATTAACCCTTATGAACAAGTCTCAAAGTTGGGACGTAAGATTGGATCACAGATCAGCCTTCTTTGCAGCCACCTTCTAAAACATTGTTAACAGATACATATTATGACTAAGCTAGTGTAAGCACAGAAGCAAAACCGTCAGAAGATATAGCTAAAGACCAAGCTTTTTTTTTTTTTTGATAACGCAGGGTTCCCAGCCCTTTGGGCTAGAATAATCCCTACAGGCCCAGGAGAGAAAGCCGGGTAAAATTCCCCTGTAGCCCCAGTGTGGTAGTGCAGTTTCGAACCCACAACCTCCGGGTGCAAACCGTGGTCCTAGGCCAACTGAGCTACCCCTCGGGGTTAGCTAAAGACCAAGCTGGGAATTAGAACCTGAAGCATGTACTTACCACAACAAGTATACCCTTAACACTAAAAGCATTTGAAACTACAGAAGAAAAACTGGCCACATTTCTTAACTTAATGCGTCATGCATAGATGAATCTAGTATATGGTACAGCAAGTAAAGCATGGGGACCGAATCCCATTTACACAGTTCAAATACGGTTTGTTTTAACCTTATATTGCATAAAAAGTTGCCTCACGTTTCTTAACTGGATAGGTCTTGTTTAAAAATAAAGCAGTTCAGGAGATAAGGAGCTCACCAAGTAAAAGAATTGTTAGCACGAGCGCTAAAGTAACTTGTAGAGAACGACTAAAATGCGTATAATACTGTGATCCTTGCACTTGTCTCTTAAATCCTCCAACACGTCCAAGTAGTTGCCGAACACGAGAAACATTAGAAACTTCCCTGCAGCTACTGAAGCAATTCCTACTTCTTCCATTAAACAGATTTATTCCCTGTTTACAACAATTATAAAAAGGGATTAAATAGAAAATATTAACATGAAGGTATACTTCTTAAGAGATGCTGAATCAAATGAACCAAAGACAAAGAATTTTGTGCGCGCGTGTCGTATCCAAGCTGTGTAACAGGTGGGCTGTATCATGTGTTTGCACTTTGCTGGCCTGAAATTCAGGTGGGTCAGCAGGCTGACATGTATAATGAATGTAGAGTGTTGCATTTATTTTCAAACCATCAATTATTTTGTGCATTTATAGCCAACCTGAAGAGACAAACTTCTGGGCCTGGACACACTAATAATGGGACACAACTAATGCAAAGCCTGGCCTTGCAGACCTCATTCTGGCATAACAATTGACTCCAGTCTTCAGCTCCACATATCGAGCTGGAGAAAGGATTCTTTAAGGATAATATATGCTGAGCATCCGAATGAGATCTATGTAAAGAAATAGAATCACATTCTCACCTGAGCGAATGGAATCATTCCTCTCAAGCTGAGGTAATTCAATGCTCGTCCGGACCTCAGATGCTCCTCATCCTTTTCCTTCCCAAAGCTGTTTCTGAGCCACTTCAACTTAGCCACAGGATCAATGCTCCTCAGAAGACCACAGAGGTTATCTGCATGAGTAGGTATTTCCTCCATCTCCTCTGCTGTCTTCTTCACCACATCCTCATCAGAAATTACAATTCTCCAAGACCCCATGTCCGGCGAGCTCCAAGTTGTCTTTTGCTCATCTAGTCTCTCTCTATATCTCTCTATCTCATCCTGGTGTCCAGGAACTTCTTTCGCTTCTAATTCAACTACATACTTAGCATCGTTGTTAATTGTTACTATCTCTTTGAAACCTTTTACAGGATCAGGCCTACTTCTTTCTTGGTCAGCATCTGCTCCAAGTTCTGCATCAGCCTTTTGTTGAAAATTATCCTTCGCAAGCCCGAGATTGACATAGTTGTCCATATCTTGTGAGGACCCAGGGGGTCCTGAAAGAAACAATGCAAGATCATCTCTCTCTTCTTCATCTAATTGCACCCATCTGAGAGGCTGCTTCCCTTCCTCAATAAGTGAATCTCTTAATGCTTTTTCTATACGAGAGACTTGGTCTTCTATTGCTAGAACAAATTGTCTATGTCTGGCTATAGTATGTTCTGAACCACTTGCATGGCTCACTTTGACAGCCCTCTCAAACTCCTCCAACTGATTAACAAGCAAACATTTATGATTAACAATAACATAAACGAGAATCAAACCTTCACAAGAGAAAATATGAAATAAAAAGACAACTATGGTTCACAAAACTGAGGATCCACCTGCCATTTTGTGGTGCCTAATGCAGTCCGGAGCTCTCTACATAGCTCATCCGATTCATTGGATTCAAACCCATCTCTTCGCACCCGCTCCCATGCACGGAAAACAGATTCCATTCTGAAAACAAAAAAGTAAAAATCTATGACTTAATTATCTCATAATTCACATCAAGAGCTCCCATGCGTGCGGAAAACAGATTCCATTCTGAAAACAAAAAAGTAAAAATCTATGACTTAATTATCTCATAATTCACATCAAGAGCTCCCATTCGCGCAGAAAACAGATTCCATTCTGAAAACAAAAAGGTAAAATTCTATGACTTAATTATCTCATAATTCACATCAAGAGCTCCCATGCGCGCAGAAAACAGATTCCATTCTGAAACAAAAAAGTAAAAATCTATGACTTAATTATCTCATAATTCACATCAAGAGCTCCCATTCGCGTGGAAATCAGATTCCATTCTGAAAACAAAAAAGTAAAAATCTATGACTTAATTATCTCATAATTTACATCAAGAGCTCAGTGCCCACTCACCAAACAATGATTATATGAAACATTCACATGCAAATACGGAAGAACAGAAAATTAGTTCTTCTATAGGGGAATTAGGCAGCTAATGTCTTCAAAATACCCAAAACGAGCAACATACAAAAAGGTATCACAATTCACAATATCACAAATCACAAACCCACAAATCAATACAACTAACCATTGAATTGCACCAAGATTCTATCAAATAAGTCCCAAAGACATTAAACAAAGAATTTGGTATTGCAGACACCCAAAATAAAACAGATAAACTCCTTGCATGCATGATAAATCTCTCTTCAAAAAACCCAAAATCAGAAAAAACCAATGCAACTGGGAAGGTAATTAAGCACAAAACTTGTTTCCAAAAAACAGGGTACCATTAGCCAACCTGTTGTCAAATTGCACAAAAATCTTGGCTTTCTGAGCCCCCAAATCATTATAATTACAGAACAGGCAACAGATTTCAGACCCAAAAAAACCAACCCTGCCAAAAGCCTAGAATCCCCCAAGAAAAACGCAACTACAGAGGAACGGAACAACACCCAAAGCGCAAAATCGAGTCATAAAGCAAAGCACCCAGATCACGAAATCCTTCAAAAATGGAAAGAAAACATACATATCCGCCGATTCCTGCACTTCCTCAGCCGCAGAGAAGAACACATCCTTCCTCCACCGATCAAAACTGTTCTCCACCATCATCATCTTCGAAACCCAAAGAGACCCAAGTGAAAAAAATCGAATCTTGCAGCCAATAACGGCGTTGCTCGAACAGACGGATTACGTAAAGACCAAAACTCCTCTTCCTTCCTTCGTTGCAAAGGAAAGCAAAGCAAGCAGAGAAGGAAGAGGCCAAAAAAAAAAAAAAGCAAACAACCAAAAAGAGAAGAAAATAAAGAGAGCCTTGAAAGTAAAAACTCCTCCTTTTATAGCTCCCTCTCTCTTCTTGTTTAGCTATGAAGCAAATTGAAGAAACAGAGGCCACAATTGCAGAGATATGTGAGAGAGAGAGAGAGAGAGAGAGAGAATGAGAGAAGATGCATTGCTTATTCATTGCATTACATAAACAGCTATTGTAATTGGAGCATCCAACCACCTTCTTTCCACTTGATGTGGGGGCCACTGCGTTCACCATGTGATTAGGATGGTCTTATAAATAATCCTATGTAAAACTCTGTTTGAATTTTAATGGAGTTCAAGAAGCAGAAGAACGCCACTAAAAACAGGGAAGGTGAATTGAGGACTCTTGTGGGAGTTGAATGTAAGACTTTGTGTTTTTGGGTGCACAAGTGGAGTCCATTGGATTAGCTACATGACAGATATGAGTGTTTATTGGACACTTGGACTGTATGATCAAAGCCAAAGATTTTGAAAGCAGACTTTCACTCTATTTGATGGGAGGACTACTAATCCTTGGGCTGGACTTGTAAGTGATCGAATCCTAAAAAGGTTCTTGACTGAGAAGTGGAACTCTAAATGGAAGGAAGCCCTCCTTTGTTTTCTAGAGCTATTCAATCTAGTCTAGATCTTCTGAGGATTTAATCTAAGACATCCTGGGTTAAAAGCAGTCCAAAAACTTACTCCAGAGATATGTTGTATCCACAAATTTTGTGTTTAGCCAGAGTTTGAACCACCCATTGAATTGACCATATGATGAAAACCATAATAATGAATATGCATTAGATTTTGTTGATTAATTCTTTTTAGTACCCCAGTCAAAGGGGCTTAGACCCAAGAGCCCGTAAACACACGGGAAAAAGCTCACATAAGTGGGAAGAGAGTCCACACATGCCAAAAGAGAAGATGTACCGGCGATTCAAACTTCGACAGCGAGATGAGAAATGCCACTCCTCACTACTCCGATAAGGAGCCGTTCTCATCGATCATTTTTAAATCAAGCAGTCAACTCAATAGTAGAACAAACTATAATTGACAAAAATGTAAGGATACCCAATATACCTAAAGGGAGTTTATTTGAACGGTTTGGATTTCAATAGGTGGGAGCCACTATAGGGTTCTACTCTTTAAGCTAGGATTTCTCTAGGTTATAGCCTCATATGATCTAGATTCAATTCCCTGTGAGACTTGAGAGCGTACAAGATATCACCAAACTTTACCCTATAGGGTTGGCACCACCATTGGACTCACCCTTAAATAAAAATGTAATCATTGAATAATGTATAAGATGGTGTTATCACCTTTTCTAATGAAACCGTCGATCCTAAAATGGAACCATGTCAGTGCACTCATGGTTGAGTGGTGTTGAGTCTGTTGACACTATAATCTTACAACATGCCCACGATCGATCTTAGGGCCTTCAAATTTGAAGTATCACCATTGACTAACAATCCAACTTAGCTTAAAATAAAAAATAAAAAGATCTTATTGACTCGAAATTTCAGATTTTCAATAAGAGGGACTTTTCTAGTCAAAGCCTAGAGGATCCAGAGTCCAATTGTGGTTGCAGTGGTGACAATTGAAGTCACAGTGAGTCTGATGTTATCAGCAGGAATGAGTCTTTTACTCCCTATCAGACGTTTATGTCCTTATCCTGGAAACTGCTGAAGATGATGAGATACATACGCGTATACGCGTGGGGAGTCTTTGGATCCTTTGACGCCGCCAAGCCAACAAATCCATCACCCAAAAATCACCTCCAAGACCAATCTGTCCAAAATACATGTCCATGTATTCCCTCCACATCCAACATCTTTTATTTGGAACTCTTTATGTAATCTGCAAGCTCTTTTTCTTGCAATAAAATTCGCTTTCAGACAAAGAAGAAGAAGAAAGGAAAAAAAAAACCGTGTCCATGGGGGTATACTTTTAGAAAAATATGATATTTTGACATAGAACACACAATTTAAGGGTTCTATACAAATTTAAGGTTATGCTAATGGAGAGGATCACATTTTATTTTAATGATTTCGATCATCTACAAAGAGATATAATGGTGAGTTCATGCATCCCACTCACGAAAAATCATCCAATCAAGGGTCCGCAGTCGATATCCTCGACGGGTCTCACTCTAGTGGCCAGTAGCCATTTTACCCTCTTGGGATGACTCACACCTGCTCTAGGTAGCCCTCTCCACGGCGACTTTCACTCGGGTGGTAAGTAGCTATTTTCTCTATTTTTTTTTTAAACGGCTCCCACTCTATTCTAGTTAGTCATTTCCGGGACGTGAAGGTTGGCTCTAAAACCAAATGTTGTGGACTTAATCAGTACACCAAAAGCCCTAAAACTGATGTAACGCGTTAAATTAAATCTTTTAACTATTTCGGACCATAGCTATTTAGAGTCCTGGACTCTTCTTAGTTAAAGATATTGCTTTTAAAGTGTCCCTTTTAATGCATGACAATCAAGACTCTCTGACTAGTAGAAGAAGACAGGAGGAGGAGGAGAGGAAGAGAAACAGATAGGAGAGAATTGAGAGAGAGATTATTTCATTCATTGTACTTCTTCATCCATTGTACAAAGTACTCGGTGTTTATATATATTGAGACTCTTAACACCAAGGAATCTTAAAACTAATCTGTTACACATGACAGTGACTATAACCAAGACTGAGTTCAGCTACCCATACAACTCAGAGTGCCTGAGTTATGGTTTGTTGGTTACATTAGACACATCAAACAGCTAAGATGTTCTTTTGTCAATAAAGACAAGATGATCGATGGAAGTTTTTTCTTGTACACTAGCTATAGGGGTGCCCACCCCCCTCATGTAAGGGTACTAGACCTCGGGTGAGGTGACAAAGCCCTTTGATGAGCGATGGTGACATGTCCAGTATTTGAACCCTATGGGCAGCCAAGTAAGAACTACCACCTCTTACCACAAAAGGTAAGAGGCCTCCAAACGCCTCCTAATAGGTAGGGTTGTAAATGGGTCTATTCCAATCCGAGTCCAGAACCGGAACCGTTAAGAAAAATGTGGAACCGGACCCGAAATCGTTTCGGAACCAGTTTCTTGGCCCCGGAACTGGAACCAGAACCATATGTGGGATGGGTCTGAATCCGGGTCCAAATCTAGATAGAGAATGATAATAAAAAATATGATTTTAGGAGATATCTTCAAAATTTTAGGTAATATATCGGGTCTCGGGTTCACGGCTCCGAACCAAGGTGGAGCCGGACCCGGACTCATTTACTTATCGGGGCCTAAATAACGACCTAAATCCGATTTTTAACCGGTCGGAACCTCTGGAGAATCGGAGAATCGGTGACCCATTTTCATCCCTACTAATAGGGGCATCGATTCTTATTATAATAAAATCTGGGTGTGATATCATTGCATACTGAAGACCAAAACAAGACCCAAATATAAAATAAATAAATAAATAAATAAAGAAGAAGAAGAAGATTATATCATTGCATGCTGTGGATATTCGATCAATAATGAGTTTGAACTTGTAAGTGAATCCATTTAATATATTCTTATGCCAGGAGGCTTGGACCCATCCAGAATTTCTATGCCTCCTGGAACTAAAAGTGGTGTTGGGGGCACTACATGTGGAAGGTGCCACGTAACCATTGAATTTGGCACGAGCTTTGCTACCTCCCCACGCCAATTCCATGGCCACCGAATGCGTGGTTGGGAAATGTCATATATAACTGGACCACCTGTCATCTACATATTATATTTGTCTCAGGTGATATGCATAAAAATACAGCTTCGAGACCTGCGAGTAGCCGCTCTGTATAAAACGTCGGAGGTTAGATTTATCTTCAATCTGAATCATCCTATGACCGTACTTCAGCGGGACCCACACTAGGTAATGACTCTCTTTTTTTAACGCACACACACCTAACGCATCACCATTAAAGGTACAACCAGAGATTGATTCCTAATTATTTAGATAGAAAGGATGTGTGCCTTATCAACTGAGTTACTAGTGAATTGGCATAGCAAAGAGTTGTTCGCATGGAATCTATATACAAATTCAGCCACAAAAATGAGCCTAATCAAATTATCTAACTTTTAATTTTGACCCTTTAAAATTTAATAATTTATATGGTGAAATTTAGATTTTCGAATTAATAAAATTAATGGAGGTTCGTGTGTGTGCTTTCATGAGAGGTGGGGCATGAAGGAATGGACTTATGTTGGGTGGGCTTGATAACAAGTGGAATTTGCATGGGACAATTTTCAAATGTCATCAAGTGTAAAGTAAATTACAATTATTTGATAAAAGTGTTTGCCTAAGTGTTCCAAAAGATTTTATTGATGTCATAATTTCTCAAACAACAATTTTAAGAAGTTATTTCCAAGTTTTGAAACTAAATAATATAAAGTAAGTTTTCAAACATTAATTTCAGTTGTCAAAATCTTGACTGATTTTATGAGTACTCTTGAGTTCTACCTCTAAACATTGACTTTAAGGCAAAAGATTTAGATGCTCAAAGTCCTGTCATTTCAACATTTTTGAAATGCAACAAATTCTAACTTCACTAAACTTTGCTACCAAATGGCCTTTTAATATTATATCTTCTTCTCCACCAGCCTACCAAAAGCACATGTGGAGAGTCAAATTTTTACAGCTTATAATACTTGAAACTCTTCAAGACTCTTAAAACAGGCATCTTGTTGACTATTGTCTAGTGAACATTTGAGGTCATTTGCTGCATGGACTGTATTAACAGGCATCCATGTCTAGTAATACATGTATTAGATTGGTGCGCGTGAGTAAAAAGTTTGGCTTGTAGAATTCAAAAACCCTATAATTATAGAGAACAACCCATTTCTGACCACTCCTTACCACCAATTTGGCCATGTTGTCACCAAGTGCCTTTACTTCAATTTTTTGCAGATTTACCCTTGGCCCATAATATTGTGCGTAGGAATGTAAATGGGTCCCCGAATCTCTGATTAACTGGAGGTTCCAACCCATTAAAAACCGAGTATAGGTCCTTATTCAGGCCCTCGATGAGTAAATGTGTCCAAGTCCGGTTACACCTTGGTTTGGACCCATCGACCCGAGACCCGACATATTACCTCAATTTTCGAAAGTTTCTCCTAGAAACCATGTTTTTTTTTTTTTTTAATATCATTCTCTACTTAGACCCAAACCCGAATCCAGACCCGTCCCATATATGGTTCTGGTTCTGGTTCCGGTTCCAGAGCCAAGAAACCGGTTCCAAAACGATTCCAGGTCCAGATCCGGTTCCACCTTCTCCTTAATGGTTCCAGTTCCAGATCCACCATGAACCTGGACCGGAACCGACCCGTTTACAACCCTAATTGTGAGTCCCCTATGCACTCTTTTTACTTCCTCCCACTTCTCCCCAACTTTCTTGGCAAACTCAAAATCAAGATTTCTAAATTGTGGGTCAAGATACCGCAGGTTAGAATTAAGACAGTAAAGAACAGCGATCAAGGCACCGTGATAACATTTTCATGTCTAGTATCATTGGCTCATGGAAGTCAAATTTAAGATGTTTTAATAGGTAAAAACCCTCAGTTAGAAATCATAGGAATACAATTCCCATCCCGTATATTGAAATCAGCCGTAATTTCTTATAATTTGCTCTCAAAATACAAACCCTATACATCCTCCTTGTTTGTACCATTTATTTATGAAAGTGCCCAACACATCAGAGTGCATTTTCCAACCCTTTATGGGTGGGAAAGTTAGGAAATGGGAGGAACAAGATTGCATCCTTGTCAACCACATAATACACGTATGTTTATTGCTTAACCACCATAACAACCACCTCATCAATATCTTATTCTGTGGCTGAAAAACACCAAAAGGGGACACCCACTTACACACAAACTGCCAAAGTAAGTAATTACCAAAAGAAAAGAAATCCCCAATTTAAAGAAGCATTCTTTTGTCCTGTAAGAACTACCTGTTTTATTGACATTCACTCATTCATATATAGTAATTCCTTGTGCTATCTAGTAACTTTTCACAGCAAACTAGTAACTTTTCCATTTGATTCAATGGGAAGGTTGCCAGTTTTTAGGGCCTATTTGTCTTCTTTATAATGAATTCTTATGACCGGATATTAAATTGAGTTGTAACAAAATATTATTAAAGAGGTGATAAGTGAATGATATAAATTGATATAGATGGGACCTTCACTTTCATGTCGATGACGGGTAATCATCTCAGACTAAAGGTACTAAAAATTTAATGAGCCGCTAACAAATGGGCGCTTGAATTTCTCTACTAAGAAGTGAGAGCACCCTTGGAAATCTTCTTAAAGCAAGCTAAAAAATGGGTCACATGATATCTGGGTAGAGGTCACCACCCACAAAAGAGGAGTAGTTGTGGATGAGGCATTTATCAAAAATTAACCTACACCCATATTTAATTGTCGTGAATCAGATAGTTAGAAATGACCAATATTTAGTCCTATTTAGTGGTCTATCATTCAATGGGCCGATCAACATCACATGCCTAGCATATGGCCCTTTCTTGAATTTTCCAATGTGGAGGGTCCATACTCTTAAAAACATGTGGAAGGAAATTGGGCAAGTGAAATATTCAGATTGGTTCTTATATGTTGTGGGCCCCACACATCTGAGTGGATCATCTCTAATACTTGGGTTGACCACCCATGTGATGGATCAAAGTGTGTCGGCTCCTTTTATTAACATGCATGTGGGAGATTTGGATGTTCATATCCAACAAAGCATGTTAAAAGGTTAGGAGAGGTCTGCCAGTTGACCCTTATCCTGTTTTAGCCTTGCCCACCCTCAATGATGTGCTCTTCCTCCATCTGGTTCTTACCAATCACAAGCACCCTCAACTGACTTATCATATGGCCTTAGTAAAACCCAGATGAAAAATGGTGCCACCAATTCCAATCTAAAAACTTATTCCAACATTCTATCCTCTATCTTTGAAAAAAAAAAACAACAACAAAGACCCACCACCTTTTTTATGTACAATAACCACTTCTACTAATTTGAAAAGTATTGGTAAACCACTTTGATCAGCAATGAACCCCAGTTCAGATTAAGGCAGTAATTTGAATTTGATTTACTTGGGTTTTCTCTTGGTTTCTTTGGGTTAACATTTTCCGATTTTTTATTTTTTATTTCGCTTGAAAACATCTTCGGATTTATTTTGAGAAGATTAAATGCAAGAAATTTTCATCCTCCTACAACAATAGGGTTTGCCTGCCTGTCAAGGTGGTTAATGAAGATTTGCAGGTAATTAAATCTGGTATAGAGTTGAAAAAATCAGGGAGGTTGGTTATTTCTAAGTGTGAAAAATTCTCTTTCCTCTCTATATTTTCTTGATATATTTTCTTGTTTCTGTTAGATTGGACACTTAAAACAACACCTTCCCAACTGAAAAATGTTTCATTCTAACCTACTCTGATGGTTAAACCACCTCCACCACCTAAAAAAGAATAAACGAATAATCGTCGACCGATATTTTAGACACTAACTCCATATAATATTGTTTTGGTGCCTGATAATGACATTGTTAGGTACAATATATTATCAGCTGCAGTCAAGTTAGGCATCCTCATATTATAATGGTAGGAAGACTTTTCCTTTCAGGAGCACTTAGACCACCTTCAGATATAAGAGGCATGCTTTCTTTGACATGAGTTTTGGCCATCTTTGAAGGGCATTTCATACCTTCTTTATGTATTCAAATGTTGACATATAATGACAAGAACAGATTAAGAGAAAAAAAAGGCAATCAATAGAGTGAGAATCAAATTAGCCATCACAGAAGCAACCCCACAACATTTTTCATGCTCCTAACATCTGCAGCTGTAGTGTAGTTTACTATAACAATCAATTTCTTACTTGTGGGGCCCATGTTCATTAATTCAGACATCTGATATCAATTACCCCTTTGAAGATGGGGATGACCCAAAACATAAGTTATGATGGAATATAGGAAAATTATGATTAGCGGGCCTAATAATAGATGGTTAAGGTAAACAATAAGCGTAAGAACAAGGGATTGGTATTCCAATCTAGGAAGTTTTTGGGCAACCCCATCAGACCAATGGACTTGAGTCCCACATATATGAAAGCTGTGCCTAGTAAAATAGTACACTGGTGAGGCACAGGATCCTAATCCCTTTCTGACCTGAATAAGAAAAGGCATGAAATCAATCCAACTAGTTTAAATATTGACAGATCATCTGTGGTATCACATAAATGACAACAATATTTTAATTTCCAGTTTTCTAGAGCAAGAATGCACTAACAGTTTTTTTATCAGATGATATGTTACATTAAGATCATGTGTCAGTAGGCCCCAAATGATTGCTATGATTTGCATTGTAAAACCCATTTCCAGCATCAAAACAGATCTATTTGGTTGAGAGCAATATGCTTGGGATCAACAGAATAGCTGTTACTTTCTTTTTTGGATGAAGCAAAATAGCTGCTGTTGGGAAGTTGTTTTGTTTGCTTCCTTGTAGAATTCTCCCACTATAGATTGTCTAACATTTGCAGGCCAGAAGAACAGGAAGCCACCACTGATGCTATGATTTTTCGCTGTAAATCTTTGTAGTCCAGAGCTAGTTTTACATCCCAACTGGAATTCTCTCTGGGGAAGAAAAAAGAGTTATCCTCCAAAAGTGTTCTGACTTCTGATATTTTGATAAGAAATGCAACATCAAGGACTCAAAACTTCTAAGAATATTCTTTTTAAAGCCCAGGTTTAGGAGGGCCAAACACCAGCATTTTATCAGGGGCCTTAACCCCCTGCGTGTGTCTTCCATGTCACACGAGTTCTAAATTCCCAAGAATTTAGAAATGATGAACACATGGGCTCCTGCTTAAGTATTATGCAGGCCCACCAAGTCCAGATTTAAGAAGGGAAAAGGCCTTTTTTATTATATGGTTCGAGTCAAGATAGTACTAAAACATCTAAAGAATTGATTACCTTTCAAATTCATCAGATTTACCAAGTCCTTCCATCATGGGATTGAAGATGGAGAGAATTGTCTCAAGCACTGCCACTTCAGTGTCCTTGGTTATCTGTGTAAAAATAAATACAGGATGTAAAGGCACAAAAAAAAAAAAAAAACCCTTCGATATGAATGCTACTGACTTAACCATGGGAAATATAAAAAAACTGTTCAATCTACATTTTGTAGATGAATCCACAATACAAAACTTTGCAGCAATCTCATCCACCGGTACATGGAAGAAGCGACACCAGCCTAGTCCATTCTAATAGTGGAATCCATTGCACCTGGATTATGGCCCAAACTCACTCTTTGGACAATTCTAGCCCTCCAAATATTGCCCATTGAATGTGGACTATGGATCATTCCAGTAACTTGCTCATTCGATGGCCAACAAATGCACTGTTGGATCCATTGATCAACGTGGTTCTGGGGATGTATGTCATCCACAACGAGTCAGACAATTAGGACAGCGTGAACTTGCATGAATATATAATGCACATGCGGTGGATGTGGCCACAGATTTTTGTTTCACCTAAGATGAAAATCGGAGTCCAGCCCATTCAGCAAACATTAAGCATTAAGGCAGACTCTTACTCCATTACAATCAAAAGTCTCAAGCGAAGTTGGAATCTCATCATCACGTAGAACTGCACGGAGGTGTTCTAACAAAGGAGAGGGCAACCCATAACTGTAGAGCTCATTATTGTTAGATAGCCATGTTCCACGGACCATATGGGTGGTCCAACCACTTCCATTATTAGAGGGTTGAATGTTGCTTTCTTCATCCTGAAGGGTGTCAATATCTGCAACAGAACATTAGTGGCTTAAGGAAAGCAACCTATGCCAATATGCTATCTTTCACATATGAGTTTGGCACCATTGATAAGCGTCAGAGATGTTGCCTTTTATGACCTGAAGACAATGTTTCCACTACTACTGGATAAACATGTGAAGAAATAGGAACCAGGAAAAAGAGGAATATCGTATAAAATGTCTACAAACATGTGAACTCTTTGAAACTAATTACATGTTAAGGAAACAAATTTACATTTAAAAACAAGAATCTCAATAGAAAATGATTTTCTTCTGGAAGACTAACTCTAAACATTCAATGAAGAATAGATACAACTCAATGCAAATAACTCAATGGGAGAATTTCTAGTTTTCCAGAAACTGCTCCTAAACAATTGTGTTTATATTTTAATTGATATTAATGAACAATTTATATTGCCATTCTAAATCCATATACAAATAATAATTGAGAAAAGCCTGCCTGATAGTATTAAATCATTTTGTTTTCTTGAAAACTCAGCCAAATCTGATTCGAGCCTTGCTGCACAAATGCAAGGACTTGTAGTAAACAAGAAAATTGCAGCTAGTACTATTGAACAACATCTAACAACGCATCAACCAAGACTTTTCAGGTCAAGGCCAAATATAGGCAACTCTGAACCAGCAAAGAAGCCTCCCAAGTCGATGTTACATACCCCATCCAATGACGCCCAGATATGGCATGGATATGGTGGGAGTAGGGACACACCATGGATATGATAGAGACATGGATTTTACACATAAAAAGTGTAGTGGATGAGATATGACACAATATGTTTCCGATGTTGAAGTACCCAGGTAACATTGTCCCCATCATTTTTTTCAGATGTGCATATCCACTCTATGAATCAGCCTCTAGTTCCCACTGTTCCCACTGCTCAGCGCAAACTTGGGTCCGAGAAACATAATGCATGCATTTTCTTCGAGTAAGTTGTATGAAATCAGAAGGTTCTTTTTCTTTTTCTTTTTTTTTTTTAACTATTATTCAGGTTGGGAGGATAGGGTGGACAATCCAAGATAAAAGGAAGAGATGGGCCATGCACAGGTTTCTTGATATTGTAGGATACTAGGAATTTTTTAGTTGATGTTTAGCATATAAAGGACAATATTTTCTTAGAATATTGTGATGATATGATACATTCTAAAAGAATACCCATACTTACTATTAGTTTAAAGTATGTAGACCCCCTAAATACAATAAGTCTTTAGGAATGCTATCTTGCTAGACGGCCCTTAAGCCAAGTACTATGATAACATGATGCAGCCCTTGGCACATTTTCAAGTTCAATTTCATGAAATTTTGTGTCATTTCGATTTGAGTAGTTAGTTGTGTTTGCTGGTCCCAAGCTACCATTTTTTTTTTTTAAATATTGAGATAATACCTCTAGGTTAATCCCTCTAGGTGTTGATTTTATTCCATGTGTTGAAAGAAAGCACTAATTTTGGCTGAGTTAGGATTCCTCAGTTACATACATTGAGCAACTCCTTTTGCCCCACGAGGATGCCAGGGTTCTTGCGGTGTGTATCCACACCTCATCAAAATATTTCCATAAAAGGGACAGACTCTAAGGTTCAGCGCACAAGTAAAATCTACTGCCATCCAAACCATTAACCCCAAAAGATTGTAGACTGAACAATCCCCCAATTCCCCTTCTTTATCTAACAGTAAGATAAAAAATTGATCATTCAATGCAAGTGACATTAGAGTGAAATGCATACCAAGAGGAATGATATCATAGGGGCTGTCTCCTTTTGGCAGGAAACCATAAAAATTTATTAGGTGAGAACTAGAAAAGCATCCATAGCTAAGATAGCATTGCTCTCCTTGTCTGCATGGTCTTGATACACAAAACTTCAAGGAATTTGCGGTTGAGTCAACTCGACCGTAGTGCAGTATGTGTGGGCATAGCTGTAGAAGCAAAGAAATCAAATCAAATGTAAAGACAGTAACACTGGCATAATATGGCTATAAATATTCACATATCATTGCCCACATAACATACATATTTCTTAAACCACCATAGTAATCATAGGTTTCACTGTATTTTGGGTGTAGCCCAAAAGAGAGGACTGTATTAACAAGCCTAATGATCTCATTGGTGGTTAACAAATGGATTGTTGAAGTTGCAGCAACACCTAGGTTCATCACATTTGGGCATACCCTCCTCCACTGAAGAGGGACTAGGTTCGATCTCTGATCCGTTCTCCCCTGATAACCTTAAAAATCCCCCGCAATCCAATGTGGTGGGCCGGTGGCTAGCATAAAGAAAGGACAGTTGAAATGAAAAATAGCCAATGCGTCAAATTGAAAAAATAAATGAGTGTTAATGAGGTGTTAAAACTATCTAAAGAAAGCTGATTCTTTTACTGTTAAAAAAAAAAAAAAAAAGAATTTTCATTAATGACTTATCTAAAATGATGCTCAAGATTTAGACTGGCAGGATTTAGATTCTTATATGTCATGTACGGCGGCTGACTGGCTGTGTGGACGAGTATGGATGTAATGCTCTGCCAGAGTACCAATCAATGTTTATCTTACATTATATGCTGAAAAGTTAATTTTTTCTATCAGCGCTGAAAAGTAACTCTCATAAATGACATGGGATGTGATGGCTCTATGGAAACATGCTCACATCATTGGATAACTGGACAATCACTTACTGTAAGCGATCAGTGAACAGGGTAGCAGATGTACTGGCTAGAAATGAGATCCCAGTGGTTACAGATCTTCGGGGTTCTCTTCCACGTCCAGTTCAATCAGTCTTTCAGGAAGAACAGGAGAAGGCAGAGATGTATACTAAAAAATTTTACTATCAGCGGGCACAGGAGCCAGCATCTTCGAGCAACAATGCTAGGCAGACAGGAGGATCAAGCACCCTGGCCAGACTGATGACGTCATGTGCACGGAAAAATGACCACTCCAACACCTAATGTCTATGGAAAGTTTCAGTACAGCCCCTCCAGCAAGTGGAGGCTTTTTTTGCAAAGTCAATGTGTGGACGAATAGTTTCCTTTTTGTAACTGATATGGGACGTTTAAAGAGGCCAGTTTATACAGAGCCTCTATTATGTTTCCTTCCTTAGTTTTCTAATATAATCAGTTTTTCCAGCAAATAAATAAATGCTTACCGAATGATTGAGAAGGCCTGCAATAGGAACCAAACATGTTCTCAACTTTCCATCAGTGAAAACAACTTTCATGCTATTAGAATACCAAAGCTCGCAGGCCCACAGAAACCATTCCCATGTGAATAGCTCGGGTTGGAAGATATCAGGATAATTAGCACATAATGCTGGACATAATGAATCGTATTGCGAGCGCAAGTGCTGAAAAGGAAGAATTAAATAATGATGACGTGAAAATTTGGGCAATCTCTCATTGAAGAAAGAAGCACAGGAAGAGAAAAGATGATAACCTCTTTTGCTTGCACTATCTCTTCAAACAAAAGCGTTCCCTCTAATGCAGAAAGTGCATCAATTCCAAAACTCAACCCTGGAAAATGTAACTAAAACTAAAATGAATCTACCAGAAACATTTCAGAAGTTTTATCCTTAATAACATAGCACTGAGTAAGGTGAGTAAGGTTTTGAGTGCTAAGAAAAATTATTATTATTAGGGTAAGTATTGGTTGTTAATAAGTTATCGATTACAATTTGGTTGATCTCTTACTAATGATCTGTTGCTAAGGTTGATAGAACATTAATATATATATATATATATGGACAACTCTAGAAAACATCCAGGCATTTTTTAGGAGAAAACGCCCCTCTTAGTAGGACCCACTAGGATGCATGATGATCATGGAAGTCCATTGGATGAAAAGATCTATAGGAGACCTACCTAGGTGCAAAATCTAGACTCCATAAGATCATCCTAACCTTTTGATCCATAGCCCTAAAGTTTAATGGTTTTAAAGCCATCATTTTCTTACGATTTCAATCCAATGGTGAGGAAAACTTGGATGAGTGTCAAATTTGGACAGGTGACTATTCAGGGGAATAGTGTGTGAGAATAGACTGGATTGGCTCAAGGTGGGCCCCATGCCCGAAAAAAGAGGGTGTAAAAAGGGGTGTTTTGGAGAATTATATATATATATATATATATATAATAAACCTGATCATTTTGGTATTTGTAGTAAAGATAGTATAAAGTAAGTAATCAAAACAACTTGGAGTGAGCACTGATGAGTAATCAAAATGAAGACAAGATGGTAATTTTGCATTTAGATTTTCCTTTTCTTTTTTTCCCAATGAAAACCCTAGCGCAAAGGATCTAGAGGAAGGCAAGATTAGAATGTCTAATGACTCTAGTATAATCTCCTCTAAAGCAATGGCCAAAGTCCTCTTGGTAAGGGTTGCAAATGGGTTGGCCCAAGCTGGCTGAGGCTAATCCGGACCTAGATCATGAACTAATGAATAGCCAAATGTTGCTTGCACGCTTAGGATATAGGCCCTGGCCCAGCCTTACCTACTAGCCAAATGCCCAATGAAGTTTAAATAAATCAAAGCAATCACTATGCAAGGCATGATCCAATTAGTTATTTAGCCTGAAAACTCTTGCCTGGGCCCATTCCCTGGCCCAAAATGGAATCAAAGCAGGCTAGACCAATGCTGGGCATCCCAGTTAGTCTCAGACTCTCACATCATCCAACCCTCTTTAGATGGAAGATTTACCTATCACCTGTGCATTTCTCTGGTTAGAATGGATGTTAGTGCTAGCTATTGTAAAAGGCAATGACGCATCCTTGCCTTCTAAGTATGTTCTTGAAAGGATCTTGTAATGAATATGTATACCTGTATTAAACTCATTCGGCAATGTCTCAAAGTAGATCTTGAATTTTGAGTTGGCATTGTACCTCTCCTTCATGCTCCACAATAGCAGCATTGTCTCAGCAGTAATTCCATCAATATCCTTCAATATATGAAACTACAAGAAGGAGGAGAAAAAAAAAGCATGGTAAGTTTATGTTCTGTGCTCTTTTTCATATCTTTAATATGGTCATTTTTATTACCGTCCAAAAAAAAAAAAAAAAGTTTATGCTCTTGGTTGTAATTCTAAACATGAATAGTAAGTATGCTGCACTTCCAAATCTCAAGTTGCTAACCAATACACCCAAAATGCCTAGGCGTTAAAAGTGCGGCAAACTAACTATTTGAACCCAACCCCCCCCCCCCCCCGAGCAGGACACTGCCCGGACTCGAAGCACTTGCCCTCAAAAAACGCAGTGTGGGGCCTTTTTACCTTGTGCACATGCTCCCGCACACAAATGTGGTATGGGGCCTTTTTCTTCCCTACACGGATTCGAACCTGGGATGTGCTGGCCCTAATACCATCTCAAGTTGCTAACCGATACACCCAAAATGCCTAGGCGTTAAAGGTGCAGCAAACTAACTACTTGACACCAAATACCGTAAGGAGAACAAGGTATCTATTACATGTCAATAACAAAAAGGTCATCACCTTCATTTTTTGTTTTTTTTTGCTTAATGAAAGGAGTTACAAGGTCTCTATTACATGTCAATAACAAAAAGGTCATCACCTTCGCTTTTTGTTTTTTGCTTAATAAAAGGAGTTACATAACAACAGAACAACAGAAACAAAAACAGTAAAGAAAAAAGACCAACAAAATCCAAGAAACACCACAAAACAAAACTCTCATATGAGAGCGCTTACAGAAATTGGAAGAACGGAGGATCAGCATCATGAGAGGGGTGGTTTTGATTGAAGCTATTCACTTCCCCTCCATCTTCATGGTTCGCAATGTTGCTGCTAGCCTTCATCTTTTCCTTCATGGATAATTCAAACGCCATTGGAGGGAGGTAAGAATCAAGTCCAGTGAATTCTGGGTAGTTCATTTTTGTTAAATGATCAGCCACGTTGTTCTGTGACCTCCTGCACTAGCTAATATCCGAAGTGACGAAACCTTTGAGGCCCTCGAGTAAATTCTTCCAAGTCAACATAAAATCCCAAGGTTTTTTGCTTTTTTTCACGCTCTCCACCAGAATAAAAGAGTCCCTTTCAATGACTACCCTCTTGATATCCTTATCATGGCAAATGATAGCTCCTTCATGAAGAGCACGAAGTTCAGCTTCTAGCAGGTGAGTAACATCAATAGCTAGGCTATTAGCATCTCTCCAGAATGGTTCCTGACAATGCTCCCCGCCCCTGCTGAATCTTTTGGTGGGTTAACGGCCCCATCAAAATTCAACTTGAATACACCTTGAGGTGGCGGGCTCCAATCTTCTTGAGGAAGACCTGCATTATTTATTCACCCTGAAGGTGCATTCAACCTGAATAAACCTTCAGGTGGTGGGCTTCATTATTTATTTATTATTATTAATTTATTTTTATTTTTTGTTTTTGAATGTTGCCATCATCTTCATTATCTTAGCCCTAGCCTATCAACCTTGGGTTGGCTTAAAGAATCTCTTAACTGGAGAAGAAGCTGTCCTCTTATATCCTAACTTTCAAAGGTGCATCAGAGTGCAAGAATGTCCGTGCGCTTGTATGTGTCATGCAAGTGCATGTGATGAGCAAGAAACTTATTGGCAGTCATGAGCAAAGGAATGTAAGCACTTAGATAAAAAGTAAACACTCCATAAAGAAAAACTAAAATCATAAAACATGCATCCCCTTAAAGCATATCCCAAAATGCCCCCCTCAGCCTGTACCCTTTCTTCTCTAGTGTTTGCCAATGCTAGTTATGCTCCTTTCAAGCTAGTCTATATAATGTTTATGAAGAACCAGTTATGCTAGCCTCAAACTAGTCTATCATCATCAAGGACTCACCAACTTCACCTCAAAGTAGCCTTGCCCCATATAGTTAGGGTCACCTTTGAGAGCTATGCCTCTTTACTTTATCCTACTAGAAAAAATGATCTCCATAACTCCGCAATGTAGCATATTTTTTATTACTATTTCATCCAGTCTTTAGCATGTCCCTATACTCTAGTCCTCCCAACTCTGAATACATCATATAGAGGCAGATTCTGACCTCATGAACATGGTCAAACTAATTTAAACAGAACTACATGATTTTTTTTATTTATTGCTGCTACAGTCCTACCAGTAGGTTTCCTTTTATGTAATCATTCATGATTTTATCCTTTCTTGTAACTCTACACATCTATCTTGGCATACGCGTCACAACCACATCTACTCTTATCATTTACTCGGTTCTTTGCTTCCAATAGAATTAAACAAGTCAAACTGCCATTTTATTTGAAACGCCTATTTGATCAAATTGGCACTCAACAATCACATAACGCTCTACCATCTTGTATCTGCCTGTCCACCTTGCGCTGATTCTGTTTGTTATATATAACTCAAAACCCACTGTTCTATTCTACAATTGTTGTATATACTGAAATCTATCACATTATGGTACCAGGTCATTTGTCAATAGTTCATAAGGTCAATGATGCAATTTGAAAATTCAAGCAAACAAACTCAAACATGATTGGTTTTTGTTCAAGTAAGTTTGCATGGGAAGCAGTAAACAGACAAGTAGAAATTCAGCAGTTTGCCCACTAGATGAGTTTATAAAGGTGCCAAATGGCCACTTTCCTGGATTTATAGTTATTAGTTATAACCATTAAACTTCTTATTCACCTTGTTCCTTATGTCAAAGAAGTGTTCTATCGATAAATATGATTTTTTTCCTTAAAGTAATATGCTACTGTGTGTGCATGCAAGCATGTATTTTTTTTCCTGTTTATTTTTTTTTTTTTTTGAATTAGTAACTAATCACTTTATTAATGAAAGAATAAACACCCGACTGGAACACCAAACATTATAAAAAATAAAAAATCAAAACACAAACCAAAACCCCAAGAACTACTCAAGTAACACCACCACCACACCACTCTTTTCAAATTGAGAAATGAACATATAGAATTTAAAAAAAAAAAAAAAAGCACATAAGTTCTGATATAGGCAAGAAAAATCTGCTTTGCAGGGTCACCTACCATTAAGGCAGTCTTTTGAAATGTAAAACGCCCCTGGAATTGCAACTGGCCAGACTATCACTCTGAGTCGCATGACTTCGTTGGATTGCAGCCATTTCATTCAAATGGTGATCATATTTTACCTTACAATGAAGATGACTACATCCCAGTGTTGAATACCAGAGTGCCATTCAGGCCACTCCAGTATATGACTAAGTCTTCCTTGATGAAGAGTAAGCTCTGTTATGCAGATTGTATCTGCCTGTATTAACTCACAGTTCAGTCACCTCTATGTAATCATATCTAATATGATGGCGTATAAAGATGGATACAGTTTACTATCCTACTTCTATACTTCCAGCAAAAGATAACTACCCAACTCAGCCAGCTTGAGAAACATGTACATATTCATAAGATTGGCATAATCCCTTTACTTGTACATATGACTATTTTTAGGCATCACTTCATGTGTTGTTATACAATGTTGTAGCAAACAACCAAACCACTGACAATTTCTCTAAAATCAACAGGATAGTGACACTTGTAGTCTCCAAGGACCCCCTTTGGAGAGAGAAGGGTGATCCAGTGTGAAGATTTCACTCCATATTATGGGCAAAATCCTTTGCCGACCATGGATTGCACAATGCCCATGCCCATAAACATGATCTGACAATGTTAACTATTGATTGACACCTGCTAAATGTACGGCCAAACCAAATAATGTCTGTCAGTCAACTTGGTGGCTCATTATCTACAGTTGCAATTGCCCAATCGGAATGATGTGGGGAGTTTGTGTGGCTAATTGTAGGTGGTAGAGCCCAATCTTATTCAACATGCATATGACTAAAAAAAGCATGTAGCAAAGTCAATAATAAGACTTACGCACAATATGCAAAGTCTTGTGTTAATAAGCAAGCCTCTCAAGAAAAAGGGGCTCTTCATTTTATAAGAAACTAGATCATTACAAAGGTTCAGCACATATTCCCTATAAGCAGCCATCATTATTTTTGACCCACTAAAATAAGTACAATTTTGATGAAGTATGGAAGCCCAAGAAAGCCACCGGGCCCACATGATGGACCCTTTTATTCCATGTAACAACACAGCGGATGCTTACAAGGTAGCTCAATTATTTTTCAAGGAAGTTGTTGGTCTTCATGGCCTTCCCAAGACAATCATCTCAGATTGTGACACCAAGTTTATGAGTTACATCTGGAAGACTTTGTGGATGACTATAAAGATAAAACTTCACTATTCTAATGCCTACCATCAGCAAACTGGACAGACCGAGGTTGTTAATAAAAGTCTTGGACAGCTGTTATGATGCCTTGTTTGTGATCATATCACCACATGGGATCAAGTTCTACCCATTGCTGAATTTGCTTATAACAATTCGGTAAATCGCTCCACAAGCATCTCTCCATTTAAAGCAGTCATGGGTGTTCATCCACATTTGCCTATTGATCTTATCCCCTTATGTCTTGAAGCGCACCCCAGTGCTAAAGCCTAAAACAGAATAACTTCATCAAGCACATGCAACAAATACATGATGAAGTTCGATGTCATATCACTACTAGCAATGACAGTTACAAGGATCATGCGGACAAACGTCATTGTTTCCTTGAGTTTTCTAAAGGAGACATAGTTATGGTACATATCCACCCGGAAAGGTCACGAGCTAATAAGAAGTAGCATCCATGAAATGCAGGTCCATTCAAAGTGTTGAAGAAGCTTAGCTCTAATGCCTATACTATGGAGTTACCTCCCGATCTTGGTATCAGTCCCACATTCAATGTTGCAGATCTCACACTCTACCATGGACACGACAATGAGGAAGATTCCGAAGAACAAGCAATTACCTTACAAACTACCCGCTTGCTCCTCCACCGGCAAATCAAATCATTGATGTTCTTGATGATCAAAATGTTTATACTCGTCAAGAAGGATTTCAGCAGTTCCTTGTTTGTTGGCAGAACCGCCCAATCTCCGATGCTACATGGATTACTGCTACCGATTTCTGGCGCCTAAATCCAAATCTCTATGAGTTATGAAACTATCAACTCGCCGAAGTCGAGTTCTTTCAAGCCAAGGAGAGTTGATGTGGTACGGAAGCCCAAGAAAGCCACTGGGCCCACATGATGGACCCAGATATCGACCCAGTCCATTGGGTTTAGTCCACGGGCCCAATTGATTGAGATCGACTATGGCATTCTATTTTTATCCTATTTCTACTTCCTTGTTTAATTAGGGAACTATTTCAAATTTTATTGTTTGATTAGGATTAGAAGCTTCCTAATTAGAAATCTTAGTGGCTAAGAAACAATACTCTATATATAGTTGAGTCCTTCATTGTAGTTGCTTATGCCTATTCTAGTTAATAAAATATTTCTTGAGTTTTCTTCAATTATGGTGTGTTTCATGGTTTTGAGTGTGTCTTAGGGCTGGAATCCTTCGTTGGATTCAACCAATCCTTCGGGAGATTAATCTATTGTTTCGATCGCGGATCTAGGGTTGCGCCAAATTTCAATGCCATGGACTTATTTATTGTTCATTTGTCAGAAACAAATCCTAATACCATTCATATCCCGGCTGAATGAACCACCAACTATATGACTCTAAACAGGACATTGACAGGGCCCCATGCAGTTAATCCCTAATAAACATAGGCAACAAAAACTATCATACTGTAGAAATTGATGTCATCAGACCTATGAAATATGCAAAGCTTAATCTTGTTTGGTTCTCCCTTCAATTCAAACTCCAATAAAGCAGATGAGAATGAAGCACCCAGGAACAGGAAATTTTTTTGAAATTGATTGAATTGAAAATTGAAGAGATCAACAGACCATGTCAGATTCAAAAACAAGCTCCTCGCATATGATGAGAGACTCAGGGATTTCCAAAGCTACGTCACCAATGCTTATATCTTCTGCCGCCATGGCTCCTCTTCCAGCTCCTTCATAAGCTACATAATTAATTGGAAAATAGAGAAGCAGCACATAAATGCCTCAATAGATAAGAAAGCATCATAATATGCGAAATAAAATGTGAGAGTATGGCATGTTAGATAATATAATTACTGAGTTGCATTCAGTCTGAATAGAAAAGCACCAGGTTTCATGATCTTATGAGCACCAGAAAAACTAGGTATCTGTTTTTATTCCCATAGCTTTTCTCAGTAAAATAAATTTGAATATGATAAATTAGAGAGAGAATGCATAAGGAAGAACAAGAGAAAGACTGGGGAGACTCATAAAAATTATGAAAGGACAGGGTCTACTTTGCAATTTACCCAGGTGAAAACAGTCTTTGGCAGGAGAACAGTTCAAAGAAGATACCAGGTCCATTGCTTCCTTCACCTTGCATGCAGGCTTCAAGAGATCCAAGCAAGGGTAGGATCCCATTGGCACCCACTTAAACGCACAGATAATTTCCCATTGGCACCCACTTAAACGCACAGATAATTTCCTTTGATTACTATCTCAACAGACTCCTATGATATAGAGATACTTTTGTTTTTATTTGCTGATGAGGGTATCCTTGCGGTATTTGACCCAACAGGGCTAATCACCTGGGCGCACACACGACCCCACAACACACCTGCACTAGGTAAATCTGGGGGAGTGTCGAACACATGACGTGGGGAGCAAACCCACACCTTACGCAAATGAACCAGCATCCAGGCGGATACTATAGGGATGCTATTAATCCGACTAAAAGAGTTTTGATTCTAGCTTTTCAAGAGTCTGAGCAACCAATTGGACCTCGATGAAAATGGACCACCAACTACAACCTGGCCCAAAAAGATTGGATACGGGTTCAGGAGTTGGACTCACTTTAAATTTGGTCCAGGTTGACTAATTGGACCCAAATAAAATTTGGGTTTAGTTCTAGGTCCACATGTTCATCCAATCATACCCAAGCACAAGAAGGGCATATAAAGTAATGCTTGACAAAAAATGACACGGAGTGTCTTGCTCTGTATATTCATTCAAGTACAGTATGAACACCCAAAATTCAGGTCTTCAGGTAACTTCACCCGTTTTTATCCTCAGTTGAACCGATACATGAGATATGACAATCCAAGTTACTAATAATACATCATATGCCAGCTGGACCCACATTTCCATAAGCAACTGTCAAAATTCAATTTAACCTTTCTGGAGTCCAGAATACCCTATTATTTGCCACAAATACAGTCATACAGATGCCAATATGGATAAGGATATCGATAAACAAGGATGTGAGACCCTGCTTCCCAAATTCAAGGACATGGATATGGATATACGTATCTGGTTCTCAATTCTCTATTTACAGTTAGTTTAATGATTTTTTACTTGAAATAGTCTACCTGTGCTACTCCTTTTTTTTTTTATATCTTTTATCAGATGTAGTAGTCCTCCAAGAATGTTAAATGTAACATACTTTCAAAAGATCAAGCTAAATGTAACACAAAAGTCTAATGTGATCTTTTCCTAGCATTCTTATATATATTTTTCATAGCTAATGCAATAAAGTATTTAGAGTTCAAATATTAAAAAAACAAAACAGCATGATTGGTTAAGCTTATTCTAAAAGTCTGCTATAACTACTTAGTAACAGTACCAAATATCATAGTGCCCAACAGAATGTGTTGAGCATACACAAGTATCCAAGTATTTTAGCAAATATCAAAACTGGAAACAGCACTCTAGCACTCATAATCAATATGTCTGACAGGTCAAATTCAAGAATCCTAAATGCCAATGCCCCTGCAACAGCCCTTCTCTAGCTTTTTCCAACACAATTCCCAAGCCATCTCTAAGTCCTTAAATATCCGGCTATTTCTTTCAAGCTAAATGGAGTAGCTGACCATAACACCAGATCATAGTAATAAGATGAAGTAAGCCCTAAATCATGTTTTCCTTTTCAATTAATACTCTTAATCTTATGATATTGGTGGGTTGTAACTTGTAAGATCAATGATTTTTGTTGCTGCCATTTCCAAACAAAAGAAATCGGAGCAGACAAAACATGAGAGAACCAAAAAACAAAATAGAGAAATCTACACCCAATGAACAGTATTCATTTGAGAGGAGTAATGAATCACAAATCCGAACACAGATGAAGCAAACAAGAAAAATCAGGTAATTCTAGATTTAAAGCGAGATCCTATTTATGGTTCACACCAAGCTCAATTCATTCAAGCAAGACTTCAGTAATCAGTGTCATATCTAATTAAGTTCTACAAGGACATGCTACTGGCCACCTATGATGCATGGATACTTCAAAATGGAGCAACGCATCATGTCATATCATATCCAAATCTTCACTTTTTATGAGAAAAATATGTGTCCATGCCATGCCCATGACGTGTGCCTGCTATATCCATGCCATATATGGGTATCATAGCTGAGTTGGCCACACCTTCAGCAAAGTAAGATAAGCAAACCCCTTGCCAACCATATTGTTTGCAGTCCCCTACCATTTTAGTATGGCCAAAAAAGGTATTATATGGTCCTCAATCAAAAAGTAAAGGCTTGGACCGCTGATCTTGGGAGGATCGTTAAGGGACCCAATATGCCCCCGTATCTCCTCTATCATTATAGCCATATGTAGAAAGTCGAAAATAATAACCAACGGTCTACATTTAATCTGGCTTGAAATGGATGGTTAGGAAATCCAATAGAATAGACTATGAAGTATCTTACACCCACCGCAGACCGATGCATAAGAAAGATTAGGATCATCAAAACGTGGCTAGGACATGTTTAGTTAGCTTAGATTAACAAATGCTCTATCAGGCAGTGTGTATTTACACAATAGAGCCTAGAGCCAAGCTACACGCGATGACCCATTCCAACAGAACCTGATCGAATTCCATAAAGTGGGCACCAGTCAACCCGCTCACACTTACTCCATAAGTTTATAGTATGGAAAGTCCCCCAAGTTTGAGTTTAAATTGGCTTTGGAAGTCGAGAAGCAAGTCAATTTGGTGTTTGAATTAATTAGCAAAACTAAACTCATCTTAACAAGGCGAAGACTTACAAGCTATCTGCAACTTTGTTTTCACACCATGATTTTTGCCCCACTGTAGCAGCAGATTTTCAGCATCAGAATTACAGTTCTCACCGAACTTTTCCACAATATTCTTGCTTCCAAAAGCTTTCATCATATCTATGGTGGTGTCCCGCAACACTTGCAGAACTTCTTTGTTATCATCTGTGGCACTCAAGAGCATTGGATTTATGACTGAGAGGACTGAGTTGAGAGACTCCAGCTCGTTCCTAGCACTGAAGGGACCAAAATCACCATCTCCAGCGAAGTATAGTTCTGTCTGCATCAATAGTTATTGTGGTAATGAATAGGACCACAGCAATTAGTTCAAACTACAGTAACAGGAATTATTCATATGCTGTGCATATCACCCAATGATACAGAGATCAGAATCACAGTAACCAGGATGGTGTTTATTTTATTTTATGTTTCCTTTTGTTTTTTGGCAGTGTGTTTACAGTTCATTGGACTTAAGCACTTATGAGTCAACATCTAAATAAATGAAAAATAAAAGAACAAGAACAAGAAGTTGATCCATGCTGATAACCATACAGAAGAACAAAACTGAAAAAACAGTAACCTGCAAACCATGATTTTGAATTATTTCTTCCACAAATTACACAAACTCAATTGAAATATATCAGTGTGGCATGGAGATAAAAAAGACAATGGTTGATGAGAAATGGCCATCATACAACATACCTCATCCAAATGTAGAATTCTTGCAGCCCGGACCATTTCATCTAATGTCTGGAGAGCCTCTGCTGGAAATGAGGAGTCGGACCATTGTAGAAGAAATTTAGTATCAACATTCCTTATGGCTAGTAACTTCTGTTGGATAGAAATATAAATGATGAGCAGAAGGAAAAGAAACTGCAAACTTGTTCGATTTGCATGCACATAATGGGTGCAAAAAGACCATTTGCAGACCTCATTATATATGATAAAGGAAATATAATAGTAAAGAACTACGATTAATGAAGTTGCATTGCAAGAAGTACTAAGTGAGATCAACTGAGAAGTGAGATGGACAATGTGATATGTCTGTAATTACAGAACTGTAACCATTGTGACCAATCTCTTGTACGCTGGTTATCTTAAATGAACATAGAGAATAATATTTTTGCCAGAAAAAACGTAGAGATTAATTAAATTGCACTATAAATGCTAGTAACTAAATTTATATTTAGGAAATAGAAATAAAGCTTTTCCACCCACCTTCTTTTTAGCCAAAAAGGGGTCGTTCTCACTGAGAGGTGGAAGAAGAAAGGAAACTGCATCAGTCTTCTTCATGTTGTTAACCGGCAAATAGAACTGCAGAAAAATGAATAAATCAACAGTATGTGAGCAACCAATTTGAGGAACTGCAGGACTTACCATGTTCGAAAAATGTAAGAAAATAAAGTTCTTTGAAATGCTTTAAAAAAACAAAACAAAAAGGCTACAAAGCATTGATTTGGATGATCTTAAATCATTAGCCCTGCTCCAGTTGGAGCATCTCTCATAATGACACTGTTGAACATTGTCGAATTCATGTTGTTGAAAGCTGAAAAATCTCTCTAAACCACCCACTTGGTTGTGATCCATCAACAATAGAGCCCGCAACTTGTATGGATTGGATTTACATGCATGTATATCATGTGGAAAAAATCATATGAAGTTCATGATAGCTGGACGGTTTTTTTATTAACTGCATTATGAAATACTGTAAAAAAAGATTTACCATCAAGAGCATAGTGTGCCAATTCATTTAGGAAATCAATAGGAGCAATTTTACAAGGCTCAGCTAAAGAATATATACAGAGTACTTCGTATTCAGTTTGTACAATTGGAGTTCATGGTTCAGTGGGACCGCCGTGTACTCCATACCACAGTCCCACCGTATATGGTCCATCCATAGATATCGATTATCGACTACGGTATCAAATCCATCCATTTGTTGGCCTCTTTCTGTATAATGTGGTATTTTCTCTCCCAGCCGCGTATTACTAGCCACAAATGGAAAAAACAGGATTCTCTCTGCTAAGAAATTTTTTGTGCAAGACCCCATATGTACAAATTAAAAACATAAGAAACCAGGACATATTAGTGGCTGATCAGTGCAGACTTCTTCATTGAATAAAGAGCTTCTCTGTCCATACTTAGAGATTTTTATTCCACTATAAAATAAATTCTCCAAAAAGATGAAATAAGATCATTGCAACACAACCCATCATAAGATGGGAAAGATACAGCATTTGAAAATTTGGAAGGAAGTTCTTCTTTTAGTTGTTCCTTTCTTCTTTGTCCCCAACTCCCCATTGCACTTTCTCATGTGCAAAGGGATTAATCATATCATCATAAGAAACCAATCAAACGGCTGAAAATCAATATCAAGTAACAAAAATAGAGATGACCCAGTTCAAGTATATGCATAAAATCTTCCACCCAGTTGAGAACAATGACTACGATGAAGAAAAATCGAAAAACCAGGTACCCCAGAACAGCATTTCCAAGTTCATGTGAGATACACAAGAGATAAGTGAAAAGCTCAGTTCCATTACATACAAAACGAAAAGGATAAGGAGAACTGGATTACCGTTGAAGGGAATGGTAGGGAGAATCTTGAATAAATCAAACAACAATGGCGAAATCCAACGCCGAATTTCAAAAGCTGGCGTTGTCGACAGGGGTTTTATTGCACAGACAGAGCGTAGTTTTACTATTAGCCCTTAAAATTTTTCAGATTTACATAAGAAGTCTCTACAAATGTTAAAATTAGAGTTAGCTCCCTCTATTGCATGTTGATATTTACTCACAGTATACCATCTCCATTCTGCAGGGTCCTTTTTTTAATAAAGTGGAATTTAAGAAAAGGATGGCTGTAAACACTGGATCAGATCCAGGGTTCTCATTTGGCCCAACTTTGAATTTATCCGGTGTAGGACCCAACAGGACTAATCCCCCCATGGCGCCCGTCAAATCCACAAAAAATACACACCGGGTAATTCTGGAGTGGATTTTGAAAACAAAATATGAGCGAGCAAAACATGCTTTATGCCACTCTACCAACTCCTGGGTGGCTCGGTTCATACTTCATAGAATTCATAGTGAAGTGTTTTTAGACATCTTGTTGTATGGGTTTTGCATTTGAGAAAATCCTCAGTTTATTTTTCGGTAGTGATGGCGAGTAGAAAGAGAGAGCCCTAACTTTTTTGGAAAAAATAAAAGAAAAAAGTTGTAAGTTGAACCCTTTTCGTCCAATCCACTTGTAGACCAAGTGGTGATACATCTCCTTATCCACAAAATAAAATTAGGGTTTTTTTAATCAATAACACAATTTCATTAAAAAAAAGGCAACAAACAAATAGCAACAAACTAAAAGATCGAGGAGAGTACAAGAGCAATGTACCACTCCCACTCAAGGAACCAACTTGTCAACTCCTTGCTTGACTAAATCATTCGTCATAAATCTAACCTCATGACGGAAAGAAACTAAGATACTAATAAGTTAACTCCATGGTCTCAATAAAGAACAATTGAAATTTTCAAAAGGATTCTTTATCCGGTTAGACACCTCGGCAATTGAGTTAGAAGAGTCACTTCCCACCACCAACCTATCATGATACCTTCCGGAGAACATCCTTGGAGCTTTCAAAATTAGAGATTGATTCATGCGTCTGCTGAATATGAATATTAGATACTCAAATTAATGCACTCTTGAACACACTCATATCTCTAGGCGGGGTCGAGCAATGGTTGTAGACTAGATCATAGTTATTGTTCGTAATTTTATTTATTTATTTTTATGTTCTTACTTTTGTTCTATATGAAAATGTCGCTGCATGAATTTGATCTGGTTGTAGATTTCAGGCCTAGTTGAGTAACTTAGGTGAGTCTCACCAAATACTCAATCAGAGATGTTACTCGTTTGGTTCACCCAAGCTTGTGGCTGACCCAATTGAGCCAAGTCAAGCAAGTGAGAATGAGTTAAGCACTGTTTTGGGTCTTGGAGCTAGGCTCAGGGCAGTCCATTCCTGTTTATTCATCTCATAGCTGACCATCATTTAAAAAAATAAAATCTAAATCTCTCACCTAGCTGAGTAACCTAGGAGATTTTGGCCAAGTTCTCAATCAGATGTGGCCACCTGTCCGGACTCATTTCACTCACCCAATTTAGCTACTCACTGGTTCAACTCATCTCAGGCAAGTGAGAATGAGCTGCTTCTTGTTTTTTATCCTAGCTTAGGGGTGTTGGGGCCTTCATCCTCAGGGGAGGGGAGTAGACCTCAGGTGAGGTGGGGGAGCTCTCGGGTGAGAGGAGTTGATCTCTAGTGAGATAGTACAGCCTCCGGTGAAGAAAGGTGTCTGCCCAAATTTGAACCCCGGACAAGATGGTAATAATCGGCACCTCCCAGCACCAGGGTAAGATGCCATTCTTAAGTGAGAATGACCTTTAAAACTTGTCTTTAAGGGCCTAAATGATCACCAAGTAGGTCCACATAGAAGACTCATGTTTGAGAAACGGGTAGATTATGAGAAAGAATTGGGTTGGGGAAACTTAGAAAATACCATACCAAAAAATCATTTATCTACCAACATTATCCCGATGTAATTTTTTTCTGCAATTTTATACTTTTTATAGTTGTGATTACACAAAAGTAGACTGAAAATTTAATTTTATTCCTTTTGACGCTCTTCAAATTGGGACCTCATATCTATTACCATCCAAAATCCTTATTCAATATTCCTATCTAACAATGTACAAACCTTATCTTTATAATCATCAATACTCCAAAAGGTTGGTTGTTATCTTTAGAATATTTGTCTCATGGCATTTCTAAAGATATGGCACAGATGCAAAAGAGCCAAGTCCTCATCAACTGCATTATTTGGCTTTTGTCTATTCCTTTCTAGAAACATAGAAACGTGTGCCATCAATCCTTATAAATTCTAGGATTGAATGGATGCAATTGCAAGCCCAAGGAAGCCCAAAGGAAGCAAATAGAAAACAGAAATGGTTGGGGGTGTGGCTAGAGGTGCTTATACCAAAAACTCTAAGTTCTTCAGGTAAGTTATCCATTTAATTTATATAATCCTTCTTCAATGTCTTTCCCAATCCTAGGAAACTTAGTACAAGTAGCTCATTTATGTTTAAACAATGGCTCATGTGTTTGGATAACCTGTGTCATTGGAGGGTGGCAATTCCAAAATTGATCCAAACCCAGCTTGATCATAAGGGTTAAGGTCAACATTTATAACCCGATTAATAAATGTGTCAATTTGGGTTGAGCCTATTCTTACTATTCATCCGCCAAACCGGTGCAGATCTGACCCAAACCTACTAAGTGCACTAAAACCTACCACTGCACCTCAATCTAATCAAACTTATTGATTATTTATGACATTCAGATACCTTTCAAAATAGACAAATATTGTTAGTGATTATTCAATTATAAATATCATGCGGTATCCAGCTCATAACCTACATATCTAATGAATCTTATAGCACATGCAAGGAGTCACCCAGTTGGTTGAAAACTACGATTCTCAACTTAGGGCACTTTTATGCGGCATTTCAGACAGATGATTTCATGAACAACCCTTCCATCATTAGAAACAGTTTTTTTACAAAATTACATAAAAGTTAGTTCATTTTTCTGCTTTTCATCAAAATAAACAGTCACGTCAAATGTAGAACTTTGAAAATTGTGGAAAAGAATTTTCACTTTTCATACTTTATGCAGAAGAGTCACTTGTTGAACCGTGCCAGTAGCATCTAAGGATTGAACGCTACATCTCCTGGGCCGGAGTTTCTTACCGGCTGGCCGGGAGCGGATATTATCTCCCAGGGATGGGGTTCTCTGATGAAAAAAAAAAAAAAGGAACTGCATCTAATTTTTCTGGTTAGCTTGTTTCAGGGGAGTGACATGGAAAGGTTACCACAATGATAGCCCCATAAGTGAGTCTAAGGCAGTGGCATATGGAGAGATGGGCACAGAAGAGAAGAATGAGTGCCACGTGGAAGGCCGCGATGAGTCATGGTGGGCCCCACATCATCGGACGGGGATATACTACCCGAGAGGTCAGGAGAGAGTGATGGAAGATGTCCCCACAGAAGCTGCCAAGTCTGTGGAAGCCATACACTGTTTCTCATCCAAAGATGTTCATGTTCTCGGAGGCAGAAAATAAACAGATTTGGAGGAGCTTATGATCCAGGGATTGATGTGTGTTATGGTCAATGTACTTAAATTCATCATTTTAAGCAATTGCAATTGTAATATCCTAATCGTCCGTTTGTTGATCTGTATAATCCAAGATGGGTCCACTCAAGAGATGATAGGTATGAGTCAATGTGGGGTCCGCTTAATTGAACGGTGGTGATGTTTTGTTCGTCTCAATTTCTTTGATTAGACTCTTAAAAACAGATGGTTAAATCAAGTGAAGCCCACTTGATTAAGAAATCCATGGGTGGTGATGTTTTGTTGGTCTCAATTTCTTTGATTAGACTCTTAAAAAAGATGGTTGCCCACTTGGTTATGGGATTAAAAAAGTTGTTTTCTTGTTTATCCTGACCAATTACATGTTGTTATTAGAGTGACAGGTAACCTAATTACAGGTCTAAGGAGGGATACCATTACATTAATACAGATTTTTCTTCTTGACCGTGCCCATTAATTGTTAATTGAATTAATTGAATTAATTGATTAATTGAAATAATACAGATTTATCTAACTCCGTGACTTGTGTCCAAAAATGCTTAACCTCAAACACTAAAAAGGTTAAAATGACACATCTTAGAGAGCAGAGAAATTATACTCCCAAAATGGTGATTAAAATATCATTTTAATGTTCCACAGTTGCTATCCATAATAATTTTACTCTGATGAAAATTTTGATGCTTACCCTGATTTTTAACAGGACTAAAAGAAACAATTTTAATAATCAAATTTGATGGATAGATCACTTCATCCTCAAAAGCTTAGTGTTTCACCGATCTCAAGGTATTTGTGTCGAGGTGTTTGCTCTTATATCTCACGCCCAAATTAAGATTTCAGTATACTCCTTGAGCTCGCATGTGATTTTAGATAAAAAAATTAGATTAAGGAGTGCACATTCACACTACAATAAGAAGAGTGCACATTCACACAACAGTAAGAAGATAACATTATTAGAGATATGAGAGCTGATTTTGTCTAATTTTTAATGGCTCTATTTTGACTGGGTCTTTCAAAAGAAGAGTAGAGATACCAAACATGGCCTAAATGTGGCTTGTTTAGAGACGAATGCTTAATACCATATATATAGTTTCTAGCCTATATAACCATCGGCTATGATCTATTTACATGTCACTCATCCAATAAATAAGGAAGCTTCTAGACTCTACTATAGAAAATTTTAAACCACTATTCTAAAATCTAAACCTACATTTATGCAAAATATTCTAGAATATTCTAGTTATTTTTACATATTTTCGTAATATAGTAGAATTCTCTAGAAAAATAGGTATCATTTTAAATCTTTTTAGAAGAAATTTTTCTAGGTATCATTGAAAACTATCTAAAATCTTTCGGACTCTTCAAAATCCTTACCAATCCTTCAACATCCGCCTCTCCTTCCAATCACATGCATATCACACCACTTGAATGATCATGATGCTCATATGACTCAAGAAACCGCCATCAAACCTATAATCAAGCTGTGATTGTGTGACTTTAGGCTAAAAATGGTTTGAGTCAGGCCCAAGACTCACAACTGGGCCTGGACTCATGGTATTGGTTTCGATACAAAGTTCCTGATGGACTGGATAACTATGATGCTAATCTAGACTCAGACCAAATATTATTGAAAGAAACTATCTTATTATCATGTACTTTGCCAGAGTAGATTTTTAGTTTGGCCACTATATGTATATGCTAATCACAGGAGAGTCATGGAATCTGGATTAAGGTGAGCAAAGGCTTAATTTATTGGACCTCAAAGGTTTAACAATTCTCAACCTTCAAATGAAATATAATTTTTTTCTAAATCCATTAGTGCTTACTACTCCACATTGGGTCATGAGTAAGAAAGCTTTGAGTTGATCACAGTGGGCTTACTCAGTAATATCCAAGAATTGTAACTCTTTTTTGGCTCTGACAGATTTGGAGCCAGACCCATATCCAGATCTGTTAAAATTAGATTAGATCAGAAGATCCACATCTGACATGACCCTGACCCACCTTGCCCAAACCTGAATCATCATAGCTGTAATGTTGTGGCCCATGTCAAGATACCCAGTGGGATCCCTAGAAAGCTATTTAGTGGTGACTACACTTTCATAAATCCAAACCATTTGCAAAGAAGATACAAGAATTGGACTCATGATCCAATATAAAAGTGGGCCTAGCCAAAATTGGGTTGGGATTTGGCCCAGTGGAAATACAAGGAAACCCATGAAGAAATTTTGAAGCTGTGAACATCTCTGGCTAGAGAATCAGCAACACAAAACAGAGAGTTGTAGGGGGCGTTTATGCAGCGCAGGTTTCAGCCGAAAAGGGCGTGTTTGGTGCAGCGAAGAAACGGCCGGAGAATCATAGTTATTAATTTTGCTTTGTTTCGACCGAAATGGCCGAAATTTTTCGTTTCGGTTAAGTGGCCGAAACTTCGAACTTTTTGGTTTGAATTTCGGTCAATTTCGGCCGAAATTCAAGATTTCGGCAGATTTTGGCCGAAATTCGGGATTTCAGCCGAAATGTGACTTTTCGGCCGAAATGAAATTTTATATAATTTTTTTTTCTTTTTTTACACATATTTTTGTATTTCTTATATTTTCACAAAATATAATTCCAAAAAAATTACTATGATGGATTAAATCTATATTTATTACTTTTTCTATTTTTTTACTTATATATGTATATATATTATGTTATATTTTTCCTGAAATGTAATTCCGAAAATTTTCGCCGAAAACCCGAATCAGCCGAAACTTTTCAATTTACAAGCCAAAGTGAAATGAGGTCCGAAACGATATTAATAACTATGCGGAGAATGCTTCCTTTTATGCTTGATTTTTGTACGAGGGAGGGTCCCGACATCCTCACTAGGGTGATAAAAAAGCTAGATCAGTGATCCACAGAAGAAAAAACGCCCGATTTCCTCTTCCGTGGTTGTTGCCAAATGCACCCGTAGGACGACAGAAGTTCCACAGCGTAGAGACTAAGGCGACAAGAGTGTGAGCATCAATGCAAGTCTACTCCCAAAGAAGAAAGGGCAAGATGAGTGTTAAAAACTTTGACTTTGACGTGATAAAAATCCATACTTTCTTTTTTATAGGTACAAAAATCTTTAGTTGGAGTGGAAATCTATAATGGAGCCCACTTCTTAAAATCCGACCTACTTGAAATGGACTTCCTCATTGTGGATGGGAAGCCACAAACTTTCCTCCAATGAAAGTTGCCTCAACCATTAGATTGACCAAATGGAGAATGACATGAAATTGGTCAATCTAATGATAAAACCAACTTATCTTATAGTAAACTTCGGAGACATCCTATACATGATAAAAGATGTTTATGTTGAGCGATTCTAATTATCAATAGGTGGGCTCCAATTCAGAATTTTATCCTTTCTATATGTAGTTTTTCTCTGAAGTTAAGAGAAACAAAGGTGACATGAGTGTGAGCATCGATGCAGACTGCAGGAGGTTGCTTGTTATCTTTAGAAACAAAGGTGCATAAAGCTGAAGACATGGCACAGATGCTCAACTGCCTTTTTTTTTTGTCTCTTGTCCAGGCCTTTTCCAGAAACATAGAAATGCGTGCTATCATCCCTATAAATTCTTGCGTTTAATGGAAGCAATTGCAAGCCCAAGAAAACCAAAGGGAAGCAAATAGAGAACAGATATGGTTGGGGCCATGGCAAGAAGTGCTTATACCAAAAATTCTAAGTTCTTAAGGTAAACTATTCATTAAATTTAGACGCAGTATATAATCCTTCTTCAATGTCTTTCCCAATCCAGGGAAACTTTTTTCAGTTAGCTCATTTGTGCTTAAATGATGGCTCATGTGTTTGGATAACCCGAGTGCTTGGGGGTGGTAATTCCAAATCTGATCGAAATCCAGCTCGAAAATTAGGGTTAGGGTTCGCATTTATGATTCGATTAATAGCGTGTTGGTTTGAGTTTGAGTCCATTCTTGCTATTTCAATCGCCAACCCAGTTCAGAACTGACCCGATCCACTAAATGCACTACAACCTACCAATTCATGTGAATCAACTTGTTAATTAGTTGTGATATTCGGATACTTAAAATTAACTAAATATGGCAGCCGATCCTAACAAAGTTAGGACAAAGCTTTGATGATGATGATGACGATGTTAGTAGCCGATACTTAGTTTTTTTTAGGAGAAACTGCCTCTAATCTTTCCAGCTTGCTTGTTTTCAGGGGAATGATATGGAAAAGTGTCCACAATGATAGCCTGATGAGTGAGTCCAAGGCAGTGGCAACTGCAGGGATGAGCGCAGAAGAGAAGATTGAGCGCCTAGTGGATGAGCACACTGGGTCATCGTGGGTCCCACATCATCGGACAGGGATATATCATCCAATAGGTCAGGAGAGAGTGATGGAAGATGTCCCCATAGAAGCTGCCAAGTCTGCAGAAGTGATAAACTGTTTCTCATCCAGAGAAGATGTACATGTTCTTGGAGGCAGAGAGTAACACAGATTTCAAGCTTATGCCCCAGATATTGATGGTTGTAATGGTCAATGTACTTGAATTTATCATAAGTAATTGCTGAGAATACAAATCGTCCATTTGGTGGGCCATACAATCCATAACATCCAAACTGAAATTAGAACATGCATCTGACGTTGCAATAGGGATGTAAATGGGTATCCGATTATTTGATTACCATGAGGTTCCGACCCGTTAAAAATCGGATATGGGTCCTTATTTAGGTCATGATAAGTAAATGAGTATCCGATTCTTTGGTTTGGACCCGTGCACCCGAGATCCGACATATTACCTCAATTTTCGAAAATCTCTCATAAAAATAATGTTTTTTTTAATAGCATTCTCTACCTAAACCTAGACCCGGATCCAGACCAATCTCATTTATGATTCTGGTTTCAGTTCCGGAGCTAAGAAATCAATTCTGAAACGGTTTCGGGTCCGAATCCAGTTCCATCTTCTCCTTAATGGTTCCGGGTCCGGGTCCGAGTCCACCATGGACCTGGACCGAAACCGACCCGTTTACAACCCTAGTTGCAATTTGTGGACATGGATCATGTGAGCATGGTATGTGTGGGTCCTTGGAATTGGACAATCCAAGATAGGTTCAACTGGGAGATGATCTGTGTGAATCAATGTGGGGCTCACTTAATTGAAAGGTGGTGATAATCTGCTGGCCTCGATTCCTTTTACTCTTATAAGATTGTTAAATCAAGTGGATTCCTTTTGGAGAGAGATTCTCTTGCACAATGAGTGTGTCCATAGGAATTGTAGAAAGAGTGGGGTGTGGATCTAAGGTCCTACTGCACCCAACACAAAAACACTGGATCTTGATCTAACTGTAGCCAATGTGAGTTAATTTTGGGCCTTGTCCTTGGGCCCTTGGGTACTTTTTTTTTAAGCCCTATGGTGCGGCCCAAAGGTATTTTGGGTCATCTCAGTTTTCACCTAAACCATTGGAAACTGACTGACCTTCTCATTTGAGGTTTTTCTGTGAGGTCTTTGACACTTTGCCGTTGTTACAATTGAAGGATGCAAGATTGTTTTTCACTTACATGCAAGGTTTTGAGTAGTTGTCTAGTTTAAACCCTTGTATTGGATTAGCATGAGCTGATTTTTGGGATAGCTAAAATTATAAGGCTTCTCATTATTTTAATTGGTTATGTCAATGAACTCCACCAGCATGGCTATGTCCTTTAATTTAGGGAAATTTTCAAAAAAGTTTTAGCCTTATATTTAGGGGTGTGCACGGATCGGATTGGTGCGGATTGGGCCAGATCCGTAAACAATCCGCTACTTACGGATTGATGGATTTGGAATCCGTCACCAATCCGTAGCTATTAAAAACCGATCCGATCCGATTAGTGGAGGACCAGATCGGATCGGTCCGTTCAATCTAATGTTGAAAGAAAGATATCAAACATATTGTAAAACAATTCATATTTGACCCCTTAATTTTTTTTTCTTATTTTATATTTAGACATCTCAACTTATTTTTAGACCACTTAAATTTTGATTTTATATTTAATGTCAATGGATCGAATCGGATTGAATCCGCGGATTGAGGGTGAAATCTGTCACCGATCCGTTGCTAACGGATTACAAGATTTTCAATCCGTCACTAATCCGTTTACATTTGAATCGATTAAAAATCCGCAGATTGGATAGGATCGGATCAGTTTTACGGATCAACAGTTTTTTGGTGCACCCCTACTTATATTGAAGGAAGGCCCTATAATTCACAAGCACCTAGAATGTTCTTAAGTTTCAAGAATTTTTGTTTTGTTTTTTTTTTATTTATAGAATTCTTATAAATAGGTCCTTTTCAGCTAGTGGTATAATGCGACAATTCTCTCTAGGGTGATCAGTCAACCATATGATAAGTTAAAATTATCCTTTTTAATAGAACTAGACATATTAAGGAGTTTATTTATAAAAAAAAAATGTCTATTTAAAAGAGCTCTATTTCAAACAAATTAGACTCGTGAATGCGGTTTGTAAAATAACAAGCGATAAGTACAAATGCCGTTTTGTTAAAAACTAGTGGAGCCCTGCACGTGCAATGCACGTGCAAGGAACATACTCTTTCAGTATGATAATCCGAAAAAATTAAGTCATTGAAAAACTTAATATTAACTATCCTAATAGAGAATGACCATGTAACAAATTAAGTAATTTATAATCACTCATTATTCTTATGAAATTTAGTAAAAGCTTCAATAGAAAAAAGTAAGAAGAAGATTGAATAACAAGATATATGGAAGGAAACTAATTAAAAAAAAGTTGAAAACTAACATTTTCTGACCATACATGATTAGGCAAAATACTCACTAATTTCAATATAGATCGATAGTCTAGCCTATTTCCCATTAAAATTTGTCTAAAACTTAGCATCAAATACATACCAAATTCAATGAAACAAAATACTAACCAACAAAAATAATACCCAACTCATAGCTTTAAACGAATCAATAACAAATCACAAGGATTCCAAGCAATCTTTGGCATTTTCATCCCTTCCTTTGACAAGCAAATCTTGTCTTTACAGGCATTGGGATTGAAGTTGAAATTTTCTACACATGAAAATTTCAACTGAAATTTCTCATTTGAGTTCTTACATTTTATACATATATATAATATAATAATACGAAGTGGGGCCCACATATGTGTAGTTTTCTTGTATTATATATATAATATAATAATACTAAGTGAGGCCCACAAATGTCTAAATGTAGAGAAAAAGCATGACAAGTTCTTCTACTAAGTAGGGCCCACAGACGTGTAGTTCTCTTTTATTTTATATATATAATATAATATAATAATACTAAGTTACGCCCACAGATGTGTAGAGAAAAAGTATGACAAGTTTTTATCTTTTATTGGGGCCCACATATGTATAGTTCTCTTTTATTATATATATATATATAATATCATAATACTAAGTGGGGCCACAGACGTGTAGAGAAAAGGCATAACACTTTTTTCTGTTTTATAATAAGGGCATAGATATTATATGATTATTATTATAATATAATAATTATTATATTATATTATATTATAATATAATAATTATTATATTATATTATATTATAATATAATAATTATTATATTATAATATTTGGGAGGGGCCACAGGGGTGTAGTGAAAAAGTATGTAACTTCTCTCCTCTTTTATAATAAGGGTATAGATATAGATTTTATATTATTATATAATAATAATAATATATTATTATTATATTATATTATAAGATTTGGGGGTGGGCCCCGCAAAGGTGTAGTGAAAAAGTTTGTAATTTCTACTCTTTTATAATAGTATAGATATAGATATAGATATAGATATAGATATAGATATAAGATATAAGATAAGATAATATAAAATTGTAGATAGATTATAATATTTGGAGGTAGGCCCCATGAAGGTATAGTGAAAAAGTTTGTAATTTCTCATAATAATATATTATTATATTATACTATTTGGGGGTGGGTCCTACAATGGTGCAGTGAAAAAGTTTGCATTATAATATTTGGGGTTGGGCCCTACAAAGATATAGTGAAAAAATTTGCAATTTCTCATAATAATATATTATTATATTTGGGGGTGGGCCCCACAATGGTGCAGTGAAAAACAGTTTGCAACCTTCCCTCTTTTATAATAGTAGTATATAGTAGATAGTAAATATTTGGAGGTGGGCCCTACAATGGTGTACTAAAGAAGTTTACATTATAATATTTTAGGGTGGGCCCCACAAAGGTGTAGTGAAAAAGTTTGTAATTTCTCAAAATAATATATTATTATATTATATTATAATATTTGGGGGTGGACCCTGCAATGGTATAGTGAAAAAGTTTGCAATTTCTCATAATAATATATTATTATATTATATGATACTATTTGGGGGTGGGCCCCACAATGGTGTAGTGAAAAAGTTTGCATTATAATATTTGGGGTTGGGCCCAACAAAGGTGTGATGAAAAAGTTTGCAATTTCTTATAATAATATATTATGATATTATATTATAATATTTGGGGGTGAGCCCCACAATGGTATAGTGAAAAAAATTTGTAACTTTTCCTTTTTTATAATAGTAGTAAATAGTAGATAACAGATATTTGGAGGTGGGCCTCGCAATGGTGTAGTGAAAAAGTTTGCATTATAATATTTTGGGGTGGGCCCCACAAGCTGTAGTGAAAATTTTTACAATTTCTCAAAATAATATATTATTATATTATATTATAATATTTGGGGGTGGGCCCCACAATGGTGTAGTGAAAAAGTTTGTATGAGATAGATAGATAATAAGGGTATAGATATTATATTATTACTTTTATAATAATATAATAATATATGATTATATTTTATTATAATATTTTGGGTGTGCCCCCACAGTGGTGTGGTGAAAGAACCATGTAACATACCCTCTTTTATAATAGTAGATAGATAAATAGATATAATATTTTGGGTGGGCCCCACAATGGTTGGGTGAAAAAGATATTATATTATTATTATTATAATATAGTAATAATATATTATTATATTTTATTATAATATTTTGGGTGGGCCCCACAATGGTTCAGTGAAAAATATATTATTTTATTATTATTATTATTATGATATAATAATAATATATTATTATTATATTTTATTATAATATTTTGGGTGGGCCCCACAATGGTTGGTTGAAAAAAAGTTGCAACTTTGCCTCTTTTATAAGAGTAGATAGATAAATATTTGGGGTGGGCCCCACAAAGGTGTAGTGAAAAAGTTTGTAATTTCTCAAAATAATATATTATTATATTATATTATAATATTTGGGGGTGGGCCCCACAATGGTGTAGTGAAAAGATTTGCATTATAATATTTGGGGTTGGCCCCAACAAAGGTGTGATGAAAAAGCTTGTAATTTCTCATAATAATATATTATGATATTATATTATAATATTTGGGGGTGGGGTCCACAATGGTGTAGTGAAAAAAGTTTGCAACTTTCCCTCTTTTATAATAGTAGTAGATAGCAGATATTTAGAGGTGGGCCCCACAATGATGTAGTGAAAAAGTTTGTATTATAATATTTTTGGGGTGGGCCTCACAAAGGTGTAGTGAAAAATTTTACAATTTCTCAAAATAATATATTCATATATTATATTATAATATTTGGGGGTGGGCCCACAATGGTGTAATGAAAAAGTTTGTATGAGATAGATAGATAGATATAATATTTTGGGTGGGCCCCCACAATGGTTGGGTGAAAAAGATATTATATTATTATTATTATGATATAATAATAATATATTATTATTATTATGATATAATAATAATATATTATTATATATTATTATAATATTTTGGGTGGGCCCCACAATGGTTGGGTGAAAAAGATATTATATTATTATTATTATAATATAATAATATATTATTATATTTTATTATAATATTTTGGGTGGGCCCCACAATGTTTGGGTGAAAAAGATATTATATTATTATTATAATATTTTGGGTGGGCCCCACAATGGTCGGGTGAAAAAGATATTATATTATATTATTATTATATTTTATTATAATATTTTGGGTGGGCCCCACAGTGGTTGGTTGAGAAAACTTTGCACTTTTGCTTCTTTTATCAGGGTAGATAGATTATTATAAATATAAATTTTTTGGTGGGCCCCACAATGGTTGTACTAAAGCATTTATAAGGATTATTATAAATATAAAATTTTTGGCGGGCCCACAATGGTTGTAATAAAGCAACTATGCAACTTAGCTTCTTTTATAAGGGTAGATAGACAACAAGCCATAACTCAAATGGGCTTAATTACATCCCAATCCACCCCACTTCAAGCCAAGCCCATTCGTGACTAAACTTGAAATCTTATCGAGCCGAAATGAACATTCCACCAAATAAGCTTGACCCGTGAGGCAGTCGAACCAAACACAGGCCTAGCTCGAAAAGCTCATGAGTTGAGTCGCAATCATCTCAATTGTAACAAACCAAATCCAAACCTCCAATCTCAATGAGTTGGCCGAGTGGTTAAGACCATTGTTCCTCAATCTTTTGGAGTTAGAGGTCTTGGTATCGACCCTTGGTTCCCCTTTCTTCAGAAATTGAAGGTTGAGTCCACCAGTGCTACTATCTTAGGGCCACTGGGGTATTTGTTCGACTTCCCTATGGGCCCGAAGAAATTAGTCCAAAAAGGGACGAGAAGCATCAGACAGCGAAAAAAGACAAAGAAGGGAAAATTCCAAACCCCCCACTCGGCCCACAATAGTTCAATTTCAACGACCCCAAGCCTTTCTCAAACCACAATCCGCAAAGAGCCACTTCAACCAATCACATTCCAGATTTCACCTCACACGGATCGACCCCCAATCCAACGGCCGACACTCCCTCTCCTCCCCTATAAAAATAAACAAAGAAAGCATCCCCACAAACCCAAACACAAGAAAGGAATCCAAATTCACATTCATTTTCATTTCCACGAGAGAGAGAGAGAGAGAGAAAAGGAGAAAGATGTCTGGGAGAGGGAAAGGAGGGAAGGGTCTTGGAAAGGGAGGAGCGAAGCGGCACAGGAAAGTCCTGCGGGACAACATCCAGGGCATCACGAAGCCTGCGATCCGAAGGCTGGCGCGTCGTGGAGGAGTGAAGCGCATCAGCGGCCTCATCTACGAGGAGACGAGGGGCGTCCTCAAGATCTTCTTGGAGAACGTCATCCGCGACGCCGTTACGTACACCGAGCACGCTCGTCGCAAGACCGTCACGGCTATGGATGTCGTCTATGCCCTTAAGCGCCAGGGCCGAACCCTCTATGGGTTCGGTGGTTAGCCCTCTTTCTTTCAGATCTCTTTGGCTGGCTGGTGTAGGTTGGTAGATAGTATTGTAGGTAGGTAGGTAGGTAGTATTGTAGGTAGGGTTTTCATCAAATATATGTACTTTGCTTTGAATCTCTGGTGTGAAATCAGATCCATGGAGCTTAGTGGGAGAATTTGAGACTTTGAGATTTTGGAAATGTAAATAGATGTTGGATCTGTTGAGGGTTTTATTCTCATCTGTGTTGATTGTGTGGCCTGCGCCCACTTGATGATGAAAGTAAAATTGCCTAATGTTTTCTGATTATATTGTTCTGTACCAATTTTCCTAATTATTGTGATGAAGGGTTGTTGGCTCTCAAGAATCTGAATTGGGGTGTTTTCTATTGTGAGAATGTTAAAAACTGGAAATTGAAATGGGGTGCTTTTCTTACATTGAATCTGAATTGGGGTGATTTTCTGTGAGAGTGGGAAAGGCTCTAGAAAAGAGGTTTGGTATTTGGCCTTAGTGAGTTTGTTTTTAAAATGAAGATGCAATGACCCTAGGTGACAACACTAAGGTGTGGTAAGGTGATGAACTTGTTACATGGATGATTCCTTGTTACATGAAATAAGTTGGTCTAGATGATTTGGCTAAGGTGTGGTCAGGTTATGATCTTGTTACATGGATGATTCCATGTTACATGAAATAAATTGGTCCAAATCAGGGGAATTTTACATAAAGAAGTTCATGATCAAATATTATTAGAGAGGTGAGTGATGAAACTTGGTAGGTATAAGGTAAAAAGGTTGATGAGAGGGAGACAAGGTGATAGATGAATGAGTATTCATTTTCCTGTCACTCCTTGATTTATTTATTGAGACTATATGTGATGCTGTTTTTGGATATTTACAAATTTTTTTTTTATTTTAACCATTTTTAGAACTATAGAGTATTAGAATTTGCAAATATTTTAACTATTGGAAATGACAGGCTCATTTGGATACAGTATCTTTACTACTCACAATTTCATTTTGGCTCATTTCTAGGTTTTCATACTAGAAGCCCCAGTTTTGATACATATTTATAGGGGCTGTTTGAAAGTTAATTAGATTAAGGTCTAAAATGAAAGTTTTAAATTTTAAATTTTAATTTACAATTAGTTTGTTTGGTGAAATTATAAATTTTTTACTTTATGAGGTAATGAGGGTTGACCTTTTAAAAATTACAATTTGGAAACCTTTGTTTGTGCCATTTTGAAAATATTATGAAGTTATATGTGTCTAAAATATTTATAAATTTTGCATTGTCAATCTTTATTCACTATATCTAAAATACTAAAAATGCTCTAAAAAAACCCCTTATTTTTTCCTAAAGCTTATGTTTTTAGAGGTAAAATCTTTAATCATAAATAAGCTCTAAGTTACAAAATACAATTGGAGATTTACAAAATAATAAGCTCTAAATCTTATTATAAGTTTTACTTCTTTGTGTTAGAGTATTTATTTTGTTGTAATTTGATAGGATGCATTCATCTTCGTAAGCTTGCCCTCTCATTCATTCATGGATCATCATTATGCATGTGTATCTTCATGGTTTTTGTTCTTTCAAAGTTATGCATGGTTTTTCAAAATATTCTTAAAGTTCTCAAAGTATTCAAAATATTTTTGTTCAGCTCTTTTCAGTATTTTCTGTGTGCTTGGCCTGTCGGTCACTTGTCGGTTCATGTCGGCTAACCGAGAAAGCGAGCCGAGGTCAACCGATGGTTGTCGGTCCGAATTCCAGAGAGCTACAAATCTCAGATCTTCTCTGTCAGTCCTCGCGTCGGTTCATGTCGGTCAACCGACAGTTTATAAAAATCCAGACCGAGAGATTATCGGTTCAAAATCCAGAGAGCATCATTTTGTTCATCCTTGTGCTGTCGGTTCAGCTGTCGGTCCAAGGTCGGTCGACCGATAATGGCGGTCAACCGACAATGACTATTTGGTCATCTAAATTTTAAAAATATGACCGTTGGCAAGTAACCGTTGGGAGTGTCGGTTAACCGATACATGTATGTCGGCTAACCGACGCCTAGTCGTTAGAACAACTTTTTCTATAAAAAGTGGTTTTCTCTTTTGGAAAAGTTGCTGAACTTTGGGGGATTTTCAAGAGCAAGGAAGAGCAACTTTTCAAGCATCTTTGTGAAGGGATTATGAAGCCATCTCATTAGACTCAACCTTTGATCTTCAAAATGGGTGTGCTTCTCTTCTCTTTAAATTTCAAAAACATGCTCTTTTCTTAAATCTTTGTGTTTCTATTTAAAGCATGATCATAGAGTTGCTTGCTTCCTTGTATAGTTGATTTTCATAACATGTTTCATCTTTTAAAGTCTATTTGATTTATGAAATCAACTTAAGTCTTGTTTTCACATGAGTTTTTTAAAACCTAGTTTTCAAAATCAACTTGTTTATCTTGTGATTACATCTTACAATATACAAGTTGAATCTTTATGAAAACCATGTGTAAATCATTCTACTCTTTATATCGCATATGATTAAGCATCTTTGAATCATCTTGAATTTACTTTTCTAAAAAGAGTTTGAATGTCTTTCTAGAACTTGCATCTACTACATTCTTGGTCATTTATTTGCATGCATCTAGAAGTCCAATTTTTCACTTTCATATCAGCCTTTTTAGAGGCAAATCTTAGTGCTTGATTAGTTCTCTTATTCATGCATGTTAAGGCATATTTCACAAGAGAAAAATCAAAGTTGTAAAGGTTAGTGCTTAGCCTTGAAAAGCATTTGTTATGGTTGTAAAGGTTTATGCTTAGCCTTGAAAAGCATAATGTTGTATGTGTAAGGTTTGAGGTGATCCTAAACCTTAAAATTGGTTAGTGAAAATCCGGTAGGGTTACCGGGAGTGGATGTAGGCATTTTGGCCGAACCACTATAATTGATTGTGTTATGGTGATTGATCTTTTACTTTTATTTCATGAATGGTATATGAATGCTTAGGATTGAATATCTAGGAGTTCTCCTTTTTATCAAAGCATAATATATTTAAAAAAGTGAAAGAAATTTAAAAGTTGCATAAGTTCTTAGGAGTAATCCTATTCACCCCCCTTCTAGGATTCGATCTTGGACTTTCACTTTGGTTTGGTAACCAAGAGGATTCCTACCGTCCATAGATGTTTGATCCAATGGTTATTTTTATTTTAATTTTTTCAAAATTCATGAAAAATCAATGGCTGAGTTCTCAACCCATAGTCGTCCTTGGCTCTCTTGAGAATTTGGACGGTTTGGATCTTGCAAGTGGGGCCCATAGAAATAAAAAATTAATAGTTTGAAGTCTGAATTTATTTGCAAATATCTCAACATATATAATGGATCAACAGTTGATATTTGACGTAACAGCCGTTTTGGACATTATAATCATAATTAATGGTTCCAATCTTGATTATGGGATCCATACCCTAGGTTTCCAAAGCAAAAAAGATAATATATGAGTTAATGGTTTTGTACAACGATCTATATGTTGCAGCATCTTCTTCCTCCGCTTAGCTGAAAGCGGCTGAAATTTTGGTTTCTAATTTTCACATTATCTACGATGAGTCACGCTGCGGGATTTAATCTCATAGTCCTTTTAGGACTAATGAAGAGACTGAATGGTTCTGATTTTGCAAACAGCCCTCATAGAAGTCCAAAATAATAACCCAACTATTTGGGTTTTTTCAATAAATATCTTAAAAATTAAAATACATGATGAATCAACAACTAACAGCTGATACTTGCCTTTCCAGCTATTTTAGGCCTTCTAAAGATAATTAGTGGTTTGGATTGTGATTGTGGGACCCATAAGGTAGGTTTCAACTAAAAAAGAACCCTCTTTGTAAGTGTCGAAATCACTTAAGTTCGACTTTCTTTGCATATATTGATTTCCACAATCGAGTTGGGGAAGATCGGAATTTTGGAAAAAAATCGAAAATGCAGATGTAGGGATTTTGAGCGCCAACTTTCCTCTCATTTCCAAATGTGGATTTTCCACGGAAACAAAGTAAATCAGGAGGATTATGCTGCGTTGACATCTGCCAAATGTGCCCTTAATTTTAAATTTATTATTGGGTATGCATCTGAAAACCCAATAAAATAATTGTTTAGTTAATTTACTTGACCAACTTGTTTTTATAGCCTTAATCCGTCTTTGGCTCTAATCTCAGTTAGATCAAAATATAATTAATTAAAACCCTAGAACGAAGGGCACACCTGTCTGGAAACTTAACATAGCCCAGGCAACTTGAGTGAGTCCAACCAAGTATTTACTTAAATAAACTCAACAAAAAGAGAATAAGAAAAACTAGAAAGAAAAAAAAAAAAAAAAACTCGTTAAACTCGCCCAACTCAATGATTCACTCAGATAGCACACAAGGTGAGTTTTGGCCTTTAAACCGAGTCATAACCACCCCCATATAAGATTGTAAATGGGTCGGTTTCGGTTTGGATCCATAGTGGACCCGGAGCCGAAACTGTTAAGGAGAAGATGGAACCAAATTCGGACCCAGAACCGATTCGGGACCGGTTTCTTGGCTTAAGAACTGGAACAAAAACCATATATGGGATGGGTTCGGATTCGGGTCCAGATCTAGATGGAGAATGATATTTAAAAAAATATGGTTTTCAGGATAAGTTTTCTGAAAATTGAGGTAAAATGTTGGATCTCGAGTCCACGGGTCCTAATCAAGGTAGAACCAGATCTAGGCTCATTTATTTATCGGAGCCTTAATAATACCCGGATCCGATTTTTTACGGGTCAGAACCTCCTCGTAATGGGATGCCCATTTACATCCCCATCCACATGCACCCCCATGGATCAACTTATACCGTTTTCCCATTCACCTTCTTCCTTCTGAAGCTTCTCTTCTCCCACTGCGTCTGAAGATTTCCAAAGCCTCTGATCGATCGAAAAGATGCAGCAGCTTCTTCTTCTTCTGCAAATCATACTCCGGTAATCTCTCTCTCTCTCTCTCACAGAACCTAAATCCAAACACTAGATCTGAGTAGAATTCGAATTCGAAACCCTAGATCTGTTCAGAATTCGAAACCCTAAATCTGCCAAAAACCCATCCAAAACCCTAGAAAGAAAACACAAGAGAAGAGAAGAGAAGAGAAGAGGAGAAATGGCGTGCCTAGCCCTCTCTCTGCAACCATCCAACGGCCCAGATATCCTCCTCCAAACCCGCGAATGGTTCCCTCCTGCCCGCGCCCTAGTCGCCCTCTCCTCCTTCCGCCAGACGCGCCTCTCCCTCTCCGCCGCCTCCAACAAAACCAACCCCAACACCACCACCGCTGCCACCGCCTCAGACGACTTCTTAGACGCCTCCCTTGGCGATGACCCCCTCGCCGCCTCCAGCGGCCAGCTCATCGTCGGCGTCGAGTCCAAGTACCGCGTCGTCTACCGCCTCGTCAATTCCATCTATGTACTAGCCATCACCACCGTGGAATCCAATGACTCCCCCATTAATAACGTTTTCGAGTGCATCAGTGTTGTTAATCAGGCTGTCTCCGTCGTCGTCGCTGCCTGCCGCGGCGTCGATGTCACTCCGGAGAAGCTACACCGCAAGTACGCTGAGGTCTACATGGCCCTTGATATAGTTCTCCGTGGTGGTGTGAGTAGCTCCCGCCTTGCCGCCATTCTGTCCTCTATGCATGGTGAAACCATTGCGAAGATGGTTCACTCTTCAATTGAGGCGGAGAACAGGGCGCGAGGGGCGGAGAGCTGGCCTGCCGTGGAGGGGCAGGCGGTGGAGCACCAGGCGAATGTGGAATTGTTCTCGAATTCCCTCTTTGAGCTGCCCCCTGAGACTCTGGCTGCTGGTGATGAGGTAGCAGCCACCCTCGCCCCTCCACCACCTGAGGCGCAGGAGCAGCCCCAGCAGAAGGCAGATGAGTCCGCCCCGGCGGAGAAAGACCCTTTTGCTGCGAGCGATGCGATTAACAAGCCGGAGGAGCTTGTGGGTGGGTTCAAGAAGAGCAATGATAAAGCGTTGCCGTCTGATGTGGCGGTTGCGCTGGCAGGTCTTGAAGTTACTACTCTTCCACCTGCTGCTGCAACCCAGTCTACATTTATTGGAGTTGAGGGGTTTGAAGGAGATTATGGTGGTGTTGAATTTGGAAAGGAGGAGACGACATTGTCTGAAGCTTTTGAAGGGTTCAATGATGCTTTTGGTGGAGGATTGGATGCATCAGAGTTTGTGGGGACTGCAAAGACAGCAAAACCACAGGGGCTTGGTGGATTGGAGCTGCTGCATACCTCAGATCAGCCCGCTGCAGAGAAGTCAGGTGCTGCGGATGCAGCTGGCACTCTAGAGAACCTTTTGGTGAAGAAAACGGAAGAAATGAAAGGTCCCCAGATGTACATTTCAGAAGAAATCAGTGCGGAATTCCGGGAATCGCTGCTTGCTAGAGTTGGGTTACAGGGCATTGTCTATTTGAAGACAATGCCGCCCAAGCAATCCGGTGAGAAGGACACTGAATTCTCTTTCCGTATCGATGGCACAGCTGGGGTCAAGAGAGTTGTGATGCAAGGCTCTCGAATTAGCAGCCTTGGGAACGGGCTGTTTCATGTGAGGACCGCACCATCTGAGGAACCCATACCTATTTTGAAATACAGCCTGCAGCCTCGTTTCACTCCGATCCCTTTGCGGGTTCGTTTGGCTGCACGTTATAGCGGGACTTTGCTGTCGTTGATGGTACAGTATGCTTCAAACCCGGAGTTACCTGTGCCTTTGAAGGATGTGACATTTGTTGTGAAACTACCGGTGGATCCCACTCTGCTGAAGGTCTCACCAAAGGCTGTTTTGAATCGGGCAGAGAAGGAGCTGAAATGGCTTGTGGAGGAAGTTCCCTTGAGGGGTCCGCCTGGTCGTCTGAGAGCACGTATTCCCATTGATTCTGCTGACCAAGAAGCCGTGGGAGAAATTGATGTTACGGGGTTTGTGAAATTCTCTGCACAAGGAGCAAACACACTGTCTGGGGTTTCTTTACGGCCAGTTTCGGATGAAAAGATGGACTTTTATCTAATCAATCACAGGTATGCAAGTGGGGTTTATACATGCTGGTGATGCAGATTAATGCTTGTCCGTTTGCTGTTTGCATCATTTTTCTTTTTCTTTTTTCTTAGGCTTTCATTTGCAGTTTCAAGTGAGTGGCGTAATGAGTTGTTTGTAACTTTTTTTGCCATTGCAACGAATTTCTATTATTCAATTCCTTTTATTTTGTGGAAAGAATTGTTTGTTGTCAATATTGGTGTTGAACATCTGTTGGTGTGAGAAATAGATGTGTGCATGTGCTTTAAACTTCAACTCGGATAATAATTGTGTCCACGTGTTTGGTTAATTTTCTAGATCTTTTTGACTTGTGTGGATGTTTTTCATTTTGATGTTGGTACATCCTTAATGTGGATATTTGATTTTGTAACCAATCAAAAATCAGTCAAATCCCAGAATCCTTCCCCTGATTTGACCCTGCCACCGTCTTCCAAGCCTCGAAGATTTTGGAGATGTCTGGGGGGAGCATGGTGTGAAATTTCGCAACTGTACGAAATTGTTCAAGTAATATAGTATGAAAATACAGATATCGAACCCTAGAGAATTACTTATTACCAATTACCAAAATAAATTATTCCTATTACTATTTGATTAAACGAAAATTGAATGGATTAGAAAACTAAAAATAACAATTAAAAATAAAAAGAACAAATCACAATTCGAAAAGGAAACAAGTTGTAAAACAATATGACCAAACCTAGTGCATAGACTTCACACCAATTTACTCCTATGTTTTGACAAACTATGCTATTATTGCTAAGCCTTCACTAAAGACCAAATTCCCTTTTAAGTTCCAACATTTTCTCTTGAATAATTACCGGATTAACTCTCAATTACCAATTCAGAATATCTCTAAATTGAATTTAGGTCCTAAGAGTGTACTAAGCCTTTTGGAATTTCTAAAAGTCACATAGGTCACGTTTAGTATCTCTACTATTCATTTAACATACGGTAATTATTATTTAGACTAGCTAGATTTTATCTCTCGATCTCAACCTAGACCATTAAACCAATCAACTCTCTGGTACCAAAAGAATTGAAAGCAATAAGAACAATAATAAAAACTTAGAGAAGAATTGCTTAACAAAGTTTGACATAAATCCGTCAAAACATAATCATAAATTGGGCTACATCTTAGCCCTCGAAAATAAATTTAGTTCATATTCAAAAGAAAAGAAACAACAATTGAAAAATTAAACATCATGAATTCTAGAGACGAGGATAGGAATACTTCACAAAGACCAAGACTCCTATGAGGAATGAAAGCTTGAACTCCAAAATCTTGATGCACCATTCTCTATCTCCCCCCTTTACTTCCAATCTCTCAATCCCTCCGTTAAAATCCCTTCACAGCCGCCCCTCCATTCCTCCTTCTCGCTCGTCTCTTCCTTTCTTTTCCCAAAACCAAACTCTCTAATCCTATTCCCAAAAATCCTCCACTGCCTCCCCTTTAGTTCACCAAGTTCCAGCCTTCCTAATAGGAAGATTCGGCCAGCTTTCTTTGACTCCAAACTTTCTTCTTATTTGCAAATTGGACCAAGACTTCTAAGTTGGGCTTCTAGTCTAATGGGCTTCAATTCTGATCCAAGTTTAATTCTAAGATCCAATTAGGTCTAGTTCAAATGTGAATAGTCGGTTTTGCCCTCCCTTCTTCCTTCTTGCTCAAATCTGTCCAGATTTCGTAGTCTTCAAAGATGGCTGATTTCGAGCATGATAACTCCAGAATCCGGCAAAGTCATGAACATGAGAATTGTGGCCCTTTGAGTTAGCTTTCCAACGCTTCAAGAATCTCCCAATTCAGAGGTCTACAGCTCAAGTTATTGCGGAAATACTGAAACATGTTCCAGAACTCATGAATTGCACTCAAATCTTCTTGTTTTAATCAAAACCTAATAAAATCATAAGAGATAAAAGTGAGAATAACCTATTGAAATTAAGACCTAAAAAGCAAATATATGAGTGATTAGGGCATGAAATGGATATACAAATTTAAGCCTATTAGAGCAGGCCGAGCAGCCCACTGCATTCAAACCAACTGAGGAACAATCTCCATATCAGTTGCATGACCCTGCAATTAAGAAATAGATGGTCCACCGATGCTACAATTTTACATCTTTTAATATATTTAGTCTATGGTTGGATGATAGTTAATTGATTGGAACAAGAATTATATTAGTTTGGGTTTCTGTAGAATGCCAGAGGTTTCTTTTGAAGTTTTGGAGTTTTTCTTAGGCACTCTTCATCCTTGTAGGAGAATTCTGCACTTGTATTTATGACAATGCATTCAAGTCTATCATCTTGGCACCTTATTCATGAAGCTTGAACTCCATCATGGTTCATTTTCATTTTATCATCTGAATGCTAGTTATGATGCTGCCGTTTGGATTGGCTCTTTTGGGGCTAGAATTAAGTCCTGTATTGCACACTTTGATGTTAAATTACAGTAAAAAATTACTTGCATCAGCCTTATGACAATATCACAGATATGAACGGAATCAGATGCTCATCAGGTTAGTGCTGGGATTTATTCCCTTCAGCTATTGATTTACACTGTTGATTTGGATAAGAAGGCAATATACGACTGGCCTGATTCTTTCATCAAGGGCTCTCATGTTAAGGCGCATAACCCATCTTATCATCGGTATAAGTGTGAGGATATGACACTCTTGGGGTAATTGGCGCGATTCCAGCAGTGGCACTTGGCCAACATCCCAGCAATTCATTTGTAATACAATCTACATGTAACAGCCATTTGATGTCGAATGAGAATTTTCCAGCTTGCTGTCTTGTTGATAATGGATCATCCAACACTTGCGTCAATTTTATATACAAGATGCTGGTGGTAGTTAACACATCTGTTTGACCGCATGTTCAGCGATACTGTATTTGTCTTATTGTTGAACATGAATCATTAGCCATCTTGACACATGTCAGGCCAGATGCGGACCAAATTGAGTGAGGCGTTGATGAGTTTGGCCTGTGCCAACTGATGCTTTTTCTGATTTGCCGGATTTCTATCCATTTAGTTTGAACTCCTTTTCCATTCATGTTCAAATTGACTTTATCCCTCTTTTGTTCACATCAACTGTTGAGTAAGATTTAACACTTGATTAGAGAGGCATAACAAAATCATACATATAGTGTGCAGGTGAATCTTATGCTTGCGGGAAGCAGAGGACACCACTCACTTGCTATTAATTATCCATTTGCATATGTGTTTTGTAGCCATTTCCTTAATCCATTTGTGTCATTTGGTGATGCCTTGTCCAGTGAAAGAGTTTAGGGATTTTTGGATTTCAATCTAGGAGGGGTTCTGTATTATAGAAATCTATTTTGGTTGATGTGATATGGTCTATATGGCTTGAACATGCTAGGACATTTCAAGATCTACCCAGAGCAGTGTATGAAGTTGCTACGAGGTGCAATCTGCGATTTTTTTTGTAGGTTAACCTAATTAAGGAGTTTGGTAACATCTACAAATCTGATATATGGAGATGCTGTTGGAATAGTGATTCTACACTTTTTAGCTTGACTTTATGTGCTTGTGATTAGCCTCTCTTGAGCTTGTATCTCTATTTTTTTTAACGAAAAAAATAGTTATAATTCAGGAAAAAAAGATGGTTAAGTTATTGAAAATGAGGATAGGCTTGGGAGTGGGAGCCTGCTTTTACTGCCTGTCCCAAGCCCGGGTAAAGGAGGAGAGTTGCGTTAGGTAGGTTCATAGTTAGCGTAAAATTGTCACAACCCAAACACCCTAACATGATGATGATGATGATGGGTGGGGCATTCGGTTTGATGTCTTGTTTTCCTATTCTTTATGGGGCCTTCGCAAAATGGATTTTAATGTATGGATGTTTTGAGACTGATCAAGAAAAGAAAAAAAAAAAGGGGGATAGTTTTTTTGCTTGGCCTGCCACTTGCCCTAGAATGGCAAGGTTTTTCAGACATTGCCAGGGACTAATCCTTGGTCAGCCTTAATGCCAGGGCAAGTGCTTTGCCACTGATCCGATAGTGGGTTGGCAATGTATGGATGTTTTGAGTATGGTTCCTTGCAAATGTATGGATCCAATAGTGGGTTGGCAAAGTATGGATGTATTGATTTTATTGGGGTTATTTTGGAATCTCTAGTTCTGACCTTTTGACTTTATTGCTTTGTTAAATAAGCCATTCAGAAGGGACATACACTAAAGGGAACACAATAGAGTGATATGGAGTTTGAACAAGGTTTCTTAGTGAGGTACATCTTGGAGGGATAGTATCGATAGGGTGGTTTGGAATTGGGTGTCTATGGGTCCTCAAGTTGTTTCTTTCCTCAACACGAGCGGTAGAATTAATGCCTTTTGTTCCTTAGCTTGGGTTGGCTTAGACACCTAGAGACTGGAGACTTTTTGTTGGCTGGCCTTCGACAACACAATCCTCATCTTCTGTCTTCTTCACAACCACTAAGAGAAGAAAGGAGTTTTTTTTTTTTGGGGGGGGGGGGGGGGGGTGGTTTCCAAAATGGGTGGCCATCATTACATGGTTTTAAAAATCGCTGGAGGCGACTTGGGGTCGGCCTTTATCAAGCCGGGTTGAGTTGAGTCCCCATCCCAACTCCATCTTCTTCTTCTTAACAAACCCCTTCTCAACAGCCCACTCTCTCAAACCCTTTCTTCTTCTCAACAAAACCTCTCTCAAACTCTAACCCAACCGACTCTCTTCTTAAACCCTCTGCCAGACCCTAACCCAACAAACCCTCTCTCAAACCCTAGCCCAACAAAACTCAATAAGTCCTCTCTCTCTCTCTCTCTCTCTCTCTCTCTCTCTCTCTCTCTCAGTTCCATGCTTGGCCAAGTCGCATGTTACTCGGCTGACTTGATTGGAATTGAACTCAGACTTGGCCACGCCAAGCTCAAGTCTGATATTATCATCAAAGCCTTGTCCCAAGTCCCAACTGTGTTGGGCTTGGCTACATCAATTCAGTTTCTCCATTCCGATCTTCTCCGAATTCATGTTTGGATAGTGACAAAAGTTTTATGCTGGCTGTCAACTACCCAACGCGACCCTTCTGGGCTTGGGACCGGCAGTAAAAACTTAATACTTACCCCTTCCCATTCATGGCAGCCTTTTTTTTTTTTTTTTTTTTTGTGGTCCCACTTGAGATGTCTGTTCTTGATCCATACTTAAGGCTGCTTTTTCAGATATTGTAGTTGACAGATACAGTTGATTCATTTACATTTATTGACAGCTATTGCTGATAAACACTAACCAAACCAAGCCTTTTCCCACTAGGTGGGGTCGGCTATATGGATTTGACGACGCCAATCAAATCTGTTTAGGGCCATGTCCTCTGTTAGATCCATGTAGGTAAGGTCATGTTTAATAGTTTCTTTCCAACTTCTCTTGGGTCTCCCTCTCCCTCTCCTACTCTTGGCAATCTCCATACCTTCACACCTTTTAACAGGTGCCTCCGTTGGACGCCTTCTAACATGGCCAAACCATCTTAGTCGATTTTCTCTCATTTTATCTCCAATCGGTGCTATTTCTACTTTGCCCCTAATCTCCTCATTCCTAATCCTATCTCTCCTTGTGATCCCGCACATCCATCATAGCATTCTCATCTCCGCAACTTCCATCTTCTTAACATGATTATGCTTTACTGCCCAACATTCTGATCCATATAACAATGCTAGTCTTACCGCCACCTTATAATACTTTCCTTTAACCCTGAGGGGGACTTTCCGATCACATAAGACCCCCGAAGCACTCCTCCATTTGGTCCACCTGGCCTGAATCCTGTGACTTACATCAGTATCAATCCCTCCATCCTGTTGCACCATCGATCCAAGGTACCTAAAGTTTTCTTTCTCTACAATCTTTTGTGTGCCCAAACTTACTTCTATGTTACCAAGTGTTCTACTTTGGCTAAACTTGCATTCCATATATTCCGTCTTACATTGCTGATAAACACTGTTAGCAAAATTTTATTTTACATGCATTTATAGGCATAGATGAACTTAGTTTGTATACTAATATGCATGCACATCTCTTTCCTCCCTTCTTCTGCCATGTGTTGTTTATTGTTAGGTCTCAAGCCTAGACAAAGGAGGATTGTGTTGGATTGGCAGTCAGCTATAGAAACTTCCTGTGCCTCATTATGGGTTCCGGTGATTTTTAGCCCATTTGAGTGTGATATTTACCCATAATGCTAAGGCATTCTTCTCAAAATTTTGCACTACGACTTAACTAGAATGGGTTGGTCGAGCAAGGGGCAACTGGGGAGAGAAATAAACTAGGACTCTTGTAATGAGTTTCACTGGTATTTAGCTTTTTTCTTGTGAGTGTCATATTTACCCATAATGCTAATGCAGCTTCTGAAATGACGCACTATAACTTGAATAGATTATAGCATTTAGTGAGCATGGGTTGGTTAAGGCATCCCGTTGAAGCCCATTGAAGTAATGAATCCCATAGGGGCAGGTGGGGAGAGAAATAAGCAAGGACTCACACTGTTGCACACCTTCAGCAGCAGGACATGTTAAGATGGCAACTAAAAGTAAAACTAAGATGGGCCTCTTGTAACCTGGGTACTTTAATGGGAAAGATCTTGCAACTAGTAGATACCATGAAGAAGAGGATAATATAGATTGTTTGTTGGGGACTAAGTGGAATGCGGAGAAGGCTGGGGACCTTGGGGAGAGGTTCAAGCTTTCTATGTAGAAAACTGGAATACTAGTAATGGAGTAGCCTTTGTAGTTGAGAAAAACTAAGATGAAAATGTAAAGGTGAAGGGTAAGGATAAAGGGTCAAAATGGTCTAGATTATGTTAGGTGCAAAAATCCTAAACATTGTCAGTGCTTATGTGCACAAAGCGGGCGTTCAAGCGAAAATGAGAAAAAAGATTTTTTGAACTTGATGGATGAGATAGTGCAAGATGTACTTTGATGGAATAAGTATTGTAGTTGCAGGGGAGATATAGTTTGGTCAGCAGAACGATGGAGGACACCTTCTTGACTTTGAACTTGACTTCGATTTAGCATTAGCTAGCACACACTTTGAGAAGGAAGAACACCTTTTAACAGTGAAGAGCATCTCATATAGATCACAAATAGATTGCTTCTTAGGCATAGAAAACTATCAATTTGTAATGTATCATTTGGCAATCAAATCCTTGGGGATTCATCACCAGTTTTCCACTAAGTTGTGGAATTCCCATGTTTGGCAATTGTAAATCCTGAAGGATTTGGGCTAGTGGAAATCCTCATTTTTGAGGATTTATTGGTCTGACCCCTCATTTTTGAGGATTTATTGGTCTGACCCCCACCCATAAGATTTGGAGATCCTCATCTTTCTGGGTTTACACACTGATACCAATTTTTCTCAGCTATATGCATTGATATACACTGATATTGATGTGAAATTCTCAGCTATTCAAATTCTCAACAGGGATTCCCTGTTCTTGGGGCAGTGAAGGATCCTCAAATCTCCAGATTCCTCACAGATTCCTCACCTGTTACCAAACATGCCATAAAGATTGTAAATTCGTCTCCCACAACTCAATGTAGGATAATGATTTTGGCTATTTTGGTTAAGAGCCTAGTAGCAACAAAAGGAGTGAGGGATTGACTATATATATAATGTTCTGATGGATAGGGGAAAGAACAACAACATTTAAGGAAAGTCTTGAGGCTAGGCAGCCGAATTGGTATATGAATTCTGATGAATTTTGGGATCAGATGGCAGCTTGTATCGAACAAGTTGTCGAATATATTCTTAGAGAATCTAAGGGGGAATAAGGGCTGGACACGTGTGACATGTTAGTGTGATGCTGCATGCTGGGATTGCATGAAGTATGGTTGCAGAAAAGCAGTTCCAGTTCCTCTTGTATCGAACAGGTTGGACATGCAGGCTAATGATGTTGGATATTGTGGTTAAGAGTAGAGTAGCTTATAAAGGAGTGAGGGATGGCCTAAAAATCAAATGGTCTTATGTAAATGTGGAAAAATAACAACAATTATAGAATTTCTTGAGGCAAGGCAAGTGGAATCGGTATTTGATCAGATAACCACATGTGTTAAACAGGTTGAAAAAAGAGGTTATTTGGGAATCCAAGGGGAATAAGAGTTGGAATGTAGAGCCAATTCGTTGCGACCACACTTGCACACACATGCATGGAAAGGCTTTTTCGGCAAAGTCGCTAAAATTAGTTCAAAATGTTTTCTTTATGCTTGGAAATTTGGAATGTTTTCGTTGGCATCACATAATTCTTGATGCACAGAAACATGCCTGTAAGGAAACCTGGTGGTGGAACACATTAAAATAGAGCCAAAAGGAAATAGTTTTTTTCATTAGTCTTATATATATCCCTTGATGCTAAGGCATTCTTCAGAAGTGACGTGGTACAACTTAATTGTAGCAGGAACATGGGTTGGAGGCGTCCCTTTGAAGTAGTGAAACAAAATGGGGGCAGGTGGGGAGGAAGAAATGCGCAAGGGATCCCACACCTTTGAAGGGAAAACATGTTATGATGGTAGATTACAAACTAAGATGGGCCCCTTGCAACTTGATTACTAGAGTAGAAAGAGCTTGCAAATAGATACTATGAAAAGAGGATAAATATAGCTTGTTTTTAGGGGACTAAGTGGAAGGGGGAGACGTAGAAGGCTTGGGACCTTGGGGAAGGGTTCAAGCGTTTCTATATAGGAAACTGAAATTCTAGAAATGGAGTAGTGTAGTTGAGAAAAAAATTTAAGGGATTAGAATGTAAAGGCGAAGAGGAATGATTAAATTAGGTGCAAAAATCCTTAACATTGTTAGCTTGTGCACAAACGGGAGGTTTAATTGAAAATGAGAAAAAAGATCTTTTTGAACTTGATGGATAATAGAATGCATGATATACTGGTTGGAGTGAGTTTAGTTAGAGGAGACCTTGAAAATGGTGATGTTGATGAAAAGGAATGGATATGTCATAACATGTGGGAGTTATAGTTTTGATCAACAAAATGGCGGGGATACTGTTCTTGACTTCCCTATTGACTTTGATCTGGCATTAGCTAGCATGTACTTTGACAAGAAGAAAGAACACCTTTTAACAGTTAAGAGCAGCTCATACAAAATGATCAATTTGTCGTCCTTGCCGCCGCCACCGCCACCATCATCAAAACTTTGTCCCAATTTGTAGGGGTCGGTTGTATGAATTTTGTTTCTCCATTCTGATCTATCCTAATCCAAATCCTTAGATGGGTTGCAGTTCTTCAGATCCATTGTTACCACTTCCATCCTTGTCCTCCTCGGTCTTCTCCTTTTCCTTAGTGGGCCATTAACACGTATAGAAAAATTTTTACTCAATGAACATCGTTGTTGGCTAGCATTGTCGGGTTTTAAAAATCAGTCAAGTCTGAGTTGACTTGACCGAATCGACTCAGACTTCGACTCAGCCTTCACCGAATCGGGTCGAGTTCGACTCGGCTGAGTCCCTATCCCAACTCTTTCTTCATCTTCTTCTTTCTCAACAACCCTGACTTTCTTTGAAACCCTCTTTTGAACTCTTGCCAGTTACCCCTAATCCAACAATCCCTCTTTCACACCCTAACCCAATAAACCCTTTCCCAATTCTAATCCCACAAACTCAGTATACCCTTTCTCTCAAATTCTAGCTTAACAAACTCCCTCTGAAAAAGGGGGAAAAAGAGTCATGGAATGCCTTCCTGTCATTATTGAGAAAGCTCCAACGTCCCCTAGGTTTTTCTATAGTACTTGGGGAGACTTTTTTTTAAGGAAGACTCAAAGCATGCAATTGAGAAGAGAGCCTTGCATCTACCATATGCCAATGAGAGGAGTTTTGCAAGTGTGGGGGCGTTATTTTATATGATTGCTGCCTGGAAAAAGGGTGAGGGGATTGATGTGCTTTATGCTTGAGCAACAGGAGAGGGGAGAGAGCCCTGTTTCATAGAAAAGAAGAGGGGAAAAGGTGTGCACAAGTTCCCTAAAAAAGGAAAAGTACATTTAACTTGGTTTAGTTGAGTCACTCCAGCTTGGCTAAGGCTGAGTCCGAGTCCAATATTTTAAACACTACTGCATTGGACATGTTTGAACTATCTCAAACGAGTCTCTCTTAATTTATCACCTATTGATGCTATCCCTAGATGCTTTTGAAAGTGCTTATTTCTGATTTTATCTTTCATAGTTACCACACAGGTATCTCAATAATTTAATCTCTACTACACTCATTTTTGCATGTGTTGCTTCTTGATTGGCCAACATTTTACTTCACAGGTAATAGTTTCTATTTCTAATCACTGTCTTGTAAAATTTTCTCTTCAACCTTGTCGTCGGTAGGCGCCGATCACAAAGCACACTCTAGAAGCAAGTCTCAACTTAAACCATCCTAGTCTTAACCTATATTTAACATCTTCTGAGTCTTTGATTCCATCCTTACTAGATATTGAGCTAAGGTATCAAAATGAATCTCTTTGTGAGCTTCAATTCTTCAATGAAGTTGCAATTTATATATTTTGTCTTTGTACGACTTAGTTTAAAGCCCTTGGATTCTAACGTCTCCCACCATCTCTCAAGTTTGAACGCACTCCATCTCTCTAGTCATCCAACAACATTGTATCAATTGCAAACAGCATACACTAAGGTATCTCTCGAATATGAGCAACGAACTCATCCATAATCAATGCAAAGAGATAAAGGGCTCATAGTTGACTCTTGATGCAAACTTATGGTCACTGAAAATCACAACTCTTTCCACAAGTGCTTCTCACACTCATTATTGCTCACTCATACATGTCTTTAATGTTGTCAGTTACTCAGTATAACCGCTTGGGATACTCCTTTTTTTATCAAAAACCACCAAATTAAATCTTTATGTATCTTGATGCAGGCTTGCTAAATCGACGAAGGCCATATGGGGACTTTTCCTCTTCTCTTGGTATTTTTCCATTAATTGCCTAAGTGAGAAGATAGTTTCCATAGTTGACCTATCTGGCATAAATCAAATTGATTTTTAGATATCTTGTTACATTGTCTTAGTCTTTGCACTCTCTTTCATAGTTTCATAGTGCGACCCATAAGTTTAATCTTACAATAATTGGTGCAACTTTATATATCCTTTGTTCTTGTATATAGGTATTACAAAACTTCTTCATTCATCCAACATTTTCTTTGTTTGATTTATTATTGACGAGCTTGATTAACCAAACCCATCCAATTTCTCCTAAGCATTTCGAAGCCTCTATCATAATGCCATCTGGCACTAGAGACTTTGTTGTCTTCATTTTTGCCAATGTTTCTTCACTACTTCACTGCCTTTTCACTGTGTTAAACACCTGCTGAATTGCTAACTAATCCTGTGCAAACACTGGCCTTAAATCTGGATCACCTAAATGCAACCCAAAATCCTTTACAATCAACACAGAATCTACTTCTCTGAAACTCTTCTGAAATGCCTCCGTAAATGCGTCTTTAAGGTTTCAAGCACAAACAAAACAATTCTCTCAGTCCAGTCCATCACCCTTCCATCCACTGACCAGTCCCAATCAACTAAAACCCAGCTGAAATCTAACTAAACTGTCCCTGATATATGTACGTTGAACATCCTTATTCTGCACTAAATTTCAGTTTTAAACCGAATCCAAACTGAGCTAGTTTGACTGCATAAATAAACCTTAAATTCAGCCAACAGCAACCAAACCAGGCCTGATCGGGGTCAGGGTGTCTAGGTTTCCAAGAGGGGTATCTTTGTAGATTTCTTGGTGGGTTGTTTTTGTATTTGTCAGAAAAGTTGGGGTTCATTCATGACATTCCCTCGGAGGGGTGCGCCTTTGCAACTGTCAGAAAAGGGAGGAGTTATCTGTAAATTTCCTATTAATGGCTGCCTCTAATTGTCATAAAATAGAAGGGTGTATATTTAAATTTCTGTGCAGGGGTGTCCTTATAATTGTCAAAAAAAGAGGGGCACATTTGTAAATTTTGCAGGGTGTAAATGGTTTGAATAACCGAACCTTGTCCCACTTGTGCACAGTGAAACTCAAGCAACTGTACAGCTTGTCAGAATAAGCATTGTGTTGTAGTTCTACGCATTCATTCAATGTATATTAATGAGTTCAAGGTTACTTGTAGGTTTAATTGAAAAGGGGTGTGGGAATTGGTTGTTTTCCTTAACAAAATTGTAGGACAAGAAATCGGGATTGAGCATAGAAAAAGAGCTGCAAGTATTTACAGGCCACAAAGAAGGGGTGGTTGGTTATATTGCTGTTGGAAGTCACGTGTAACTGTTTGAGATTAAGAATTGTGGTAGCAAGCATCCATCACCTTTTGTACCTAGTTAGGTGAGATTGTGATTTATACTTGTTATGATATCTTCGGTTGGTAAGGAATCTAGAAAATGTGGTCCGCAGAAGATTGGAAATTGTAAGAGATTTCATTCTTGGAAATTTTATTCTGGGTCTCACTGGATTTTGGTTCAGAAGTATTTATGACCTATTAATTTCAATGATGTATATTGCAGTTGTGGTGATGAGGTTGGGCCCGTTAAAATTTTCTCTTACCGATGGGCCTCGATGTGAGGCCCATCAATCTTTATTATGTTTTGCAGTTTTCAGTTAAATATGTATTATTAATATACTCTTATCTTCAGCTGTACCCTTCGACGCCAGTAATTAGCCAATGAAAGTGATTATCAGATTTTATATAGTGAGGTATTTACTGACATGATAGTGGTGAATGATAAATGTGTGAGCCAGAGGTTTCAGACTATGGAATTTCTGCACATCTGGTGATTGGAGTTTTTATTTTCACTGGAGGGACTGGGGAGAGAGTAGGGGAACTAGTTTTCAACAAAGATGAGCAAAATTGGTGGTCACTTGTCACTGAATAGTTCACTTTTCATCCTTTAAATCAGGGTTTTAGGCCATGATCTCACCTTGCAGCTCTGATATCTTCCAAGTACTAGCCTGCTTATGTTTGTTGTCTTGGATGTTTTTGAACTGACATATAGCAATTGAAGCTTTTGTTCCCACAGTAGGAGGGATGGGCAATGGGTTGGGTTAACGGTGACCTGCGATTAGGATTGGGTTGTGGTTGTGTTCCTGATGGTTTCGCTGCAGGTTTGCGCTGAGATTTCAACACCAGTGTGGGTTCTGCTAAACTCGAAAAGATTATTTTAAACAATGTCAAAACCCAAACCTGATTTTGTGCCCCATCATGGGGTTGGTTAGGTACTGCATATCTTGAATCCGTCAGGACTCAGGAGGTGAGTGTAGTACAAGGTGGAACAGGTGCAAGTTGGAGTGGGTCCGGGTTTACCTGAACTTGTTGCCATCCCTAGAATATGGTAGGTACTTTTTTCGTGTCTTAGTAGTGTAACTATAGGGTTCGATTGATTTTCTTTAATAGTAAACCCTAATCAACTTCTCAATTTACCCTATTTAGCCTATCTTTTTAGGTTGCTGTTACCTCTCTATTCCAGCCAGGTTTTGAACCTAGCTACCTTGCTTCCTTCCCCTAGAAAGACTTTGATGTCATTTATCAGATGACCTAACTGGGGTGGGCATAGTAGTTAGACACCTATTCCAAAAAAGAAAAAAAAAAAAAAAAAACCATTTTCATATTTGAATGACATGAAAATGCCAAGCATGAACCTGGGATTCTTAAAACAGGCCCAATCGTTTGAGTGTGGAAAGTCTAAAGCCAAATGGCCTCTCTGTAGCTCTTCATCCTTTGGCACTTTTTTTTGTTAGCCTCTTGATATGTTATTTAAGTTATCAGGAATTTGCTTAGTTTTACGACTTATTTTCGCTTCCCGAGTCAGGGCAGTTGTGGCTCCAGAAATTCAAGTAAGTGGGGTCAACGAAAGACTTATCTTCCACAAATCGAATAAACTTGTTTTCCCCTTTATCAACATCTGTCATCTACTTTTGATAATATTAAGGTTTTTTTCCTTCTAATATGAGGAGAATACCGTATTTAGATATTAAGTTAGGGTAAATGAAAACTTACTGACAAAATGTCTGAAAAAGGAAATTTTCTTTAAAAAATAAAAATTAGGCCCATTATTATTATTATTATTATTTTATTTGTTTTTTGGTAGACAAATGGCCCATTAACTTAGGCATTGAGTAGGGGTCAAAAGCTTTTCATAACTTCAATTCATTAAACCGTTTTTTTTTTTTTTTCATATCTCAGTGGGGTCAATTGACCCCACTGGGATCCATATAGCGCTGCCCATGGTTGAGCCACTCGGTAGATCACTGAGTTGGTTGAGGCAAGCAGATCTGACCTAACATGCGCCGAGTCTCATCATTGGTTCAAATCTTTCTGAGTCAAGCCGAGTCTCATCATTGGTTCAAGTCTTTTCTCGACTGTGTGGGCTAGGCCAAGTTTTATCTTAGTTTAAAGTGCTCCAAAATTTGGTTTGACAAGTTTTGTAGTCCCATTGTCTTTATTATATCAAAGTCTCCTATTTCAGACACTGCACTGATAAACAATGACACACAACACAATGAAAACTTGCCAATCATGGCTTGAAGGATAGAGGATTAGCATGTTTTTCCCTTTCCAATGAAAGAAAGGGGAGTTGGGTATTGAGAAGAGAGAGATGAAAAAAATATTTCTAGAATACAATGGGAAGTTACATGTGATGCTGAGAGAAGTTATTGGCAGCAAAAACCCATGCTCTGTTTGGTGAGATTTTAATATTTTTCACTACCATGAAATCATCACTCGGCAGTGAGCAAATAGAAAAAGTCAATATATGATCAGAAAGTGGCAAAGGGTTCATATGCATGGAACTCGTGTTAAATGTGGAGTCCATGGATTTTATGGTTCAATGTTACGTGTTTATCATATCATATATATAGTGTTTGTGGAAGTTGATGCAGACAGCCCAACTAGTTAGTGGCCCACCTCCCCCCAAGATGGAGTGATCCCATTCCAGGTCCTTTGTAGGCATTGGGAAAAAACATTAAATGGATATGATATCTGGATCATGTGAATTAAAATGGGGCCCACTGTTTGGGTGGCTTGGATTATGTAAATTGATTGGAGTCCAACATCCTCTCCTTTTCTGGGCAAGTTATTTTATAATGTGCCCAAAAAAAAAAAAACAAGATATGAATTTGGGGTAGGCAATAAATTCTCTAAACAACCCATCCAAATCCACTCCATGATTACTACTGACCTTTCCAGTCTCCATCCAACTTCCCGTGAACGTTCAGTTGTCTCTCTCCCTCTTCTTTCCTTCACCTACAGCATCTCTCTCTCTCTCTCTCTCTCTCTCTCTCTCTCTCTCTCTCTCACACACACACACACACACCAGCAGTATGAGTTTGGCCCTTGTTTTAGAATTTGACCAGGTTCGGATTGTATTTTTCAAAGTATTTTTTTTTATAACGGAGAGTTGGTTGGGCTGGACTGTTCCCTCTGGGCTCAGAGAGAAGCCATGTAAAATCCTTGTGGCCCCTAGGTGGTAGCACAAGTGGACTCAACATTCGGTTCCTGAAGAAGGAGGAACTGGGGGGTCGATGCCAAGACCTCTGGTTCCGAAAGAGGGAGGAACTGTGGTTAAAAATGTATTTTTCTAAGTGTTTAAAAATGAAGCCAGCAGTATGAGTGGGCCCTCGTTTTAAAACTTGGCCACGTTCGGATGGCATTTTTCTAAGTGGTTAAAAATGAAGAATCAAAGGTCACATATGCATTTCCACCTTATATCCTTCAACCCTGAAGTCATATCCTTCTTACCACCTCAAATAATATTTTAGTGAACTACTTTGGACATGAATTTCTATGTTTGTGCACAGAGAGGCCCTAATATTTGTATCTACAACTTAGACAATAGTTGCTTTATTAATGACAATTTTAAATAGACGAATTCTAATCATGTCAAAATCTATTAACAAAAGGAATAATCTAAATTGATTTATAAGAAAATGATGTTGCCATTTATTGGTTCAGACAATATTATGTGGATCCCACCTTAAATGGTCCATGTTTCTCAAAAACATTTTGATTCTCTTACCATTAAATCCATGGCCACTACATTTCACATGGACAATAATATTTTGTGAATTCCTTTTGTCATGCATGCAAAATGTTTCTACTCTTAACCCCTTCATCAAGTTTGAAGTTTGACCCCAATCCCATGCTCTTAACCCCTTCATCCGTGGCCCACAAGTTTAATGGCTTCATATTTAAAAAAAATATTCAACCCTCAATCTAACGGTTCAGTCCATTTAGATGTGTGCCAATCCTTGGGATTAGTGACTATCAGAAGGTTCTCTATCGGTTACTAAGTTTGGATGGGTTGCTAGTTAGGCTCCGCCAAAAAAGTTCTCATATAATAGATGAGAACTAACTCTGACTTGAATATTTCCCATGTATATAAGTCTCTCATTCATCTAGGTGTATATAACTCTTATGGTACAGTTCCAGGAACAAAACCAAGTATTAAACCATCTTTTTAAAGATATAGGACATGTTGATGAAAAACCATATAGGTACACATGTATAATACATGTATTACATGTGACCTATGGTCAAGACGGAAGTTAGCATGAAAAAGTTGCTGCATTATATTTAAAGTTTTACTTAAGAAAGGTAGCACTCATGACTCACCACATTCACTTAGGTTGGACAACAGTTTCATTGTACAATGACATGATGCTATATAACATTGTACTCAAATTTAGGACACAGTTCAAATGTGATTTTTTTTTCTGGTTTGCAATTAGAAAATAATATAACCGAATTGCAATCTCATCTACATCTTCATACAAATGCACCTTTTGATCATGTTTGTTTGTATTAGATTACATAGAAATTGAATATGAGATTCATTTTAAATGATATTTTCTGAAGGGTTATTAAAAAGGAGAGTGGTGAAGGATATGATCAGTTGAGGGATGAAAGATAGATCTTCATTTTTAATCACTAATGGCATTAATCCTATGCAATCAATTCCTATGTATTTTTTGCAAACAAATTGGCTTGAAAGAGATGATCTCCACTGGAAGATTATTAAAGAGATGATGGGTAAAGGATAAAAGGTGGAAATGTAGAGGTATTGAATTACTAGGGCGTTGGCTAGGTATTCATCTTCCCTTAATTTAATTTCCATTAAAAGGAAAGTTACTTGATGGTCATTTTTAGATATTCACCTTTTAGTCATTCATTTTTAACTAGCTACTTACAGAAATACAATACTAGGCATTCAATTTCATGAAAAAAATAGGCCCCTTATGTGAACCTATGAAGTCTAAGACCTTGTTCTTCTATTAGTCATGATTAGAAATAAAGAACCAAAGGTGAATATTTGAAAAATGACCATCTAATAACATCCCTCTAAATGGAAACTGAATCAAGCCATCACCCTATAAATTCAGATTTTAGGCAAGTCAAAGTCCCATTTACGAATCTATCTTATATCCTTCACCTCTCACCACTTCAATAATCCTTTGGTGGAGCTCATTTGATTGTAAATGTAGAACAATCCATTCATTTCTCGTCGTGGAGGTGATTAAATCAAGTAATCAAAGAGACACCGATCAGAATCTAACTGGGTTGAGTTGAATCAGGCGTGTTTTAGTGAGTAGATGAGTTTATAGAACTCAAGGCTGATATGAACTCAATCTGATATCCTATTGCCACAAATATACAAATCAAATAATCACAGCCATTCAATAATCAACCCATCAAATGGATCAACAAGGGAACTGATCAGAAACCCAAATTCAATAATAAAACACATTTTCACTTCAGGTACCTAGGATCATCATCTAACACCCAAGTTCTTTTCAGTAAGTACAAGATCAAACGTTCCTTTCAAACCTTTCTCTGTGACAATACTATCCTCCAAATACTCTGAAAATATCCACAAGAGGATTCCATTACACATGGGTAATTACGTCAAATGATGCTTACTTCCGGCACGTGCGGTTCACGCGGTTCGCACGTGCGGTATGTATCGGAATGGATCTGTTGCCACCGAGTCTGCATGGCCTTTGCAACTCAACGCCCGTAACAGTTTCCAGGAAATCTTCCCCTCCGCCTCTTTTCCGCCGGAAACCGCCCCTTCTCTCCGTTCAGACGCCAGAAAAAGAGATGACGGAGGAGGATTCCGGCGCGACTGACGGTGCCGGATGTCCTTCATCTCCATCTCTACCGGCGGCCCCCGCATCGACCCGAACATCAGCAGATACCATCTCGGCCGATACGGAACCCTCCCTGCCGATACTTCGCCGATACCGACGCGCTTCCCGTTCTGGACCCGGTTCACGATCTGGGTCTGCTTCTTTGTTGGTTCTTTCGAACTCGAGGCTCTCTCCAGCTTGGGGTATCTCATTCTTGAGCATCTCGTTTCGTCCAGAGACCCCGATCTCATGTGGCGGAAGTCCATGTTACCATCTTCGTTTCGGTGGGTGTGCGTAACGGAGGAGGATTTGAAAGGAAGAATCTTCCCAGAGAGGAAGATGTCATCTGCAGAGCACATCTCTGTGTTGAGATCATTGAAGAATTCGAAGCGATCTTGATCTGGGGTGGCTCGATTTGCTTCATTGGAGGAGTCCTCTTTTTCTGTTGTTCCTTTGTCGATGGCAAGATCGCAGAGGGAGAGTGCTTCTTCTTCTTCTGATTCTTGGGTATCTTCATTGTAATGAACTGGGTCTTTTGGTTCTTGGGTTTGGTTCATTTTCTTGTGAGTGGATTGGTTTTCAGATGATGTTGGGTTTTGGAAGAGAATGCTATAAGAAAGGTGTGTTCTTGGCTGCTGTGGATACGGTTTTTGGCAATGAGAGAGAGAGAGAGAGAGAGAGAGAGAGAGAGAGAGAGAGAGAGAGAGAGAGAGAGATCTATGTATACTTCGGTGTTTTCAGCTGTATTTGCTGTTTTGGGACACTTGTTCTTGGAGGATAGCGTGAAGGGGAGGGAGTTTTGAAGGTAAGGACGGCCTACTTTTGGCGATAAGGCCGGTCCATAGTGATTGCCTAAGCTCACTATCATAAATCTGTAAGTGGGGCCCACATTCTTGATCGAACGGTCAAGATCAATGTCCCACCTTGAACTATCACCAAGTAAAAAATTTCTCCAATCAAAGTTATGCCCACCATTAGATCATCATCAGATGAAAAGCGCTTGATTTGAAATTCAGTTTCTTTCATTAAAATAATTGTGTTTCACATGATGAATGTGATAGTGGATATGAATCTGGTTGAAGTAAAATCTTATAAAGCTGAAGCTGTGATTATAAGTGGTTTAGATCTTAATGATGGGATCCACTGATGGATTTATATATGGAATAGAGAGATCTAAAGGCCCCGGTGTTACATCCTGACCCAATTTAATCAAGATTAATGCTAATTAATGGTGATTTAATTAAATTAATTGTGCTTAGTTGTTAATTATACACCCGGCCTTAGAGAATCCGGGCTTGATTGTCTTTTTCAGACCTTTGATTTTACAGGTTCCTAGGCTTTGGTTGTTTGTTTGTGCTCTCAACAATCTATTGAAATCTAAACAACTCAAAATAAATATTCTCTATACATAAATGACATTCACAAAATCCAAGTCAATCTGAGTTTGTTCCACCATTGGATTGACTATTTGATAAAAGCAGGATCATGGATTACATGATAAGGTTATGCTTATATATATATATATATATATATATATATATATATATTAAAACAGTCAAATCAATAGTGAAACAAATCCAGATTGACATAAGATTTAAGAATGGGGATCCACTTAGTGGCCTTAACGCATTTAGAAGCTCTCCTTATGGACCTTTACAAAAAATGACCTCTATATAGAAAAATCTTGGTCAATAATAGCGAATTTGACCAGTTGAAAAAATCAATTCTATCTTGACTTTATATTTTCCCCCCTAAATTACTCTATCATGACTTGAAAGGGTAAGAACTCCTTCATAAGATCTAATCTCATTGAGGCCATAATAAGAAAATCCATTAAATTTGAGTTAATTCAAAAAATCAGTGCCCTTGGCTAAATTTAGTTAGATTTATGATTTTTTGACTTAACCCATTAGTTTAGATCTTATGAGAAAATTCTTATGGTCGTTGAACAATATTTTCAAATTTATAGAGAAGGTTACTTGCAAAGCAAAGAAAAGAAATTTTATCTATATAATGCAGGTGGTTTTATGTAAATCTCTGTCTTCTTTTACAGTCAAATAGTTTTATTGAAAAAGAAACCCTGAAAACCTCACATTAGAAACTATATATTTTCTTTTCACTTCAAACAAAAGTTGGCCTACTAACACATATATTTGATGTTACCAATCTGGCAATGGAGTTCATAACCTGATTGAAATTTTGGCCGTAGCTAATACAATGCAAAGTGAGACAGTGTTGTTAAGTAGACTGAATTTCAATAGTGAGCACAGAGATCTGGATTCAATACAACTATAGGCGATCTATATATGGTTTATAGGTCCCACAGCCAGAAGTGTAAGCTGTGCACCCTTTCATCATTCAGTATAAGTCCAGATCCCGGTTTCTCAAAATAGGGAGATAATGTTTTATCTAATCTACATTTCCACATTCTACACCTCTATAAAATATTATGCCAGCTAATGCACTATCTCAATTGCTTTATTTGAATGAGAAAACTAATCTCATGCCAGCTAATGCACTATCTCTCAATTGCTTTCTTTGAATGAGAAAATTGAAGGAAGAGATTTTACATGTTGGCGAATGTGAATTGAATGAAATAGAATCTCAAGGGATCCAGACTCTTCAATGTTTCATCCTAAAATCTCATGCAAGCTAATGCACTCTCTCAATTGTTTCCTTTCAATGAAAAAAGAGAAAAGAAAAGAAGAGACTTTATACAGCTTTTCCCCAATTAAGGTATGCAAGTGGCCAGTGGAGAGAAGAAAGAATTGTAGACCTAGGGCTAGGGGTGAGTCGGGTGGACCTAGGGCGAGGGGTGAGTCGGGTTAGTTGTGTTGGCATTTGTGATGGAGCCCACTTGTGTTTGCATGTGGGTGGACCCACTCACAAAGATACACCCCTCACAAGAAGTCTCATGGTGATATGGATAAAAACAGAATGAGTTTTATCAAACTCTCCATCTCTTTATCATATCTACATTCAAATTCGAATTTCAATTGAGATCTTATCACCCATTAGCCAAAAGGGTTATATATAGACATGAGAGATATCAGTTGGAACAACTTTTTCTAAAAATTCATCTTTCTTCTATTAGATCTACAATTTTCCATCATCATCTTCTACACCCACTTACAAGTTGGAGCACTATGCGTAACCAACGAGGGCATAAGCCCGACCCGACCCAAGTTAGAATAGTCAACCCAAGACGACCTTAGACAGTATCTCCTAAGTTAAAAGGGTAGGTAATGTGGGGTGGAACTCACTTGGACATTTGTAGGGTAGTGAGTGTCATCCACTCCTTGTGTCTCACCAACATCATCGATAGTATCTATACTTCTAACATTTAGCTGTCTTGACATCAAAATCTGTCTTCTTCATTTGAAAGAGAGAAAAGGAGAAATGGCAACTTCTGCTGTCGTATTGTTGGTGGAGTTTATGCTTCCATTCAGCTGTCTGATTTTGTGTTCAGCTCGACTCAACTTGTTGAAAGGCTTGGTTCAAGTTTGAGTTTGAGCTTGGCTTGACTAGTATATATATTATCGAAAAATACTTGCATACTACTACGTTGTGCACGGAAGTGGAAATCACTATCAATCACCAACCGCACAAGCAAACATACAAAGAAAAATCACACAAGAGATTTTACATGGTTCGGTGTCGTCCTTGGGCCTCCGGATAAAGAGAAGCCTCTTTCTTTTTACTTTGAAAGCTAGAGTAGTTTATAACTTTCTGTTGCTTGAGTCATAAGCAGAAAACCTCATCAATTATTAAAATTCATTTGGGACCAAAATATACTTCTTAGCTAACCCAATGGACTAATCTGGTTAACCTGGAGTACAAGGCATCAACCCAACGTACATATAGATTATGAACAAATCATGGTTCTATCAAAACCAAATTGAAGTCTAGGTAAGCTCGGACAGGGCATTTCTTTTATGCCCTTAAATCCAAAACCAATTCATAATTATTTAAGGTGACGATGAATTGAGTAGCTTGCTTGCCACGATGAGCTCAATCAGTCCATTAGAGCTGCAAATGACCTAGAACAGATCGAGCCTTGCTTGTTCTAGTCTTTTAGAGCCGGAAAAAGGTGATCTCCATTGTGTTTAGATTTGAATGGAGAAAATTATACTGAAATAATTATTTTAAGATCATTTTATAAATTAAAACTAATTATTAAAAGTCAAAATTAAATCTTATGAAAAATCAACTTCAATAGAGAAAATGGAATTCTTTCCTTCCTATGAATGTAAAAATCTTCTTTTCATTCCTTACAAAAACTAGTTAAGAGCTGTTTACTTTTCTGCTTAAAAGTGTGTATATATATATTTATATATTTGGAAGATGTTTTTATGAGAGGGCCCCTGCCCATATCTTTGACCTTAAATTAGAGATTGTGTAGGGGCCTACACATCCATATCCAATGCCAACAACTAAAATATGAGGGCCCCCATCCATATTTCTAATGAGAGATATCTCTCACCTTAAATGAGAGATTGTGTGGGGGCCCTCACATCAATATCTAATGCCAACAATTTAAATGTGAGGACCCCACCCATATCTCTCTTATAAGGTGAGAGATAGTTCTCATGGGAGCATCTCGCTATATATATATATTAAGTAATAGGGCCTTGATTTGGGCCCACGAACAGGCCCTTCATTTGGGTCTAGGTTTAAATTTGGGCATTTAACTTAAATCAGGCTTGTGTATGGCTCCTGTAGCCTAGACCCAACTTGGGTAGGGGCCCGGGTGTAGATCCTTATTGCTAATTCGATCAGGTTATCGACCGAGACCGAATCCGAACCTGACCCTGTAAATAATTCATCTTTCCATGAATTCCTAGGACTGAATTAAGAAAAATGTCCCCCTTGGAAAGGTTTCACATGGTGTCCTTGGGTACTCTAGTGTGTTTGTGAACTTAACATTGGGGTCCACGGTTTGGTGATTGAGAAAATTGATCTGGTTAATTTAGGGTACATGGTGCATGGACCATTCAATCAAATGGGAATACAACTACGATCCACATTAGCATTGAAAGCTGGCTTGCTGATTTTTTTCAACTTGGACTATGTTTTGGACATTGTTGCTACCATTCATATTTGAATTATGATATATATATTTTTAAGGATAAGCATGTCTTCAATTTTCAATAAAGAATAGATTACAGAGTGAGAAGTCATCTGATATATCCATAAAGACAGGTGGAGAATCTTTACCAGGTGGATAAACGAGGAGAAAGTTGGGAATGAAAAATCCTCTTATGGAGAATCAATCACCTCTTGATTCTCCATTGTTGTGTTTTTTTTATTGAGTTGAGAATGTTATGTCAAAAATAATTATCCTAAAATAATTTTATAAATACAAGTTAATTATTAAAAGTTAAATCCCATTGTTATAATAAAAAGAAACAATTTCTCTAGAGATAATGGCATTATTTCCTCTCCATGTTAAGGCAAAAAATCTTTTCTGCTAAATTAGTCGAAAAATAGATTTACTTTTTTGCTAAATAAAGCATATAGTGAGAGAATCTTTTTTTCTTTTCCATACTTTTCTTTACATTGAAACAAGACTTTAAGCCCATGGAGACTTTGGCCTAATGTTTGGTGTAGAGTTAAATGATCTGGGCCTGAACAAGAAGGAGCCTAAATGGCTCAAATGGATGGTAGGGTTGTTCCACAGTTTAACACCAATTACAAGCCTAAAAGATTGTATTAACTAAGCAAGATGGATTTATGGTCTTCTTCTGCTTGTTAAAGCCATAATCGGATTCAACATTTAATTAGATTGCAGCATTATATGGCTCAATCCAATCAATCTCATTGCCACCCTAACCACAGCGGATTATATATAAGAAGTTTAGTTATGATCACATTACTTTAACACTTCTACTTTTTAGGCTTTGTCAATTAAATTTTCAAATATAGCCTTAAGTTTTTGCCTTATTTCAAAAAAGGACACAAGTTTTGAAACTTTTCAAATTAGTCCCCAAGCTTTCCAGTAAATTTTCAATTAAAGACATACGGCTATTTAAAGGTATTTTTTGGTGACTTTTTCCCTCAGTATTTAAAAAATACGCAAGTTACCCTTCTTTTAAAGCCATGACATGGTTTGGGCAGCCACTACATGCAACCAATCACTGTATGAATACTGGGTGTCCTTGATCACCGTGAGGACATCGGTGATGGAAATGAGGAGAATATAGAGGAAGTGAAGGAGAGTTTTATTATAATGAAGGGTAATTTGGGTATTTTAAAAAAAAGGGAAAAAGTAGCGGAAAAATAAATTTAAATAGATGGATGTCCTTAATTGAAAACTTCATGAAAAACTTAGGGACTAATTTGAAAAGTTTTAAAACTTATGTCCTTTTTTTGAAATAAGGCTGAAACTTAAGGACTCTTTTGAAATTCTCCCTTTATTTTATTAAAGAGAGAGGAAAGTTTTAGGAAGGGAAAATTTTAAAAATTAGTTCAAGTTTTGCCCACCTTTCAAATTTGAAAAAAGCAAAAAACTTTACATTTCAAAATAGGACTTAAGTTTTTCAATTACATTTTAAATCGGAGCATCCTTTCAAATCAGAACATTTGGCGAGATTTGGGGATCTCCGGCGGCCTTCACCCCGCCGCCTTTCAGAAAATAAGAGCTTCTTGAACGTCATGATCCCCATAGTAGATTGCCACCACAGCTTGTATGCAAGATTGATATCATGAATGCACATGTAAGTGAGTTTTTGCCATTCATAAAAACATTACAATAATTCCAGCACCGATCAGAATCATGAATCATATGTTTTTTTTTTGAAAGATCAGACTGATATGCTTGATTTTAGAGACACCTAAACCTGGATCTTAACATTGGGAAAGGGAGGGTGGGGTGGGGTTGGAAAAAAAAAAATTCAAGTTGCTACAACATGCAGCAAACTAGACTGGAAAAAAATTCAGTCAAGCCGGAGCTCGTTAGAAGTGAGCCAACTAAAGTTGACCTTGAACTTGGGAGGTAGAAGTAAATGCTCTAAGGGCAATTTGTTAGGATTTTAATGTGTTGGCTAATTTATAGATTGGAGAAAACTCTGGGTTTATTGAGTTATACTTTTCTATTTCTTTTAGAATGGAATGTGGTTGTGTCACTGGAAGACCTAGAGTGAAGATTGAAGTATTTGGAGTGAAGCAAGACAGGTTTCCAGAACATAATCTCGCTATAGTGAGGCTTTTGCTCGCTAGAGTGAACATGCCCAGAGTTTGGGTCAGAATAAGGGCTCGCTATAGCGGGAATCCCTGGTTGCTCTAGCGAACCTGAAAAAGAAGCCCAGTGCGAGCCAAATTGCTATTTAGAATTTGGTTTCACTTGTTATTCTGATTGCATTAAAACTAGAAACCTCTTGCACGAATTAAGGATTATGAAAGGGGCGTTCCTCTCAACTCTAAGTGTAGATTAAGAAGATAAGAAGTTATTCTCTCTTTGTTATGAGGTGAGAAAACCCTAAGGGAGATTCCTTGTTTTCTAGAGCCATCGTTGAGAGTTTGTGCTGAAGAGATGCTCTATAAGGATTTCTGATTCTACTCTCTTGTAGAAGAATTGATCATCTTGATTCTCAAGGTGTTTTTGGGTCAAGTACAAGGAGCGGTGCACGGCGGGGAAGTCGTGGCAACATGAGAAGTTGTGCAAGAACAATTACAGTCCTTAGGTCGACAGAATACTGGGAAAATTAGCTATGAGTATATCTTGTATTCGCTCAATAGTTTTTAATTTCCAATTGTGGTTTTTCTCCCTATATAGGGTTTTCATAGAAAACATTGTGCATGCCTTCTTGCAATGTGGATCTGGTAGATTTATTTGCTAGGTTGCATTTTTTGTTTCCGCTGCATTGAATATTGGACTAGCATCCATTCTAATAGATAGATAAAGAGGACTTTCACATTTTAAAGAAAATGGAAAGAAAACTTGCATGAAAAGTCATATTATGGCCGGATGTCTTGATATGAAATGTAATTGGAAAGCTTAAGCCCTTTTTTGAAATATAAAGAATTTTTAATCCTGATTTGAAAAGTGGGAAAAACTTGAGCCCTATTTTGAAATCCTCCCTTATAGGAATGTAGATGTTGAGATTGAAAATGAAGACAATCTCCTAAATAAAGAAATTTAGAATGGATGAAGGAATATGTAATTTCATATTTTCATTCATATAAAAATTGTTACAAAATATAACATTCATTCCCTCATTTGATAAAAAATAAAAAATCATAGAAAGGAATGTGGGGATATGGGTTAAAACTAGGAATCACGCTTGGTCGCATAACGAAGACTTAAACTGCTTTTGTAGATGAATTCCTCCATAATTTTGTCCTCCTCACCAACTGGAGCCCAATTAGTGCTTGGGATATTGGTTTTTGAAAAGGTAATGATAGTGAACCATGCCCTAACCTGTTTGCATGGAATAATGATGTAAGGTCTTTATAAGCCGAGATCAATAGGAATCAAAGGTGTGATATAAGACGAGGTTCCCAAAAATCTGAGGTGGGTCTAATGTCTAACTGAAATTAGGCCCGTCTATATATAAGTGGGCCCAATGCATTATTGGATTTGCGCCCATCTAATCATTACCCGCAACAAGGGTCTTGTGCCCAATAGAATCTTGATATTTTTTATGCCAATAAATCTTGACTAATGCAGTGAGAATATATCAGTATTTCACTCAAGCCCACTCCACACAAGTCAACAATAAGCATAAACAAATTAACAAGAGTTGTTAGGTTTAGATGGAATACTCTAGCAACCAAATTTCCGGGGAAAAGATTTTTGGTTTCCCTAAAGTTGTGGTAAATTCATGTTTGGCACTTGTAAATTCTTGAGGATTTGGACGAATGAAAATCTTCATTTGTTAGGATTTTCACATCCCACTACCCCCCATAAGATTAATCTTCATTTAAGTGGATTTGCACATTGAATCCTATTTTTTTCAACTATATTTATCGATACACACCAATATCAATGTGAAATCCTCAACTATACAAATCCCTAGCGAGGAATCCTTTTTCTAGTGCTAGTGAAGAATTATCAGATCTATGGATTCGTTGCCTGTTACCAAACATGCTCAGGGAAAAAAGAAAATCTCTAAATAACCTATTAATACGAACCAATTTAATTCTAACATAGTTTGGAAATTGAACTTTTAGGAGGCAAGCAGTTTGCTCATGATAGTAAGTTTATGTACCTCATTTTATATAAGAGCAATTCATTTTCCATGTTGAGAAGTTAAAATGTGATTAAATAGAGTAGTTTGTCATAAACATTACAAAGGCAAATTACTTGAAAGGAGGCAACTGTTCTTCAAAAAGAGAAATAATCAGTGTAGTAGAATTTAATGGAAAATGGTATAGCAAGAAAGCACAAATAGCAACAATAAATAAATATGAAATATGACAATGTCTTAATCTTACATGATCATTTAAAGGGAAATAAACGAATTGAGACATTCAACTAAAACATGAATTCTCTCCTCATTTTAGTTTTTTCAAATAGCAGTTCACACAAATAGCATAAAAATGGTATTTGCATAACATTAGAAGTGCTTCTTTAAGCAATGATAAACTTTTGAAAGGTGTAGTGTAGCATCCCAATGATATCCGACCTCAAGAATAGTAAAAATGTGGATTTTGATAGGAGTGTTTTTTTTTTTTTTTTTTTCCTTTCGGAGGTTCCCAATCTTTTAGGTTGGACTAATCCATCTAGGTCCAGAGGGAAGTTGGGTAAACACCCATGTGGCCCTAAAGTGGTAGCACTAGTGGATAAACACCCTTGTGGGCCTAAAGTGGTAGCACTAGTGGACTCAACCTTCGATTCTTGAAAAAGGGGGAACTGAGGGTCAATATCAAGACCTCTAGCTCTGGAAAGGGGAGGAACCGTGGTCCTGAGTCCTGACCACTCAGCCAATCCCTTGGGGTTAATAGAAAGAGATGGGAAAATGATACACTCCAAAATGAGAAGCTGCTTTTATTTCATAAATATAAATAAATATTAACAAAAAGGAAAAATCTCAGGGAGGGCCTTATTTAGTGCTTGAGAGAAATGATCAATAGTGCATTTACTATAGCGAGTCTAACTTTATAATGTCAGAGTCAATTGAGAGGGCCCAACCTTTAAAAATTGGATATAACTTCATTATATTTCTAATTGAGTCTCTAATCTTAACAATAATCAACTCCTCGGTTTCTTTCATAAATATAAATTGAATCAAAAGAAGATAGGAAATTTAAATCTCTGGCCATAACCTTCGTAATGTAATTCAATACTAGGAAAAGGTCTCATCTATATATCCGTCTTATTTTCTTCCCTCCTCACCTCTTTATATTAGAATATTTGACTTACTCAAATTGCTCAATCACTCATTCTTAAACCCAACATTCTTAAGACCACAGAGTCTGGCAGAAAAAAGCGAAGACCTCCCGATTCCTAGTTCTCATGTAGCTGGATCCTTCGGAACCACAAGAATCCTTAGAATGGGATTCCAACTTAGGACCCTTTGTGAACGAAAAATTGGGTTAGGATAAGGTCCAGCAATTAATCTAATCATGAGTATCAGAAAAACTTAATCGGCCCTAGGTTTGACTTCTTGTGAACTGGACTGAACAACTGACCCAGTTTACATCCCTTGGTGTAAACCATGTTCTTCTTGGTTGGTAGTTGGTCATAGTGTGTAAATGAGGCCCAGTACCCCTGGCTGAGTTGGCCCAGTTATTGTCTGGGTTGGGGTTACAGTAAACACCAGCGGTGTTCATGGCTCGGGCTGCTGAGCATGACATGGCCCGTAAGTTCCCGGCTCGGACCAGTTTCAGAAAATAGGTTCATATCCAGCCCCAGCTTGACATAGCCCATAAGTTCCTGGTACAAGACCGGCCCACCCCATTTTGTCAGTTGGGCAGCTGGGTGGGCCTTTCTATCACTTGTTTTAACAAATAAGTCACTGAACTACTTGTTTGGGTGGGCCAGACCGGGCTTCGGGCCTTTTGTCATTTTACCCAAATCCGTGCAAATATTAAACATGCAATCCAAATTTCAAATAAGACCCGGCGTGCGTAATACAAACCAAGGCCCGAACCCGGCCCAAATGGGGCTGGGCCCTGCCCGACCCATTTGCACTCCTATAAAGTATCCATACCTAAAATAGGCATTTAGCCAAATATCATGTTACATAATAATATATTCCTTAAAACAGGGCTTTTTCAAGTAATTGGGGCCCATCAGCCAATCAGCTAAGATCTATCCAATCATCAGGTGGGCCACAGCAGTCCATAAACCTGAAAAAATGATACCCGCAGAGGGACATGATAAGACACTCACAGGATCTTAATTTGTCAATTAACATAGGGATTCCCTATGTTCATACATGTACTACAATTGTAATAAAATATGAGAAACAGAAGATACCTAAAACTTGTTTATTTATTTGATCTAATTGATGTACCAAATGTGGGCCCCTCTCTGTTGATAATGTATTTGATTAAGTGAAAATAAGGATAATTACATATTTCAAGCATGTAAACCCAAATACCCAATAGCCCATACATCACTGATATTTGGACCCCTCCATTGTTTTTAAACTATACTGAATGATCAAGATAAGAGTCAGTCAATTAAGGTTTCATTGACATTTAGTTTTATCAGAATTGTCTGATCAATGTGAATACTGACTATCTAGCCTATCCAACTTAGGAATCTCTAAGATTAATGGTTAGGTCTCCTGCATATGTACCATATCATCATTGTAGAAGCCTCATTACAGTCATTTGGATTTGTTCAGATATCAACATATATGTACTGTACCCGCTTACCTTTAGCAAAAAAAAAAAATAAAATTGATCCCTAATTGTTTGCGTGGAGGAGAGGTGCCTCGCCACTGAGCTACACATTAACGGGCAATAATTTGGAGTTAGATTTATGCATTTTGCCTTTTCCATTTAACCGTATCTAATGCAATTCTTCGAATGCTCCCAAAATCATTTTAGTATTCTTAAAATCTCATTTTAAGTCTTTATTGGTTTTCATTCTTCTTATTTTAGTGTTCTTAAAATCTCAAATATGAGTTGTTTTTGAGGCCTTGTTCTTTCCAGGCCTAGCCATGTGGGCCTCTGAAGTTCTTCGGGTCATGTTGTGCCGGGCCTAATTGGCTGAGGGTCGGCCCAGCACTGCTGCCGGTGGTGCCATGTTGGGTCGTGCCGTGCGAGCGGGCCGGGCTGGCCTGCGGGCTTCTCTCTCTTATCATTTTTTCCCCCTAATTTACCACATTATTGTGTCTCTACTGTAACAGAGTTTTGTAAGTCAAACACAACTTTGAAAAATAGCCAAATGGGTTTGCATCAGGGGACTTGAGCTGTCCATCCGGCCTTGCTGTCTATTGATGTATGCAATAGCCCAATGGGCCATCTTATTATGGGTGTTGGCTGTTGAGTCTAATTGTTAGGTGGGCAATAGACCTGTAGGGAGAGTTTAAGCGCAGTAAAGAGAGAGGACCAGTAGGGGTTGGTTGTGCCTATGGGTTGCTATTGATAAAAATAAAGACTGAAAGACCTCTTTGGCCTCTCCTGGTGGTTCTTATACATAATGACATACCAGTCTAGCTGTAACAGTGGGAATAATAAAGAGGACAAAAGAAAGAGAGGAGTAAGAGAGAAAAGAAGTGAACCTGGGTGGGGACTCCTTTCCGTTTGTGTGCGGGCTCTCTCTTCAACCCAATCTCTTACCTGGATTACCAAGGACAAAACATTGATGGGCCTGGCCTATGGGTTGAAAGTAAACAACATGGAGGGCACAACCGGGCCTAGCTGTGTTCGGCCATGGCAATGCTGTGCCTTGACCTTACGCCTGGCTCCCTAGCCCAACCCAGCCTTTGCTGGGCATCGGCCTGGCCAGTCAACGTGCTGTGCCTGGGTGGCCCGGCCCATTTTTCATTAATATAATTACTTACTTTCCTAACATAATCCAATGACAACATGTCCAAATTTCATGATGGAAAAATATTGTTCGATCTGAAATGTCACTTCAAATGAAAAGTATATATGGTTTGAATCAAGCCACATGGTGAATATGGGTTGTTATCAGAGTTCTGACTTGGTCAACCTGGTGAAAATGGTTTGACATGAAGGTTTGACTCGGTTACCATTAAGGAAATGAGTTCAAGATGGTGAAAACTGGCTTAATTACAGTCAATAAATAGTGGACTATGGGCCAAAATGGGCTTGGGAGGGCCGGCCATGGGCCAATATGGGCCAGGCCATGTGAGGCCCACCATTATGGGCATCCCATGAGTGTTGGGTGGTAATTAAGCCTAACATGACAATATTTTTAACCTTCCAAAGTTATCAATTAAAATGGATGGTCTAACAATGAAAGCCACACGTCTAAGTTCATACAAGAACATGAAATGGCTGGGAGAGAGATTTTCTCCTAGGTCCAGTTCTAAGGGACTCACTTGGGCCCACCCTTGTCAATATGCCTCCTTCGCACTCCCTAATCAACCCCCCACCATATAGGAAAAAAGATATCCCCTATATGATCTGAGAACAAGCTCCAATTGGAAACTCATTGAACCGGTGGTCACTATTGGATTAAATCTGAGAAAGGAAAAGAAAATTATAGCTAAAAGACTCTTAAAATTAAGACCATCAAATCAAAGATTAGGATAATGTAATTGGGCCCAATTTTCATCTTAAGAATATCCATGATGAGACCTTTCAAGTATACCGTCCTCAAGAGCGGCTCCTTACCCGAGTGGCAAGGAGCGTCAGTTCTTACCTAACTGCCCGGAGTTCGAACCCCAGGTAAGAATATCTTCCCGCTTGTGCAGACTCGTTTCCCACTTGTGTGGGCTTTCTCCCCACTTGGGTGGGCCTCCTTCCCATGTGCGTGCAGGCTCTTTTTTGGATCCCAACCCTCTTGGTGGGGTACCAAAAAACAAAAAAACTATGCCGTCCTCCATTTGGTGAAAATTCCTAAGTGGTAGGTTTGTTCAATGGAAGTATCTTTGCTTTATACTTCAAACAATGAGGCCCACGTTCTGGAGATATGGGCTGGCCAGTTGTTTTCCTCATCTACTGCATATAAATGATTCAATATACAAACATTTAATTGTCATGTGTGTATGAGTAACAGTAGAGTCTTTCTCAATAATTAATTATATAAAGTACAATATAAGCTCAAATACTATAAGCAAACGAAGAAGTACAGTTAATCTAAATCGCATTAAGATTATATGAACTGTTATTTTCAATTACACCCATGAACTGATCTGTCATTGACATATGCTAGATTTTTTTTTTCAGCCCTGCATAGACTTCAGATTTAATCCTCTCTTTTTTGCTTTACAGTAATACAGCCTTGTCTCTTGGCTGAAATCCATGAAAATCTCTCTCTCTCTCTCTCTCTCTCTCTCTCTCTCTCTCTCTCTCTCATCTTCATTTAACTTGTGTGCGTCTCACCTTTGTGATATCCCACTCATATTATATGCATCCCAGTATTCCTACTTTAAATAAATGGCTCAAATTTCATCACCCCACTCACATGATATGCACTATTGAATTGATATGCAATGAAATATGGTAAACCTGATGGTGCATAGGCTTTAAATGGAGTGAAATATATATAGTTCATATCCAGTCTTTAAATCTATAATGTGAGTGGATCTAATAAAGAAATGGAAATTTTCAAATAAGGTCTTAGGTTTTTGCCTTATTTCAAAAAAGGACATAAGTTTTAAAACTTTTCAAGTTAGTCCCTAAGTTTTCTATGAAGTTTTCAATTAAGGAGATTTGGTCATTTAAAGGTATTTTTTATGCCATTTTCTCTCAATTTTTTTAAAATATCCATAGTACCTTCATTTAAAGACATGACATGGTTCTAGCAGCTATTTTATTTAGCCGAAGTACCTAGTTTTCCTCGATCACTATAAGGCTGTTAGTGAAAAAAAGGAAGAAACTAGAGAGGAAGTGAAGGGGGGTTTTATTTCATTGAAGGATAATTTGGGTAGTTTAAGAAGATTGAATATAAAAGTTGCCGAAAAATAGCATTAAAATAATGAATGTCCTTAATTGAAAACTTCATGGAAAACTTAAGGACTAATTTGAGAAGTTTTAAAACTTGTGTCCTTTTTTAAAATAAGGCAAAAAAAATAAGAACTTATTTGAAAATTTACCATAAAGGAAAAGTTAGCTCCAGCCTACATATATATGAGTAAATCAGTTTGAAGCTGCTGTGAGAATCATATTGACAAAAAGCATAAGATGCTTCCTCCTTATCCTTAACACTTTGGGCCATATATCATTCGATCCATAGAAGAAAGAATTCTAATCAAAGAGTTATTAACCATTCGATTTAGTTTATTAAATCACAAAAGAAAAGATCTAGGGCATCACTCTTATGTCAACTCATCAAAATAACAATGATCCAAATTTAGTAAACTTGAGGACCATAAATTTAGTATTTAGGAATTAGGGTGGTTCTATTTGGAGGTTCACCAACACTAGGTGTTGTGTTCTTGATGGTTGTGAGTTGCGTATTTGCTTGTTTTTAATCCATGCATGGAAAGGCAAAAAGAAAAGAGAGTGCATGGCATACAGTAGAAGGGTTGGTAAAAGTCAATTCCAAGATAATCTTGCTTTAACAAGTTTTCACCGAAAGGTACTTGATTATAATGGAGGTTGAGAGTGGAGTAGTTTTGTCTCTTAAATGAACAAAACCTACCTTTTAAAATCTTATGTCTTTTTATGGGGTCTATCTTGTTTCACTAATCTGGAGCATGCACATGGTAGGTAGTGTTAAGTTATGAATTAGGTGAAAGATCATCTCTCTCTCTCTCTCTCTCTCTCTCTCTCTCTCTCATGAACACACACTTAAAATCTTAAGATCTGGGATATTTTTGTGTGGGCAAAGATACCATACAGTAGTGCTTCATCTTAGTATGATGTAGCGCCTAGCATATGTAAGTGAGTGCGGCCCACTCTTAAGAAATCCAATCCGTCCACTGTCTTTTACACACATCATGTTCTTTGCATATATAACTTCAAAGTGTATTTCGTGGCGCCTACCTTTAGACTGATCTGTTGATTTTAAATAGATACCAAACATCTATTTCCATAAGGAAAGAGAGAGAAAGTTAATAAAGTTGAATGATGTGTTCAGGATTTAGTTAATCAACAGTGTGCATATTGTTGATTTGAATAATATTTTGTATGTATATCGCAAAATGGATGTTAGAACCAATGAATGGATTGGATTTTTTAAAGGTGGGCTCCACCCACTTACATGTGTCGGGCGCTGCATCATATTATGATAGAGCGCTGCTGTATGGTAGCTTTGCTCTCTTTTTGTGTTAGGTTTTCTAGGATCAGACTTCATTATTCCCTCTCCCTTCTCTGAATCAAACACATGAGCATTCCTATTTTTGTGTTTGTAAGACTCTTTTTTTTTTTTTTTTTGGGTAAAAGTTTGTAGGACTTATGGATCAGTTACAATTAAAATGTATGTTCCCAACTGGGGTGGGCCATGCAACACGGATCACTACATGTTGTGGCTAGGATCTTATCGTTAGATATTCTGTGAAGCGACCATAAAGAGTGTCTCAGAATAGATATCAAGATGTTGGATCCTGAGCTGTAGTCTCCACATGTAGAAACTTTAAACCAGAGGAAATGTACGTCTTGGTAGTTAGATGCCAAAAGCATGTATGCATGGGTTTATTTAAAGGGTTTTGACATATATATTAGTCCTCTTTAAACTTAATTTTTTAATTTCATAACCAAAACTCAGATTATGTTGCCATAGTCGGTTGACTCGGGTCCATAATTTTTAAAAAACTTTTTTGCTCAGTTCCCATAATATCATAGGTTCAGTAAATCTCACAAAATTGATAAATTCCATGATATCATGACTTTTACGCAACATATGAGGTAGAAAACTCCGAATGATAGAACTTGAAAAATGGTGGTCGGGTGTGTCTTTACTTTCCATTGTCATTTTTCATGTTTGATAAAGAATGAATTCACTTGCTAGTTGCAGAAAGTATATGATACAGAAACTAGTAAATCTCAAGATATCATGGGATGTGCGCAAGAAAGTAGAAAACATAATGTTTACCAGAATTTAATTGACTATGGTGACATTAATTGAATTCCGATAATGAATTAAATTAGGAAAACTAGATTTAAAGAGAACTAATATGTCAAAACCCCTTTACTTATTACGAAGCGCGAGATTTAGAGAAAGCATACTCTAGTATCGATGTTTGTTCAAGTGGGTAGAGGCGTTCAAGACCATGAAGGCCATGAGCTGGTGAACGAAGAACCATGCTATGGAAAGAGCTAAGGTACATGAAAAAGGATCTTCCATGGGGCCACCCTTGCCCAAGCACCATCCTTGAGCACCACTTATAAAAACTCCTTTGTGGGGCCCAGTCGGCCAAGCCAATTATGGGGAAGTAGCGATCTATCCCTGTATGGATGGAAAATAATTATATGCATCTACCCCTCACCATATTATAATGAGGGCAACATAGTGGGGCCGACTTGATGATCCATCCAAACCATCCACTCAGATGGAATCCCTTGAATTACAGTAGATCCATTGAGTTTTCACTTATTCAAATGGACTAGGCCATTGGATAGAGTGTCATATTTTTTTCTTTAATATAAAGTTGTTAAATTCGTGGGCCATGGATCAAGGGAATACTAACATGGGATTGACTTCAAACTTAATATATGGTCCCATAAAAAATGTCTCTTTCCATTCTCCCATAGTCCAGTGATTAGTGGATCCCCCAGATGGGCCCCATCAAGCTTGTTTCTCACCATATGGTGAGGGATGGATTCACATAATATAATAAAGTCATGACTAGATGAGATCAATTAAGTCGGAGAGATTAACCATATCTGTGAGCAGGTGACTATGAATGACTCGGATTTTATAAAAAACAGGCACCCTTGTGGAACATGAAGGGTGTAGATGGGGCTTACACTAATTCAAGCAGAGGTACACGCGCACACATATACGGGCAGCGCTAGACAAAGCCCTAGTATTTCTTGAAAAAAAAAAATGCCCATCCTATTTTGACCACTGAATTGCATGATTATCATGGATGTCCATTAAATGGAAAGATGTATATGACTCTATAAGATCATCCTCAACGGTTCGTTCTATGACCCTCAAGATGGGCTCCATGGCAAAAAAAAAAAAAAAAAAAAAGAAAAAAAGGATAGGAGGAGCATTTTTAAAATGGGGTGTTTAAGAGAACTCCTATATCTATAATTATATTAAATTTTCCATATTTCTATTAAAGAAGACAGAAGTAAAGGAGGTGGGTGGGTGGGTGGCCCACGGCCCGACCACATAGGAAGGTCAAAGCCCGAACCGTTCGGCGACTGCAGCGCGGTCGTCTCAGACTACAAGGAAACAAAGTAAAGAAAAACCCCCCCTAACTTTTTCCTTACGCGTCCTAACTCTCACTCCCATAAAAATTATTAAAACAAAGTTGAAGAAAAACACATCCCCTCTTTTTCACTTGCAAGCAAACATCCTCTCTCTCTCTCTCTCTCTCTCTCTACAACCTATATGTAGATGTAGGTAAGCCCCTTCCACAACACAAGCGTCCTTCTTCTTCTTCCTCTTCTTCTCACTGTCTGCATTTGGATCTGTTTCTTTTGCTTTTCTGGGTCTGTCTCTGTGGTCAGTGTTTAGAGTTTCTTTTTGTTTTTTTGTTTTTTTTTAGTTTTTCTCTCCCTCTCTCACTTTTCATCTGGGTACCTGAGATTATGTCCGAATTGCTCATTGAGTACCTTTAAAATCAATCTGTTGTCTCTTTCTCATACCTAAATTAAATACTTCTTCTTTGAGTCTGATTTTTTTGTTGGGTACTGCTCTTTCTCTTTATAGACCTTGATTGTGCAGCTGATTAAGCATCTCTCTCTCTCTCTCTCTGGAATTTGATTGCTAAATAGACACTGACTGACCCATCTCAATCCCTCTCTAAATCTTGTATCTTTGGCCTTTTCTTTTTCAACCCCTCCTCTCTCTCTCTCTCTCTCTGCATACAGGATATGATGCTTGTATCATCTCTGACCAAAGGCAATCAATGACATTAATGGCATTAAAGGAGTAAAACGAAAGCACGAGGTAAGGGCAGTTGCAGAGCAGCAGCTGACTCTTCCGACATTTGTGCTCATACAATTAGACCGAAAGGAAGGAAAGAAGTTAGCCTGTGATCTTCATCTACTTTTGGAAGGAAAAAGAAGAAAAGAGACTGAAACAACAAAGACGTACAGCCCACCATGAACAGCTTCAACTCCCACCAAGAAGCCTTCAATACAAGCTCCAGCTCTACCAACTTCTACACAAGGATGCTTGGTGCAATCCCATCCGTCCATCCATCTCCATCCCTCCCCATCTCTCGTCGGAACGTCCTCGATTTCTTCGGGGTCGAAGATAAGGCGATGTCGGCCGTAATCCCGCCGGTGACCGTTGTGTTCGACGGCCGCTCCATCTGCCAGCGCATCCACCTCCACAAGCATTCCAGTTACCATAGCCTCGCCCGGGCTCTGCGTCAGATGTTCGTAGACGTCAACGGCGATGCTGGGGTGTCGCCGGATTCCGACCTCTGCCTCTCCAACGCCGTTCCCGGCCATCTGATTGCTTATGAGGATATGGAGGGTGATCTTCTCCTCGCCGGCGACCTCCATTGGAAGTATGTATGATCTCTCACAACAGCATTTCATGTTCATCATCATCATCATCATCATCATCATCATCATCTACACCATACAATCTTTTACCAACAGTTAAAGACTGTAAATCGAAGGACTAAAACAAGTTCTCAATAAATAAGATGTTGACAAGCCATCGCAACATTTTTCTTTTGGATGGGACTTCTTACATTTCTAATTTATGTAGTACATAGTATATCCACAAATGACTCTGCCTAAAGTTTAATTCATGCTATGTACATACTAAAGTAACTAAATCAAGAAACCACCAAATTTACTATCTGATATGCATGTTTGGGATTTGTGTAAATGTTATGATATAGTTGGGATTTTTAATCTACATCTTTTGTTCTTCTTGTGTTATGCTGTATGTATTGATCTAATTCATGTCAATTGTAAAATTTTAATATGCATGTAGGGATTTTGTTCGGGTTGCAAGAAGAATCAGAATAATTCCAGTGAAGGTGAATCCTCGAAGGGTCTTCCGTGGACCATAAGGTTTACTGTAAATGTAACTTGGGGAGAGCAGGAGAAATGAGAGAAGGAAAAGAAAAAAAAAAAAAAAAAAACTAATTGTAAGGAAATGTGAATTAGGGTTTTGTGAGATCTTGGTCAAGACTTGGTAAAGAATATAATCTTTTATCAACCAAATGTGTTGTGCCTCCTTAGTTTGATAGATCTTCTCCATGTTGAATTATGTCTTTAAATGCTACTACTTTAATTTCTAATTTGGATACAGATATGATGGTAAATCTTTTATGTCTTTATATATTGGCATCACCCTCAATGAATTGGTTGTTTCCTGGTCCCCAAAAGCACCGCAGATGTTCATTTTCAGAAAGCTCAGTTGAGAATCTGACTAAACACTTGTCATCAAGTTTTCAATTTCATTCAATGAGATATAAATTCTTGGGCACTTTTCTTTATTTCAAGCATTTTTGGTAAGTTGTTGTGTTCCTTCTGTTTATAGTTGACAAATCAGATTCTGAGCTACTGCAAGAACTTGTAAATGTTGCTTCTTATGTAATTTTTGGTATTTGAGGCAAGAGAATATCAATGGTCTGATGAATGGGAAACAACTTTTCCACCATATTTTTCCCTTTTTTCTTTCTTGTCAGAATGATGGGGAAAACGTATTCTCTAGCTTAGGGTGATCCATGATGTTCCCTATGGCCATTTTATTTCATTTTACTTTTTTCCCTTTCAACACCATGTGTTTGTTTGTTTGCATGTAATTTATGGCCAAATGAGAAGAATTGTGGGGTGAAGGATGTATGATAGTAATGTGGATGCCTAGGATTTAGATTACTCAAGTGATGGCTGGGTATTTATTTCTCATCTTTTCTTGATTTAATTCTCATTAAAAAGAAGGTTGTTTGATGCTCTATTTTGAATACTTACATTTGATTTTTCATTTAATTATAACTGCATATTCTGAACTCTTAGAATTCGATTATATGAAACAAATAGGCTTGTTATCTATTTGGTAAATTTATTTTACCAGTGAAGTGAATTAAATGGTCAAATCAAGAGAAAATAAAAGAAGAGATGATCAAATAAAAAATACTAAAATTTAAAAATCAATTCTTCTTTCTACAAAAAGAAAGTAAAAGAGTCACTTTTTCATGCCACTAAATGATTAAAAGTCACTCTCTTTTTATAAAAGAAAAAGGCAAAAAGCTACGACACATAATAACACAAATCCATAAATTTTTTTTTATATATCATTTAGGACTCTATGATATGACTCAATTTTTGTTCTCTCTTAGATTGGTCATTCACTTCACTTCATTAGTGAAGTAACTTCACCAAATAACTAAATATCAATAATTAGGGAGATAAAGTTATATACTTATGTTGAAGCTAAATTATAGAGTGGATGATCAGTTTTTTTTTGCAGAATCTATACACCTGATTTGTGGGGCCTACCTCGCAAAAGCAAAATCAGGCCCGTATGTCGCTACTCTTGAACGTCAGCTATCTTCCTTATCTAAAATTTGGCCTCTTCCCACACAAACGCACCTTAAATTCGTACTAGGATAAGATTTCTCTAGGATGATAACAGCATAATTGAACGCAGGAAGAACAGACACTTGAAAACAAGAATTGGAAGAAAAGTCCATTTAGGAAAGGAAAAAAGAATGTAAGTTGTGTTTCTGAATCACAAAAAACAAATTAGCCACGAGTGTCAGCAATGATGGATTTGACATTGTCTCATAAAGGAGATGGCTACCCTACATCTGATCCATATGAATGCAAGGTCCGTGGGAGATCCTATCCCATGGATGGGTGCAGTGAAAATCAGGGTTGTCCTGCTTTTTGCTTGTTTGCTTAACATTCAAATCGTCCAGCATGTGAACGTCGGAAGGAGAATGTTGAGATTTAACGTCCATCCTTGCTTCTGGGCGATTATAATGGTGGTCGAGCCTATGTCCTTACCAAAAAATCATTGTTGTGTCGTTTTATATCACCAATTGATTTTGGAATAAGTAATAGCTTAATGGGGTGTAAGTTCCAACAAGCGGTATCAGAGCTTAGTAGGTTAGGTGTTCAGGGGGTGTAACATTGTACAGAGAATATTTCACATGAAAAGAAAGTATGACAAGGAGAGCATGACGTCAATTGCATTATTGCTTTTTTTTTTTTAATTTTTTGCTAGTAACATTAATCTTGATTCTCAAATCTTGAAACAGTAGAGATTGTGTACAAAAAAAGATAAGAGTAAAGTGATTAGATGATCCTGAATTCAAGGCCTAAGAAGTAGACACATTTCAGATGTAATAAAAGTTGCTATTTAGCCAAAACCCACTGTTAAGTTCCCAGTCGGTAAAAGCATCATCAATCGAACTGGGAGATAATTTGGAGACGACGTTTTGAAGTGGAAAAAGAAAAAAAAAAAAAAAAAAGAAAGAATGGACGTGATGTTACAATTTGCAACAATGCAGCTAGACCTCAGTCCACTGTAATAAAGAATGAATGGCCTTCTTGGCCATTTTAGGACTAATTTTCATGACTGGCGTTACAAGAATTGATGTATCTAAAAGTTCTACCAATTCGTAGTATTTGATCCAAGAAATCTGAAATCTGTTACTGTGAAAAGTTCCACCAAAATTGTTCCAATTGAGACATAACTATTGGCTTTTTGAAGAGTTTTGAAAGTTTTGCTTCAAATCTTGGTTGTTTCTTTGGAAGGCCCGTTTGCTAGTTTTTCATTGAATTTTTATGAATACATTAATGAGGGTTGCTCTAAGGGTATGGTAGTGTGCATTAAATACATAGAAATGAATACCTAGTAATTCATGGTCAAATGAGCTCTATTAAAATATTATTAAAGAGTTAGGAAGATGGGGATATAAGGTGGAGATATAGATGGGATATCGAATTTCTTAGGTATTGAATTGCTAGGGTGATGGTTAGTTATGCGTTTCTCATTTTTCATTGATTCAATTTCCATTAAAAGATGGGTTGTTTGATGGTCATTCTTAAATATTACATTTGGTTCCTCATTTTTAACTATTTACAAAAATACAACTAAAATATTCAATTACTTGAAAGAAACAGTCCGTATAAAAATATTAAAGACGTGAGAATTGAAGGATATAAGGTGTAGATGTAGATATGACCCTCACTTCATTAGGACTTGATTTATTAACGTGAGAAAATTCTTAAGAATTGAATGAGGAAGAAAAGCCCTTGATAACTTTAAACTTATTTTTCTATTCATCTCATAAAAGTCCCAAGGCCACAATCTCATTAATTTATCAAATAAGAGTCACGGGAATTTATCCTTCTACAATGAGATTGTAGTAAGCATTGTTGCATTGGGCATTTAACATGCATTGGTGAAATTTTCAGCCAAGGGAGTCTCACACGAGTATGCCGTCGGATTTTCAACTTCAATTGTTCACAAAACTGATACCCTCCTATATTAAAGGTTCACACCAAAAACTCTACACAGCAGCTGTTTCGTGGGAGAAATCAAATTCCCGTGTACATAGATAGCATGGGCGAAAACAAAGTTCGATACTCTTAATTTCCCCAAATTGTCAATTGTACCCACAATTACTACTACTAAGTTATTTTCATAATATCTTACCTATGCATAATTTTGAGACCCCTTGGCCCTACTTAGATATGGAAGAACTACTTAGATTGAACCCACATCTAATATAGATCCTTGACAAAGAGGGTTAACCAAAACAGAGGAATTTATTTTAGTTCATCCATTCAATGACCTAAGCAGCACTTATAAAAGGCACATTCATGGAACCCACATCCAATGAAAGGTGGAGTTGGTGTAAAAGATGAGAAAGAGATGATGATAGGGCAGAAGAAGAAGAAAGGAAGTTCAGAGAGATGGACCGACCGAGATCTTTCTAATCGGAAAGGTCATGTCAACGGTCGAATCACCGACTCACGTGCGGTAACCCCGTGACCATGGGGGTATTTGGTGATCACCTTATCATATTATTTTAGTACCGCGTCTCTCTCATTGCCAGACGGATGCGTGTTAGGCTCGCCTTTGACGACAATTATGATGCTCTTCGGGTGCACTTTAAAATAGTTTTTCCCTTGGATGATGATATCCTTGTAACATGTTGTCTCGTAGGGGATACTTTGGTGGTGGAAAGGAAGAATAGTTTAATGTTGGTGTGAGAAGTAAGCATCATGACTTTCATGAGATTTTTTTCCCGTTACCCAAGGGTTCTTAATGTTTTGGACTACATTACTCTCTCTGAATCTAGAGGAAAGCTGGCCTACTATGGTCGTGCAGTTTCGAACTTATAATGTTAGGATGCAAACCGTGGCCTTATGCCAATTAAGCTATCTCTTGAAATTTATGACTTATATGAGAATGGATGGACAGGATTGAGTTCCCACTCTAGCTTAGATGACTTTCAATGGATTTATGTGTTTAGCCAATTCAATAATGAAATGTCAACATATTAATAGTAGATATATGTGTGTGGAAGTGTTGATGGTATTTGTAATTCATTATGGGTGTGAGGTTTAAAAACTAAAAGTGAGGGATCGATCATGATCATCTACAAGTAGTCAAACCTAATCAAGGCTTATATACCGAAATTTGACTTTCATTCAAGTTGGTGAGAACTCATTTATGATGCAAATTTGGTACCATTCAACTTCAATGATCTTTTACCAAAACAAGAAATTCAATGATCACTAGCCTTTTAGATAAGATATTCTCATCTTATTTTTTATATTTATTACTATTAATTAATTAATTTGCATACAAGTAGGCAGTTTGGAGATATTTGAAGCCCCTTTATCTTCAAAAATTTCATATTTATAAGTGGGGTTCATTGCCCAAACTCAGTGGTGGACGCAAGATTTTCGTTTCAGGGGGGCGAATGATGGCCATAATGGTATTCTCTTCATTAATTTATAATTTGAAGGGGACAGGAGTTTATTTCTAATGGGGTTAGGCATATTTTTGACCCCTATTCCAGGTCAAATGGGGGCTGCCCCCAAAACCCAAAAGGTGGGTCTGCCCCGGGCCAAGTTGTTCTATGCATAGAAAAAATTACTTGTAAATGCTATGGGATTTGTGAAAGTTCACATAAATATGAAATGCCAAGTTATAGTTTAAATTTAGTGTTTGTTGGGCATAAGGATTTTATAAGTTCCATAATGAAATTGTAACATCTCGTGATAACTTGGGAATGTCTTATGTGAAGGTTTTTTATTTCATAGGCAATAATACCTTTAGTTGATAGAATGAAAGTTATATACACTTAAAAGTTGGTGGAGTGGCATAAGACATGGGTTTGCTCTTCTCATTTTTGTTAACAAAACCGTCCCAAATTTTTTTAGTGCTCGTTTCCATGGGTTTAGCAAATGTCACCTAGGGAATTAGTTTTATTGGGTCAAAGACCTTACAAAATTGAAATTATAAAATATTGTAAAATCGACTTCGTTCTTGCCTCATTTCTGAAACGATATGCCCATGGTAATATTAAGAAAGTTGGATTCTACCATAACTTCTCATTTTCTCCACATAAATAAAAAAAAATCCTTTTCCCCAATCTTTAGTGAATAACACCCTATGGAAACAATGAATGATCTCAATTAGAACGAAAAGCATTAGACATTTTAGGGTCTATTTCTTTATTGGAATCCAGAGAACTTATATCTCTAGAATTTGTAAATGTCCCAGTGTGGTGGAATCTCTAAACCCTCATTTGTATTTGAGCATTAAGAAATCCCATAAAAAAGAAAAGAATGTGGAATTTCAAGATTCTACTAGGGCATTTGAGAACTTTGAGGGCCTATTTCTGCACCGGAGTTCATGAAATCCCCATATAGAGAATTTTCATATTCTCTAGCGTACTAGAATTTCATAATGCTCTTTTGTGTTTAAGCATCCAAAAATTTCACAAGAAACAAAGCAGCTGAAATACAGATATTCCAAAGGTCATTTGAGGAATTCTAGTATAAATGCAGCCCTTTGGACGTGTTTGAATGTATGGGGAATTGAAGTAAAATAAGGTAAAGCCTTCATTATTCGGACAATATAAGATAAGGAGTCATATCAAAATGACATGGATAATACGAATCATGTAAAAAATATCCAAACATGACAAGCTTGTTTCAAAAAGTTCCATTAAAGAAGCAGGCCCACCTCTTAACCTGAGACTTTGTATGAAGTCTGAAACAACAACATTCAGGACAGGCTGCTGCAATCTGCTGGTGGAGAAAGTCGTTTCTTAATTTGGTGTGAAAGTGGGTGGTGTATAATTTAGAGTGGTGACGAAGACCAGGGGAGAAGTGCCGTCTCCCGAATGCCTCGAGTTCCGTTGCGTCTTCACCCTCAATGTGACGATCGCACGTGCACTTTTCTTCCAAAAGAAGCAATGACATCACCTCATCCTTTGTGTCGGCATTTGTAGTATTGGAATTCGCCATTTCCCCACGTGCCTGCGTCATGCTGACCAAAGCATAAAGACCAAGGTTAAAATCAAAACAAAACAAGGAAATGGTTCCTTGTAAGAACCGGCTCAACATTGGATGCAATTCCCTTCCTTCAAGCCATAGCGCTTATGGGAGGTACTTGTGCGAGTGTATGTGGATATGCGAGTTGATGTGATCTAAATCAATCATAAAATGCCGTAAGAGAATGGGTGTCTACAAATAAATAGCGACAAATACAAATCAAACTCATACGGCTTATCAAGAAGAAACTTTTAAGTTAAGAAAGATGATATCACAGGTAATTAAAAATGTAAAAAATTAATTAAAATAATGCGATAATGAGATAACAAAATCAATGATAATGAAATTGATCAAGACATAAGAATCTATTAAGCAATCCAAAACCACTTTATTATTTAAAGCAATTGTTTGATTGGATTTCTACTTCAGATCTGGATCAAATCCAGTCATCCAAGTCCGGATGATAGAACTTTAAAGACCAATTTATCGAAAGAGATTTATTTTTTTTCTATAAAATTCATTAAACACCTAAGACCTCATTCCCTTCATAAAATTGCTAGAGTTACCTAAGCATTACCCACCAAATCTAACCATAAACCATAATAAAGAATAAAACCCAAAACATGATCTATAAAAAAATAAACATGGATAATCAAAGACCTACTCTAGCATTAAAAAATATAATATGGAAGGTATCGACTGGTACGAGACAAGCCCACTAAAGCATTAGATTACCATATCAGTAACTCAAGCAAATAAGGGTTAACAAAAAAAAAAAAAATGGTTAGGAATACTTAACTTCTTCATTTGACTTGATCGCAAATCTAACCAACCATTGCACAAAAGGATCTGACTTTTTCATTGATAACATGTCTTTAGTACAAAGCTCATGCTCCTTCCTAAATCCATGTCTTGCTTGAACAAGGCCCAAAGCTACATTTCATAAAAAAATTAATAATAATAAAATGGAGAACTTAGAACTAAAGCACCTAGAACTAGAAAGGGAGAGAGACGAAGATGGGAGAGAGGAGAGAAGGGAGGAGTAGTGGTGGACGTCTCACCCTAAGGGAGGATAAGGTACAAACATCCCCTATGGGGGCAGTCCCTATTTAGAAAAAGATTTTCTCCCTTTCGTGGCTTGAGTTGTTTTTATCTTGCACTCTTTGACTTGGCTTGGCTTGACTTCTTTGTTGTACAGACCTTCCAATAGTAGGCCTCATCAGACATTTTTTTGGCCGAGTCAAATCTCTCTGGGAGAGCTCTCCAACTAAGACTCTATTTTTGATTTCATATAAAAATCTCTTTCCTTAGTTTGAGATTTGAGTCTTGTTAAGAGAGGAATGAGATTTTTAATTCTTAAAAATGGGAGAGATAACTATCTCAAGTTGTGCAGCAACTGCTGGACCCACCCCTTCATTGGACGTGCATGGGGATTCATGTCTACCGTGGGGTGTGGTTGACCTCTTTTATTTATTTCTTTCCTTTTCTTTTCTTCTCTAAATTTCTCTATTTGTGTGCCCCTTGCATGACAATTCCTACACAGTGAAACAACTAAATCACTAGCAATGAATAAAATAAATGTGTTATGCATGCTATGCATGGGGCCTTCCTAATGCAATTTATGGTTAATGAATTAATGCAATGAGGCTGCAGTGCTTAGAGTCTAATTGGTGGGACCCAAGGGGACGCAAACTATCAACTTTACAAATTCATGCAAGACTAATGGTTTCTGACTTATTTTGACTGAAATTCCAAATTTATGCCCATATGCATGAAATCTTGAAATTATGATGCAATTTATCTTAATTAAGTCTACAAATGCAAATGAAATAATGGCATTTTTACCCAATTTTGTGGACTTATCATCAGTACTTATTTTTTAAAAATATAGAATGAATTACAATTCGTTTTGACTGAAATTCCAAATTTATGCCCATATGCATGAAATCTTGAAATTATGATGCAATTTATCTTAATTAAGTCTACAAAAGCAAATGAAACAATGGCTTTTTGACCCAATTTTGTGGACTTATCATCAGTACTTATTTTTAAAAAATATAGAATGAAATACAATTCATTTTGACTGAAATTCCAAATTTATGCCCATATGCATGAAATCTTGAAATTATGATGCAATTTATCTTAATTAAGTCTACAAATGCAAATGAAATAATGGCTTTTTGACCCAATTTTGTGGACTTATCATTAGTACTAATTTTTAAAAAATATAGAATGAAATACAATTCATTTTCATTAGTGATTATTGGAGTCCTTCGGACCCTCTAAGGGCAGGTTGATGATTGACTAATTGAGCTATGGAGATTTATAATTCTTCATGATATGCTTGGAATCATTTTTAGGCTTTTCTCCTTGCAAGAGAAATATTCTCGTTTAGATAATTTACAAATCTTCTAAATGTTGTTGATAAGAGCATAATATTTAATATTTTTAATTCCTTTATATTTAGTTTTATTACGTATTTTGTGTTTAAGTGTGTTGATTAATATGTTTATTGATTCAGGGAAGCATTGGATGTAAAAGACTGGATATGGAATATATTGTGCAAAGTTTCCAGCTTTTAGGCAGATTTGATCCCTAGAGCTTCATTTGAGATTCGGATGGCATTAGAGTTTCAGAACGAGAAAGTGGTCTTCATGAAGTTTTTAGAGGACGTCTTAAGCTTTTCAGAAAGGTCTGGTTCGCAAAAATCCAAGTTCGTTTGGGCCTCCAAGCGTTGCTTCAAATTCACGCCCGGAAAGCTGATCCGAGATTCCTGTTCGAACCAGTAAACTTCAATGGGCCATAACTTGAGTTTCCGAAGTCCAAATTGGGTGAATCAAAATCCTAGAATCATCTACACATCCAGGGATACAACTTTCATGAAGAGACCAAATCAAGATTCCGTCATTATATGATAGAAAACAGCCTCACAAGTTGTTGCACAATTTCTGGGATTTCTGTCAATCCGTTTTGAATTTCCTATAATTTCGGGATTTGAGTTGAACACATTTGAGGGAAGTTATCATATGTTTTATATGTCTATTTAAGGCTTCTTGAAGTAGGGTGAAAGGGGGACGTTTTTGTTTTTGGTTTTACATCCTTTTCATAGAGTTATGTCTTCCTTAAGATGACGGGCTAAACTCTATTTTCTGGTTGAAGGGTAATTGAAGTTTTAATTCAACGACAATTGTGAGATCTGATTTAATTCTGTTTGTTCATTATTCTTGAGTATTTATATATTTTCTGCAAATCCTTGAGATGATTATTTTGGTTAATTGAATAAAGGTACCATTATTTGATTGCCTGAATATTCTATTGCCAATTGAAACAGCAATTTCGTATATGATTGATTGTTTTTAAGTTGTGGTAAATAACATAATTGATTACGGACAAATTTTCAATTTATGTTATGAAAATATATGATCTAATTTAAATATACCGAGCTTGTGTGTTTATTAATTAGAATTGGTGATCTCTCTAACTCTTAAAGCTGTTAGTAAATTAAACCTTAAGAACTGGTTTAGGGTTATTTATTAATAAGAGAAGTAATCAAAGAGCTTGTTTTGGTTGCCAAGAAATTAAGGAGAGATAGGCTATTAGAGCTTATTAATAGCCATAACTAATTTATTCAAGAGTATATGGCAATCATCCTTTCATCAATGATCAATTACATGAATCAAAACTGAGATTAATCCTTTGGCCAGAACTTTGTCTCATATCGTTTCAATCCTATTTAATTTTTCTTCTTGTTATTTAATTTAATTATTTTAGTTCAATCTCACAAAACCCTTTTCTTTTTTTTTATTTTGTTTTATAAGAAATAAATCTGCCTCGATCTCTGTGTATTCGACCCTACTCGTCATTATACACAAAATCATTTTTGGAGTAGGAATTTTTATTTTTGTTGGTTTCGACACCCATCAGTTGTCTTCTATATGGAATTCTAAAATCCCCTTTAAAAAGTTGAAAACCTGAAATTTCCATAATTGAAAGTGACATTTGATTAGGCTGGGTATTTGGAATTTTACCAATTAACATAAACCCAAAGTTCTCACCACCTATATTGATGTTGATTAGGTAGGATTTCTCAACACTCATCGATCAAGAGCATGATTCTATATCTTTCTAATGAACTCTCTAATTGTTCTAAAAACTCAAGAAAAAAAAAAAAGACATTGTATGAAAGCTCTCTCCTAAAAGTTGAATATCAATATCACTCCCTAACTTTTCTTTCCTCAAAGAAGAAAATCTTCCATGATTCAATTTATATAATTTCGAGTAAAGTCCCCTTTTAGCCGGCCCCAACCCCAAATACCAAATCAATTTGCTAAAACTAAGGAAGCAAAACTCTAGAAAGACTCTTTAGTAAAAATTTCTACAAGCCAAACATGTCTAATGTATTCACCCAGACTCAACCCAGGTGGATTGTTATATCTTTTACTATATTATATATGACTATGTTAATCTAATATATTTATGAGTATTTAATATAGTAATAATGAAATATATCATAGTTTTATTGACGGATTCTATGCACCTGCATGGGAACTCCCATGCCCATGATTTCTCCTAACCTCACAATGGCCCCTCTTTCTATTGATCTAAGCAATCCATAAATACGCAGTGGCCCAAATTTCACTACAAACAACTGCCATTAGATTGATAAATATGTGAACTTTGATGAGATCAAGTATTTGATCAAAGTCTCTTCTTTTTCATGCAAATTGATCCAACAATAAACATCACTCAAATGAAGTAAAATCTATCTGAGATCATATTTAGGGCAGGGATTATGCTTTGAATGGCTTCAATCAATACGTGGTGTGAATATGTATAAAACTAACCTGTTTGCTTGAAAACTCCAATCCTTACTTTTGGAAATGATCATTTTTTTCTAACGTATATTATAATTTATAATGCAATAAATACATTATACACTCAGGTATATAGGTATCCGTATCTAGATCCAGACCTGTTAATCAATTGGACCCAAAATTGGGACCTGTACTAAATCCTATTATCAATTGGGGTGAAAGAAAAAAAAAAGGTCCAACCCGAATTTTTTTAAGTCAGGTCCTTTGACATCCCAAATCCGGCCCCTCTAGAGCCTGATCAACCATGGGTCGAAAATGGATCCGACCTGTTTAGGTCCATACTCCAAACCATACAGATATGCTCTGTTCACCAATAATACATGTTGGAATAGAAGGGTATGATATAATTTTGCTGGATTTCTGCTACCTTTCTTGGTACAGAACATGAACTGTATCCATTCTATCATGCATGTTGTTAAGTCGATGTTTAAGAGTGTATGGCAGTGAAGCTCTTTTGCAATATGCTGAGGCAACTTCCAATCTGCATGACCCAACAGAATTCAAAGAGAGACCCACCATCCACCAATTCAAATCAGTGCCCTTCAGCAATCGCTTACGTAACTGTAAATCTGTCAAAGCTTGCTTACCTACAAATTAGAAATTTGGAACATATATCAAAGAATTTTGAAGATCCTGATCAGATTGGTACTCTTAAGACATATGGTCCAGAGGTGACTCCAATTACCCATTTTGACTTTAATTCACCCATTTTCATCTTTATCTTTTATGTATTGTTCTTCAGCATGCACCCTCACTCTGTGTGTAAAAGGAAGGTTGCATATGGCAGATGCAGTTTGTTACAGTTTAGAGAGAGAGAGAGAGAGAGAGAGAGAGAGAGAGAGAGAGAGAGAGCTATAAAACTAAGACTTGAGATTTATGATGAAAAAGAGTGAATGATGATGATCAAAGGGAATTAAATTAGCACTACTCTAACTTCAATCAGATGAAAAAGAGTAAATGATGATGATGATCAAAGTGGCTATTTACTGAACCATCCATCCACCATAGGATGCATAGTGGTTGTGGGGATAATCAATAATTCACTCTGGCATTCAAGTTGTACCCTACAATGAACTGGTAATTTATATGGACTCTCTAAACATGATCATGTCAGCAAGAAGTGGATTGAGTTGGGCTGGCAGACTATTGTAAACAACATTTGTAGGCTCAGGCGGTCAGGCCAACCCATTTATTAATTAGGTTGAGAATTTCACAAATCCAACTAGTCTCTGACCCACAGCTTTTAAAGGTCGGTAAAGGAATAGTGATCGGCACTTTTTTTTCCTCCTCCTCTCAACCCAACAAACCTGTTTATACTCAGCGAATCCATTTGCCAAAAACAGTGGAGCATTTGAAGTCTGCAACAAAATAGACCCACATTTGACCTGCTGATTTTATGGGTTGGATTTCGGTCAGGAAATCCTGACCAAACTTGTGTTGGTTGGATTCTGTTTGACCCGTCTAGTAAACAGGTCAGATATGAATTTGGCCAAAAATCAGGTCCAAATTCAGGATTTGGGAAGGTACATTTAAGCCAATCCAGGTTCAGTTCCACCCAAGTTCTAAGGCCCATTATTGGTTCTAATGGGTTAATTATACAATATTAGTAAAACAAAACTTGTTATTGTATTATTTATCCAAATTGCACCCAGAGAATCGCAAGTAGGGATGAAAGCTTGTCACTGACTACCCAAATACCCCAAGGACCTAAGTTTAAAAAGGTTTGGGCCCGGGTCCATGGTTTCCATGCATGAGCATCACCTTATATCATGTATGTGCATATCTATACTAAGTATCTTATTTAAGTATTTGGCTCTCCAATTGGGTGTGGGCTGGGTCATAAGTCTAAAGTATTAGATGATCAGTGACTCATTTTGCTATATTCTTCTTCAAATCAAACTGTAAAAGGAGAGCATCAAAATCAAATATCTTTAACATATCAGAAGCCATTATACTTGACAAAACACATAGGACAACCAAACAGAGCTCATAGATCCAAATTTGCATACATAAGACAACAAACTACATTGATAATGAAAGAGAGAGATTACATAGACTGGCCACCGAATTAGTACTTATACAAACCCGCACATACATGAAGAGAAACTCACCCATGTATTATTATTGTTATTCCTATTAGTGCAATCTCAACAATCTAAGGTCGGTTGGATAAGAAGAGCAGATGGTAGAAAAATGAAACGGAGTAAACTGTTTTTATGAAATTCAAGTTTGTACTATGGACAGTTTTCTCTGCGCTTGTTTTCTCCACCTGTTTTCTCTGCATCCAAGTGACCCTAAATGTCTCTAACCTCAAAAACACTGTGACTTTTTACGACGACGTCATACAGATGGAAGGATTTCAAGTTGTTGAAGTCCCTAGGGAGGGAGATGAGATCGACCAACGATCGCTTGTGGTACTGAATGAGGTCAGGGTTGTCGTAGTAGCGCTCCCACCCTAGTGCGGTGAGCTTGCTGTCGAGTGATGCATAGGACGTGATTACCTCGTCAGTGGGCTGGTGCACCAGGACCTTGCGCCGGGCATTGCTGTCGGATTCGCTAGCAGGGTTCTCGACGAGGCGAATCACACCATTTCTGAACACCCAGACTCCAGACATGTTGATATCTCTTTGTTTTAGCTGTGAATGAAGTGAAGCAGTGGAAGTAGGAGGCTGGGAGTAGAAGAGAGTGTTTGAGGAATGTGATGAGGAGGAAGGGAGGGATGGAGGCGTTTATATACTAGTGAACATGGGATCAAAAGAGAATAACATCTTTTGGGAGGGTGTTTAATTTCCTGGCACTTTCTTTGTTTTATACATTGAAATGGCTGATGTGGGGCTCAGTTGAGAGAGAGGTGGGGTTTCTTTCAAGGATGCTGTATGTGTCTTGCTGTGAGTACAAATCAACAGTCCCAGCCTATGCTGTTTTTGTTTTGTCCCCCTAAAACTACTCTTGGATGTTGTATTTTGGGAATTTAATTTACCGACAGCCAACTTTTTCTCTCTGTTTTTTTTTTTTTTTTTTTTTGACAATTACCAATTATTTTTATTATTACTATTTTTTATATATAGATCATCATTATCATCGAATTTTTTTCCCAATTATATAGGGTCGGCAACATGCATTCTATTTTTACATTCTGATCTATCCTAAGCTAAAATTTTAGATAAATTGCACATATTCTGATTTATTTTTACTACATTAATCCAAGTCTTTTTCGGCCTACCCCTTTTCCTTGGTAGGTGATCAACTTGTCTAGCCGGGTGTTTCCTTATCAACGCAGTTGTGAGCCTGCATTAGACATGCCGAAACCATCTCTAATGAGTTTTCCTAATTTTATCCCTTACTGTAACTGACGAATGCCAATAAGATTGAAGGAAGAATTCTACAAAACGGTTATTAGACTATTTATGACCTATGAAAGTGTTGCCTAATCAAAAAGTAATATATGCATAAAAAAAAATAAGAATGGCCTCTTACCCCAGTGGTAAGAACTGTCAATTTTTACCAAGCTGCTCAGGGTTCGAATATGGGTCACCGCCTTCCCTCACCAGAGAGTTGGGTCCTAGTACCCTAAGTTGAGCTAAAAAAGGAAAAGAAAAAAGCATGTGCACAAAATAGATGTAGAAGAGATGAGAATGCTAAGGAGGATGTGTGGTAAAAATAAAAAAGGATTCTATAAATGATCACATATATAAATTTCAATGCCAGTACACCTGTTGAGGAAATTCATGCATTTTAATGATGATATATGTTTGTAGAGAAATGATTAATTTATACAAGGTCTTGATTTGTAATTTTGTAAGATCACAGAGGTTTATTATAAATTTTTCTTCTTCTATTTATTGTTGTTGTTACCAAATAAAGAAAAATAGAAGGATTACTTCTACTCTTTTAGGGCACTGACTCTAAAAAAGGTTGGGATAACACTAACCCAGAAAAAGATGGTTTTGGAAGAGTAACAAACAAAAAGGAAGGAAAGGGGTTTGGTTTGATGGAGATGCAAAAACCGATTTTTTTAGGTGTGGTCCTGATTGATTCACCATCTGCTCTCTAAAGTTGTAGACATAGCCACTGCCAAGCCTAAGGTTGCAACATTTCTTGTATGCCTTTAGGGTGTTCATATATCCAAATGTTACAGGCATGGAGATCATTGCCATGGCTCCTATGCTCCTCTTTGTCCCCGCTATGAGGTCCAAATGACACTGACATATGATAGCGGTATGATTCAAGTTATGGATAATGCATTGCCTATTTTCATGGAATTCCTTGATCCATCAGGACCACTTTAAAGAATCCCCTCACTGTCTTGTAGTCTCAAGATCTTTGTTGCTTTTGATGTTTTTGTTTTTTAAGTTCTTTCTTGTTGTTGTACTTTTTATATAAAGTCCTCATTATAAGCCAGTGATTTTTTGGAATTTGAATGAAAAGCTAACATAAAAATTGGTACATAAGAGGCTCACATATGATCAATCTCATCCCTAATTTATACATCCCTTCAAGAAATCCGCTCCGAACCCTACTAATATGTTAGTCGCACCTATGATCGATCTCATCCCTTCGCACAAAATTAAAACAAACCTGCCCCAAACACCAACCCTAATATATTTTTTTGAGGGGGTAAATATGTAAATTACAGCTAGGTCATTTGATGCTTTTATATATCTAAATCATTGTACCTGGGCTGTGAGTTAGATGCAAAGTTTGGGCCGGGCTTCGTCTACATGGACCCGACCCATACCAACCCATATATATTCCCTCAATGTGCGGGTCGCACGTGCACTTTTCTTCCAAAAGAAGCAATGATATCACCTCCCCCTTTGTGTTGGCCTAAGCGCCCAGAGCGCGGAGCCCAGAGCGCGAGCAGGAGCAGCGAAACGCTAAGTTTTAAAATAATTATATATCCGGAGCGCCTCTGGAGCACTTATACAACATAGTGCTTGTAGGTTTTTAAACAATTAACTAATGGGTACATATATATCTTATCAATATATTCAAGTATCAAAAATAGAGAAAAAAATTAACTTTGCAATTTGATCACATAAAATAGACAATAATTAATAAGTCAAAACAATTTTCTTCGTTCAAAAGATTAATATTAAGCTTACAGAAAAAGAAAATGCACAAAAAACCGAAATTTTTCACGGTTCGCTCCATATTCGGTTGAACCACGCTCTGAAGATGGTCGAACAGAGCTCCGAAAATTATCGAACCGCGCTCCAAAGACGGATCTGCTCAGAAAGCACCAATCTGCATTTTCGAAGAGAGATCGAGAGGGCTGAGAGAAGGTTCCGAGCACTAAGGTGTGGGCATTTGAAGTGTTGGAATTCGCCATTTTCCCACGTGCCCACGTCATGCTGACCAAAGCATAAAGACCAAGGTAAAAATCAAAACAAATAATGAAATGGTTCCTTGTAAGAACCGGCTCAACAAAGCTCTAGCACGCATGGCGAGGGAATTGTGCGGGTTTATGTGGATATATGATCGTTGATGTGATCTCAATCAATTATAAAATCTGGTAAGTGTATGGATGTCTATGAATAAATAATTATAAATAAAAGTCGAACCTACAAGAAGAAAACTTTAAAGTTAAGAAAGATGATGTCACAAGTATTTAAAAATATAGAGAATTAACTAAAGTAATGAGATAATGAGATAAGGAAATCAATGATAATGAAATTGATCAAGGCATAAGAATCCATTAAGCAATCCAAAACCACTTTCTTATTTAAAGCAATTGTTTGATCGGATTTCTACTTCGGATCTGGATCCAATTAAGTCGCCCAAATCCGGATGATAAAACTTTAAAAACCAATTTCTTGAAATAAATTTATTTTTTTCTATAATATTCATCAAATACGCAAGACATTATTCCCTTCATAAAATTGCTAGAGTTACATAAGCATTACCCACAACTCTAACCATAGACCATCAAAGAGAATAAAACCCAAAGCGTGATCTATAAAAAATAAACATGGATATTCAAATGCCTACTCTAGCATTAAGAAATACAATATGGAACGTATCGATGGGTACAAAGACAAGCCTACTAAAAGCACTAGATTAGAACATCAGTAACTCAATCAAACAAGCATTAACAAAAAGAAAGGGTTAGGAATACTTAACTTCTTCCTTTGCCTCGATCGCAAATCTAACCAGCCATTGCACAAGAGAAACTGATTTTTTCATTGATAGCATGTCTTTAGTACAAAGCTTCTACTCCTTCCTAGATCAATGTCTTGCTTGAACAAGGCCCAAAGCTACATTTCTTACAAAAAAATGATTTAAGTGCTTAGAACTAAAAAAACCTAGAATTAGAAAGGAGGAGAGATGAAGAGGGGAGAGAGGAGAGTGGTGGTGGTGGACGTCCCACCCTAAGGGAGGAGAAGGAACAAACGTCCCCTATGGAGAAATCCCTATTTATTATTTTTTTTTTCTGTTTTGTGGCTCGAGTTGTTTCTATCTTGCACTCTTTGACTTGGCTAGGCTTGACTTCTTTGTTGCACAGATCTTCCAGCAATGGGCCCCATCAGAGATCTCCTCATGTAGTGTTGAGATGAGTCATCAATAGTGTAGATTTGTTTGCAATCCCACCTGAGAATGTATATGAAAATTCATGGGCCCATAACTTAGTCAATTTAGCTCCTATTTGCATGATCTTGGGCTCCACGGACATCTTCTCTGATTAAGATTTCCAATAGTAGGTAAATCTCATCGATCCAATGGTCATGTTGAAAGTTATCGTCATTTTACGATAGGCTGTCCTGAGAAAAACGTGATTGACTCTTGAATTTTTATTTGCAATGAACTCTATCTCTTTGGCTGAGTCAAATCGTTGTAGGAGAGCTTTCCAACTAAGACTTTATCTCTGATTTTATCTAGAAATCTCCTTCCTTAGTTTGAGATCTGAATCTTGGTAAGAGAGGAGTGAGATTTTTAATTCTTGAGAACTGGAGATAGAATTGTCTTAACTTGTGTAGCAGCTGCGGAACCCACTCCATCATTGGACGTGCGTGGGGATTCATGTCTAGTGTGGGGTTTGGTTGGCCTCTTTTCTTTCTTTCCTTCGTGTTCTTTTCTTCTTTAAATTTCTCTTTATGGGGTACCCTTGCATGACAATTGCTACATAGGGAAATAACTATAGCACTAGCAATGAATAAAATAAATGTGCTACGCATGGGGCCTAACTAATGCGATTTATGCTTAATGAATCAATACAGTGAGACCACAGTACTTAGAGTCTAATTGGTGGAACCCAAGGATGATGCAAACTATCAACTTTTTAAATTCAAGCAAGATTAATGGTCTTTTTACTAATTTTGACTGAAATTCCGAATTTATGCATGAAATTATGATGCAATTTATCATAATTAAATCCACAAATGCACATTAAATGACGCCATTTTTTACCCAATTTTGTGGACTTATCATGAGTACTTATTTAAAAAAAAACTATAAAAAAAATGAAATTTGATTCATTTTCATTAGTATTTATTGGAGTCCTTCAGACCGTCTAAGGGCAGGTTGATGATTGCTTGCTTGAGCTATGGAGATTTATAATTCTTCATATGCTTGGAATCATTTTTAGCTTTTCTCCTTGCAAGAGAAATATTCTTGTTTAGATTATTTACTAATCTCCTAAATGTTGTATTCTATATGGAGTTTTAAAATCCCATTTAAAAAGTTGAAAATATGAAATTCCCATATATAACTTAAAGTGACATTTGATTAGGCTGGGTATTTGGAATTTTACCAATTAACATAAATCCAAAGTTCTCACCACCTATATTCATATTGATAAGGTAGGATTTCTCAACACTCTTGGATCAAGAGCATGATGCTATATCTTTCTAATAAACTCCCTTAATGTTCTAAAGATTTAAGAAAGAAATCGAAAGAAAAAAAGAAAGACTTTACATCAAAGCTCTCTGCTAAAGTTGAATGTCATTATGTGTTTTCTGTATATTAATTCTAAAGTTATCTGGCTACATGCTTACTTAAAGAATATAATGTTTGGTTTTTAGCAGCTGCTTGCCTCTATGCTCACGGTAAAAGACTGTATGAATCTTGGTAGATTCATAATTTTATAAATGGATGGAGTACATTGTAGTAGATTGTCATTTTATTTGCGAATTATGAAACTAACTAGAACTATTACAGTTCCCTTTATATCATTCCTAAATGTTTAGTAACACCATGTCTCTTGATAATCATGACTTCTTCATGCATAAATATGATGCTCTTTGATAAGTCACATCAATTTGAGGAAACTACGAACAAAGTGTTGTGATCGTGTGTGCGGAAGCATGCGATCAACAAGCAAACAAATCAAGCCACATGAAAACACAGAGTTACGTGGTTTGGTGATTTCACACCTACGTCCACGGACAAAAGCTCGTCTCCTTCTTTTCCACTAATCAGAGTTTTTCCCATCATAGGGTTACAACAAAAAGAGATAATATATAGTTTTTAACAAAGACCAAATTATCCCTCAACCCTAATACAAAAGAATGGGCCTACAAAACGAGCCAAAAACCCATAAACCCAACAAATCTCCACCTTGGCGAGATTTGCAGGTCACAAACATTTTCCACCTTGGCATGCAATCACACGCCTCCAAATGCGCCTATGGGCGCCATACACCCGAAAGTGTTCAAACTCGTAGGATATTGATCAAGTCCAAGCAATGCTTAAACTTGACCCCAGTCACCACCTTAGTCAGCATATCTGCGGGATTATCAGCAGTCGCAATCTTCTGAAGAAGTACATCTCCCTCGTCAACAATCTCCCGCACAAAATGATACCGCACGTTGATGTGTTTCGTACGTGAATGATGAACCTGATCTTTTGCCAAACAAATGGCACTCTGACTATCACAATGAACTTTCATGTGCTTCTGAAAGATCCCCATGTCATCAAACAAACCTTGAAGCCAAATGGCCTCCTTAATGGCCTCTGTCACCGCCATGTACTCCGCCTCAGTAGTCGACAAAGCAACTGTAGATTGTAATGTTGACCTCCAACTCACCGATCCCCTTGCAAGTGTGAACACATAACCTGTAGTAGACCGGCGCTTATCCAAATCACCAGCGTAATCGGAATCTACATATCCAACCACATGCTGACTAATACTATCATCCCGCTGAAACACCAAACCAACATCCACGGTACCCAGAATATACCGTAAGATCCATTTCACCGCTTGCCAGTGCCCTTTTCCTGGATCATGCATATATCTGCTTACTATACTGACAGTCTATGAAATGTCGGGTCTCGTACACACCATCGCATACATCAAACTACCAACAACACTCTGATAAGGAACCTGAGCCATGTACTGACGCTCATCATCTGTGCTAGGAGACATAGCAGCACTAAGGTTGAAGTGAGAAGCAAGAGGTGTACTTACCGGTTTTGTTTTTGCATCCATACCAAAACGCTGTAGTATCTTTTTCAAATACTGTTTCTGCGACAGACAAACCTTGCCTTGCACCCTGTCTCTTTGAATTTCCATACCAAGTATCTTCTTGGCTTCCCCCAGATCCTTCATTTCAAATTCAATACTCATTTGAGTCTTCAATTTGTCAATCTCCACCTTGCTCTTAGAAGCTATAAGCATATCATCGACATATAAGAGCAAGTAAATGAAGTTTCCATTCCATAGTTCGCGATAGTAGACACAATGATCAAAAGAGCTCCGGGTGTACTTCTGCCCAACCATAAACTTATCAAATTGTTTGTACCACTGTCTCGGAGATTGTTTCAAACCATACAATGATTTTTTCAGTTTACATGCCAAATGATCTTTACCGGCAACCTTATACCCATCTGGTTGGGTCATGTAGATCTCCTCATTCAAGTCACTATGCAAAAATGCAGTTTTAACATCAAGTTGCACTAACTCAAGATCAAACTGTGCAACCAAGGCTAAAAAAATACGAATAGAAGAATGCTTCACAACGGGAGAAAATACCTCATTGTAGTCAATGCCTTCCTTTTGTGTGTAGCCTTTAGCCACCAATCTAGCCTTGTACCTGACACTATCATTTCCTTGAGATCCTTCTTTCATAGTGTAGACCCATTTGCAGCCAATTGCTTTCTTCCCCTTAGGTAGCTGTACCAGCTCCCAAGTGTCATTCTTATGAAGTGATTTCATTTCCTCACCCATTGCATTCTGCCACTCTACACTTTCTGAATGCCTCTTTGCTTCTTTGTAGCTGGTAGGAACAGATTCTTCAACCATTGGAAGTGCATATGCCACCATGTCAGTGAACCGTTTAGGTTTTCGAATATTCCTTTTTGGTCTACTGGCTTGATGGAACGCGCTCCGAGGCGCCGTGGGGCGGCTACCGGGGTCGGCGGAACGTGGGAGTCCGTCGGGTCCGGCCCTTTCGCGCCCTGGCGGGCCTGAAGCGTGCATCAACATTTCTTTTATGTGGGTGTGCCAGATTTTCTATTTTACTTGGAATTGCAAGTAGTAATCCGGAGATCAACCTTCGCAAGTAAAAAGGAAATCAACTTCTTTCAAGTTTTCCATTGCACAAATATTTAAGAAAAGAGACATTTTCTTGGTTTGCCGTGAAAGGCGATTTTGTTTGGCATTTATAGCCGATTTTGGCGTTTATAGCCGATTTACAATTCTTATCAATAATGAAGGACAAGAGTTGTGATTTTTGTCTCTTTAGAAAAATACAAACTACAATGAAAAGCAAGAAAAGGAAGATCTAACTTTTCAGGAGATTGTGGGGGACTCGTTCAGATTGACGGTCGCAAGCCATGTGTGGGCTTCGCCATCATCCATGCAGATGAGAACAGAAGATGCTCTTGATTCGCTTGGCTTGGCTATAACCTCAGGTTTTTAGAGGACAAAGACCAAGAGAAGGTCCTATGTCCAATAAAAAGCTAAGTAGACGGGCTGAAAAGCCACGTCTAAGCCATTGGAGGCAGCAGGAGAAGGCAAGGACCTTGGGGGGGGTGCCCCCCAAGGGACTTTTGTCACCTTGTAGTGGTGGCCGGTGCAGAACTTCAGCAGAGTTTTTCTCTCTTTTTTTCTTTCTCTGGATACGAGATCTGGATTCTTTCCGATCGATCGATCTCGATTTTCTCATCCCTTTCTGATCTTTTTTCTCCGATCCTGATTTCAATGGAATGCTCTCCTATTTATAGGCTTTTGGTAGCCATTTAGGAGAGTTTATGAGCTTTAATGGCTTTAATGGGAGGAGTTACAAGATTTATTTCTTGATTTTGTAACTCCTTTTTCCTTGAATATGATTGGCCGATGGAGATTAAGGGCTTTTAATCACCTTAATTACCATAATGGGAGGAGTTTCATGGTTTAAATGCCATGAATCAATTGACTTGTAACTCCCAAATGCTTGCTTCTGATTGGGCCGTCCAAAGAAATGAATTAATGACTATAATAAAGCTAGTCAATTAACCACATTAATTGGTCGCCGAGCAGTCGAAGAGTCGCGGGCCGTGCAGTGTCTTCTGGAATTCTTCTGGCGATGATCATCGATGGATCTTCATGCTGATCGACATCGGATGAACATGTAACTTCAGACATTGATAACTAAGAGCGGGCCGGTGACATCTGTCTTGTCGATTTCTCGATCGGTCGGACAGAAAGAGCACTTTTTTTGGTCGACCGGTTGGCGATCTTGGAGCGATCAATGATGATTTTATGCTTTTGGAGGTTGACCCGTGATTTTGACGGATGTCGGAGGATATGAGTCAATTTCAAGCACTAAAAATCACATTTTCAGGAAACCACAGGGGCCAAAGTGCGCGAAACGCGAAAAAAGACGGAAAGACGGGTCACCGGCGGAAAATCCGGTGACCCGGACTTCCATGGTCGCCGGCGACCATGGGCCATGGTCGCAGGGGCCTGCGACCTTGGGGGAATTTTTCCCTTCGGAGCCCGTTTTGCGGTCGTTTTGAGGTCTTTTTCGTCGCCATTTTCTTCTGTATTTTTCCTGACATTTCTTCTCATTTATTGGCTTGATTTCCCTGTAGAAAACCTGATGAGAATCCTTGTATTTTTAGAGTGCAAAGTTTCCAATTTTCCGGGAAAGCCGAAGACTTTGTCGCGTAGAGCTGCTGATTTTCCGCCAGAAGTTGAAACTTGGTCAAACGATGTCGGAATGACCTGAAATTTGAGGTGAAGCCTCCTGAGTAATAAATAAGACCAACCATAGGCTTTCGTTTGAGTTTTAAAGCCGTTTGGGGTCCCGTCGATGCTTCACTTGATTTTGCTGAGGGGAAAATGCCGAGCTTTGATATGTGGCCAAACGATGTCCGATTGACCTGAAATTTGACGGGGAACCTATTGGAGTCATTTTGAGATGATCCACAGGCTCTGTCTTGGAAACCATGGTCCCGGGGAGCTCCGCCGCCGGTAGGCTTGATTTTCTTTCGGAGCGTCGAAACCTGGTCAAACGTTGTCGGAATGACCTGAAATTCGATGTGCAGCCTTTTGGAAGCATGTTGAAGCCACTCATGCACTTGGTTTGATGAGCGAAGGCTTCGGTTGTTCCCACCGCCGGGAGGCTTGATTTTGCTGCTCGAGCATTGATGGAGGGTCAAACGTTGTCGGTTTGACTTGAAATTTGACATGGAGCCCTTTTGAGACATGCCGGAGTCATCCGTAGGCTCTGATCGAAGTTTTGACGTCTCCGATGATGTCGCCGCCGGGAGCGCCATTTTAGTTGTCGGAGAAGCGAAGTTAGGCCAAATGATTCTGAAATGGCCCGAAACTTCATGTGTACTCTTCTCTTGGCTATCTTGAAGGATCTTGCAGTTTTTGTTTGATTCTGACAAGATTTAATTTTTTGGAGAAGTTGCATTGCCTATTTATGGCAGGTTGCGACTTCATGCAGCTTTCTTGATGTTGAAGAGGCAAAGTGACATTTTTGGTGTCAACAAATGCCCCCTCGAGGTACAGCGACGAGTTGCTTGACTTTTGTAGTCGATGTGCCTCGAAGAGATTTTTTGAAGGAGAGCTTGTGTCTTGACCAAGAGTCTTTGAGCAATGTTTCCTTTGGTAGAGTAGCCTTTGAGCTTCTAGGGGAAGTTTATGGTAGTGAGGGGAATCACACACCATCTCGAGGCAAAGTTTTGAAGATGACATCAGGGATGTGGATTTGGGTTTCTGTTTTTGATCTTGTGACCTAACCAGCTATATATGGCAGGTTAGCTGGTCAGGGGATCGGGTTTTGGTTTTGATCTTGTGACCTAACAAGTTGTATGTGGCAAGTTAGGGGATCAGGATTTGGTTTTTGGCTTTGGTCTTGTGACCTAACAAGCTGTATGTGGCAAGTTAGGGGACCAGGATTTGGTTTTTGGTCACTCTTTGGGACTGTGTGGGTCCATTGGAGTGGTTTGGATTTTTTTGTGGAATGTCAATTTCAAGATTTTGGCTCAATTTGGTTTATGAGGCTGGATGGTTTGATTTTTGGAAGCTCATGGGGCTTGGGATTTTTTTGTATGGTTCAATCAACTCAGAAGAGGCATGGAACCATTTTTGTATGCTCTTGGTAAGAGGGATTTTTTCTGACTAAAAGCCCATTTTTTTTTTAGTGCCTAGGTGGTCAAACCTGGCTCATATGGGCTAACCCATGGGACCTTAAGCTTTTTAGGATGGCTTAGATCTCATGTGGGGTCATTTTTGTAAAGAATATCTAAAGATATCTCATTTGGATAGAGAATATCTAAAAATATCTTCATGGGAGAGAATCTCTCATATTCCCTTAATTTGGGAGAGAATATCTCAAGGTATCTTCTTTTTTTTTTTTTTTTTTTTTTTTTTTGGAAAGAATCTTCAATATCCTATTTTGTAGGAGAGAATCTCTCATTGATTGATTTTGGGATAAAATCTCTCAAAGACATCTTTCTTTTTGGCAAAAAATCTTTCTAATTCCTTCTCTTTTGGTAAGGTTACTAATTAGTAACACTTACCTTTCTTCTTTGTTTCCTTCTTTGATTTGCTCTCTCCTATAAAAGCAAATGAAGGTAGGATCTCTTGCTCTTATTGCTTTCTTTTGCAACAATCTCAAGAGAGCTCCAAGACCAAGAGTTCTTCTTCTTCAAGGATCTTCAAGCTTTTTCCTTCTTCTTCTCCATCAATGGCTTCAAGTAAGTTTTCTCTCTTTTTCTTTCAAGAAAACTCCATGTAGAAAATAGGATGGAAAAAAAGTGTCTTCTCTTTTTTTTTTCTTTCTTCTTTTTTTTTTCTTTTTTTTTTCTTTCTATTCTTCTTCTCTTTTTTTTTTCTTTTCTTTTCCACGTGATTTCTGTTTTTTTTTTTTTTCACGTGTGTCTCTTTTCTCTTTTTTTTTTTTTTTGTGGGCCGTACGGACAGATCCGTACGGATCTGGTCCGTACGGCCACGTGGCCTGATTTTTTTTTTTTTTCTCCCTTTTTTTGAAAGTTTCTTTTTTTTTCTTTTCTTTCTCCCTCTTTTTTTTTTTGAGAAAGTTTCTTTTTTTTTCTTTTCTTTCTCCCTCTTTTTTTGAGAAAGTTTCTCTTTTTTTTTTTTTTTTTAGTTCATCATGATAATGCGTTTTTATGCAAATCTAGATGTTCATGCATGTACTTTTTGTAGATTGAGCATGATAGCATACCTGAAAATCTTTGCAAATTTGGGAATTTGGAGCTCGCAGCGATGTTGAGCCCTTCTTGATTTTGCGGAGATTTTGAGGTTTCGAAAGTTTGGAGTTTCGGAGCCCGCAGCAATGTTGGGCCCATCTTCAAACTTTCTATTTCCGTCGGGGTATTTCCTTTTTCTTTGGAATTGCCCCGGAGTCATGCCAAAATTTCGCCAGATTTTTGGTGGGACAAAGTGACCCCTTATTTTTTTTTTTTAGCGAAATCCTGTCATTTTGATGACGATCTTTTTCTTTTCCAACCTTTGCAGGTGGTTCCTCCAGAACGAACAAGGGTAAAGAGCCTGCTACAAGCGTACCTCGTCGATCCGCCAGATCTTCTAATGTGGCCGTTCAGCAGGCCTGGGAGAAGGTATGATTCTTCCTTTTTCTTTTTCTGCTTCTTTCATGGGGCTTTCCATGTTCTGATTTGTTTTCTCACCCCGCTGCTGCTTTTTTTTTTTTTTTTTTAGCAGAGGATGAAGACTTGGCGATGCCTGAGGTTCCAACCGATGAGGCGGTGATGGAGCCGGTTATGGCATCTGAAGAAGAACCGAGGGACTCTGGAATGACTCCGGAATCTCCAATTGGTATAACTTCTTTCGCTTTCTCTTTTCTTTTTTTTTTTTTTGCCTGCGACTTGATTTGCTAACATTTTTCTTGTCAGCTGACTTGCCACAGGATTCCGATGACTTTGAACCATCAATGGACGCAAATGTTGATGATGCTTCCAATGAGTTCATGGAGGAAGAGAGTGTTCCGCCAGTCGTCGAAGAAGGTACTTTGTAGTGATGACCCTGATGGTTTTTTTTTTTTTTTTAACAGGATCATATTCATACCTTTTTGTGTTTCATTTGCAGGTTTTGAAGTGACAGAAGAGAGTCCATCGCTTTCTTCAGAACCAGAGCAAGGGATGCCAGAGGTCGATCCGGAGGTAGAGACCAGTTCTGACATGATTGAGGAGATGCCTCGTGTTGAGATTCCCTCTCCAGTGGCTCCAAGTGGAAAGAGTTCTTTTGTTACTATTCCAATGGGACATGACATGAGCAGCCGATCAACGGAGAAGGGTGAATCTTCATCCAGTTCGTCTCTTCAATTTACGAAGAAGGTGCTGGCTCGGGTTTTGAGTTCTTGGGTCAAGACTCTCCTTTCTGGACACTTGGAGGCAGGATTTGGCATGATCCCACATGTACAGGAGATTCTGACCGACACCGAAGAGGTTGGTCTGGATGTCACAGGTGCCAGGGCGATCGTTGATAGGATCATTGCACTGGGTGACAAGTGGTTTGAGACCATGGATTTCCCTGACGACCAATTCTTCAAGGAGATGTTCTTGGACCCTGCTGATAAGGCTAAGTCTGACCTGAATGAGGCTACACAGAGCAGGAAGCAGGTAGTCCGAGAGAAGAATAAGGAAGAGCTAGTCATCCTTGGATTAAAGCGCGATCTTGACATCCTTGATGGAGAGGTCGAAATGGCCAGGAAGCATCTCGAGCATTTGAAGGCACAAGTTGATGCTAAAAGGACTGCTATAACAGAGGCTCGTGACAGGGAGAGTACTCTGATTCGCAGGGTTGCAGATGCCGGTCAAGTTCTCGAGAGGAGGACTCTAGAAAATGAAAAATGGCAAACTGCTGGGGAAGAGCTTCCCGGTGTTAAAGAAGGGTTACGGCATTCGCCAGCATCTCATGGCAAGTTCCTGAAGAAGCGTGCCTTGGAAACTCTGACGGCTGATGCCAAAAGTTTGCTTGAGGAGCTGAAGCTTTGGCTGGAGACCATTTTTGGCTGAGCTCCTGATTTTTTGTAGCAGAAACTATTCTTCTTCTTTTTTTTTTTTTTGGTACCACATGTATTTTTTTGGTACCTTTTTTTTTTTGTAGTGCTTATGAATACTTTCTTTTTTTTTTTGGTACCGCATGTATTTTTTTGGTACTTTTCTTTTCTTTTTTTTTTGTTTTCCCTACGCTCACTCAAATCTTTTTGTGATGAAAGTAATTGCTAAATGGGATTTGATCAAAAGCTTTGTCATTTTGTGAAAATCTTTTGTCAAATAATTGTTTTGGCATGGGAGCCTGATTTTGGTTGTGGCGTGAAAGCCGCTTTTGAGATGGCATGGAAGCCGAAATTTTATGGCGTAAAAGTCAAAATTTGGGTTGGCATGGAAGCCGGTGTTTTTGTGGCATTTACAGCCAGTTTGGTGGCATTGATAGCCAATTTGTGGCATTTATAGCCGGTTTTGACATGAGAGTCAGGTTTTTTTTTGTGTGGCATCTATAGCCGATTTTTTTTGAAAACCAAGTTTTGTTTTGTTGGCGTGAAAGCCAATTTTTTGTGGCATTGATAGCCGGTTTGTGGCATTTATAGCCGGTTTTGACATGAGAGTCAGGTTTTTTTTTTTTTTGTGTGGCATTTATAGCCGATTTTTTTTTTAAATCCAAGTTTTGTTTTATTGGCATGAAAGCCGATTTTGGCGTTTATAGCCGGAAATTTTTGTTTTGGCATTTATAGCCAGATTTTGGCATTTATAGCCGAGTTTTGGTTTTCAAAATGCAGGTATCGACTAAATGTCGCCTCCCCGCTGAATGGTCTTGCAAGTATCGATGGAATGTCGCTTCCTTGCTCATTCGATTTTGCGAGTATTGATGGAATGTCACTTCCTCGCGGGTTAGGTTTTGCAAGTATCGATGGAATGTCGCTTCCTCGCGAATTGGGGTGCAAATATCGACTAAGCGTCGCTTCCCTGCTTTTCCCAAAACTTTTGGTTTTGCGGGTACTGACTTGATGTCGTTTCTCCGCGATTTTTGAAATTTGAGGTTTTCTCGAACCATTTGAAATTTGGGTTGTGGATATCAACTGAAATGTTGTGTCTCCACGATTTTAGGTTTTCTCGAACCTTTGGAATTTGGGTTGTGGATAGCAACTGGTGTGTTGTGTCTCCACGATTTTTGAAATTTGGGTTGTGGATATCAACTGGTTTGTTGCTTCTCCACGATTTTAGGTTTTCTCGAACCTTTGAAATTTGGGTTGTGGATATCAACTGATATGTTGCGTCTCCACGGTTTTTGGATTTTGCAAGTATCGACGAAATGTCGCTTCCCTGCGATTTTGGGTGCAAGTATCGATGGAATGTCGCATCCTTGCTTTTTTTCAAAATTTTTGTTTTGCGGGTACTGACTTTGATGTCGTTTCCCCACGATTTTTGAAAAACCATTTTTTTTTTGTTTAAAGACACGAGGGTCGTAAATTTTGACCTAGAACCATTTGGCGGTAAAAGGTATGGTGGACTAGGGTGGAAATCCCTGAATCCGGATTTTTGTTTCAAACCATGAATTTTGGTTCAAGGATCGAAAGTTTTGGTCAAGTCAGGGAGAGGCTCCTAAACTTGGATTTTTTTTGTTTTTGAACAATGAAATGATGAAAGTAAGCATTGTTTTTGAATCTCTAGAAATTTTGACATTTGATATGAAACTTCTAAAGAGAGTGGGTTTGACGAGCGAGTACCTGAGAACAGGTTTTGGCCATACAGGCATTGCTCTTACCCAGTTGGGTAAGTCTTCAAGGGTAGTACCGCTTCAAGAACTTGCCGTTGATAGGCAGCATACATCTGTCGCCTTCCATGTTTAGGAGGGCATATGCGCCGTTGGAGAAGACCTTGTCGATGACGTAGGGTCCCTCCCATTTTGGTTCAAATTTGCCTTTGGATTTGTGTGCGAAGACCATTGGTCTTTTTACCGCAAGAACCAAGTCACCCTTTTTGTAGGCGCGTTGCCTGACCTTTTTGTCAAAAGATCCTGCCATGCGTGCTTGGTAAAGTTCAATGCTTTGTAGAGCTTCGAGCCGCCTCTCATCGAGATTTTCCAGCTCATGAAGTCGTAATTTCGCATTGCTTTCTTGAGTCATGTCATTTTGTAGAGATACCCTCAGAGAAGGAATTTGTACCTCCAGAGGCACGACAGCTTCGCATCCATAGACCAAGGAGAATGGTGTGCTATGGGTTGGTCCTCGAACGGTGGTTCGATAGGCCCACAAAGCTTCAGACAGTTTGTCGCTCCAGTCTCTTTTGTGACTAGAGACCATTTTCTTGAGGATTTTGCAGAGTGTCTTGTTGAAGGCTTCTGCTAATCCGTTTGCTGCCGGATTATATGGAGTCGAAGGACAGCTTTGAATTTTGTATTTGTCGCAAAACCTGTAGAATCGATGATCCCGGAATTGTGGTCCGTTATCATGGACGAATCTCTTGGGTATGCCGAAACGACAAATGATGTTGGTGAGCAGGAACTGAAGAACTGATGAGGTCTTTATTTCGTTGAACGCAAATGCTTCTGACCACTTGGAGAAATAATCCGTAGCGGCGAAGATGAAGCGATGACCTTTGCTTGAAGGGGGAGAGATAGGACCTATGATGTCCATGCCCCATGCTTCAAAAGGCCACGAGATTGCTGTAGGATGCAGCCATTCCGGAGGCATGTGAATGTAATCTCCGTGAACTTGGCATAGCTGGCAGCGTTTAGCAAATTGCATTGCGTCGGGTACCATGGTAGGCCAGTAGTAACCCAACCTTTTGATTTGGTCGTAGAGCTTGGGACCAGCTTGATGAGCTCCACAAAGACCAACGTGAACTTCTTTGAGTGTTTCTTCAACTTCTTGTTGTGACAAGCAGCGTAGGAGTACTCCATTGAAGGATTTCCTGTAAAGGATTTTTGAAGGGATATCCAAATGAAAGTTTGGGGCTCGCCTTTGGATGCTTACCCGTTCTTTTGGATCTTCAGGTAGGATTCCGAACATAGTGTAATCAATGAACGGATCCCTCCAGTCGCCGATTGAAGTTTGAAGGATAGAGATCCGACTTCCAACCACTCGATGGCATTCAGCAACTGCTTGGTGTGTGTTAAGAGGAGGGAAGATCCTTCTCTCATTCACTGTAATTTGCATGTTTTTTCCTTCCTGGATCGCCATTGATGCGGCAAGTCCAGCCAGGGCATCTGCACGGATGTTTTCACCTCTACGAATGTGGGTGATGTGACAGATGTCAAACTTTTGCAGAAGCGATTGTGCCTTGTTGTAATAAGGCAGCAGATCAGGCTTCCTGACTTCATATTTCTGATTCATCTGGTTGACGATCAGTTGAGAGTCTCCAAAGACTTCCAGCATAGTGATACCGGATTCGATGGCGAGTTCCAATCCAAGGATCAGAGCTTGGTATTCAGCTGCATTGTTTGTGCATGGTTCCAATAGCGAGAAAGCATGTGGAATCATGTATTTGTCGGGGCTAACAAAGAGGATGCCAACTCCCGAGATCAGCTTTCTGTTTTCATTTGTCCTGGTTGCACCGTCAAAGTACATGTCCCAGGAGGCATTTGGTGAGGAGGTCTCCACGTTGTAGACGGGTTCGTCTGGGATATCATCTCTGAGTGGTGAATCTTTAGGCAATGAATGCTCTGCGAGGAAATCTGCTAGAGCTTGGCCTTTGATTGCTTTTTGTGGCACATACCTAATATCAAATTGTGATAGAAGGATGGACCATTTTGCCAGTCGGGCATTGAGAGAACCGGCCTTCGTGACAAGGACCTTCAAGAGGTTGATCCTCGAGACCAGGTAGACTGTGTTGGAGAGCAAGTAGTGACGTAGCTTTTGTACGGCGAACATCACTGCAAGGCATTCCTTTTCGACTGGGGAGTAACGATGCTCTGCACCTACTAGCATGCGGCTGAGGTAGTATAGAGCAGCTTCTTTTCCTTCATCATTTTCTTGTGCAAGAAGAGCGCCTACAGAATGATCAAGAGCTCTTGTGTACAGGATGAATGGTTTTCCAGTGGCCGGGGCAGCTAACACTGGAGGTTTGGTCAGGTATGACTTGATATCTTGAAATGCGGCTTCACAGTCGGCATCCCAGACAAAGTCCACACCCTTTTTCATCAATCGAGAGAATGGACGGCATTTCCCCGAAAGATTGGAGATGAGCCGTCTGATGTAGGCCAATCTCCCTTGAAGCCCTTTTAATTCTCTCAAGGTTCTTGGAGAGGGCATTTCTAGAATAGCCTTGACTTTTATGGGGTCAAGTTCTATTCCAGCTTTCCGAACAAGGAATCTGAGAAACTTACCCGACGAGACGCCGAAGAAGCATTTTAGAGGATTCATCCGCAGTTTGTGTTTGCGGAGTCGGAGGAAGACTTCCCGAAGATCTTTGAGATGGTCTTCTTTTCTTCTGCTTTTGACGGCGAGGTCATCAACGTAACATTCGACCGTCTTGTGCTGCATATCTTGGAATATTTTCATCATAGCCCTCTGATATGTGGCACCAGCATTTTTCAGACCAAATGGCATGACAGTGTAGCAATACACGCCAAATGGAGTCCGAAATGAAGTGTGCTTTTCATCTTCAGGATGCATCTTTATCTGATTGTAGCCAGAGAAGCCATCCATGAATGTCATTCGCTCGAATCCGCAGGTATTGTCAATCATCACCTCCGGTATGGGGAGCGGGAATTCATCTTTAGGGCAAGCGCCATTCAAGTCTCTATAGTCAATACAGACTCTGATCTGCCCATTCTTCTTTGTCACGGGGACAATGTTGGCCAACCACTCTGGATGTTGTTCCTCACGGATGAAGCCAACGCTTTTGAGTTTTTGAACTTCTTGTTCAATTTTATCCATCACATCTGGACGGAATCTTCTTTGGCCTTGTTTGTCAGGCTTGATGTCTTCTTGAAGATTGAGTTTGTGGACTGCTACTTTGGGGTCTAAACCAGGCATTTCAGCATAAGACCATGCAAAGCAATCAACGAACTCACGAAGAAAAGCGATATACTCGGGTAACTCATCATCCTTCATATTCTTGCTTATGAATACAGGACGTGGGTTATCAGGTGTTCCCAAGTTTATCTTTTGAACAGGATCTTCTGTCGGAAGGTTCGAAGGTGATTCCTCCACAATATTTTCGGAGGCTTCCAACTCAACGAAACCTTCTGGAGTTTCAACTGCATTACCAGACCAAGGCTCTGTTCCTTTCCATGGATTTTCTTGATTGGTGATCTCCTCAAGGCTTGCTATGAGATAGTCCCAATCGCCTGTTGAGTCTGGTATTTCTTTTGGAGACGAGGGTTCTTCTGGGTCAGGATGCCACAAGTCTGTATTATCGGACGATTCTTCTTTATCATCAGAGAAATCATACCAATTGGATGAGCTTCCTGGATCTTTGTCAGGTAACTCTTTAAAGAGATATCCAGGGAGATCGATGTCTTCATGGACTTGAGATGTTGAGGCTTGGTCGGTAAAACGACTTTTAAGCTTTTGTGTCAACTGTCTCAGAGGAATATCAGGATCATATCCTAACCCATATGAAGACTTTTCTACATGACCGTAGAGTCTCCAATCTTCCAGCTGCCTTTTGGTCAAGGCGGGCTCCAATGGCGTGAGAATACCGCGTCTTTCTCCCAAACCGACTGGGTTTTGAGCGTCATAGCCCATTTTCTTCATAATTGCTTGTGCCACAGGACTATATAGAGATAGCTGAGGCATACCTTCATTTTGGAAAGGTTCCAGCATGGAGTTTGATGAAGAAGCGTCCGATCTATGGAAGAAGATCGGCCTTTGCTTTGGTGATGTTGCCGGAACAACAAAGGTAGCAGACGTAGGATCTTCTAAATCAGCAGGTGTCTCCATCGGAGTGAGAGCAGGCTGAACTTGCTGAGTGTCAGCTTGGCTTGACGATGCATCGTCTTCTGGCTCTGAGTCCGAGTCTGTGTCTTGCATGATAGACACGAGAGAAACAACAAATTTGCCCCTAGACTTTTGTTTCGCCTTCTTCATTTTAGTCGTGATGACCAAAGGTTTTGAAGATTTGAGGGAGATGACGAAGGGAGATTGACTACTCTCTTCTAATTTGCCGGAGGGGTTGTTTTCTTCCGGTGATTTTTGAGGGGCCTTGCCTTTATCTTTCTGGAGATTTTCAGCAGGGGGTGCTATTTCCTCATTTTCTTCTTTTTCGCCTTCATACATTTGGGAGTCTGCGAAGTGGACTTCTTTACCTTTGAAGGGATTCCTGTCCGCAAAGACTCGATGTACCATGCCGTCGTCGCCGACGAACTTGATGCATTGATGTAGAGTTGAAGGAACAACACCATTCTCGTGTATCCAAGGACGTCCGAGAAGGATGTTGTAGCATGAGGGGGTTTTTATTGCATACACAGTGACCTCAGAGATAAGATCACCGATTTGCAATTTGAACCTAATTTTGCCGATAGGCCTTTGAGTGCTCCCATCGTATCCAAAGATAGATACAGATGTGTGGCTTAGCTTGCTGGGTGGGATGCCCAACTCTTCAAGAGCCGAAGTGGAGCAAGGTTGAGTGCAGAACCTGGGTCGATCTGAACTCTATGTATCGGCATTTCTTTGATGTACCCTGTGAAGTACAGGGGTCGGTTGTGCCTTGCTTCGCCAAGTAGGAGGTCTTCCTTAGTGAAGGCGATGGTTGCATTGGCTGCCTTTTGAACCGAGAGGCATTGGATGCATGATCCCTCAGTTTTCTTTTCTCCCTTTGAGGAAGTTTCAGAGTTTTTGACCCGGTAGTCCATTTCAATTTGGAGGACTCGCGGGGCATGTTTGTCGACATCCTCATTCAGTTTTTGTAATTCTGAGATGAGATTATCACGAGTGCGTGGAGACATTCGTAATAAATCCAGGATGTGAAGACGTGCAGGTATGTGTTTGAAGTGCTCAACCAAGTCATACTTGAAAGCCTCCTTAGGGCCTGCATGTTCATCATTGTTGCCACTGGGGGCGCTTACAACATCTTTTCCCGAAGGATTTACATAAGTAAAGGAAGATTGGTTGTAATTTTTGTGGTAGTCCCGGCCCGAACGGGTGCCTCTACCAACTTCGAGAGCTTCTTGAGAAGGATCTTTGTTTGGAAGATTGTCTTCAGGATCAAGAGGCTGTCGTTTTTCATCTACTGGGGATGTATCTGCAGCAGAGTTGCCATCCTCAGTGATTGTGTTGCACGGAGCATTTTCCGGGAGCAAGTCCTGAACAACATCCAGCAGCTTTTCTTCTGTGTTGACCCATCCATCATCCCAAGTTGGGTTTTCTTCGTGATGATGAGTCGGGAAGAGTGTGAGTTCTGAAGTCACAGTCTCAGGAGAAGAAACCTGAGAGGGTGTCATCTCTGTGAAAGTCACGTGAGACGAGGTAGCTCCAGAGGATACATTGCTAGGCGTCATCGGAGTATAGGTAATCTCATCAGACGACGCTTCAGAAGAGCTATAGTCCTGATATATTACATTACAGGAAGCTCTGATAGGAGATGTTGCCTGCTCGGAGTCAGACTCATCCTCGGATGTAAGAGGATCATCTATCCAGCAATGTTCTCCATTTTCAGGAGTTAAGGGTGGATGTACCTGATTATCTTCAGGGACTTCAGGCTCTGGGTTGCGAGGAGGCTCGTTAACGCGGTCTTGCTCTTGTTCTAGAGCGAGACTCTGCAAGATCCTTGCATATTCTTCAAGATCAGGCATGGGAGCCAAATCTTCTTCTTCGTCTGCTTTTTGTGGCTCAACATGGTTGATTTCCACTGGAGCAACGACGGGTGCTGGCTCAACAGCATTTTCTTGTACAGCCTCTTGGTCTTCCTCATCATCAGACCAGGATCCTTGTGGCTGTAAGGGGTTATACCAGATTACTGGCATAAGGTGAGTTTCAGGAACCCATTCTTCGTCGGAGAGATACTCTCCTGTTTCAAGAGATTCCTCCCACTCGCCGGTGTAGTCGGATTCGAATCCATCATCGGTGTCGCTGGACTCGTATCCATCAATGGAGAATCTAACAACCGAGTTGCAAGAGTATGATGCCCCCTGCATAGCTTCTTCTCCGAATCGAGGTGGCATGAAATCACTGAGAGTGAAGTTTCTTACCGCCTTTGAAGTCTCTGGAAGGGACGTTTCTGTTGCCCCGAGTGAAGTGGTAGAGGAGGCCTCTGCCTTTTCATGGACTTCTTGTTTTGGCTGGGTCTTCTCTTGCCGTTTGAGCCTAAGGAGATGTTTCCTAGCCTGCCTTCGCTGCCGAGCTGTTGGCTTTGTTTTGACGATCTCACAGTTTTCATCTTCCAGGAGATCGGGATGTACCCATATGGGTTGTCCGTCTGATGTCGGGCAAGGAACCAACACTTCGGATGTTTGAATTCTTTTTATCACCTTGAAGGAAGTAGTGATCTTCTTCTTCGGTGATTTTGGTGTTTGTCCACATGACACCATGTTGACGGAGGCAGTCCCATAGTTTTTGTCAAAGGTGATGACTCCGTTTTTCCACATCTCGTTTATCTTCTCTCTCACAACAAAGCATTGATTGAGAGGATGCGAGACCATCTGGTGGTATGGACAGTACCGAGGATCATTGGTTTTGCCAACGTCTCCAGGTCTTTTGGGCTCTGGCAAAATGAGTTTGCCATTTGCTAGGAGAGCCTCAAAGATTTCTTCAACGTCTTCATCGAACGGATATTTCTTTTCTACTCACTCTTTGAAGGCATCAGAGAGTTCAGGCCTTTTACCTGCAGTTTTGTTTTCAGCTTTCTTTGGCTGCTGAGGAGCTGACTTAGTCTGCACATTGAGAACCTCCTTTTTCTTTGGCTTTGAGGTTGTAACAGCAGTCGGCTCTTTCTTTGATGATTTCTGACTGTTGAGGTCTTTGATCACCATTTCAGCTTCCATGGAAGCTTCGAGGAGTTCCCCCAGGTTCTTTGATTTATTACCGATAATAATGGAGCGGATTTTAGCTCTCATATTGTTACGGCAGATGTCGACTAGCGACGCTTGTGGCAGTACATCTGAACATTTGTACGCCATTGCTTTCCACTTGTGAATGAAGTCGTATGTTGACTCATTCTCTCCTTGTTTTAGGCTGCAGAGTTGAGCCATAGTAACAGGATGATCCTCACCTTGGAAGTGGGTCAGGAAGCGTGTCTCTAGCATAGCCCAATTCTGGATGGAGTTCTCCGGCAGAGTGGAGTACCAATCGAAGGCCGTACCTTTTAGGGTACTTGCAAAGAGGCGAATCTTGAGTGCATCTTGATCCGCGATAGCTCCCGTCAAGATCTTGAAGTGGATGACGTGCTGTCTGGCTGATCCTTTCCCCGTATATGTTTGGAGAGTAGGATGCTTGAATTTTGTGGGGAACGGGACCGAGTCCATCCATAAAGGATATGGTGGCTTGATCCCATGTTCTTTGAGTATATCCTCTTCTTTAGCTTTGGCGAGGATACTGTCTATGTCCTTTTTGGTAAGGGCGCGTGACTCATTTTCTTCTCCATTTCCCTCGGTATTGCTATGATTCGGAGTTGGCTCATTGTTCACCTGATTTTGGACGACAAGGAGAAGGTTTTCCATCAGAGTTTCAATCCTCTGCTGGCCTTGTTCCAACTGCTGGATGCGTGTGAGCGCATCATCTCGAGGTGGATTCTGAGGTGGCGGCTCAGAACTTGTAGCCAAGACGTTCATCCCTCGGGATTCGAACGAAGAAATCGTCCTGGTGACCGAGCTGGGGCTCATTCTTTTTGATGAAGAGCTTGATGAAGGATTACTCTCCCGTCCTTGGCTGGAAGGGGCAGGAGATTCTTCGGGATGTCTTTGTGTCCTGGTGACGCTACGGGTCACCGGACGTCGGACATGGATTTTTGATGCTGACCTTTGGCGTCTTCTGGTTTTTCCAACCATATGGACGGCAGCAACCTGGTCGGGTCTTTCTTTTTCGACCCATTTGTGGGAGACTTGAAGTGTAGGAGGCTGGGTCCTTTGCTTCTCTAGTCTCTTTTGTCGATATGACGCACGGCGGCGTGCTCGACGAGCGATTTGAGCTTTGGTCAGCTCTGGCTGGGCTCTGACGATGAAGGATGTGCTCCCTCGGGCGCAGCAGCTGAACCTGTCTTCTTTGTAGCTAGGCAAGGACAGGATCCGGACCCGGTCCTTTGCCGGTTGCAGCGAAGCTTTGAATTTTTCAAGTTCGGCCCCTGTAGAGATACAGGGTCGAACCGAAGGAGTGTAGGCCTTAGCAGGTGCTTGTAGAGGCCTGGTGATGCGTGATCTGATTCTGGGCTTGTGGGAGCAAGCCGGTTCATGCTGGGTCGACTTGGGAGTCAGGTTGGAGATGGGTCTCTCCTCTTTCATGTAGGCAAGAGGGTAGAACTGGTTCTCCTTGAGTGGGGCCAGGTATGCTGGCTTGGTGGAGGTTTGAGACCTCCTTTGTTTTGGGGAAGGTCTTGGAGACCAAGTCTTAGGGTAGACCTGGTTGGTTGTTGGTCGAGGCTTCGCGGGGGTGCCGCGGGCTTCGGGCTTTTGGGCTTTCGCCTTTGGTATCACGAGAGTGACACGTTGAGAGGCGATCTTCTGCTTTTTGGCAGGCGCAGCTTGTTCTTCGGGAAGTGGGAATGGTCCCAGTGTCCCGAAGACGATGGTCCGGGGAGTCGAGGTCGACCCGGAGTTCAGAGAGTTGCCGAGGGAGTTGACGCTTCGGCAGCTGGCAGGGCGCTTGTAAGTGCGCTCGGTTTGCTTCTGTTGAAGCATGAGTTGGTGCTTGTTCTCATCGAAGATAATGGTTAAGGCTGCCATTGTTAGTTTCGAAAAAGTTCTGAAACAAGACCACATCCATTAGTAATCACAAGAATATAATGATCATAAATGGGAATTTCTATGGTTGTCTTTTCAAATCGCTCAAGGGATATGACCCAAGCGACATGAAGAAGGCAAAAAGCCATAGATGGTACAATTGTTCTGACAGCAAGTATGGTGAGCCCAGAATGAGCGTTCCAGTGACTGCTAGAAGCAATTGTAAACCTAAATTCGACTTATCGAGAAGCAGGGCTTGCTCGAGATAAGAAGAATATAAGGTAGGAGTTACAAATGTGCCGGTCACAAATACAGTAGACCCTGAAAGGGCGTACCAGTATTGCTAGGCACAAATGTTGGAGATCGCATCCATGAGATGGGATTCTTTGTTTTGAAATGTCAGAAATGGATTCGTCAAAGAGAGCAGGTGGCATTCCGATTCAAATACGGGCTCAACGATTTCCGCGAGCGCCAGTACTCAGAAGGGAAGAGACCACAATTTCTCGAATCTGAATCCAAAAGTGACGAGTTTTTTTTTTTTTGAAATGTCAAGATTGGTTCCATCAAGGAGAGCAAATGGTATTCTGATCTGAACACGGTCTCGGCGATTTCCGCGAGCGCCAGTGCTCAAAAAAGAAGAAACCAAAATTTCTCAGATCTGAAATCAAAAGTGACGAGTTTTTGGAGATTTTTTTTTTTGAAATGATTTTTTTTTTATTTTATTTTTTTTATTTTTTTTTTTAAAATATTTTTTTATTTTTTTTTATTTTATTTTTTTTTGAAAATTTTTGTTGTTTTTTTTTTAAGATTTTTTTTTAAAATCTTTTTTTTTTATTTTTTATTTTTTTTATTTTAATTTTTTTAAGATTTAAAGACGAGAGAGTACACATAGGCCTCCTAACCCGGTCTTATGAAACCTCAATTGATAGAATTGCCCCCAGGTAAGGGTAGGATTACTTAATGAACCCGTTTGGAGGACCCTTGCCTAGAACAGTCAAGCTGTCTCCACACTCTGGACAAGGCTTTTCTTGAATCAATCGTGATCAAAGAACGCAATTGGTTTAACCTTAGTGGTCTATGTCCTTCTTTATAAAAAATCCCAAATAGACTCATCGAAGAGAAACGATGGCCCAAAACCTTAGTCGAACGGGCTCAACATTTCTGCAAGCACCAAAGAACGATAGGATAGGATCAAAGCTTCTCAATTTTGAATTCAAACTAAGAAAACCAATTTTTTGATTTTTTTTTTTGAAATCTCTATTGAACTCATCGAAGAGAAACGATGGCCCAAAACCTTAGTCGAACGGGCTCAACATTTCTGCAAGCACCAAAGAACGATAGGATAGGATCAAAGTTTCTCAATTTTGAATTCAAACTAAGAAAACTGATTTTTTTTTTTTTTTTTGAAATCTCTAATGAACTCATCGAAGAGAAACGATGGTCCAAAACCTTAGTCGAACGGGCTCAACATTTCTGCAAGCACCAAAGAACGATAGGATAGGATCAAAGCTTCTCAATTTTGAATTCAAACTAAGAAAACCAATTTTTTTTTTAAAAGAGAAAGAATGGAAACAAACTTAAAGAAGTAGAAATTTCCAAAAAATCCCATCTCATTTTTTTTGGGTGCAAAATCCAACATAGGCCACCAGCTAGAAAGTAGCCAAGGAATCTGGAGAAGAAGTATAAGCATAGAGCAAAAATATGGTATGCAAATATTTCATTTCCAAGCACCGTGTTCTCAAATGAACGAGTCCCACCGGGTGTGCCAGTTTGATGGAACGCGCTCCGAGGTGCCGTGGGGCGGCTAGCGGGGTCGGCGGAACGTGGAAGTCCGTCGGGTCCGGCCCTTTCGCGCCCTGGCGGGCCTGAAGCGTGCATCAACATTTCTTTTATGTGGATGTGCCAGATTTTCTATTTTACTTGGAATTGCAAGTGGTAATCCGGAGATCAACCTTCGCAAGTAAAAAGGAAATCAACTTCTTTCAAGTTTTCCATTGCACAAATATTTAAGAAAAGAGACATTTTCTTGGTTTGCCGTGAAAGGCGATTTTGTTTGGCATTTATAGCCGATTTTGGCGTTTATAGCCGATTTACAATTCTTAATGAAAGACAAGAGTTGTGATTTTTGTCTCTTGAGAAAAATACAAACTACAATGAAAAGCAAGAAAAGGAAGATCTAACTTTTCAGGAGATTGTGGGGGACTCGTTCAGATTGACGGTCGCAAGCCATGTGTGGGCTTCGCCATCATCCATGCAGATGAGAACAGAAGATGCTCTTAATTCGCTTGGCTTGGCTATAACCTCAGGTTTTTAGAGGACAAAGACCAAGAGAAGGTCCTATGTCCAATAAAAAGCTAAGTAGACGGGCTGAAAAGCCACGTCTAAGCCATTGGAGGCAGCAGGAGAAGGCAAGGACCTTGGGGGGGGGGGGGGTGCCCCCCAAGGAACTTTTGTCACCTTGTAGTGGTGGCCGGTGCAGAACTTCAGCAGAGTTTTTCTCTCTTTTTTTCTTTCTCTGGATACGAGATCTGGATTCTTTCCGATCGATCGATCTCGATTTTCTCATTCCTTTCTGATCTTTTTTCTCCGATCCTGATTTCAATGGAATGCTCTCCTATTTATAGGCTTTTGGTAGCCATTTAGGAGAGTTTATGAGCTTTAATGGCTTTAATGGGAGGAGTTACAAGATTTATTTCTTGATTTTGTAACTCCTTTTTCCTTGAATCTGATTGGCCGATGGAGATTAAGGGCTTTTAATCACCTTAATTACCATAATGGGAGGAGTTTCATGGTTTAAATGCCATGAATCAATTGACTTGTAACTCCCAAATGCTTGCTTCTGATTGGGCCGTCCAAAGAAATGAATTAATGACTATAATAAAGCTAGTCAATTAACCACATTAATTGGTCGCCGAGCAGTCGAAGAGTCGCGGGCCGTGCAGTGTCTTCTGGAATTCTTCTGGCGATGATCATCGATGGATCTTCATGCTGATCGACATCGGATGAACATGTAACTTCAGACATTGATAGCTAAGAGCGGGCCGGTGACATCTGTCTTGTCGATTTCTCGATCGGTCGGACAGAAAGAGCACTTTTTTTGGTCGACCGGTTGGCGATCTTGGAGCGATCAATGATGATTTTATGCTTTTGGAGGTTGACCCGTGATTTTGACGGATGTCGGAGGATATGAGTCAATTTCAAGCACTAAAAATCACATTTTCAGGAAACCACAGGGGCCAAAGTGCGCGAAACGCGAAAAAAGACGGAAAAAACGGGTCACCGGCGGAAAATCCGGTGACCCGGACTTCCATGGTCGCCGGCGACCATGGGCCGGCGACCATGGGCCATGGTCGCAGGGGCCTGCGACCTTGGGGGAATTTTTCCCTTCGGAGCCCGTTTTGCGGTCGTTTTGAGGTCTTTTTCGTCGCTGTTTTCTTCTGTATATTTCCTGACATTTCTTCTCATTTATTGGCTTGATTTCCCTGTAGAAAACCTGATGAGAATCCTTGCATTTTTAGAGTGCAAAGTTTCCAATTTTCCGGGAAAGCCGAAGACTTTGTCGCGTAGAGCTGCTGATTTTCCGCCAGAAGTTGAAACTTGGTCAAACGATGTCGGAATGACCTGAAATTTGAGGTGAAGCCTCCTGAGTAATAAATAAGACCAACCATAGGCTTTTGTTTGAGTTTTAAAGCCGTTTGGGGTCCCGTCGATGCTTCACTTGATTTTGCTGAGGGGAAAATGCCGAGCTTTGATATGTGGCCAAACGATGTCCGATTGACCTGAAATTTGACGGGGAACCTATTGGAGTCATTTTGAGATGATCCACAGGCTCTGTCTTGGAAACCATGGTCCCGGGGAGCTCCGCCGCCGGTAGGCTTGATTTTCTTTCGGAGCGTCGAAACCTGGTCAAACGTTGTCGGAATGACCTGAAATTCGACGTGCAGCCTTTTGGAAGCATGTTGAAACCACTCATGCACTTGGTTTGATGAGCGAAGGCTTCGGTGGTTCCCGCCGCCGGGAGGCTTGATTTTGCTGCTCGAGCATTGATGGAGGGTCAAACGTTGTCGGTTTGACTTGAAATTTGACATGGAGCCCTTTTGAGACATGCCGGAGTCATCCGTAGGCTCTGATCGAAGTTTTGACGTCTCCGATGATGTCGCCGCCGGGAGCGCCATTTTAGTTGTCGGAGAAGCGAAGTTAGGCCAAATGATTCTGAAATGGCCCGAAACTTCATGTGTACTCTTCTCTTGGCTATCTTGAAGGATCTTGCAGTTTTTGTTTGATTCTGACAAGATTTGATTTTTTGGAGAAGTTGCATTGCCTATTTATGGCAGGTTGCGACTTCATGCAGCTTTCTTGATGTTGAAGAGGCAAAGTGACATTTTTGGTGTCAACAAACTGCAATAGAATCTGCTTGCTCTTGTAGAGGCTCTTGGGCTGGAGTCTCCTCCTCATCTGTATCATCATCCTCTGATTCAATTGGGATGACATCAAACTCCACCTGCTTCAATTTACCACTGCCTTTGCTCTCCTCCTGAGAGCCATTTGGCTTATTCTGTTTCCACATGGCAGCTTCATCAAAAGTCACATCTCTACTCAGAACAAGTTTCTTTGAAGCTGGACACCATAACCGGTATCCTTTCACACCACTGCTGAAACCCAAGAATATAGCTTTCTTGGCCCTTGGATCCAACTTATTCTCTGTGACATGAAAATAAGCAGGACAACCAAATATATGCAATTTATCATAATCAGTAGCGGGTTTTCCAGACCATACCTCAATGGGTGTTTTTCCATCAATCGTAGCAGAAGGTAACCTGTTGATGAGATGACATGCATATGCAACTGCCTCACCCCAAAACGTTTTGCCTAATCCAGAGTTAGACAACATACACCGAACTTTCTCCAATATAGTGCGGTTCATGCGTTCTGCCACCCCATTCTGTTGCGGTGTCCCACTAACTGTAAAATGCCTCACAATCCCTTCATCCTGACATACTTGCAAGAACGGATCAGACTTGTACTCACCCCCATTATCTGACCTGAGCCTTTTTATCTTTCTGCCGGTTTGTGTTTCAATCATTTTCTTCCACTTCAAGAACACATTCAAGACTTCATCCTTGTGCTTCATGATGTACACCCATACTCTTCTGGAGAAGTCATCAACGAATGTAATAAAGTAGTGCATACCCCCCAAAGATGCCACTTTGGTAGGACCCCATACATCCGAATGAACATAGTCTAATGTGCCTTGAGTGCGATGGATCGCTGTACCAAACTTCACTTTTGTCTGCTTGCCAAAAACACAATGTTCACAAAATCCCAACTTGCAGGTCTTTACACCTTGCAACAAGCCTTGCTTAACCAAACCTTGCAATGCTCTCTCCCCAGCATGCCCTAGACGCATGTGCCACAATCTAGTAGTGTCTGCAACCGTCTCATGTGAGCTATCAGATACTGTTGCTGCTCCACCTACAACTGTACTCCCTTACAAGAACTACAAATTACCTCTTCGGACACCCTTCATCAACACAAGTGCACCATAAACAACTTTTAGAACTCCACCTTCCATGGTAATCTTGAAGTCTTTGGAGTCTAAAGCACCCAATGAGATGAGATTCTTTTTCAAATCCGGTGCATACCGAACATCGGTCAAAACTCTAACTGCTCCATCATGCATTTTCAAACGGATTTTTCCTATCCTTTTTGTTTTGCAGGCACTATTATTGCCCATCAAAACTGTTCCACCATCCAACTCTTGAAAGCTGGAAAACCAATCCCTGTTGGGACACGTATAATAGATACAACCCGAGTCTAAAATCCACTCATCAGAATGGCATACCAATGAAGAAACAGTCAAATTAAATTCAGAATCATCATCCCCATTGTGTCCAATGTTTGCATCAGATTTATCTTTGTCCTTGTTTTTCAACTTTGGACAATCCTTTTTCCAATGCCCCTTTTCTGTGACAAAAGGCACATTCATCTTTTGCAGGTGGCTTTAATTTTCCTCTCGATTTAGAACGAGAGCTATTTCCAGATGTCCTATCATCTGATCTGCCTCTTACTGTCAATGCATCAGATGATGAATCCCTATGAGCATGTTTGTCCTTCTTTCGGTATTCATTATTCATCAAAGCAGCAGACACAACATCATATTTAACCTCGGTCTTCCCGTTGATCAAAGTGTGAGTAAAATGATCATAACTATCGGGAAGCGAATTCAGAAGAAGTAATGCCTTATCTTCATCATCAACTTTCACATCAATGTTCATTAAATCAGCAATAATTTTATTAAAATCATTGAGATGTTCAGTCATAGAAATACCTTGACGATACTCGAAGCGGAAAAGTTTCTTCTTCAAATAGATCTGATTCTCCAAGCTCTTGGTCATATACTTTTCCTCCAATTTTTGCCACAACTCTTTTGCAGAGGTTTCTCTCATCACTGAGTATTTCTGATCCTTCGCGAGACATAATCTGATGGTGCTACATGCCTGACGATTGATCTTCTACCATTCCTTATCTTCCATATCTGAGGGTTTATCCTCCAGAGAAATTTTCAACTCTTGTTGGCTTAGAACATCTCTAACCTCACATTGCCACATATCAAAGTTATTGGTACCATCAAATTTCTCGACTTCAAATTTTGCACTCGAGATAGTTCTCTTTGTCGATGATGAACTCGCCATTATTTTCTGTTTGCCAAATTATCAATCCACTTCGTTCAGATTGTAGATCTCGTCGATACGAATCCAACAAAAAAAAACGGAGCTCAATTCTGAGTCCGGTTGCCTCCGGAAAACACAAATCAATTCTGGCCGTCCAATTGGTCAAATCTATCTTGACCCTGCGGATGACGTCAGGATGACGTCAGCAGCTGCTGGTGCTGAGTTCTGCTGAACTGGGCCTCTAGGCTGGGCGGGTCAGACTTGACCTGGAATTGACCCAAAAACGACCCAGAGATCTGCTTCTACCGGGCTTCTTCTGCAAACGAGTCAGGCTCAACCTGAACTTGACCCGGACTACAGGCCCTCCTTCTTCTTCAAGTTTCTGCAACAGAAACCCAAATCTAGATGGAAAACCCACTTCCGGTCTTCTTCCTTCCTCACCCCGGCCACGACGACGGCAGCACGGGTCTGGCGACACGAGGCAACGGCGGCGGCGCTGATTCCGGCGAAGACGTCACGGCGAGGTGGGGCCCAACCGGAAAAACAAACAAAAATTAAAGTGCTGCTTCTCTGCAATTTTGTTTTCTCTCCCCCTCTGCTCACTCTTCCCTATGGTGATTGGTGGCCCACTCCGTATTCCGGATTCAATCTGGAAGACGCTGAGACAAATCTCCTCCCTGGAAACCGACTGCGACGAAGAACTCGTCTGCCCTGTTCGTTGCAACTTCACCGTTCCAGAGTTTCCGACGATCTGCAACAGAATGTGTGGGCCCACTGATCAACGATCAAAACAGCAATGGCTGGTCTGATCAGATTTCTCAGAAAATCTGGATCCCTGTCGAGAACAACTTCTGCGATGGGTTTTGTAGAACCAAAAAACGAGATCTAACCCGATCTGTCTGTCAATCGCCTACCACAACAATGCTCTGATACCAATTTGTTGTGATCGTGTGTGCGGAAGCGTGCGATCAACAAGCAAACAAATCAAGCCACATGAAAACACAGAGTTTCGTGGTTCGGTGATTTCACACCTACGTCCACAGACAAAAGCTCGTCTCTTTCTTTTCCACTAATCAGAGTTTTTCCCATCATAGGGTTACAACCAAAAGAGATAATATATAGTTTTTAACAAAGACCAAATTATCCCTCAACCCTAATACAAAAGAATGGGCCTACAAAACAAGCCAAAAACCCATAAACCCAACACAAAGTACCAACTCCAATATATCTGCAGCTAATGATATCTCTGTAAGATTAATTAGAAAAAATAAAATAGCTTAAGCTACAATTAGATAAATTTATATATAGGCTTGCGACGATATTCACCTTCTGCAGAGGATTTGGATATGAATTATTTCTTACACTCACAATATCAAAATTTCAGAAAACACTCTCTCTTGTGCAAGGATTTTATATTTTTATTCTTTCTTTTTTTTTTTTTTCTCGCAGACCATGTCACACAAAGTTCTTTTAGAAAGGAGATGAAAAGGAACAAGACTCCCTAACTTTTCTTTCCTCAAAGAAAAAAACCTTCCATGACTCAATTTATGTAATTTTTAGTAAAGTCCCCTTTTAGCTCAAACCCCAAATACCAAATCAATTTGCTAAAACTAAGGAAGAAAAACTATAGAAAGACTCTTTAGTAAAAATTTCTACAAGCCAAATATGTCTAATGTATTCCCCCAGACTCAACCCTGGTAGATTGTTATATCTTTTACTATATTATATATGACAATGTTAATCTAATTTATTACTAATATATTTATGAATATTGAATATAATAAGAATGAAATATATCATAATTTTATCGACGGATTCTACGCACCTGCATGGGAACTCCCATGCCCATGATTTCTCTTAGCCTCATGATGGCCCCTCTTTCTATTGATCTAAGGAATACATAAATAGACGGTGGCCCAAAGTTCACTACAAACAAAGTAATATCTGCCATTAGATTGATAAATATGTGAACGTTGAGATCAAGTATTTGATCATAGTCTCTTCGTTTTCATGCAAATTGATCCAACAATGAACATCACTCAAATGAAGTAAAATCTATTTGAGATCATATTTAGGGCAGGGGTTATGTTTTGAATGGCTTCAATCAATAAGTGGTGTGAATATGGATAAAACTAACCTGTTTGCATGAAAACTCCAATCCTTAGTTTTGCAAATGACCATTTTTTTCTAACATACATTATAATTTATAATACATTAAATACATTATATACTCAGGCGTATGGATATCCGTATCCAGATCCAGACCCGTTTATCAATTGGACCCGAAATGGGACTAGTACTAAATTCTATTATCAATTGAGTTGAGAGGGAAAAGGTCCATCCGGATTTTTTTTTTAAGCCAGGTACTTCAGGTGACAGGGTAATTGGAGGTCCATTGACATCCCAAATCCGGCCCCTCAAAAGCTTGATCCACCAGGGTCCGAAAATGGATCCGACCTGCATACTTCGAACCATATAGATATGTTGTTAGACCCCGTCCCGAGTTAATCAAGATTAACTCTAATTAATTGAAATTAATGCTAATTAATCACGTTTAATTAAGCTAAGATGGTTAATGACCAAATTAGATGAGATTAGTCTCAAATGATTGATTTAGACTTAATGAAGTGATAATGAATGAGGTTAAGGTAATTGAGTCGATTTTAGACTCAAACAAAGGAAAACAAGGACTTTTTCGTAAATACGAATTATCTTGTATTTCGTCGAATTCGGTCAGTCTTGATACCAACGTGTGTATCTCGAAGAGTACGTTAAATTCCGTAATGGGCGCGATTCCATTCGACGTGAATTGGATCGAATGAGTCTTCATTTGACTCGAATTAGAAATAAGAGAAAAGGAAGGGGGTGTATTGCATTAGTGGCTTATAAGGTCAATAAACTCAATGAGTTCATCCATTCAACTCAATCTCAGCACAAACCCTATGCTCATTCCTCTCTTCTTCTTCCATTTTTCCTCATTAAGCATCAAGATGGGAGCTTGCTTGTGTGATTGAAGGAGGTGCTAACTTCACCAACTTCATCTTCTTCACCTTCCCTTTTGGTTTCATTGGACTAAAAGCTTGAGAGAAAGTGCTAATCTCTCTTCACAAGAGCTACAAGTAAGTGTTTAGAGGTGTTTGTAGAACTTTCAAGTTGCATGGAGTAGTTAGAGTAGTGTTAGCATGAGTAGCTTCTAGAAATTCTATCTTTGTGGTTGGTTTTGGATTTTAGGTGAAGGAGGGTTTCATTTGGGGGTTTTCATGTCAAAAGCAAGCTAAACAAAGGGCTTTGAGTTAACTAACCTTCAACAAGGCACGTATAAGCATTGCTTGTGATTAGATGCTATTTGGTATAGTTTTCTATTGAGTTTGTTATGATTATGAACTCAGTCCTATTTGTTGTAAATTTAATTTTGTGTATGGGTTGATTGAATGGATTGAAAGATGTTATTTTGGAGATGGTATTTTAGAAGGGAATAGGAGGCTCCATGTATTGTGCAGGTTGAGAATGAATAGGAGTGAAATTGGCTTCAAAAAGTAGCATCAGGCTGCTATTTCGGAGGCCAAACAGCAAGGGGTCTCGCAATAACAAGCTCGAGTTGGCCCAGTGGGCCCAGCAATGGCAACTTCAAAATGTCATAACTTTTGAACCGTAGATCGGATTTTGGACTTCTACATATCATTGGAAAGCTCTTGAAACGTAGAATCTAATGGTCTACGTATCCTAGTGATTGGAAAACTTAAAAGTTGAGTCCAAACAAAGGTGTTTCTAATTGAATAAAAAAACTCATTTGATGAGTGTAAATAAGTCTATAAATCAGTCTAGAGACTATTTATAGTACAATTGAGGTTTATGAACTATAGAAGGAGTATTGATGAGTTTGAACTTTATTTCAGTATTGTGTGTTAATCTTTCAGTTGTACAAACCTTTATAGATGATAATTAAGGGGACTCTAATGCGCATTATATCTAATATGATGTTCATCGTAAATAACCGAGTGTTACACCTAAATGAATGGTTTGAATTATGAATAGTTTTGAATAGAGAAATTGAATTGAATATAGTTTATTAATTTGATTCGAGTTGAGTCTTGAGTCTGACACTACATAGTAATTACCTAAGCTCATTATTGAGCTGAAATGAAATAATGAAATGAATAATCAATGAACAATCCTACTGTAGTAGATGGTCTGGAGTGTTCTGAAGCTCCGTGGTAATGCTTGTGATTTCTGATCCAGACAATGGTAAATCCCACACATTATGGACTGAAAAGTCACTCAATGAAAAGCCACCTAATAATGAGTACTCACTGTAAATCAATGAAATGAAGGAATGTAAATGAATGAACATGAGTGAATGCTTCCTTTTGGAAGAATTGAAATGAAATGATACTGTTGTAGTTGCCAATCTAGTTCTTGTTATTATTGGATTCCAATGGTATAGGTTGTTGTATTAATTAGAATGGTTTAGAATTGATACTTGATTATAGAATTGTTTAATTGTTAAATTAAACAGAACTATTGTGGAAAATAACATGTACAATCATAGCTTGTATAGACATTGTTGAACCGTCGTGTTCATAGTGTTATTAATGACATTACGGCACAGTTGCCCGTACCGGTCCTGCAGAGGCCGCACCGCCTGCAGAGGAGGACAATCCGATTCTTTCAAGAGGATTGATAGAATGGACGTGAATTGAATATCCATTGATATCGATATCCGAGTGCGAGAACATGGATAGAAACTTTTTTAAGGAAATTATTTTGGGAACATTTTGGAAATACTTTTAGTATATGCATTTTGGAATTGTAAATAGTTGTCACCTGCATTGTACTTTAATATGCAGTGGTTGACTTGATTAGTAAATGAAATATGTATATTGAACTTACTATTGGGTAAAGAAATCGTACTGTTCTTTGTTTTCGTCAATGTATAAATATATTCCACAAAAATGTACATTTGACATGTGTGTATGTATGTTTATCCCTAGTGGATTCCGATTAACTTCGGTTAATCCAGGGTTTACGAGAGTAAGTATGGAGCAACGCGACCCATGTTTGGTCCAGGGTAATAGGATCTCAGGCCCGAGTCGTGACATACTTATTGTATGGTATCAGAGCCTAATTAAAAAGCTAAGTTGAAGAAACTTGTAACAGGCGTAGTGAAATCTAAGGACGAAGTGAGGGACGTTGCGTTAGGACATATCCAACTTAGGATTTGTGATTTACTGCTTTCGCTATATGTGGTATATATGTAATGGAAATGTTGAAATGTAATCTTACATTCCGTATTGTGTACAGCATGGCATCTAGATCGGGATTTGGAAACAATGACTTCGTAGAGGTTGTCCCACCTTCCCCTCCTACATATGATGCTAATGCTCGATTTGTTGCAATTCTGGAGCAACTAGCTAGAAGCAAGGAGCCGATCGCAAGGAGCCATGAAGCTCAATTGGGCATGCAAGCCCAAATGGCTTCCATGTTGCAAGTACAGGGCCAGATGCAGGCCCACCAGTCCAACAGCAACATAATGTTGAGACTCAAGTGGTATTATAGCATAAGGACAAGGACCCTCATACCATTTTCGAGCAGTTCCGCGAGAAAGGGGCCGCCGAATTCCATGGTGACGAAGATGTGATGCAGGCTGATGAATGGCTGGAACACATCGAAGATGTGTTTGATACTGTGATTTGCACTCACAAGCAAAGAGTGTTGCTTACCTCTACCATATTTAGAGAGCTAGCAAAAACATGGTGGAAAAGTGTTAAGGATGCCTTGAAGGCGATGCCAGCAAAGGGTATATGGGAGATTTTCAAGACTCAATTACAGAGGAAGTTTGTCCTAGAACATGTACAGCAGCAAAAGGAGGCAGAATTTCTGAGCTTGAAACAAGGTCAACTGACCGTGTCTGCTTATGTCCACACCTTCCTAAAGATATCCAAGTATGCTACCGACTTGGTAGATACTGAAGCCAAAAAAATCAAGCGATTTATCAATGGATTAAATCCGGAGTACAAAATGATCGTAGTGGCTGGTCAAAAGCCTACTACATTCGATGATGCCGTTGATAGGGCCTTCACAGTTGAGGAAATACACAGAGAGAAAATAGCTGCGAACATCAAGAGAAGTGGTGATTCATAGTTCAAGAAGGGATGACAGTTAAAGGACAAGAGGCAGAAGCAAAGACATGTTGCAAGGAATGAGGGGAACGAAAATAGGCCAGTTTGTGAGACTTGTAGCAAAGCTCACAGGACTGAGTCATGTTGGAGGAATACCAGAGCTTGCCTAGTCTATGGTTCCTTGGAACACAGGATGGCACAATGTCCAAGGGCAATGAGAGATAACAGAGCTCCATATCAGTAGCGTACTCGGGGACAAGCAGCACTTCCTGCTCCACCGCGATTGGCTTTACTCACTCCTCCTAGACAACAGCAACAACAACCTCATCGTCAAGGCCAGCAACGTCAATGGCAGAGACAACAGCCTAGACAGCAGCAGCAGCTCAATAGGCCATAGAGGGTTGGGATGGCTTACGCCGTCAATAGAGAGCAAGCTGATGTTGCAGCAAATGTGGTTGAAGGTACAATACTTGTAGATAATAGATCTGCCATTGCACTATTTGATCCAGGGTCTACACATTCATTTGTAGCATCTCCCTTTGCTTATGATATGCGAGACTGAATAATGCAATTGTCGTATGATTTTATTGTGGCCACTCCCTTAGGGAAAAGAGTAGTTTGTGAGTTGTGCATTCCCCAGTGCAATGTTAAGACTGGGGAAGTGTCAATGCCAACTGATCTGGTTGTGTTAAAAATAAATGATTTTGATGTAATCTTTGGTATGGATTGGCTTACGAAGTACATGGCTTGTTTAGACTGTTTCCGTAAAATCATCACCTTCTGAGTTGATGAAGCCAGAGCCAGTGTACTCTTTGTAGGAGTCCAAAAGAAATATGATACCAGGCTAGTTTCAGCACTCAAGGCCGAACGAATGATGCGCAGTGGTTGTGAGGGCTACATTGCATTCATCTCTGAGAAGAAGCCTGTACAGGAGTTAAGTAATATTCTTGTAGTCTGTGAATTCCCAGACGTATTCCCAAATGAAGTGTCACGTTTACCTCCAGTGAGAGAAATAAACTTCACAATAGAGCTTGTGCCCGATACTGCACCGATCTCTAAGGCACCGTATAGAATGGTACCATCAGAATTGTATAAATTAAAGAAACAGATACAAGATTTGCTTGATAAAAGTTTTATCAGACATAGTGTCTCACCATGGGGAGCACCTATATTATTTGTGAAGAAGAATGATGGCACCCTGCGAATGTGTATCGACTATAGGCAGAAAAATCAAGTAACCATCAAGAACAAGTATCCACTGCCTAGAATCGATGAGTCGTTTGATCAACTCCAGGGTGTAGTGTACTTTTTCAAGATTGATCTTCAATCTGGATATCATCAGATTTGAATTAAAGATCAAGATGTTCAAAAGACTACATCCCAGACTTGTTACGGTCACTATGAATTTCTAGTGATGCCTTTTGGTTTAACGATTGCACCTGTAGTGTTTATGGCTTTAATGAACAGAGTGTTTTCTTCGTATCTAGACCAGTTTGTCTTAGTCTTCATTGATGACATTCTAGTGTATTTAAAGACAAAACTGGAGCATTCACATCATTTGAGAACTGCCTTGCAAATACTGAGGGACAATCAGTTATATACAAAACTGGAGAAATGAGACTTTTGGTTGCAGCAGGTTGCATTTTTGGAACATATAATTACCGGAGAGGGATTAGCTGTGGATTCAACTAAGGTAGAAGCAATTACCAATTGGCGGAGTCCGAAGACTGTACCCGAGGTCCGAAGCTTCTTAGGGTTGGCTTGCTACTATAGAAGATTCGTAAAGGATTTCTCTAAAATAGTTGCTCCATTAACGAAACTGACTCGGAAGAATATTCCATTCCAATGGGATGATACATGTGAGTCTAGTTTTCAAACCTTGAAGTAGAAACTGATTTCAGCCCCAAAACCTAGCTTTTTGAACAGTGTGTTTGCTTTGTTATGTATTGTTCTTCAGCATTTTGACTTTAATTCTCCCATTTTCATCTTTCTCTTTTATATATTGTTCTTCAGCATGCACCCACACACTGTGTGTAAAAGGAAGGTTGCATGTCGCAGATGCAGTTCGTTACAGTTGAGAGAGAGAGAGAGAGAGAGAGAGCTATAAAATTAAGATTTGAGATTTATGATGAAAAAGAGTGAATGATGATGATAACAGGGAATTAAATTAGCACTACTCTATAAAATTAAGATTTGAGATTTATGATGAAAAAGAGTGAATGATGATGATAACAGGGAATTAAATTATCACTGCTCTAACTTCAATTAGATGAAAGAAGGAATTAGCAATACTCGAACTTCAATTAGATAAAAGAAGGAATTAGCAATACTCGAACTTCAATTAGATGAAAAGGAGTGAATGATGATGGCGACCAAAGTGGCTAATTACTGAACTGAAGATATGTCAACCATTCATTCACCATAGGATGCATATGGATTGTGGGGATAGTCAATAATTCACTGTGGCATTCTAGTTCTACCCTACAATGAACTAGTAATTTATATGGACTCTCTAAACGTGATCATGTCAGCAAGAAGTGGAATGAGTTGGGCTGGAAGACTATTGTAAACAACATTTATAGGCTCAGGCCAACCCATTTATTAATTGGATTGAGAATGTCACAAACCCAACTCGTCTCTGACCCACAGCTTGTAAAGGTCGGTCAAGGAATAGTGATCTGCGCCATTTTTTTTTTTCTCCTCCTCCCAACCCAACCTGTTTATACTCAGCGAACCCATTTGCCAAAAACAGTGGAGCATGTGAATTGCACCACGTACTTCAAAACTGCAACAAAACAGACCCACATTTGACCTGCAGATTTTATGGGTTGGATCTCGGTCAGGAAATCCTGACCAAACTTGTCACTGACTACCAAAATACCCGAAGGACCTAAGTTTAAAAAGGTTTGGGCCCTGGTCCATGGTTTCCATGCATGAGCATCACCTTATATCATGTATGTGCATATCTATACTAAGTTTCTTATTTAAGTATTTGGCTCTCCAATTGGGTGTGGGCTGGGTCATAAATCTAAAGCAATAACTTCAAATCAAATTGTAAAAGGAGAGCATCGAAATCAAGTATCATTAACATATCAGAAGCCATTCTACTTGACAAATGTAACGTCCCACATCGCCCATGAGACCGCCTGGAGACTGGGCTAAAAGTCAGGATCCTCGCCTATTGTAGCAAGAGGCCTTTTGGGACGCCGCGAGCCAACCCAGAAACAAAGCCGTGCGGGCCAAGGCCCAAAGCGGACAATATCGAGCTAGTGGGACGGGTCTGTGACAGAAACGGTATCAGAGCCGAGGGCGGCTCTCCTCTGAGTGGTGGGGATTGTAACGTCCCACATCGCCCATGAGACCGCCTGGAGAATGGGCTAAAAGTCAGGACCCCCGCCTATTGTAGTAAGAGGCCTTTTGGGACGCCTGCGGGCCAGCCCAGAAACAAAGCCGTGCGGGCCGAGGACCAAAGCAGACAATATCGAGCTAGTGGGACGGGTCTGTGACAACAAAACACATAGAACAACCAAACAAAGCTCATAGATCCAAATTTGCATACATAAGACAACAAACTACATAGATAGTGAAAGAGAGAGATTACATAGACTGGCCACGGAATTAGTACTTATATAAACCCGCACATACAGTACAATACAACCTTAGCACACACATACATGAAGAGAAACTCACCCATGTATTATTATTGTTATTATTGTTATTCCTATTAGTGCAATCTCAACAATCTAAGGTCAGTTGGATAAGAAAAGCAGGCGGTAGAAAAATGAAACGGAGTAAACTGTTTTTATGAAATTCAAGTTTCTACTATGGACAGTTTTCTCCGCTTGTTTTTTCCACCTGTTTTCTCCACATCCAAGCGACCCTAAATGTTTCTAACCTCGAAAACACTGTGACTTTTTACGACGATGTCATACAGATGGAAGGATTTCAAGTTATTGAAGTCCCTAGGGAGGGAGATGAGATCAACCTCAGATGGCTTGTGGTACTGAATGCGGTCAGGGTTGTCGTAGTAGCGCTCCCACCCAAGTGCGGTGAGCTTGCTATCGAGTGATGCATAGGACGTGATCACCTCGTCAGTGGGCCGGTGCACCAAGACCTTGCGCCGGGCATTGCTGTCGGATTCGTTCGCGCGGCGAATCACACCTTTGTCGAACACCCAGACTCCAGACATGCTGATCTCTTTGTTTTAGCTGTGAATGAAGTGAAGCAGTGGAAGTAGAAAGTTGGGAGTAGAAGAGAGTGTTTGAGGAATGTGATGAGGAGGAAGGGAGGGATGGAGACGTTTATATACTAGTGAACATGGGATCAAAAGAGAATAACATCTTTTGGGAGGGTGTTTAATTTCCTGGCACTTTCTTTTTTTATACATTGAAATGGCTGATGTGGGGCTCAGTTGAGAGAGAGGTAGGGTTTCTTTCAATGATGCTGTATGTGTCTTGCTGTGAGTACAAATCAACAGTCCCAGCCTATGCTGTTTCTGTTTTGTCCCCCTAAAACAACTCTTGGATGTTGTATTTTGGGAATTTAATTTACAGACAGCCAACTTTTTCTCTCTTTTTTTGACAATTACCAATTATTATTTTTCTTTTTTTTTTTTTTATAGATCATCATCATCATCAAAGTTTTTCCCAATTATATAGGGAAGGCTACATGTTTTCTATTTTTACATTCTGATCTATCCTGACCTAAAATTTTAGATAAATTGCACATATTCTAATATATATTTTTACTAAATTAATCCAAGTCTTTTTCGGCCTACCCCTTTTCCCTGGTGGGCGATCAACTTGTATAGCTAGGTGTTTCCTTATCAATGCAGTTGCTAGCCTGCATTAGACATGCCAAAACAATCTCTAATGATTTTTCCTAATTTTATCCCCTATTGTAACTGACGAATGCCAATAAGATTGAAGGAAGAATTCTACAAAAGGGTTATTAGACTATTTATGACATATGAAAGTGTTGGCTAATCAAAAAGTAATATATGCATAAAAAATAAGAATGGCCTCTTACCCCAGTGGTAAGAAGCATCAATTCTTACCTAGCTGTTTAGGGTTCGAATATGGATAACCACCTTCCCTCACCAGAGGGTTGGGTCCCAGCACCCCTAAGCTGTGTTAAAAAAAGAAAAAGAAAAAAGCATATTCACAAAATAGATGTAGAAGAGATGAAAATGCTAAGGAGGATGTGTAGTAAAAATAAAAAAGGATTCTATAAATGATCACATTTATAAATTTCAAAGCCAGTACACATGTTGAAAAAATTCATGCATTTTAAGGATGATATATGTTTGTAGAGAAATGATTAATTTATACAAGGTCTTTATCTGTAATTTTGTAAGATGACCGAGGTTTATTATAAATTTTTCTTCTTCTATTTATTGTCATTGTTACCAAATAAAGAAAAATAGAAGGATTACTTCTACTCTTTTAGGGCACTGACTCTAAAATAGGTTAGGATAACCCACATGTGGATTTTTCTCAAGCAGTGTAACACTGACCCAGAAAAAGATTGTCTTGGAAGAGAAACAAACAAAAAGGAAGGAAAGGGGTTTGCTGGAGATGCAAGAAACGAATTTTTTTTAGGTGTGGTCCTCATTGATTCACCATCTGCTCTCTAAAGTTGCAGACATAGCCACTGCCAAGCCTAAGGTTGCAACATTTCTTGTATGCCTTTAGGGTGTTCATATATCCAAATGTTACTGGCATGGAGATCATTGCCATGGCTCCTATGCTCCTCTTTGTCCCTGCTATTAGGTCCAAATGACACTGACATATGATAGCCGCATGATGGAAGTTATGGATAATGCTTTGCCTATTTTCATGGAATTCCTTGATCCATCAGGACCACTTTAAAGAATCCCTTCACTGTCTTATACTCTCAAGATCTTTGTTGCTTTTGATGTTTTTGTTTTCTAAGTTCTTTCTGGTTGTTGTACTTTTTATATGAAGTCCTCATTATAAGCCAGTGATTTTTTGGAATTTGAATGAAAAGCTAACATAAAAATTGGTACATAAGAGGCTCACATATGATCAATCTCATCCCTAGTTATACATCCCTGCAACAAATCCGCTCCGAACCCCACTAATATGTGAGTAGCACCTATGATCAATCTTATCCCTTCAAACAAACTTAACACAAACCCGCCCCAACCCCAACCCCAACCCCAATAATTTTTTCGAGGCGGCAAATATGCAAATTACAGCTAAGTCATTTGATCCTTTTATATATCTAAATCATTGTAGTTGGGTTGTGAGTTAGATGCCTAGTTTGGGGCGGGCTTCGTCCACATGGACCCGACCCATACCAACCCATATATATTCCCTCAATGTGATGATCGCATTTGCATTTTTCTTCCAAAAGAAGCAATGATATCACCTCCCCCTTTGTGTCGGCCTAAGTGCCCAGAGTGCGGAGCGGGAGCAAGAGCGGCGAAACGCTAAGTTTTAAAATAATTATATATCTGGAGCGTCTCTGGGGCACTTATACAACAACATGCTTGTGGGTTTATAAACAATTAAATACTGGGCACAAATATATCTTATCAATATATTCAAGTATCAAAAATAGAGAAAAAAAATTAACTTTGTAATTTGATCACATAAAATAGACAATAATTAATAAGTCCAAAGAATTTTCTTCGTTCAAAATATAAATATCAAGCTTAAAGAAAAAGAAAATGCACAAAAAATCGAAATTCTGCACTGTTCGCTTCATATTCGGTTCAACCGCGCTCTGAAGATGGTCGAACCGCACTTCGACGACGGATCTGCTTCAAAAGCGCTGATCTGCATTTTCGAAGAGGGATGGAGAGGGCTGAGAGAAGGTTCTAGGCACTAAGGTGTCAGCATTTGAAGTGTTGGAATTCGCCATTTTCTTATGTACCTAAGTCTTGCTTACCAGAGCATAAAGACCAAGGTAAAAATCAAAACAAACAATGAAATGGTTCCTTGTAAGAACCGGCTCAACAAAGCTCTAGCGCGCATGGCAAGGGAATTGTGCGAGTTTATGTGAATATATGATTGTTGATGTGATCTCAATCGTTTATAAAATCTGGTAAGTGTATGGATGTCTATGAATAAATAATGATAAATAAAAGTCGAACCTACAAGAAGAAAACTTTTAAGTTAAGAAAGATGATGTCACGAGTATTTAAAAATGTAGAGAATTAACTAAAGTAATGAGATAATGAGATAAGAAAATCAATGATAATGAAATTGATCAAGGCATAAGAATCCATTAAGCAATCCAAAACCACTTTCTTATTTAAAGCAATTGTTTGATCGGATCTCTACTTCGGATTTGGATCCAATTAAGTCACCCAAATCCGGATGATAAAACTTTAAAAACCAATTTCTCGAAAGAGATTTATTTTTTCTATAAAATTCATCAAATACACAAGACATTCTTCCCTTCATAAAATTACTAGAGTTATATAAGCATTACCCATCAACTCTAACCATAGACCATCAAAGAGAATAAAACCAAAAGCATGATCTATAAAAAATAAGCATGGATATTCAAATGCCTACTCTAGCTTTAAGAAATACAATATGGAACGTATCGACGGGTACAAAGACAAGCCTACTAAAAGCATTAGATTAACACATCAGTAATTCAATCAAACAAGCATTAACAAAAAAAAAAGGGTTAGGAATACTTAACTTCTTCCTTTGCCTCGATCACAAATCTAACCAGCCATTGCACAAAAGAAATAGAGCTTAGTACAAAGCTTGTACTCCTTCCTAGATCAATGTCTTGCTTGAACAAGGCCCAAAGCTACATTTCTTACAAAAAAAATAATAAAGTTCTTAGAAATAAACAAAAAAACCTAGAATTAGAAAGGAGGAGAGATGAAGAGGGGAGAGAGGAGAGTGGTGGTGGTGGACGTCCCAGTCCTAGTTCCCACCCTAAGGGAGGAGAAGGCACAAACGTCCCCTATGGGAGAAATCCCTATTTATAATTTATTTTCTCTCTTTTGTCACTCAAGTTGTTTCTTTCTTGCACTCTTTGATTTGGCTTGGCTTGACTTCTTTGTTGCGCAGATCTTCCAGCAATGGGCCCCACAGAGATCTCCTCATGTAGTGTAGAGATGAGTCATCAAGAGCGTGAATTTGTTTGCAATCCCACCAGAGAATGTATATGAAAATTCATGGGCCCATAACTTAGTCAATTTAGCTCCTATTTGCATGATCTTGGGCTCCACGGACATCTTCTCTGATTAAGATTTCCAATAGTAGGTAAATCTCATCGATCCAATGGTCATGTTGAAAGTTATCATCATTTTACAATAGGCTGTCCTGAGAAAAACGTGATTGACTCTTGAATTTTGATTTGCAATGAACTCTATCTCTTTGGCTGAGTCAAATCGCTCTAGGAGAGCTTTCCGACTAAGACTTTATCTCTGATTTCATCTAGAAATCTCCTTCCTTAGTTTGAGATCTGAATCTTCGTAAGACAGGAATGAGATTTTTAATTCTTAAGAACTGGAGAGAGAATCATCTTAACTTGTGTAGCAATTGCGGAACCCACTCCATCACTGGACGTGCGTGGGGATTCATGCCTAGTGTGGGGTATGGTTGACCTCTTTTCTTTCTTTCCTTCTTGTTATTTTCTTCTTTTCTTTTCTTCTTTAAATTTCTCATTCTGGGGGACCCTTGCATGACAATTGCTACATAGTGAAACAACTATATCACTAGCTATGAATAAAATAAATGTGATATGCATGGGGCCTACCTAATGTGATTTATGCTTAATGAATTAATACAATGAGACCACAATGCTTAGAGTCTAATTAGAGGAACCCAGGGATGATGCAAACTATCAACTTTATAAATTCATGCAAGATTAATGGGTTTTTTTTTATACTAATTTTGACTGAAATTCCGAATTTATGCCATATGCATGAAATTATGATGCAATTTATCATAATTAAATCCACAAATGCACATGAAATGACACCTTTTTTACCCAATTTTGTGGACTTATCATGAGTACTTATTTAAAAAAAAAACTATAAAAAAAATGAAATATGATTCATTTTCATTAGTGTTTATTGGAGTCCTTCGGACCCTCTAAGGGTAGGTTGATGATTGCCTGCTTGAGCTATGGAGATTTATAATTCTTCATATGCTTGGAATCATTTTTAGCTTTTCTCCTTGCAAGAGAAATATTCTTGTTTAGATTATTTACTAATCTCCTAAATGTTGTATTCTATATGGAGTTTTAAAATCCCATTTAAAAAGTTGAAAATATGAAATTCCCATATATAACTTAAAGTGACATTTGATTAGGCTGGGTATTTGGAATTTTACCAATTAACATAAATCCAAAGTTCTCACCACCTATATTCATATTGATAAGGTAGGATTTCTCAACACTCATCGATCAAGAGCATGATGCTATATCTTTCTAATGAACTCTCTTAATGTTCTAAAGATTTAAGAAAGAAAGAAAAAAAAAAGACACTGTGTCAAAGCTCTCTGCTAAAGTTGAATATCAAAATGTGTTTTCTGTATATTCTAAAGTTATCTGGCTACATGCTTACTTAAAGAATATAATGTTTCATTTTTAGCACCTGCTTGCCTCCATGCTCATGGTAAAAGATCGTATGAATCACGGTAAATTCATAATTTTATAAATGGACGAAGTACATTACGGTTGGTTGTCATTTTATTAGCGAATTATGAAACTAACTAGAACTATTACAGTTCCCTTTATATCATTCCTAACTGTTTAGTAACACCATGTCTCTCGATAATCATGACTTCTTCATGCATAAATATGATGCTCTTTGATAAGTCACATCAATTTGAGGAAACTACGAATAGAGTACCAACTCCACTATATCTGCAGCTAATGATATCTTTGTAAGATTAATTAGAAAAAAATAAAATAGCTTAAGTTATAGTTAGATAATTTATATATACGCTTGTGGCGATATTCACCTTCAGTAGAGGATTTGGATATGAATTATTTCTTACACTCACAATATCAAAACTACAAAAAAAACACTCTCTTGTGCAAGGAAGAGCATGTTTTAATTCTTTCTTTTTTTTCTCACAAACCATGTCACACAAAGTTCTTTTAGAAAGGAGATGAAAAGGAACAAGACTCCCTAACTTTTCTTTCCTGAAAGAAAAAAAAAAAAAAAAAAACCTTCCATGACTCAATTTATATAATTTTTAGTAAAGTCCCCTTTTAGCTCAAACCTCAAATACGAAATCAATTTGCTAAAACTAAGGAAGCAAAACTATAGAAAGACTCTTTAGTAAAAATTTCTACAAGCCAAACATATCTAATGTAATCACCCAGACTCAACCCTGGTGGATTGCTATATCTTTTACTATATTATATATGACAATGTTAATCTAATTTATTGGTAATATGTTTATCAATATTTAATATAGTAAGAATGAAATATATCATAATTTTATCAACGGATTCTATGTACCTGCATGGGAACTCCCATGCCCATGATTTCTCCTAGCCTCACAATGGCCCTTCTTTCTATTGATCTAAGCAATACATAAATAGGCGGTGGCCCAAAGTTCATTGCAAACAAAGTAATATCTGCCATTAGATTGATAAATATGTGAACATTGAGATCAAGTATTTGATCAAAGTCTCTTCTTTTTCATGCAAATTGATCCAACAATAAACATCACTCAAATGAAGTAAAACTATCTGAGATCATATTTAGGGCAGGGATTATGTTTTTAATGGCTTCAATCATTACGTGATGGGAATATGGATAAAACTAACCTGTTTGCATGAAAACTCCCGTCCTTAGTCTTGCAAATGACCATCCGGATTTTTTTTTTTTTTCTAAGCCAGGTCCTTCAGGTGACAGGGTAATTGGAGGTCCATTGACATCCCAAATCCGGCCCCTCAAAAGCTTGATCCACCATGGTCCGAAAATGGATCCGACCTGTTTAGGTCCATACTCCAAACAATACAGATATGCTCTGTTCACCAATAATACTTGTTGGAAGAATAGAAGGGTATGATATGATTTTGCTGGATTTCTGCTCCCCCTCTTCATTCAGAACATGAACTGTATCCATTCTAGCATGCTGTCATGCATGCTGTTGGTCGATGTTTAAGATTACCTGGTGTGTATGGCAGTTGAAGCTTTTTTGCAATATGCTAAAGCAACTTGCAATCGTGTGACCCTACAGAATTCATAGTGAGACCCACCATCCACCAGTTCAAATCAGTGCTCTTCAGCAATAGCTTACGTAACTGTAAATCTGTCAAAGCTTGCTTACCTACAGATTGGAAATTTGGAACATAGATCATAGAATTTTAAACATCCTGATAAGATTGGTTCCCTAAGACATATGGTGCAGTTCGTTATGTATTGTTCTTCAGCATTTTGACTTTAATTCACCCATTTTCATCCTTCTCTTTTAAGTATTGCTCTTCAGCATGCACCCTCACTCTGTGTGTAGAAGGAAGATTGCATGTGGCAGATTGCATGAGAGAGAGAGAGAGAGAGAGAGCTATAAAATTAAGATATGAAATTTATGATGAAAAAGAGTGAATGATGATGATAACAGGGAATTAGAGAGAGAGAGAGAGAGAGCTATAAAATTAAGATATGAAATTTATGATGAAAAAGAGTGAATGATGATGATAACAGGGAATTAAATTAGCACTACTCTAACTTCAATTAGATGAAAGAAGGAATTAGCAATGATCTAACTTCAATTAGATGAAAAGGAGTGAATGATGATGGTGACCAAAGTGGCTACTTACTGAACTGAAGATATGTCAACCATTCATTCACCGTAGGATGCATATGGATTGTGGGGATAGTCAATAATTCACTGTGGCATTCTAGTTCTACCCTACTGTGTGGGGGTATTCCCCAAGGCGACCGACCTCAGGTCCCGGACTTGGCAAAAGCATGAATACCGACCTCAGCCCTCGGCTAGGCGCTCCATTTCGGTAACATGCCCCTTGGCTTCGGCCTCGGTACAAGCATGAGACCAGGAGTTCAGCCTCGGCCATGCTCCATCTCGGTCTCGGTCAGTCTGCTGATCGGGATGACCATGGACAGCTGTCATGCCACGGCAACAGGATAAGGGCACCGCCCAAAATCCCTGACACAGCTGCACCGCCCATCCATCAGGGTATGACCTGATGGGACAGAGTGGGCTACGATGGGATAGAGTGAGCTACGATGGGACAGCCTCTCAAGTGCTTACCCCAAAGTCCACTCTCCTTCTCTATAAATACAGAAGCCTTCAACAGGTAAAAGGGGGGGCTATCCACATGCTGCTGGTACGCCGTCTCCTCCCACACTTCATCTCCTACCTCTGTTTAGTCCTGCACTTGCAACTAACAAAGGCATCGGAGAGCCCTGCGCTGCCCAAGCCAGGGTCCTCTGACCTTCTCCTTTTTCCCCTTTCAGGCTCGAGGCATCGGTTTTTCTATCATCTACAAGGAGCTCCAGCCTCCGTCCTCTTCCAGTGGGCAGCAAATTCACCCCCCCCGGGTCTGTGAATTTTTGTGCACTTACAATTGGCGCCGTCTGTGGGAATTCAGATCAAAAAGCCATCTTTCCCAATCTTTCCCAAACACCGTGCCTCGCAGAGCCAGAGAGGAACGATTTCAGTAGCAGCTTCATCGACCCCAGCTCGGCATCGTCTTCCACGACGCGTGGAAGGTTGTCGACGCCCTGGAGATCCTGATCAAGCGGCTCATGGCGAAGCAGATGAAGAACGGCGACGCCCTGGGTGACGCCCATCTCTCGGCGACGCCCATCTTGGCGACGCCCATTCCGAGGGCACGCCCATCTCGACGCCCTCCTAGGCGCGGCGACGCCCGACGGCCGCGACGCCCATCTCGGCGCGCGACGCCCAAAGTCCGCGACGCCCGACGCCCTCCTAGGCGCGGCGACGCCCGACGGCCGCGACGCCCATCTCGGCGCGCGACGCCCAAAGTCCGCGACCCCCGACGCCCTCCTAGGCGCGGCGACGCCCGACGGCCGCGACGCCCATCTCGGCGCGCGACGCCCAAAGTCCGCGACGCCCGACGCCCTCCTAGGCGCGGCGACGCCCGACGGCCGCGACGCCCATCTCGGCGCGCGACGCCCAAAGTCCGCGACGCCCGACGCCCTCCTAGGCGCGGCGACGCCCGACGGCCGCGACGCCCATCTCGGCGCGCGACGCCCAAAGTCCGCGACGCCCGACGCCCTCCTAGGCGCGGCGACGCCCGACGGCCGCGACGCCCATCTCGGCGCGCGACGCCCAAAGTCCGCGACGCCCGACGCCCTCCTAGGCGCGGCGACGCCCGACGGCCGCGACGCCCATCTCGGCGCGCGACGCCCAAAGTCCGCGACGCCCGACGCCCTCCTAGGCGCGGCGACGCCCGACGGCCGCGACGCCCAAAGTCCGCGACGCCCGACGCCCTCCTAGGCGCGGCGACAGCCGCGACGCCCATCTCGGCGCGCGACGCCCAAAGTCCGCGACGCCCGACGCCCTCCTAGGCGCGGCGACGCCCGACGGCCGCGACGCCCATCTCGGCGCGCGACGCCCAAAGTCCGCGACGCCCGACGCCCTCCTAGGCGCGGCGACGCCCGACGGCCGCGACGCCCATCTCGGCGAGCGACGCCCAAAGTCCGCGACACCCGACTCGGCGACGCCCTCAGCGGCAATGCTACTCTCCAGTTCGGCAGAAGTAACTCTCCAGCTCGGCAGCAGTGCCTTCTCCTGCTCGGCAGCAGTAACATTCGCCCTTTCAGATGAAATCGAAAAAAGCAGGCTCGGTGATGCCACCAGCCTTGAGAAACAAGATTACACTGGCTCCGGTAAAAGTACCAGCCAGTTACGTCCCGATTTCGAAAAAAATCAAGCTCGGTGATGGCACCAGCTTCGAAAAAACAGGCTCGGTGATGCCACCAGCCTCGAGAAAAAGATTACACTGGCCCCGGTAAGAGTACCAGCCAGTTAAGTCCCAATCTCGGCATACAGCATCTCGGTCCTGCACCAGATCGCTGCCCGACAGCTTACACTGGCTCCGGTATAAGTACCAGCCAGTCGAGTCCCGAATTAAGCATACAGCATCTCGGTCCTGTACCAGATCGCTGCTCGAAAGCTTACACTGGCCCCGGTAAGAGTACCAGCCAGTTCAGAATAATCAAGCTCGGTACCTGCACCAGCTTTGATAGACTGTCAGGCTATTTAGCTTTCAACTTCCTAGAGGAACGTGCACTCTAGAAAGTTAAAAGCTGGGGGCTTTGTGTGGGGGTATTCCCCAAGGCGACCGACCTCAGGTCCCGGACTTGGCAAAAGCATGAATACCGACCTCAGCCCTCGGCTAGGCGCTCCATTTCGGTAACATGCCCCTTGGCTTCGGCCTCGGTACAAGCATGAGACCAGGAGTTCAGCCTCGGCCATGCTCCATCTCGGTCTCGGTCAGTCTGCTGATCGGGATGACCATGGACAGCTGTCATGCCACGGCAACAGGATAAGGGCACCGCCCAAAATCCCTGACACAGCTGCACCGCCCATCCATCAGGGTATGACCTGATGGGACAGAGTGGGCTACGATGGGATAGAGTGAGCTACGATGGGACAGCCTCTCAAGTGCTTACCCCAAAGTCCACTCTCCTTCTCTATAAATACAGAAGCCTTCAACAGGTAAAAGGGGGGGCTATCCACATGCTGCTGGTACGCCGTCTCCTCCCACACTTCATCTCCTACCTCTGTTTAGTCCTGCACTTGCAACTAACAAAGGCATCGGAGAGCCCTGCGCTGCCCAAGCCAGGGTCCTCTGACCTTCTCCTTTTTCCCCTTTCAGGCTCGAGGCATCGGTTTTTCTATCATCTACAAGGAGCTCCAGCCTCCGTCCTCTTCCAGTGGGCAGCAAATTCACCCCCCCGGGTCTGTGAATTTTTGTGCACTTACACCTACAATGAACTAGTAATTTATATGGACCCTCTAAACATGATCATGTCACTATGTCAGCAAGAAGTGGAATGAGTTGGGTTGGAAGACTATTGTAAACAACATTTATAGGCTCAGGCCAACCCATTTATTAATTGGATTGAGAATGTCACAAACCCAACTGGTCTCTGACCCACAGCTTGTAAAGGTCGGTCAAGGAATAGTGATCTGCGCGATTTTTTTATCCTCCTCCCAACCCAACCTGTTTATACTCAGGGAACCCATTTGCCAAAAACAGTGGAGCATTTGAATTGCACCATGTACTTCAAAACTGCAACAAAACAGACCCACATTTGACCTGCAGATTTTATGGGTTCGATATCGGTCAGGAAATACTGACCAAACTTAGGTTGGTTGGATTCTGTTTGACCCGTCTAGTAATTAAACAGGTCCGATATGAATTTGGCCAAAACTCAGGGCCTTTCCCAACCTAACCTGCTTCCCACCCATGGGTTGAGGTACCTGCTACATGCAGGGTTTGGGAAGGTACATTTAAGCCAATCCAGGTTCAGTTTCACCCAAGTTCTCTGGTCCATTATTGGTTCCAATGGGTTAATTATACAATATTAGTAAAATAAAACTTGTTACTGTATTATTTATCCAAATTGCACCCAGAGAATCGCAAGTAGGGATGAAAGCTTGTCACTGACTTCCCAAATACCCCAAGGACCTAAGTTTAAAAAGGTTTGGGCCCGGGTCCATGGTTTCCATGCATGAGCATCACCTTATATCATGTATGTGCATATCTATACTAAGTATCTTATTTAAGTATTTGGCTCTCCAATTGGGTGTGGGCTGGGTCATAAGTCTAAAGTATTAGATGATCAGTGACTCATTTTGCTATATTCTTCTTCAAATCAAACTCTAAAAGGAGAGCATCAAAATCAAATATCTTTAACATATCAGAAGCCATTATACTTGACAAAACACATAGGACAACCAAACAGAGCTCATAGATCCAAATTTGCATACATAAGACAACAAACTACATTGATAATGAAAGAGAGATTACATAGACTGGCCACCGAATTAGTACTTATACAAACCCGCACATGCACTACAATACAACCTTAGCACACACATACATGAAGAGAAACTCACCCATGTATTATTATTGTTATTCCTATTAGTGCAATCTCAACAATCTAAGGTCGGTTGGATAAAAAGAGCAGGTGGTAGAAAAATGAAACGGAGTAAACTTTTTTTATGAAATTCAAGTTTGTACTATGGACAGTTTTATCTCCGCTTGTTTTCTTGTAAGACCCCGCCCCGAGTTAATCAAGATTAACTCTAATTAATTGCAATTAATGCTAAATAATCAAGTCTAATTAGACTAATGATGGTTAATGATCCAACTCGATGAGATTAGTCTCAAATGATTGAACTAAGCCTAATGAAATGATAATGACGGGTATTAAGTGAATTGAATGATCTTAGACTCAAACTAAGGAAACAAGACCTTTTTCGTAAATACGGATTTATACGTATTTTGTCGAATACGGAAACTCTTGATACCAACACGCGTATCTCGACGAGTACGTTAACTTTCGTAATAGACTCGAAGTCGTTTGACGAGAATTTGGTCAAATGACCCTTCATTTGACTCAAGATGTAAATGGCATTAGTGGAATGGACTTAAATGAAAAAGGAGGTTTATATAAAAGGAATGAAACCCTTTGAGTTCATTTTACTTCATTCCATTGAAGAGAGAAACCCTAGGCACCCCTTTCCCTTCTTCCTCCTTCCACTCTTCTTCATCAAATAGAGAGAGATTGGGAGTATTTCAAGTGGGTTTTGAAGAAGCCTCATCTTCTTCACCTTCTTCCTCACCTTGTTTCCATCTTTGGTGTGTTGGAGCTTGGAAGAAAAGCTCAAGAATCCCTTCTCTTGGAACTACAAGTAAGTAGTTGATCATTTAGTGAGTTTCAAAGTTGTAATAGGTGATTGGGCATGGATTCTAGGGTAAATGACTTATAGGAATGTGTTTTTCATGTTTTATGGAAATAGGGTTTGAAATTGGGGATTTTAACATCAAGGCAAGCTAGTAAAGAGGGGTTTCTTGCTAATAGACTTTAAAGGCAAGTATAAATGCTTCTTATGATTGAATATGCTAGTATCCAAGTTGTTCTTTGAGTTATAAAGATGGGTTCTCAAACCCTATTGTAGAAATGGAGATTTGTGAACTTGGTTTGGTTCCATGGATTTTGATGCTTTAAATGATAGAATAGAGGTGTTATTTGTGTATTAAATGATGGATGAGGAAGGGATAGAAGATCTTTAAATGTGTTGCAAATGGTAGTTGAAATGAGTGAATGAAGGAGTGAATGTTCGGATTCCAGAAATGGAGTTCTGGACAGTTCGCTCGAGCGAACTGGGAGTTCGCTCGAGCGAACCAGTTACTGCCTGACGCGAAAAAGTGTCCGCTCGAGCGAACTCTAGGTGCGCTCGTGCGATGTAGGCTCTGTTTGGGTCCGCTCGAGCGAACTTGGATCCGCTCGAGCGAACCTGATACTGGCCCAAACATGAAATTGTAAGCGAAAAATTTTCCAATCGATCGGACCTAACGGTCCGATCGATCGGGGGACTCAGTTTGAGTCCAGTAGGTTTTGGATTTTTGCGTAAACTTGGAGCACTCCTCGTGAGTATCGATGCTCCCTTATATTAGTTTTAAGACTAATCATGGGGTAAAGTGAGACCGATAAGAATTATGAATAATAAAGAAGGGATCTCATAGATAATTTATTGTGGACTAACTTCCATGGGTGATAATTATGGGGATGTGAATGCACACACTAATATTACAAATGTGATGTCCATCAAGAATAACACGTGCATTCGATAACCAATAGTTATACCTCATCGGTTGTTTAGATTGGAGATAGAGTTAAACAGAAACAGGGCTGACTGACAAGTCCCTCATTGTAACTTTGTGCCCCAATCTAGTGAGATTGGTATCACTATTGTTTCCTTCCCTCATCATGATGGGAATTATTGATTGGAATTGAATCCAGGATTGGATTGCTTCCTGAAAAACATTAACCCTGAAGTCTGGCACTACCTAGCAATTGTACTAGAACTCTATTGAGTTCAATGAATTAATAAATGAAATAAATGACTAATCCTACTGCAGTAGATGGATTTGGGGGCGTTCCGGAGCTCCGTGGTGATGCTGGTTGTCCCTGGCCCGGACACTAGTAAGTCCCACTAAATTCCGATCGTATCTATGGGTATTGATCGATGCCTTCCAATTGGGAGATGAATCCTTCCTTTGAGGGAAGATGGTAATGATAATCCTTCCTTTGAGGGAAGATGGTAAATGAAATGAATGAAATGACAATGAATGCTATGGTAGTGACCATCCATAACGTGTCCACAAGATTGACTTTTATAGTTGTATATTGTATTGTAGGAACTTTCTAGACTTATCTAGAATTGGAACTGTCACTAATAGATTGATTAAGTTTGACTTATGTACTAACATAATATTGTGAGAATTGTTTATACATTGTTGAACCGTCGTGTTCACTCGTGTTATTGATGGCATTACAGGCCAGATTGCCCTTGCCGGTGCAGCAGCGCCCCCGGCGGGAGCGGAGGAGACCGCTCCGGTTCCTCCAGGAGGATTGATTGAGTGGAATGGCCGGGATGCCGTTTGATACGGGCATCCGAGTGCGAGAAGGAACATTTGTTTTGAGAAACATTTTGTGAAGCTATTCTTTTTGTATAATCATTTTGGAATGTAATTATGGTCACTGCACAATATTTTGGACATACATTATTGGAAAAGTAAATGATGGATTTGATACATGTATAAGGGACGTTATTTTGTATACATGTACATCTTGATTGATATTGTTAAGTGAAATTGTTTCCGCAGAATTGTGTAATTGACAGGTTATTGTGAATGTTATCCCTTGTGGATTTCGTTTTAACTTCGGTTAATTCGAGATTTACGGGAGTAAGTATGGGCTCACGGCTCGGGGTTACCGGATCTCGGGCCCGGGTCGTGACATTTCTCCACCTGTTTTCACCGCATCCAAGCGACCCTAAATGTCTCTAACCTCGAAAGCACTGTGACTTTTTACGACGATGTCATACAGATGGAAGGATTTCAAGTTATTGAAGTCCCTAGGGAGGGAGATGAGATCGACCGACGATCGCTTGTGGTACTGAATGAGGTCAGGGTTGACGCCGTAGCGCTCCCACCCAAGTGCAGTGAGCTTTTGGTCGAGTGATGCATAGGACGTGATCACCTCGTCAGTGGGCCGGTGCACCAGGACCTTGCGCCGGGCATTGCTGTCGGATTGGCGAATCACACCATTGTCGAACACCCAGACTCCAGACATGTTGATATCTCTTTGTTTTAGCTGTGAATGAAGTGAAGCAATGGAAGTAGGAAGTTGGGAGTAGAAGAGAGTGTTTGAGGAATGTGATGAGGAGGGAGGGAGGGATGGAGGCGTTTATATACTAGTGAACATGGGATCAAAAGAGAATAACATCTTTTGGGAGGGTGTTTAATTTCCTGGCACTTTCTTTGTTTTATACATTGAAATGGCTGATGTGGGGCTCAGTTGAGAGAGAGGTGGGATTTCTTTCAAGGATGCTGTATGTGTCTTGCTGTGAGTACAAATCAACAGTCCCAGCCTATGCTGTTTTTGTTTTGTCCCCCCTTAAACTACTCTTGGATGTTGTATTTTGGGAATTTTACAGACAACCAAATTTTTCTCTCTTTTTTTTGACAATTACAAATTATTATTTATCTTTTTTTTTATAGTTCATCATCATCATCACCGAAGTTTTTTTTTTCAATTATATTGGGTTGGCAACATGAATTCTATTTTTACATTCTGATCTATCCTGAGTTGAATTTTTAGATAAATTGCACTTATTCTAATTTATTTTTACAACATTGATCCATGTCTTTTTCAGCCTACCCCTTTTCCTTGGTGGGATGTTACCAGCTTGCATTGGACATGCCCAAACCATTGAGTTTTTCTAATTTTATCTATTTTTGTAACTAACGAATGCCAATAAAATTGAAGGAAGAATTCTACAAAACAGTAATTAGACTATTTATGACATATAAAAATGTTGGCTAATCAAAAAAAAAAAGAAAAAAGAATGGCCTCTTACACCAGAAGCATCAATTCTTACCTAATTGCCCATGGTACGAATCTGGACGGCCACCTTCCCTCAGTTGAGGTCTACTTCTCTCACTAGAGGGTTGGGGTCCTAGTACCCAGCCCTAAGTTGAGTTAAGAAAAAAAATATGGGCACAAAATAGATGTAGAAGAGATGAGAATATTGAGGTGGATATGTTTGGTAAAAGTAGAAAGAATTATATAAATGATCACATTTATAAATTTCAAAGCCAGTACACATGTTGACAAAATTCATGCATTTTAAGGATGATATATATATATGTTTGTAGAGACATGATTAATTTATACAAGGTCTTGATTTGTAATTTTGTAAGATGACAGAGGTTTATCATAAATTTTTCTTCTTCTATTTATTGTCATTGTTACCAAATAAAGAAAAATAGAAGGATCACTTCTACTCTTTTAGGGCACTGACTCTAAAATAGGTTAGGATAACCCACATGTAGAATTTTCTCAAGCAGTGTAACACTAACCCAGAAAAAGATGGTTTTGGAAGAGAAACAAAGAAAAAGGAAGGAACGGGGTTTGATGGAGATGCAAAGGTGTTGACCCTAAATTCCAATTTGGAATGTGGTCCTGATTGATGCACCATCTGCTCTCTAAAGTTGCAGACATACCCACTGCCAAGCCTAAGGTTGATACGTTTCTTGTATGCCTTTAGGGTGTTCATATATCTAAATGTTACAGGCATGGAGATCATTGCCATGACTCCTATATGCTCCTCTTTGTCCCTGCTATGAGGTCCAAATGACACTGACATAAGATAGCCGCATGATTCAAGTTAAGGATAATGCTTTGCCTATTTTCATGGAATTCCTTGATCCATCACTGTCTTATACTCTCAAGATCTTTGTTGCTTTTGATGTTTTTGGTTTTTAGGTTTTCTCTGATTGCTTTACTTTCTATATAAAGTCCTCATTATAACCCAGTGATTTTGTGGAATTTGAATGAAAAGCTAACATCAAAACTGGTACATGAGAGCCAACTTTTGCTCTCTTTTTTTTTTTTTTTTTTTTTTTTTTGACAAATACAAATTATTATTTTTCTTTTTATAGATCATCATCATCATCAAAGTTTTTTCCCAATTATATAGGGTCGGCTACATGATTTCTATTTTTACACTCTGATCTATCTTGAGCTAAAATTTTAGATAAATTGCACATATTCGAATATTTATTTTTACCACATTAATACAAGTCTTTTTCGGCCGACCCCTTTTCCCTGGTGGGCAGACAACTTGTATAGCCAGGTATTTCCTTATCAATGCAGTTGCCAGCATGCATTAGACGTGCCGAAACCATTTCTAATGAGTTTTCCTAATTTTATCCCCTATTGTAACTGACGAATGCCCATAAGATTGAAGGAAGAATTCTACAAAAGGGTTATTAGACTATTTATGACATATGAAAGTGTTGGCTAATCAAAAAGTAATATATGCATAAAAAATAAGAATGGCCCCTTACCCCAGTGGTAATAAGCGTCAATTCTTACGTAGCTGCTCAGGGTTCGAATATGGGTAGCCACCTTCCGTCACCAGAGGGTTGGGTCCTAGCACCCCCAAGCTGAGTTAAAAAATGAAAAAGAAAAAAGCATATGCACAAAATAGATGTAGAAGAGATGGGAATGCTAAGGAGGAAGTGTGGTAAAAATAAAAAAGGATTCTATAAATGATCACATTTATAAATTTCAATGCCAGTACACTTGTTGACGAAATTCATGCATTTTAAGGATGATATATGTTTGTAGAGAAATGATTAATTTATACAAGGTCTTGATTTGTAATTTTGTAAGATAACAGAGGTTTATTATAAATTTTTCTTCTTCTATTTATTGTTGTTGTTACCAAATAAAGAAAAATAGAAGGATTACTTCTACTCTTTTACGGCACTGACTCTAAAAAAGGTTGGGATAACCCACATGTGGATTTTTCTCAAGCAGTGTAACACTAACCCAGAAAAAGATGGTTTTGGAAGAGAAACAAACAAAAAGGAAGGAAAGGGATGCAAAAAACGAATTTTTTAGGTGTGGTCCTGATTGATTCACCATCTGCTCTCTAAAGTTGCAGACATAGCCACTGCCAAGCCTAAGGTTGATACATTTCCTGTATGCCTGTAGGGTGTTCATATATCCAAATGTCACAGGCATGGAGATCATTGCCATGGCTCCTATGCTCCTCTTTGTCCCTGCTATGAGGTCCAAATGATACTGACATATGATAGCGGCATGATTCAAGTTATGGATAATGCTTCGCCTATTTTCGTGGAATTCCTTGATCCATCAGGACCACTTTAAAAAATCCCTTCACTGTCTTATACTCTCAAGATCTTTGTTGCTTTTGATGTTTTTGTTTTTTAAGTTCTTTCTGATTGTTGTACTTTTTATATATAAAGTCCTCATTATAAGCCAGTGATTTTTTGTAATTTGACTGAAAAGCTAACATAAAAATTGGTACAGAAGAGGCTCACATATGATCAATCTCATCCCTAATTTATACATCCCCGCAACAAATCCGCTCCAAACCCCACTAATATGTGAGTCGCAACTATGATCAATCTCATCCCTTCACACAAACTTAAAACAAACCCGCCCCCGCCCCCAACCCCAATATTTTTTTTTGAGGGGGCAAATATGAAAATTACAACTAGGTCATTTGATCCTTTTATATATCTAAATCATTGTAGTTTGGCTGGGAGTCAGATGCAGAGTTTGGGCCGGGCTTCATCCACATGGACCCGACCCGTACCAACCCATATATATTCCCTTAATGTGACAATCGCACGTGCACTTTTCTTCCAAAAGAAGCAATGATATCACCTCCACCTTTGTGTCGGCCTAAGTGCCCAAAGCGTGGAGAGAGAGCGGCGAAATGCTAAGTTTTAAAATAATTATATATCTGGAGTACCTCCGAAGCGCTTATACAGCATAGTGCTTGTAGGTTTATAATCAATTAACTAATGGACACAAATATATCTTATCAATATATTCAAGTATCAAAAATAGAGAAAAAATTAACTTTGCAATTTGATCACATAAAATAGACAATAATTAATAAGTCAAAAGAATTTTCCTCATTCAAAAGATAAATATCAAACTTACAGAAAAAGAAAATGCACAAAAAACAAAAATTCTGCACGATTCGCTCCATATTCGGTTGAACCGCACTCTGAAGATGGTCGAACCGTGCTCCGAAGACGGATCCGCTCCGAAAGCGCCGATCCGCATTTTCGAAGAGAGCTGAGAGAAGGTTCCAGGCACTAAGGTGTCAGCGTTTGAAGTGTTGGAATTCGCCATTTTCTTATGTGCCTACGTCATGCTGACCAAAGCATAAAGACCAAGGTAAAAATCAAAACAAACAATGAAATGGTTCCTTGTAAGAACCGGCTCAACAAAGCTCTAGCACGCATGGCAAGGGAATTGTGCGAGTTTATGTGGATATATGATCCTTGATGTGATCTCAATCAATTATAAAATCTGGTAAGTGTATGGATGTCTATGAATAAATAATGATAAATAAAAGTCGAACCTACAAGAAGAAAACTTTTAAGTTAAGAAAGATGATGTCACAAGTATTTAAAAATATAGAGAATTAACTAAAGTAATAAGATAATGAGATAAGAAAATCAATGATAATGAAATTGATCAAGGCATAAGAATCGATTAAGCAATCCAAAACCACTTTCTTATTTAAAGCAATTGTTTGATCGGATTTCTACTTCGGATCTGGATCCAATTAAGTCGCCCAAATCAGGATGATAAAACTTTAAAAACCAATTTCTCGAAAGAGATTTATTTTTTTCTATAGAATTCATCAAATACCCAAGACATTCTTCCCTTCATAAAATTACTAGAGTTACAAAAGCATTATCCATCAACTCTAACCATAGACCATCAAAGAGAATAAAACCCAAAACATGATCCATAAAAAATAAGCATGGATAATCAAATGCCTACCCTAGCATTAAGAAATATAATATGGAACGTATCGATGGGTACAAAGACAAGCCTACTAAAAGCATTAGATTAGCACATCAGTAACTCAATCAAACAAGCATTACCAAAAAGAAAGGATTAGAAATACTTAACTTCTTCCTTTGCCTTGATTGCAAATCTAACCAGCCATTGCACAAAAGAAACTGATTTTTTCATTGATAGCATGTCTTTAGTACAAAGCTTCTACTCCTTCCTAGATCAATGTCTTGCTTGAACGAGGCCCAAAGCTACACTTCTTACAAAAAAAAAAAAAAAGGTTCTTAGAACTGAAAAAACCTAGAATTAGAAAGGAGAAGAGAGGAGAGTGGTGGTGGTGGACGTCCCACCCTAAGGGAGGAGAAGGCACAAACGTCCCCTATGGGTGAAATCCCTATTATGATTTTTTTCTCTTTTTTGTGGCTCGAGTTGTTTCTATCTTGCACTTTGGCTTGGCTTGGCTCCCACTCCTAGGGGGAGCAACCAAGCTCGTGCCGAGGCCAGGAGAGCCCTGCACGGTAAACAAGTGATGACGGCCGAGCTCGGCCCCCAAGGTTTAAAATAACGGCCGTTACCGTTACATAACGGCCGTTATGTAACGGTAACGGCCGTTAGCGCGACGATATAATGCATATAACGGCCCGTTACGATATAATGGAAAATATTGCCAAAATATCGCCAAAATATCGCCGTTATGTTGAAAATATCGGACATAGCGTTATAACGGCCGTTATATTGAATATAACGGCCGTTATATCGCTAACAGAATTTTTTTTTTTTTAAATCCCGTCCACTGCGCTGCTGATGGTTTTTCTTCTTCTTCTTTCTCCCTTTCCATTCTTCTTCTTCATGAGAGCTTCCTAAGCATATAATAGGGCTTTTTCAACTTATAATGCATGGAAAAGCTTAAATCTAAGCTACTTTTGGGTGGATTTGTATGTGGAGAAAGCTAATCAAAGTAACTCAAGAGTCAAGAGACCTCTTTGGTAAGTTTTTTTTTTTTTGGTTTTTGGAGTTCTTTTCAAGATTCAACATGAAAATAACTTAGAGATGGTTGAAATGTGTTAGATCTATAGTTTTGGAGCAAAAAAATTCAAGTTTTAACACTTTTTGTAATATTTTTTATTTTTTTATTATTTTAATCCGAATTATTTTAGGTTTTTTTTTAAAAAAAAAGATTGTGTAATACACTAATACATGGACCAAAGGCTTTATATTGAGTTAGATATGATGTCACTCACTAATTTTTCCCTAGATCTAGTGTTTTAAGGTGTAGATCTAGATTTTTTTTATTTTAAAATTTTGGGGCTTTTCTTGATATCATTTACATTTTTTCAAATTAGTGTTCAAATGCATTAATAATGTGTTAGTTTATAATAGATCTACACTTTTGGAACAAAAAAGTGTGAGTATTAGCACTTTTTGTAGTATTTTTTATTTTTTCATTATTTAAATCCGAATTATTATAGGTTTTTTTTTTTAAAGATTGTGTAAATTGTAATACACTAATACATGAACCAAAGGCTTTATATTGAGTTAGATTACTTAGATATGATGTTACTCACTAATTTTTCCCTAGATCTAGTGTTTTAATGTGTAGATCTAGATTTTTTTTATTTTAAAAATTTGGGGCTTTTCTTGATATCATTTACATTTTTTCAAATTAGTGTTCAAATGCATTAATAATGTTTTAGTTTAAAATAGATCTACACTTTTGGAACAAAAAAATGTGAGTATTAGCACTTTTTGTAGTATTTTTTATTTTTTCATTATTTAAATCCAAATTATTTTAGCTTTTTTGCTTTAAAGTGATTGTGTAATATTCAATACATGGACCAAAGGCCATATATTGAGTTAGATTTGACTAGATGAATGTCCAAAAACTTACATTTATTATATATTTATTTTCGGATTTTTTAATAAATCAATATTAAAATATATTTGTTTGATGATTTGTCTAACATTTTGTTGTTTTATTATTCTAAGTTTAATGTATAACTCATGTGTATGTTTCTAATGCTAAATGTACTTGAAAAATGGATATAAAACATTTTATTTTAAGCTTCTATGTTTCAAATTCTAAACTACTTTGCTTTATGGATTATGTGTTTAGTGTTATTATTTCGTAGAAAACAATGGTACGTGAAGTTGACCCGGCGTGGCAACATGGTGTTGATGTGGATGGAAAAAAGAGTAAAATTAAATGCAATTATTGTGGTAAGGTTGTAACTGGGGGAATCACTAGATTGAAGGAACACTTGGCACACAAATCGGGAAATGTGGCAAAGTGACCAAGGTATCCCCAGAGTTAAAGAAGGAAATGCAAGCATTATTAAATGCAGGGAAGGAAAAAAAAGTAGTAACTGAGAAAAGGAGAGAAGCAGAGTATGAAGCATGTAGAGAAGAGGTGTATGGGCCTAGGGACTCAGATGATGATGATGAGGAATCAGATGGAGATAGAGCAAGGAGAGAGAGCATGAGATCATATAATGAGGAAGAAGAGAGGAGAAGAATGATCTATGAGTCTGCTTCTAGAGGGGGCCAATATGAAGATGGGGGTGGCTCAGCTAGTGGTGGTGGTGGAATGCTGCGTCGGATGTTTAGTCAAAAACAAACTCGCCGACCACCGGATTGGTTAGAGTCTAGCGAATCTCCCACACAACAGGCTTGTAGACCAGAAGGTGTGGGTCCAATTGACCCAGCTGCTTATAGGTCTCCATCTGCAAAGCAACCTTCTATAACCAAAGCCTTAAGCGGGAAGATGGGTTATACAAGAAACAGGTTGGTTAGGGCAGTTGGGAAATTCTTCTTCGATGGAGCCATTGCACCAAATAAGGCAACTTCACCTTATTTGAAGACCATGTTGGACGCTGCTGCAGAACATGGTCCGGGTATAAAGCCACCCACACCGTATGAGATTGGCCACTACTGTGTTGAAGAGGAATATAAAGAGACGATGGATTGGGTGAATACCTTTAAGAGGATCTGGAGAGAAAGGGGTTGCACACTCATGAGTGATGGGTGGACTACCATCACTAGACGGTCCCTATTGAACTTTTTAGTATATTCATCTTTAGGGACTGTTTTTATTAGATCGGTTGACGCAACCGAGTACGTCAAAGATGCAATGTACTTGAATAAGCTTTTCAATGAGGTAATTGAGGATATTGGGGCAGAATGTGTTGTTCAAATCATCACAGACAATGATGCAAGCATGAAGAACGCAGGAATGATACTCATGCAGCAAAGGCCCAATATTTTTTGGTCTCCATGTGCTGCACATTGCTTGGATTTAATGATTGAAGACATCGGTAAGAGGAAAATGATAAAAGGTGTGATATTAAAGGCAAAAAAGATCACTAATTTTATCTATCAGTCAAACAGGCTCATAGCAATAATGAAGAAATATACGGACAACCATGAGCTACTACAGCCCGGCATTACAAGATTTGCCACCCACTTTATAGCTCTAGAAAGCCTTTATAAATACAGAGGAGGGCTACACCAACTATTTACGTCACAAGAATGGTTGGAATCAAAGTGGGGGAAGAAGCCGACACCCCAAGTAAAGCAAGTTGTAAAGATTGTACAATCTAAGAGATATTGGTCATTTGTTGGTGAGACCTTAAAGGTTTTAGAGCCTTTGATAAAGGTCCTTCGGTTGGCCGATGGAGATGACAAGCCTACAATGGGCTTCTTGTATGAGGCTGTAGCTCGAGCTAAGTTAGCCATACAAGAAAATTGCAAATACTACAAGGCTTATTGGAAGATCATCGACAGACGTTGGGAAAACCAACTCCATCATGACTTGCATGCTGCAGGTAAAGAATCACAGACTGAGATTGCATTTCTAACTATTGTTAAATTGTTATTTTATCTCTCTAAATTAATATACTATGCAGGTTATTTCTTCAACCCACAGTATCGATACAATGAAATTCAAGACAGAAGCTTAACAGATGAGATACGTGTAGGTCTAAAAAATGTTATTGAAAAACTTGATGAGAATGAGGATGATGCATGTGAGGCTATTAACCAGGTAAGTGTAATGGACTAAGTAATGGGTACCTTTTCTTTAGCATAAAGAGTTAGTTCATCCTTATTTTATTTATGGTATATCCCAGATTGATATATATAATGAAGCCTACGGTAGTTTTGGGACACCGACCGCCAGACGAGCTATCATGAAGTCATTTCCAGGTAAAGATCATGGTAATTTCATTCATTCTATGTCAGTTTAAAAGTTGAGTCATGACTCATGTATGATTTAATTAATAAATATACTTCCATTTTATTTTCAGCTGAGTGGTGGTTAAACTACGGAGAAAGTGCTCCAATATTAAGGAAAATAGCAATGAAAGTCCTTAGTCAAACAACTACATCATCAAATTGTGAGAGGAATTGGAGCACCTTTTCATTCATTCACACTAAAGTGAGAAATCGGCTGATGATGCAAAAGTTGAACAAATTGGTGTATATACATTACAACATTAAGCTCCGCAACAGACAAAGAAGAAGGAGAGAGTTTGAGGACCAAACAGATTACTTCTGCCCAATCAATCTGAACTATATGTTTTCAGAAAATGATGATGTGTTGGCACAATGGATAGAAGAGGTAGAAGAGCCAGTGCTAGATCATGATGAACAGATTGGTGATATGGTCCAGGATTTGACTGGGGAAAGGCCAGAGCCAATGAGAGCTGCCGAGCGCCTACGTGAGATAAATCTTACCCATCAACGAAGGCGTGGGGTTGACCCTCAGGAGATGCGAGATGAGGTTGATGAGGATGATGACACTAGCATCAGCAGTACTAGCTCATCTTCAGATGTGCCGCATGATTCTGATGGGGATGATGATGGTAATGGTGGTGGAGATGTTGGTGATGTACTACCACCCTACATGATGGAGACAGTAGAACATTTTCCTTCTTCTGGTAACATAGAACCGACTCGTGGGTACCGGAGAATTGTCCCACCAACCGAATCATCACATGCAGGTGCTAGTGGTAGTGGATATGGTGGGGGAGAGGGTACTAGTGGTGGTGATGTTGGCCACCAACAAGTTATGTATGGTGACTACTATGTATTACATCCAAATCAGCAACTTGAACTTCCCCATGAATTTTATCGGCAGTACCAAGACTACCCTCAGTCATCTCAGTCTACTAATGACCCAGCCTCACTTTATGAAGCAATCTTCACTCCTCAACTATATCCATAGGCACAACAACCTTATGGGCTCTATGGGAGTGGAGGCTGTGTAACACAACAATTCGGTGCCTTCTACCCTTCAAGAAATGATGATGATGATGATAATATCGAGCCAGGCCGCCACTCGTTCTGGCATTAGGCACATGCACTAACTCTATTAGTATTTATTGCTTGCTTGTAGACTTTAAATGTTTAACAATATTAGTTTGCCCAAAATTATGGTTGCATTATGTCAATTTTATGATATTTCAGCTTATTTTAGTATATAAATCGATACAGCAATGATACAGGATATTATAACTTGAGAGGACCGTTATTTTGCTTTAAAGTGTGCACTAATGGAAAAAAACATTATTTTCTATCATTTTATAATATTCTGGATTTTTTGGATATTTTTTCGGATTTTTTTGGGGTCAAATAAAAATTCGCTCCGCAATGGACCGCGAACCGCGACGCGATGACCGCGAACCGCGATAGCCGCGACGTGATGACCGCGAACCGCGATTTTAAACCCTGTCGGCCCCTCTCCGAAGAAGGCGCGAAAAGAGAGACCAAAGATTTGGTTTTCTGATGAAGACTTGGACGGGGTCTAGCTGCCCCACAACGATCATCTGCTTCTGACTCTGAGGTTAAAGAACTTCAAAGTCAAGAGGATCCTCGTGGACCCCGGGAGCTCCTCGGAAATCCTCTACTTCAACTGCTTCAAGAAAATGGGTCTGAAAGAGGAGGACCTGCAGGAAGCCCGCACCACGCTGCTGGGCTTCAGCTTCAAGCCAGTCTATCCCAAGGGGAAGATCTCCCTCCAAGTCCAAATAGGGGGTGCCTCCATGACAGCAGACTTCCTAGTGGTGGATGCTCCATCCCCATATAATGCAATCATGGGAAGGACCTGGCTGCACAATATGGAGGCCGTGCCCTCCACCCATCACCAGAAACTCAAGTTCCCGTTAGAGAACGGGGACGGCAGAGTCGAGGTGATCATAGTTTGGGGCGACCAGCAGATGGCCAAATAGTGCCTGATAACCGTGGTCCCCAGCAAAGCAGAGCCGCAGCAAGTGTACATAGCCGAGCTGGAGGCAGAGCTCGAAGCTGTCGGCCGAGCCCTCGAGCAGAAGAGTGTCGAAGACCTCACCAAGGTCAGGATCAATCCCAGCGATCCGGAGAGATACTTTCTACTCGACAGTCAGCTTGCAGAAGCTGAAAGGTCCGAGCTGCTTGACTTCCTGTTACAGAACAGAGAGGTCTTCGCTTGGACCCCCTATGAGATGCCCGGCATCGACCCCGAGGTCATGTGCCTTAAACTGAACGTGGAACCCAGACACAAGCCTGTAGTCCAAAAGGCTCGCAAGACTGGGATCCAGCAGGCAGAGGCCGTGATTGAGGAGGTTAGAAAGCTGTTAGAGGCCGAAGCAATCAGGGAAGTCCGCTAACCTGAGTGGCTGGCCAACACAGTGGTGGTCAAGAAAAAGAACGGAAGCTGGAGGGTCTGCGTGGACTTCACCGACCTCAACAAGGCCTGCCCCAAAGACAGCTTCCCGCTTCCAAAGATCGATCAGTTGATCGACACCACGGCTGGGCACGACAGGATGAGCTTCCTCGACGCCTACCGAGGTTACCATCAGATCCCGATGTATGGGCTTAACGAAGAAAAGACTGTGTTCATAACACCTAGAGGCATCTGCTGCTACAAAGTGATGCCCTTTGGGTAAAAAAATGCCGGTGCAACTTACCAGAGGCTGGTAACGAAGATGTTTCAGGCCCAGCTCGGCAAAACAGAAGAAGTGTATATCGGCGATATGGTCGTCAAGTCTAAAAGGTCACAGGACCACTTGACCGATCTAATCAGACCTTCGCCGTGCTCAAAGAGTTCAAGCTCAAGCTGAACGCATCCAAGTGCGCATTTGGCGTCGGCTCTAGCAAGTTCCTAGGAAGCCTGGTCACTAGACGTGGAATTGAAGCCAATCCCGAGCAGATCTCGGCGATCAAGGCTATCCAAAGTCCGACCACGGCAAAGCAGGTTCAGAGGCTCACAGGGATGGCGGCCGCACTGAACCGCTTCATCAGCAGAGCTTCAGACAAATGTCGTCCCTTCTTCCAGCTTTTAAAGAAAAGCTCAAAGTTCCAATGGACCCCGGAGTGCGATAAAGCCCTTCAGGAACTCAAAAGCTATCTCTCCTCACCTCCCCTGCTGTCCACTCCGACACAGGGAGAGACCATGTACTTGCATCTGGCAGTCTCGGACCACGCAGTGAGCTCGGTGCTCATCAGAAAATAAGACAGGCAACAAAGGCCTATCTACTACTCGAGCAATATCCTGCTAGATGCCAAGACAAGATACCTACCATTGGAGAAATTCGCGCTAGCGCTCATCAGCGCCTCCCGCAAGCTCTCCCACTACTTCCAAACCTACTCCATAGTAGTTGTTACGGAACATCCGCTCAAGTGACTTTTCAGAAAGGCAGACTTCTCTAAAAGGGTGTCCAAATAGGCCGTCGAGCTGAGGCAGTATGATATTCAGTATCAGCCCAGAACGGCAATCAAAGCCCAGGTCCTGGCAGACTTCATCGTAGAATTCACCTCTCATAGTTCGGCACCGAGACAGCTCAATACCGAACTGGGGGGGCAAGGAGGTTGAAGAGGTCACCGAGACCAAGATGGAACAAGAACGATCTTGGAAGCAGTTTATCGACTCATCCTGGAAGGTCTTCGTCAACGGATCCTCAACCTCCAAAAGGGCTGGCGCATGCATAGTCCTCCAATCTCCGGAGGGCCTTATCATCGAGCAAGCCCTGACACTTGACTTCAAGGCATCAAACAACGAAGCTAAGTATGAAGCGCTGATCGCAGGGCTGGGCAGCGCCAAAATCCAAGGGGCACGGCAACTGGTGATCTTCAGCGATTCTCAGCTAGTGACGAGCCAGCTGAATAGAGACTACCAAGCCAGTAACGACAGGATGGCAGGCTACCTAGCACATGCAAAGCAACTCCTCTCTCAGTTCAAAAAAGTTGAAGTCAGGTAGATCGGCAAGAGACTCCAATTCTCACACCGACGCTCTTGCCAACTTGGCCTCTATTGTCGAAGCTAGAAGGAAAAGGACTGTCGAAGTGGAAGCACTGGACAGACCGAGCACAGAGCTCCACCCACCTCTGCAGGTCTTATGCGCAGACCTCGGCCCGAGCTGGATGGACGAATTCATCTCCTACCTCAAGGACGACCAGCTTCCCGAAGATAAGAGCGAGGCCCACAAAATCAGGCTGAAGGCAGCTCAGTTCTGACTGTCTCCAGATGGCAAGCTCTATAAAAAGTCATACACTGGCCCCTACCTCCAGTGCGTTCACCCCAGCAAAGTCGAAGACTTCCTTTATGAAATCCATGAAGGGATCTGAGGCAATCACATTGGGGGTCGGTCATTAGCGTATCGAGCTATCAACCAAGGTTACTGGTGGCCTTACATGTAGAAGGACACCCAGGTCAATGCCAGGAAATGCGAGAAGTGCCAGAAATTCTCTCACTCTCTCCATCAGCCACCGCACGACCTAAGTCCTCTCTCTAGTCCGTGGCCTTTCGCCCAATGGGGATTGGACCTAGTGGGACCACTTCACCGAACTTCGGGGAATAGGAGGTGGCTAATAGTAGCCATTAACTACTTCACCAAATGGTTAGAAGCCAAAGCGTTGTCTTCTATCACCGAACTGGAAACCAAAAACTTCGTATGGAGAAACATCGTCACAAGATTTGGAGTGCCTCGAACTTTGATCTCGGACAACGGGACTTAGTTCGACTCCAACTTCTTCAAAAACTTCTGCCAGGAGCTTGGCATCAGGAACTACTATTCCACTCCAGCCTACCCACAGAGCAACGGCTAGACCGAAATCTCCAATAAAGTGGTGCTCGACGGGCTCAAGAAGAGACTCGACGGAGCCAAAAGGAGATGAGTAGAAGAGCTTCCGAGCGTCCTTTGGGCGTAAAGGACTACCCCGATGCTCTCTATTTCGGCAACGCCTTTCTCCTTGGCCTATGGGATGGAAGTTGTGATCCCACTTGAGGTCGGCCTCCCAACTCTCAGATCAGAACTGTTTGATCGAGGCCAACACGAAGTGAACCTCGCCAAAGAGCTCGACCTAACTGAAGAACGAAGGGATACAGCAACCATTCACCTCGCTTCTTACCAGCAGCAGTTGGTCAGAGGATACAATCAGAGGGTCAAGGAAAGGAAGTTTTCAACTGGAGAGTTGGTCTTAAAGAAGACGCTTCCAGCAGATAAAAATGCCAGCGAAGGAAAGCTTGCACCGAACTGGCATGGGCCATTCAAGGTGATCTCGGCAGCTGGGCAATTAGCATACATACTTGAGGACATGGAGGGTAGAGAGCTACCACGCCCATGGAACGCCACGCACCTCAAAAAGTACTATTTTTAGACTGTACTCAAATCTTTGAAGTCAATAAAATTAATTCTTATGGAAGGATCTGTTTTATTGCTTTCAAACTTCGCCAAGTTACAGAACTCGGCATCTACACTCAGCTCGGTTAAAGAACCAGCTTGCATCGGCCCGGTCACAGGACCAGCCATTTTAGCTGCGGTTTTGGAACCTTGCTTTAGTTCTGGTTGTAGAACCGAACTCGATAACTTCAGCTCTGGTTAAGGAACCTAGCTCAGTTACTTCATCAGCCCGGTTATGGAACGTACCAGCTCGGTCAGAGGACCAGCCGTTTTAGCTACAGTTATGGAACTTAGCTCAGTCACTCAGCTCTGGTTATGGAACCTAGCTTATCTAGTTCTGGTTATGAAGCCAAACTCGATCCCTTGCCCTGGTCGCAGAGCCAAGCCTACTAGTCCGCTCCGGTTATGGAACCAAGCCTACTAGCCTCTGGTTGTGGAACCTATCTTACTTTGACTTCGGCTATAGAACCTAGCGCAATTACTTACCTTTACTCTTGTTACTTATTGCAAGACCAAATACAAAGAGTGGAACAAGAAAGAAAATGAATCATGACATCCAGTACACATTGCGAACAGGATTGAAAGAGGAGATTTTATTCAGAAGAATATTTACATTTGAAGTAAAAAAGAAAAAATACAAGATGAGACACCCCCCCCCCCCCCAAAGTGCAGTAAAATAAAAGTAAAGATTACATCATGAATCAATGACAACAACACCGCCGATCTCGCCACCACCAGGAGGATCCTGCACGGAGTCAGCCCCGACGTTGGCAGCAGGAGTCTCAGTGGCTGGAGCTTGAGGAGTCTCTGGAGGAACTTCAGAGGAGGCAGGAGGGTCAGCAGCGGAGGGATCAAGAGAGGCCTCGGTGGATGAAGGGGTAGGGCTCGACACAGGCTCTAGGCGAGGGAGCTTGGGCAAGTTCTGTTACAAGGGGTGATCCTCGGGGATCCCCGCTTCCTTCAGCGCTAACAAGCAGCCCATCTCGAACAATTCCACGCCCAGCCTTTCAATCTGATCTTCATATTGCTTGGTCGCCCTTGCCACCCCATCCTGGAAAGAGGCGGCGATCTCCGCCTGCAGCAAAACCTCGGAGTCGGCCTTTTGTTTAGCTGAAGCTTCTTTCTCGGCTTGCAGCATTGCGTCGACCTCCGCCTTCTCTTTCCCTAAGGCCTCCAGCTCGGCTTCAAGCTGTGCTACCCTCTTGACCTTCTCATTTGCCGCCGCCCGGAGCTCGTGGTTTTCGGTGTTTGTCTTGATGAGTTCTGCCATGGCTGCCTCCATCTCTGCATTGAGCTTGGCATATGCCTCCTCCGACATCCTCAATTAATCAGAGCTCCCCTCCAGAGCTGCTGTGTACTTTTGCCTCTCGGCCTCTAGCATTTGGATCATGGAGCAGCTCTGTCGGGACTTCTCCATTGCCACCTAAACCCTTTGCACGATCTGGGGAAAGAAAGAGGACAAGTGTTAACAGAGCAAAGAGCATATCGAAAAAGTCAGAGACTCGTTGGATGCGACTTACCAATAGGGTTGACTGGAGGGAGGACATGAGCAAGGAGCCCTTGTCCATCCCCCTCAGCCGATCTATGTCGACCGGGAGCGCGCAGGCACCAGCCAGTGCGGCCGCGACCGCAGGGTTGCCAGACAGCTTGTGTCCTACGGACAACAGCTGCCCTGGCCCGACGAGGAAGGACGGCCTCCACGAATCGTGCTCGGAGGCCCGGGGCACCAAGGCCCAGGGCACCAAGGCCGAGATGAGCCCTCGCCCATGGGCATCTCCGGCACCCTATCCTCCTGCTCCTCCCTCCTCGGCTCCTCCTCTGCCTCCCTCCGCCTCGGTTCCCTCCTCTCCTCCGATGACGCCGGCCTTGTCGCCTTCTCCTTCCGAACTCGCCCTGGTGCTGTCCCTCGCTCCTGGCCTTTTTCGCCTGGCGCCCCTCCTCCCTCACATCAACTGGGCGCTGACGAGAAGAGTTGGAGGAGGGAGCCCTAAGGGCATCCCTGGAAGTGGAGTCAGCAGACCTCAAAGAAGATGAGGCCCGCTTGCCGAGGAGCTTTTCCCGTAGGTTGGTGGTGACGAGTTCCTGGCGACCCCTCTCCATTTCCTCTGGGCTGGATTGATATTCTTCGACCGCCTGTTTCGGGTTGGTAGCTTCCGAGCTCGACGGTTGCCTGGTCGCTTCCGGCGAGTAGCTGACCCCGGTCAGAAGGAACTCGATCCCTTGCCTCTTGGTGTAGGTCATGTACCTCGGTTGGTACCCAAAGAGACACCAGGTAGCCCTCCCCTTATTACCTTTGTAGTACTGGATGGCGGTCAACCAAACATCGTTCCTCCTCCAACCCGCGCGCTGGGCCTCCTTTCTCCTCTCAGCGACCTCTGCACAACAAACAGAAGGAGTGTCAATTCGGCAGATAAGGAAAGAGATGAAAAAGTCAAGCTGTTGAGCTCGGTATTTACTTGAGGGGATCCTGAAGAAACGAGGGATCTTGTACCACCTCTCCGCCTCGGTATCATCCACGCCGAACTCCCAGTTGCCGGCAACGAACAACCTGTCGCTCCCGGCATGGCGCATAGAATCCTCGAGGACGGTAACAAAGGGGACCATTTTTTGTTTTCCCTGGAGGTAATAGCAATGGAAGGTTTCCCCTGTCAACTTGCAGAGGTCGTAGGCGTCCTCGATGTCATGGACACCGAGGTGGATGCCTAGAATCCTATTCGGCTCTACAGCCCCCATTATGATCTTATAACTGTTTGGCATCAGCTGAGGACCGGGTGGACGGGAAACCTAACCCCTCCCTCGACCACCGAGACCAGAGGAAAGGGCATCCACCCGTCCCGGTACGAATCACCGTCCCATGGGTCATTTGGTTTATCCAGCCTGGTCCGGACGTCGTCCGAAATGTTATATTGCTCCCTAAAGCTAGCCATGGCCCCAATGGAGTCTGCCAGATAACGATATACCCCTACGCCCATGCTTAAAGGTCTGGGAAGACTAGGGTGACAGAGGAAAGAACCCTAACAAGGGAAGAGAGCAGAGCAGAAGTACTGGAAAGGAAAACGAAGGAGGAAGAGACTTACAGAGGCAAAGCAAGAGCAGAAACAAAGAAACAGAGAAACAGAGGACTGGGCTAGGTTCGCTCGAGCAAAGTCTCTCCAAAATCGATCGCCAAAGTAGAAGAAGGAAGATGGGGCGTACTGCTTATATAGAGCAGCAGGGCGCCCTTTCGAATTTCAAGGGCACGCGTTCAGACCGGCGCCTCGGAAGCCACATATGTCGCTTCGAAGCAGCCGTACAACCAGTCGGATGGTGGCACGTGGCAGAGGTGGGACGCCTTCCACAATAATGCCGTCAGGGCAATTGATTGCCTCGGGCAGGCGAAGCGGTTTCTGCTCCCTCAGGCAGACAAGGCAGTGCTGGATGAAAAGCCCTAGATAAAACAGCGTCATGATAAGGATCTGACGTTAGCGGCCGATTTCAAGATGCAGGACTGCGAGCTCGGCATTTAAAAACTCCCAGATACTTAGCTCCCGACCTTAGACAGTTACAGAACTCTCATAAGGTCAGCAACTAGGGGCAATTGTGTGGGGTGTTGTTCTAATACCGAAGTTACCCCTGACTTAGGTAAAAGTACCAATCAGATACTGCCTCGATCTCATTCACCCAGCTCGGCAATGTGCCAGCTGGCGCCAAGATAGAGTTGGTCTCGGTAAGGGTACTGACCATGCTCCTTCTGGGTTCGGCCTCAAGCATCTCGGTAGCAGTACCCGACCTCAAGCAGGCCCGGTCTCAGTGACTCCTCCAGTTCGGCCCAATTGACCGAGGTGAGCGCTGAGCGTCTAATCCCCATTATGTGATGGGATATCTACGTTGCAGAAGGTGCCAGCAGGTAGGGTGGCCGCGGGATTCCGGCAAGGGGTTATCCCTACCCATCAATCGCGTCCACATTAATGAAAAGGATCAGGGAAGATCTGATGGGACAGTGCTCTTACCTACCTTCACTCAGGAACCTTCCACTCTCGTCTATATCTATGCATGGTGAGATCCATGAACAGGTACGCATTACGCACTGTGCAACACCCATTTTACATTGTCTGAACCTTCTTCCTCACTTCACCCTTTGTTCAGTGACTGCACTAACTTAGGCGTCGGAGTGCCTTCGACTGACAGCAGCCCGGGGCCCTGACTCTTATCTCCTCTCTTTCAGGTTCAGGATTTCCGGCGATAAGCAACACCATTAAAAGCTTCATCATCATATAAACCAAGTCCGTTATTTTTAGACACTTACACCTACAATGAGCTAGTAATTTATATGGACTCTCTAAACATGATCATGTCAGCAAGAAGTGGAATGAGTTGGGCTGGAAGACTATTGTAAACAACATTTATAGGCTCAGGCCAACCCATTTTTTAATTGGATTGAGAATGTCACAAACCCCAACTTGTCTCTGACCCACAGCTTGTAGAGGTCGGTCAAGGAATAATGATCTGCGCGATTTTTTTCTCCTCCCAACCCAACCTGTTTATGGTCAGCGAACCCATTTGCCAAAAACAGTAGAGCATTTGAATTGCACCACGTACTTCAAAACTGCAACCAAACAGACCCACATTTGACCTGCCGATTTTATGGGTTGGATCTCGGTCAGGAAATCCTGACCAAACTTGTGTTGGCTGGATTCTGTTTGACCCGTCCACTAATTAAACAGGTCGGATATGAATTTGTCCAAAACTCAGGCCCTTTCCCAACCTGACCTGCTTCCCACCCCTGGGTTGAGGTACCTGCTACATGCAGGATTTGGGAAGGTACATTTAAGCCAATCCAGGTTCAGTTCCACCCAAGTTCTCTGGTCCATTATTGGTTCCAATGGGTTAATCATACAATATTAGTAAAATAAAACTTGTTATTGTATTATTTATCCAAGTTGCACCCATAGAATCACAAGAGGGGATGAAAGCTTGTCACTGACTACCCAAATACCCGGAGGACCTAAGTTTAAAAAGGTTTGGGCCCGGGTCCATGGTTTCCATGCATGAGCATCACCTTATATCATGTATGTGCATATCTATACTTAGTATCTTATTTAAGTATTTGGCTCTCCAATTGGGTGTGGGCTGGGTCATAAATCTAAAGTATTAGATGATCAGTGGCTCATTTTGCTATATTCTTCTTCAAATCAAACTCTAAAAGGAGAGCATCAAAATCAAATATCTTTAACATATCAAAGCCATTCTACTTGACAAAACACATAGAACAACCAAACAGAGTTCATAGATCCAAATTTGCATACATAAGAAACAAACTACATTGATAATGAAAGAGAGAGATTACATAGACTGGCCACCGAATTAGTACTTATACAAACCCGCACTTGCACTACAATACAACCTTAGCACACACATACATGAAGAGAAACTCACCCATGTATTATTATTGTTATTCCTATTAGTGCAATCTCAACAATCTAAGGTCGGTTGGATAAGAAGAGCAGGTGGTAGAAAAATTAAACGGAGTAAACTGTTTTTATGAAATTCAAGTTTGTACTATGGACAGTTTTCTCTCCGCTTGTTTTCTCCACCTGTTTTCTCCGCATCCAAGCGACCCTAAATGTCTCTAACCTCGAAAACACTGTGACTTTGTACGACTATGTGATACAGATGGAAGGATTTCAAGTTGTTGAAGTCCCTAGGGAGGGAGATGAGATCAACCTCAGATGGCTTGTGGTACTGAATGAGGTCAGGGTTGTCGTAGTAGCGCTCCCACCCAAGTGCGGTGAGCTTGCGGTCGAGTGATGCATAGGACGTGATCACCTCGTCCGTGGGCCGGTGCACCAGGACCTTGCGCCGGGCATTGCTGTCGGATTCGCTCGCAGGGTTCTCGACGAGGCGAATCACACCTTTGTCGAACACCCAGACTCCAGACATGTTGATATCTCTTTGTTTTAGCTGTGAATGAAGTGAAGCAGTGGAAGTAGGAAGTTGGGAGTAGAAGAGAGTGTTTGAGGAATGTGATGAGGAGGGAGGGAGGGATGGAGGCGTTTATATACTAGTGAACATGGGATCAAAAGAGAATAACATCTTTTGGGAGTTAGTTTAATTTCCTGGCACTTCCTTTTTTTTATACATTGAAATGGTTGATGTGGGGCTCCGTTGAGAGAGAGGTGGAGTTTCTTTCAAGGATGCTGTGTGTTATGTTGTGAGTACAAATCAACATTCCCAGCCTATGTTGTTTGTGTTTTGTCCCCCTTAACTACTCTTGGTTGTTGTATTTTGGGAATTTTACAGACAACCAAATTTTTCTCTTTTTTTTGACAATTACAAATTATTATTTATCTTTTTTTTTATAGTTCATCATCATCATCACCAAAGTTTTTTTTTTCAATTATATTGGGTTGGCAACATGAATTCTATTTTTACATTCTGATCTATCCTGAGTTGAATTTTTAGATAAATTGCACTTATTCTAATTTATTTTTACAACATTGATCCATGTCTTTTTCAGCCTACCCCTTTTCCTTGGTGGGATGTTACCAGCCTGCATTGGACATGCCCAAACCATTGAGTTTTTCTAATTTTATCTCCTTTTGTAACTAACGAATGCCAATAAAATTGAAGGAAGAATTCTACAAAACGGTAATTAGACTATTTATGACATATAAAAATGTTGGCTAGTCAAAAAAAAAAAAAAGAATGGCCTCTTACACCAGAAGCATCAATTCTTACCTAATTGCCCATGGTACGAATCTGGACAGCCACCTTCCCTCAGTTGAGGTCTACTTCTCTCACTAGAGGGTTGGGGTCCTAGTACCCAGCCCTAAGTTGAGTTAAGAAAAAAAATATGGGCACAAAATAGATGTAGAAGAGATGAGAATATTGAGGTGGATATGTTTGGTAAAAGTAGAAAGAATTATATAAATGATCACATTTATAAATTTCAAAGCCAGTACACATGTTGACAAAATTCACGCATTTTAAGGATGATATATATATGTTTGTAGAGAAATGATTAATTTATACAAGGTCTTGATTTGTAATTTTGTAAGATGACAGAGGTTTATCATAAATTTTTCTTCTTCTATTTATTGTCATTGTTACCAAATAAAGAAAAATAGAAGGATCACTTCTACTCTTTTAGGGCACTGACTCTAAAATAGGTTAGGATAACCCACATGTAGATTTTTCTCAAGCAGTGTAACACTAACCCAGAAAAAGATGGTTTTGGAAGAGAAACAAACAAAAAGGAAGGAAAGGGGTTTGATGGAGATGCAAAGGTGTTGACCCTAAATTCCAATTTGGAATGTGGTCCTGATTGATGCACCATCTGCTCTCTAAAGTTGCAGACATACCCACTGCCAAGCCTATGGTTGATACATTTCTTGTATGCCTTTAGGGTGTTCATATATCTAAATGTTACAGGCATGGAGATCATTGCCATGACTCCTATATGCTCCTCTTTGTCCCTGCTATGAGGTCCAAATGACACTGACATATGATAGCCGCATGATTCAAGTTAAGGATAATGCTTTGCCTATTTTCATGGAATTCCTTGATCCATCACTGTCTTATACTCTCAAGATCTTTGTTGCTTTTGATGTTTTTGGTTTTTAGGTTTTTTCTGATTGTTTTACTTTCTATATAAAGTCCTCATTATAACCTTGTGATTTTGTGGAATTTGAATGAAAAGCTAACATCAAAACTGGTACATGAGAGGCTCATCTATGATCAATCTCATCCCTAATATTTTATACATCCCTGAAAAAAAAACCCGCCCTGAGCCCCACTAATATGAGAGGCCCACCTATGATCACTCTCATCCCTTCACACAAACTTAAAACAAACCCATCCCCAACCCCAATATTTTATTTTATTTTTTGAGGAGGCAAATATGCAAATTACAGCTAAGTCATTTGATTAGCATGAACCGTATCTATATCTAAATTATCATTGTAGTTGGGCTATGAGTTAGACACAGAGTTTGGGCCGGGCTTCGTCTACATGGACCTGACCCATACCAACACATATATATTCCCAATTGAAGATGCGTGGATAGCTAGATAAATTCTTATTTTGGTCAAATGTCAAAATGCAAGCTGTAAAAAAACACAAAGAAACTTATTTTTGACCTTTTAGGGGTTGCTTTTTGTCTCTTTTTAACAATTCTCATTCTCATAACCTTCCCCTCAATTTATTGTTAGGTAGAATGATTCCTAAATTCTACCTTTTTATTGGTACTCATTCCACTAATGCTATTAGACAATGCTCTCATCACTTCTACCTCCTTTCTTATTTTTTTAACCCAATGCACTTTAAACTAAAACCTCACTGAATTCCATTTTCCACTACATGCATGTATAGGAATATGTGCTATAAATGCTTTCCGCCATATGAAATAATAGAAAATACCAAGGTTCTGTTTTTTTTTTTTTTTTTTTTTTTCTGTTTAAAACGTACAAACTCTAATTTATACTTCAAAGACCTTTGTAGTTAAGAGTATCTTCTATCATGAAAGTTGGATGGAAAAATGCCTGGAAGGATTGGTTGAAACCTCTTTTTAAATTGGTTGAAATTTCTGTCCTTACTGCTTATATGGTTGTAAATCTAATAAAGGTAATCTTTTTGTATTCATCAATTTAGATGTGAGGCTTTTCCAGGATGAGATTATAAATCCATCTCACCAATATCAATTGCTTGCTGTGTTTTTATAGTGAAGAATCAACACTTTGTAAATCATTAAAAAGACAAAGCATCACCCATATCCACTATCCAAAAAGATCCTGTATACATTCATTCCATGCTTCTCCTGTAATTTGCAGTATAGCATCAATTTGGATTTTTTTTATGAGTTCTACTAATTAATTAGAAGATAAATAAATCAGTGAAAAACCTAACTTTCTAGCTGGTGTTTTTATTTGTAAGTGAGCTCACATGAGTACACTTGGTGAAGAATGAATAGCCTAAGGAAAATCAAATTTTTAGTGGCGGGTACCCATGTTACTAAGGTGACTAAAGGCCACAACCCACAACATCTTCAATTGAGTTGCACGGACGAGGTTTTTACTTTCGCCGATGCCGCCTATTATAGGACATGTTTGTGTAACATTTTTATGTCGAAAAGTGAACAGTTTGCTGCAGAAAATCCATTTTTAAAGCTTTTGGTGTGGAACAATTGCAAGAAAATGCTTTTCTGAAATGAATTTTCTCAGAAAACTTCTCCCTCTTTTCCTCACTCTTATCCATTTCAACCCAAAATCCTACAACTTTTTTATTTTTTATTTCTTTAAATAAATTATTATTTAATGTTGAATAAATAATATACATGTTATGTTATTTTTCTTCAAAAAATTGTTTCACCAATTAAGAAAATTTGATTTTCTATAAATAATCCACAGCCGCACCAAACAAGATTAGCACCAATTCAACGAGGAAAAAAAATTTGAACCAAATATGAATTTCTAAATTCTATGGAAATCCTTTTCCAAGGTTTCAATTTCTATGGAATTTGTTGGTGTGGCAATTTTTCCTTTCCACACAAACGTACCCCTAAGAAAACGGGGCAACTGCATTTGACTTTGTTATCTATTTTAATAGTTCTTCTTGTAGATACATAGGCAAAAATGGGTCCTTTAACCCGCTCATTTAAGGAGGCTAAAACGGGGGAGATTCTCCTTGCAATGAGCATTGCAAGACATTTGGGACTCCCTAGAATTCACATTTTGTCCAATGATCTCCAAGTGATAGAACCTATTAAAAAAGCAGAGACTTGGTTTATTTGCCTTTGGAGTTTGAACATTGACGATCTTATTTTGCATTTTGATAAAGCTTTTTTTGGTCATGTGTTTTTTTTTTTTTTTTTTTTTTGGTAAAAGTTTTAGTCATGTGTTTAAGGATCTTAATGTTGAATCCCATAAGACTGCTAGATTTAGTAGATTGTCTGTCAAGGCCATGGTGTGGAATGGTCTGTTCCCAATATCTTGGCCTACTGTGTTGTTGTCTTGATGTTTCTTATTTGCTTTGTGGGGTTAACCAAAGTTTGAAAAAATACCTCATGAACTTCCTTTTTCTTCTACCATGGCAGCTGCTAATTTTCCTTCACTGTATTATTAGAAATACCATTGCTTTGAAATTTGAATTCTACATGTATATAATGAATAAATCCATGTGGATATTGATAAAGGGGCTCAGCTGGCATCAGATTCCATGGCCCATTCCATATCTAATGTCCGATTGGGACACCATAGATTAGGTTAAACGGATCACATACTCGTCACCTGTGCTACGACATGCCCCATCAGCTGCCTTTGTCTAAAACTTTTTTACATTAAGAAACCCCCCCACACACACACACACACACACAGAGAGAGAGAGAGAGAGAGAGAGAGAGAGAGAGAGAGAATCTTGTGGGGACCTCTCTTGAGCTAACCTGCTTTTTGGAGAATGCAATCTTTTTGTACAAGCCCATGTGAGAAGGGACTCCTCCCTACAGCTAACTTGCTTTTGGAGAATGCAATCTTTTGGTACAAGCCCATGTGAGAATCAGAGAGGACCCCATCTGGAATAGACACCTTTTCCATCCATTAGAATCTCACCAATCTAGGAGGACCATCATCACACAGAAAACTAGAAAAATTCTGGTCTCCTACTTTGATGAGGCAGACAGGATACTTCACTAGTCAATAACAAATGTTAGTTTCCAAATGGTGCTCTATTTACAAACGTTTCTACTGTAAAGTTGGATTTATATTCCACCAACACTTGGATAACTAGAATAAGCAATATAGAAAATGAACAGCTCCGACACTTGTGGGGCCTACATCTATCTAAAAACTATAAAAGATCATAGCCATCCATGAGCTTTTCCTTATCTTCCCTAGTGGTTTGTGTTCCTTTCTTAGTTGTCCATAGATATTGAGAGAGACAGATTCTGTGTTGGAAAAGACTAGAAAAATTAGGTAGGATCCAACCCAAAGGTACTTGTACCAACCCAAAGGAATATAGTTAAAAAGAGGAGGAAATGCTTACTGTACCTAATCAAGATTAATAAGCTGCCTTATAACTATTATTGACAGAGACTTCTCATACAAGGAGAATAAATTAGCCCTTAAAGTTTATGAGGTAGGATCAATTCCCACAAAAACCAACCTCATTTGATGCTTGAAAGCAACCATTTGTTCTTCATTATGGAAGCTCTGAAAATGACCTAAGTAATAAGAAAATGTACATGATCTAGATGGAAGCTTTAACATACTCAAATGCTGAATTATGAGCATGATGAGGTATTGTCACCAAAGCAAAGTGTACTAATTAGACAGTTATTCTCCTTATATTAGTTATTAATAAATCAATTGCGGTTCAAAAGTGACTAATGGAATGTAATTCTTTGAGTGGATTACTGCAATAAGGAGCTTAAACATTAGAATAAAGATAGGGATATGTTTCTCTTGATGATGTAATGTTGTAGAAACAAAATGTCAGTGATGATGCCTATGAACGCCAGTGGGGTTCAGATAGTCCATTGGGCCATAACCTGCCTGGTTTTCCTCATATGTATTTTAGGTTTGGATCTGTTCACTAAATGGGCCAGCCTATAGGCTTTTGTTGCAAATTAAAGTCTGTAAACCCAATTTGACCAGCCCATTTAGACCCACTAAACTCTTCTTAATTTGATTAGCGTGTTTCTTTAAAAAGAATTGATGATGTTAACCTTCCTCATTAAATGGTTAAATATCAGCTCAATTGATGATCATAGCTAGCTATCTAGCCTGTTTGCCTTAAAACTGATGGTGGAAACTTATAAATTTGATTAAAGCCCATAGCACCAGGCTTTAGCCAACTCATAATTATATGAGCAATGTATGCCTGTGTCAGTGGCACAGCCAGGAATTCCTTGCATGGGAGGCAATCAAATGAAGGATGGTTGACTGCCTGAAATTGATTTAGGGCGTGTTTGTTTGCATTAGGAGAGGAACAGAATAGGAGTAGGATATCATAACACGATAGAGTTAAAAAGGAGTGGGTTGAAATAAAATTAATAGATGAGTTATTTTTGCATGCGCTTGGATGGTTGGTGTATAGTAGAAGGTCTTAAATTTGCATTTGGTTGGATGAAGATAATGAGGAATGAGTTACTCCACCCCACTTTATTACGGTGTCTCCGGTAACTGTGGGAGCGAAAGGGTTGGAATAGCTGCCATCTTAGTAAACATATATACTTTATTTGTTTGGGCTTTATTTCAACCCTCCTTTACTTTACTCTTTAGGCATTTCTTTTCCCATTAAAATGACAAAAAAGGAATTTACTTAAGAAGGAGGACCCTTTGTAAACGAAAGATTATATATATATATTAAAAAAAAAAAAAAAAACTGTTCAAGCGTTTCTCACCAACTCCCTGCTCCCTCCCTGGGACATCATAGGATATGCATTTTTCATACTTCGAATTCGATTTCTTCCTTTGAAGGAAAGAGTTGGCATCAGAAGTCTATGGATTAATACAAACTTGACCCATGAATCAATTTGTTCGATCTTAGGCAGAAATTATTTTGGGATATTCGGCGGGTATAGAAACGTTTGAGACTTGTGTAAGAGTGCAAGGGAAGTGAAACTACATGATAGGGTCATCTATTGGAAGTCTAAACCACTCAAAGGTAAAGATGGACGCTCTACCTGTCAGTAGAAAGTCCCTAAAATCACTCTAAGTAAGAGTTGGTCACATTGTAACATGAGTGTATGATTAATGATGTGATTACCATAATATGATTAATAATGTGATTACCACAGTCTTATCGCACCTAACCCTGCCAGTTACTCGATGTCCCTAAGCAATTGAAACACAGTTGAAGGACAATCTCATGCATTAGTAACCATATGCATGACTCACATTCTTAATCATTTTCTCAATTTTATGGTGGGACAAACTCATGCTGAATTAAGATCTGAATACATTGTGATTGTGTTGAACGAGGGGACATTTATTTCAAGTAGTTCGGATTTTTAATAGGTGAGCCCCAGTGTAGATTTCCCACTCTCCTTAACATAAGTAAGATACTCCTTACTAAAAATAAAAATAAAAAAAGATAACATGAGTAAGATACTATATGAACACCAACATGAGATAGTCTTGATGAAAAGTTGCTTTTTTTTTTTAAAGAATAGGCTTCATGTTGGATTAGATATTTGGCCAAGAAAAAATATATGTCCCAATTGGACCATTAAAGTCATTAATTTAAGAGGTTTTTCCTTTAGCTTACCTTAGAGATATCAAATGGGCTAGGCCCACCCGTTTCAGCACGGCACCTGGCCCGCCCAAAAATAGCTATTTTTTAAAAAATTGTCCATTTAAAACCCCCCCCCCCCCCCCCCCCATAAAACGGATATATATAAGGGGTAGACCGAACCACTTAAATATCTTTATCATTCTCCGTGCTTGTGTTCTAATTTTTAATTTTAATACTAAAAATGATTGAAAAATTAATCGAAAAAAAAAAATTAAGGAGGCACGCCGAGCACGCCGAGCCCGCTCTAGCTTACATCTGGAGATACCTTTTCCCTCTCTCTTCCCCAAGTTTGAATATTTTCCAATAGCTACAATTACAACATTGGACTAAAATACCCATTGTATTTCCTCTCCAAGGTCCAATCCAAGCCCCATAACCCATTTCAGGGCATTTGCTTATTGATTGGTAGTAGCCATGACAGCTACTTCTTTCTGAAACACTTCCTTTATATGTCGGATGCTGGTTAGCTCTCTCCCTCCATGGAGTACATGCAAATCCCAATTAAAAAATTGTGGATTTGTGGGTCTTCTTGTAGATGAATATAAAGTCAAAACTGTAGAATAGAACACTGATAGAACGTACCAAACCACCAGATCATACTTATTTGGAATGCGGATCGATGGCAACTAGATTTTAACTGTTTAATTGACGGGCTAGTAACTAGTTCCTTCAAGCAGACATCATTCACCCTTAGCCCATTTACTGATTAGACTTGCAATAAGGCCATGGCCTGGGCCATGTACTTAAAGACAAGCCCAGTCTAACACCCTAAAGCAAGTTGGGTTGGGCCGGCCCAGTCAATCCAGTCACCAGATTTCTTCTAAAGTATATAAAATATTCTGCAACTTTCGGACACTAAGTATTGTAGAAATTCTTATATCGGAACGATGTCATTCAGCTTGCCCATATAATCCAGAGACTTTTATTTTACACAGCTGAGAATTTGCTCCAAGATTGTAAAATTTTCTTTTCTTTATATATTTTTGTTGTTGTGCTGCGGATCCAAAAAAGGCTGTGCCACATAGTTCAGAATTTCAGGAGTTTGATTAGTGATTCAAGCAATGGCTGCCCCACACCAACGATATTTAAAATTGGGGCAGAGGTGGCTGAGAAGAAGCAGAGTTCAAAAGTTTGAATATGTTCATCGTATTAGAATTCACTTCAATAGATAAACGTGAATTATACGCATAAAGGTGGGTCACACAAGTTGCAATGACCAAAGCCCAAAGGTTTGGTACATGAAGAGAAAAGGAGAAATCATAATAAGAGGGAGAAAAAAGTTAAAAGACAGAATGGAGTTGACTCACAAAAAGAAGGTCTGTGCAATTTTATCATTTCCCCTAGAGAAGGCGTAGGGAAAATTAAAGTTTTTCATATAAGAGAGAGGCAAAAGAAATATTTAAAAGTAAGCTAGGGGAAAAACCTCTTAATTTAAAGGTCTTGAATTAGATATGATGGATTAAAGTGATAGGAATGGAGTCAAAATTTTGCACATAGGTAAGTCTCATATGGATCTTCTCATCCAATAAACTTCCATGATCATCATGCATCCCAATGGGCTCAACAAGGAGGGGTGTTTTTCTTTTATAAAAAAAAATTGACTTGTGCCTTGCATTGCCTATATAGTAGCAGCAATGTTCCCCTTTTCGATCCCCGTATGGACTGGCTCCATTACTCCAACGTGTATCTGACTGTAAAATTTGCATAACCCATGTCTCAATTAGTATAAGATTTGTTCGATCTGAAAATGCAACCCCGCCTCTAAACTGCACTAATTCAAATGACAGACTTGGGCCTGTCCATTTTCCGAAAAAGGTGGACTCGGAGTAGGTATGGACCCAACTGGACCCGGACCTTACTTGATTACCCAACAGATCTGCAACTGTGGTCCTGAATCCAATCACTAATCTCAATCAAACTCAAAAGTCAAGTCCTATATCCGAAATTATTGGGCCAGAACGTTAAAGATTGGTCATTGCCATGCTGAGCCATGTCTCATAATTCATGGGTGACAAAGAACCACAAGAATAACACCAGTGAAAAATCTGCTGTAGGTTGACTTTTTTTTCCATGAGGTTTCAAATCCTAGGCCGGTATCATCACTTGCATCTTTATCTCAAACCCATCTTACAATGATCAATCATATGGCATATGGATTGATACAAAATATGGATCAGCACCACCAGAATCCTCCAGAAAAGGAAGCCAGCCCTGGATTAACAGGCCTTTTAGGTGACAGATATCATGATCTATTGGCCATTAATAGCTTTCTAAACATTTCACTAGCAGAACAATAGATGACAAGGATTGTTTCTTGCCTCCAGTAACAACATATCTCAGAGTCCATTGGATTGGTATAATCCTATCACAGCAGTCAAACACAGTGCACCCCAGATGACCCTTGGCTTAGAAGGATTGCAATCTTGTATTGTCTTGTTTTTTCTTTATTTTTATTTTTTTCTGTGGAGATTGGAGTGGGACTGTTTTTTGCATGAGCACTGAGAGTATAAGAGATAGGAGAAGGCACAAGAATTTTCTTTCGTATAAAAACAGCCTATAGAGATAGAATAGAAGAGTATTTGTCACCAAAACCCATTTCTGGGCCTTCCATAGAACTTATATTTCTACAAACTTGCCTGATAAATATATATAGATGTAGGTTACAACAAAATCCTCGCTATGTGGGAAAAAAGAATCATGGAACTCACCAACATCATCTCTCTTTTTTATGGTAGTGAAGGTTCAGAGAAGGGCAAATGGGCCCATCTCCACCTCCTGAAACTCCTCAGATTCCAGGAACACCATATGATTAGAAGGCATTTTCTGCACAAATAATCTAGGGATCCTCCTTAAGAACCCGTTCAAAAAAATCACCATACGTCGCGCAGATACCTCCCCTCCATTTGCAGACTCTTCACGAAGCTGTCTGTCTTGGAGCTATCTAGAGAACCCTGAAATGCATTTTAAGCACTTGGTTAGAACCTTCCATTACATTAGCCCCATTGCCTGATCCCATTTGACATCAAAGAAATATTCAGGCCTAAAATTCAACCCATGTTGGAGAGGAATCACAGGGTCCTAGACACAGCAATACAAAGATCATAGATGCGCCATCTATATGAGGTAAATGGCCATCTAAAGGTAACCCCAGATTGATGGAGTAGGATGGATGTGTGTGTGTGTGTGTGTGTGTGTGTGAGAGAGAGAGAGAGAGAGAGAGTCCCATGTCAGATAACACAAAGAAACAGTCCAAGCCATCTAACATAGAAGGAATTGAGTGATTCCAGAAATAACACAGTGATGAGCTTTCCAAAACCCAGATTCATCTTTCACAAAAGACAGTTTCATACCTGCTCTTGGACTATGGTGTGGAGGACTCGATGGACATCCTTGGCCATGCCTTTGGCATCACCACAGACATACATATAACCACCCTGAGAAATCACATTCCAAATGTCTGAAGCCTGCCAGGAAACAACTTTACATGCTTAGTCATCGCATATAACAGAGTCCAAGTGATGCAAAACAAAATGATAAGAATGCTTGTCAAGCAAACCTTTTCAGCCATCTTGTGCTGCACATATTCCTTGTTTGGCCCATCACGTGAGAAAGCAACAATCAGGGAAGAAACCACCCCTGATTCAACATACCTGTTCAACTCATCCTCATAGATGAAATCCTGCAGATAATGCACATAGAATACAATTTCATAATGGTCTTAAAATTTCAGTGATAGAAAATGACCATTCAACTTGGGAAAACTCATTAACAAATTTTTGGTCAAACTTCCTGCGTAGTGGTGGTGGAAACGAGTAATAAATGGTGTGTGTGTTGTGTGTGTGTGTGTGTGCGCGCGTCTGTGTGTGTGTGTGTGTGTGTGTGTGAGAGAGAGAGAGAGAGAGAGAGAGAGAGATTGTGTATGTGGTTTATCGTAGCATGAAGGTAGTGTTTACTCGAAATTTAATAGATTAAAAAAAAAAAAAAAAAACAAACAAACAAACAAACAAACTACTCATCACTTGCTACTTCCCATGTTTTTCTTTAATTCAGTTATAGGTTGCCAGCATGTCCTTTATTCAGTTATAGGCTTGTCATAGCATGAATGGGGAACTTTGTTCTCAAGGGTAGTGTTTCCTTGAGATTTAATAGATCTTTTCTTTTATATTATGTATCACTTACTTCTTCTTATGTTCTTCGCTTATTCAGTTATCAGTTGACAGGATTTTCTTTTTTTTTTTTTTTAAATCAATATTAAGAGTACCAGGTCTTCAGAAATGAATTTGTTTGGAAGCATTTAAGGGTATAGCATCAATGTGTGAGAAAATAACATAAACACATTAGAGATGGTTTGGACATGTCCAATGCACGCTAGCAACAATGGTGAGGAAAAGCTTGTGTATGCAAGTTGATTGCCCACGAAAGGGAAGGAGTAGAGCAAAGAGGGTGTGGGTGGTAGTGATAATTGATCTAAAGTGCAACCTATCCGAGGAATTGGCCAAGGATCGATCGGAATGGAGAAACGGGATTCATGTATCCGAACCATAGTCGAGATTAAGAGTACAAGGTTTCATTAACAAGACAACCATGTCTTTGGGTTGACCCACCTAGATGGAATTATTGATCAAACTGGTTTTTTTTTTCTTTTTTTTTTTCTTTCACATGTGAACCACTGCAAAGCTTACCATTTTACGGTTCCTGCACCCAAAGAATAAGTAAGCAGGACCAAGTTCTGCACCAGCTTCTTTCAGAGCAAACCTTTCCTGAAAATGACAATATAAAATGTAAATGCTAGAGTCCTTTCAGGTTCAACAAGGATGAATCATACATTATGCACATACATCAGACACAAACCTGCAAGAAACCCCTGAAAGGAGCTAATCCTGTTCCAGGGCCAATCATGATAATTGGCACAGAAGGATCTGCAGGCAGTTTAAAATTTGATTGCCTCACAAAAATTGGAGCCCAGCTACAGTTACTGCTTTCTTCCAAAGGCACTGAATGCTACAAGGAGAATGAAACCAAGATCAATTAGAGAGAGAATGGGTTTTTTGGTGATGGGTTGAGGAAGGCAGTTAGAACAATCAAACACCGTACACAAATTATAATCAGATACACAACCTAATCATCAAAGAGTGATAATAAGGACAAAACAAATAAATTTTGGGAATATAAAACCCTGGTTTTCAATATCAAAAACTTACGACTCGACCCAGGGCCTTCTCCCCTACTAAGAGGTGCATAAGCAGTTCATTACAATGTAAACATCAACAATAGTTAAAATACCTTCATCCAAGTTGAGCACACGCCTTTGTGAATCCTTCCTGTAGGTGTTGTTCCGAGAACTAAAGCAGTTGTAACATGAATCCTAGAAGGTGCCATCCTATGTAGAGAATAAAATTTCAAAGAATGGGTAAATACTAGTGAAAAAGCTGAATACAGATGCGATAGTACAATTTTAAACAAAACTAACTTTGGAGAGGAAGAGATCGAGTAGTATCTAGGCAGCAACCGAGGGGCTATTGCTGCAAAGAAAACCCCCAGAGGAGGCTTGGCAGATGGAAACTCAGCCATGACCTCTATGAGGCTTCTATAATTTGCAACAATCCATTGGGAATATTCATCCTGCGAAGAAGAAAAGGAGCCTACGTGAAAGGGAGAACAACAAAGGATCCAGTGTGTCAAAGATCACTGAAGACACATGATTTATTTGGGAGAGCAAACTGAGTCGCCCAAGCCCCAAAACATATGTTACAAAAGAGTCACTTTTTAACTCCTTGGTTTCTTCCCACTGAACAAATGAGTCATAACAGCTTTGCCCTAAGCCAACCCTATTTTGGAAACCAAGCTCTAAAACCTTGAAGTTCTTAAAGAATAATCCAAACCTTGCCACCAGGAGATGCGAGAAATCTTAGTCGATCAGCTTCATTAGGATCAGAAGCATGAGCAGCCAATGCAGCTAGAGCAGCCTAGAGAAAAATTACAAACATAAGTATGCATTTCTTGGAGATGATCCTTGAATAAATAAGCAGATAAATAGTTAACTTAAAATAAGAAAGCATGTTGGAGAAACTTAGAAAAAAGAATCACCTTTTTAGGAGAATTCAAAAGGTCTGCATATCGTGCAAGTGCAGTTCTTAAAGTGCAAGGAGATGGGAAAGGAGGTAGTAAGGAAGAGCTACCACTAAGGGGTGTTCCGTCCTCTTTGTCAGCATGGATAGAGAAGAAGGTATCTGCTGAATAACCTAACAAGCTTTCTGCTTTCTCCACAGTTTCAGTACAGTTCTCAGCATAGATGCCAACATGATCACCTGTTTCGTATCTGACAAAAGAGAAGAAATAAACTAACTGAGTACAGCAACAAAGAGAGGACTACAAAAGCAGGTTAACTGCCATGTACCATGAAGATAAAAAATGCATAAAAAAGATGTTAATACCACATGCCAAAGGCAAGTCAAGACATCCATCCAGACAAAACCTCAATACATTTGTTTTTCTCACTTCATATTTCGTGGTATAATTGTAATGAACTATAGAGATGTACATTCTGATCATTCTAATAGAAAGAAAAATGTAATCTTCACAACCGGAACTCTTCAATCGACACCAATGAGAGAAAACATCTAATGTTGTGGATCCAAGGATACATGTGCAGATTACAATCATTGCTCTTACATTAAGTCGATAAGCCAACTATCAAAGTTTATAGTTCAAGAAAAGGTATGATAAAACTAGAGAAACCCAAAATATATATATATATATATATATATATATGAATAGTTATGCAGCAATAAGTTCTATTTTCCAATAGGTTTGGTGTGTCCAATATCAGTATCACGTCAGAGATGAAATAAACCTAATTAAACTCTTTTTTTTCTTTTTTTATGGATGCAATTTTCACAAGAAATAATAATATTTTTAGGATGTTTTTGGTGAATTTCTGTACCTGAAGCTGCCATTACAAATACTCAATATTCAGGAAACTACCCCAACACCCATATCTAGACATGTAGGTAACAGCCATCATTAAGCACACTGTTATAACCAAGGATTCAAAACCCAGAATCAGGTCGACTTGGCCAACTCACACCTCATCGAAGTAGCATGTATGTTATTTCATATTTTCATTATTTCATTTGTTGAAAGCTAGATCTTTTTCACTGACTTGCCTTAGAACAGCACTACACCTCAGTTTTATCATATGCATGGGCCATTGAGGCCATCGTTAAAACTTTCTCGGGCATTGAGAGAAAAGGTTCCTAGTCTTAGCAACCATTTCAAAGCCTTGCCTCATGTGGACTAAAGTACCATGAAGAATCTTCAGACTAAGATGTGGCAATGATCAGGTCAGGCCATTGTGTGCGGGGGTGGAACTAGGGGGGCTCGACCCTGCCCCCCCCACCCCCAATAAAACCCAAAAGAGAACAAAAAAATTCGCTGTTGTCCCCTCAAGTGATATTTCCTGGTTCCACCCCCAATTGTGGGGAAGGATTTTTCAGCAATTTTCATCATTTTATACTTTTCAAATAAGCCGAGTCTGATTCCCATGGGAAACGACTTTCTCAAGGTTGATTGCTTGATTCAAGTGGGGCGAGTTTTTAATCCTTAGTTATAAACTATATGATCAGTATACGGAACAGTATGTGCAGTGAATGTGATACATTCAAAAAACAAAAATGTCTTTGTATAGAATTTATAAATTATAACTACAACTCTACACATAATTTATCCTCAGAATTCATTTTACCTCTCTATAAAGTCAGTTCTCTTAAATTTCCAGATTCCAAAATAAAGAAGCCAAGCAATCATTTCAACTAAATTGGATACCATAGCAGTTCCAACATTCAACAGTGTAGGCTTCTCATATGCTGCACTCTGAAAGGATAACTCTGTAAGTTGCTGCTTAATGTACAGCAATTCTACGCCGAAGAAATGGTACAGTTATATGAGAAACTAGGAAACGACTCGGGTCAAGCCAAACCCTACCAAAAGTGAAATTTAGGTGTGGCTAGTTTAAGTTCCTGATTGGGGACGGGTCCCCAATGTTTGAAACCCTTGTGGAGCTCAGACCAGGGTCGGAATTGGGGTATATGAGTACCCATTATCCACAAGTGCAGGTATACATAACGTACGACACATAGTAGATGCAGTATATACTGTATACAAACTCACTTACATTTCCTAAATTTCTTATCCTTTGAAAAGCAAAACAAATCCAAAAACTTGGATATCCAACCTGACCTAAGTCAACCTGGCTCGATCGAAAGGGCACTTGGATATAGGGAATTCACTAGACAATCGGGTTTGGTTCAGGCATATTGGTGTGTTTCTTTCATATCAGTCTTGGGTTTGCCTGCAAGCAATTACAATTGGGCTTGGGTCACACCCCTATGGATAGGTCTGTCAAAAGACCTACTTCAGGCTGGAACTACCTCAATCCGAATCCGAGCCCGGTAGCATGATCCGAGTTTGGGTCTGATAGAAACACTAGATCCCAAGTCCAAGCCTGCACGACAAGAAATATAGGAGGCATGAACCCACCCGTCAAAGGCATGACTAGATTCAAACCCAAGTTGAAATAGGGTCAAAGCTCATTGAAAGCCCTTTTCTAGTTATATATATATAATATATATAAAAAAAAACAAAAAAAAAAAAAAAAAAAAAAACCTCCCTTTTCCTTTGAACTCCAAGGCCAAAAAAGGGATCTGTACCCTATAAAAAAATCTACCTATATGAGTGGAAAAGTAGAACCCACAAGTCACAAAGCCAATATGTTGATGGGATAAATCTTCTATAACTACCATAATGATAGTGGTGGTGGTGGTGGTGAATATGATGGTGATGACAAAAAGCAACACAAAGAACTTACACAAGTCCTGTGCCAGATATGTCAAGCTCCAGATGAATGCAAGAACGATCAGAGGCTGGAGTGTGAAGCTCCCTCCGGACAGCCACCTTAGCTCTGCAGTTATACAGTATACAGTATGTCAATTTTCAGTAAAAGAAAAAAGGGTCTGTCGATTCATCCTTGAGCATAAAAGCTTGTAAATTTTATTTGCACCTGCATGGATGTTGAATGTCATGAACAGCATGACCGTTTGCATTGCTTAAAATTTTATCCTGAAGTGTTGCGTCTTTAGGGTCATAGAATACAACACGGTATTCTGGTGTAGCAGCCATGTATGGGGTAGAAGGACTCAATAATTGATCTTCATCTTGAAACAATTGATCTAATTCAGGCCATACCAGCTCCCGCCTACATAGCGAATCAAGAGCCAAATAAAACTATTTTAACAGAAGTATAGAGTAGATCCAGTTGGCATTAGTAACTGCAAGATTGTAGCGGTGTGTTAAAATGCTATGTGGAAACAGTCCAAAAGATGGAAGTTCAACACACCATGCAGTAAAATCATCCTCAATGCATTGATCGTCATCACCAAGACCCAATGGGATGAGGCGCTTCCCTCCTATAGGAAAAGAAGATGAGAGAACTACAGTTTAATATCCAAGGAGAATGAAGAAAAGATATGGTGCACATTATCATTGTCAATCAAACAGGATTAAGCAAAATTCAGTAACCAGGATGATTGTCGGATGAGTGGGAATGCAGTAACCAGGATCATTAACAACTGGAGTACATCTGGATACTTTGATACGTGTAAGAATAAGGGATTCCAGTTCCCCAAGAATTCAAACTCCAAATCCATTCACCTACAGTAATGCTAGTAGCTGGATACTCACTAATAAGGGTCATGGTTCCCAGAAGCTCCCAACTCCACAACTACTAGCATCTAAACTCGATGTACTAGTTATCATGGAATTTAAAGCTAACTGCAAAAATTGGGATACAATCCAACTTCTAATATTGCTTAGGTAAACGTCTTAACATAATTATACTTGCAAAAACAGCAACATCAGGATGCAAATTTATCATGCCATGCTTGCATCCCAAAGCATAGCCGTTCCCGGGCTTGTTTGGCAACTCTACTACTAGAGTGAAGTAAGGTAAAGACCCCATTTCTTAAAAAATGGTCACATCAAAAGCACTTTAATTCAAATTTCCCACCATATTTTTCAAAAAAAAAAGTCAAAAAGTAACCTCATTTCTCCACTAAAAGACAAAAAAAAAAAACTCCACAATCAATACAAAAAGTCAAAAAGATTCCATAATAAACAACTAAAAACAAAATACCATCATAACCCACTTATATTTTATTATTTCTTCAAAATAATCGTTACTTCACTCAACTCCATTAGTTTATGGCATTAATGGCTAACCATGGAAAGGAACAACACAATCATGGCTAATACATTATGTTCAGTTGTTCACTACTCATTGCTGATAGCTAAATCAACTAAATATAGTCCATTTCAATATGCATCTCACTCGAAACCAGGTCGGGAACCAGTATGGCATTAAAGTTTTAAATCAGCATCTCCAAATACATGCCAGGATCAGGGATTCACAGACAGAAATAAGATACATTTTAAAAGGAGAAAAGGCAACAAATAAAAGATAACTTTAATGAATAAAAGTTAGGATAATGTCTCTATCTGGTGATTTCAATAAATGCAAGTTTCATTAATATCTCTAGCAGGACTATCACTCTACAAAAGCAGCATCTATGAGAAAGATAGTCTTGATCATCAATTTACACCCAAGCCAATTCATTCAGTAATGTTCGATACCACATGCACAAATAGGCAATGTAATTCAACTGAAATAAAACAATCTCAACAGAGTAATATGCAGTCACATAAAAGAATCATGATTCATGGCACCCGAAAAACATACCCTGTTTCTCAAGCATCTCATCCACCACTATTGCTACCTGTTCTCACACACAAACAACATAAACCAAGTATCACCAACTATTTAAAAAACTCAAAGGACTCGACCATTGCGAAACCAAGTTCATTTCTCTCCAAACCTTGTTAAAATGCTCATACTGCTTGTTCCCCAGCCCAAACACTGCATATTGGAGGTTTGGAAGCCAGCTCCCACCCTCTGTCCCCTGTAAACACCAACCACTCACAAATCACTATAGAATTCTAATCAATGCAGAATACATCAAAAGCTCAATTTAACCGAATTTCTTCGGATTCTACCTCCGAGAACCATTTATAAAACCTCGCCGCATTATCCGTGGGCTCACCGTCTCCATACCTACACATTACATACCAAATTCAAAAAATCATAATAACAACAAAGATACGTAGAGATTTTTTTTTTTTTTTTTTTTTGAGTAATCTATAATCCTACTTACGTTGCTAAGAAGAAAAATGCAATATTTTCTTTCTTCATCTTCTCTTGGTATTCATTGTCATCTGCGGCGTATCCATCCTATCATAGAATTGAATCATCATCATCAACATCAACCGTTCAAAAGGAATCCAACGGCCACGAATTATCCATTTCGTAAACAGAACTGAGAAAACGAAATTACCAGATCGACGACTTTGAATGTCGCTTTCTCGTACCTCGCTCTCGCCTCCTCCGCAAGCGCCTGAATTAGGGGAAGAAATAGAAATCAAGAGACAGAAATCAATCAAAGGACTGAAATTGGGAAATCTGAGCCGCAGATCATGACACGATCATCCGAACCTTGGCGAATCCTTCGGCGGTGCCGGTCTGCGTGCCGAAGAAGATCGTGACCTTCTTCTTCCCGTCGTCGGCGTCCGGCTCCGTATTCACTATCAACGGCTGTGGATTCAGCGAATGCACGGCCTTCTCCACCTTCGATCTCCGCCTCAGGAAGAAGAAGACGACGCATCCGATCAAGACGGCGATCGACGTCGAGAGGACCATGACGAAATCGAGATTCTCGGCGAGGATCGCGGCGCCGGAATCCGACGCCATTGCTGCCGGATCGAATCTCCGTTTGACGATCGCCGACGTTAGATCGAACGGCGAGATCTTCATGGAGGTGGACTGCATCGTATCCGACCGTTGAGGCGGCGAAAGAAGGAACGGACGGCTGAGATCGTACGAGAAGGAGAGGTCAGGACCGAATTGGAGGCGGAGGCGGAGGCGGAGACGGAGACGGAGAGAATTTCTGAGGGAAATGGAGTAGAGAGAGAGAGAGAGAGAGAGAGAGAGAGCGAGAGCGAAGGAAATGAAGGAGGAGAGAGAGAGCTGGAAATGAAGGAGAAGAACGGGGGGTTTTATAGTGAGGAGATGTTTTTGGAGCTTTGGAGGGAAAGGCAGCAGATGAGAGAGTGGTCAAACGGTCAAACCGCCTACCTCAAGTTAACTATAGTTGGTTTAAGACGGTCAACGTATTTACCATTATGCCCTTCCTGTTGCATCATTCATTCCCCCCTCTCTCTGTGTTCTCTCTCTTTGAGAAAAACTAGGTTTCTGGCCTTGGAACATTTCACAAATATTTTTGAGGGACATAATCCTATATAGAGAATGATAGGGACATTTTTAAATTTTTAGATTTGAGGTTTTTATTGAGACAATCCTCAAGGTTTGCATAGTTGAGTAAGACCACAGCTTAAGAACTAGAGGTTACGGTTTCGAACTCGCGATCTCTTTCCCAGAGCACTTGTCGAGGCAAAAGCATAGCCTACTCGATGTATGAGGGAGGGAGGGAGTTCACGTGCATGAGGAAATAATCAGTTCTTGAAAAAGCCAGGCACTCTCATCATCAATTATAAAAAAAAAAAAAGGAGTTTTATTATCTTGGGATATAGTGAGAAAATGTGGTGGATAATAAATTAATTTTTAAATGACTAGATAATAAATCATATAAATGGATGTGAAATGATATTAAGAACTATTTGTTTGTCCCCATTTCTTACAATGTTATTGTGATGTCATCGTGATTATCTCAATATTTGGGATAGTTTTAGGAGTTGTTAGGAAAATTATTTTTTAGAAAAAATAGTGTTGACATTTGCAAAGGAGCCATTGGAACAGCTTTTCGTAAGTGAAATTGATCATCCTTGCAGAGAAGTCATCATCATTTTGACAATCCTGACCATTTGGGAGTTGCTTCTCACAAACTTGGATAGTTACAAAGTGGGTGAAGTTTGGTGATCTCTTTCATTGGATAATGATGATGATGGATCAAGATTTTGTTAGGATTCTTAACCCAAGAATAATTAAGTACTCCCAACTTTGCATAAAGAGAGTCCAATTGGTCATATTGTATTTGATTTCAAGGATCAGATTATTACTTTATACATGACCTATTATTGTCACTTCTCACAGTGAAGTTGGAGTGTTATTCCATTTCATGGAAATAGGATTTTAACCAAGGGAGTGCAGGTTGGCCATGACCCCATGAAATTTTTTGTAAAACTTATAATTTCATTGAATATAAGCCCCTTCAACAACAGAAAAACAAATATATAGTAGTCCCCTAGGAGAAATTATCAGCATCTGCCCTTGGTTTTAATTTATGGCTTGAATCGAAAGAAGGAAATTAAGTTTGCCAAGCAAGAAGGCTCTTACTAACAAATTTTGTGATGATAGATGCAACTAGCTAGTAACATTTTAAAGTTTTAATACTCAATTTGATTCAAATTTCTTTACATTTTTACCCATGGGGTAGTTTTAGAAAGCTTGTCTAAACTGAATAGTTCATTGGCCGGTTTGTGCCAAATAATGCATGCCTCACTCAAAAAAAAAAAAAAAAAATTTTACTAAGTTGGGATGTTGGTCAAGAGTAATACTTTAGACTTGGAGACCAAGAGATAAATCTCCCTTCAAAGTGAAACTAAAGTGCTAACACTACTCGACAATGAGTGTGTTGGCCTTGGATTCGACTGAATCACTTATTGTTGTGGCTCTAATTGAATCAGGTTAGACCTGCTCAATCCATTTCCTTTTTTCTCCCTACAATATCGGTCAAATGAGAGCTTTCTCCAACAAGCATACTGCACATACATGCCAGCTCTTTAGGGTCCACTTGGGCCTCCCTTTCATTTGCACTCGGTTGATCAAAACATGCCCAAACTGCCACTATAATTATATGTTGGCTCGTAGTATGCTGATTGATTTATACTTTCTTTTATACACATTTGTCTGCAATGAAGAAAACTTAGATACCAAACCATCAACAGTAAAAAAAAAAATCCACCACTGATGGTGGGCGGCCTAATCTTCACATTTTCCTTGTTTTTCTGATGAATGAGTGGTGCATCAGTTTCCTTCTCTCAGCAGTCAAAGTTCTGGCCATCAACCCGACATGCTTGATTATTGAATCACAAATCGTTGGGACTTGGGCACATGATGGGCTGGGCCATTGATGATCAGGCCCATCACTTCAAAGGCTTGGCTAACCCATCTCCAGGAACTTGAGCTTCATGTATACGCACCATAGTTTGTAGGGGTGTACACGGATCGGATTGGTGCGGATTAGGCCAAATCCGTCACCAATCTGTTACTTACGGATTAGTGGATTTGGAATCCGTTACCAATCCATGGCCGTTAAAAAATAAAAACCGATCTGATTTGTAAAGGATCGAATTGGATAATCCGTTCAATCTAATGTTAAAAAAAATATATTAAACATGTTGTAAATAATTTCATATTTGACCCTTTGTATTTTTTTTCTTATTTTATATTTAGACATCTTAACTTATATTTAGACTTTTTAAATTTTTGTATTTATATTTAATGTCAATAGATTGGATTGGATTGAATCCACGGGTTGAGGGTGAAATCCGTCACCGATCCGTTACTAACGAATTACAAGATTCTCAATCCGTCACCAATCCATTTACCTTCAAATCGATTAAAAATCTACGGATCGGACTGAATCAGTTCGGTTTTACAGTTTGTTTGTTCACCTCCATTACTTTGAACTTTGTTTTAGAGACGAGGGCATTAATGTCATTTGGGCTGGCTACTTAGTCGGTGTTTGGTGGAACCAGCTGGTGTTAGTGTTACGTAGGGCAGCGGCACGCGACCGACTGCGGTTTCAACTCTCAAGTCTCAACTACCAAAGTTGACGGCGTCTGCACGTGGGATTTTAATGTTCAAATTCGCTCGTTTGTCCGAGCCTTGTAGCACGCCACGGGTTCTTCTGGCGTGCTCCATGAAAATACAAAAGTGGCACATAAGGCCTTACGCCCCGGACCCCACCTAGTTGGCCTACCTTGCGATCCATCCGAATAATCTATAAAATAAGGAAGACTCCTGGATGGTTACGGTTCTCAAATCTGACTGTCATCTGAATGGACTAGACCATTGGGTCAACTATGTCCTCATTTGGAAGGTAAAATCCTATGAGCTATTAATTAAGTGATTAAAATGATCATGATGATCCGAGCCTCTGTTCCCATAAATACGGCTGGGTTACGAAGCATAAGGTGAGCATCAGTTCTTAGCAAAGGGGGATCCAACTATATTAGCCATCTTCCAAAGCATAAATTAGTACACTTTCTACTCAACTAATATGTTATTAAGGGGATTCGACGACGGGTCCCTGAACATTTCATTTTATTGCCTTAGGTCTACAATCTTTTTTCATAATGTGATAGGTCCTTTTTTCAAATTTGAAGACCTAAAATATCTAATTTACCCTTTCTTCATAATCATATCCCACGATTAGTAGGATATGCCATTAATAATGGTCAATACCATTAAATTAACTAAATAAATTTCAAAATATCAAAATAAATTTCAAAAAATGTAAATAAATTTCAAAATATGTAAATAAAATAAAAAAAATGCAAATAAATCAGAAAAATACAAATAAATTCAAAATAATGCAAATAAAATTTAAAAAATGAAATAATTTCAAAAAACGCAATAAATTTCAAACGAATGTAAAGAAATTTCAAAAGAAGTAAATAAATTTCAAAAGATCCAAACAATTTTCAAAAAATATAAATAAATTTCAAAAGATGAAAATCAATTTAAAAAGATGCAAATAAATTTCAAAAGATCCAAATAAATTTAAAAAAATATAAATTAGTTTTAGAAGATGAAAATCAATTTCAAAAGATCGAAATAAATTTCAAAAGATGTAAATAAATTTTAAAGGACGCAAATAAAATTAAAAAATTCAAATACATTTGCTAAAACTAAGATAACCCAATTTTCCGAATTTCAGAAAAATTTTCCAAAAACTAAAGTATTTTTGCCAAAAGTCAGTTAAATTTATTTTTAAAAAATGCAAATAAATTTCAAAAAAACATCATGAGTTTAGTTCAAAAACTCAGTTAAAATTTTCCAAATGGAGATGAATTTATTAGAAAGCCAGCTATATTTTTCGAAAAATAAAAAGGTAATTTTCCAAATACTCAGATAAATTTGTCCAGAACTCAGATAAATTTATTCTAAAACATAGATAAATTTGTCAAAAACTCAGATAAATTTATCTAGAACTCAGAGAAATTTGTTTCAGAACTCAGATAAATTTGCTCAAAACTCAGATAATTTGACAAAAAAAATGTAAATTTCAGATAAATTTGACATAAACTCATATAAATTTATTAAAACTCAGATAAACTTCTTTCTCTGACGATGGCGCAGCACCCTCGACTACGTTTGGATCTCACGGTGGGGTCTAGCCGAAAAACAACTCGGCTTATGAAACCGGTCAGCCCTACACCGCTGCTATTGGGGTGGGCTACTGCTTCACGGATCAGGTCAAAACCGAGCCGAACCCAACCCGGACCTGGCTAGGCCTGGCGAAGAACCTAGCTCCCTGTTCTTCGTCTTCTTCGATTCGGCCTGCAACAAAACCGAAACCGATGCGTCTGTTCTTCTTCCCTGGCCACGATGCAAGAAGAGACTACGGCAACGGACGGCGGAGATCTGGCAATGATGGCCGTCGTCCTCCGGCGACAATAGAACTTCTCATCGTCTCTTTTCTGAGAACTGCAACACCAGCAGCCCCTTCTGGACTTCCGACGATGATGCACCTTCTTCTCCGGGCACGATGGATCCGAAACCTCCTCCCTGCCTTCATCTTCTCTCTGGATTCCCTGAAACAGAACCCAGATGGCCCTGCTCTCTGCAAATCTCTTTTTGCAACCAGGGAATCACCGAACCTAGTTATCTTCGATTCATGTAGTGCAACTCCGAAAGTCCAAATCTTCTGCTTCTTCGTTCTCTCCAAAATCGAACCCAGCAGATCCAAATCTTTCCAATCTCTCTGAAACAACACCGATCTAAGCGGTGGCCCACCTTCGATGTCTGCAACTTGGGCAACAGGGCAAAGCCCTTTTGTTTTCAAACCCTCTCCCTTCGAATCGAAGCCGATGTACAGAGAAATCTCTCTTGTCACCTGCCTAATCGTAACTAAAAGACCACGCTGCCCTAGAAGAAGAGGGATAATCCAAAATTTGAAATTTAAAATTTCAAAATTTTATGCCTAAAATGGTTGAAAGAGTAAATCAGTCATGTAAATTGTCTCCAAGGACCTCTGGCTGCAAACAGTTTAGCTGCTTGAATCAGAGCCCTTAAAAAGAATTTGCCTGAACTGGAGGGTGGATAGATTCGATTCTAGGGACCTTTCGCTAATTAACTCATGTTATTATTCAATTTATTGAAGGAAAAAAAAATTATAATCCATATAATCTTGTTGTATGTGGTAAGATTCAGGTTCCTAATCCGAATTGTTCAATTTGTTTAGTAAACTAATAAACCCTAAGTAAGAGATTTCTATTACTTGTAATCTGAATGTGATCTCCTTTCATGTCGTTCAATTCGGATCGAAACTCTTGCATCTCTTTCATTAGGTTTGCTTGAAACTTCTAGTACTCTCACATCCTCATGTCTCATGCCACGTTGCCTTCAAGAGCCTTCACGATAGAGAAGGGTAGGTATTACAATTCACAGCAAGCATATCTACCAAAAACATTCCCTCTGTTATCGTTAGTGATGTGAGTTGGGATCCTAACACGAGACTTTTGACTGGTAGAAATCCTGAGTGGAAGGGGCGGAGTGGGGCCTGCCTCAAAACAAAATTGAAATGTCGTTTCAATTTATGGGATATCTCTAAATTTTATTTTGTATCATCATAATATTATTAGTTTGATTAAAAATATGATAAATATAATATTATGCATATTCATTAATCATATATTCTTCAAGTGATCGAATTTACTATGAGACCAATTCTTATTACGGTAAAATTTGAAAATCCGCCACACATTAGGAAGGCATTTATTTTGAATAGCTTAGATGCTCAATATGTGGGGCCCACTATAAATTAAACCTGGTTAGTTTTTTTTTTTTTTTTTTTTAAGAGCTAGTTGATTAGAAAGGGTCATTGCTTTTGGTGCAATGGTAAAAATCTGAGGTGCCGTGTGAGATAATGCAGGTTCAAGACCTGCGATCGGTATTTTTATCACCTCGAGATTTTCAATTACTTTTTCTTTACAATTTATAATGTCTACATTGCAAATTTATCATGATTGACATTTGAGCCCGTTTTTGCAATAGCTTAAAATCTTAAAATTAGAGCCTGGCCTTAGTTGTTAACTAAACAGAACTGTTGATTAATCTCAAATTATATCATCTTACCTTTATATAGGATCATTGACCCATGAACCAAGAGTCACAAATTGCACAAGGGGTTCACAAAAAGTGCTTCTACCCCCCAATAATTATGTGCATCTAATCACTTTTTTTAGCATTAATTTGTTGTTAAAACGATCAGTACTATAGCCTATGACATGAGAAAGCTGGAGAAGGTTTTCTTTTTTTTTTTTTTTTGTTTTTTAAAGGACATGAAAGAGAGCCTGTAGGTGCTCAAAACAAGACAAACGAAAAGAGTTGATACTGTCAGTAGGTTTTAATACGTGGGGCCCAAGATCTGTTGATCAAGAGCATTATGTAAGATTACTGAGATGGACTTTATAATGCTCAAGAACAACTTGGCAGTTCAATTTACCCAAATGTATATGGAGCATGCAACATGGAGTATTGACAGGAACAAATTCTGGGGCAGCATTTAGAGGAAAAATAATTTGTGTGGTCCACTCATCAAATAAACATCTTTTTCTGGAGCAGGATTTCAATCCAATTGAGAACTGACCCACCATTTACATGTTATCAATATCTAATTGTGGGTCTTACTTAACCAAGGAAAGAGTGCAGAATTTCAATCCAATATTGAGAACTGACCCACCATTTACATGTTATCAATATCTAATTGTGGGTCTTACTCAACCATGGAAAGTGTGGGTTTGGATTCAAGAGGTGAACCAAAGACAAGCACATGCTTTCCACGGAGGTTACATTTGGTTATGCAATTGATCATGGATCAAATCTCATTAACCAATTTTTTTTATTTTTTATTTCTTACTCTTGGGAGCCCCCATATTTGTAATTCAAATTGTGCAAATGATTTATAGAACCAATTAACCAAAGACCTTTAAACTGGTTGTTTTAAACATTTATAAAATTTGAGTAATTTGTGGAAAATGTCCAAAAATTTTCAATCTAGAGGTCTAATTTATGAACTTTTGTGGGCTCTATTTCATTATCCAACCTGTTCAAGATTTTCATATAAACGATAAAAATTAAGATATTTAGGTCACGTCTTGTAATATGTGAGGAATTCACAAATTTGAAGACCATGTTTGGTAAACAGTCCAGAGGATTCCTCCAGTCCCCTGGAACCATACTATCCTCTATTATGAGGATTTCTGATAAGATGAGTCCCTGCATTTCAAGTTTGAAAAACGCCTAGGAGGAGCCACTCCTTGTAAGTCAAGTGTTTCTTTGCCTTTGTGGATATTTGCAGAATTCAATGTTGGGAGTTGGAGAAGAAAGAATCAATGAAAGAGAGGATTTTTTATGGGTTTGGAGAAGATTTGAAAAATCCCCTTTCACTTTTCCTCTCTTCACTCAAACGTGGATTCTCCTCGAAATCGAGGAAAATGAGATAGGATACATCTCTGAGGATATTATCCAAACATGCCCTTGGTGTTGTAGATTTGAGAACCCCTCAATCAGGATTTGTATAACTGATAGTCTCACGTTGATATAGAAACATATTAGTACACATAGTTGAGAAAAATTGGTAACGGTACATATATCCACAAATTTGAGGATTTCAAAATCCTATGTGCAGAGGTCAAACTTGAAGATCCTCGAAATGAGAATTTGGCTCAAATAGGATTTACAATTACCAAACATATATTTTCCAAAATCATCGAGGAAAATCCATGAGTAATGAGGATTTGATTTCCAAACATGACCTTTATTCGATATCTCAAATCTTCATGGATTTTAAGAGATTTGTGAAAAATATCTAATACGTTTAAACACATCTAAACCATGGGATGAACTTAATTACTCATGTGAAGATGGCGATTTTGACCAACATGATAATGTTTTTGGGGGTCTTGTATTTAGCATTGCACATGCATTAGTTCATCCTAGCCGCAAATTCCTCATTTCTAACAATTACACTCCTGCACAGCATCCATCAGAACCCAACCCAGATCCAGGGCACGATATGTACACATTGCATTTACAAAATGCATAAACGAATTTGTGCTAAATTCGTAAGAATTTAATTTACTAAGGTAAAAGGTGTGCATGGATTTTGGTACGTGTGGCCCAATTAATCATTACACTATTTGGGAGAATATAAATTAAAAGAATTTTGTGCAATTCATGTTTGGAAATACAAATTGACGACAAAATCTCCCAAATAGTATCTCCTCCAAATACCTCAAATTCTTATATATTATAGTAAAAGGCTTCAATTCAATTTTGACCATTAACTTCAAGTTCGATAAAAAAAAAAAAAAATTGAAAATGTGTTGGGCCTATTTAATGTTATCCTGAATACTTAAAACAAAAATTTTAAAAGCAAAGCATACTATTTATTATTAAACCTTTTTCAAACCACCCAAAGGGGTTCTCATTTTGAACTTACCAACTTATTTGTTAACATTCAAATCCTCATATCCTTAACATTCAGAACAAATCAATAAAAGTGCATTTTGCTCTCTATAATTTGTATGGTATAACATATATAAAAAGATAAGAACAAGAATAAAAAGAATGCATGAATTCCTTAATTGTCACATATAGCTACAAACACACAAATGAACACAATCAAGGGCCATGTCCATTAAACAGAAATAGAGAACAAAGTACTAGTTCTTGGGCTTTTAACCATTCATTGATCAGAAACTCCATACCCAAGTCCTATATATAATACATGAATATATAGATATAGATATTTCTCATGCACCACCAGCCCTTTCCTCCTTCATTTTGCAATGGCATTAATTTAGAAAGCAGCAGCTACTCCGGCCAACCCCAAGATCACACTAGCCCCCATGCTGAATGCAAGCCTGCCTGAAGAGGCCTTTTCTGAAGGACCATCAGCAGCGGGCCCGTCAGCGGACGGACCATCGGCAGCGGGCCCGTCGCCGCCATCGTCCGGTGCAGGTGGTGAGGAGGCGGGTGCATCATCTCCAGCTGGGGAAGAGGCAGGAGAGCCGGAGGCGGGGCCATCAGCTGCCGGACCACCTGCTGGAGCATCAGCTGCAGGACCAGAGGCCTTGGGGGCTCCGGCTTTGGGGGCGCCAGCGGGGGCTTTGCTTGCTGGAGCGCCAGCGGGGGCGCTTCCGGAGGGCGACTTTGCAGCTGGGGCAGTTGCATTTGTTGTGGGAGCCGTTGCGTTTGTCGCTGCCGGAGCAGTTGCATTTGTCGCCGCCGGAGCAGCTGCGGTGTTGGGGGCGGGGGCTGTTGCATTGGTAGCGGCTGCTGGAGCAGTTGCATTGGCGCCACCAGCGGCCGGAGCAGTTGCATTGGTAGCAGCAGCTGGAGCAGTTGCATTGGCACCAGCTGCTGGTGCTGGTGCATTAGCAGCCGCAGCAGCAGGAGCAGTTGCATTGGCACCGGCAGCAGCAGGAGCAGTTGCATTGGCAAGACTCGCAGTCGCATTGGCAGCGGCAGAGGCAGGTGCAGTTGCATTGACAAGACTGGCAGTCGCATTGGCAGCAGCCGCTACAGGGTCGGCGGAGATGACAGAGGAGATGAGGAGGAAGAAGGTGAGGAAGAGGAAGATGAAGGATTTGGAACAAGCCATGTCTTGATGAATAATATATTTGGCTCAGAGGGAAGGAGGAAGAGAGAAAATGCTGGAATGAATGAGAGAGAGGTCTTCTTCCCAACAAGTCCTGTGGGAAAGGAGGGAGAGAGGAGAGATATAAGAGGGGGTTGAGAATAACTGATTTTTAAAAACTAGTGGGGGAGAGACATGCATCTCCCGCCAATTTTGGTGGGAGTGCTGGTGTGTGAGTGAAGGGGGAATAGATGCTATGTTTGGACAGTTTGACCATTGACACTTGAAATGGTCATAATTAGGTTGGGAGGAATTGTGTGGTGCTTCAATCAATGTGAAGGAGTCCCAATTACATGGATGGAGAAAAATCAAATTTCTCAACAATATCATGATTGAATGACCATAGGCATCCCTTAATTGGAATGAGCTTTCATCACATCAACATAGATTTTGGACAATATGGTTTTATCCAAAGGCCTATGAGAGAGCAGAAATCTTGGGCCAGACTCATGAGCCTAGACCTTCTGATACAGGTTGTTGGGCGCTGAGTCCTTGTAATTTTTTGAAGGCTCAAATGACAAATCTGATAAGGCATGACTTCTATTAGATTTTTCTTTTTACCTTTTTTTTTGCTGATTGCTATTAGCTAGAGTTGGAGTCTGGAACCCTAAATCTGAGAAATTGGGCCTGGCAAACATTCGAAATCTAGTTATATATCAACTTGGTCTTAGTTGGATTCGGGACAGACATTGGTCCACTAAAAGCCTACATGGTAGGTGTCACCACCATAGTTGTGAATTTCGTTTCGGATGCCATTTTAGTTTGACTTTCAAATAACGTTTTCGGCGGGTCCGAAAATTTTAGAAAAACCTTTCTGACTAACATTTTAGAAAAAAGATATAGTATCTATACACACACATGTCGAAATTTGATTAGGGGTTTATTCTAATTGGGATTTGATTGGGGAATATTTCTTCTTCCTCTTTGTTATTCCTTTAATTCTTTTCGAAAGAGGGCTTAGGGTAGGGGCTAGGGCTTTTCAGAAAAAAAAAAAAGAAAAAAAAAAACAACAAGTCCTTTTTTTTAAATCATTTTGGCCAAAATTTCCAAAATCTAGTGAAATCGGACGAAATTTGCCAAAATCTTAACCGAAATGTTGTGTAGGGCTGTTTCGTTTCGATGTATAGATTGAAACAAAATCTCTCAAAATATTTGTCCAATCCAATATGAACTTCACAACTATGGTGACTACATTCCCACTGGATCCATCCATTTCTCCTAAAACCTCTCCTTAAAACTATACCACATGGTACACATGGCCGCGTTACAACCCGACCCAACCAGGTCAATTCAACCGCATATGATCTGCCAACCCAACCGAACCCATTTACATGTTACCCACCTTGAATCGGTCCATCTTTTTCAGCTCTAATCAACATTCGGAACAAGTGTGACAATGAATCTACTTGTGCGAGACCTCTAGTTGGGATGATTTTCTCAAAGGGGCCGGGAACCATTGAGCAAAATAGAGAAGGCCTCAGGTCATTGGTTTTCACAATAAATTTGTCTAGATGACTAAAGAGTCAACAAATACTCATATTAACAAGGCCTGGTTATGATTTAGGCAGACCTGGCCCAGTTGGAGTTGAGCAATTGGATCTAAAACTTGTCCCAAAAAAAAAAAAGGACCTGCATTGCATGTACAAACGCCCAGGCAGTAGCTTAGAACCATGCCATGCAATGACCTGGATCCACACATACTTGACCAAATTTATGCAATGAACCAACTGGGCCTACAAACAGATGACCAGATTAGACCAATACTAAATGTAAAAATAGGCGTGACAAGTAGTAGATGTGTTGGTTTGGCCTAACTTTTAGCTTGGGATAGATCTGCACTACATATGGGTGTAATTCACTTGTTGGGTCTTTAAAGTTAAATCTGCCTATGACAGTAAGAAGCTGGCTTTTAACTTGTGATAGGTCTGCAGTGCACATGCGTGTTGCACTTGTTGAGCCTTAAAACTACATTAAAAACAACCACATTTTTTTAGTAAAATAAAAGAACCCATATTGATGCTGGTCTTGTACAGACCTGTCTCTCAAAGAATAAATGGGACTGATTTGCATGTTGACATGAACTCTCTGCTTGCATTTTGTCCAAAACTGGGTCCTTATGAAGGGAAATTGGCCCAAGATATATCTGTGAAAAAGGGCCCAGTTTTCAATTGAAACTGGCCCTAGCTCTAACCCTGACCTGTACTCTGCAGTTGACCTATAGCTGCATCTAGGAAAGAACTTGGAATTGGATGCATGATTTCCTATCATTTGGGATAGGATAGATTGGAAATATCTCTTTATGGAGAAGAGTTATACAAAAAAAAAAAAATCAGCCCCAACAGATAATCTTAGCTAGCCCTTGATTTAAGGGTCTTAAATTTTAGTGTCCTTTTAGTCATTGATTTTTTTAAAAATCAATTTAACGGTGAGTAAAGGTTTGACGAGCATAAAACTGTGCGAAATGCCAGATAATGGGGAATAAGAATAAAAAAAGAGCTGCACTCAAGTGAGCCCCATAGAGAAGGACCGCACATTGAGTCCGCTGGTGCTGTGTAATCTTCTACCGTGTTGAGCTGGTTGGGGACATATATAGTGTAGGTGTGTCAACTCATATCCTGTGTAAAGAGAAGATAAAAGAAAAAGGATTTTGTAACCTTATTTCTAATAATAGTAACTGTAATTACTCTTAAGTTTTTTGTATATAGCTCACTAAGATTTATTGAATTTGTAAATAGGCCATTGTACTTATTCAGTGATGCATCCCTGCTTTTTTACTTTAATAACTTCCATATCCCCAAAATTAGTAGTCCTAAGAAGAACGAGAAACCAGTACCATAAGGTTTGAGTTGAAGTTTTCATCAATGTGATAGTGGGTCATGCATGGATTTGGTAAGGTATGACAAATTATATATGTGTGTGTACAGGTCTTAATTGTCATTATCATTGATTTGGATTTAATAAAATGGGCCCCATATTAACAAAAAGGGGATTTTACCGGTAAAATCCCAAAATACATCCATATATCCTAATGGGTCCTCGTCACATTTGCAACACCAATGTGGTCTTCCGGTCACTTTTTTATTTTTTTTCATTTTTTATTTCGAGTGACGATAGCGACACTCAAAGTAATACTGAGTGACGCTATTGTCACCGTGCGTGCCCTTTACAATAGCAAGTTAACACCTCACCTACTGCGAAAAATTAATAGTCATCTTCCTCGTCATCTTCGCCGGAATTCGGTAAATTGCAGTAATTAATAGTCATGGAATCAATCATCTCGATCGGAATTAAGCGATCCTGATCAGAGAACTCACCCAATTGAGGAGAAAAGATTTCAGAAGATGCATCTTCTCTGCAACAAGATTGGATCAAGCTCTCATTTTTATCGAAAGATTGGACATTTGTAGCACTTTTTTCCATTGAGATCCTTGAATCATCTTCCAAAAGCTCTTGATCAGACTCCATTGAACCAATCTCATCTTCTCGCTCCATTTCTTCCACGCCCCTGTCGGCAGAAACATCAGAAAGCATCTGGTTCTCTGCCACCCCATCTCCGTTCCTGATCTCATCTTCATCTTTATCCGTTGCTGAATCTGATCTGGAGGGATCCGAAAACTCGCCACCAAGAAACCCATTGCAGCTCTCGTCGTCCTCTCCCTTCTCCTTAATCAAATTCCGCTTCTGGACATAATCCAAAACACCCCAAGAAGGCTTAAACACCAAATACGGAGAGTAAAATCCTCCCCCCAAGCTCACACCACAGCAAGAACACCTCAAATCCTTTCACCCTTCTCGATCTTGGACACTCCATCTGTCGAAATCATACCCATCTCCTTCACAATCGAGAAAAACGCGATCTTTCTATCGGATCGTCCATGACAAGGCCGCGAGGATGAGCAGTCCTCATCCTCGCACATATTTGAAGATTCTGCGAGTTTTCGATGATTCGAGCAGTACCCCAGTTTGGAGATCTCTGCGGCATGGGTCTCGCTGATGATATCTTTATAGGAATTTGGATGTTGGGTTGGTTCGAGGCCGCGATCGAGCCTGGAACACCAAAGGCAAGGGGGGTTTGAGACCGAAGATCTGAGGGATTACAGGGGTGGTCATAAAGGACGCGCAGGGTGACGATAGAGTGACTCAATATTATTTTGACTGACGCTATCGTCGCTCAAAATAAAAAATAATAAAAAAATAAAAAAGTGGCGGGAAGACCACATTGGTGCTGCAAATGTGGCGAGGACCCATTGGGATATATGAGTGTATTTCGGGATTTTACCGGTAAAATCCGCTAACAAAAATGAATTTATATAGGATTACTCTTCTCTCACTAAATATACTATAGAAACAGTCAATATTATAAGTTTTGGAGAAAAACAAGTCCAAGCTTTTGAAATTATGCATATAGTGATAAGATAAAAGCAAATGTGTCATTTGTCTCTAAAAACTTATGGCAATTGAAAGGCTATGATTTTGGAGACATGCAATTAAAGGCAGGGATGCATCACTAAATACTAAAACCATAGGGGCCTAATTACAAATTATAAAACCCCAGGGATATATACAACAATCTCTTTACGAGTTCTACTAATATTACTACGTTTGACATTGATATCTATTTATGTTTTGTTTTAGGAATGATTTAAAAAAGAAAAGCATAAAACTTTTGGCTCCTTAAAAAAAAAAACATGACAATTTGAATATTTCGAAAAAGTATAAAAGCTCTTCATTTTTCTTTCAATCAATTATTCTTCATAAAAAATTTATAAAATGGCAAAAATACTCTTATGTTTTTGTCTTTTCTTAACCTTCTTTTGTCCCCAAAAATCACTTTATAGACCTCATTTTAAGATTATTTATCATTTAAAGATTTTATTACCTATCTTTTGTAATTTTTATCATTAAAAAAATTATCTTTTAATGGTTTCCCGATGATATGATGAGAAATCCAAATTCTAAAGTGTCCTAATATTATTTCTATGTATTTTAATCCTAAGAATGACAATTTAAAAATTGTCGGATGAAGGTCAAAAGAGTCTAGCTAGAATCTATTTGTGACCAACACTTATGTTAGTGTTTTTATTTTATATATATTTCATGAGGTACCCACCGACCCACTTTACGGTTGATCATTAAAAATTTTGGACCAAGTTTGATCCACCTAATAAAAGGGTCAGAATTTTCTGTCCCAACCACTGTAACAAATATATGTGGCATTTTGAAAATTAGATCATATGGCAATATCTATGCAAACCATTTACCACTACTAGATTGGATTTCCATTAATATCAACAATAAAATCTCTTCAGTACAAGATTCTTCAAATTCTATATTTGGTTCAAAATAGCATAAAGCTCGTTAAGATCTAATTCTCAAAACCACATCACAGCACCTGATATCTTTCCCTCTCCTTTGCCCATCTCTTATAAAGAGGGGCATGTGATATTCACCAGGCCATACAATCATAAAATGGGGATCAAGAAGGTTTCTGTTGTAGCATTTCTTCTTGTTCTTTTCATCTCATCTCCAGTCACTGTCATGGGTAAGCAGTAAGCACCTATCACTGTACAATTCTCTTATCATGATCAAAGTTGGATATTGTAAGTCTTTATAAAAAAAATTTCAAAATTTTCATTGTTCCAATTGGAGAATAGTTCTCTCATCATTAACAAGTTCCAAAAGAAAAAAAAAAAAAACCTTATCACTTGGTTCATTTACTTTGCCATAATATTAGTATGTAAAGTTCTAACAAACAGAAATTGTGCTGCAGCTGATGGAAAGTGTGAGGATGGTATTGATTCTCAAGCTGATTGCAAACCTGGTTGTCCTTCAACCTGTTATGAGGACTGCATCAAAGCTGGATATTGTAATGGTGGATGTGTATGTGATGTCAAGAAGGGACAAAAGTGCTGCTGTGAAGATCTTTGTTGAGTCTATATCTTAAGTCTTATGAATCAATAATATTAAGGGCCCGTTTGATTGCAAGAATTTGGAGAATAGAAGGATGTGTGTTGTAAGAAAATGCAAGGCATGGCTTTTATCTTAAGTATCTTTTATTTTAAAAAAATGTGGGGCATTGAGTTTTATCATGTGTTCGACACTTATGACTTGACCTTATGGTTCGAAAAATGGGCCAAACCGAGCTGTATGGCCCAATACATGGTCCACATGGGCGAACCCATGTATTTCCAAACCGGGCAGTCACATGCATTGGACTTGTGTCTGTATTCAAAACTTACATGAAATCTTGGAATCCGCCTTCAAAACCCTCATAAAAATTTTGGAACTTGCTCTAAAACTCACATAAAAATCCTGAATTTGTCTACAAAATCCAAATACCTATTTGGGTCCCTTGATACCGATATTTAATGGGCTTGTCAAACATTACACTTAGCAGAATATTACAATTTTAATTTTTTATCTGTGGATGAAAACTGAAATATATGCAGTATAAGCCAATGAAAGATATGATTTATTTCTTTATTTAAAAAAATTTGGTGAGAAGGAATGGGGATGTTAGATGAAATAATTGATGGTTCCCATGTCCCATTTGCAGGGTGCCAAAGCTCGGCCCTACCTGCATCCAAACCATCTAAATAGAATCGGACCCAACCTAACACCAAAAATAGGTCGGTCGCTGGTTACAAAATCCTGATACACAGATAAATGGGTTGAATACAAGTTGACTCACCCGACCCAACTAACCTGCATCAAAATCGACCTACAAGACTATATAATCCCATTTATAACCGAATCTTTTCTTACATTTTCATTTCATAGCTTTAAATTGTAAGTTGGGCTTATGTAATCCTATTTTAACAAGTACAGTTGACCATGGATCTCAAGAGAATCTTCTCCTACAAGCAGAATTTGTGTACAGTTGGAGCTGATTGTTTGCATAACTTTTATTTATAAGAGATCTTTCCATATATCCATAATTCATCCCCAATAGGGTTGTAAACAGGTCGGTTCCAGTCCGGGTTCATAGTGGACTCGGAACCAGAGCTGTTAAGGAGAAGGTGGAACATTATTTGGACCCAGAACCATTTCAGAACCGGTTTCTTGGCTCCAGAACCAGAGTCAGAACCATATATGGGAAGGGTCTGGATCCGGGTCAGGGTTTAGGTAGAGAATGACATTTAAAAAACATAGTTTTTATGAGAGATTTTTGAAAATTGAGGTAATATGTCGGGTCTTGGGTCCACGGGTCCAAACAAGGTGGAACCTGAATAAGGAACCATACCTGGTTTTTAAAGGGTTAAAACCTCCGGGTAATCGGAGAATCAGGTACCTATTTACATCCCTAATCCCCAATGACAGTAATGCATCCATCTAGGTTGTAAATGGAGCGGGGAGAAAAGCAAGTTATAAAACTATTGGATGAGTTTTAATCATGATTATAAAACTTGACTAAAACCAAGTTATAACCAACCAATATAATGTTTTTACTAATTACTAATTATGATAAAAATATATTTCCAGTGCCCATTTTAGATTGATGGGACTGGGCCGAGCTCATGATGAGACAAAAGAAACATGGATAAGTTAAGATCCAAATCAGATAAGAGTATGGCTTTTGGGCAATCTCGTTCATGCATGTCTCTTGAAATGTGAAGAGCTTCAAAAGAAACAAAACTGCGATTGCACTCCAACTTGTCACAAATGATTGGGCAAATATGCCATTCGAAGTCGCCCTTGATTGTCACCTCCAATGCATCTAAGCACAAAATAATCTTTGCTAGGCCCCTATCTTTGATAACACTCAGGCCCGTTTGGATTTATGGTGAATTGAAATATGGTGAGGTGAAGCATCAAATTAAAAGAGAATAAAATATGAGGTATTATGAAAGTGTTTTGTTTTTAGTTGTTTGGTATGGAATCTTTTTGACTTTTTGTATAGAAAAGTGGAGGTTTTTTTTATCTTTTTGTGAATAAAGGAGGTTGCTTTTTTTACTATTTTTTTTTAATTTGGAGGGAATTTTAAGTTGTGTACTTTTGATATGATCCCTTGTCATTTCTTGTCTGGATTCACTGTACTTTACTTTTACTATTTAATTGTCAAACACTCCCAAATGCCAAAAAAAAAAAGAAAAAGGGCCACCCTCGCTTTCACCTCTTTAGTAGAGACGCTTTTGGGTCTTCTATAAGAACCTGCAAGCACAAAAGCAACTTTGAAAAATAATGCAAATCCAAAAGCCGATTTCCCAGAATCAGCTAAACAGGAAGAAACATCACTAAAAAGAAAGGCAATATGCTCGAGATCCCAGCTCTCGCCCCACAAAGAATGGGGAGAAGTCATGAATCGAGGGCTTGGTGGCGGACCACAGCACACTAAGAAAGGGATATAAAGCCCACAAGTAGGGATGTAAATGGGTCCCCGATTCTCCGATTACCAGAAGGTTCCCACCCGTTAAAAACCGAGTCTGGGTCCTTATTTAGGCCCCAATAAGTAAATGGGTCCGTCCGGTTCCACCTTGGTTTGAACCCATGGACCATAGACCCGACATATTACCAAAATTTTCGAAAATCTCTCATAAAAACCATGTTTTCTTTTTAAATATCATTCTCTACCTAGACTAGGACCCGGATCCAGACCTGTCCCATATATGGTTCTGGTTCCGGTTCCGGGGCCAATAAATAGGTTTTAAAACGATTCCGGGTCCGGATCCGGTTCCACCTTCTCCTTAACAGTTCCGGGTCCACTATCGACCCAAACCAGAACCGGCTCGTTTACAACCCTACCCACAAGGAGTTTAAAAACCTTGCCATTAGTACTGCATTCATTCCAACAATGGGCCATAAATCATGCTTCCAATTCAAGATATGAGGGCAAAGATTAGTAGGGATTATTACTTTCAGTCCAAAATCTCGACCAATCAAAATATTGTCAAAGGTGAAGTTATGGGTTAAAGAACCCAATTAAGATCCGAACCAAATAGCACGAGCGAACCCACACTGGAACAAAATATGAGCAATAATTGCTTTCTCTATTAAATATTTTTTTTAAAATTTTTTTTATAGAAAATATGGCAGCGAGAGATAAAATAATTTCAGTAAACTAAGGGATCAGAATGGAGAAACTCCTTCCTGGAGGACGTATGAATGTGTGAACAAAGATATTTGCTAAAAATCAACACTTTGTTTTTCCTTTATCATAATTGAAGCTATGATTTAATGGAAGAACCAAAACTAAATCAAATGAACTAGAAATCCCACCTTAGATTTTTTAACTGTTTAGGAATGGCACTGATCATTATTAAGCAAATGTGGTGGACTCACATGATAGAATCCTAGTTCTTTCCACTCACCGTCTCTCTAAATTAGTGATGAGTGTTAAATTTTGCATATTTTTCCCCTCATTAGTCTAAATTTTATCGGCATCTCATATGCATCTCATTTGTTTTACACAGGGATTTTATCATTTTATCACATTAACGGATTATCAGATTATCTTGCATAAATCCGATTATTTGTAGCGTATTTTTATGTAATTTCTCTTGTGTACGTGGACCCCGCGATTATCCCGACCTTCCGACTAGTGTCCGAAGGCATCAAGAAGAGATTTCAAATAAAGAAGTTACATGAAGAAATATTTTTGAAGAAATATGGGTGAAGTGTTGAAGAATTCCAAAATAAGAGGAGAAGACTCTAAACATAAAAGAAGTCACTTCCTAACACAAATAAGTGGTTGGTATATTGGTTAGAACTTGAATTGGTATGAAATAAGTTATTGGTTCAAATCCCAACAATTGCATTTTTTTTCCCATCCAACTCATCTCTCCACCAATTAAAGCTTGCCATGGCACAAACTCCATGTGAAAGGATATGAGCCAATCAAAAGCCTCCAAGTTTTTGCCACCAATCAAAACTTGCCATGACACAAATTCATGTGAAATGATATGAGCCAATCAAAAGCCTCCAAAATAAGCTTGGAAGGAAAGTTTGTTGCAACCAATCAAATTGAAGCTATCCATGTGAAAACAAAAGAGCCAATGAAAATTCAAGCAATCCATGTGAAAAGCAAATGAGATAATCAAAAGCCTTCAAGTTGCAACCAATCAAATGGAAGCAATCCTTGTAAAATGAAATGAGCCAATCAAATGTCTTCAATGTTCCTATAAATTGGAATGCATTTGTAGAGTGAAAGGAGAAATCCTTTGGCAAGTTAAACTTTTTGCAATTTTATTTTTAGATTGTATTTAGGAACTTCTTTGTAACTAATCTAGAGAGAGTGTGTAATTGAAGATCATTAATGGAGTTTTGGAGTTCTTTCTTGATGTTTAGTGGTTAAAGCTCTTGGATTAGGCTCTTCTTTTGAAGCTAAGTAATGCGATTAGTTCATTTACATGCATGGTTTAGTTTAAATTCCCTATTTGTGCCTTGATTGATTAGTAGATTTTAGATCTAATTGTGCTAATCTCTCTCATTTCTCATGCTCTATTTCTACACTTGATGCTTGGATAATCTCAATTGATGCTTTGTAATTTGATTAAGTTCTCTCACATAGCATGCTCTAGAACCCTTATCTTTGATCTTTTTATAGCTTGATTTTAATGATTAATTGTTAGGATAGTTAGGTTATGATCTAAGATCTTAGTTTTTTATTTTCTTTACTTTAATCTTCATTGTTATAGCAAGAGATTGCTAATTGGATTGTAGATTTGAGAATTGAATTAGAACATGCATTGTTTGAATTAATTACTTACTTAGTGGATTTTGGATTGCCTAATCTCTTCTATTTATTGTTGATAATTTAAATTCTTGTTTGATTTGTTATTTTCACTTTTAGATTGTTAGACCTACATTTCACATAACTTGTTTTAAAATCCTACACATTTCACGCCACATCTTCACCTTAAATCTTCCATTTTCATCACCATTCATACACTAATTTTGTCTTATTTTAGATTGTTAATTAGTCATTTATATTGCATAGTTTATTAGTTTTATTTTTTTTCACTTCATTTGTCTATATTAGCTATATCTTAGTTTAATTCTACTTAAATTGGATTCATTTTTTCTTCCATCCTCTCCTCGTGGGATTGATAATCCTAACTCTTGAGTCCTTTACTACTTGACGACACCGTAGTATTACGGTTAAGCGTTTTACTTATAAGTGTCGTTCAATTAGCCTCAAGCCAAATTTGGTTCTCAGGTCTTGGTTAACCTTGGATTGATCATCCAAAAGTTGCATGAAGTCAGCTTTATCTAACCATTAGTAATTATCTAATTCTGAGACCACCTGTAAACAATGATTTAAATTCAAGTACCCTACAAATTCAAATGCTTGTAACAAACAGGCACTAAAACACAATTCAGCTTAGTCAATTCAACTCAACCAGACTATATATAGACACACAAACCTTTTCTTTTCGTAAAAATATATAATATCCTCCTATTATTATTGAATTAAGAGGTGAGATTATTAAAAGTACCATCATCAACAGGGCTCATCGCATCACTGGTATACTTAATGGAAAGGTACACTACAACAATTTGTACTTTTGCCGGCCTTTTCTCCCGGCGCAATCATTAAACGCCGGGAAAAGTACAGTTTTTACACTGGTAAAAGTGTAGTTTTCCCGGTGATAAATTTTCGCCGACAAAGCTTATAAATCCGCTGGTAAAGGTTAATGTTTTATTGGCGAAGTTTTTTTACCGTCGGCAAAAGTGTAAGTTTTCCTGGCGATAAGTTTTCGTCGACAAAGCTTTTAAATCCGATGGCAAAGGTTAATGTTTTACCGGCGAAATTTTTTTATCACCTACAAATATTATATTTTTTCACTAAATTTCTCCCGCCATCTCATTTAGTGGTTCACGCCTATATTTAACTTTTGCCGGCACGATAATTGGGCCGGAAAATATTTTTTTCTAAAATATTTTTGTATTGTTTTTGGGGGCGCACTATTTTTGCCGGGAATAGTAAGATCCCCTTTATTAAAAAAAAAAACCCACAAATCCCCTTTATAAAAAAAAAAAAAAGGAAACCGCAGATCCCCATCTCTCAAAGAGAGTGCTTCTTTGAAACCCTATCAAAAGATAAGAACGACAAGAAGGGTGCAAACAGACGACGAGGCCAGGGTCGAGAAGAAGATGGGAACAAGGTTTTGCTCTCTTTCTTCCTCCTCAAATGCCATGAATGGTTAGTGTGCATGTTTTGTGTAGTTACTGTTCCTGAAGAATGCAATAAGGGGAGTATGCAGGTTTGCGTTGAGAGAGAGAGAGAGGTTTACAGCCTCTAGTTTAATGATAATGTGCTCAACAACGCACCACCAGCTATAATGACCCAATTCAACCCCTCCCCTTCAGGCTTCAACACACCTAGTTTTTTGAGTTCTTGATATTGCCCTATCTGATTTTGGTTTCATTCTTACGGTATTGGAGGAAACGTGTTAAAGCAACCAACTATGTCACTGCATCAAGAAGCATAGTGTTACAATATGTTGATAATAAATACAGGTCAATTTCATCTTCGGCTGCCATTGCCATAATACAAATAAGGTCAACAAAAAGAAAAAGAAAAAGAAAAAAGAAAAAAGAAAGCCTTTTAACAGGCTATTACGGATAAGGATCATTGTAGTAGTAGATGTACATGATAGAAAAATAAAAGGAAATAAAGGGGCCGTCTTTTTCATTGGAGTCAAGTCCTCTCTGCTGCTATTATTGTTAATTCTTGCAATTAATGGTACCACAAATACCATCTGCACCTCTCATGGTTACTATAACATCCCGAAAATCCAAGGTTATAATTAGTCCAGTTCATTGCACTTTTAGCTAGTTAAGCTCATTTATAAGCTAAATAGGCCCGATTAGTCATTAGGATCACTCGTGCGAAGTTGGGTAGAGATCCGAGCCTATTCGGGTACAGTAGAGGTGTGTGTCACTATTTTTGGTAAGTTCTGACGGCTTTTTAGTATTTTCCGCTATTCGTGATTTTGGCATCATCGGATAGATTACCTAATTTTCCGGACTTTGTCCTTCTGTTGCATTTCGATCCGGATCCTCGAACTCGACCCAAAACCTGACCTGATCCACACCCACTTAAATTATTTTATTAATTTCAAAAGTCAAACCCCTCCTCACTTTTTATCTCATGTGAGCCCACCAAATCATATCCCCCACCCCCACCTCATCATCTCACTCCCATCACGCCCCACTCCCCTTAACCCACGTGTAAACCCCCATCCCATTTCCCATTTCACTTTCCCCCCTTTTCCTTTACTAGGTCAAAACCCCACCCCCCTCCATTCTTCATTCCACTCCACAGCATAGCAGCCCTCATCTCTTTCCTCCCTCTCACTCTCTCATCTCTCTTGTTCTCTCCCTCCCTCACGGCTTGCTGCCTCACGCCGCCTGACCGCGCCGCCGCCACCACTATGACCGAGCTTCTCTCTTCTCCACCCTCTCTTCTCCATTTGCCCATCTCTTCTCATCTCCCTCTCCCAACCGTTGCTGCCCCACCCATCTCCGACCCTTTTCCATCACCGCCGGACCCACCTGCACCACTGTCACCGTCGGCGACCACCACTCGCACCATCATTGCCGGCCACCACCGAGACCCACTTCATTTCTCTCTATTTCCCCATTTTTCCTTTCTTTCTTTCTTTCTTTCCCTGTTTCTTTCTTTCGTTTTCTGTTTTCTTCCTTTTCACTCATCTCCCCCTCCACCCTCTTGCTGCCAACGTGGATCAGCACCCATCTCATCCATCCCATTCTTTGTTTCTTTATCTCTTCCTTTCTTTCTTCTCTCTTCTTCACTCACCTTCCTGCCAACGAAAATAACCCAACACCCATTTCATTTTCCCATTTTCTCTCATCTCATATCATTTTCTCTCATCTCATTTATACTCATCTCATCTCATCTCTCCCTCACCTCACTCCACTACTTTCTCCCCACCTCACCACTGCATTCTTTCTTTCTTCCATTCTGTCTTTTACGGTTTTCTTTCAATGGGCCACGAATCAAGTGGGCCCCACAACCTCCCTATCTCAATTTCAATTCTTTTTCTCTCTTTCTCAATCTCTCTCACCCACCTTACTAGGAACGGACTACAAAGGCAGGCCCCACAACCTCCGATGATCACTATCATCTCCGCGTGGACCCCGTGAGCATCTAATCTTCAATTTGCTAGCTACCACTCCACCCACTCATCCGTTTGGTAAGCTTCCCTTCCCCTAGGTTTGGTTTATATACTTTGGGTGTGGAGTTGTATTAAGATAGTTTAGAGCTTTCCATTCTTTTAGTCTTATATTTTAATTTAGTTTTATTTTGCTAATTATTCCTTAGGTTTGGTTTGTTGGGCTATGGAGCTATGATTTGTGGATTTGTGTAATTTTGACGAAAGGCAAGTAGATATTTATATATATGCTTAGATATGTTTGTTCCTCCTTTGATTCGATGATTTAATGATGATTTAGATGACCACATGCTCATTGATGTCTTTGATTTTGGAAAACATGATAATTATGTTTAATTGTTTAATGAAATGGATTTTTAATTGGATGGTTAGATTGGTTGGATGGATATTAGATGATGGACTTGATGAGAGGGGGTATGGATGTATGTGGAGAGGGCTAGGCCCTATTCTTGTATTTGTCTGCAGGTGTGGATGAAAATGGAGTTTCTCCCCAATTCAGTTCGGTTACAGAAGCTTGATTCTGTTTTCTGAAGCCACGTGGTTGACCGAGTGGGGTCACTTGGCCAACCGGCAACACTGGTATTTAGTCAGGCTTCTTGAAGCCTGAAAACTTAGCCAATTCTTATTTATGTTTCAACTCTGACTGTGTATCCGATCTACCGGATGTCGATCGGCTATGAAGGAGGTCAACCGACCATGTTTAATGTCGACCGGATAAACTGGGGTTCTTTCGTAAGGGCTTCTTTAACTTAGAATTGGATGGACTTAGGTGGAACCTTGGCTACCTTTTTGGGCTTATTTGACTTTGTACGAGGAGCGTTTTGAGCCGATGATTCCTCGTAGTTATTTCCATTTTATCGGGTTTCAATTCATCTCAATCTTGTACGGAATGGGACAACGGGATACCCTTTTTATATCTATGCACGAAGAGGTTCCGTTCGGGTATCGCGAACCCTAATTCCTTTTGTTAACTGAGTAGGGTTGTATGAGACTCCGGGGATAACAATTAACTTAGGATTGGATTGTCTATCGCTTTTGATTCTGAATTGTACCGCCTGGTACTATCTACATGTAACGAACATGTTCAGTACCTCTTTTTGCTTTACTTTGTTTGGGGATCACATTGAGAACTTAGATGATGGACTTAGGATCCCTTTTGATGTTCTGTTTGTTTTGAGGTTTGGTTGAAGTGTTGAGGCTAGGGGGCTTTGATTGTAAGGCTTGAAGAAAACTACTATTGAAGTTTGTTTGAAGTTTGATTTGATTTGGAATAAAGTAGTATCTCTAATATTGTTGAATCTTGTTCGCGCAAGAAAGCCTAGCCCCTCACCGATGTTTATTTAGGATTCCTTGTGTCAGGCACCACTCAGCTGTTAACGTTCAACATAACTGGGGCATCACCTGTGTGAGGACTTGAATTTAGAACCTTGAGGTAAGATTGGGCCAGAGCCCATGGGGCCCGAGCCGCATGAGCCCAAGAAGACCGTTTGCAATTCGGATTTGGTGTAATGGACACCACTTTGAACACTTTGATTGAAGGGTTATGATCCCAAACTATTTATATCTCTAGCACAACTCAATGTGAGTAAGGGAGGGCAATGACACTATCCCGTGCTAATTAGCATATGTGGACCGCCTACTTTGATAGTCTGTTTATGATTCGAATGCTATGTATTTCTTATGATCAGAACACTATGCATTTCATATGATTTTGTCTACTCGTTTACTCTGATTCCTTCTGCATATCTGTTGATGTTTTATATTTATATCTGCTTGCCAACCGTCGTGTCTGATGCTGCACTTGGTGCATAGGTACCGGGTACATCTACCTTTGGGAAAGTGGAGGCGTCGCTTCGGCAGTTTGGCCTGATGGTGAGTACGAGTTGTGTGTCGACGGTATTGTCGTCATAACCAGCATACGAGTGCCTTCATACTTTGGTTAGTTCGTATTTATTCTTCTTTGGCTTAGGTTTTGTTAGAAGTCATTAATTAATATACTTTTGTTATCTTTTACTAAACTTAAACTATAGAAAAGAAAGATGTGCATACTCTGAAATGTTATATTGTACAATTTGTTTAATTATGATGTTCCGCTGTGTTTTACGATTACCGAGGAAATATTCATACCTCACCGCAGACATTGATCCTATGGGACATGATTGGGGCCAGGTTGCATTTGATTAAAGTTAAAATTTTTTTAATTGGCCCTAATCTCACGCATAACCCCGGTTTCACTTTTGGGGGCGTGACAGTTACTATTGGTGTTCCCATCCAATTATCACAAGAGAACTATAACAGTAATAATCATAAGCACCATGATCAGTCACTACTTACTAGACAGAATGGCGCATGCACTATTAGCCCTCTGTTAAAACAGCAGGTGGAGTATGTAGCAAGACACATTAATGGATCTCATGTGTCTGCATTGCTATTGTCTGACACTGCTCTTTGTGATCAATATAGCAAAACTGTCCTCCGTTCCTTGAGTTTTATTGGCTGACTATTGCGGTTTGCTATTTATATCCAAAAAACAGAGAAATGTATCATTGAGTTTTGGCTCTTACTCTGAATGGTTTGATTTATGTGAGTGCCTTATTTTTCTCTGTTTTACATTTTGTAATTTTCTTCAAAATTTGGTTGTTTGTTTGCTTTCTACACTTCCTAATTCGATACTAAGAAGCACACAGCTCACTCGCTCTAATTTTTAGTTGAGCAGAATGGCAAAGGGACAGTGCACAGGGCTCAAGTCTTGTAACCATATTGAGTCAGTTTTGTGCAAAAATCATCCATTGCTCTCATGTGAAATTGATTCGGGTCATTTTGCCCTTTTTAGGAGTCATTGTGTTGTGAACCGTCTTGAATAAAAATACATTCCATGAACCAAATGTAAAGTGACTCATGAGATGATGAGAAACCTCCTTGCTCTCATGAGAAATCAAATGCTTGTTGCAGGCAAACGTGTATTAAAACTGACTGAATGGAAACACATTGGATTGAGCATTGATCTAATGTGGTTTCTAAACAAGGGGTGATGTGTATTAAAACTGATTGTCATTAATTTTTTTTTTTATTAGATGAGTATTGCCTGCATTCTTATGTGGTTTGTTTTGGCTTCTTTTTTTATGCTTTGTGTGATGATCTTTTTTTTTTTTTTTTTTTTTTTTTAAATTGGGTTTTTGTGGTTTATAGAAACAAAGGTTAGAGACAAGGATATTCAGTTCGTTTGGTGTAGACCAACCCAGGTCTCTCTCTGCTCACTGTTCTCTCAAACTGCTCCCTCTACTTTTCTCTGCAAAAATCTCAAGCTAAAACATCACATTCCTGATTTATTTTCTATTTTACTGCTTTTGAAGGTTTTCAAATATATGAACAGATATGGGGATTAGGCTGGATTCAGATCTCTTGTATGAGTCTTGCAACCTACACCCAACTTGGGTAGGGGTCTGGACACAAATTTTTTTTTTTTTTTTTGAATGATTACCTTCACTAAAAGAAGCAAGCAATACAAGAGATGTATACTAACAAGCTGAAACCGGAACAAAGGAAAACAGGAAAGAAAGGGACAGTCCCTATTGCCATATCACATTAGCCTTGCAAAAGAAAGAGCTAACTCCTATTGTTGCATTATCTGGACTGTGGAGTAACCCTTAAAGGACGAGCTAATGGACACCCACTGAGTGACCAACTGAAAGGATGCTTTCTGTATTGCTGACGACTTATTATGGGTGTCTTGAACATCCCATCCATTTATATTTCCTTTCCACTACGTATTTTCAAAGGCCATCCACTTCTTTTTCTATCCGCCAAAGCCACTTACCCACTAGGGCTTGATTTACCTGTCTGAGAGGTCTGATACCTAGGCCCCCTTCTTCCTTGGGTCTGCAAATAGAATCCCAGTCCAACAGGTGGGTACTTCTTTTGAAGACTGTTGCCATGCCACATGAAATCTCTTTGCAACCTTTCTACCCTTTTAATAACTGAGGCTGGACATTTGAAGAGTGAGAAATAGTAAACTGACAGATTCAATAAAACTGGCCTTATAAGGGTCACTCTTACTCCAATTGACAGGTAATTGGCCTTCCAAGCAGCCAAGTGACCCTTTCCACTGCCGGGTTCCACATCGATTTAGAAAATGACCCCAAGCATAAAGGCATCTCTAGGTAGGAAACAGGCAAGTCTCCCACCCTACATCCCAATATCTCCGCATATTTGAGGAGCGTAGACCTCTCTGTTCTTATTCCCATCAGCTCAGCCCTTAAATCTTTTTTTAATATTTTTTTCTTGTTGGGCCCCGTGTTGGGCACAGTCCTCTCACACTAGATATTATATATATAAAGACAGCAGCTTTTTTTGTAAGAGTGCGACACGTGGCACATCCTCAAATTTTTTTTTATTTTTAAGGGTGCCATGTGGGCATCCCAAAAAAATAACACGTGGCATCACAAATAAAAGTCCTAAATCTTCTCCAACTCCCCTAAAATTCCTCTCATTCAATTTTAAACTTTCTAACATCATTTCTAATTCTACTACCTCCTAACGTCACCTCTCTCTAATTTATTCCATTTATTTTCCCTAAAATCTCTCCGTATGCCTCTCTAATTAATTTCAATTTACTTCCCTTGGAATCTCTCTTTCTACACATGATTTCTCTTAATTAATTCCCAAAAATTCTCCCTCTACCTCTAAAATCTCTACCTTACCACATAATTTCTCTCCTTATATACACGTTACATTTAATGGGTCCCACATATTACTAAACAAACAAAAAGAGAAAAAGAAGAAAGGTTAGATTTGTTTCATAGCAATCAGATTATTGTGTTAGATTTGCTTGACCTATGATGGTAATTCTGATCTAGATTAGAGTTGGGCATTAAGTTTTCAATGACTGGATGAGATCTTCACATGATAAGGCCCAGGCACTAGGGCTGTACATGGGCGATTCGGATCTATTTAACACTAAAACCAACAACCAAACCGAACCTGTCGGTTTTTTAATTAACCGATCTGATCCGACCAATAGAGAGGGCTTAAACCGAACCGAACTGAACCAAACAGTTCGGATCAGTTCGGTCAGTTAAACCATTGTTTTTTATTTTTTATTTTTTGAAAATTAGACATAGAAAATTTCAAAATGATGATACCTCGTCTTTTGCATTTATTCCAATGTTTAGTGCAAACATAAAAGTCCAACATTCCAGACTGGGCTAAACGCATATAAAAAGTAATTCTACTCCAAAAAGAGAGTTTGGACTAAACGCAAGCGCATAAAAAAAAAAAAAAAAAAAAACCATTAACCAACTTGCATTGAAACATTCATTTCACATGATACCATTTGGAATTACAATAGAATAATAGTTCATGTCAAGAAAAGTCACACACAAATGGAATCTGTATCAGAACGCACTGTATTTTTTCAGAAATGAAGGTTTCTTAACACATTGGTTAGGTGAGACCAAAACCAACCATTAAAAGGTTAGGTTCTACTGGATTTTCTAGCATTCTCAAGAGTGCAGCATTCTGATAAAAACTTCATTGAAATGAGGTAGGAATTATGATGGAATAAAAACACCCCGTACAGTAATCCCTCCATCTACAATGAAGTATCATTTGAGAGATTAGAGGAGATGCACTGAGACAGTGTTGACGGTTGAGTTCATGTAAGAATGGAGTTATGGAATGTAACTTTGAAAGTAATAAAAAACGAAACCATAAGGCTAAAATAGTAAAAAAGCAATATTAAGTTACTACATATGGTCGGTTCGGTTTAAGCGGTTAACCGTGGGCTCAAATCGATAACCAACCAATGTAAGCGGTTTTTATGATTTTCAAACCGTTAACCGAACCAATCTACTATAAACCGATCCAAACCGCTCGGTTCGGTCGGTTCGGTTCGGTTTTGCGGTAATATCGGGTTTTTTGTGCAGTTGTACCATGCACGGTAGAATTTTCTCTTAAGCGTCAGGCCTATGGGGCCCACCCTTGATCACTGCAACTCCTTTTGCAGTCTTAACCACCCCATTTTCTCCAATCATGCCCAATTTTATTTTCATCAAACTTTTATCTGATTAGATCTAAAACAAACAAACCAAAAAAAATTAATTTAGGTCATTAGATTAAATCAAGAGCTGAGATTATATGATGGGGCTGATTTTTTGCATTGCCCTAACCTATAAAGTGACCATTTCTAGTTTCAATCCATGCCATTCACTCCTCAAGATGCATCTAAGTGGGCCCAACTAAAGGAATCTGATTTTTTTTTTCCTTGCCTCGTGTGACCGTCACATGAGATAATTGGTAGGGAAGTTAGACTAGCTCAACTTATGCTGTTTTAAAAGAACATTCACCATTACTCTCTGTCTGCCCCAAAACCCTCCTAAAACCCTTCTCCTTTCTATCTTGAGAAATCAAAAATGGCAGACGCTTTCCCCCAAAACATCCCACGAAAACCTAGAACAGCAATGGCCAGGAGGTTTAATCTAAATGCAATTTATTTTCACAAACCACAAAAGCATTCCTTCATCTTCGGATGGTGATTATCCATTCCTTATAACTCTCTTTCCTATTTTTTTTATATGTATGTGGTTTCTATTTTGGTTGATTTAGAGCAACGTTTATGTGAGTTGCATACGCTTGCTTGTGTAATTTCTGCATTCTGACTGGAAGTGGAAATTGTTCTATGGTGGGTCCATCTTGATCACCTTGAGATCTGAATGGTATTATAATAGGATGACGACCCAATTGAGTTGAGATCTAGATGGTATTATAATAGGATGATGACCCAATTGAGTTGAGATCTGGATGGTATTAAATAGGATGATCACCCAATTGAGTTTGGCTGCGGTAACAATTCATGGTCAATGTGTGTTGCCCACATTTGAAGCTGAGCAAACTCCTGAATTTAATGCCAGGCATTGCTGGTACATTAGCACTCAGGGTTTTGCCAATCTAAGATTTTTTATGTTGTGATAGAGCTAAAAAATAAGATAATACTCTTGACACTTTTTCCATTACAGCAACAAGTGTTTCTATACCGTAAAATTGTAAGAAGAAACAGCCGATAAGAACTGTAGATAGGGCTGCACTGTTGCATACAAGTAGCAGGTGTAACATGTTCACTCCTTATGCTTTTAACCAGCTATTGTTGTTAGCAGCATATATGGTCTATGGTTGAATGCTTGCTTTATCAGGAATTGAATACATATGAAACCATAAATAAATGAACTCTACAAAGGAGATGAGGGTTGCAGGACATGAAGTGAGGGGTGGAGGATGTAAGTTGGAGATGTTGAGAGGACCTTCAATTTCCTAGGATTGAATTAACAGCCTAAGATGATGACTGGGTATTCATTACCCATCCTCCAATTTATTCTACTCCTTACAAAGGAAAGGTTATTCGATGCTAATATTTAGTAATTCACCCTTATATATATATATTTTTAAGTCGAGCTACATCTCAAAACACATCATTGGAGTTGTGTTAGTCAGAATTGTAGTTTGTAGAGTATAACATATAAATGTGTTGCAGGTGAGTACTCTGATTTTCTATTAAAAGAGTAGGCACTCAGTCATACAACTTAGTTCAGTTATAGAGCTTATGAACTTTTAAGGATCCCCATTATTGTTTCAGTCTGCATTAATCTACAAAGAACATATCATCTAGTAGTCAGCCGACCCTTCTCGAATTTACATAATCTAAAAAAAAAAGTTGATAGACAACATGTTATTTTAGACACTAACTTCATGAAATGGATGGGGAATTCCTATTTTATAATCAAAAGTACATACTAGAGTTTTGGTTGTTTCTTGTACATAATTGACTCTTAGTTCTTATAAATCTTATCTCTAGTTTATCCTTCAGTTATCCAAAAGAGAAAAAAAAAAGTATGATTCTAGTGTTCTTTTGGTTTATCCTAATGTAATATAGGAAATCATTGCAGTTGATGGATGAATAGAGACCTCCAATGATAATCATCAACTAATTAATCATTCAGTTAAGCTATCTTATCCCGTGGGACCAATGCACCACAATAGTAACCTTTTCTTACATTTAGTCATGATTGCCAATTGGTCATTTTAAAGAGGTCTTGTCATATATCATTGCGTGCCCTTTTATGATTTAGCTAACAAGCCCTTAGGCCCTAAAAGTTCCTATCTCATTTTTTTCCTCTAACATCCAGTACTACGGAGCAATAGTACCAATGTGCGTTTAAAAAAAAGACGAGCAAAAGCTGCTCTTCGTGCTAGAGGATTGCCGCTCAATCAAGTTACGCTGAATTCGATGGTGTGCATGTTCTAGATTGGTTTTTCTATAAACAAATTATTTTTTGTACACTAATTTAGGATCGCCATTTAGGATATGGACGGATATATAACTGTAGAAGTTACCGCAACCGTGTCCTGACTGGTAATAACGTTTTATCATCATGCAACATTAGAAATTAATGCTTATAAAAAATAATAATATAATTGAATTTGATGGTTAAACTTGATTGATTTTCAGAAAAAGCGGCCAAAAGGACGTAATACCCTCCGGTCAGACCCTCAGCAAATGACCGATAAGATCTTGACAAGTATATGATTTCGGTTATTTGGTATGTGAATACATTTTTGCTAGTGTTTTTCAATCTTGACATTTTATTGATTTCATCTCCATTCAAATATCGTCGTACTTTACCATCTTATTTATCTCACAAAATAAGATGGTAAGTACAACGATTATTGAATGAGATGAAATAAAAAAAAACACATTAGAAAAAATGTATTCACATACCAAATAACCGAAATCATATACTTGCCAAGATCTTATCGGTCATTTGCTGAGGGTCTGACAGGAGGGTATTACGTCCTTTTGGCCGCTTTTTCTGAAAATCAATCAAGTTTAATTATCAAATTCAATCATATTATTGTTTTTTATAAGCATTAATTTCTAATGTTGCATGATGATAAAACGTTATTACCAGCCGAGACATGGTTGTGGTAACTTCTACAGCTATATATCCGTTCATATCCTAAATGGCTATCCTAAATTAGTGTATAAAAAATAATTTGTTTATAGAAAAACTAATCTAGAACATGCATACCATCAAATCCAGCGTGACTTGATTGAGTGGCAGTCCTCTAGCACGAAGAGCGGCTTTTGCTCTTGCCTTTACTTTAACCGCCCATTGGTACTCTTGCTCCATAGTATTGGAGGGGAAAAAAATAAGATGGGAACTTTTAGGGCCTATTAGCTAAATCATAAAAGGGTACGCAATGATATGTGACAAGACCTCTTTTGAACGACCAATTGGCAATCATGACTAAATGTAAGAAACAGTTACTATTGTGGTGCATTGGTCCCACAGGATAAGATAGCTTAACCGAATGATCAATTAGTTGATGATTATCATTGGAGGTCTTTGTTCATCCATCAAATGCAATGATTTCCTGTATTACATTAGGATAAACCAAAAGAACACTAGAATCATACTTTTTTATTTCTCTTTTGGAGAACTGTAGGATAAACTAGAGATAGGATTTATAAGAACTAAGAGTCAATTATGTATAAGAAACAACCAAAGCTCTAGTATGTACTTTTGATTCCAAAATAGGAATTCCCCATCCATTTCATGCAGTTGGTGTCTAAAATAACATGGTGTCTATCAACTTATTTTTTTAGATTATGTAAATTCGAGAAAGGTTGGCTGACTACTAGATGATATGTTCTTTGTAGGTTAATGCAAACTGAAACAATTATGAGGATCCTTAAAGGTTCATAAGCTCTATAACTGAATTAAGTAGTATGACTGAGTACCCACTCTTTTAATAGAAAACCATAGAGTACTCACCTGCAACACATTTATATGTTATATACTCTACAAACTACAATTCTGACTAACACAACTCCAATGATGTGTTTTGAGATGTAGCTCGACTTAAAAAAAACAAATAAATATAAGGGTAAATTACTAAATATTAGCATCGAATAACCTTTCCTTTGTAAGGAGTAGAATAAATTGGAAGATGGGTAATGAATACCCAGTCATCATCTTATGCTGTTAATTCAATCCTAGGAAATTGAAGGTCCTCTCAACATCTCCAACTTACATCCTCCACCCCTCACTTCATGTCCTGCAACCCTCATCTCCTTTGTAGAGTTCATTTATTTATGGTTTCATATGTATTCAATTCCTAATAAAGCAAGCATCCAACAATAGACCATATATGCTGCTAACAACAATAGATGGTTAAAAGCATAAGAAGTGAACATGTTACACCTACTACTTGTATGCAACAGTGCAGCCCTATCTACAGTTCTTATCGGCTTTTTCTTCTTACAATTTTTTTGTATAAAAACACTTGTAGCTGTAATGAAAAAAGTGTCAAGAGTATTGTCTTATTTTTTAGCTCTATCACAACATAAAAACTCTTAGATTGGCAAAACCCTGAGTGCTAATGTACTAGCAATGCCTGGCATTGAATCCAGTAGTTTGCCCAGCTTCAAATTCGGGCAACACAATGTGACCATGAATTGTTACTGCAGCCAAACTCAATTGGGTCATCATCCTATTATAATACCATCCAGATCTCAAGGTCTTATAACTCAATTATAATACCATCCAGATCTCAAGGTCTTATAACTCAATTATAATACCATCTAGATCTCAAGGTGATCAAGATGGACCCACCATAGATCAATTTCCACTTCCAGTTAGAATGCAGAAATTACACAAGCAAGCGTATGCAACTCACATAAATGTTGCTCTAAATCACCCAAAATAGAAACCACATGCATAAAAAAAAAGGAAAGAGAGTTATAAGGAATGGATAATCACCATCCGAAGATGAAGAAATGCTTCTGTGGTTTGTGAAAATAAATTGTATTTAGATTAAACCTTCTGGCCATTGCTATTCTAGGTTTTCGTGGGATGTTTTGGGGGGAAAGCGTCGGCCATTTCTGATTTCTCAAGATACAAAGGAGAAGGGTTTTGGGACAGACAGTGAGTATTGGTGTATGTCTTTTAAAACAGCATAAGCTGAGCTGGTCTAACTTCTATGCCAATTATCTCACGTGACAGTCACACGAGCCAAGGGAAAAAAATCAGATTCCTTTAGTTGGGCCCACTTAGATGCATCCTGAGGAGTGAATGGCATGGATTGAAACTAGAAATGGTCACTTTATAGGTTAGGGCAATGCAAAAAATCAGCCCCATCATATAATCTTTAGCTCTTGATTTAATCTAATGACCTAAATTAATTTTTTTGGTTTGTTTGTTTTAGATCTAATCGGACAATGACTATAAGTTTGATGAAAATAAAATTAGGCATGATTGGAGAAAATTGGGTGGTTAAGAGTGTAAAAGGAGGTGCAGTGATCAAGGGCGGGCCCCATAGGCCTGAAGCTTAAGAGAAAATTCTACCATGCCTGGGTCTTATCATGTGAAGATCTCATCCAGTCTTTGAAAACTTAATGTCCAACTCTAATCTCTAATTGATTTATCTAAACAATCAGACAAATCCAAGCCTCACGCAATTTGTGCAAATAGATCAGAATTACCATCATAGGTCAAGCAGATCTAACCTAATAATCTGATTGCTATGATGCTAATTTATGGATTAGATGCAATCAATTAAACCCATGACAAGGTCGATTATCATGATTAGATCTTAATATTGGTACTTAATTGAGTTGTACCAATATCATATTAATATTAATAATATATGATTATCATATTATCATAATATTAAAAACTACCATAAACTATGATATTAGCACCTAAGTTGCAACTTATAATATCCTAAGCTGAAACAGTCTGTTAAATCGACTCCATCCTAAACTGCCTCAAATCATGTTCTCTAAAATCAAGATAAATCCAATTAGAACTGGATTTTCTAGTTCCATCATGCCAAAAACAGAGATAGTTGACTTTAATTTGTGGGACCAACACTGTTTCACATTAGGGTAACATAATCTGCAGCTTAGGAGTGCCCTGCTCTAAATATAATTAGCACATATTACTATAATTATCAACTAAAACCTGTTTTTTTGTTAAGCCTATGGTATCATGTGATAAGCGAATGATCATGAAAGCACATCGCATCTAGGCACTGAAAACTTGATGCCCAATCCTAATCTCTTATTAATTTGTCTAAACAATCAAACAAATGTTGAAACAACAGAACTTTGATCTAATCTAATATTCATTAAAATTAGTCTAAATAATGCAACTAAAGGAAATAGATCTCCACCATCTATCACTCAAATGTACCTTTTTGAGGATTTCTTCTGCAATGTTGATAAAAAGGGCATTAAAATATTTGAAGGCATTAAAGCAGATGGGTGCTTCCTCAAAGGTATTTATGGTGGACAAGTGTTGGCTGTAATAGGTAGAGATGGGAATGAGAATATGTTTTCAATTGCAATGGCTGTTGTAGAGGCTGAAAATATGGACTCATGGACTTGGTTTTTGAAATCATTGATTGGTGACATCGGAGATGGGGGTGACATGGGCTGGATTTTTACGTTTGATAGACAGAAAGGGCTTGATGCAGCATTTGAAATAGTTGTTCATACGTTGAAATTAGACACTGCTTGAAGCATATGTATGATAACTTCAAAAAACTTTTCAGAGGAAAATTGTTGAAAGATGCTATGTGGGCTACAGTATCATGTGAATCACCAAGATAATTTGATAGTAATATGCAGAGGATCAAAGAGATGGAGCAAGCTGCATATAATTGGCCGATAGTTGCTAATCCAAACAGATGGGCCAAGTCTTATTTTTCCACAAGGGCCAAATGTGATGCATTAACAAACAACCTCTGTTAGTCTTTCAATAGTTACATACTTGAAGTAAGGGAGAAACCAGTAGTTGGTTTGCTTGAATGTGTGAGGAGGAAGCTGATGAACATAATTCAAGTGAAGTTGAGAGGAATGACTAAATATGATGGCACAGTTTGTCTGGGGATATTGGAGAAGTTGGAAAAGAACAAGAATGAGAGCAGACACTGTTTTGCCAACTGGTCAGGCAGATGTGGGTTTGAGGTTGATTATCTTGCCAAAACTTTTGTTGTTAATATTTAGAGTAGAACATGTTTATGCATAATGTGGGATTTGACTATGATACCTTGCAAGCATACCATAGCATGTATATACATGATTCAAGAAAGGCCTAAAGGTTACATTCATGCATGCTACAGCAAAGAGATGTATTTGAGGGCATATAATGGCATGATACACCCAGTACCTAGAATGCATGATTGGGTAGAAAGTGGAATGGAAGCAGTTGGTCCTCCTTTGTATAGAAGACCTACAGGTAGGCCAAGGAAGTTGAGGAGGAGGGAAGCAAATGAGTTACCCAATTCTAGTTGAGTTTCTAGAATGAATAGAACAATGACTTGTGCTAGATACTTGAAAACAGGCCATAATGTCAGGTGTTGCAAGGGACCAGTGCATCCCAATTCAAGACTCTTTAGTTCTGCATCACAGCCTCAGCTTGGTTCTCAGCCAACTTCTTAGCCCTTGCCTACTTCTCAGCCCATGCCAGCTTCTCATACTATGCCACGACACAGGGTAATGCTTTTTCACCCTTTTGATTTTTTACTTCCAATTATAGTATATGCAGTTACTCACCATGGTCTTCAAATTTTGATTGGTCAGGGGAGAGTCAGACATTCTTCTTCTCAGCCAAATCCATCAGCAAGAAATATCAGTGGTAGAGGGAAGCTACAAGCAGGTAGAGGGCGGATTGGAGCATGAAAACGGAGCTCAACTTGTTGATGATAACAGCCACTATTTTAAAATGGACTTTTTTCTGGTTGATGTTGTGTCACTGATGACTGTTTTAAACAACTTTTCTTTGGATGACTGTTTGGATTTGGATGATCCTTTTTACACTTTGGATTTCGGCCATAATGCCAGGTCTTACAAGGGCCAAATGGATGATGATGTTTCCAGTTTTTTTTTGTTATTGTTTGGATGATGTTTCCAATTTTTTTTTTTTTGTTACTGTTTGTATGATAACAAGTTTTTTTGTTACTGTTTGGATGATGATGTTCCCAGCAAATGATTGTTCATTGTATTCTTTTCAGTGTTTTTTTATTGCAGGTTAATTAAAGTACATCAAAAAAATAAAGTCATTGACAAACAAACAACACCAACCCATTTTCTATTATATTCCAACTGATATATATGCTCATGGTAATTCCAACCCATCTATAGGAGTCCAAGATATCAGTAGGTAACACATGAACAACACAAACACAATTCCAGCCCATGTCCACAGCAGCACACGTAGGTAACATCTTTCCCTTCGACAAGCCGACTTTAGTTCCCTCTCCAACACATCAATTCTATGCAATAGCTTTGGCACAAGCTCTATTTCTCCATCAACCCATTCAAAAAATCCACACACTGGCTGGATCTAAGAACAAAATGAAAAAAATACATTAATACTACCATGGTTGACCAGAGATGAAGAAAATCAAACAGATGGATCAAAGCATAACCCCATATAGTGCACAGCCAAGAAACCACCTCCTCATGTTCCGCTGTGTTCGGAAAGTTCTCAAAGCAGCCCTATGCCCACAGTGACAGTAACGAATTTCACCATCACAGCTTTGATCACGAGAAAACTGGGTATATGGTTTGAGGAGGAAGGTATTTGATCTCGCTGAAGAAGATGACTAATAGCTGCTCACAAATTGATGGCTGAAGAAGAAGATCGAGAGCTGCTCACAAACTCATGGCTGGAGCAAACAGACTCAATCTTTCTGTCCTTTTTTTATAGGCTAGGTTCAGGGGCAAAAAAGTCTCGTTCTAAAGCCATTTGGAACAGTAAGTTCCTGCAAGTATGCCCTACAAGCCATTTATACATGTACGCTGTTAATACTAACAGAATCTATCACTTTTGCATGTTAATTTAAACTTCAGGTAGGTTTAGTACACAATACCAAACTATAGGGGGTAGTCCGAAATACAGACAAAGTTCAGGTAGGTAATATGCTATCCCCCCCCCACCCCAAAAAAAAAAAAAGAGTAATACGGTGCACTTCCTGCTTCCAAGCTTTCTCTTTGAACCTCCAACATTGGCTCTGTAATTTGGCAAAATAAAGAAGCAAAAGGAGCATATAAAGATGTAAATCAGGAGTTGAAATTGGTGGTTTATGAGAGAAGAGGGTGTGAATGAAGATGTAGAATTGTACATGTGAGGTGAGTGAGTTGCATGTTTGTTAAAAGTGGTGGTATAGATGAGAGTTGTATGATTGGAAGAGTGCATGATAGAAAACATGCTACACCTGTAAAAACTGGTCCAATGAGAGAATATGGCCAAAATTAGACCCAAAACCTTCTACTTTAATATATGATAATGCTAATAGCAGTAAATAAAGATCGGGGCCTTACTTCGTTGATCCATGGCTTGACAGATGTACTTAATCTCCCCTGACATTAGACCAACCAAAAAAAAAAAAAAAAAAACCATCACCAAATTAGAAGCAATCTTCATTCAGGCTGCTCTTTGGGCTTTTCTCAATCCAAATTCCAAACCCAATGGGGAATATCAAACGGGTAAGTAACGTCTCTTTCTTGGGGTATTTATTACTCTCTTGTCTCTTTCTTCTTCTTTGTTGGTCTAGGACTCAGGAGGGTTCTCTTCGTCGCATGAGACATCGAGTTATCTGGTAAATCAAAATGGTGCTTTGGGGTAAGATATTTTCTTCTTTCGCTACGCTATGAATAAAGATTCCTTTTCTTATCTTCTATGTTGTTTTATTTGTTCTGTCTTGCTGTTCTTGGATTCTGTTATCTGTGTTTTGATTCTCAGGTGCAGTACTGAAGCCTGGAAACCATACAAACATCGATACAATGAGTCTCAAGGAAGACTCCACATCTCTCAGGTTTCTTGTTTATTATATTGATTTATTTCTAGGGTTAGGGTTTTCTAACCTTTCTTCTTCATCTGCATTGGTTAATCAATTGTTGTTCAATGTAATAGTCGCTAGTATTAAAACATTGATTGTAATATTCTAGACTTATTTATAGCATGATCTGCATTACAATTTCATTTGAGATTAGAAAGTCATATCTAAAATAACTACCCCTCTATTTCCAATTTAAGGCACCCTAATCTGAAGAACTGCCCTGTCCTATATAGGAGAAAATAAATTCAGAGCAACTTGCCTAGGAGCCATTTGAGTGTTCACAAAGGGGCTCACAATCCAGCCCTTTTACAAGCCCTACCCTGAGACATTACTGAAGAACTACCCAAGTAACCCAACCCTACAAGAGAAAATAAATTCTAAGCAAGGCACCCCTTTTGAGTGTTCACAGAGGGGCCTCGCCTATGATCAATCCAACCCTTTACACCCGTGGTTGGATTTAATTACAAGAATTTTCCATCTCCGAGCCCTTCAACCGAGGCAAGGCTCACGCTCATTTGATCAGATTGATATTGGGCTTACCTGTTTTTTACATCTAAATTCTTTTGCCCCTTGTCTACCCTCCAGGTGCGCCCTATATCAGATTGGCACTTTTCAAGAGAAAATTGTCAGGGCTTTCTCTAAGTTGGTCTTAATAATACAGCAATAGAACTAATAAAACAACTGCCTCTATATGTTGAAGTAATTGTTGCTATATGTTGCAGTTGTTGTGACATTTTGTTTTTCTCTCTATTCGATTATTGCTAGTTAAATTGTCCCTTGTTGGATGTTGAGTTAGTGGCTGGTTTCCTTTTATTTGACTGGAATTGGTGCGTGTCTTCTTGCAGGCTACATTAGCCTCAGGTCAATCAGGGATGAAGAGCCTCATTGTTGTGTCTGATGCTGGCCACAAGAATCCTCTTCTGTTGTGTTCCTTGTCGCCAAAGAGGATTCACACGTGCCCTTTGAATCTCGAATTGGAGGAGGACAATGAAGTCACTTTTTCCGTAATCGGACCAAGAAGCGTGTATCTTACTGGATTCTATCTGGCCCCCAGCCGTGCTTTTGATTGCCATGGTGATGATTCATATCCTTTTGGTTAGGGGAATTGAATGGCAACCATTCCTGATCCAAATGATTTCATGCTATTTTTTTTTTTCTTTCTTATTTGTGCAAACTAGTTAAAAGCATTACCAATTTCTACAACAGCTGAAAGCAATCGATTACAAACAATGCAGTTTCAGAAGACAAATCAGATAACTTGATGATGGAGGATGGCACGAATGGGGAGCTAAAGGATGATGGCAGTCAAGGATTTTTGGATGATGACAACGATTATGCATTGCCAGTTTCCACAGCATCTAGAAGCAAATCAATTGTAATCAATGCAGTTTCAGAAGGCAAATCAAATAAGATGGTGACACAGGATGGCATGAAGGAGAGAGAGGATGATGAAATTCAAACTGCATTTTTGAAAGCAAAGATTCGTGCTCTCTATCGAAATAAGAGATATAAATGGTTTGAGTTTGCCCTCGCTCTAGCATCCTCAACACCCCCCTTCCTTTCCCCATTTCTCTTCCTCTTCCCCCCACTCCCCTTCCCTTTTTCTGTATGTCTTGTTCGTCTGTCTCCGCATTTGTAAAATATCAATAATTTGATTCTTATAATCAGGGTAGCTGGTTCCTTAGTCTTCTCCGATGAAACTGATTCTGACAGTGATGGGGAATATAAGAAGAAAAAGAACGAAAAAAACGACAAAGGAAAAACCTCTCGAATTAAGACGAGCTGGAGGACATGAATCTTCCAAAGTGTAAGATGAGTAATTTTAAAATTGATCGGATGAATTGAAGGAATTATCCATTTGTACATGAGAATTGATAATGAAATTTCATTGATTTTACCCTTTTAAAGATGCCGTGGTAGATTTTTTTGCGGATCTTAATTTTGTTTGTATTTTATTTTAAGTCTTTTTTGAATGGTTGAGCAGAGAAATGAAAAAGTTGAAGAAGAAAAAGAGGGGCAAGGAAGTCAATGCTTGCAGCAATGATAACAATAGACCCTCTAAGAGAGCAGCTATAATTGAAGTGATGGACCAGGACCCGTGAACCAAATGCCAACCTCTTGGATGACAAGTGAGGACATATTATTTTAATTCCATTTTGAACCAAATTAGAAGATGATGATGAGAGTTGTGTGAAAGTTATTGTTTTCTTGTGCAGGAGTTTTGATCGAAGTGTTGTCTTAGCTGGTGCTGATGGTCAAAATGAACGTCAAAACAAGAGAAAGAAGAGAAGACAACGAGCCAATGTTGGAGGTAAAGCAAATCCTTTCATACTCTTTTACTTGTTAATAAGGACAGGTGGATCATGGTCTGTTCAAAAGTCACTCTCCCATGTGGTCATATGGCTGATCCTTGTTTATTTAACAACTGCCATTACCTTTTGTTTTCTCTTTATTTCTTTCTTTTAATGCTTTTATTTGTTAAATTAAATTTTTTTTACAAGAAAATTCAAACAATTTAAAGTATTTTTTATATTTCGTTTCAAGTTTCCTTCCACTATACTGTTTAATTAAAAAAGAATGATATTTGACTCCAGTACTAGGAGGCGGCCTCTCAAATTCCATCTGGGTGTACCTAATTAACACAATCATTGTGAAACATGTAAATAGTGTGGTGATAGTGGGGTCTCTTAAATGATGGTGGATCCACATGATACCTATTACTTAGATCCAACCAATATATCTGTGTATGAGACTCATTAGTGTAACATGTGAAATGTGAGTTCTATATAAAGGTGGATGGGTTGGATGCGATTGACCCATGTTTATGGACACAAAAGATGGATTAGGTAAATGGTTTGCTTATGGTGCATCTCATTTAGGTAAAGTTGAGTTCTGCATGATATTCATTTGGGGAGTCTCAAACATTTAAGTTGAGATTATAGAAAATTACTCTTATTGATGATGTGGCGTAGCTTAAGGAGAAGATAGAGTTGGCCTCTTTCTTTTAAAAAAAAAGGAACAACTTTAAGATATAAAAAACAATTTGTGAAGCATGTGAAAAGTGAGTTCTATGGAGTGGTTTATACCTGGATGTGACAGGTCCCACGTACATGGATTCAAGGGATGGGTTCGGTAAGTGGTATCTCATTTAGGTAAATTTAAGATGTGCAAGATATTCATTTTGTGGGCCTCAAACACTTTAAGATTATGACTAATTACTTTTTACTGCGGCTTAAGGAGAAGTGAACCGACATTTTTCTGTTTAAAAAAGGATACAACTTAAGTTATAAGAATATGAGAAATTACTCATGAATTACCACTTTCTGCTTTAATGAAGCCTAAAGTGTGCTAGAGGCGCAAAATACAGATAGATGTTGTATTCAATTGTTGCAATGTTGTTGGCTCCTTGTGGAGGTGTTTGTGCAACCCATTTCCTCGGAAGAGGTGAGAGTTTTATCTACAGCTCTCAAACCCTTTGTTTGGTATAGCACAATCCTAAAAAAAAAAACCCATCTCTTCGGCTTGTTTGGTATTGCAACCAGCTATAAAGAGGAATATGCCCCTTCATGGAAATGCAGTGGAAAATGAGATCAAAATCCTCCTCCCCCCTAGTTATTAGCCCCTATTTCTTTGCCACTTTCTCGGCCTTCTCAGTCTCCCCACTCCGAGCACTCAATCACAATTTTTACAGTCTCTTACAGGAAAGATGCAGGTTTTCGTTGCTTAGAAAATCCACCACCATCTGATTGACATATTGATGGGGATGTAGAAATCGTTGGGGGGCCTCAAGAGCTACATCATAGGCTCTCCACAATCGAAGCCCTACTTGGCTCTTATTTTTTTTCCCCATGTGTTTTCGTTATTTGAAGGTCTTGATGGATGATCAATGAGCATGTGTCTTTCGGTTGCGATCATGTTAATGTTTGTTGATTTTAATAAACTCTTTCCATTCTCCACTTTCTTTTATAAGATTATAATTCGATTTGTTATTTAGTGTATTTTCATCAATGGTTTTTGTTACTTGTCGTGGTGCTTGATATTTTTGCAGTTGATATAGGGCTTTGGAAATTTTGCTAAGAGCTTGGTTTCCCTTTTGAATACTTTTTTCCCATTAGAAAACATGATTTTGATGGAGTTCGTTCTTATTCTTTTTTCCCTTTATTCATAGTATAGCTTGTTTTGTTCAATATTGATGTAGTGAAGTGAAAAGGAAACAACACTATTAGGTTCTTATTATTTTCAGTTCATTTTCTTTTGGTTAATTTCATTTGCTTTTGATTTCTGTGGCGGATTGTTATGAATATGTTTTAAGCTTTTCAACATGTTCAACTGTCGAAATTTGTTCTAGTTGATGATGGCTGAATTGTTTTGGCTCATGTACAGAATTTCAACATATTCATATCAGTACTTAATTGTTTTAGCTTATGATGATGATGGAGAAGGGCATTAGTGCTGAGATTATTAATTTACTCATTTATTATCTGAATTATTTTTCATATACAGTTTGCTTTGAAGAAATATAGGAAGCTATTATGTGTGAACAAAAAAAGGAATCTTGGGCAACTTCTTTGGGTTCATTATGTAGGGTGAATCTTTTACGTCCTATGCAAATATTCCTTCATTGGATTCATGTTCTGTTAAAGTTGGGTCTTAATCACAATAGCTTAACTGCTTTTTGTTCCTTTGGGCCTGTTTGTCTGTAGGGAGGAGTAGAATGAATAAAATTAAGTGTCAAATTAAGATAAAAAGAAAGTGGAGTGAGTCACCGAATGACAAAAATTGTACTTTTAGTTGCACAATATGACAAAAAAAGGCACTCATTAAAATCACAAAAAGACAAAAAAAAGTACTTTTAAACAAAAATAAAACAACAAGAAAGGGCATTTCCCTCCAACTCCCTCCACTTTTTTTTTTCTTGATCTGACGCTCAATTTTATTTCGGAATACTACTACTACAAACAAATAGGCTTAATATGTAGATGTACATAAAATGTGGTGTACATTCAGTGGCTTTATGAGAGATAGTGGAGGTCTTTTTTGGAATGTGGTTGTCGCGGTGCTTGGTTTATGTCGTGCCTTTATTAGGTTGGAGAATCTTTAATAGAGGTTGTTAATGTTGATATACATTGTTATGCCGTTCACTAATAGCTCGAGCTTTTGGTATTTTTGGTCATTAACATGGTATCATAGCCAAATTTTCCCGGGGAGGCATGTACCTCCATCTGGTATGTCGGGTTCCGAATTCGAACGGATTCTCGTTCAAGAGGGGGTGTTGATATTCATTGGTATGCCGTTCACTAATAGCTCGAACTTTTGGTGTTTCTGTTTATTAATAGTTAAGATGTTGTATTCTGTTTTAACTTTTGTTTTATGCTTGCATGCCCATTTTGAGCATTATGGAATGATGGAATTACGGAGTATGGATTGATGGCATTATAGATTTTGATCAGTTTTAGCATTTGAGGACTTGGGCATTTGATTTTTTTACAAATTTTGTGCCTAGGATTTGAGTGTTTGATCATTTGAGGGTGTGAACATTACGGAATGATGGAATTATGAACTCAAATAAACAGTTTCTCTTCTGGTTCCCTTAATTCAACAACTCGAGGTTTTTTTTTCCCCTTCTGTTGGGCTTGTTTGGATGAGAACATGATTGAGAAGGGTGGAGCTAGTTTGAATAAAACATTTTCAAATGCTGTATGTATGAATGCTAATAGCACCAACCGATGATATGACCACCTATTGGAATTGGTTCTTCATTTATATCTATAATGTTTGTAGATGTTTCAAAACTCTTTGCAGGAGTTAGACAGGTTGAATGATTTCCTATTGCTCTCCTTTTATGGTTTTCATTTAAATGTTTTGTTTTTTACTACACTATCTTACCTGAGTCGATGAGTAGTTATGAAAATGCCAATATGGAGAATGTAGTCACACAATTTTTTTTTTTTTTTTGGGGTGGGGGTGGGATTTAAGTTTTTTGTTATCGATTATTTGGCTTATGTGTCTGACTCAAGATGTGACTTGTAACGCAGTAAATCTAATTTATAATTTTTGCTTTTCTTTTGGAATGGCAGGTAATGATCGGGTAACTGGTGGAAAGAAGAGTTAGAAATTTTTTAGGAGAATCAGGAGATCTATGATGAGTTGCTCCTGTAATTACTATTTTTCCCGAAACTGGGCAGTCTCGTTCCCTCACCTGATTGAGGACTGTCCTACCTTATTCGAGGTCTACTTCCTTAACCAGAGAGCTGGGGGTCCCGGTGCCATACTAACAAAGACAAAGGCTGGCAGAATGGCAAGTCCTGGTGACAACAAATCGGGTTGGTTAGTAATTGGTGTAATTTATATGGACTCGAACCAAAGGTGACCCATCCATCAGTTTTGGGTTTAAAATATTAAACCGAGCCATTAACCATCAGGTTGGGTCTTGGTTGGATTGACATACGATGTTATAATTAGTTGGATTGGATTACTTTGGTGAGTGTAATAGCATGAATATATGCAAATTCACAAAAGCAAACCTAGCCCATTTGTCAGTCCGGACCCTTTTGAGTGTTACAAAAATCTTGAGCTTAAGGAGATTTTCATTTCAAGGGGCAAAAGTTTTTCTTAACGAGGAAATTGAGAAAGAATTAAAATGGGCCTCATGACCCGCACGGGTGTTTTGTTCATTGTCATGAGGAATGGGTTTGTTTCCCATGTCGTATATTTGACATGCCTTAGATTTACCTATTGCACGTGTAATGAAGTAAATGTCCTCACATTGTATAGAATGTTTCCAAATTTTACTATAATAGGAGTTGGCCAAATTTAAAACATCCTTTGGTAAGACCTTCAGCAAGGCAGACAAGCAAACGTCACTCTTTCAAAAGCATAGGTAGCTCCGAGTTCAGTTGTGATATCCATGTGGAAAGCGATTGCTAACGCGCCATTGTTTTCAATAGACAAAGCTGCTATTGAATGTACTTAAAAGGGGAAAAAGACAGAGACCACATCTGATTTGAAAAATCTCGAGTCTTCTTTTCGACTCTAACTAATGTGATCGTCCATTGAGATATATAAAAAAAAATTCTTTCAAAATGTTGTAAGAAATCAAATGTCACAATATTTTTCCACGTATGTCCAGTTGATGGAAAACAAATAATTTCTTTTACATATCTGCCTAGTTAATCGCTTTTTTTTTTTAAATGATTCAAAGAAAGATGTCTTTGTGTACGACCTAAAAACTATCTTCGGAAGATCTATATAATCATTGGGTTTAAACCAATGAACAAAGAGGTACAACTTGATCCATGAATTCATAAACTGAATAGAAGTTATTAATAAAGTGTTTTATATATATATGGCGATTCGATGGGTTTTGGAACAAAACTCAAGTCTAAATTGAGTTATAATTTTACAGTTTTAGATATGGACTATGGTTGTGCGTCATCTTGAAGATTGAAAGAACAAAAACGAAGAAATTCAGAGATTACAGTTGAGCAGTCAAGCCTGGAGATAGAACTTAAGTTTGCTCGAGCGAGCCACTCTTGGGATCAAGCAAGTTCTGATGAGTTCTTAGGGTTTGAGACAGAATGCATGTTTGGTCGAGCCAGCTCATCACCAAGTCGAACAAGCAATGCAAATCTTCCTAGCGCATTTTGGAAACCCGTTCCTATTTCCTCTCCACAAGATGTTTGTGTCCTACTTTTTGAAAAACCTATGCACAAATCAAAACCTATAAATACAAACTCTTGCTACCCTAGAACCTCACCTCTCTCCCATCATAAACCTGGAGAATCTTTGAGAGATTTATTGAGAGTTTGATGTGCTGCTGTTTCAAGTAAAAGTTCTCTTCTACTTTTGGTTTCTTGTGGGTTGCTAATTCAAGCACGGGCCAACGGTGAGCAGCGAGTCATCGGCAAGAAGAACTACAGTCCTTCAGGTTGAGTTTAACTAGGGAATGGCCTGTGAGTATATCTTGTAACTGTTCAATTATCATTAGTGCTTGGTTTGCCTTGGACCGGGTATAGGTCTCGTAGTTTTTTTCCCGTTTGGGTTTTCAAAAAATTGCGTGTCTTCTTGTGTGATTGGGGTTGATTGGATCTGTTGATAGATTAAATTAAATTGCATATTAGAAATCTAATTGGGACCTAGACCTTCCTGAGGTCATCTATCACAAGGGATCTCTTACTATGGATGTGTAGGGGCGGGCTTTCAATCCCTCCGATTTCTTCACCAAAATGTCTCATTTCCTTTTCAAATATGGAAAGAGATTGTTGGCGCTCCATTGTCTTCAAATAGACAATGTTGCCTTTGAATGTACATCTGCAGGGGGTGGCCTTATAATTCCTCTGATTTCTTCACCAAAAATGAAACATTTCCTTATCAAATAGATTACTTCATTCACTGCAGGGGTGGTTGATTGGAGATATGCAGTAGCTCCAATCTGCCAAGCCCTTGCATTTTTGCACTTTTCGTAGTACCTACGAACTCAGATGCATCCAATCCTCAACCAAAAAAAAAAAAGGCTAGAGGGAAGCCTGGGCCAGCGGGTGTTGGGGGTGTACTTAGGGACCACAAAAGGGGATGTCTTGCTCATGTTTTGTGAGAAGGTAGGTATCAAGGAATCAAATGAGACTTAGGTGTTGGCAATTTTAGAGGCTATTCGATTGTTCTTTTCTTCTTTTTGTGAAAAATTATTAGTGGAGAGTGACTCATCAAATGCTATCTCTTGGATCTCAGGCAATGAGGGTTCTTGGAGGTTCCACTTCCTCTTTGCGGAAATCAAGTCCCTACCTTCTCAAGGTTATGTCGAGTTTAGGCAAGTTAGAAGGTCGGCAAATACAATTGCAGACTCTCTAGCGAAACAAGGGGCAAACATTTTTTCTTAAAAAGGAATTTGAGAAAGAATTGAAATGAGCCTCACCTACCCGTACGGGTGTTTTGTTCATTGGCATGAGGAATGGGTTTGTTCCCATGTCGTATATTTCAAATCCCTTAGATTTACCATACGCACGTGTATTGTAAGCTCGTGTGTGCACTCGGAAGATTAGTTCGATTGGGTCAAACACCATAGAGATATCATCATTAGCTATAAAAAAGAAGGAAAAGAAAAATGGGCTTCCAATATGGAACGCCTGAATTCCTTGAAGTAAACGTCCTAAATATGTATAGAATCAGTAGGGCAAGGTAGGACTGATCCACTGAGAGTTTCACAAGAAAATGTCACATATTTCCAAAAGCATAGCCTACACCAAAAGAAATGGCATCATTAAAACGTTGGACAATTACATCCCTTCCTTTCCATATTCAAACACTCCATATACTCTCCTTCAAAGCCCTGGGTAGAACAAGAGGTTAGACTCAAGAGAGGTCCGAATAGAGGCAGAGGCTATCTAAAAAATGAAAGAGAAACCCTAACCTCAGTGACCGAGCTAGGTTTTTCTCTTCAAGGGGCGAAAGTTTTTCTTAATGAGGAATTTGAGAAAGAATTAAAAAGGACCTCACCTACCCTCATGGGTGTTTTATTCATTGGCACAAATGGATTTGTTCCCCATGTCGTATGTTTTACATGCCATATATTTACCTAGTGCACGCACATGTATTGTAGGGCCGTGTGCGCGCTTGGAAGATAGTTTGGTTGGGTCAAACACCTTAAGGATATCGTCATTAGCTAAAAAAATTAAAAAAAAAAAAAAAGAGGAAAAAGAAAAAAGTGGGCTTCCTCATGGAAGACCTGAAAATCTTATTATAATTGGAGTTGTCCAGATTTTAAGCATCCTATGGGGAGACCTTCAGCAGGGCAGTGTGGGATCAATCCACTGATAGTTTCAGAAGCAAATGTCACATCTTTCACAAGCAATCTGATATTCATCTAAGAAAAGAAGAAGCAATAGGAGGGGATCAATCCACTGCAATGTGAGGCAGTATGATATTCATCTAAGAAGAGAAGCAGCAATAGAAGCAGGGGATCAGTCATGACTCATGACACACTACTTAAAATTTTCTTTTGTTCCTATTTTCCTGTGGTATGTATGGGAACTAGCTGAAAGCATTTTTGTGAATTATTTTGTACAGTTGCTAGCTGCTGCTCTTCAGTCCCTCCAATAAACAAATTGTATTTTGGGCCCAGTGAACCTTTTTTTTTTTCTATGGATGTATCCATAGTGATGGGATCACTTTTTCTTAATCTCCTTTCTTTTCTATTGAATCACTAGAAATGGTTTTTTTTTTTTTCAACACAATGATCAATATTACCCATCCCTTATTAGACTAAGGTGTTTTGCCATTGAGCTATCAGTAATTTATCTTCACTTTCTCTCCGTTTTTATCTACTCTTTTTTTCCTGGCTCGTATTTTTTTTAATCCAAAGTTGGGAGGAAGGTGAAATGATCAGCAGAAAAATGTGCGTTTTCAACATTACTTCCATCAAGAAAATGAACCCTATTTTTAGAACATGAAAAGGTCATGAAAAATCCAACCATGCCAAGGTACTCTTTTAACCGCGTTCTTTGATTTTCTAACATTGAGAGTCCATGCTCCAAGGAAATTCATTTCCCTCTAAACAAGTTAAAAAGGAATAATAGCCTCGATTTTTACAAAATTGAAGAAAATTAGTTCAATATTTTTCTCTTCCCATCTGTAAAGCAATGCACTAAACTGCTAGAATTTGTAAAAGGAAAATCAAAGCATATCCTACAACATCAGTGTTGCACACAAGAGTGGCCTAAGGGCACAATTTGTGAAATTGATGGTGCACATTTTCATTAACCACTTTTGCAAGCATCTTTTATTCTTTTTTGATGCAGTGACTGAGAGGGGAGATTGAGCAGATTTTAGCAAAAAACTTTTTTTTTTATCACATTGTCATTATTTGTAAAAAAATTCGATTTCTGCTTAGAAATGTTATTAAAGAAACATACTCAAAATGAGATTAGCATAGAATTCATGTAGGGATTGTGACAAAATTTTAAGTTGATTGTCAATTTACCTAACCCAACCTTCCTCCCTTGCCTTAGCACTAAAAGTAAAAATTTGGCTTTGGCGATAGCGACCACTCAAAATGAGAATAACACGTATTATACTTTTTTTTTTTCATTGAAGAGGAGAGAAAAAACATCACCATGCAACCCCAAAGCGTTGGCTGAGTGGTCAGGACTACGGTTCCTCTCTATTCTGGAGATAGAGGTCTGATATCAATCTCTGATTTCCTACTATTTAGGAATAAAAAGTTGAGTCACTAGTGCTCCACTTCGGGCTATAGGGATTTTACCCGGCTTCTATTTTGGCCCGGAGGGATAAGTCCAGCCGAAAAACATGGATACCCTCCCTTGGCTGAAAAAAAAAAAAAAAAAATTCATCATGCAACATTAGCCCTGAATTTGGGTCAAGCCACTGATTTGGTGATCCGATAGCTTTTTCGATGAAGTCTAGGATAGATCACGGCCCACGCTAACATGCCGTCCCTTTAACGGCAATATGCATGATGGCTCTGCTGACACTAGAAAGAAAGCACTGTCACGTGACTCTTCTCTTTTTTCCATTTTAACGGAGTCTAAAATGCGCATGAGGCGCAGGATACAAATAGATACTGCATTCAATTGCTGCTCTAAAAGGTTGTTCTTGGGCCCATTTAGGCAATCCGTTCATCCGGACCGCTTATCAAGTAGGTCTGGTCGTAGATGTTGATTATCAATTGCAATATTCTTAATGGGAGTCTTGGGACCCACTGGATAAATGGTTTGGATCATCCATCCAAAACTCCTGGGCCCATTTGGTAATTTTACCGTAAAATAAAAGTAAAATAAAGCATCTAATCAAGAGAAAATAAAAAATAAATGAGTTATGATGGTATTTTATTTTTAGTTTTCGGTATGAAATCTTTTTAACTTTTCATATAGAATTGTGGATTTTTTTTTCTTTCAATAGAGAAATGAATTTTCTTTCCTTTTAAATGAGGGAAATTAAAAAAAATACTTTTAATGTGACACCTTTGTCTGATACAGGCTTTACTTAACTTTTACTAAACTAATAAAGTGGCAATCGCGCCCAATGTCCTCTTACCATGTAAATACTAAGAGGTGAGGTCATTGCCATCCTTACAAATTCCAAGGCTGACAGTTTGGCCAATAGGTTGAGGATGAATCAGGTTAGGTTATTTTATGAAGGTAGGATTTATAGACTCAACCCGATGTTGACCCATGTATCAAATGGGTTGAAAATATTAAATCAAGCAATAAACTATCAGGTTGGGTCGTTAGGTTTGATAGGAATGCCATATTGCAATTGGTCAGAGTGGATTAGGGTTGGTCAGTTGGTGACTATGCCTCCCACTCTGGATTTCTTCGAGTCACTCATTTATGAGTATGGAGTAGAATGTTCTCCCAGGAGTATACTACATTTTGCTCATATCCAGTCCATCTCATTGGGGAGGGAGATGAAAAGGTCTTCTTGCGGATGGGATGGAGAAGGGGAAAAAAAAAAAAGGTTCTGTAGATTATCTTAGCCCTTGATTCAATAGCCTCAAAGTTTAATAGCGTTTTAATTGTAGAATTTTTTGAGATTTAATCCAATAACAAAAAAGGCTCAATGAGCATAAAATTAGTCCCAACACCACATCTTGGGATGAAAATATTAAAATGGGGGCTACACCGACCAAGAGGCAATCCGCTTAGAAAAGATTTTCCCATGTGAAGGACAATGTTTCCGGCTTGTGGGGCCCACTCTCATATATACCTAATAGTGGGAGCAGGGCTGTCTAAATGCCACACGATCTGTTAACACGACATGAACCCACACGATATTAACGAGTTCAACTGGGCTTTTAATGGGTTCGGGTTCTTAATGGGTCAAACTTGTTAATATGTTAAGTTAACGGGATTATGTACGAATTAAACCAGTAACCCTTTAATAACCCGCTTAACCCGTTAAAATATTTTTACTTCGTAAATATAACTAAAATTAATTTATATTCATAAGGAAGAAATTGAAATTTATTGTTTTATAGTAGGTTTTTAGGTAAATCATCACTTACAGTTTTCATGTGATTTATATATTTTTCTCCTTCTATCTTTATATAATTTTTATTTTTAATTTTCGAAACAACTTAATTGCTTATCGAGTTAAAGAATTGGGTCGTGTAACTCGTTAAATTAACAGGTCGTGTTCAGGTTGGATTTTTTGACTCGTTAAGTTAACGAGTCGTGTACTGGTTGAAGTTAACTCAAATTCGTCAACCCATAATCCGAACTCGTTAACAAGACGCGATCGGCCGCCCCAAATGAGAGCACGATAGATGAAAAAAATAACTCCTTGCGGATAAAAGGGAGCAAAATCATAAATTTGCTATAGACATTATCATAACTCGTAATTTAATAGCCTTAAAACCTAACCACATATCAACTATAATTCCTTTTTAGATACAATTCAACCGTGAATAAAAGTTCAATAAGCTGGTATCAAAAAGGCCACACCTAGCAAAGGTGGCTTAAGCCCTAAGTCGCCCTCACACTCACACTCCGGCGCAATTTAGCAAGCACCCATTAACCCCCTTCTCATTTGTTCCAAAATTCAAATTTCCCGTCCTCTTTAAAGTTTAAACCCAAACCGATGTATAAAAGGCCCCCAAACCCCGAAATCCTCTCTCTCTTGTTCCGCCGTTTCTGCACAGTAGAAAACCCAAGGAACGAAACCCAGAAAAAATGTCTGCAACAGATCCCGACTTCGATCTGAGGGTTTGCTTCTCAAATCTCTCTCATTCTCTCTCTATCTTTTTTTTCTCTCTCTCTCTCATTCTCTCATCCACATTCGAATTCAATGCAGGCATCTCCTCAATCTGGATTTGGGATCGGGTACGCTTCCCACGCTCGATTGCAATCTCAACCTTCCATTTCGATTTCCAACTCGCATTCCGCCCCCGCCCCTTTTTCTAGGGTTCTGATCTCCTCCTTCTCCTTGTCCTGCAGTGAGTACGCTTTCGCCGATGCTGGAAACCTAGAACACTGCACCAAGTACCTGAATCAGACGCTTGTAACCTTCGGATTCCCAGCTTCTCTCGATCTCTTCGCCAATGATCCGGTCCGTGGCTGTTTCCCCAGATCTCTCTGTTTTCTGTTGCTGATTCTCTTGCTAGAGCTGTTCTAATTTCTGATTTCTGATCTGGAGTGTTTGATGTGAATGTGATCTATGGCAGGTTTCGGTGGCACGGACTTGCAATTGCATATATTCGCTGCTGCAGCAGAGGCAGCGGGATATCGAGTTTAGAGAATCGTCGAATGAGCAGCGGCAGAGGTGCTCTTTTTTTTTTTTTTTTTTCCTTCTTTCCTCTCAAGATGGTGATGTGTGCTGTTTTCTTTAGTTTTCATTTGAAGATGAAGGATGTGGGAGTTTTTGGATGCATTTGAGAAGGGAAATGTATGTGTTTTGTTGGTTATTCATGATGAGATGGATTTGATTGCGTTATGCTGTTCTATTGAAATAATAGTTCAGATGAGAGATGAGCTGTGGATGAATTAGTTTGTCTAGATTTTATGAGGATGATTAGCTGAATTGATAGGATGTTTTGTTGTCTTATTTGGATGGGTGGTGTAGTGCTTTTCTGAACCAAAGAATTGAAGACAGATTTGGATGTAGGACCATGGTCTCTTGGGTCTTTAATTCTATATGCACCTGACATTCTTCTGCAAATGCTTGACTTTGGGGTTGAATCTTAGATTTCCAACAATCCATAGAGCACGCACGACTTGATTTGAAGTTACAAATGAAAAAAAAAGAGAAGAATTTTCATTTGTAAATAGTTTTTTCCTGGATTATGTGAGATACTGGTTTTTTTTTTTTTGGGCTGAAAATAAAGTTTGAAACCTTGGGCATTTATCATTGTTGTGGCCATTTCCACCTCTTTGATGATCCTTGGCGCCACATCAAACACATTATGAGTTTAGTTCAGCTGGACTGAAAAACTGTACTTGCACTTCTAGTCTTGTAAGAAGAATACACGGATGATCACCATTTGACCATTCAGTTCTCTCTCTCTCTCTCTCTCTCTCTCTCTCTAGCATCATTGCTTAGGGATAGACCTAACAATAAGTTTCTAGCATGGTTCAAAGTATACATCGATAATATGTATTGTTCTTTATTTCCCACTGATACGATAAGTGGGGGTTAATTGATGGAATAGTGTCCACTCCATAGATATTTTTGGGCTATGGTTTTGGTGATTCCATTCGTACTTGTTTTTTGGAAAATTTTTAATAGGCCACCATAGTCATCTGTAGGCATTTTAAATCAGGAACCTAGAGCAGGGATCATCCCAAGTGGAAGCCCTCTTGGCTAGGACAAGAGGGCACACATACCCAAAAACAATTTATATTTATGGTTTAACAAATGAAAGAATACTCCTGTCATGCTTATAAGTTTCATAGCTGATGACTATGCCAATAGTTCAGACTTCGGTTTTGCTCTTTTGGGAGGTATACTTGGATTCAAACACTTTGAAGCACATCTCCAACAGGCTTGACTCGGGCCTGGAATCTGCCCTAAGAAATCAAGTCCATTGGAGTTGGGTGGGGTCATAGACATTAGACCCATGTCAGTTGTAGCTCCAAGTTTAAGTGCAGAGAACACTAATTGGGTCTGTGTCTAGCATAGGCCTTACCTATTTACCTCCTTAGAGCAGGGATCATCCCAAGTGGAAGCCCTCTTGGCTAGGACAAGAGGGCACACATACCCAAAAACAATTTATATTTATGGTTTAACAAATGAAAGAATACTCCTGTCATGCTTATAAGTTTCATAGCTGATGACTATGCCAATAGTTCAGACTTCGGTTTTGCTCTTTTGGGAGGTATACTTGGATTCAAACACTTTGAAGCACATCTCCAACGGGCTTGACTCGGGCCTGGAATCTGCCCTAAGAAATCAAGTCCATTGGAGTTGGGTGGGGTCATAGACATTAGACCCATGTCAGTTGTAGCTCCAAGTTTAAGTGCAGAGAACACTAATTGGGTCTGTGTCTAGCATAGGCCTTACCTATTTACCTCCTTAGGTCCAGGTGTAATAGTGCTTGATATAAGAATTAAGAGAAAGCATTTTATCTGTTTTAGAAGGCTAATTTTATGTCGTTGTCATCATCATCATCATCAAACCTTTGTCCCAACTATGTTGGAGTCGGCTATATGAATTTTATTTCTGTTTTATTGTCAGATTTCCATCAGATATCAACAAAAATAAAGGAATCCAAGAATTTCAGATTCTCCTAAATAGAACTACAAATATCCAAACACAAATATTTCACAGCAGATTTTAGTTCTCAGGTGGAACTGGATTGGAAAACCTGATCAAATTGTTATATCCAAATGAGCCTGTAGTTTGCCATGTGATTTTTAGTTTTGGAAGTTGTTATGGTAGGGGCCCATCTCCAAGGTAATTAATCAAAACTTGATATTGTGAATCCTTCCTAAGAACAGCATTTCCCCCTGCAAATGTATGATGATGTAAAATCTTGAATGTAATTGACAACATTTGTATGAATTTTTCCTTGCACTTTAAAAGGTTTACAAATTAAAGCTTAATAATAAACTATGCATCATAATTTGTTGAAAAGCTTTACAAGTAGTTCAGAGCACATCCTTGTGCAGCTGAAATCCAAAGACTATTTTTCACTTATGATATTTCAAATATGACGAAATAAAAAGTGGAGTAACTTCTCCTCGATTTGCATTTGTTTCATGTTTGTTGCAGCAGGGTTATTTGGATGATGAATTTGCATTTCCCCTTTTGGTGCATCAGAAAAGTTTACTCATGGAAGTTAATTTTATGACCTCATCATTTCGTCAGCTAAAGAAACACTGTAAATCCAATCCACTTTATTCAGCAGCTAAAAAATACTTGTGTTCTAATGTTGGCGCCAATAAGTCAAAGCTGACTTTCTCAAATAAGAAAAAAGACGTAGAAGAGGAGGAACGAGGAAAAAGAAGTGAGAATAAACAGAAAGATAGAAAACAATGCAATGGTGACAAAGAGTAGGCAACAATGGTCAATAGTGGGGACTGGTGAAGGGAGAAGAGAGAGAAACACAAGTATTGTGGTTCTTATTTAGAATATTTGTAGATTTCTTCCCTTTTTTCTTATTATAAAAAAATAGGCATCTGGCAGAGTTTTGGGGCCTACTGACCCTACCATATGCAAGAGGGTCTTTGGGATTTTCCTTTCTTCTAAAAGTTGAAATTGTACCACAAATCATTCAAGGGGTTGAATCGAACTGAATTGCTGATTGTAGGATTTCGGCCATAACAAAAAAAAAAAGTAATTTATATCCTTCCATTTTCTGTCTGTAGCGGTGTCAATGTAGTGACAGATATGACTAAACAATCATATGAAGAACATCATAGACATATAGCAATTCATCATACATGACATATACTTGAATGGTTAAATATATTTAAGATTTCAAGTTTACTAGAAAAAAATAATTAAGTTGCAGTTTTTTGCTCTTTAAATAAAAAAATAATGATAAATCCACATAATCTGTATTGCATGGTTAGGATGTGTCTACTAAAGTTAAATAATTGATTCATCAAGAAAAAATCGTATAAAAACAACAAAAAATGAAGATTGTAGGACAAAACCCATATGTATGGTCTTACCCCTCCTATCATGTTCCTTCTTTTTTTTTTTTTTTTTTTTTTAATTTTTCTCTAAAATTTCCCCAAAATCCTACAAATTCTAAAGAGAGTTTGTCAATCGCCACCTCTTAAAAATAGGAATACTAAAAAAATGGAACAAAGAAAGTAAAAAATTAATAATGTTAGACACTTGGCTGACTATTCCTGTCTTGAATCGTAAGATTCGATAAAGCAAGTATCAAATCATAAGATTCACACATGAATCCTAAGATTTACCTATAAATAGGATTCATTGTATATATGTGTATCCTTTCCTAGGATTCGATACGAATTGTCGGATTTGAGATATGAATCTTTGAATTTTGACAACAATGGGATTAGCCGTTTGTGAAAAATTAGGTTCATTGGATGTTGTCAGATGTCCAATCTAAGATGATGAAGTGGTAGGTTGGAAATATTTCTATTTTGATTGTCCATTTTATAGATTTAGATTGGGCAACTGACAACATCCAATGGACCTGCTTTTTTAATAGACGGCTAATTCTTGAAGCCCTCTTATATTTGGAAGGATTAGTAGGCCCCACAAACTCTTTCATGTGTCTTATTTTGGGAAGACACAAAGAGCTTCCTCATGTAGAAGTAGTTTTGTAGGATCTTGATCTTAAGTGGAAACATTGGAATGCCCTTTTCCAAAAGGATTCAGATTCTAGAGTCTTTATTGCTATCGCATGTAACACTCTCTAATCTCTATTGCCTTTTAGAATGGGGACGTGGCAGTTTGTGGGGTCCACTAGCCCTACCAAATAGAATAAGAGTTTAGGATTTCTTCTTTTGCAAAAAGATTAGGTGCAATGGCATTGATAACCATCCGATCTAAGGCCGTGAAATGGACGGTCAATGGTTTCTATTTTTGACTGTCCATTTCATAGCTTTAGATTAGATAGCTATCAACATCCATTGGACTTGTCATTCGAAAAAAGAAAAAAAAAAGAAAAAGAAAAAGAAAAAGAAAGAAGAAGTGTCCGTTGGACTTATTGTTATTATTATTATTATTATTATTATTTTTTGGTCTAGATGGATAAAAGTCCTCTTATATCTTGTAGGGTCAATGGATCACACAAACTTTTGCATGTGCCTTATTATTGTCGTTTCAAACTACAAAGCATCATTTGGAAAAACAGTAGAGGCCAGTTTCTTTCGGAGAGTGTCACTTGTATGAGTAAAGGATCTGGTCCTTTTCAAAAGAATGGATTGCCTTTCATATTCTCTTGAGATATGCATGATTCGAGCCCAAGTAAGTGAGCAACTCCAATGGTGGAATTACTGTTTCTGGCACTTCTGTAAAATTCATGATGGTTTTCATTTACTGATTTCAAATAGCAACCCTCAATTAGGATCAACAGATTCTCTCAAAACTGAGGACAAAGAATCATCAAAGATTTCTAATTTGTAGATTTTTCCTGTACCAAACATGAGACTTGTAATGACTGTGAAAAACCAATTAAAAAATTCCATGGACGTGTGCTGCACAAACTGCTGTTAGATGATTCATGCTTCGGCACACACGCGCACAACATCAAGTGTAACTAGTGGGTCTAGACCAAGTGGGTTCAGGGTCATGGGTATTTATTTTGGTAATTGTACAGGGACTTTCTTATTGTCTAAGATGGGGTTTCTTGGGAGATAAGAAAGAAAGCATTATATATTGATATAATGTGTAACCCATGTGATACATATACAGAGAGTGGAACCCAAAGGAAAGTCAAGTTTCTTTCCGGTGGATGCAGGTGAGTTTGCCGAAGCACGTAAAATTCTCTGTCTATGGTTTTCTCTTTCTTGTGTGGTTGATTGGTCATTCGATCGCAGTGATTCATGCTTCTGCACACACGCGCACGTCATCCTTTGCTACTTTAAATAAAATAAAGTGGGAGTATTTAGCTTTCCTTGTCAACACAGTAGAATATAAATGTCCTTCTTGCAGATTGTAATTATTTACTTTTTATTAATGTTAATGTCTCTGTTTAAGGAGCTTGGATTTTTCTTATTATAATTTATTTTTCTTATGAACTTGTAATTATATAACTAGGAAATTTGAATTCCTTCTCTATGATAACATTTATCGCCTTCAAATGTAGGTTGTTATCTGACATATCAAGATTAGAAGCCAAGGTTGAGAGGCTGGAAGCACAACTAACAGCCAAAGATCGAGAGTTAGCCACAATAACTCGCACGGTTGGCTTAACTTCTTTAATCTTGATGGGCTTCTTTTGTGGTTATAGTGGAATGTTTTGTTATTAATAAAGATTATGGTGATCAGGAGGCTAAAGCTACAGCAGCTTTCAAGGCCCAGATTGAAAAGCTACAGCAGGAACGGGATGAGTTTCAGAGAATGGTTATTGGTAATCAGGTGAAACCTCTTTAGATTGTAAAGGAGATTTTGAAATTTTCTATTTCTTATCATTTAATCCAGGGGATATGTTCATGAATTGCTGTTAAATTGAAATTTATGAGATCAAAATGAGCATTAATTTAAATGTTGTGTGTTTATTATGAAAGCAAGTGCGCACTCAACAGCTACATGAAATGAAGAAAAAGGAGAAGGAATATATCAAGTTGCAGGTAGGACAGATTTATTGTCTGTTCTTTTAGTGGTTGAAAGCAATATCTAATAATTCAATATGAGAACAGTGATTGAAAGGTTGGCGCCTAACGTCGCTGTATCTAATTGTGAAATATGAGAAGTTGAACTGGAATGATAGTGTTAACTAATTTTTTTTCTTATTCCTCAGGAGAGGCTAAACCAAGTGTTGATGGAGAAAAAGAAGGAATCTAGGTCAGGGATGGAGATAATGAATTTACTTCAGGTGGGTAGTTCAGTCTAGCATGAGTTCAGTGAAGAGATATCTCTACAACATCCATTTGATGAAATATTTGGTATATTGAACAGAAAGAGGGGCGCCAACGTGGGACATGGAATGGGAAAAAGGCGGACAATGATTTTTATAAAATGATTGTAAGGAGGATTGTTTTCATTTGATTAATATATATAACTATTCCTTGCTCAGCTCTACACATATAATTGACAGGTGGATGCATATGAGTTGAAGAAGCAGGAGCTGATGGCAGAGAATGCCGACTTGCGAGCATTACTGCGTTCAATGCAGGTAGTTGCATAAAAAAGCTGTATATGGTTTGCATACTGATGCAGTCAGGTCAATGGACAAATATTATTTTAGTATGGATTGTGTGAGTTGTGTCCCTAAAGTCCGAGTTGACTCAGCTGAGTCGCTTGGGACTCAATTGAGTTGGCCTGAGTCCCATTTCACTGCATAGAAAAATTAAAAAAAAGTTGGCTGAGTCTGAAGGACCTGACTCATTTAGGGCCAAGTCGACTTGGACTTGGTCGATTTTTTAAACCATGGTTTCCCCTCACAAATACCTACATCAGTTTCTTTTTTTTTTTTTTATAATTTTTTTTCCACATTTGTGATATTAATGTTACACAAAATATTGCAAAATGAGGCATTTCATGAACTGTTTTTTTCCTTTGCAGATGGATATGCGTGACTTTCTAAATGCTCCAAATGGGTTATCGAAGCAAACTTTGGCCGTGAATGAAAGAAATGATGCAGAGCCACCACGTTCCCCATTAGGTGGAAGGACGGTATGCAAAAAATTTTTACAATTTCTTGAAAGATGCAAGGCGTAATGTTTCCTAATGGCCTTTCATTTGGTTTCTTTTTCATCTTTAAATTCTATAGGATCCTGATTTTGAGGTGATTACTTGCAGGATGTCTTTGATCTGCCATTCCACATGGCTAGAGATCAAATAGAAGAGAGTTTACGAACTAAGATGGCTTCTATAAAGGTAAGTCATTATGATGATCTGCTAGCAGCGAGACGATGGTCAATTATTCTTGTTTATTTTTATTTTTATTTTTTTTTAATTTTTAACTTTTTGATAACATGAAAACATATTTATTGATAAAGTAAAGCAAAATGTAAAATTAAGTTTTTATAAGAAACTGGCCATGGATATGCATGAGATCCCATGAGCTTTGAGCCATAAAAAGTGGAATGTGTGGTTCGATGATCCAGGTCACTGATCTGATGGGCTTTACTGGTGATAGATCATGCAAAAAGTGAACAAAAAAGGGAAAGGAAAAAAGGAAAAAAGACTCGACAAAACATTTTAGACACTTCTGTTGATGGCATGCAACTACATGGCTAGTTAAGTGGGAAGTACAACTATGGTCCATTCAATTCAATGTAAGAGATGAAATTTTGGATGGTAAGAATGTTCTAGTCTGGGTAATTATTGAAGATTTGAAGCATTCTATCCCCATTAGGACCCATTAGATGAATGCTCTGGTCCAACCATTGATAGCCTCCACATTGTCCAACCACAGGACTAAATGAAACAATGCAAAACCTTGTCAGAGGATCACTCGGTAGTCGGTACCTTTGAGCACCATAAAAATCATGATTTTTTCTAGTGTAGTTTGTTGAATTTTAGTGTTGATACATATGGTCGGGATTTTTCTTAGTGTTGTTGCATGTGGCGAACCACCAATCATAAATGCTGTTTTGTTCTGTTATCTTGAACTATGCATTCTGTAGGAACGGATGGTTCAACTTCAAGATGCACAAAAGGGAGCAGAGGTCACCTCTGAAGCAAGTGAGCGGGAACTTGAGCTTGAAGCACAACTTGTTGAAGCCAGGAGCATTATTCAAGAGCAGGTTTGTTGCTGCTGCTACTGTTGGATTATTTTATTTTATTTTTTATGCTTCTGCAGTTTTTGAGAATCCAGTGTAGGAAGTTGTCATTAAGTTGCATTTTCTTGTAATCTTGTGAAGTCATTGCATACATGTCCATGCTCTATATTCATTATTTGGTTTTTGATGATTGTGCTTCTAGTGCATAAAGGCAGTGTCTAATAGGAACTTGCTGTGTATTTCCTTTATTCACTTCTGTAATATTATATTATTTCATCGCAGTGGTAGGATCGCGGTGCATTGACATATTTTTGGATTGTAGTGCTGCGTGGTACTGGTGGAAAAGGGAGTAAATACAGGAAATATCTGTTAAGTTCCCATTCTGGTATTTTAATAGTCAAAATGTAAAGTTAACAATTATTTGAGACTCAATAAGCTAATTTATTTTACGCCCTTTTGTTTTTATTTATTTGCAAAGAATGGCATAGTGTGGACTGTCAAGATTAGCTGGTACTATCTGAACTCTCAGCCCTGGCCTTTAAATAATGGTTCAACCTTCATTTCTTTTGCCTGATATCTCCAATAATTCACTGTTTGTTTCTGCAAAACCACCCTTTATATTTATGTTTTTTCTGTCATGGTATGGTGGACTGGTGGAGGCCTTTGAATATTGATATATCTGTATTAATAGAAGGCTCTCTTATGCATGCTTCTCAATTGATCTGCACTTTAATATGCTCCACATTTTCGCTCTGCATCTAGTACACCTAAATTTTGTGTTTACTTTTTTTCCTAGTAGTTTATTTGGTTTGAACTTTCAATGGGATTTCAGTATTTACATTATTTCTTTTAGTTTAATTGGTTTAAAATTTGAACTTCCATCGGAAATTTGTGTTTTCTATTGTTTTCAATAATTTAATATGTTTGCATTCCTAGGGACATATTGACACTAATTTATAATGCAGGCTTCTATAATGTCGAAGCATCTTGCAAAGTCCGAGAAGCCAAGGTAATTCCATGCTTTCCACGTCTTCGTCTTCTTCTTCTTCTTTTTTCCAGTCTCTTACATATTTGAACAATCATATCTTGTAGGAGATTGAGTGGCCATCTAGATGCCGAGAGGGACTCAATCCTTTCGGGACCGGCTGAGGTATCATTTTATTTCTTCAAATCTTTTTCATATCGTACCATAAATTCTACTTCTATGTGGGGTTATTGTGGAAGTCTTTTCTGAAACACCTAAATGTTGCAGTCATGTTTATGAGTGCCTTTGGTAGCAAAGAGACATATGGAGATTATATTTGTGAAAATAACTATTATGGAATGTAGGATCAGATCGGGTCCTATGATTGTAGTGTGTCTCAGCCCACCTCATAGGATTGGATTTGAAGTTTCACTTTCGCAGACTCTGCATTCTTGCAAGTTTAAATTGCTCCAGCTATAATTTTACTATCTGAAGAAGTTTAATGTTGGGCATGTCTGCAAAACACAGAATTCCTACATGGTCTGTGATGGTTCCACATTGCAGTTGTCACTTCTTGGTATAGTTGTTCTTTACGATTTTTTTTTTTTTGCTATTAAAACCGCCCTCAGTTTCAAAATTTGACATTTTACAATTTTGATTTCTTACCATTTTTTGAGAAATAATAAACTGTATTTAACAATATACAACTTTCTCATCTTTCAGGAAAAATGAGGAGTCCTTGTCCCAAAATACATATAGAAATGTCCTTGGAAACCAATTTCATTTTCCATGGAAAATGCTCTGTACAAACATATTCAGTTTTCCGTTCTTTTCTACATATTTTTTTTGCTATGTCATCTATACTGTTGAGCAACATCATTTTTCCTTCAATTTGCTTCTAACACATTTTACTTATAATTGCCATCAGGTATAGGAGCATCTAGGCTCTTGTCTCAATATCATGCTAAATGACAACTTTGTTAAATATTAAGGAGCAGCCCCTAGGAACTTAACAACCTCAAGAAACTTGTACTGTAGCCTTGTACACTGGCTTGCCCCTTTTGCTTTTCTTCGATATCGAAATTCGTGGAATTAAAAGAGTAAATGTCCTGACACTTATTTCCACTTTGGAAAGATTTAGTCATTGCTATCGGTTTCATCAATAGTTGTTTTTCCCATGACCCATTAGAATTGGTATCAGATGAATCTCAATTGTCCTCTTCTGATGTTTAAAATTCAAAACACCATATGATAGTCAAACACCATGAAACCTAAACTACTTAGAAAATGACCCCTTTTTTTATTTCCAAGTTTCTTCCTAGAAAATGCTTAACCTTTTCCTTTCTTGACATTGAGGCTACTAAGAATATATTCGAGTTACACAATGGGAGAGCAGAAAATATGGTGGAAGTGATGAGTGATAATTGCTAATTTGGCTTTTTGTCTTCCCATGCATTTCTTTCAGAGCCCATCAATCCAGTTCTTGTCTACCAGTCTATGACTGTTTTCACATGATGTTTTCAGCAGCGTAGCATGCCTTAAAGTGATCAATTTTATTTTCTGCCATAGTGCTTGCACCAAGTGTTTTACAGCTTCTTGGAGAAACCCAAGTGTTCCATGGAAACCAATGGTCTGCTGTAGCTGGTGTCCGGCTCTCATCTTGGATTCTGAGACCCTTTTCTTGTGGCCCTGTTTGGATCTTTGAAAAGTGAGTGCAATTAACTTGGTTTGCACGTAAACAAGGGTTCATGTGCTTAAATAACATTAGCTACCTATGAGCAACAATTCTTTTGGCCTTCTCCATAACCAATTACAGAGATAGTTACTAGCAAATTGAGTGCAGAGCAACTGTTTTGAGGATCCAAACGAGGCTTGGGTTTGTGCTGCCTTAGTAACCATGAAGTTGAATCCTTTAGATGAGAATAAGTGAACAACCAGGAAAATGCTCTGGGTGTCTGGTAGGATGGGCCTCATCTGTGCAGCACCTTGTTGGGTTCCATATGAACTTAATTGGGCCATCTCCCTAATGGCATCGAGTCATTTACCATGATGACCATCTCTGCTTCATTTGTGGTTGGCAATGATTCTTGATGTCAAGGAATGTCTTATCATATCCATTGATTTGTACTCATCCTATCCATCATTTTCTGTACAGGGAGCGTAATTCTCAGACGGAGATGTGATCTCGTTAGCATGCGTAAATGTTTTAAGTTAAACTCCATCCTAAACCAGAGCAGCCTCTGCTGTGTACAGCTGCCACAATCGCAGCTGCAGGCATATTTGTAGCTTTTGTAAGTCGAGCTCGGAGGCATTGATTGATATGAGAGTGCTGTTTCGATGATCCACTCTATCTGGACATGCAGCCTGATGTATCGTTCTGTGATCAATTCTAAACCACTTTTTATTGCATATTGTTTTTCCTCTCCAAGATATGTATACTATGTTCAAGACTAGTATTCTCCTCATGAAAATCATCAAAAACGTGCGGGATCGCTGCCAAAGGAACTGAAATTTTGGGCCATTTTGTTTAAGTGGTTATTGAAATCAGAGGATTCTAAGCAATTCCTTTTCATTGAACAGGCTAAAAGAGATAAATCAAAGGTGAGGATCTACCTACCATCAACCAACAAATAATCTCCCTTTTGATAGGAAATGATCACTTGCTTCTTTCCTTGAAATTTGAAGGTAATAACCTGCACTCCCTTTTGGTGAAAGTTTGTTTCTTTGAATTCCTGGGATCGAATGCAATGTAAGCTAATAGGCCCCAATGTAAGCTCATAATCTGCACTCCCTGTTGGCTTAAATCCAAAGCGCCACTGGAAGGCCTGGCTTCTTCTTTTGGCTACATCAGGGCTTGAAATCACACTCTACTCGCCCATGTTCCTAACCGGCCGAGCTTGGGCGGAGAGATGGAAGGCCTCACCCTTGGGTTGTTTGGCACTGGCACTGGCACGTTATAGGAAAATGAAAATTTCCAAATGCAATTGAGTCCCATGGAAACACTTTCTTTGGTTTGTTATTTCTACATGTGAATCTCAATGGAATCGATGGTTCACCAGTTCTCTCAAGAATTTCTAAATCTGTTATGAATCAAAACCTTACAAATTGACCCTCTAGCATTTTATGGCCTTCCAAAGAGAGTAAATGGTTTGGATCACAAAAATGGGGCACATAGAAGTCCAGATGGTAGATAGTGTTTGGACTTTTTTACAAATATTTCAAAATCTGTGATGAATCACCTCTTAAGAATATTGACAATTTGGATCTTGCTTTGAGGCCTACATAAATTAAAAAATACAAAAAACCAGTGAGGCACAAGGAAGTTTGGTAAAAGGGCTTGCAGTTTATTTCCCTTGTCATTGTCATAGATATCAGAAATACTTGAAATTATCCTGCTAATATCACTAAATGATATGTAATTTTTTTTCTAAATATTCACTATTTTCAGTATGTGGTATAAATGGACTTGTGGTGATAATGTTGGAATAAAAATGGGGTAAAAAAAAAAAAGCTTAAAGAATAGCAATCTTTAAGTTCTTAACATTATTTTGTATTAATTTTATATTTTCAGTTACTTAAATACTTATTTATTTTTCATGAGATTTTTCTCTATAATATACAAAGAGAGCCCAAAATTTTGGAAATCTCCAAACAATTTTTGGACAATACTTCATATTCCTTGGTATTTGTGAAGATGATCATAGTAGCCTTAATGGTAATTAGGGAACTCTGGAGTTTACATTTGATAGGGTTATGTTATGCTAAGAAGTATCTCTCATAAGCTTGCATGGGAGGTAACCATTTTACACATGCATGGGACACTGGACGAAAAATCCAACTCCATCACACTCACTACACTCACCTTGATTTGGCACTAATTTGAATAATAATCATTATTGGATTAGGTTTTACAAAAAAATATAACTTAAGAAACCGTTGGAATTTAATCTGATGGCGATTATTATTCAAGTTAGAGTTAAATTACGGTGAGTGTTGTTTTTCTTTAAAAAGTTCAGGACAAACAGTTTTGCATATATTTTTGCATATCTGTATCTGTGTGTCTTGAAGTTCCTTTGATGGCAGTATTCTTTATTGATGATGGTTGTTTTTTAAAGTATAAATCTTCATATTTAATATGATTTTATATGTTGATACGTTGGGTATGAAGGGTTTTTTTTTTCTTTTTTTTGTGAAAAGTATTTTATGTTATTTTTTAGATGCATTTCTTTTTGAATTAATTAATCATATTTGATACAGCTTTATAATGCTTTTGGCAGTTCCAAATTGGAAATCATTGCAGTATTATCTTCTTCCCATACTATCTCCAAAAATACATTTGCAATATGAATCACAATTTTTACAAGGCTTCGTTGATGATGAAAATTTTTGTATCAGAGCTTTGTGGGTATGTTCTCTGTGAACCTGGACCCCAGATCTAGACCTGAATTTGAAATGGGTCGAAATCCTAGACCCATACATTATTTGGGTTGAGCCTAAGAGAAATGGGGGACTCATATTTCATCCCAACTTGTAATTATTTAGGCCCCTATAGGTATAATACATCTAGTCATGATTTGGCTTAATCTATGTCACTTAACAAACAAGGAATATTCGAAGGTTTTAAAACTCTTTTGAGTAGACTTCCAATACATGTAAAGACATTATTTTTCTTAATCCCTCTCACTTAGCAGACAAGAATGATAATAATAGTTCTTAAGTAGCAACACATCAATCTAACACACACTTGGCAATCAATCAATTTGTAAATTGTTTATGGGGTAAGACATTGGTGCCAACATCCGGAGCCCAATCATGGGCTCAGCCATTTTGGACGGTGACACATGAAATGTGGCCTTAAATCTGGTCCAAACTTTTATAAAAATAAAAGAGGCTACCAGTTCGGTAGTCCGCAGCAGCACTGAAGTGATTCTACTCCTACAATCCACGGACCAAGGCCTGGCCCCTGTCCGAGTTTTACATATCCATGGACCTATTGGGGCCAACTTAAAAAATGGGTCCAAATCTTGGACCTACATTCCCAATTTTCATAGGGTGTCCAGTACTCGAGGACCCGTTTTCACACAAATGGTAGGTCTCACCAACGGCGAACGGCGAATCTAGAATTTTCATTTGGGTGGTCTCGGAAATGATTAAGTAATTAAAGAGTAAAATAATAAAATACAATTTTTAAAAATCTTATTTAAGGTGTTTTTCGAATTTTACAAATGCAGTCGCACCTGTGTTGTAACACTTAAGTCTGTCTCTTTGATCCCACAATGTGTAGACCCTGACCAAGATCACTGACATGCATTAGCCAAGGGGTAATCTTTTTTTTTTTTTTGATAGCTACATGTATATACGAGGGCGTAGAATATAATGTGAGCCTCAATCAGGTGATGGGCCACGTCTGATTAGATTGATTCTACTGTATATATACTGTGATCAGGCTATGGGACCCACATTTCTTTAGACTGATTCTATTGTATACATGCAACAAAATACACACCTGCAATGCACTGGATCGTTCCAATGATCAGAAAATCAATAAATTACGAAGAAACAACTTAGGACGTTCAAACCCATGTTACAAGGTGAAGTCTTCCCTCAACAAGAATCACAGCAACTTGAGAAAAAAAAAGATAGCAAGACTTGTGGGTGTAGTAAACTGCACATGTAAGAGCCGCCCAGCACAGTCCCCATGCGTAGGGGAGCCCCTCAAGTCTTTCACCAAAATGAAGTGTAACATAGTAGAGAGAGAGAGAGAGAGAGAGAGAGAGAGAGAGAGACCTAAAAACAACATAAACAAAGACTTACCTCACCATTTCAACTGGATCATGCTCCCCAATCCCCCATCCATCCCCTACAAACCAGCAATACACCACAATCACTATATATATACACCTCCTCTCCTCTTCTCTTCCTCCAACTTACAACACCAAAGAGAAATATAGAACACCCTCTAAATCAGCTTCTTCTTCTTCTTCTATCTCAATTGAAAATGGAGTGCAATGGTCTTATCTCCAAGAACCTAACAAACCCAAGGGAGAAAAATCCAACTAAGCCCAACAGCTGCTGCACCACCATCTCTCTACTTGAAGGAGAGGAGATTTTCTTCAATAGAATTGTCTCTAGGGACTCTTCCAAGGGCTTCTCCTCTAGAATTTACTATCGGGTCGCCGGGAAAGTGCCATTCGCATGGGAAGTGGAGCCCGGAACACCCAAGATCATGCCGGAAACTGCGCTACTCCCGCCCCTCAGTCCTCCTCCTGCCATGCTGAGATTGAGCGTGGCTCACCGTCCGGCGAACAAGGGCTCCACCCAATCAAGGCTGTGGTTTTGGAAGAAGACTAAGGTCACCAAGGCTCAAAAGAGTGAAAATCAAAGTCAAACTGGTTTGGAGGAGAGCTTTGAGTCATGGAGCTATGAGGGGTATTCAACTTGGTCATCATCCCCATCGCCTAGGAATTCAAGCTCGTCTTCAATGTCATCCTCTTTTGGTAGCCCCATGCCGGCGGCAGCAGCGAAGTGGCCTGGACCGGAGGGGGGAAAGAGAGTCAAGGATCTGAGGAAGAGGAGAGGGATGGAAGGTTTGGTTTGGGCTTGGAGCTGCAGCCCTTGGAGGTTTTCTGGTGTGTTGCATGGCTAGGGGAGCTTCAGGGATAATTTAGCCACATATAACCATGATTTCCTCCATTGTTTTGTTCTTTTGAGGGAAAACATGACCCCCCTCATATATGCTGTATTTCTATGTAATTAAACATGAATTTATGAGCCACATATATTCATCATCACCACCACCATCATCATCATCATCATCATCATGGTGTGGTCTTTATAATATGTGGGATGATTTTGTCAAATTTATTTGTATACATAGGGCCTATTTATTTGCATTAAAATACATAAGAATTCATAGTAAAATGAAGGACCTATTTGTTTGCATTAAACCTATTTATTTGCATTAAAATACATAAGAATTCATAGTAAAATGAAGGACCTATTTGTTTGCATTAAACTACATTGAAATTCAGGATAGTATGAACTCTACCAAAGTATAATCAAAGAGAGTAGGGTCGAAGGAATTAAGGTTATGAGAATAGGGGTGAAGGATGTAAGGTGGAGATGTAGATTAAACCTGATCACTTTCCTTTGTATTGAAAGGTTATTAGATGCTCAATTTTGAAAATTAACTTTTGACTTTTAATTTTAATAACTTATATTATGAATCCGTGCTTTCAATTTCGATGTAATGCAAATAAACTGACCCTTATAATCACTAGGACATGTTTAAGTATTGTTGTAATAAATAGATGTCCTCATGGGCCAAGACTGATCACTACAAAAAAGCGACTTTTAGCGATGGAAATTCTACTCTACTACTAAAAGTGCCCCAATTGCTTAGAAACCGACCGTCTAAGCAAATGCCCAACTTTTATTTCTGCTGCTAAAAGTCACTATTTTTGTAGTGGTACTAATTATGAGTTATGACCAGCTCATGAGGTAAAATACTAATGATAAATAGAGGTGCTCAGGGCTGAATTCTGCTCGCGCCACCGTTATATTGGGCTGGATTTGAGTTGTATTTCTAAGCCCATGAACTGCCTGAGTCTCTATTATTGGAGGAGATATATAGTTAAAAAGGGTAGGTCCTGACTCCTGATTGTTTGCATGTTGATAGGTATGGCCTGGATCAATTTATTTAACACCAATGGTTGTTGATAGTTTGCAAATATGCTATGCCTTTTCCGAACCTTCAGGCCTGTGTTGGGCCCAATAACTAAAGGGCCCAGACTTAGACAAGGTTCTGCCTAATTTCCTGACCCATCAATGAACACTTTCAATTTCTTTTTTTTTTTTGGTGGTAAAGATGAACACTTTGATTCATGTCTTAAGTGCACAATTGCTAAAAAGGACTTGTCTCTGCATTGGGGAATTCTCACTCATGATTCTCATAGGAGTATATAGAAATAACTAATGGGGAATTTTTCAAAAGATTCTGTATCCATGGCAGCTTCCTCTTGGTGGAGTCCCACCTTCATGCTGAAAATCTTTCCATTAACCTCTACCAATGGGCATACCTTACTTTGTATAGCCTAATAGACATATAGGGAGGGACCTCATGATATGGAAATTAGAAATCATATATCAGATATCAATCGCATCTTGTTCACTCCGCATGATCAGAGAGCTAGGATTGTGTCACCCTAATCATGAAACTTGATGATGGATGGCTAAGATCAACTTAAATGAAGCTGTAGTTTAGGTTTCCCAAAGAAGGAACTCAAAATGAGGCAAATTGAGTGGGTTGAGGAGGTGTTCCATTCCCCTTTAATATAGAGACTAGTACAAAAACCCATGCCATTCATGGGTATACATGAAGAGATAGGACTCTATGTATGTTAGAAAGGGGAAAGATGGGAGTCCATAAGTAGGGGACGAATATTAGTGGAAAGTGGAAGGATAGTATGTTAGTAGTTGTGGAAATCGAATATAACTTGTTGTAGAAATTGAAAATAACTTTTGGTCAAAATTCAAAATTTGATCCAAAATCTTCCAGGTTAATATATTACTAGCAACAATGCCCCGTGCTTAGCCCGGGGCAAAAAGTAATATATTAAATCTTGACGTTATGAGATATCAAAATTAATTATAAACATATAAGCATATATTCATGCATATTTATATAAAAACAGTAAACACATCTTCAATCACAAATACAAGTGGTCAACATCAACAATAAACTATTACAACCTCTCAATCAAGGAAAAATGATTCATTTTTTTCTTCTATGCAAGGAAAATAAATCACACCAAACAATATAATATTGTTAACAAAGAAAATCATAAAAATGTACAATCCTCTCATTGCAAAATGCACCATTTTTTTTTTTTATTTTCACATAGGCCAATGGTCATTTCAATCCCTCCGTACAAATTTCTTCTTTACCCCTTTACAGTAGCACCAATACTATTTTAGAACTGATTAAACCATTTTCTAGCTCTAGATTTAAAAAAAAAATGTATAAACATCTTAACTTTAAAAGCTATAAATATAAGACCTTAAAATCATAGGCTAGAGTTATTTGATCCCAATAATAATTGGCCCACCTTGGATCAATGTATATATCTCTTAATTATGAGTCCATGTGGGCCTACAGAAGTGTAATTTATGGTGGGCCAAACCTAGGGTCATATGTCTATATAATCAGATCAGAAAAGGATGTCTATAAGATTCAACCAAAAAACTCCAACCTCAAAACATTTTTATCACAAGCCCATCCATGATGTGGTCCGCTAGAAGGTCGGGTCTGATTTTCATTCAGATGTGACAATCTTTGAATATAGTAGAGCTATATTTGGAAACTAAAAGAAAATGATCTTTTTAATGAAAAAATTATCATTATGAATTGTAGAAAGGTGGACCCCAAATATTGAAATAAAAAGATGACAATCTTGAGAGGATGGAAGATAGATGGTGTTGAGAGAGACTAACTGTAGCAAAGTAGAGAGATTTTAGGGGATGTTGATTGACAGATTTTATGAGATAGAGGATATGGATAAAGAGGTTTTCTTGGAGAAAAAATTGTTGCATGTGATGACATGGCACCTTAAAATACTCTATGTTTTTTCTCCATATTTATTTGAAAGGAGAATGAGGTGGCACCTTCCACAGCCCTCCTCCCCCTTTGCTTTAATATATATAACTAGCAACAAAAGCCCGGGCTTAGATATGTTAAAATTTAAGATTTCTTTTGAAATATTGTTTAGTTAAAATAAATATAAAATAAAGTAAATTTACATAACTTGATGACCCATTGAATTTAAAGGCATTGACCAGTACGACCATCTCATTTATGGATATATTATACCATTGATGATTGAAAATATAAGAAAAAGAAAACAAACCGGATGGATCTACATTTACTAAAAAGAACCAAAAGGAACAGATAAGAAAATTAATGTGTTTGATCCATTAGTGGGGGCCACCCTTGAAATGTTTTTAACATGTGGAACCCACTGATGGCTCTTCATCCAAATAAGAAAAAATGGAGGATAAGAAGAAAGGAAATAGAAATCAAATGATTTCATCATCAATGAGCCACACACCACATCTAGATTTATGGTGATCGAATAGTTGGCCCCCACATATGATTGATAGTATAAGAAAAAAAAATTGAAAGAGAGGGGGGCCGAACAAGTGTAAGAGAAGAAAAAAACCTAAAAGATGTACATTGAATGGGATGAGTGTACGTAGATATAAATATGAGTCATCATAGTATGTTTCTAATAGTTCTAACTCATGCACACACATCACATCCTAACCATTATCAAAGAAATTAAGCTTGTGTATGATACCAACCTAGTCTGATCTGATTGCCCACTACCGATACATATTGACCTAGAAAACTAATATCTATGCATAATTCATGAGTGGGTCCCACTGTAGAAATAAGTTAAATGTGTGTGGCCCACTAATTGATATGCATTCATTAAGAAACCAGACAACGGCCAACGTGCTTGCCTCCCTCCATTAGTGGGGCCCACTATTAGAAAAAAGGGGTTAAAAGAAGGTCATTGGGATTTCATCCAATACTGGAGTCCAATCTTGAAATATATTTAATATGATTCATGCCCACTATTGGATCCATCAATTTAGGAAAAAAAACTAAAAAGAGAGTAAATGAGTAACAGTTTGGATTTTATTCATCGGTAGAGCCCACAAAACATATTTAATATGGGATCCATTGATGATTGAAGATCTAAGGAAAAGAAAACAAACCGACTATAAAGACTTGCTTATAATTTGGATAATAGCAAGAAATATGACTCAAATTCAAACATTCATAAAAATCTCTTATGAGAGAGGTTTTAGGAGAGAAAGAGTAGCCTAAAGTGAGGTGGCACCTTAAAATAATGTGGGTTTTTTGTGCATATTTTTTTGAAAGGAGAGACTTTTTAGGGATGAGGTGGCACCCCTCATAGCCCACTTCCCCCTTTGCTTTAATATATATAATATATAGAGATGAGACCTTCTTTTGAAATCAAAGGAGGATGAATTGATGAAGACAAGGAGCCCTTTCATCCATATCACATTCCTAAACAGAGATGAAGGAGAATGAGAGTAGTGGGATCCTGAACTTGAAAGCCTGCACCTCACAAGGGTTAGGAGATTGCATATGAAGGGTGTGCCCTTCTATTGACTAGGGCCCACCCACAGGTCCCCATAGACAGATCCCAATTCCCAACACATGCATGTACTCCTCTAATGGGGCCACTGAGCTGAGAGCATCACCAAGTAAATGCTGTGATTTGATATCATTCATCTAAGTTGACAAAACCAACCATGTCTTAAACAAGTTACTCTAAACAGTAGAGGAAAAGAGACACTAGAAGGACTTTTCATTGCACTATTATCATCTGCTGGTACAAATTTCATCTAGTTGGGCCCATCATTAATACAATGCGAAAAGTAAAAAAAAAAAAAAAAATCCAACTCATTATTAGTTTGGCTTAATCTCTCTCACTTAACAAACATAACAATAATAATAATTCTTTATAAAGTACCAATACATTCTAACACGCACTTGCTAATCAATAAATTTGTAACTTGTTTATGGGACCAGATGATGGTGCCAACATCCGGAGCCCAACCTTTTCTTAGAAGAAAACAGGGTTCCAGTACAGTAGTCTGTATCACCACCAATAAAGTAATTAATTGAGGCTTAGGCTTAAACATGATATGAGCAGATCAATGGGTAGCAAGGGTGAAAATGGGTCAGGTTCAAATTGGGTCCATAGTGACCTGAACCCAAATTACTAAAAGAGACTTGTATACGGATCCTATATAGAATCCTGTCATAAGATCCGTGTCAATACTCTGAATTTAATTTATAGACCTGAACCTGGACATGGACCCAAATTAAAAGGCCTGGACCTGGACACATGGAACAGCCCAAATACATATACTAACATACTAATTTGCATACATGAGATGATGGTGGATCAGATATTTGGGTCCTCTTTGAAACCCATGGACCTGGACCTACTCCCAAACCTTACATGGGCCGTGGACCCAGACTTGGACACAAATAAAAAATGGGTCCAAATCATGGACCTGCACATGAGTCTAACTGATTAAACAGATTCTAATGTATATGTACCTCAATCAGGTCATTGGTTCCATATCTGATGAGACTGGTTCTAATGAATTCATGCAACATGGGGATGGTAAAAGTGGGAAGAGATTAAGTAGCCCTTCAACAAGAATCATAACTTGAAAAACAGAAATAACAAGTCTTATGGATGTGGTAACTGAGCCGCCCAGCACAGTCACCATGCGTAGTGTAGCCCTTCAAGTATCACCAAAGAAAAGTGTAACAGAGAAATCTAAAATCAACATAAAAAAAGACCCACCTCCCATTTCAACTGCATCATGCTCCCTAATCCGCCATTCATGTCCTCTAAATCCGCTATACACCACATTCTCTATAAATACACCCCCTCTCCTCTTCCATTCCTACAACTTACACCACCAAACAGAAATATAGAACACCCTCCAGATCATCTTCTTCTTCTACTTAATTCCTCTCATTTGAAAATGGAGTGCAATGGCCTCATCTCCAAGAACCTGACAAACCCAAGTGAGAGAAACCCAACTAAACTAAACAGCTGCTGCACCACCATCTCTCTACTTGAAGGAGAGGAGCTCTTCTTCAATAGAATTCTCTCTAGGGACTCTTCCAAGGGCTTCTCCTCTCGAGTTTACTCTCTTGTCGCCGGAAAAGTTCCGTTAGCATGGGAAGCCAGTGGCGGCTCTAGAAATTCAAGTAAGTGGGTCAACGAAACACTTATCTTCTACAAATCGAATAAATTTATTTTCCTCTTTATCAACATTTGTCATCTACTTTCGATAATTCATTAACAAATATAATATAAAATTATTAAATAATCTATTTCTGATAATCCAACAAAGATAATATTGAATTCTAAAAAAATAAAAAAAATATAAATTTTAGTATATTGTTACCAATAGTTTTTAATCCAAAATGAAAATCCAAATACATAAACACCTATAGCTGCTCTCAACAGGTTTTCATGTGTTGAAATAATTGTATAATAGCTTCATTATTAACACTAGCAACTAACATCCATTTCAATACATGTAACTAAATAGTCAGTCATCCATTGATCTCTCATTCTGTTACGCAACCTATTATTTACGTATTTCATTGCTGAAAAAACTATTTCTACCATCGCGGTCGCTACTGGTAAAATCAACACCAATTTGAGAAGCGAATAAACCAATTGGTATACAATGTCCTTTTTTGTCTTCACTAATTTTCTAGCAATGTCACCAATTCCTTTAAGTTTTAAAAACTCTTTGTTCTAGCGCATATTAGAAATGTGGGCCCATTATTTTTTTTTTTTTTTTTGTTTTGGTAGACAGTTGGCCCATTAACATAGGTGATCAGTATTTTATGGTGACTTTTTTTCACTACCACAACAGCAAAGAAAATGTGTAAAGTTAGCAAATGTGGGGGTGAAACTCTTAAATTGAGCGGGGTCAAACTCAAAAGTTTATGTGGAGTCAAACTCAAAATTTCAATTCATGAGATAAAAATTTTTATTTTTAGATATTTTTGGGGTCAATTGACCCCGCTGAGATCAGCATGCCGCCGCCCACGTGGGAAGCGCAGCCTGGAACACCCAAGACCAAGATCACACAGGAAACGGCGCCGCTCCCGCCCCTCAGCCCTCCTCCTGCCATGCTGAGCTTGAGCGTGTCTCACACCCCGGTAAGCAAGGACTCGAACTAATCAAGGCTGTGGTTTTGGAAGAAGAAGAAGGCCACCAAGGCTCAAAAGAGTGAAAGTCAAAGTCAAACTGGTTCGGAGGAGAGCTTTGAGTCATTGAGCTATGAGGGTGATTCAACTTGGTCAACATCCCCATCGCCTTGTAATTCAAGCTCATCTTCCTCATTGTCTTCTTTTGGTAGCTCCATACCGCCGACGGTGGCAAAGCGGACTGGACCGGCGGAGGGGAAGAGACTAAAGGATCTGAGGAAGAGGAGAGGAATGAAGGGTTTGGTTTGGTGTTGGAGCTACACCGCTTGGAGGTTTTCTGTTGTCATCCATGGCTAGGAGTTTTAAGAGATAATTAGCCACATAATGCCATATTCTCTTCCATTGTTTTGTTCTTTTGAGGACAAAAAGTCCATATATATTGTATTTCCTATGTACTTAAAACATGAATTTATGTGTACCATAGTAATTCCATCATCATTATGGTGTGGTAACTATCATCATAACCTTAACCTTAATCCTATGTGGGGTTGATTTTGTCAATTCTACTGCTAAACTTTACATTCTGTTTATTAGGTGAATTTTTTTTTAGTAGGAATTTATGATAATTGATATGATGATTGTTGCCTTAACATTTCAAATGTCATGGTTCTTCTGTTGGAACTCCCCGACGTCTACCTTTAAAACCCGACGAAAACGTTACAAAAGCATTTCAAATTCTCTGAATTTCACCGTTTCAAATGTTAAATGGGAGATGGGGATTTGAACTCAATATGAGGAGTATTATTTATTTGAAGAATTTCAAAATTTTCAGACACATGTAAGTTCTATGAGTTCTGCTAAAGAAACATGCCCAAAGGTTGTCCCCTATGTGGAATTTCTGAATCCTCCTCTTGACTAAAGCATCCAAAAATACTTAAGAGGGTTAGAATTTAAGAAACCCAAAGGATAATAGTCACTTTTCATGTGGTTGGAAATCAGAAATCTAGCAAGAGCCTTGAATTTTGAAAATGTCTAGGGACAATCATCACAGCATTGATAAAAAATCCCTAGCCAGATTCTCCTAGGCACCCAATGTTTCAGACCCATTTAAAGTCATATTTTTGTAACCCAGTCCATTTTCGACCTACCCATGAGGTACAATACTTAAATAAGAGGTGCTCACGAGCCAATTCAGCTTGAGCCCAGTTTGTATTGGGCTGGGTATGAATTGTATTAGTAAGCCCATGAGCTGCCATTGGGCCTTATTTTCTACTGCTTACCTAGCCTCGAGGCTTGTGAGGTAGATCAGGGCCAAATATTGGGCTCAATAAAGAAAGGGCCCAGGCTTAGTCGAGCTTCTGCGCAGCGCATCCTGACCCACTAAATTGATTTATGGGAGGATTTGGTTAGAAATAGCCAATGGGGACTTTTCAAAAGATGCCTTCTTCCATGGCAGTCCTTCCACTTTTAGGGCCAATGGACCCCACCTTTCTGCCCTTTTGCCGCATAGCTTGGCATCAAGAAAATGCCAACCAGCCAATCCACTAGTAGCGCAGTTGGTGCCGCACGTCCCTTTCACATAAACAATTAGAAATCAGTCCCCCACTATAGCATTGATGATGAGAGACTTATGTGAGTGTACATGGGTGTGTGAGTACTTACCTTAAAGAAGAAAGAGAAAAAAAGAACACCATAAATGCCAACCAAGTGGAGATTGGAGAAGATTGGTCCTATCTAGTTCATTCTACACAATTTTAGGCGAGGATGGACTCCATGATGATCGTTAAATTATATGATGGATGCTAACATCAACTTAGATTAAGCCATAGTTTAGGTTTCCAAGGAAGTTACTCTCTCCCTATTCTCTCCTTCACTTTAGAAATTAGACAAATTGACTGTATTGAGGGGGTAGTTCCATATCCCCTTTACATAGGGAATGGAACCCCTTTTAAAATCACGAGGGTTCCTTTACAAATCAAGAGAGGAAGAAGAAAACGAGGCCCCTTTCATGCCTGTCATTTGCTTAAACAGAGATGGAACAGAAGACGGTTGTGGATTTCTGAATTGAACGCTTGCCTCTAGGGTTGCAAACGGATATTTGATTCGTCGATTATCTGGAAGTTTCGACCTCGCAAAAAATCAGGTTTGAAACCTATTTTAAGTTTTAATTTATAAACGGGTTTGGGTTTGTGACCCAATTTAAATCTCGATTGATAAATGGATCTGGTTTTGGTTCCATATAGGTTCTGACCCATGGACTCGAGGCTCGGTAAATAAGTATTTGATATTGTAAACTGTAACTCAACATCGACTTTTTTTTTTTTTTTCATAGACATTTTTATATATACTATTGGAGATAGTAGACTTGATGCACCCGGAATTGAGATTACATGAGGGGGCGTCCAATTCTGTAGATTGAGTTCCAACCAACTATGATCACACATGGGCCCCATCAGCAGATGGCAAGACATGCAGTGGCCTCTTCTTTGCTGACTGTAAGAACACTACTTTGTGCTCCTTTGCTACAGCCACTGAGCTCATTTAAATACCTATAGAACATATCAACTATAGAACATATCAACAGACCTCAGGGATTCTAACAGAAGAAGAAGAAGAAAAAAAAAAAAAAAAAACTCATGGCTACCCACATCAGAAAGAAAGAAATAAATAAAATCAACACTCCCCATGTTTTGAGATAATTTATTATGTAGATGACAGAAAAAATCTGTCTTTTGGTACAATAGCAAAAAGAGATGTTATCAGGACTTTCCCCTGCACCATCATCATCTGGTGGTCCAGACCTCATCCAATAGGGCCCACCATGGATACACATGTAAATTTTTTTTCCCCACTGATTACAATGAATGGGTCATCAGCTCAAACCGTATCAGTTCTGTGGACTGTAAAATATCTCATTTGTACAGAGTTTAAGGACAACATTTTCAGGATTTATAACAGAGTGAACAAGACAAAAACAGAATAACTAATCAAAGACTCATTCAAACTGAGAGACTTATTCAGAATTCAAACTCATCTCCTGCCTCTGTAACAAAATCAAGTGGGCTTTTCACACATGTAGCCCATCTAAGTGGGACCCACCTGATGAACAGCCTGGATTGCCACACAACTGGGCTGAGGAGCATCAAGTGGCGGCCCTTCTTGGTATGCCTTTGCGCCTATGTCTGGGCCTCTGAATAACATGATGCTTACTATCATTAACAGCTTCTTCTTCAATGCCCAAATCTTTCTCACAAGGAGGAGATTCCTCATGAACATGGGCTTCTTCCTCTCCAACAACACTCACTCCTTTGCTTCTCTCCTTGTCTCCCTCTTCTTGGAACTGCTTCTTTGGCCTTCCTCTCCTCTTCTGTAGATCCTGTGGGTCACTGCAACATCTCACCTTCTCTTCTCCCTCTTCCTTTGCTGAATCCATTTCTAACTCTTTCAGTGACTGGAATTGGAAATGCCAAGGGAAAAAAATGGCATCAGACTTTTTAGGGTTTTGATACACTTGGTTGCATTTAATCCACTAATGATAAGATTTGTTAAACGATAAGATTTGCTAAACAGTTTGAGTTATTGGGTTTGAATTAGATTTTAAAAATAGTTCATGGACTTCCCTGTATTCCAACTGGGCTGAATTTAAACCCAGTTGTAGCTAGGCCCACCATTGGATTCAATCATGTGTCCAATTTCTTTAATCTTTTTTTTTTATGAAGGTAGCGCGCAATCATTGGATTGCTAGGATCCACAGGGTATCTGAACATGGGCCACAAAATTAGGGTTGTGATGAGTCAGGTTTGGGTTTGGGCAAGGTGGGTCATTTTTTGATTTGGACCTCCTGACCCAATGTGGGTATTATTTTACCATTGTTACAAAAGCCTCAGCTGTACCTCATGAGTGTGTGAATTCCAAACCCTCATATAGCTGAAAAAAAGGAGTTTCAATTCTAGTATTTTGCCCCTCTATAAGAAAAATATAATAATTTAGCTTGATTTGAGTAAGTTCACAATTATCAACTCAGACTTTTTTTTACCCATGATCCCATGTGGATTGAAAAACATCTCAAATTGAAACTCATCCTATGGACCAAAATTTTTATTTTTTTCTGAAAGTTGAGAATGGTAAATCTTGAGAGGTCCAATAAATTAGGGTTTTGGATGATCTGATAGCGGACCTTACTTTGCTCACCTTTTAGCATATTTTATGTATTGGTAAAATTGAAAACCTACTTTGATAAAATGTGTTCTTTGGTCTGAAACTATTATCATAGTTATCCGGTCCATCTGTTTTTGAACTTGTATTCAAATCAACCCCATGAGTCTAGGCCTGGTTGTGAGTCTTGGGTCTAGCCTAAACCATTTATTGCCTAATATCACATAATCCCGTTTTAAGATGTGTCATGGCAGAATCGGGATCCTCTAAGTGGCCTTACGCACGGTGGCCATGAGTGGACCACTAAGGATCTGCCACGTCACAACGGGCAGCACCTGCCCGAATTCATAGTAGGGTGCCCACATTGACATGGCGGACCTTAAGTGATCCACTCATGGTCACCATGGGGTTTTCCCTTACTGGATCTGAGATTGTCATGGCAGGGTCCGAGGCTTTCTAGAGTCACATGAGCACCGTCATCATTCTAGTGGTAGGATGCAAGTGTGATCAAATGGACAGATAGATTTTGATGGAGATCTTGAAGGGTCCACAAGGTTTGGAAAATCTATAATAATCTTGAATGCAAAAAATTTAGAGATAATTAGCGAAAGGTCCCTCATATAGGACTTGTAAGGCCTCTAGTCCATCAACTTTTCCTCTAAGGCCTCTAGTCCATGTAGCTTGGACATATTTCGGTGAGAGGTCCCTGGACATGTCACCTCATGGAGAGGGGTCCCTAGACATGCCACCTCATACATTTCATGACTGATTTGCCCTTCAAACTGATTAGGCATCAAATTTTAAAATTTGAAAATTTAAATCTTCCATTCTCCCTCTTCTTCTTCTTCTTCAATCCGGACATGAACATTGACGGATTGGATTTCAACAGTTGAAATCGATCTCTATTTTTTTTTCTTCAGAGAACCAGATTGGGGTTTTTCAAAGAAGTAGCATCACCAAACGCTGCTACTTCCTTAGCTCACACGCAGTTGCCGAAGAGGAAGAAGAAGACCCCTGCAACCTTGCTCGGGTTCTGTTGTAGACTTGTAGAACACCAAACGAAGAAGAAGACGAATCAGGCTTGCAACCCCTGCAACCTTCCTCAGCCACACGCTATTTTCTGTGCCACCGTCGTTCCTGCATCTCGCCGGAGAAGGGGGATCGCCACCGGACGCCGCACCATGCCATTGCCAGAATGGAGGAAGAAGGCGAATGGAAGATGACTTTGGTGTTTCTGATTCCAGAAAGAAAAAGAAGAAAGTGGGCCTGGGCTTTGCAGCAGTTCCGGGTTGGTTCCAGGTCTGGTTCGACCTGACCCGTTCCAAAAGTCCATCCCCATTCCAGTGAAAGTCAAATTTATCTGAGTTTTGTATTTTCTGTCAAATGTATTTGAGTTTTGGACAAATCTATCTGAGTTTCTGGTTATTTATCTGACTTCTGGAATAAATTTATCTGAGTTATGGATAAATTTATCTGAGTTCTGAACAAATCTATCTCAGTCTTTGGCTATTTATTTGACTTCTGGAACAAATTTATCTGAGTTCTGGACAAATCTATCCGAGTCTTTGGCTATTTATTTGAGTTATGGAACAAATCTATATGAGTTATAAATAAATTTATCTGAGTTTTTGGCAAATTTATTTGAGTTTTTGAAAAATATATGTGAGTTTCTGACAAATTAATCTCCATTTAAAAAAAAAATTTAACTGAGTTTTTGAACGAACCTTTCTGTGTTTCTGGCAAATTTATTTGTATGTTCTTAGATCTATTTGTGTTTTTTAATTTTATTTGTATCTTTTGAAATTTATTTGTATTTTTTGAAATAAATTTAACTGAGTTTTTGACAAAAAGACTTGAGTTTTTTGCCACATTGTTCGCTAGTTTGGAAAATTGGGTTATCTTAATTTTTGGAAAATGTATTTGTGTTTTTTTAAATTTATTTGCGTTTTTTTTATTTTATTTATGTCTTTTGAAATTTATTTGAGTCTTTTGAAATTTATTTATATTTTTTTTGGAATTTATTTGGATCTTTTGAAATTTATTTGGGTCTTTTGAAATTTATTTATTTTTTTTGAAATTTATTTGTGTCTTTTAAATTTATTTGCGTTCTTTTGAAATTTATTGCTTTTTTTAAAATTTATTGCGTTTTTTGAATTTTTTTTTTTTTGTTTTAAAATTTATTTGAAAATCTCGTAAATGAGATTCCATTAATCGTGGTCCATTAAATGGTAGTTGATTATTATTAATGGAGTATTCGACCAATCATCAGATATAATTTAAAGAAATGGTAAATTAGTCATATCAGGTATATGAATGTGTTAGAGGATCTTTGGCTGCCAGACTTTTTTTTGTGGACTATTTGCAATAAAGTCATAGTTTGAGGGACCTCTGGCCGAATGTCCCAAAAATTTATCTAGATAATTCTCGTATATTATGAAAATATATGGAAATGAATGGATCAATCTATAATAAGCGTATGTTTAGAATAGTTGTGTGGAAGTTTCCAAAATAAAGTATAAAAGACTCCTCATCCCTTAGCTGAGTGACATGTGGATGGATGGCAGTGAATTAATATATAGGTTGGAAGCATATATAAGCGTCTTTGATATATGAAACTGAAAACCATTATGTATATACATGGTTTCAACCCGAACATCAACTAGATGTTTCTACCAAAGAATATAAATGGTTTCTTTCCGTTTTTATTCAAATTAGATTAAATTAGCGAAGTTATGAAGATGAGAAGCTCCAATAAGAGGGGAACTCAATCGTATTACGTACAAATGGGTGGAATTTTTTCTTGTGAGATTTTAATTGAGATCTTAACGTTTTTTTAGTGTGACTGGATTTGAAGGAAGAGTGGAGAGTGATTTTTTTTATGAGATTGTGGATTTGATTCATCATTTTCTAAATTTATCTAAGTTTGGTATGAATTTAACTGGGTTTCGAGTGAATTTATCTGAGCTTGGTATATATTTATCTGACCTTTGTACAAATTTATCTGATCTCTGAAACAATTTAATTGAATACGAGGCACATATGCTTTCATTCAGTTTAGGGTGGGATGTTTTTCACCAAGATAATCTGTCTGGTTTCTTGATTCACTTATTCCTTCTCCTTGCGCCCGAGGTTCAAAATTCCTAATTTCTCACTTTTTTTTTTTTTTTCATTCTTTGACAAGTTACCGCAATTTTAGGCTTACCGTTTTTGAATAAAGAGATAAGAGATTATAAGGGCATTATTATCCTTTTAAGTATATAAAATGGTGGAAGGTACCTTTGCCTTTACTAAATATTGAGGGACCTCCGGCCAAATGCCCCTTGAAATTAACACTGGTATGGCTTGCACCTAACCTAAATCATTAACGGCTGAAAGTCTGAATTAGAATTTGTAGATCTAATCTGACTCGATTTTCACTAAATAAGGGTGACTCAATTTTCATCAAACTCATTGTATATTTGACGGCATGTTTGGAAGTTTTATCTATTTGAAATAGAGCTAACAAAAATAAATTTATTTTAAATAGAACTATTTCAATTAGTAGTGAATGAGGAAAAAACAAATTTGTATGAAGTAGAAGTTGGTATTGACAAACCCTTGGAAAACTCTCTGAATTGACTCTTGACTATTTCGAGTCATCTCATTTTGATAAAAGAATCGAGTCAAAAATAGGGGAGACTTAGCCGATTCGTCTCATTTTAATAAGTTGTTTACATTTCGAATCATTTAAGGGAAAGATCTAAATTTAAACAAATAAATTTTTTTATAAGTAATTAAACATGAGGTTTGGAGTTAATGATTTAAAAACGATGATTGGAATGTAATTTAAACTTATATTTGATCTTTTACATTCGATATTTGGACTAAAAAGTTATGTAATCTGCAATATCTTTTTCTTTTATCTCCCTTATTTTAGTACATTAAAACAAATTGGTTATTATGAATGCTTGTAAGTAAATATATTTTTATATTTTATAAGTAATGGATTCATTTTTAAATATTTTTAGATTAATTAAAAAAAAAAAAACATGACTCTCCCGAGTCTCTGCGTTGGCTCTATCTGAGTCCTTTTTTTTTTTTTTGGCATTGGACGAGTCCAATCTGAATCTCGAGTTTTTCAACCTTGGACAAACCATCATATTATAAAAGTTATACAAGTAAATTTATTTTGAAATAAATAAATAAAGTGCCTAGCTTTTGGTTATTTTTTTCAAAAAGAGGCAAAAAAAGGTGCTAACTTGAATCAAACATTTTTATGAACTTTCAAGCCTTCCCCGAAATGACACCTTAATCTACTTGAATGGGTCTTGTAGGAAAGAAATTCTTAAGAAATAATTAAAAAATAAAGTTTTCTTTTTAAATTCTTCTTACAGACTTAAATGAGGTTAGAGCTTTGTGGACATCTAAGGTTTTAGATTTTTACAACACAGAATTGCCAAAAATCAGCACTGAAATCTTGTTCAAAATGGTGGAAACAGTTGCATCCCAGCCAAGCTTTAATACCATGCTTCTGATACTCATCATCTCATAGTCATAGGGTTATAAAATCCAGCCCAAAAACTATTAGGGCTAAAGAATTCAGGACTAAGCTTGACGCAAGCCTGAGCTGAACTTTCATTTTATGGATCAGACCTTTTGGCCTGGTCCGAGTTACACTTTAATGCTTGACACTGATGGGCCTCTTTAGTGCTATTAATACAAAGTGCAATGTACTAAATAAATCAGTTACATATCAATTCATGTGTAATGTGATGGACATCTTGATTGTAAATGTAGAAGATGAAGTAGGTGTCAACCCATTAATGAAGAAATGCATGCCATTCAATTAGAACGAAAGCCACTTGTATGGTTATTTTTGTTCAACATAATAGAAATTACATTCCAATTTTGTTATCAATGACCAATGCTTCATTATTCTTCTATGCTATATAGGTGGTGATAATGGGATCCAAGGCTGACTCCACAGTCCACAGTATGAAAATAGAATCCTACATTACTACGTCTAAGTTTGGATCCAAGAATAGTAAAGACATCAATAGGAATGACCCTAAATTTCCTAGTATGCAGGTTTGGATGATTTAATTGGGGCTGCAAAGTTTTAATTGTTCACTTTATCGTCTATTTAAGCCAATGAGGTTAAGATAGACAAATGCCATGCACTTTAGTTAGTGAAATAAATGAATAATTTAAGAAAAGATTTCATTTGATGAGAGACTGCAACTGATCGGGTTTAAATGTAGACCTTTCCTTCATTGCTCCAATTAGGAGCAGGTTTGGTAGTTAATTTCCAAATTCGGAAACTGTAAATTTATGAGCTCATATGTCTATTTATTTATTTATATTTATTACTGTAGCAATATGCAATTTCCATGTACTTCAGTATATATTGAGCGTTAAAGAGTGAAGGAGGCCTTGTTCTAATCCCATCCACTCCACCTTTTTGGACTTTTAATCAACCTCCGACCAAACCCACTCTTTGACATCCCAACCTTTGATAGTCCCCTCTAACATGTGCAATAAATTCATTTTAACATGTTTTATTAATTGATTTTTCATTTGTAATGAGTAGTGTGTGGGATTTTTTTTAGTAGGGTGTCTCATGGGCCTGGTCAGGCCGGCTAGGGGTGTTCATGGGCACGGCTGGGCTGGGCTGGGCTAAGGCATACACAGGCCCGGGCCGGGTTTAGAAACGCTGGCCCAAGCCAGACACGGGCCATACAAGTTAGGCCCGAGCCTGCCCATTTAATCAATCAGCCGGGCTGAACCAGGCTTTTTATCACTTTTATTGGAATTAGATCACTAATTAAATTAAATTACATGCATTTCTTACACAAGCCTAGACGGGCCGGGCTAACACTTAATAAAAGCCCGGCCCAATGATTAATCGGGCCCTCATTACATATTCAAGCCCGGGCCAAAGGCGGGCTAGGCCCGGATCGGGCTCGCCCAACCCATGAGCACCCCTAAGACCAGCTGAGGAATATTTAAGCCCAGCTCGACTTTAGAAACAAAGATCTATACCGGGCCTAAGCCGATATGAGCCATAAATGTTAGGCCCGAGTCTGCCCATTTAGTCAATTGGGTAGGCAAACAGGCTAAATTGAGGTTTTATCATTTGTACAGACATTTTAGCAATTGTTTGGAGAAACTATCACTAAATGATAAACCACTCCATAACCGGGCCGGGTTTTGCGATTTCGATATATTACTTAATCCATGCAAGCCCAACTATTAAATGGGCTTATATAATATATCATTGTCAGGCCCAAAGCGGGTTGGGCTGGCCGAACCCATGGGCACCCCTATGCATTGGTCTTAAAGACTAGAAAAAACGAGTGGCGTGGATTGATGAAGGTAGTGTCCATTCGTTCGCTTCCCGGGTATCCCACAAGGTATTTGGACATGGGCCCACAACGTTAGGGTTGTGATAAGTCAGGTTTGGGCAAGGTAGAGATCATGCCGTATTTGGACCTCCTGACCCAACGTAGGCAGTATTTAGACCTCTGATGATCCGGAACCATCCCGTTTGCAGCCCTACTCCTGACCCAATGTAGGCAGTATTTTACCCTTAAAAAAAAAAGAGAGTGTAAATTGTCCCTGCTGTAACTCATGGGTGTGTGAGTTCGAACCCCTTACGTAGCGAGAGAAAAGGAGTCTCACTTCTACTATTTTAATCCTTTTACCAAAAAAATAAGTATTTTAGTTGAATTTGAGTAAGTTCACCATGATCAACTCAGACTTTTCTTACACATTGATGAGTCCGGCCCAAATGGCCCGATCTGTCGTGAGCCAAAGCCCCAAAAATGGAGTCCGAGTCCATATCCACGAAGCCCGCCACGTGGCAGCAGTCCGGGTCTCTTCGGAAAGAGTCAGTCCACGTCCCAGATTTACCCGGTCGTTCGGATAACTGCCTCGCCCATCGAAGACACCTGCTACATCAGTTTGGCGGACACCTCGAACGCTCCTCGTGAACCGTGCTGAGAAGTCTCCCCATCTGTTAGGGGACGCTTATAAATACGAGAGCCCCTCGGTACTTGAGGGGCAGGCAATTATTATTTACTAGAAAAGATCTCTCTCTCCAAAGTTGTAACCCTTGAATATTAATATATCCGGCAACCTCAGCCTTTCCAAAAGTGGACGTAGGTCACACTGACCGAACCACTATAAATCTCTCTCTCATTTATTTCCACATTTATTACTCATACTTGACCGGTGGCGTGCAAATCCATTTTTGTGCATCATCAGTTTGGCGCCGTCTGTGGGAAACCGATAAAATTCTCACGTTAGAATCCTCTTTTTCCGAAATTATGGTGATCACCACAAGATCTGCAAGACGCCCGGAGGATAATCCCTCTCGAGAAGGCGAGAATGATCCTCCACCGACTAATCCTGCCCAAGACGCCCCTGCTCCCACTCCACAACAGATGTTAGAGACTATGCAACAGCTGGTGACCCAAAACCAGCAGATCTTACAGTTCATGCTCACAGTAGGACAGGGAGGAGCACACTTCGGAGGAACCCAGCGTGGAGTACCGCGCCCGGGGCACGCAAGGGCTCCACGCCAGGGAGCTCCTCCCCTGGGCGCCCATCCCCAGGGCGCCAACCCCCTGGGCGCCCATGCCCCTGGCGCCAACCCCCTGGGCGCCCATCCCTTGGGCGCCCGAGGGTTTCCTCTTGCCCCTCCTTTTGGGGTTACACTAGGGGGTGGGAGAATAAATCAGGAAGGACCTCCTCCTCCAGGTGGAGTCCAGTTCGAAGGATTCCCACCTCCAGGAGGAGCCGGACACGGAGGACTTCCACCTCCGGAGGGAGCATATCACGAAGGACCCCCATCTATTCCCTCTGCTTCTAATGGGGATGGTCCTAGTTTCCAAGAAGGGGAAAGTGAAAACATGGAGGAGAGCAACTTCCATGATCACTCCCGAGGAGCTCCCAATCGCTGGGATGAGCAAATCAGAGAAATGCAGAACCAACTCGGTGATGTATTCAACGCCATGAAGGCGCAAGCCCCACAAACGGTAGATTACCTAGTCGGGCGGACGGATACACCGTTCAAACCCGACGTGGTAAACTACCCTCTTCCTCCAAGGTTCAAAATGCCATCCATAGAAACCTTCGATGGGACGAAGGATCCATTGGACCACCTGGAGACATATAAAACTGTAATGCAGCTGCATAATATCCCTGACGAGGTTATGTGCAGGGCATTCCCGACTACCCTGAAGGGTTCCGCTCGGCAGTGGTTTGCCAATCTAGCCCCAGCCTCCATCGCCACCTTTGGGGAGTTAAGCAAATCCTTTGTGTCGCACTTCATCGGAGGGCGCCGCCACCAAAAGCCTGCCACACACCTGCTCAGCGTAAAGCAGGATAAAAATGAGAGCCTGAGGAGCTACCTCACTCGTTTTAACGAGGAGGTACTTCAGGTCGAAGATCCCGATGACAAAGTGACAATGACAGCCTTCTTGGGAGGCCTTCGCTCATCAAGTTTCCTTTTCTCAGTAATGAAGCGCCAACCAAAGAGCATGACAGAGCTACTGGCAAAGGCCCAGAAATATATAAATGCTGAAGACATCACCAGGGCTAGGCGAGGTGAGTCCTCCAGATCCGGGGACAAGGGGAAAGAGCGGGACAGAGACGAAAAAAAGGAGACAAGCAACAAGCGAAGCAGGACAGAGAGGTTACCTGTCAGAGACCGACTCGGTCCTGCTCCGCAGAGAGACCGACTCGCCCCTGCTCCGCAGAGAGACCGACAAGCATTCACCCCCCTCAATGCCGCTGTTGAGCACATTCTGCTCCAGATACAAGATGACCCAGCCGTGAAATGGCCTGGAAAGATGAAGTCCCCTCCAAACCGCAGAAACCCGGACAAATATTGTCGCTTCCATCGCGACCACGGCCATGACACCGATGATTGCTATGACCTCAAGAGGCAGATTGAGGACCTTATTCAACGTGGTCACCTGCGCCAGTATGTTGCTGGTAGGGGGCAAGCACCACCACCTCACAATCGGGAGGACCAGCAGCCCATTGGAGAAATCCGAACCATCTCGGGCGGACTAGCAGAGTCGCTCTCTGCCGTCAAAGCCCATGCTAGGAGGGCAAGGCATCCTGATGAAGCACCCCCATCCAAGGCGCCCAGGCACGGCTTCAGCGAAACCATATCCTTCTCAGATAAGGATTTGGAAGGGATCCAGCAACCCCATAACGACCCTCTGGTGCTCACTATGACCGTCGCCAATTTCCAGGTGCATAGGATCTTGGTAGATAGTGGCAGCTCTGCGGATATCCTATACGCAGAGACCTATGATAAGCTAAAACTGGGCCGGGAAAGACTGCAGCCTATTAAAACCCCCCTCATCGGGTTCTCAGGAGAAAAAGTGTATCCCCTTGGGACAATCACACTGCCAATTACAGCCGGAGCAGCACCCCGAAGCTCCACTACGCTGGTTAATTTCTTGGTGATAGAGTGTCCGTCAGCCTACAACATCATATTAGGGCGACCCGCTCTTAACGCATTAAGAGCCGTTCACTCCACATATCATCTCATCCTCCGCTTTCCAACCCCGAACGGAGTCGGGGAGGTCAGAGGGGATCAGGTTGCAGCAAGAGAATGCTATTTTTCCTCAATGAAGGCCAAGAAGACACACGAGGCATTGCAAGTCGAAATCTTGGACCCGAGGGATGACGCCACCACAGAAAGAGGGGAACCAGTTGAAAAACTCACCCCCATGGCCTTAGATGAAGAACATCCTGACAGAAGAGTGTACATCGGCTCTTCTCTTTCGGAAGATCTGGTCTACAATTTGACAGATTTTCTGAAAATGAATGAGGACATTTTCGCATGGTCACATGCGGATCTTGAAGGAATCGATCCCGAAGTCGCCACCCACCGCCTCAATGTTGACCCTCGCCACAAACCTGTTCGACAAAAGCTGAGAGGCGCCTCCACTGAAAGGGCCCAAGCAATGGCCAAAGAGGTCGGGAAGTTGATAGAAAATGGAGCGGTCAGAGAAGTGGCATATCCCGAATGGCTGTCAAATGTAGTAATGGTGACAAAAGCCAGTGGGAAGTGGCGCCTTTGCGTCGACTTCACGGAGCTTAACAAAGCATGCCCAAAGGACAGCTATCCGCTGCCTCGGATTGACCTCCTCATCGACGCCACAGCAGGACATGAACTCCTTTCTTTCCTAGATGCCTATTCTGGGTATAACCAGATTAGCATGCATCCCCCAGATCAAGAGAGGACGTCGTTCATCACTCCAAAGGGGACCTACTGCTACAGGGTCATGCCCTTCGGGCTAAAAAACGCAGGTGCAACCTACCAGCGCCTGGTGAACAAAATGTTCCAGTCCCAGATTGGGCGAACAATGGAGGTTTATGTCGACGATATGCTGGTGAAGAGCTTGGCCGCAGCAGATCACATCGACCATCTTCAAGAGACTTTCAATATTCTCAGAACCTACCACATGAAGCTGAACCCTGAGAAATGCGCCTTTGGCGTGGGATCGGGAAAATTCTTGGGCTTCATGGTCAACCAGAGGGGAATTGAGGCGAACCCTGACAAAATCAAAGCTATACTCGACATGAAGTCACCCACCTCGACCAAGGAGGTGCAGCGCCTCAACAGAAGAATTACAGCACTCAATAGATTCGTCTCTAAATCTGCAGATAAGTGTCTGCCTTTCTTCAAAATTCTCCGAAAGGCTTTCGAATGGGGACCTGAGGCTGAGGAGGCCTTCCAGAAGCTTAAAGCGTACTTGGCCACACCTCCCCTCCTTTCACATGCTGCACCCGGTGAGGTATTATATTTGTACCTGTCTGCCTCCTCCTCAGCAGTCAGCTCTGTTCTGATCAGAAATCATGATGGCGTGCAAAGGCCTATCTATTATGTCAGTAGAGCATACCGGGGCGCCGAGATCAGATACTCTGAATTAGAAAAACTTGCCCTTACCCTCATCTCTACTGCCAGGCGACTACGGCACTATTTTCAGAGCCACACTATCGTGGTCGTTACCGATCAGCCCTTGAAAAGAGTCCTGGCAAAGCCGGATGTATCCGGGAGACTCCTCAAGTGGGCAGTAGAACTGGGCGAGTTTGACATCCAGTACCAACCAAGGGTATCCATCAAGGCACAAGCACTGGCAGATTTTGTAGCTGAGTTTACATACAGCGAATGTGAACCCACCGTATCGCTGCCGTCTAGTCCAGAGATGCAAGTCGAACTGTCACTCGGCGAGGGCACCCGGGCGGGCGCACAAATAACAGCACCAGCCGCCCACGTCACTCCGGGCGCCCCGACACCAGCAGTGGGCGCCCAGGCCACCCCGGGCGCCGAGACACCAATGGGCGCCCAGGCCACCCCGGGCGCCCAGACATCTATGGGCGCCCAGGCCACCCCGGGCGCCCAGGCATACAGGGGCGCCCATACCACTCCGGGCGCCCACTCCCCTCCTGGCGACCTGACATCCCCAGCGAGCGTCCAAATACCTCTGTGTGGTCAGGCACCTCGAGAAGATTTTTCTTCACTGCCACTTTGGAATCTGTATGTTGATGGCTCCGCAACCAGCGAGGGAGGTGGAGCGGGACTCATTTTGATCAGTCCTGATGGTACACCAATCAAATATGCCGTGAAGCTACACTTTATTGCCACAAACAATGAAGCAGAATATGAAGCACTCCTCTCGGGATTGAGATTGGCAGCAGAAATGGACGCCCGGTCCCTCACCGCCTATAGTGATTCACAATTGATAGTCAACCAAGTGAATGGCGAATTTGAAGCAAAAGAAACAAAAATGCAGGAATACCTTGGCATGGCTAAGAAGCTAGTCCAGCAGTTTCAACATTTCCAAATCTGTCACATCCCAAGAGGTGATAACATGGCCGCAGATGCTCTCGCCAGGCTCGCCTCATCCCTGGAGACCTCATTCGCAGAACCGACTCTCATCGGGCACCAGTTCGAGCCAAGTAAGTTGGATGTGGACACCACAAACATCAACTGCACCACGGCCGAATTGAACTGGATGACCCCCATCAAGGCGTACCTCCAAGAAGAAACAGTACCAGATGATCCCCTGGAAGCCAAGAAACTCAGGATGAGAGCTTCTAAGTTCGCCATCCTACAAGAAGTACTTTACAAAAAGGGTTACAACCTGCCGTTGCTGCGCTGCCTTTCCCCAGAAGAAGCTGACTACGCCCTCAGAGAGATTCACGAAGGGATTTGTGGAAATCACTCTGGAGGTCGTTGCCTCGCCCACAAAGCGCTTAGGCAAGGGTACTTTTGGCCAAGCATGGTAAAAGACGCCAAAGAATTCACCAAGAGGTGTGACAAATGCCAACGCTTCGCCACTGTGTCAAGGCAGCCACCAGAGGAGCTGACTACCATCCTCAGCCCATGGCCTTTCTCCAAGTGGGGCATCGACATCTTGGGCCCCCTGCCTTTGAGTAGAGGCCAGTGCAAATTCATAGTCGTCGCCATAGACTATTTCACAAAATGGGCGGAGGCAGAACCCTTAGCAAAGATAACAGACTCTAAGGTGAAGGATTTCGTCTGGAAAAACCTGGTCTGTCGCTTTGGGATACCTCACGCCATTGTCAGTGACAATGGCAAGCAGTTCGACAACAGGCTCTTCAATTCCTTCTGCGCCGACCTTCAAATAAAGTAGCCTCACTCTAGCCCGGCACACCCCCAGGCAAATGGGCAGGCAGAGGTGATGGTGAGAACGATCCTGCGCAACCTTAAGACAAGGCTCGAAAGAGCAAAAGGTCTGTGGGTCGACCAGCTTCCGGGGGTATTATGGGCCTATCGAACCACGCCACGGACTCCTACCGGGGAAACCCCTTTCTCTCTTGCTTTTGGGACTGAGGCGGTCATTCCTGTCGAAATAGGGGTACATTCCCTAAGGGTCCATTACTACGACCCTACCACCAATGAGGAAGGACTCCGCCTCAACCTCGATTTGCTAGAGGAGGCAAGAGAAATATCTGTGGTCCGTAATGCGGAGTACAAGCGACGCATGGCCAAGTACTACAATTTGAGGGTGAAGCCTCGTTCCTTCCAACCAGGAGACCTGGTCCTCAAAAAGGTGATCCTCGCCACAAAGGACTCTCGGGAAGGAAAGTTGGGACCAAATTGGGAAGGTCCCTATCTCATAATAGAAGTGGTGAGACCGGGCACCTACAGAATCCAGAACTCTGAATGAAAGGTCTTACCTCATCCATGGAATGCAGAGCACTTGAAGAGGTACTACCAGTGAAGATTTTGAACGGGGTGGATTAGGGTTTTTGCTTAGAGACTTAATGTTGCACTTTTTATTGTTCAAAGCATTGTTCAAAGCATTGTTCAATAAAAAGCAATGGATAGATAAATAAAATTATGTTACTTTCATTACAAAAAGGTTGCATAAGCAGAAGCAAAAGTCCCTATGCTCTAATCACTCTCATCCCCCTCCTCATCATCCTCCTCTGCATCGTCCTCAGCATCATCAGAGCTGCAGCCACCATCATCAGGCGCCTCCATCGGCACAAAGCCTGATATGTCAATGTCTGGAAAGGCAGCCGAAATCTTCTCTCGAAGCTCCTCGTAGCCATCAATGAAGGCATCTGCAAGGCCAATCTGTAGGTCCCTCTCAGCTTGAGAAGCTCTCTCGTTCGCTGCCTTCATCTCTGCCTCCATAGCAACTTCTCTGAGCCTCGCCTTCTCAAGGGTCCGAGCAAGCTCAGCCTCACTGAGCGAAGCCCTCTCACGGGCCTTCATAAGCTCAGCCTCACTGAGCGAAGCCCTCTCACGGGCCTTCGTAAGCTCAGCCTCATTGAGCGAAGCCTTCTCACAGGACTTCGAAAGTTCAACTTCTGCCTCGGCCGCCCTCTTAGTGGCTGCTGAAAGTCCGATCTCAAGCTCGCTCACCCTCTCACGGGCCGCAGCAAGATCAATCCCCGAAGCCCTACCAGCGGCTTCCAAAGCAGTAATCTTCTCTTGAGCGGTGCAGAGCTCTGGCCGCACTGCCTCCTTCTCCCGTCTCATCTGACCATAAGATTGGGCTCTTGACAGCAAGCAGATGGATGCAGTAGAGACCTGAAGAGATAAGGGACGAGGAACGAGACGGTTAAAAAGAAATAAAGGGGTAACGGCCTGGAGAAAAAGAATACAGAATAGTGAATCTTTACCTGAGCCAGGCCCTCTACAAATGAGTCAATAACCCCCTCGGTGCCCAGGGCATTAACCCGAGAAGCCTCATGCGGCAGCACATATCTCCCTAGCCTTTCCCGCATCTCCCACGAATGACCCGGCATGGAGCCAGTCTTAGCCGATACCCCTGTAGAGATGCCCGGTAGGGGAGGACACAGTTGAGGGGCAGGAAGGGTAGCTGAAGAGGAAGACTGCGGGACAGCAGTCTTAGCGGAAGAGATCCCTGCCTGAGGAGACACTATGGGTGAAGCCACTCGAGGAGGAGGCACCCGAGACTCGACGCGAGTCGCTGGCGGAGAGGTTCTTATAGAGGCGTCCTTCGTCCTCGCCGCCTTGGGGGAGTGGGTACCCCTATCCGAGAAGCGGGTCGAAAAGCGGGCTCCAATCATCTCTCTGCTTATCTCTATGCCTATTAAAGAGAAGGGTTAGCGAATGGTACATGGATACAACATATCAGGTAAAGTTTAAGATTATTGCCAAGGCAGAAGTAGCTTACTTTTTCTTTTGGATGACGGTCCAGACGGGGACCCGCTTGTCCTATCCAAAGAAGAGCCCGGAGGGGGTCCACTGACCTTACCACTTTCTTTAGGGATAAGGACTCCCAAGTCTTTCTCCGGGTGATCCCTCACCGCTTGCAGCTTCGACTCTTGATCTTTGGAAAGTATAGGAGGATCTGCAAAAAGACAGTAAAAAAAAAAAAATATATATATATATATATATATATACATATATATAAAGGTACGGAGAAAAGGACAGTGGAGAACATACCGAGTCTCTTGGCGTCAATCCACCCTGTGGGTACCAAGGGTCGATCTACCTCAGCAACCCACTCTCCACCAATGAAGAAGAAGCGACATTTCCAATCGTGGCAGTTGGAACGCAATCCCGTTAGTAACTTGCCGCCTCGAGGGGTAAAATAATACCATCCCCTGTTTGGGGATGGTGACTCGATCAAACTGTAGGCAGCATGAAACTCGGGAGGAGAAGCGTCCTGTTGATGTACTCTCCTCCACAGTGCAAGGAATCCGATCAAAACTCTCCATCCATTCGGTGCTAATCGCCCCGGAGTTAAGGAAAAATAGTGAAGAATACGGCAAATAGGAGAGGATATTGGAAACCTTAACCCCGCCTCGATCATCTCCTCGTAAATGACAACATCACCAGAAGAATCATTGCATGCTGGCTCGTCTGGTTCGGCCCGGCGGCACAATACGGTGGGTGGGATACATACAGTAACCCTCAAAAGATCATTGTCTGTTTTGAGTACACTAAAAATACTACCTACCTTAGATCCGGCATCCTCAGCAATTACTTTTGCTTGATATTTTTTGCGAGAACGTAAAATTCTACTCGATAATCCAGCCTCGCCTACCACTTCCGCCCGAGATGCTGCGGTTATCCCCGCGTTCGCCGCGCCTGCCGTACCGGGCGCTACCGTGCTGCCGACGCCAAGGCGGGGTGCCCCCGCCGTGCTGCCGACGCCAAGGAGGGGCGCCGCCACAGGACCGGCGCCCCTGCCGTCGCCCGCCGTGCTGCGAGCGCCAAGGCGGGGCGCCGCCACAGGACCGGCGCCCCTGCCGTCGCCCGCCGTGCTGCGAGCGCCAAGGCCGGGCGCCGCCACGAGACGGACGCCCCTGCCGCCGCCCGCTGCCGAGCCGAACACCGCCCCAGGGCCCGCCACGCCTGTGCCGGGCGCTGCCGCCGCGGCCTGGACGTCGCCCGTGCTCGGCGTCGCCGCTGCCGCCGCCGCCTGGACGCCGTCCGTTCCGGACGCCGCCGCTGCCACACCCTCCTGGCCGCCGCCCAGATCGGGCGTTGCCCAACCGCCGCCGGCGCCAGGCGCTGCTGCCTCGCGTACGCCGGCGCCAGGCGCTGCTGCCTCGCGTACGCCGACGCCGGGCGCTGCCCAACCGCCGCCGGCGCCAGGCGCTGCTGCCTCGCGCGCGCCGACGGGCGCTGCCACCCTGCCACCGCCTGCAGGGCTGCTGGCGCCCACGCCGGGCGCCCCCGTGCTGCCGACGCCGCCGGCCAAACCGCCTGCAGAGCTGATGGCGCCCACGCTGGGCGCCCCCGTGCTGCCGACGCCCCTGACGCCGCCGACCAGACCGCCTGCAGAGCTGCCGACGCCCACGCCGGGCGCCCCCTTGCGGCCGACCTCCTTGCCGGCATCACCCATGCTGCCGGCGTCCCTGGTATGCCTGCTGTGCACATCTTCGGGGGATTGCTCAGCCATGGTGGGTTTTGAATAAAGAAGAAAAGGGGGAAGATCTCTGGAAAGAGGAACAAATAAAGAAAGTGGAGTGGGTTTCCTCCCCTTCAAAGGGCTTTTATAGCCTAGGGTTTCAAAAAACCCCAAACATAAGAGGAGTCTCACACTAAGAGGACTCTCCCAAAAATCCTTCTCCTCATGGCCGGGGAAGAACACGAGAAGCTGGCAGGGAGAGGAACGCGGCAACAATTATTTGAATGGGAAAGAAGCCGGATATTCAAAATGCCCCCCTTTCAAAGCTTGTTTGGGCGCGGGGCATTGAGGGGCAAATGATGAGTCCGGCCCAAATGGCCCGATCTGTCGTGAGCCAAAGCTCCAAAAATGGAGTCCGAGTCCATATCCACGAAGCCCGCCACGTGGCAGCAGTCCGGGTCTCTTCGGAAAGAGTCAGTCCACGTCCCAGATTTACCCGGTCGTTCGGATAACTGCCTCGCCCATCGAAGACACCTGCTACATCAGTTTGGCGGACACCTCGAACGCTCCTCGTGAACCGTGCTGAGAAGTCTCCCCATCTGTTAGGGGACGCTTATAAATACGAGAGCCCCTCGGTACTTGAGGGGCAGGCAATTATTATTTACTAGAAAAGATCTCTCTCTCCAAAGTTGTAACCCTTGAATATTAATATATCCGGCAACCTCAGCCTTTCCAAAAGTGGACGTAGGTCACACTGACCGAACCACTATAAATCTCTCTCTCATTTATTTCCACATTTATTACTCATACTTGACCGGTGGCGTGCAAATCCATTTTTGTGCATCATCACACATGATCCTATGTGGATCATAGAATATCTCAAATTGTCACTCATCCTAATCCTATTGAAGAAAAATCTACTTTGTCTGAAAGTGGACAATGGTTAAACCTTGTGAGGTCCAATAAATTAAGGTTTTGGATAATCTGATCGCGAAACTTACTTTGCTCACCTTTTAATCAAGGAACCATGACAGTCCCATGCATGATTAGCATGTTTTATATAATGGTAAAACTATAACCCTACTTTGGTGAAATATGTTATATATTTATTTCTTTTCTTTCAACAATATTTGGTCTGAGAGTGGACCAGCATCATAGTTATCCTATCCATCAAGTCTTGAGCTTTGTATTCAAATTAGCCCCTTGGTCTAGGCCCAGTTGTGAGTGTTGGGCCTAACTCAACACATTTATAGCCTAATGTCATGTAGTCACACCTTATGATGCGTGATGGCAGGTGAGGCTTCCTTGAGTCGAGTCACATGAACATCATGACCATTCCAGTGATAGGAAGTACGTGTGATCGAATGGACAAAATGATCTTGATGGATTGATGGAGATCATGAAAGGTTTGGAAGATTCTAGAAACTCTAGAGTAATATTGAATGCTATGGATTTTTCTAGAGAATCATCATATAATATGGGAATATTTATAGAAATGAATGGAACTGTAAGTGCCTAAATAATACGGACTTAGTTTAAGTGATGGAAGTGATTAGGAAAACTCTGTTGGATCGGAGAAGTCACCGACGGCCTGGATCCTGAAAACAGGGAAGAAAGAGCAGTCAGAGCCCGGGGCTGCTGTCAGCCAAAGGCACTCCGACGCCTGAGTTAGTGCAGTCACTGAACTAGGGTGAAGTGAGGGAGAAGATGTAGGTGAAATAAACAGGATGTAGACTGTATATTGCTTACCTCTTATGGGGCTCCCATGCAGGTATTTGTAGGAGAGAATAGAAGATTCCATAGTGGAGGTAGGTGAGGATACTTGTCCCATCAGCCCACTCCTAAGATGGTAGGTGAGGATACTTGTCCCATCGGACGTCCCCTCAGCCCCCTCACATAAATGTGGAAGTGATAGGGAAGGTCCCTTATCAGCACTTGGTCACCTTCTGTCAGGGGGGTTTGTCATGTAGCCGTCCCATCTCATAAATGGAGATTAAGACGGACATCCATCTCAGTCAAGTGGACCGAGATGGGAATTACCGAGACCAGGGGATGCAGGAGGTCGGTCATGGGTACCGAGTCGCTCAGGGCAGGGCCCGTAATGAACGAGGTCGGTAGGCAGACCGAATCAAACTCCAACTTGGCGACAGCTGGCACTCTTGCCGAACTGGAATAAATCAGGCCGGAGTAACCCCTAATTGGTAGTTTAGCGCCGGAGCAGGAGATTACCTCGGTATTACGTAAGCACTCCACACAGGAACAATATATACTATTAGAATAGTTGGGTGCGAGTTTCCACCACTGTATAGGTTAAAAGTATACACACAAGGTCTTTGACGAGTGAGTGTCAAAAACATATTGCGGTTTTTGATCTAAAGGGTACATGTATTTTTTATTTTTTATTTTACAAGAAGACTTGACTCAAGAGTGCTGCGGGGCATGAATCGAGTGGATTCTTATTTAGTTTTAATATTTTTTTATTTCTTTTAAAAAAACTTATCCACAATTGATTGGGTGTTAATTTGTTTTCAAACCGTCATTAGGGCAATGATGAATAAGGTTTGTTTGTACCAAGTGGATCCGAGAATCTCACCCTTAGTGAGTATTAATTCTAGTATTTTATCATTTTACCAAAATAAGAAATTATATTATTTTACATTGACTGATTTGAATTTATTTTGTGCGAAAGTTGCAAATATTTAAACCATGTGAGGTCTATTATGAAATCGGTTTGAACAGAGACTATATTATGAAAAATTAGTGTCGAACATTATATTAAATTACTCGGCTCAAAATATGTTGTATAGAACTTAATCATTTTGTAACATTATAAAACTTTTGTTACATAGAACATAAGCAGGAGAATCATAGGATTTATAATGTGGGACCCACCTTTTATTGTTTGCAACACTCTATTATTGTCGTAAATGGGACCCACCTGTGGAAATTACAACATGGTATCCACCTTTAACAATTAGAACATGTGGCCAATTTTCATAGGATTTACAATGTGAACCCACCTTTATAGGAATTATAATGTGAGGCCATAGGAATTATAATGTTGGGACACTTTTTTTGTAAATGTAAATATGGGACCCACCATTAGAAATTACAACGTCGTACATATCTTTAGAAATTAGAATATGGCCCCACATTCATAGAATTTACAATGTGGGTCCGCTTTTGTGATGTGACCAAGTGGCCCTCATTCATAGGATTTACCATGTGAGCCCACCTTTATAGGAATTAAAATGTGATGCCATCTTTTTTATTGATTGTGAACACAGGACCCACCTTTAAATATTACAATGTGGTACCCACCTTAGAAATTAGAACACGAGGCCACATTCATAGGATTCACAATGTGGGCATACTTTCATAGGATTTGTAATGTGACTCAGCTCCTCCTTTTGTGATTGTGACCATATGATCCACCTTTAAGAATTATAAAGTGGGGCCATCTTTTCTTCTATTGTGGACATGGGACTCACCTTTAGAAATTACAACGTGGTGTTCACCTTGAGAAATGAGAATATGAAGTCTTATAATTAATGTGGTCCCACCATTATAGGAATTATAATATGAGCCCACTTTTTGTGCTTGTGATCATGTGACCCATTTTTTAAGATTGACAAAGTGAGGCCAGGTTCTTTCAGATTGTGAACAAGGGGCCTACTTTTTGGAGAAGCGAGAGGATTTGGAGTCAAACAAGAGACAAGTAGAAAACAATTGTGAGAGCAAGTTGTTTCTTAAAAAAAAAAATAAAAGTTTTTGTTCTAAATTTCTTATGCCAACGAGTAAAGATTTTGGGATTCCTTCCGATGAGAACAAACTTCGGGACTGTGATTTGCACTTACCCAAACATGTTTTCTTTAGCCTCATCTCCTAGAACACGAGAACATCCGAATGACACGATGCCAATTGCAACTTAAGGTTTTGGATGATCTAATTGCAGACCTTACTTTGCTCTCACCTTTTACTCCAAAAACCATGTTTCTCCCATGATTAGAGAACCTAATTTGGTAAAGTATGCTATGTTTAACTCTTATCTTTCAATAATATTTGGTCTGAGACTGGGCCAGCATCAAAGTTTTCCAGTCCATTAGGTCTTAAACTTTGTATTCAAATCAACCCCTTGAGTCTAGGCCCAATTGTGATTCTAAGGCATAATTCAATCCATTTAGATGTGTAATGGCAGGGTCCGAGGCTTCCTGGAGTTTCATGACCATCATGATCATTCTAGTAGAAGGATGCATGTGTGATCGAACGGCCCAATAGATCTTGGGCCTAACTTAGCCCATTTAGAGCCTAATGTCACGTAGTACTGACTTAAGATGCATCATGGTAGGGTCCGAGGTTCCAGTAGCCGCATGAGCATCATGATCATTCTAGCTAACGGAAGGATGCATGGGTGATTTAAGGGACAGATAGATCTTGAAGGATTGATGGAGATCTTAAAGGATTCGAAAGATTCTGAAAACTCTAGAATAATCTTGAATGTTACATATTTATCTAGAGAATTCTCGTATGTTATGGAAATACATAGATATGAATTGAGCAATCTATAATAAGGGTATGTTTAGAATGATTGTGTGAAAGTCTCTAGAGGAGAGGTTATAAGGTTCCTTAACCGTTGGAAGAGTGACATGTGGATGGATCACTATAGGTTGGAAGTATATTTTGGGCCTGTTTGGATGTATGGTGAATTGAAGTATAGTGAGGTGAAGCATCAAATCAAGAAAGAATAAATTATAAGGTGTTATGATTGTGTTTTGTTTTTAGTTGTTTGATATGGAATCTTTTTGATTTTTTGTATAGAAAAGTGGAGTTTTTTTTGTCTTTTAGTGGAGAAAGGAGGTTGCTTTTTTGACTTTTTTTGAAAAATTTGGAGGGAATTTTGTAGTTGTGTACTTTTGATATGACCCCTTGTCATTTCTTGCCTAGATTCACTTTACTTCACTTTAACCAGTTAAGTGCCAAACACGCCCTAGGGGTCTTTGATGTGTGAGTCCGAAAATTATATTGCGATCTAAATGCTTTCATATGTAGTTGTACTGTGCATTTTTTTTTTCAGAAAACTTGTCGACCTAACTTAATATATTTATTTGGGTTGTCCCTTAACCTAGTAGTGACTAACGTGTCAACAGTATAAAACTAGAATTATAAATAGAAAGCCTAATTTAACTCAATTTTCACCCACTCTGAGTTATTCAATCTTCAACTGACTCATTTGTATTGATGAAAGTACATGTTTGCGAGTCTTATCTATTTGAAATAGAGCCGATGGAAATAAATTCATTCTAAATAGAATTATTTCAATTAGACTTTCTTTCTAAGATATTGTCTAGTATTTGTGTGAGTTATATACGAAAAGTAAACTTGTTATTAGGAATTTCTATGGGCAAAGATGTCCTGCAAGTAAAATAGCAGTGTAGGCAAATTTGTCATGAAGTGGAAGTTGGTATTGGCAAACCATCGTATTATAAAAGTTATACAAGCAAATTAGCTTTAAAAAGAAGTATAAAGTGCCCGATTAGTTTAGACATTCATGTTTATTTGCAAAAGTTACTTTTTGAAAAGACACAAAAAGAGGTGCTAACTGAATGAGACATCATCTGTATGAGCTTTCAACCTAGTCTAATGCGCTAAGAATACGGATTTAAATAAGTTTTTTGTCAAATGGGCAAAATAAGTAGACTCGTCAAATGACATCTTAATATAATTGAGTGGGTCTTTTACAGGAAAAAAGTCCTCAAATAACAATAAAAAGATAAAATAAAAAGAAAATTTCCATTCTAAATTCTTCTTACAGACTTCAATGAGGTCAGAGTTTTATGGACATCAAAGGTTTTAAATTTTTACAGCACAAAATTACGGAAAATCAATAGTGAAAACATGTCACATCCCAGCCAAGCTTTGATACTATGGTTCTGATACTGATCGTCTCATCCCACAGTGAGAATCAAGCGGGCCAGATTGGGTTAAAGAATTCAGCCCAAATACTACTGTGAGCTCAAATTGCATTTTATGTATCAGGCCATGTGGATTCAATTTTGGCCCAGTCCGAGTAACACTTTAATGCTTGACACTGATAGGCCTCTTAAGTGCTATTAATACAAAGTGCAATGTATTAAATAAATTAGTAACACATCAATTAATTCATATGTGATTTGATGAACAACTTAGATTGTAAATGTAGAGGATGATATAGGTCACAAGACCTTTTTTTTTTTTTTTTTGCTATAAGGGTAATTTGTATTGAGAAAGAAAAAAGGAAAAAATAGCAGAAAGGGAAATACAAATGGATCAATTTGATCCCCAACAGCTTGAAAAGCTCAAAACAGAGGAGCTAAAAAGAAAAGAGAGAAGCCAAAAGGAGACAGATGCAGAGAAAAGAGAAAAAAGCAGGAAAATTAAACTTTCAAGAAGTGGCAGATACTCTTCAGCTGAGGGTTAGTATAGGACTTGGAGCTTTTTTGCAGAGAGAAGAAAAGGGTTTCTTTCAGCTGCATTATGATAGAAGGGAGAGGGAGGCTGTGGTCATAAAAAATTGCTTTGTTTCTAACCTTCCAGATGGCAAAAATGACTTCTAAGAAGATGGCTGCCGTGTAGTGAAGGCCTGTTGAGTCACTACAGTGAGAGAGAGAACTTCAGATTCTTACTGCTGAGAGGAGGGGGGGAGGCTTCTTCTTTGCTGCTGCAAACAACCAATGCCAAATTGGTTTGGCCCGAGGGCAAGAGAAGAAGAGATGAGGGACTGAGTCTTCTGCTAGGTGGCACTTGCTGCATCTGGACGCTAAGGAGTAGCCCAGGCGTTTGAGGTAGATCTCTATGGGGGTCTTGTTGTGTAGCAGACGCCAGGCAAAACATTTAGTTTTGGGGAGGGAGATAGAATTCCAGACGAAAGAGGCCCAGGGGAGAGCTTCTGTTTTGAATCTAATTGAGTTCCAAGCTGCTTTGAGAGAGAGTTGGCCATTGGGAGAGGCTTTCCAGCAGAGAGTGTCGCTGCTTGCTGAGCTGGGAGAGAGGACAGAGAGTTGGCTGGCTAGCCGGCTTTGGACATCTAGGTGGTAGCCGTATGGAGGAGTCCAGGATCCTGAGTGAAAGAGAGAGGATAGGGGTTGGAGCTGAGGGAATTGGTAGAGAGGAAATCTGGCTGAGAGAGGCTCCTCTCCATTCCAAGAATCATGCTAGATGTAAATGTCTTTTCCATTACCAGGAATCCAGGTGCTGCCTTCTTGAATCAAAGGGAGCTGACGTCTGAGCTTTCTCCAAATGCAGGAGCCTGAGGAAGAGGAGTGGTGACACCATATAGACTTAAATTTAAAGTAACTGTTCTTGAACCATTTTGCCTAAAGGGAAGAGGCTGATGCTACATGCCAACCCAACTTGAGAAAAGAAGCTTGATTAACTTCTGCAATTTTCTTTATTCCTAGACCACCCTCAGCCTTAGGGAGAGTGATGGCTTCCCAGTTCACATAGTGGATTTTGGAATTCTTAGCTTGGCCTGACCAGAGGAAATTTCTCATAGATCTTTCTATCTCTTTACAAACTGAGACTGGGAGGGGGAGGATTGTGGCAAGGTGGATAGGCATGCCGGATATGACATGGTTGATGAGGATTAGTCTGCCTGCAAAAGAGAGGCTCTTGGCTTTCTATGCACTGAGCTTAGCATAAATAGTGTTTAACAAATTTGAAAAGTGGCGCCTCTTTGGAGTGCCAAAACAAATTGGAATACCCAGGTATTTGAAATGGTTTGTGGACTCTCTGACTCCCAGGATGGAGGTGATTCTGTTTTTCCTATTGATGCTGCATTTCCCAATGAGAAGTTGACTTTTGTGAAGATTGAAGGTCTGACCTGCAACTGCCTGGTATGTGTCAAGGAGGTCTTGGAGAACTAGAATGCTGGAAGTGATCCCCTTCATGAAGATAAGAATATCGTCTGCATAGAGAAGATGACAGGGAGTGGATTGGACTGGTGAAAGAGGTCTGAAGATGCCTTGAAGGTGGAGGTTGTGGAGGTGAAGGCTTAGAATCTCTTCTGCTAAAATGAAGAGGTAAGGGGATATAGGATCTCCTTTCCTTAGGCCACAGAAGGAGCTGAAGAATCCTTGAGGGAGCGGTTAACTAGCATAGAACATTTGGAGGTGCAGACACATTCTTTGATCAGGTTGATCCATGTGGCTGATCAGAAATTGAAAAAATGGAGGGCTGAGAAGAGGAAGCTCCAGTTTAGTTTATCAAAGGCTTTTGTGATATCTAGTTTAAGACAAATGCTCCCTTTAGAAAGATTTGAATTCAACTTTTGGAAAAGCTCGAAAGCCTAACCCGAGTGGTGGTGTATGTTTCTTCCTTGGATGAAAGCTGCTTGGTGTTGAGAGATTAGGTTTGGAATAATTGTGGCCAGCCTGCTTGCAAGGATCTTGGATATGATTTTGTAAGAAAAATTTAACAGGCTTATTGGTCTGAAATCTGTGAAGCTGGAGGGATTTTTGGATTTGGGAATGAGAGCTAAAAAAAAGGAATTTGAGGCTCTGAGGATTTTTTTGCAATGAAAGAAATGCTGGACTGCATTAATGACATCTTGGCCAATGATGTTCCAAGCAAAAGTGAAGAAAATGCCATTGAACCCGTCGGGACCTGGGTTGCTGAGCTTCTTTAGACTAAGAACAGCAGCTTTGATCTCTGCTTCTGAGGGAATTGATTCCAGGAAAGAGTTCTAATTTGCAGAGACCTTGGGACTGTCTATTTGGAAAAGAGCTGCACTGGGGACAGAGAGATGAGGCTTGAACAAATTGGAGTAATAGTCTACTGCCAAGGTTTGAATGGAAGCTTCATCTTCAATTAGGCTACCATTGACTCTGATGGAATTGATTTGGTTGAAGGAGCTTCTGGCTCTGGCTGCATTATGGAAGAATGCTGTGTTTTGGTCTCCTTCTTTCATCCAGGATATCCTTGATCTCTACTTCCAGTGTATCTTTTGTGCTTTTAGAGCTTCATGAAGATCAGCATTAGTTGTCAGGAGGTCTGCCTGAGTTTGCTCTGAAGGGGAAGAGTCATGCTGAGACTGACGAAGAAGGATGTGGGCTTCTACTGCTAGAATGATTTGCTAGGTGTTGCCAAAAGTGAACTTACTCCATTGCTTGAGAGAGGATTTCAGAGTTTTGAGCTTTTGAGCTAGGATGAACTGAGGATTACCTTGAATTGTAGATTCCCAACTGTGTTTGACTACTTCTAGGAAAGAGGGGTGGAGCAACCATTTGTTTTCAAATTTAAAAGGGGCATTAGATGGGTTGGCTTTGGGTTTGTGAGCAAGGAGAATAGGACTATGGTCTGAGGAGATGCGGGGAAGGTGACAGAGGATGGGGTCTCGGGAGAGGGACTGCCAGTGAGAGTTGACAAAGGCTCTGTCTAATTTGGCTGCTATGTAAGTTGAGCCTTGTCTGTTATTTGACCATGTGTAATGGTTACCTGAGAAACTGACTTCAGTCAGGCCTGAATGAAGGACAGAGGCTTGGAAGTCTTTGTAGTTTGGTGGAGAAGAGGAGTGTCGAATTATAAGCTTGTCTGCATGGGTAGGGTGGCATTAAAGTCTCCTAGAATGCATCAAGGGAGAGGGGTAGGGGAGGTATCTGTTAGCACCTTCCAGAGATCCTTCCTTTGGGTTGGGTTATTTGAGCCATAGACTCCTGTGATGAGGGTGGAATGGCCTGTGGAGGGGTTGTGAAGCTCCATAGAAAGATGTTGAGAAGAGAAATATGCAATAAAAATGGTTTGGGGGTTGGAAGATTTGGAAAGGCACCATAGAGAAGTGATTGAATTGCTTGGAGAGTTAGAATGGAAAGTGTCAAAGCCAAATCTGTTCAAATGGAGAGAGGAGAAAGAGGAGAACTGGGTCATAGGCTCTGAGAGGAAAACTATGTCTGGTGAATGTCTGTTAACCATGTTAGCCAGGGATCTTATGGTAGGGGTGTTGGCTATCCCCCTACAGTTCCAGTGTAAGACTTTTAACATGGAGGAATGGTGGGGGGAGGGGCTCTACCTCTGGATCTCATAGTGATTGGACCTATGTTGGTTGAGGATCTGAGCTTGCCTTTAGATTTTCCAAGAGATGAGGAGGTAGAGATGGAGCTTGTGGTAGGCATTGGAGATCGGGGCTGGCTGTGGCACTGAGAGGGCCAGTAGGAGCTATGGAACTGATAACTTCTAGGGGGGGGTTGATGTGGCACTAAGAGGACCAGAAGTGTGGTGAGAAGAGGGACTGACTGTGGCACAAGGCAGGGTGGAGGGTTAGCAGCCAGAGGCCTGAGGAGAGTTGTTGGTTGGAAGGGGGAACTCAAAACCTGGGGGTGGATCAGAGCTAGTGGAGGAATTTTCATCAGCTAAAAGTTGGAGATTGCGGCCTAGAGTGGATGGATTTAGAGTTGGATCAATGTAGGTGCAATTGTCCAGGACATCAAAAGGGTTAGAGATATCTACAGTGGGAATGGGTATTCTGTGGAGAATCTCAGTGATCACATCATATGGTAGGTCTGAGAAGGAAGGGGAAGAGGATTTGGTTTTCCCAGGGGATGGATTTATAGTAGTGGAAGATGATTGAAATTTTGAAAAGATTGGTTTGTTTTGGCTGGTGTTGGTGGGAGTTGGTTTGTTTGAGGTGGTGGTAGAGGGTTTGGGTTTTGGAGGAGGTTTGTGGTTGGTGGAATTTGGGGTTGAGAGGGAATGAGGTTTTGGGTCTGCAAAAGGGGGGACCTAATCAGGGGACCTGGGGGGATTGGTAGTATAGCTGTGGAAGTGAGGGGAGCTGGGGGTGTAGGTTGCTCTGAGTTTGAGGGAGAGGAGGGAGGTATGTTAGAGGTGATGGGGAGTGTAGGTTGCTCTGGGTTTGAGGGAGATGAGGGAGGTATGATTGAGGTGATGGGGAGGGGAGGTGGAGAGGAGGACTGGATTTGGACAGGGGAAGAAGTTTGTGTGGTAAAGGGATTTAGGAGAAGAGGTTTGGAGAGAGGGTTGGAAGAGGCCTGAGGGGTTTTAGAGTGGCCTGGCTTGGAGAGGGGACAAGAATGAAGCTTATGGCCAGCTGAAATGCAGTGTGAGCAAGGACTGTTTTCATATTCAATAAGGATTTCTAGTTCCTTCTCTCCTTGGAGATCTACCAAAATGGAATCAGGTTTGGGTTTAGACAAGTCTATGTTAATCAGGACTCTAGCAAAGGATAGGATTTTTTGACCCATGGTGATTTGATCTAGCTTGATTGGCTGTCCTAAGGAACTTGCTATGGAGAGGATGATGTTCTGGCTCCAGCAGTGGTATGGTAATCCTCGGAGTCTAGTCCAGATTGGGGCAAAAGTTGGCCATGGGGATTCCTCTTGGCCAGGGGACCATGGGAGGAAGAGGAGTTTGTGTTTATCCATGGAGAAGGGTGAGAGACCAAGGAGATAGGCTTTGTCCTCCGGGGAGTGGAGACGGAAGAGAAAGTTTCCTTTGAGAGTTAGGGAGACGAAGCAGGGCCTGGACAGGGGCCAGAGTTTTGCTCTTTCTTCCACCCATTCTATTGATGGCCGTCTGCCAACAAATCTTCCTATGACTGCATTAGAGAAAGAGTCTTTGCTTGACTGAATCATGGAGAGAGGGATTGTTAGTGAGGGTTTGCCGTTTTTCCAGGTAGAGGGAGGAAAAGAGGGGGGGGGGGGGGGGGAATGAAGGAGGGAGACTGGTGTGGAAGGGTTGTTGTAGATCTGAGGGGAGGAAGAGGTTAGCGTAGGTGGGTCTGACCAGGGAGGAGCTGTCTGTTAGAATAGGAGCTGGAGAGGGTATGGTCTGAGTATTGCCTGAAGATGTAGGGTTAGGATGGTTCTGAAGTTGGGGAACAGTAAAGGGCGATGGATCTGGTGGCTGGTGGGGATCCGGGAGCTGGGAGGGGTAGAATGGGAAAGAGGGGTTTGTTGTTGTTGTGGGAACATGGTGTAAAGACTGGGGGGGTAGTAATGGTTGTCTTTGAGAATGGGAAAAGTGGGTACTGAAGTCAATGGAGTGGTTATGAGGGAGGGCAAGATGGGGGTTAAGAGGGGGAGGGGGGTTATTAAGGGGAGGGGGTTGGGGACCTACGGCCTGGACAGAGGAGGAGAGAGTTGTGGTGAGAGGGGGAAAGTAAGAGGGAAGAAGAGAAAGAGGTATGGATAGCCGGTCAGGCATTCCTCCGGCGACGGAAGAAGCTGGGTTTGAGGTTAGGGTTGCATAGGCAAAAATGGTGGCGGAGGACGGATAGGTGCTGGCGGGGGTGGCTGGGTCGGCGACAGTGGGTGGTGAGGTGGCCGGGCCGGTGGAGATGGGTGGTGGTGGTGCTTCAACTAGGGTTTCTTTCAGTTGAACTGGCTTCTCAGACAGAAGTTGGGTTGATCCGACAGGTCACAAGACCTAACTAAGGAATATATGCATACCATTCAAGTAGAACGTAAGCAACTTGTATAGTTATTTGTGTTTAACATAATGCTAATTACATTCCAACTTTGTTGTCATTAAGAAATGCTTCATTACTCTCCTATGCTATAGGAGGTGATGATGGTATCAAAGGATGGCTCCACAATCATCATCAAAGCCTTGTCTCAACTATGTTGGGGTAGATTATATTAATTTTGTTTCTCCGTTGCGATCTATCATATGTCAAATCTTCACATAAGTTGCACTTTTTTAGATGTATTTTTACTACCTCCATCTACGTCTTATTCGGCTTACCCTTTCCGCTTGGTAGACCATCAACTTGCATAATCAAAATTTTCCTTATTGGTGTTATTGTCAGCCAACATTAGACATGCCCAAACCATTTCAAACGGATTTATCTAATTTTACCTCTTATTGTTGCTATCCCTCAATGATCTCGAATGTGCGCATTTCTACTTTTATCCTTTCTACTTTTACTATTCATCCACCTCAATATGCTCATATTAGCAATAATCATTTTGTGCATTTGTTGCTTTTTTATTGGCCACATTATACATCATGAGTCATAGCGGGTCTAATCGCTATTGTGTAAAGTTTCCCTTTTAATCTTGTTGGCATTCATTGGTAACAAAGCACTCCCCGTTTTATCTTTTATTTGACATCTTCATCAATTTCTCCATCCTTACTAATTATCCAGCCAATGTAATAAAATGAATTTCTTGGTGGTATCTCCTGGCCTTCAATTCTCATAATAGTTTTAGCTCTTTGAGTATGCCATGAGTGACTGCACAATATAAAAATATAATTCTAAATCACTACTTTTAAGTCTAGATGCAAGGGCATTAAAGACAGAAATACAAATAATCCTAAATTTCCTAGAGCAAATGTAATCTTAGGCCATTGGAGGATGGACGGGGGTCATATGTTCTATAAATTACTTGTCAAATGTGAGTTTGAACGTTGAGTCTCACAATTACCTGTAAAATTCAAAATATGTATTTTAAAATAAAAATGCAATAAAATACATTGTCATATTGTGTTTTCCCTCTGCCTTTGGTCAAGTACTTTCTTTTTTTATTACAATTATTTTTTATTTTGAGTTTTTGTGTATATAAGGTTCTTAGGATTTGCAAAAAGGCCCCTAGGGTTTTATTATTTGTAAATAGGCCCCTTCTCTTTCATTTTAATACCTTCTATGTCTCCAAAATCAGTAGCCTTCTTACCATCTTAAGTCTTTAGAGTGAAGTGACACCTTTACCCTTTTCTCTATTATCCCTGTGTGCATAATTTCAAAAGCTTAATCTTATTTTTCTCTAAAGCTTGTAACATTAATAGTAACTATAGTATATTTAGTAGGAGAGAATAATCCAACCTAAAATCTACTTTTTTAATACATGGCTCATTTCATTAAGCCCAAATTGATCAAATGGCAATCAACACCTGTACTTTTAATTGGTTACCATGGGTCCACGACCCACTGTTTAATTGATGAAAGTTTTAAAATAATGATTAGGCTTCATATGCATGAGAAAGTTATTGAAATAGACCATTGAGAATCGAGATAAAATAATATTATTTTTGTAAAATAATATACTCATTTTTTTTAATGGATGTAAGGGCAAAGCTGTCATTTTTATAAAAATTCAACAAGAAGTTCATGGTGGTTGGCTATTTTTGTTAGGACAATTGATTTTTGGGACATGAAAGGTATTAAAATGAAAAGTCAGAGAACTAATTACAAATACTAAAATCACAGGGGCCTATTGACAAATTCTAAAACCCTTAGGGGCCATATGTCAAATGCTATTTTATTTTCTACGATGGCATTCTCCATGACATCACCGGAAAAGCGGAGAACATCCATGTAGTAATAACTAAAGGTTGGTCCTATGCATGAGTTAAAACTTGTAATAGTTTATAATAACTATTCAAGTGAGAACTAGTTCTCATCTATTATATGAGAACTTTTTTGCGGGGCCCAACTAGTAACCTATCCAAACCTAGCAACCAATAGGAAACCCTTTGATAGTTACTAATTCCAAGGATTGGCACACAACCGAATGGACTGAACTATTGGATCGAGAGTTGGATATTTTTTTTCTTTTTAATATGAAGCCATTAAACTTGCTGGCTACGGATGAAGGGGTTAGGGGTATGGGTTTGAGGTCAAACTTGATACTTAGGGTGGTCTCACATAGATATTTCTATCCCACTGGTCCCATCCCCAAATGGGATCCACAATTGGTCCCAATAAAAAAAATTCTCATATAATATATGGGAACTAGTTCTCACTTGAATGTTAGTGTTATCATATAATATATATATATATATATATATATAAGTAACGCTATAAAAATCTTCGGGCATTTTTCACAAAAAAACCGCCCCTCTTTAGCTAAGGAAAGTGTGACATGTATCATCAATTGTACACTTATCCATTCTCTCTCCTAAATATTCTCCTAAAATTGTGGATATTTTAAAGATTTTCATAAATCATTGGCTAATAGATAGGGGCAGAATCTCCCATTTTAATATAGGGGAGTTTCTGAGAATTCCCATATATATATATATATATGGGAAACCCTCTCCTCAGCTAAAGCTGAGGAGAGGATCCGCTCAACACGTGCGTGTCCTATGAAACTACATCACGTGGGTTGGGGCTTAAAAGATAAAAAGAGAAAAATCCCGCCAGACCATTTTCACTCCCGCCCGCTTGTTTACCCATAAAACAGAGAAAAAGAGAATCAAAGGGTTTCTCCTTCAGTCCCGGATACCGCCCAAATCTGTGTACGATTTCATCTCCATCGATGACATAGATTCGGGTATGATGTTTCACCGGTTGGGAACCACCCGGTAAGATTTCCACACCTCGCCCTTCTTCTCCGAGGCCGACAAAGATCCGGACGAGTTCCGACCCTCTGCCCTTTTTTATATCAAATTTGCAATCCAGAAAGGTGTTTTCTCTCCATTTCTTCTTTTTTTTTTCTATAAATGTTTTTGGGTTTGGGTCTGTGTGGAACATTCAAGACGCGGAGCAGATCTCACCGCGCTTCTACTTTATCGAGATCGGGTCTGCAACTGCTGATGGGTGTTTCATTTTTTACTCGGATTTCTTCTGACTTTCCTCATTCCTATGATATTCACATGGTTGTTTGTTTCTAACTTCTAACTCATTGGTGCTTCTATATCCGTTTCCTACCTAACAATGCATGTTTCTGCATCTATTGATCTTGTGTATGATTTGATCTTGTAAATGATTCTGATTTTAGCTTTTAAATGTTTGTTGCTGAGAGGGGTGTTGCACTAGCTGTGACCAATGTGGCATTGAACATTGTTTTGCTAGAGGCTTATGACCCCTGTAAGTAGTCTTTCCATTTTATTTGTTTTTGGGACACAACTCTTAGATATATTTAGTATAATGGCTTCGATGACTTGTTTGTTCTGCTTGTTGCTTGATACTGACTGCTTTTGTGTTGCGGTTGTAGGTTTATGGTGCAAGGTCGATGGTTAGAGAAGATGGTGATGACATAGCTCTCAAAGATGCTCATAAAAGAGGAGATAGATGAGAACTCTACTGTTCACATTGATGCCAAGGGGAAGGAGTTGTTGTATAGGGTGGAGAAGAATGGAGGTTTGGTGAATGCTACTGTGGGGCAAAAGTTGGATCTCTTGATTGAGCTTCCAAATTGGCCAAGGAATAATGCTGCTTCGGGTGGTGAAGATAGAAGCTGGCGACCTGTTCGATGAAATGGAAGAGTAGAGAGGTTTGCAAAAGAAAGTCACCATGGTGTTTTTGTTTTTGTATTGTTGGCATGGTGGACAATTTCAGAGACTTTTTTTTTTATTACTGAGTTGTGCATCTTTTGGATGGAGCATACTAGGAAGTTTTTGCCCAACAGATGTTGGCTTGTGTGTCAATGGTTGTTGGCTTGTATGTAACAAGTTCTATCTGTAAATACCAACTGTAATGAAGAAGGCTTTCTTTTTAATTTTTTAGAAACTACTGTGCTAAAGTCCATTATCACCATAATGTTAGATTCCATCTAAGATATACCTTGAAATATAGAATGGGGGTAGGCCTTCTGTGACTGGGGTGTTCCTATATGATGAGAATTAGTTTATCCAAATCAGTGAGTAAGGCAAAAGGATTCAAACTAGAACTCTCCAAGATAGCAAGAACAATGTTTTCTATACGGGACCAGAATTTAACCTTCAGGAGTCCTGCACAAGGGCTGCACAACTGCCCTTCCTTAGTTAACAAGAACCATTTCACTAGGCACTATAATGGGAGAAGAACTGATCTTTTTTTGTACCATTGTCGTGGAGAAGTCTTAAAAGTGTCACCTTAGCAGAACTTAAACACTCTTATTGAAGTTCAAGATTATGTCAAGGTGATTTTAATCAACATTTTTGCGTTCTTGAAGAAGTGATTTGTGTTGGATGCGGTCCTGATTCAGTAGTGATGAAATAACTCAGCATGGCGGCCTTGGAGCTAGAACTAGAGCCGACCCGTGATCAAGTTCAACATCACTGTTCAATTTGAGGTACCACATGATCACCTGATGCCCACAACTTGAGCGGAGCCTGCTCAAATGAGAGTCTGCTTAGTAAATTTCAGTTGTTCTTATTGATGCCCACAACTTGATTATTCCTTTATAAATCTAAATCTTACATGTAATATAGCTGCCAATGTTGTTCATATTACTTTTTTTTTTTCTTAACCTTAAGTGGGTGCCCTGCACCGCATGTCTGCCAACATATGTATGAGATCAAACCTCATAACCTGAAGCCCCACCTTTTCCATCTTAAATTCCTCTGTTTTGTTTCTTTGCAGCATTCATGCATTTTCTCATGACATGCAGCTTCATCATTTAATGGTGCAATCGGTCAATTATGAGTGCAAGAAAAAGGCAAAAACTTGCACAAATTACAGCCAAGAGTTACTTCAGATTTGTAAGCATTTGTTTTACAAAGGTCCAAAACACTAAGATTCTCACTTAAAAATGTCCAAAGTTAATTGGATTGATCTTTGGATCAAATTGACTTATTTCACAAAAGAACAGCTCCAATCTTCAAAGTGCTACCTCCACCATCTTTCATAAATAGGGAGAAATTGCACTTAGAAGATTCAATTGACTTTTTGATACTGTTGAATCAAAGATCTATTGGTGTGGCCAACGCCATAGTAGTTTCTGAGCTTGCCAAACATGACATCAATCACACTTTTTAAGTGTTTCGGAATTTGGTGTGTTTCATTGAGAAGTTTTTGTGATCTCTCTCCTAACCACTCAGTCCGTTCAAGAAGGGGGGTAAAAAGACCTATATGATAATCTATCTTATCTTTCTGGGTCATTGTGTCCAACCAGAAGCCTGGAGTTTCGCTCAACAAAATACTGTGGCTTGCAAGTTGATGCATTGGGCAAGCCAGATAAATTGGGAGTCAGCTGTTCTGATTCCAATTCCAAATGAAACCCCACAGCAGAGTCTTAAGATGCGTCTTTCTTTAATGGTAACCAGTGGCACTACTGTGTCTTTGGACATTGATTCTGACCACACCGTCCTCACTAATCCATGTAAATGTAAGCAAGGAGGAGATCAAACACTTAAATCACAACCCCAAACACTCAAATCCCCATCATAACCCTAAAGTCCAAAACCCAAAGGCTCAAATCAAACAAACCCTAATCTATGAACGGAGATCTGAGTTTAGGGTATGTGGGGATGCAAAAAGAAAAAAAAAAATAGAAAGAGAAAGAGAAAGAGATAGAGTGGGAGAGGGAGTACGTGTCGTGGGTAGCAGAAGGGGTAGGCGGATGGAATGTCCTTCTCATTGCCAGAGTGCGATTAGGTCGCTGGCTGGTGGATTGAGTGTGGCCGGGAGAGAGGAGGGTGAGAGAGGGGGGGAAATGGAGTGCAGTCTGGAGAGAGGTCAGGAGGGAAGAAGAGAAAGGCTCACCCGTCCGTCTTCCCCCTTTTCCTCGTTTTCTTTCGTTTTCGTTTTTAAACAATTTGGGCGGGACTTTCTTTATACCCATGTCGATATCCGATGTTGGAACGCACGTGTTGAGCGGACCCTCTCTTCAGCGTGAGCTGAGGAGAGGCTTCCCCTATATATATATATATATATATATATATGAGGGGGGTTCCCCTAAGCTGCAGCTTAGGGGAAAAAACGCTGAATCGTGCCTGTAGCACGTGTAATGGCCCACTTAAACAACCCAGCCCGCCCACTCTCTCTTTCATTCCGTTTTCATTTTTCCCTCTTCCCTCCATTCCAGCAGAAAACACATTCTCCCTCCCACTCTCCTCTCTCTCACGGTCTCTCCCCAGCTCGTCACCTTCCCGGCGGTCGATCTCTCCGGCGACGAAGACAGCCCACTTCGCGAATCCCTCCTTTCCAATAGAGAACCCATTCACCCTCCCACTCTCCTCTCTCTCACGGTCTCTCCCCAGCTCGTCACTTTCCCGGCGGTCGATCTCTCCGGCGACGAAGACAGCCCACTTCGCGAACCCTCCGGCGTCTCTCCCGGTCGGCCGGCTTCTCTTCTGTTTCAGATTTCATTTTCCCCCCTTTCCAACCTAATCCCCATTCTCTCCCACTCTCGTCTCTCTCTCTCTCGGTCGAGGGTGGTTGTAGCCTGTAGGTGCAGCAGAAGCTGATGCATGCCTTCTCTTGCTTTTTATTTTTCATTCCCTTTTATAACTGTTAGCTCTTCCAATGGGTGGAAGGGCCGCCCTTTCCATCCTGTGGGCCCTATTGTTGGTGGGCTTTTGCTTTCCTGATGATGAAACTCTGAATGGTAGATCTGCTGTTGTGGTCGGAACAGTGGAGTGTGCAGACTGTGCACAGCAGAAGCTTAACAGCGAATATGCATTCTCAGGTATGGATTTGTAATGTTGGGGTACATGCTACTTGCTTGATCACTGCTGTTGGATCAAAGTTCTGAGTTGGGGAGGGCTCGAGCTAGTCATATCAGCTTGATTAGAGTGAAATACATTGTTAGATTAAAATGAATTTCACGACATGTGCAAAATTTTGATATCATAGCAGAGTGATGATCACAGTGAATATTTCCCACTGAGGGAATATATAACCCCCTTACCTTTTTAAAACTTCTTTGAACATATAATGATCTACTTCCATTGGTGTTCATATTTTAAAACATCACATGCCATGACCCAGAAGTAGCTTTGCTGATCTTTGGGTCCAGCTTTTGCTGCAAGGGAGAAAGCATGGATCATTTTATAAAATGGCAAACATGTTTTTTTGGTAAGCAATTCTTCAAGCAGATTTGAAGAAGTGCAACCTGTTGAAGGAACAATTCGGAATGGAGAAATATAATTCATGTAGCGGACCAATGTAGTTGGACAAGGCCTTGATAATAATAATGATGGTGACTTAATATCAAACAATCTCTGCATCACGGATTCAATCCATCATTAATAGAGTATGTTCCATGTTGACCATGTATTTTGATTGTATACACGGTGGATAGTCAGCGCATTTGATTTTATCAAGATGTTAGCGTCGTATTATTAATATATCAATCATTAGCCAATAAAATCATATTGATTATTGTCTTAATCATTTAGAAATGTTTGTATTTATCTCCTTGAGCAGGTCTATATGTAGCTATTGATTGCAAGGCTGCTAACAGCGAGTTTAAGACCAAAGGTGTTGGGGAGCTTGACAAAGACGGAAAATTCCATGCAAAGCTTCCCACAGAACTTCTGAATGATGATGGAGCTTTAAAAGAAGAATGCTTTGCACAACTCCATGGTGCATCTCATGAGCCATGCCCAGCCCAGAATGGTCATGAGTCCACAAAGATCGTCCCCAAGTCAAAAGACAATCAAGAGCACACATTTGTTACTACAGGCAAATTGTCTTTCACCCCAGTAACTTGCACATCCAAATTTTCTGTCAGACTTTTCAAACACTTCCCACTTAAGAAGAAGCCTATTTATAAGAAACCCTTGCCACCTATTTACAAGCCCCCCGTGTTTAAACCATTGCCTCCTCTCAAACCCAAGTTTCCACCCATACTATCTTAATTCCAGTGTAACGAGCTTGCCAAGAGTTCTTACTCTGACAAACAGCCTTCAAAAATGGTAACAGAGCAGGGATACCCAATGCAGAGGCAACAACACTGAATGCTCTTGTAGTAGTATTCCTAACGTATTAATCAATATTGTCAATATCCGGCCTCATGGCAGCAATCATTGTCGCCAATCCAGCTGCTTTGCTGAGATTTGATATAATCTCCCCGCCCTCTACGCCGGCATAGTTGTCCTCCTCAATCAACAGCGGATCAATCACCACCAGGATCTTGTGTACAAAAGGACGAACCAGCTCATCCAATTTGTACAAAACTCTGTCAATGACCTTCACAAGAAGATGCCTCTCCATTTCCTAAACACCCAGCCCCTGTTCTCCCTTTTTTTTTTCATTTGTTTTCATTGAATGAGTTTGAATGTGTAAATGGTGAATGATTTAAATGCTGCTTATGATGGGTGAAATTGTGTTATTTCATCAACATTCTTAAAGAAGTGGGTTGAAGGGTATACATATTTTTGGATGTATTCATCTCCCCAAGGAAGTTGGAGTTGTACATGGAAAAGGAAGTTGGGTTTAATGTACATGTATGGATTGGAAGTTAGATGTACTGGTTTTGTAATTTAACATAAGTTTTTAGTTGGTAATTTTGATTTAATTTTGAATTTTGTACATGGTGCTGAGTTTAGTTTCAGTTGAATCATGGAATGGAAATACTTTTTTTTGGCCTATACTTCTATTGTTGTGACCTTCAGGTTTGGAATGGTGGTGCCAGTTGAAAATGCATGTACAGGTTGGAAGTTGTTGATATATGTTGGATTTCAACTGAGGTTACGGTCATTTTTAAATGAGTTACAACTTGTTAAGGGTTGAGTTTGTTGCAGGTGGGGGCAGTTGCATTTGCAAAGAGTACAAGGTATAGATGGATGGGAGAGGATGCTGGAATGAATGATGGAGTCTCTTTTTTTTTTTTTTTCTTTTTTCCTTGAATGGGTTTGAATGTTGAAATTGTGGAGTTTTCATTGAATGAATTTGAGTGTTGAAATGGTGGAAATGGTTTAAATGATGAAATGAATGGTGCTGGCGATGCTGCTCTCTTTGTTCATATCTTATTAGAGAAATGAAATGTACCCTTTCTTTGTTCATATCTCTTTGTTCTTTGCACAACATCTCAGTATTAGAAAAGATAGTTAAATTGAAATTGGGGACTGGGATTGGCTTCTTTATTACTGTAGTGTAAGTAGACATAAAACAACAGGAATGGTGAGCTCATTGTCAATTTTCTTTAATTATCGTTCTTGTAGATTTTCTTAATCGAGTTGAAAAAGTGCCCGAGTTGAAAACATCGCAAACGTGATTGTAATTAATTGAAAAATACCAGATTTTAAGTTCATAGTATGGACTTCGAAACCCCCAAATTTCAGCAAAAAAAAAAACCTCGGGAAGTGAGCTAAAAAGTGTTCTAAACAGGGGTACTCAGCAAGATTTAAGCAGATTTGACCGACAGGATAGGAAAAGTGCTCGATTTGAAAATGAGGCAAACGCGATTGATTTCTATCCAAAAATTGCATATTTGAAGTTCATCATATGAACTTCGAAACCCCCAAATTTCACCCAAAAAATCCCTCTGGAAGTGGGCTAACCAGTGTCCCAAACAGGGGTACTCAGCAAGGTTTGAGCAGATTTTACCGACTGAGTTGGAAAAGTGAGCGAGTTGAAAAGGAGGCAAACGCGATTGTCTTCGACCGAAAAAATGTAGATTGAAAGTTCAGTATATGGACTTTGAAACCTCGAAATTTCGTCCAAAAACTCCCTTGGGAAGTGGGTTAACCAGAGCCCCAAACAGGGGTACTCAGCAAGGTTTCAGCACATTTTACCGACCGAGTTGCAAAAGTGAGCGAGTTGAAAAGGAGACAAACGCAATTGTCTTCGACCGAAAAAATGTAGATTTAAAGTTCAGCATATGGACTTTGAAACCCCAAAATTTCGTCCAAAAACTCCCTCGGGAAGTGGGTGAACCACAGCTCCAAACAGGGGTACTCAGCAAGGTTTCAGCACATTTTAGCGACTGAGTTGGAAAAGTGAACGAGTTGAAAAGGAGGAAAACGAGATTGTCTTCGACCGAAAAATTGTAGATTTAAAGTTCAGTATATGGACTTTGAAACCCCAAAATTTCGTCCGAAAACTCCCTTGGGAAGTGGGTTAACCAGAGCCCCAAACAGGGGTACTCAACAAGGTTTCAGCACATTTTAGCGACTGAGTTGCAAAAGTGAGCGAGTTGAAAAGGAGACAAACGCAATTGTCTTCGACCGAAAAATGCAGATTTAAAGTTCAGCATATGGACTTTGAAACCCCCAAATTTCGTCCAAAAACTCCCTCGGGAAGTGGGTGAACCACAGCCCCAAACAGGGGTACTCAGCAAGGTTTCAGCACATTTTAGCGACTGAGTTGGAAAAGTGAACGAGTTGAAAAGGAGGCAAACGAGATTGTCTTCGACCGAAAAAATGCAGATTTAAAGTTCAGTATATGGACTTTGAAAACCCAAAATTTCGTCCAAAAAATCCCTCGGGAAGTGGGTGAACCACAGCTCCAAACAGGGGTACTCAGCAAGGTTTCAGCACATTTTAGCGACTGAGTTGGAAAAGTGAACGAGTTGAAAAGGAGGCAAACGAGATTGTCTTCGACCGAAAAAATGTAGATTTAAAGTTCAGTATATGGACTTTGAAAACCCAAAATTTCGTCCAAAAAATCCCTCGGGAAGTGGGTGAACCACAGCTCCAAACAGGGGTACTCAGCAAGGTTTCAGCACATTTTAGCGACTGAGTTGGAAAAGTAAACGAGTTGAAAAGGAGGCAAACGAGATTGTCTTCGACCGAAAAAATGCAGATTTAAAGTTCAGTATATGGACTTTGAAAACCCGAAATTTCGTCCAAAAAATCCCTCAGGAAGTGGGTGAACCACAGCCCCAAACAGGGGTACTCAGCAAGGTTTCAGCACATTTTAGCGACTGAGTTGGAAAAGTGAACGAGTTGAAAAGGAGGCAAACGAGATTGTCTTCGACCGAAAAATTGTAGATTTAAAGTTCAGTATATGGACTTTTAAACCCCCAAATTTCGTCCAAAAACTCCCTCGGGAAGTTGGTTAACTAGAGCCCCAAACAGGAGTACTCTGCATCACTTTAACAAAAATAACCTGTTTTTTCCCGTCACTTAAAACATCAGCATTCACCATTCTTATTCAACATCAAACCAACCATTCACCTATAACTTCCACATTCAAACTCAACCTGTTTTGTCCATCACCTATAACATTCAACATCAACACAAACTATTGTCATTGAATATCAAGGAACATCAACATTATCATTCACATGCAACTTCTACATAGGCATTAAGATTCAGCACCAACATCACCATTCTTACTCAATGTTAACAAATATTCATCACCTTCAACATCATGCACCATGCTCATGCTCATCCTGAGCAAGGCCAACAACACTTATGTAGGAACCATTCAACATGATACACATATCAACATGGGACAAAATCAGCTTCCAACATGATCATTCAACATTCACATTAGAGCATCGATATCAACATCAACTATTTTAAATTCAACAATGAACATAAATCAACTTCATCAACAATAGGATTGGAGTGACTTCAAAAATGGCTTGTCATCTAATGCATGCATATTTGAAGCGTTGCCTTCAACACATTCAGCTGGAGTTGTCTTTTAATGTACTTGGAGTAACTGCAGAAATCATGATAGCACCCCTGAAATGTAAACGTGCAAGGGATAATTAATGAAACAATTGAAAATAATAAAATTGACCAACGTGAAAAACACACACACCCACCCCAAAAATTTACGGACAAGAGGTCACAACATGAGACACTAATACTCGTCGGACACCCTGAAATTTTGGGTTGGGCTGGTAGGTAACTTGATGGAGCTGGATCATGATTAGTTGGACGTCAAATAGCATGCATCTTTTTAACTCTTTTGTGGATCACGTTGTTCTTTGTTATTGGAGTCCTTTCTTTTTAACTCTATGATGGTTATATTCAAACTTCTCTTTTCAATATGGGACATGTATTAGGGTTTAAAAGCCCACTAGTCCTGCCGGAGGAGAGAAGCTTTAATGATTGGGCATGAAAAAGAAAGAATAAAATTTCCAAATCGACGATCCATTGAACACATTCAGCTGTCCAATCTAAACAAAGGTTGGTTTCACAAAGGTATATTATTTGACTTCAAAAATTCTTTTTTTTTTTCACCATTGTAACAACTTTGAGTCCACATATTGTTAAAAACAACTAAATAAATAAACATTGTTAAACTGAATGGCCATTTCTCACATGGGTAAGGAAGGATTGATGCAACACCCAGATTGCATGTTTGAGTATGGTATCCCTAAGATCCCAATGACAAGGAAATTAAGTAATTCAACAAAACATTCAAATCATGATTGTTGAAAATAATCAGCTCCTGTCGGACCGAGGATATATCACACATGTAGTGTTTTGAAAGAAATTGCATCATTAGGGAATCAGTTGATTAATTAATGGGGGAAAAAGCCTACTTTAATAATAATTACATTCATACAACACTCATTCAAAGACAGCGAGATTCACATATTTGGTGGTTTTGAACAATGCCCCTTAGTTCACTGACAAATCTCTGGTTTGTTAAATGATTTTGCAACCCAGAATCAAATCTTTAAACTCACGCATTCCAATTGTTGAATCACAATCATAAAAACAATGGATCTTCTTTTTACAAATGAGTGTGAAATCAATATAAAAGGGGATTAATTGCACAAAATTATATACAGTAAGGCAGTAGGGGTGAGGGTCTGGCAGCAACCAAATGTCTAGAAAATAAATTGTTAACTAAATGTCCTCTATTGGGAGGTTTTTGAGTTATCTGTTCTCAACACTGTAACATAGCAAACTGAAGAATCAGAGTATATTTCATGTTATGATTGTTTTGTTGTCCTTTCCTTATCTTCCTCTATTGGGAGGTTGCCTGAAAGAATTAATTTCCCTTTGGTCTTGTAAATCTTCAGAGTTTTGGTGGAGCAACTAGAAAGAGTGAATCCAAGCCAGATGGAAAATGACGCCAAAATTGATATTTTGGATCAATGTGTACAATTCTCTAGTCATGCATGTAAAGGCTACAGTTAACAGTTTAGTTCAATGGACCTTTTCATACTTCTGCAGATATACTTTCTTCCTGAATTATTTCTTTTGCAGGCATATCTTGCATTTGGGATCCCCCACAATTCTCTGAGGAGGGTGGCCTTGTTCCACAAGGTACTTCTCTTCTTTATCCAAGAATTATTTCATGTCTTTATTGTGATTGCAATTGCCTTGTACTGAAGGAATTATGATTACTATCTTGTGTTATGTATTTTAAGATAGTTGAAATTCTAAGCCAAACAATCTTAACAGGAATTTGGAACTCATAGATATGCTTACATTACTTGGCTGCAATAGAAGGCAACTTTCCACCAACCAACTTTTAATTAACTAAAATATGTCTCTGTTTTCTTATATTAATCTCATATAAAGTATTTTTTTTCTGGGAAGAACACCAAGTGGTGGGTAGCTTACATGCTTAAAATGGCTTATAATTTTAGATATTGGTAATTTCATTGCAATATTTTGGCCTCATGGTGGTCGGGTTGCTTGAGATTGATTGGCATCACATTACAGTCACAAAAGGAAAAAACAAGCATCAAACCCCACATCAGAAAAAAAAAAAAAAAAAACGAAGTTCAAAAAAATCTCACCGAGGTTGGGCTCTGCAGTCCGGCGCGTCGTATGACTTCCTATCAGAAGTCCTGCTAGAAAGCTTCTTGCGACTCCTACTCCTCTTGGTACTCCTCTGTATTCAATTCCTGAAGAAAATCGTGGCAAACAGTTTGATGTCCCAAAAGAAGCGCCTGGTGGGTTGCCTTTTATGAAGCCAGAGGATTATCAGTACTTTGACGCATTGCTGAATGAAGAAGATGGGGAAGAGCTATCGCCAGAAGAACAAAAGGAGCGAAAGATCATGAAGCTTTTGCTTAAGGTTAAGAATGGAACTCCTTCACAGAGGAAGACGGCTCTGAGGCAACTTACAGATAAAGCACGAGAATTTGGAGCTGATCCACTGTTCAATCAGATCCTATTCCATTGCTAATGCAGCCTACTCTGGAAGATCAGGAGAGGCATCTTCTTGTGAAGGTCATTGATAGAGTTTTGTACAAATTGGATGAGCTGGTTCGTCCTTTTGCACACAAGATCCTGGTGGTGATTAAGCTGCTGTTGATTGATGAGGACTACTATGCCCACGTAGAGGGCAGGGAGATCATTTCAAATCTCAACAAAGCAGCTGGATTGGAACTATTGAAGAAAGGGTCATTGAAGAAAGGAATAGGCCACTGACTCCTGCAACTATGGGGAGCGCAACGCCATTGCCTGGTGCATAATCGGCTTTGGCATTCACTCCTGGTGTGACCCCAGTTGGTGGAACCGACCTCGCAACTCCAACCCCTGGAGCTGGCCGACCGACGGAGAGAGAGACGAGAGTGGGAGAGAATGGGGATTAGGTTGGAAAGGGGGGAAAATGAAATCTGAAACAGAAGGGAAGCCGGCCGACCGGGAGAGACGCCGGAGGGTTCGCGAAGTGGGCTATCTTCGTCGCCGGAGAGATCGACCGCCGAGAAAGTGACGAGCTAGGGAGAGACCGTGAGAGAGAGGAGAGTGGGAGGGAGAATGGGTTCTCTGTTGGAAAGGAGGGATTCGCGAAGTGGGCTGTCTTCGTCGCCGGAGAGATCGACCGCCGGGAAGGTGACGAGCTGGGGAGAGACCGTGAGAGAGAGGAGAGTGGGAGGGAGAATGTGTTTTCTGCTGGAATGGAGGGAAGAGGGAAAAATGAAAACGGAATGAAAGAGAGAGTGGGCGGGCTGGGTTGTTTAAGTGGGCCATTACACGTGCTACAGGCACGATTCAGCGTTTTTTCCCCTAAGCTGCAGCTTAGGGGAACCCCCCTCTATATATATATATATATATATATATATATATATATATATATATATATATATATATGGGGGATATTCAAGTGCATCCATCCCTCACCATTGTGGTGAGGTACATCCTTTTTTTGGGAAGTTTAATTTACAAAAGAGAAAATGTACTTTTTTTTATACTTGAAACTTCCTAAAAAGGTGGTGTCCCTATACTTCTCTTTTGTACTAGAAACTTCTCAAAAAGGGGTGTCCCTTACCACAATAATGGGGGATTGATGCACTTGAATATTCTCCTATATATATTTATATTTATATAGGAAAATATTCATATGCATCTATCCCTTACCATTTGTAGTGAGGGACACCCCTTTTGGGGAGGTTTTAAGTACAAAATAAATTATCTTTTGTAAAGAAATTCTCTTTTGTACTTGAAACCTCCCCAAAAGGGTTGTCCCTCACCACAAATGATGAGAGATGGATGTACTTAAATATCCCCCATTTATATATATGGGACCTAAAGCATCAAATGTGGCATCACAAAATCGCACGTTATATATCAGACTCAAAGCCTCAAATGTGGCTTCACAAAATCGCCTAAACGTGCACATGCATTTTGGGTCAAGCTCAAGGCCAATGATTATAGTCCTCTCGCCGCACGTGCCAAGAGAAGCAATCCTATCCATTCTCAGACAAAAAAATGTGAAATCAATCAAAAGGAACATCGACACAAATCACGTGCTGCCCATGCATCGATAAGGTGAGATTCGTGACGCGTGTACAAGCATCAGATCTCAGTCATGGTACAAAAGAGTGGAGACAAGACTCCAATTTGGAAGAGAATCTTGATCATATATATGACCAACTGTAAGCATTTATAGTTTCTTATCTTATCCAGACTGTCCATTGAAAGGGCCCCACCTAAGTTGGTCATGGCAGTTGGATCCATAGACCGAAAATTAAATTAATTTGGCTCATCTTAGTTGACAAATGCTGAAAAGGTAGGCCATCTGATCCAGTGTGAGAATCTCGTTGTAGCTCAGTGTGAGCACCTCGTTGTGGGGCCCAATTAGGACCGGAACCGGGGGGATTGAAAGATCTCCCTAGGACCTTCATCTCTGCATCAAATCAGCCACAACCTTAAACTTTATCATCTTCATTTGGGCACCACAAGTTTAACGATATATAGTCCATTCAAATGGGTGTGTAGTTGATCCAACGATCATTTCCATTTGAATGGATGCGAACTTTAGTGCCTGTCTGGATACAAAAGAATTAATAGAGTAAAGTGAAGTTAAATGGATCATAACCGTCTAAATTTTTTAACTCTACCCTGTTTGGATCAACCTGCTCAATAGATGAAGAAATGTTCTCAGCCACATGTACTCCATTTCGCTTCAATCTAAATACTTTTATTTTTTTGAGTAAAAGTGGATTATACTCCAACCTTAACTTCACAACAAGTGTCCAAATGTAGTGAAGTGAAGTACTCTACTTTAACTTCAACCTACTTCTCCTCCATTTCACTCCTCATGTGAGATCCTCTTCATTTTACTCCACTCCTCATTTATCTAAACAGACCTTAGGGGACGTGCTAAATTCAGGGTGTGTCTGGCTCAGTCCGATAGACCATTAGTTGATCCTACTTTTGGTGCGCAAGATGCACACCAGGCGCACCTAATAACCATTCAGCAAACTACTGCCGTATGACCCTTTTGGGGTCATTTATTATGATACAAATTGGTATTAGGCATTTAGGCCCCACTTACCAAAGGGCTAAATACATTTCATCCCATCAAAGATTTCAAGCATAGGGGTAAGGAAGCTCATAGGGGGGTGTATTTCTTTTATGAAGTAGAGACTTTTGGGGGTCTCATTCAATTAAAAGTCCCAGGATATAACAAAATCTTGAAATATCACCTAAATTGAAAATATTGCAGGAAATCATAATGCTTTTGAATAAGAAGGGAAATCCAGGAGTAAGGTCAAGTGAGCTCAAATTATAGGTGTCCACCTTTGTTCACCTTTCAAGAATCTGTACCACTCAGATAATGCATCCACTCATGTTTAGTTCACCTTTCAAGAATCTGTACCACTCAGATAATGCATCCACTTATATATGTTCACCAATGTAGGTCAATGTTTCAGTTAGATTATCACTGATGGATTGGGCAGGTGATCATTCTAAAAATGAATCCCTTAATACATGATTGTGTTTTTAAAGATCTGAATCCTCCTCAGAATGGTGGATTCCGTAATGCATGACTAAACCAATCATTCAAATTGTCACCACTTGTTTGTTTGATTCCCAATATTTTCCTTCAATATTATCAGAAATATTTGATCTAAACCAATGGCTCAACAAATGTAAGTTGTGGATCCTCATAAAGTGGACCATGTAATATTTAAAATTAGGACTTTATAAAAATATCCATTTTATTATTAGCTTGATAGCATTTTTCACAATTTGATAGTAAATGTCAATCCAATGAAAACAAATCTAGTTCTACTGAAGGAGATATGGGTTAAAATCAAGACCATCCACAGCTTAAGTGTTAAAAACGTGGCGCATACATATAAATTTAAATCAATTCTCTCGCAGAACGAAATCAACCTGAAAATTTTCTCTCCATTAAACTATCACCAAAGGTGGAACCCCTAAAATTTTAGGCACAACTTTCACTTAGAGGTACAAATTTTAGTGGTTTTGGATATTCCTATGTCATTAATCCAACCTCCTCACACACTGGCCTCCACCAATTGCCATGATATATACGTGACAATGCTCATGACCCAATAATTCCTTGTATCTGCAATTCTTCACTATCTATCTAGATGACAATGAAACCCCACATCCACTAATTTATCAGATGATAATATTATAAGGCAACTCGAACGTGGGAACGAATGATTTGATTCTGTTGTTGCAGAACACAGCAGAGCTTCGATTTGATGGGATCTATATTATTACTATTAAAGGAACGGAGGTGTTGTTTGTTTGACTGTTGACCATGCATGCCACCGATGGTGGCAAGACCGCCGTTCTCTCCCAATCTCGCTCCCCACCTTGCTTACATAAATGGGGAAAAGCAGCCATTTTAATGAGAGCATGGTTTGGTTATTACTCCTCCTTTTCCAACTCTCCCACTGTAAAGTAAAAGCCACCTCTCCTCTCTTCTTACCCTCCCCCGGCTTTTAAGGCTTTAAGACTACTCTTTTCTTTCCTTACTGTATGAATAAGGCAGCACCAATAAAAGTTGAAACTTGTAACTTTCTCCATTTTTAGCATTTACCAACAGGAAAGCAATCCTATATATTATCCTCTTTCAGGTTTAGACTTGGAAGTGATTATATGATGAAATTGAAAGATTTTGTACTGAAATGAGCAAAAAAAGGTGTATTCACTGTTCCTGCCTAATTGCCTATATATCCATGTCATAACAGTGTCTTTTGAACCATCTAAATTGGTGGCCCATGCTTTAATAAACACACAGATCTAGAGATATTATTAGTTAAATTAATAACATTCTGAAAAACTCAAAGCACCCTTTTTCTTTTTTCACAATAAGGGGTCCCACTTGTAATCATTATGCTCTCTTCACACACGGCTAAATAGATATGACAAATGGGTCGGGTTGTAATTAAGGGAGGGTAGGCACTACCTTTTACCGACCTTATACTTAGGTACACGACGTCAGGCTCCTTGAATGGTATGAATTTGAAGGTTAGATGTGGGTCAGGTTACACAGCTTGGATGTGTGGGTCTATTAAGGTTTGCAAACGGGTCAGATTACCCAATGAATTTGAGATTACAAGAATCCTGTGCATTTATAATTACACACTCATCGGGTATCTATGCTTTGATGTGTTCCACTAGACAAACACACCCTATAATATGGGTCCCACATCGTCATATCAATGCCAACCAGATGGATCAATGGCATTCAAGCCTCGCATGTGTTGAACCTGCATTATCTCGAATGGCATCCGAGACTTTTATAATTACAATTAAAATAATGATTCTGCGAATAAAATTTTAATAAGCTTATCTAGGGGATATTCACGTGCATCCATCTCTCACCATAGGGGGAGGGGCACTTACATGACTTTTCCTCTTTGTATATGAACATTCTTTTTCTGCATATGATCATATATTATTTTTCTTCTTTTGCACATGAATATTTAAATTATGTAAGTGTCTCCCACCTTATGAAGAGGGATGGATGCACATTTATATTCTCTTACTTAAACATTTATTATGCCACTTGGCAGCCTGCTTATGCCAATTGTTTTTGTATTTCTTACTAAGGTACATTGCATCTATGTGAAGGGGAAGTTTTTGTCATGTGCCTCTCGGCATGTGATATATGGAAGAGATTACGTAAATAAATCAAGGAACAGCTAGTTTTGACTGCTGACCGTCCTCCAGGTGGAGTGCACCACCAATTCTATGGACAGGACCTAAAGGCTACTGAGCTAGATTTTGAATTTTGAACCGACTCCCGGTCTGCATGGAGACTTGCATGGTGCAGGTTGGTTGGAGTTTACGTATAAATGACTACAGAATCGAATTCCTTTACCCATGCATGCATAGGTCCATGTGGCTCATAAACCCTCAAAGAAGCACCACTTGAGCATATGCATTGTAGCTCTGGGCGGTTTTGTGTATTGCATACGCAAGGGCTTAATGAACAAGGAATAAGTGATGATCTTCAATTTCTTTGTTTGAGAGTTTGATCAGGGAAGTGGTTGTTACTACAAAAGTAATACTTGTTGTAGAATACATTTTACTGCTTGCAACCATAGATCAGTATCCATATGGGTATGGGACTTTATATCTGCACGCATCAGTAAATGTATAATTAATGATACCAAATTGAATCTTTGTCTTGGTTTACTAAAAAATTACCTTTAAGTTAGTACATATCATGCAGTATATGTTACGTACGTATGGATAGATTAAAAAACAAAACCTTGCAAATTATACAACATCTTAGATCAATCAGCCAGTGATCAGTTGTCTTGTTGATTTAAGCATCGAACCTCTAATTAATGGGCTTGCGAGACTAGACAATATTCGGTTTGAATGGTTTTAATCAGCTAGCTATGAGGTATATATACTTTAACAGTAAAAATCAAGGCTCGTGTATGTGGGAGAAACTTTGGCTTGATGGTGTCAGCGATCATTTTTAGGTGGATCTGTAAGTGCCTAAATTGATATGGGCTTATTTAGATGGATGTAAAATTTCTTGGGAAAGGTCAAATGCCTGGAACCTGAAAGGGAAGAGAAGAACGAAGGGAAGAGACCTTGACCGCACTCAGCCAAAGGTACTCCGATGCTAAAGTTAGTTCAGCAATTAGACAAAGAGTGAGTGGATAGAGAGAAAAGATAGGATTTGGAGTATGTGTCCGTGTATGTATGCGTTTGCGTACCTCTTCTGGACCAGTTCTTTGTATATATATAGGGCGGGAGTCCTATGACTCTTGTTCTGATTTGGAGGTAGAGTCCCATCGGACCTTACTTTGGAGGGAAAATCCCATTAGACCTTATTTTGGGAAGAATCCCATCAGACCTTACCCTGGGCATAGTCCCATTGGACCTTACCCTGATTTCTCGGACTGCGCGTCTCGTTCTATCACGGATTGTGGATGTGACTACCGGATAAGGATAACTCCTTATCTCTATCCGGTACTTATCTTTATCTCTCAGCACGTTCTGTAACGTGGCTGAGTCTTTATAGAAGTGCAGCTGTAACTGACCGAGCATCGGAATTCATCTTGGTTAGTCGGACCGAACAGAAGATGATATCGAGGTTAGGTATAACCTTAACATGGATGCATCATGGCACCATTGTCGAGCTGCATAAAACCGAGGTCAAGATATGCTGAGCTGGTACTTTTACCGAGACTAGGATAAACTCGATATTATGAAAATGTCCCACACAGGATCCATTAACAATACCAGAAGCAAGAGGCTCTAAAATCTAATCAACAGAAGAAATTAGATGCATTGAATATATGGATAGTTTATGCACGGTTCTTGGGGACTCTCTTGTGGGGCCCATTTGGGGGATCGAAAGATATAAATGAAAAACTAATGAGGGCAAAATCTCAATTATTTAAAACCCTTGATCTATGGACCTCAAGTTTAATGATTTAAAAGATAATGTTCTTTCTAGAATTTTAATGCAACGACGCATAACAGTGGATGTATATCAGATCTGAACTCGTACCAATTCATGTTGGATAAATTGGTCGCAGCAGATCTACATGCCTAAAAAAAGGGGTAATTCGCACAATGTCTCTCATGGGAGAGAGTCGCACAATAGCCTGCCTTAGACTATATATATCAATATCCAATGGATACAATGTTGCCAACTTTTTCTAATACTCTTTAGCCGTTTTTGTATGTGTTGGGCCGTTGATTGCACAAATACAGCTTGAGAGTATGGATAGAAAAATCTGACCCAACCTATTGCCAACATGTGTTGGACTCATGTAACCTAATCCACAGTGAAGATGGGTCGACATAGGTTACATAAATCTGACCTGCATTTAAGCGGGTCAGATTAAAATTCACCCACTTAATGTAAATAAATGAGCCACGTTAGTATTGACCTGCACATTTTAATACCTTAGTACTTGATAATTTATTTTATATGAAATGATATGAGCTTGTGTTGGCCTCTTTGTTTTTTAACCAAAACTCAGTTATAGCTTTATCCTTCAAAACAGATTTCACTTAGTCCAAGCATATGCAGCTTGAGTTGGATTATACAGGTTGACCTATATTAGATGTGGGTCATGTGGGTTGGGCCTGATCTGACCGAATATGAATGAGTTTAAAATATAGACCCTTGATCTGATCAACCCAACCCATTTTTTAACGGACCCAAAGGAATCCGGATCCCCTGTTTGGAGCAAACAAGGAAACTCTGCTTGGATCAATTAGGGGGTGACACATGAACTTGTTGAGTTTAAAAACCGGTGCTATCTTTAAAGGGTAAATTAGCCACAAGTCCCTAAGCACGGTCTTCTAGGGCTTCCAGTCCAACAATTTTCTTCTCTAATGTCTATAGTCCATACAATTGGAAATATTTTGGTGAGAGGTCCCTAATATGTCACATCATATATTTTCATAACGAATTTGCCCCTTTCAACAGTTTGAGCATAAAACTTTGAATTTACCCATTTCTCTCTCATTCTCTGCTGGTCCGGAAAACCCCTTCCGTCTTCTTCTCTATGAACGAGAGACTTCACCAAAGTGCTCTGCAGATCGAAGTCGGCCATATCCGACTACACCAGCCACGATGGCGACGACCAGGCGATGACAACGCGACCAGTCTGGGCTTTCTTTGGTGACGGGTTCTGCATAACACAAAAATTGTTGCTGTCTTTGCCTTTTCTTTCCCTTTTCCGTTTCATATAAATCTGTGTCAAATTTTTGTAGGGCTTTTGGAAAATAAGTAGTTTGGAAAGAGATTTTGCTGTTTCGTTTTCTGAGTTATTTTGTTCTGACCCGTTAGCAGAAGCCTAGCACATAGCAGCATGCTTCTTCTTCTGAAAAATTTATGTAAGTTTAGAAAATTTATCAGAGTTTATAAGAAACTCAAATAAATTTTCCAAGAACTTAGATAAATTTCCCAAAAACTCTGATAAACTAGATAAAAACTCAGATAAATTTGCAAAAACTCAGATAAATTTATCTAAGTTTTGAACAAGTTTTCTAAGTTTCGAAAAAATTTATCTGAGTCTGGACCATATTTATTTGAGTTTGAAATAAATTTGTCCGAATTTGGACCAAGTTTATCTGAGTTTGGAATAAATTTATCCGAGTTGGAAAAAAATAAATTTGTCCGAATTTGGACCAAGTTTATCTAAGTTTGGAACAAATTTTTCCGAGTTTGGAACAAATTTATCCGAGTTCGAAAAAAATTATCTAAGTTTCCCAGTCCCATGTACCTCTGGATGATTTCTCCTTCTCAGATAAATTTATTTGAGTTTTGCTAGGTCCCACGTGCAGATTTTTTGGATGATTTATCATTCTTTGAATCAGTTTTCCCTATTTTCTTTCTCTTATCTGTCGTAATCCTTGATTTGTACAGTCAAATAATCTTCACGAAATTGACAGATTTTCTCTTTGTTTTTTTCTTCAAATGAAATTCTTAACGAAATCAGTTTTCCTTTTTGTGTATACTATACATAGGGTATTAAGAGGGGCACTATAGACTCTTTAATTATTTAAAACTTGAAAATGGACTTTTGGCTCTACGAAAAAAACATGTGGACCGTTTGCAATCTTTAAAAGTTGAGGGACCTCCGACCAAATACCGTATCTTTAAAAGTCAGCTCTGTCTTTTAAATATAAAATAATGTGTCATCCCTTGAGCCCTGTTTGGACCAAACGGGGGATCCGGGCTCGACCCAAGGCTAGCTCCATCCCTGTTAGGTGCACATGAAGGGCAAGTGATGATAGTGATTAGTGGGTGCGGTCCACTAACATGAGGCGCACGAGGCACGCGTCTTCTCGGGTATGTCCCCACCTGCCACCCACTCCGCAACATATGCAGCCACGTGTGGACTTTTTCTCCCTATGCTGGAACGGCTGCCAAATGATAAGAGCCCGTGTGACGGGTGCACGTGCTTTCTCATCTTCCTCACTACTGAGTTCTCAGGCTCTGTCTCTCCATCTCATCTTCTGAGTTGTGTAGCGGTGAGGACAGAACTAGACCGCATCTTCAGCCCATGAGAAGACTCCACCTGCAGCCCTCCTTCCAACTCTCATTTTCATTTAACTAAAGGAGCCAACTTTATGATGCTCTTGGGCAAGGCATTTATGATGGATGGTCGCGCGGTTGTCATCATCACCTGATCAATCAATGATGTCTTGATGTCATTGATGTCCCTTGATTATCTGTATAGGCTCTTCATATGTGGGCATTTTATAGTTTTATATTAAATGGCTTGAAACAAATTAAGGATAGAGCAAGCTTTCTTTCTTTAGATAAGATGAAATCCATATCCTACTCTACCATCATAAGGTCTAAGGAATGAAGGAATCTTAATAGAATTGAAGCCCAGTTAGATCTTTATCCATCTTGTGTTACTAATAGGAAATAAGAGCCTAAGCATTTGATGAATAATCTTTTTTAAGGAGAGAACCATTTCTTTTCCTTTTTTTTTTTTCTCTCTTTTTTTACTACAATCAAAATCATCAATTATTTCGAGCTAACAATTTCTGGGATACTCTGAGAAGAAAATGGGAGAAGAAAGAGTTATTTATTATTAGAATGGAGTAACAAAGACTGTTACTCAATTTACGAAGAAGGAGGAGGAGGAGGAGGAGGAGTCGTCAAGGCCTTATCCTAATTTTATTTTGCCGACTAACATAAATTGTATTCCTCCATCTCTATATATGTTGATTTAAATGTTTATATAGATTTTTCTACTTCTGCTATCTTTATCTATGTACTCTCTTCTTTCACCTTTTTTCTTGACAGAGTATCAATTTGAGTTAACCTTTTTTCTCATTTCCGAAATTACTTCGAATATTTGAGTATGAAGTAACAGTAAAGTTGAGGAGAGACCAAAAGTATGTAATCCCAAGCAAATAGGACGTCCACCCCATTGAAGATGACTACTCAAATTATGATCTATGAGCTAGCCTTATCTGTAAAGTCTAAAAGATACAAACACGGCCGCAAAATTGTCAAGGAGCTGTCCATTATCCATTATCCATTATCAAAGATAGGCTCAGCCTAGTCATATGAATCCAAGATACAATGGTAGGCTCAGCCTAGTCATATGAATCCAAGATATGATCACCAACAGACCCACAACCCCTAATTCTCCAATCCAATCCATGAAATTGACCTCCCATCCTTGGATGAATGAATCATCTGCATCATCAGGCCAAAAAAGAAAAACCCAACACATGGTAGACCCAGATTGCAGATCAAAATCATAACGGTATCCATTTTGACTATCATTCCCACATCCCCTTGACCACTTGCGGGAGCACAATTCAACGTACCCCACCTGACCACATTCCCATATTCTTACTTATTTAAAAATTCCCTTCCTTTCCAATCCTCGTTCTTCGCGCCCTTTTCTCTCTATATCTCCCTCCCCTCTCCTCCTCCATCCCTCACATCTTTCCCTCATTCCCAAAATACCCCTACACACTCTCTCTCTCTCTCTTTCTCTCTCTCAAAACATGGACTCTTCACAGCAGAGTTGGCTCTCCTTCTCTCTGTCAAACCAACCCACCAATGATTCCTCTAATCTCTGCCTCTTTGAAGCCTTCACCTCTAATCATGGTTACTTACCACCCCCTAATCCATTATTAGCATCTAATCATAAGTATTCCTCTAATTACTATAAACAAAAAGACTACTCTGACCGTTTTGCCCTTGCATTGCTGCTTTTATTACAGGAACAGTTGAGAGGCTCGAAAGCGGGTCCGGCGGAGACGGAGGGCTCTCCATGCTCTGCATGGGGCCGAAGCTGGAGGACTTCCTTGGCGGAGGAAACGCGGCGGTGGGGCGGTTCGGAGTGGCGGCTTCGGAATCCGACGCTGGAGGGATCTATGATGACTCCGAGCTGAAGACGATTGCCGCCGGGTTCCTGCGTGGGTTGACGGCAGACGGGGCGAAGGGGGCGGTGGTGGCGGAGGCGGCGGGTGGGAAGAAGGGGGCGGATTCTTTTGGGCAGAGGACGTCCATCTACAGAGGGGTCACCAGGTCGGTAATTACCTAAACGGATCGAGGGCATAACTGGAAACCAGAAATTCTGATGGCATTTTCGTAATTTCGCAGGCATAGATGGACGGGTCGATATGAGGCGCACCTGTGGGACAACAGCTGCAGGCGAGAGGGTCAGAGCCGGAAAGGAAGACAAGGTGAGCTCATCTTAGCACGCTCGCTCCCCGGCGTACTTTAGTTCCTCCAACCGTGTTTTTGCTAACGTACGCACGTTGCGTTTATCTGACGTTGTTGTTTTTGCTCTTGTATGATTGCTGCCATGGAAATCGAAAACCCATCATCATTTCAGTGTATCTGGGTGAGTTTTCAATTCCTCTGATTGAACAATCGATTGGAGTCTCTTAAAAATCTTTTCTTTTTTTTGTTTTTCATATGTTGTTGATGTAGTGTATGGATTTGTTTTTACAAGGTGGGTATGATAAGGAAGAGAAAGCAGCAAGAGCTTATGATCTTGCAGCTTTGAAGTATTGGGGTCCAACCACCACCACCAACTTCCCGGTAAGTGGGTCAGATTCCATCATCTTCTTCACCAAACAAAAGAGATCTTATATATTGAAAGAGTGGTGTAACCGCATTTCTTTTCTCTTTATAGATCTCAAACTATGAGAAAGAGTTGGAGGAGATGAAGGACATGACCAGGCAAGAGTTTGTGGCATCTCTCAGAAGGTAAATGAAGTGCTCTCTTTCTTTGAATGCATTACATAGGAGCTGACTTGAAACGAAATGGGTTATTCTTACGTTTAATGGATTTTGATTCACAGGAAGAGTAGCGGGTTTTCCAGAGGTGCCTCAATTTATAGAGGAGTTACAAGGTATGAATGATGCACAAACAGTTAGGTTGATAGTGTTGTCAATGTTAGAAAATGTAGCTGTGAAATGGGATTTTTTGTTTCTAATTTGAAGTGTGTTCGCAGGCACCATCAACATGGGCGATGGCAGGCGAGGATAGGAAGAGTAGCAGGCAACAAGGATCTCTACTTGGGAACCTTCAGTAAGTCTAAAATCTCCTGTTTATTTGGATAATAATCATAGTTGTGCTAAACCAACCATCATCATTTGCTGCATGATAGACTATCAATGCATGGTGTGTGGTCGATTTTGTACCGTCCGTTTGATAATCATCACATGATAATCCTCCGTACATTGCGTATATAGAGTTGACAGGTGTGCTGCATATTTTGTTGTGGTGGTTCATGTGTGGGGCCATGTCCATAAGAATGATGATAGATTGGATAATGCTCAGATGATAAACCTTCAAGTTATAAATTGTTGTGATAGTGTATTTAATTTATTTAAGTCATAGGTCTGGGAGCAAGGCCAAGGGCATTTTTTTTTTAACTTGTATCAAATGTAAATATTATCTTGGAGGTGGTTTAGGTCTAAAAATGTACCTTTATAAATTTTTGTTTATAATTTTAACTCTTTGTTTTTAGGAATATTAAAATTTTTCATTTTTTTAAAATGATATAAGCACATTGCAGAATCACGTAAATTTTAACTAAATCTAAATTATGCTTATATTTATATGTTCTTTTACCTTTGAGTGATGGTTTATGTGAAGGCACTCAAGAGGAAGCCGCAGAGGCATACGACATCGCAGCCATTAAATTCAGGGGGTTAAATGCAGTGACCAACTTCGACATGAGCCGTTATGATGTCAAGAGTATTGCCAATAGCAATCTTCCCATCGGCGGCATATCGGGCAAATCCAGACCGTCCGATTCATCCTCTTCGGACAATAAGAGCTCTGAGTCAAAGCAAACTGACCTATCCATGGCATCTCAACCGTCCACTCTCACCTTTTCTCAGCCCATCAAACCAGACCCTCAAGACTACTGGTCGCTTCTAGCATTGCAAAGCCCGTCTCAGTCACATGCCAAGAACAAACCCACATCGATCCAATCCTCCCCAAACAGTTCCAATCTTCACTGCCTCTCCAACTACAACAATAACATAGATTTCTCAACGTGTCCCACCATCAATCAAGGCAATGGGTCATTTTTGAATGGTGGGATCTTTCAACAGCAGAACCCATGTGTTACAGTTGCTGCTCCTGGTGCTGCTACTACTGTGGCAGAGAGTGGTTACGATACTTCTAGTTATGGGAGCTGGGCCACAACATCTATTCATTCATTCCAACCTGCTAAGCCTAGTCTAACAGTTCTCCAGACACCCATCTTTGGCATGGAGTGACAACTACAAGAGGAGAGATTGAGGAGAACGAGAATGATGAGGTTGAAGGGTGGAGCACAGGTTAGTTTACATGTGCACATTTTGTCAAGTTGCATGAAGAGATAATAGATGGTGTGGAACTGACTTTCCACAGGAGCTGGGCTGAGTCTGAGTACTGACTGAGAAGAAGGTAAAAATAAAAGGGCAAAAAACCAAGTGAGGGTCATGTTCTTTCACTCTTCACTGACAAGATTAATGTATCCGGACAATGAGACAAGAATCCTTTTCTATTTGTATTTGTATTTAAATCCGTAGCTTATGTGTAATCAAAATGAAGAGCGAGTCCCTGTGTAGGAGATTCCTTGCATGTCCCTCTGTATTAGACACTGTGGGCATGTGTCTTTCAACTTCTTTTGTTCAGTCATGTTACAGGAAATGGTAGCAAACGAGGTTGTACATGCTCTTAATTGTATGGATCCCAATGCACAGGAGGGCCCATGTGATAAACGTCCAATCCAAACAGCTAGAATCACATATATTGTTCTTGGGGAATTATCATCTATTCAAATGTTAAGATATTTCCAAGATTTTTTTCACAAAATAATAAGTTTTAGATAATAAAAAATAAAGTTAATCACCATAGAGAATGAGTTTTTAAATATGTATTACAAGATTTTTATGGTGTATACCATTGATATTTTAGTTTCCTCTTTTTTTTTTTCCTTTCCTAACTTAGCCAATTTTAAAAAATTATGTTTATTTTTTAAAATGAACTTTTGTTTTACCGTATCTCAATATTTTTAGAAAATCATCTATATATTTGAAATATTTCGAACAACCATATGACAATCGATCTGGTGAATTTTCATCTTATGAATATATGGTGGCATTTGATTCCGAAGGTATCCTGCCTGTGACCTATACATGCGTTGATGGGATCTTCATGGCTGCATGATAGGTGCTAGAGGCTGTCAATGAGATGTTGTTGGATCTTATCATTAAATGTGAAATCACCTTAGCTTGTGGGTTTTAATATAAAGAAAAAACTTGTTCAAATATATATATATATATATATATATATAAAGAAAAAACTGCCTTTTATTTTGTTTTACCCCATACAGGACGTTGGGACCTATAATCACCCGGAGAGATCACATGCACACATGGAAAGATAGAGTTCGACATATATATATATATATATATATATATAGCAAGGCTCTCTTAAGCTGCAGCTTAGCTTATCCTAAGCTGGAATAGTGCTGGTCCCACAAATCAAATTTGATTATATCTGTTTTTTGCATAATGAAACTGAAAAATCCAGTTCTGATTGGATTTATCTTGATTTTGTCGACGATCATCATCCAAAAAACAGTATAATCGATTTTGATTTTGTGGGACCAGCCATGTTTTAGCTTAGGATAAGTTAAGTTGCAGCTTAAGAGAGCTGACCCATATATATGGAGATGTTTTAATGAGAGTATCTCTCACCTTATAATTAGAGGTAAGGTGGGGTCTTCACATCCATATTCAATGCTAACAACTTAAATGTGAATGCCCCCATTCTTATCTTTCATATAAGGTGAGAGATATCTCTCAGAGTATCTCCTATATATATATATATATAGGGTAATATTCAGGTGGGAACTGTTCTCACATATTACGTGAGAACTTTTTTGTGGGGCTCAATTGTGGGCCCCATTTGAGGATGAGATCAAGGGGGATGGAAAGATCTATGTGAAACCATCCAAAGTATTTAGTTTGACCCCAAACCCATGCTCCTAAACCCTTCATCCGTTGCCCACAAGTTTAATGGCTTCATATTTAAAAAAATATTCAACCCTCAATCCAACGGTTCAGTCCAGTCGGATGTGTGCCAATCCTTGGGATTAGTGACTATCAAGGGGTTTCCTATTGATTGCTAGGTTTGGATGGGTTGCTGGTTGGGCCTAGCAAAAAAATTCTCATATAATAAGTGAGAACTGGTTCTCACTTGAATATTTCCCATATATATATATAAATATATAGAGCATGGCTCTCCTAAGTTGCAGTTTAACTTATCCTAAGTTGGAATAGTGCTGGTTCCACAAATTAAAGTTGATTATATCTATTTTTTGCATAATAGAAATGAAAAATCCAGTTTTGATTGTATTTATCTTGATTTTAGACATGCTCATCATGCAAAAAACAACATAATCGACTTTGATTTGTGGAACCGGCCCTATTTTAGCTTAAGAGAGCTACCATATATATATATATGTATATATGGATAAGGTAAGCGCAAGGGTGTGGTGACTGGTGGGGCCCATTTGGGGACCCTTATGAGGATGGGGATGGGGAGAATTTTAAGGATTCTCTGGAATCATCCTCTCTGCAAAAAAAAAAAAAAAAAAAATGCCATAACCGTAATTTCTATCATCTCCATATGGGCCCAAAGGTTTAATGATCAATAGTCCATTTAGATCTATACATAGTCAATCCAACGGTCTAATAAACTCAGAACTGACCGAAAATTGGTGGATATGTGCAATTTAGGGGGCATCATGTGTTTGGTCCATCTGGTGAGCCCTACAAGCATGAGCTTACGAAATTTTATCTTGAGTTTAGAGCTTAGGAGAGCCTTGCTCTCTCTCTCTCTCTCTCTATATATATATATAAAATCTTTCATCGAGAATGATTAATACAAGTATTTAAATATAGAAAACAAAAAAAATTGAATTTCATCATAAATCTAATGAATTCAATCCAATTCATACAAATATACAATATTTGAGCAAGAATCCAAGGTCTTACCCAAAATTTGAGTAATGTTTAATGATCAATAGTCCATTCAGATCGATACATAGTCAATCCAACGGTCTAATAAACTCAGAACTGACCGAAAATTGGTGAATATGTGCAATTTAGGGGGCATCATGTGTTTGGTCCATTTGGTGAGCCCTACAAGCATGAGCTTACGAAATTTTATCCTAAGTTTAGAACCTAGGAGAGCCTTGCTCTCTCTCTCTCTATATATATATATATATATATAAAATCTTTCATCGAGAATGATTAATACAAGTATTTAAATATAAAAAACAAAAAGTCAGAAATCTAATGAATTCAATCCAATTTATACAAATATACAAAATTTGAGCAAGATTTCAAGGTCTTATACAGCTCACTGCTAAACTAACATCAACTTTTACCTTTAATAAAAATTAGGACGAGAGAATTTTGAAAACAGGCCACGAAAAAACACCATGTACACAAGAAGTTGTGAACTGGGTGATATTCCTGGAATTTGTATAAGGTACTAAATATATGGTTCCAAATTTGGGAATCAAATTTTTTGGCGCCTGGGGTAACGTGGATCTGTCCATTCTATTCACCCTTTTTGTCAGCCTTTCTTTTGGTTTGATGGCATCAACAGATGTTTTTACACATTAACACAAGATAAAAAATTAAAACCATAGCTTACAATGGTGAATAAAAACAAAATCCCCTGTCAAGTGGAGTGTTTTTACTGTCATGCATTGCACAGAGACATATAAGAAAGAGATTTTCTGAAGCTGGAGTGTGTCCGTCTCTCTGAGATTCAAGTCAAATCTAGTCATTTCATGTCCCAACTCTCTAACCCCATTGGGCTTTCAATGATGGTTGTCATGTGACTTTCGGCTCTTTTTGAGGGCCCCACTGATCTCCCAACTTTGACCAAGATTTGACTGGAATTAAGATAATATCATCTGTCACCATCTCTCCCCTTACCAGCTTAAAAGCTTCTTTTGACATACCCATTTCTGAAATGATTCAAATCATAAGCTCCTCCAGTCAGTTGCCACTTCGTGCATGAAAAGGCAGTGGTGTTAGTGAGGGTATGAGATGTTGGTCAAACAGTTGATGGTTGAAGCCCCTCCCTTTTTTGTGGAAACATAATGCCCCTCAGCCTTATCAAATGTAAAGTTTGATAAGGCCAACCAAGAAGTCTGACCATTGATCAAAAGAGCCAATGTTTTTAAATATGGGCACGTACTCCTTGAACATAATCATTGGATATGTTTCAATACGAATTGGTTTTTAGCAATCTCAATCCTTGGCATTGGCATTTGGCATGTGGCATGATGCTCTCTGTTCACACTTCTATCATGCAGATGAAAATGACCAAATAGACAACGTCCAACGTTTTAACTACATAGATCATTCTTATCATAAATTTGCGATGTTGATGTTTTTTAACCATGATGTGATTTCCCATTTTATGATATTTGCAAAATCAATATTTCTTCACAAACATATTACGTTTTAACTACATAGATCATTCTTATCATAAATTTGCGATGTTGATGTTTTTTAACCATGATGTGATTTCTCATTTTATGACATTTGTAAAATCAATGTTTCTTCACAAACATATTAAAATTCCAGCTATCTAAAAAATATCAAACCCTTTCGCGCTAAGGTGGAAATTTTGGATGTTTAAATATAAATGAATATTCAGAAATTCCACTAGAACTTCAAGTTTCTCCAAACAGAAGTTCCATAAATGTCAGAAAAGAAACAGCCCAAGGATCTAAAAGGTCCAGAATCAGTCAAAACTATGACCAACCCAACTATCCCAGCATCCAACACATTCCTTATATGACCCCAATTTAGTCAAAGACAAGCCTATGGGGCCGTGCCAATCGTAGCCCACTTTAAAGGGTATGTCCAAAGCTATGAAAAGGGAGCTCACATCCTTGTTCTATATTTGTGTTGGTGGAAAGGAAGTAATCTGTGGCTGAGATTTGAAAGTTCTAAAGCAACTTTTAGTTGGAACGATATAATCACCATTGACAACATAAGGAGGATTTTGTTTCAGATTAAACTAAGCATAGAAGGTGTTTTTTTTTTTTTTTTTTTTTGAAGGTTGTACACCCAATTTGAAATAAGTTGAATCTGCATCAACAAGGGCCAATGCAAGTGGAAACATTTCAATAAATGTAGGCTATGATTCTACTTTTTTAGGTGAAAAATAAAATGACTCCAACATAGCCGATACACTGATACATGTTGACTATATCATAAATACATATTGATTTTGGGTCTCATCATGACGCCCATTAAGGCTAACCGTCCATTTGTGGGCAACTGATTGTTAATTCTGATATTCCATCTGGGTTCTTTCCATATCATGCTATCCGCAGTGGGGCCTACCAGATTGATGTTTCTGATCATCAAGTGAAGGCCCCCAGCAGGTATATATTTGATGCCTCAGGAGACTCTAAGCTCGCTCAGGCTCTAGATTTTGGAATTCCTAAGTCATTGTTCTTCCCTTCATCATTTCTTAACTTGGGGTGGGGCTCCGTGGATGTTTGGCCTTTTTGTTTTGCCGGTACAAGATGTGTCGGCCACACAGCATGTCTTCCACTACGTAAAATCAATCCATCTTTAGCTTGATATATTGATCATTGCAATTGACCAAGTTAGTCATCTTCAAACAATAATTTGATATAATATGTGAGTATTTGAAAGACAGACAAGTTGTTTACTTGTGACAAAATCATTGAGAATTACTGCATGAAATCTTTCAAACAGTATGGTAAATTTTGCTATAAGAATAATATGGGCAGGCAATATATTAATATCTCGCATTATATTAGCTTTAGGCCAAAGTTCATTCCAGCTAAAGTTATTCTCACACTGATAATATGGGCAGCCCATATAGAAGATCGAATTCATTCAAGGACTGAGTACATAGTGTTGAGAGGGGTCAATTGTCTCCTCTCAACTTGTTCCTTTCCTTTAAATAAGAAAAAAGATATGGATAGATATATTTTGATCCTATCCTTTTGCCCATCTTCAATTTTTCTTTTTGTCATTTTGCCCATCAACAATCTTTTTTCCCTATTGATAAAGAATGGAGCTTTTACAACATAAAAGGGGATTTTGGTATTGTAATAATAAAAAAAGGATAACTCATCAAATCACCAATAAGATATGCATTATGCTAGTTCTTCCCACTTTATTCCTACTTTTTCTTACCGATTATTGAGCCTAGAATCCTAATCCCTTTGCCCATCCTCAAAATTTTCTTTTTGTCATGTTGCCCATCAACAATCTTTTTTCCCTCTAAATAAAGAATGGAGCTTTTTAAACATAAAAGGGGATTTTGGTATTGTACTAATAAAAAAGATAACTCATCAAATCACCAATAAGATATGCATTATGCTATGGTTCTTCCCCCTTTATTCTTACTTTTTCTTACCGATTATTGAGCCTAGAATCCTAATCCTCTCAAAGTTTGAAATTCATAATCACCACAACAGGTTTAATTTATTATCACATTTTGAGTTTTTAACAATTTACTTCAAAACATGGATTACATTAAATCTAATTTAATCCCTACATAAAATATTTCAAGTTACTATGAATAGAGGTGCTCTAAAAAATCTTATATACTAAATAGATGTCAAAGGTTTCACCAAGATTAGTGGTTTTATTAAAAAAATTAAAGAATTTGGGCTCTAAATAATGGGCCAAAGATCAAGAATTTCTTATCAACGTCAACCCCATATTATGATGTAGACAATTATTTAATTTAATGTCTAATACATATGACTAAAATAGATCAATAACGAGTTGTTAAGTATCACTTGTAAACCATTAGCCCAATCTAGAGAAAAAAGAAAAATAATAATATTAGGTTAGACCGCGAGCTTTCACATGATGAAGGAGGATATGAGCACAACAATAATTAGAGTCAATTTGGACTTTTTTTTTTTTTTTTGGGTACTCTAGCCAAGGGGATGGGACCCAAGAGAGAGGCTCGATACACACGGAAAGGCAGCCCATTTAAGTGGGAAAGATGCCCGTACAAGTGAGAAGAAGGCCCACCACAAGTGGAAAAGAAGCCAGCACAAATGAAAAACGTTGACATATCAGGATTTGAACCCATGACATTCAGCTAAGAACTAACGCTCCTCACCACTCGGATAAAAAACCATTATTAAAGTGAATTCTGACATATCCTTGCACAATTGTAACTATTGTTGGATATATAGCAGTATGCTAAAAGGATGAAGGCGTTTGGATTTTTGTTACACAACTTTCGAGTGATAAAGAGATGATATGTAACACTTTCTTGACTAGCTTTCTTGGGATGACATGTTTTTTTCTCCTTTCTTACTTGCATAATCATGTAATGTGGAATGTTACATAATCATATAAATAATCAAGTTTCACGTGTGCGCTTATGTTTTCACCATTTCTAGGGGTCAGGGGTGGTGATGGGTCAGGTGAAGTCGGGTTTTGGCTTGGGTTGATCTCCATTGTAACAAATCCAGCCCAAACCCAATCCGTTTATGAATAATAAACCTGAATTCCAGTCAATTTAGCATGTTGATGTACAAAAGGCAAGTCCTGTCAGATTTGGGTATATCTTTCAGGTTGAGGAGGATTATGGATCCAAACTGAGCTGACCCATTTTATTTATCTACTTGGAAATGGCAGCCCACACTAGAACTTTTGGGACAGGTTTGAATCCAGTGACGTTTTCAATAGTAACCATGACACTTGCATTATAGTAGGGTTGTTCGGGTAATTTACTTATATAGTGTTATAAAGTTAATGATCAATTCAATAGAGAAAAAAGAAGATGAAAATAAAATGGTGTTAAATGACAAAAATTAAAGATAATGTTATGATTTTTTATGATTTAGTGGCATGAGAGAATAGGCTTTTGACTTCTTTTGTAAAAAAGAAGTGGGCTCTTTGAGATTTAGTACTTCTTTATTTGACCCCCTTTTCGTTTCTTGTATATTGAACTGATGCTTTACTTCACTTCACTAATTAAGAAATTTTACCAAATACGAAAAAACGAACACTTTGTTTGCACACATTAAGGTTGTAAATGGACCAGGTTAGCCATGGTTTGGCCTGCATTCAGGGAATGAATTTTATTTGTGTACAGGTCCGAGCTTATTTCGTCGACCGACCCAATCCAATTATTAATGCGAGTGTTGTATGGCCCAAGCCAGCTGTAATCCAAACCCAAATAGGCTAACCCTAACATAAATGCCTATTTTGCGAGTTGTGTTTCTCCACATGTGGATTTCCTATGTGGAGTGGAGTCTGAATCCTCTGCCGCTGCTATTACACGAAACTGTGTAATAAATTCCTGATTTCCAATGTGGCACCCACACAAAGATAATCCAAACTTCTCAAGGTAATCATATCTCCTCTATATCTAGATTCTGAAGTTTCGATTCAAAAGGAGTGGGTCCTACCGCCCAATTCATCACATGACCGAAACGTGACTAGACACCAACCTGACACACTGTTGATATGGAGTTAATCACAGTTTCCGTCATATCATCAATCATATGTGCGACCCTTTCCTTTTGAATTGAAACATGGCGATCTAGATATAAGGGGGATATGATTCATCTTGAACGGCTCAGATTATCTCAGTGTCAGCACCATAATGAATTATCGGCTTGCAGTGGGGTCTAGTACTCCTTCAATCTAACTATCGGTAGTGTTGCTGAATGGGGGGTCTACGTGCATGGATGGAGATCACCCAATTCATCCCTCTCAAAAATCCCCATTTGCAAGCTTGGGTACTGGTGACTATTTGGTGTTTAAAGGGAGATCAAGAAACAACTTTTTGTTTAAAGGGAAAATTTATAATCCCAAAGTGTTATCCTTCTTGTTAAACGTATGATGGCCTCTTTGGCCCCCCCCAATAAAAGTTATGATGGCCTCCCCTAGAAATTTTCTCTGTTCCACCTAGGCTTGGGAACAGGATTGGAGAGGAGATAGCCTTTGTTTTCTCCAATAGTAATGTCTCTGCCTTTGGTTTTGCCTTTGTCTTTAGAGGGGTTATTGTTGGTGCATGGGCAATCAAGGGCTAAGAGTTTTTTTGGCCAAAAAACTGAAGCGAGGGCTAACCAAAAGTCAAGATCCACTAAAGTCTTAATCTCCTACATTGCTCTTTTTTTTTTTTATTATTATTAAACCCTGAATGGTTTAAATGAATGCGTTGTTGAGACTATTACTTTGGATATGCTGGCTGGAATATTTGGAGAATTCGATCCAAATCACGTCCCCCAAGATGTGGAATTCCAAAATGCTAATGACAAATGAGAATTTTGAGTTATAGAATTCAGAGAATTTAGAAGGCTAAAGTAACTTTTCACCCAACCAACTCATCAAATTCTGGCCGAAAAAACCTAGTCAAACAGAGAATATTGAACTCCCAAGGATTACCTCTGCAATTTTGTCAAGAATTCTCAACGAGAGGAACTCCTGTTATAAATGCTCTCAAACAAACAAGCCCTAGGGCTTAAAATGTTGCTCACAACCTTGGCAAAATTGGGGGTTTTTTGTATTGTAGTGTGTCTTTTTCTTCTTTTTTATAGCAATGAATTCTCTTTAAAAACAAGGAAAAAGAATTTATACTCTATCCATTCCAGACTATTGGATTTTACGGGCATGACTCATTTGACATGCCCATGTGTACCATCCGAAAAATTGGAAAAAAGAGCTCTAAAATATATGGTATTTTTTTTTCCAAAGATAATTGTGGCTATTGAATGATATATGATTAAAGCTTGTTGAACTCTTAAATATGAATATAACTCAAACTATATATGTAGGCCATTAACACTTTCATGTATTTTATAATACATGAATGTAATTCTCCTAGATCAAGATCCTTGGATAGAAATATAATGGGATCGAGTTTCTCCTAGATACAAAAATGGGTTCCATACCAGCTTTATTCCAAATCTAAGACTTCATATATATAGTCATATAATCTTAGATACTCATTTGCTACTAAGTATGGGCCTATCTACTATCATGAATTAAAACCTAACTCACACCTTGAAAAAATCACGGGAAAAGAAATCATTCATTCTACTTGGGGCCTAAGAATCAAGGATTAGTATGATGTTGCCATAATGAAATTCGGCCACCCCTAATCCGCATTATAGATTCAAGTAAACCCCACAAAAATTGGGCCCTAATCATGCCAAAATCATATATGCATGCCTCAAATCATGTATTTATTGAATATAGAAACTATCCATGCACTTCAAAAAGAAGTGAAATTGTGCAAAGTCTAACAGATATCAAAAGGTCCCACAATAGCCTTAAAAAAACACCATCACCACCAACTTATTACAGGTTTCCAACCCTCATTCATTCCAGGAAAGAAAAGTTCAATTGAGAGTTGAATTATTTGTTACTGTTGGGGTTTTTGAATGATGAAGGACATGCACTGGCCCTGATGGATGTTGTCAAAGGCCAAACAGCGAATGTAGGCATTTGGGTAAGTCTTCTTGCACTCATTGATCTCACTCAGGACCCGGGATGGATCCGAGCATCCAAACATTGGCAGCTTCCACAGTGTCCAATATCGACCGTCGTAATAACCAGGCATCTGGTTGTTGGTACGATGAACATGGCCCACCTTCAACACAAATTAAACACCATATTTTTAAATCTTAAACAAACATGTATGAGATATGAACAATTCATCAATGATCATCAACTTTTTGTTCATGGTTTAAAAAATAGAACATATTTAGAAAACTCACCAAGTTGACTCGTGACTGGTATTGAGTTGCCTCAATTGGGACAAAGACGGTCAAATTAGGGGAGTATGAAAAAAAAAATGTTGTAACCATACTTGTTTATTTTTTCTTTCGTCCTTTCTCTTGTTACCTTCCTATTTTCATATTTTTTTAATATGTAAATTTATTAATCTAGAGTTATATATTATCATGAATACCGGTGAATAAATATCTATTTATGATTTTGTAAAAATAACGAGGGAACGGTCTTGGCTATAGCAAAGATGGTGAGGGACTTAGGTGACTAAGTGTGGGTTTGTGAGTATTTATGAAAGGAAAAGGAAATTTAAGTCAAATTTATTTGAGTAGGACGAGTCACGTCTGAGTCACTAGTTTTCTATTATCGGTTTAAAAAGGGCTGGAGGCTGACCGGTGATGGGTCCCTCTGAGCTGAATTGATCGTGGGTTCAAGCATGCCATAGGTACAAGAAAAAGAATGTTAACAAAGAAAAAAGACTGATCTACTTGATCTGATGCTGGTGCGGATCAGTTTCTGTGGGTTTGATCACTTGGGCGCGTTGGATCACAGGTACAAGCCCAAGTTATGGGCCCACGATTTTTTAACCTAATGAGTAGAGCTGTCAAAGGGCCATGCCCAAACAGGTCTGCCCTCATCCTATCATGCTATATGTAGGGCAGGCTTACACTAGCTAGGCCCTTACCTTAAACTCAAGGGCGATCGGCTTTGTGTTGAAAGAAAATAAAATTACTTTTCACTTTTTATCTCTGCATTCAAATGAGCATTATCTAAGGGGCCCATTGTCTTCCATGGAATTGGAGCTTATGTATTTAAATGTGTCTCTTTGTTCACATGGAACTGGATGCATGAGAATCTAATATCATCAATGGGCTTGTTTGTTTGCATAGAACTGAAATACATAGGAATTTACTGACACCTGTGCATGTTTGTTTGTAGTAAGATTATGGGCCTGTCTGTTCTGAAAGGAATCGATTCATAGGAATCCACTGATGGATCAGCCTGTGTGTTCGCATGGAATTGGAGTGTATATAGATGGAGTAATTGAGTCAAATTGGCTTATTTGTTTACATATAATTGATATATATATATATATATATAAGCTCTAATTGATTCAAATTGGCTTATTTGTTTGCATATAATTGAAATATATAAAAATTCTTTGTCAGATAGGCATGTTGCTTGCATGGAATTGAAATAGATAGAAATTCATCGAAGGAGTAGATCCAACTTGTTTACATGGGATTGGAGTACATAGGAAGTAATTGACTCAAATGGATATATTTGTAGGCGTGGAGTTGAATACATAAAAAGTAATTGATTCAAAGGGCATGCTGGTTTGCATGGAACTGGAAAATATGAAGTGATTGATTCAAATGGGTTTGTTTGTGTGCATGTAATTAAAATGTATAGGAATTCATTGTCAAATGGTCCTTAAAACTCATTAGATATGTAAATTAAAATATACATATCTATTTAATTTTGTAATCAAAATTAACTTCATACATTTACACACACGGATATCATATATACATGATGGACAAAGGGCATTCATACACAAATACATATGTTATAAATATAGGTATGTATATCAATGGCTGACTCAAGATTTTCATCCGAGGGAGGGCAGATCCAAACAAGTAGTTGGATTTTCTAGGCAAACGAAAGATTTCCATGTGGGTTTTGGGTGGACCCAGAATTTTCATATAGGTCTTTTAGGTGGACCCAGAATTTTCATGCAAGTTTTTTAGACGGACCAATGGGACAACTCCTCCGTAAGGACACATGTGGGTACGCCTCTATATTACATATATATTAATGGGCAAAGGGCCGGCCCGGCGCAAGGACTTTCATTGTCCAGCTCTCAAGCCAGCGGGCTTCTAGAAAAGAAAAGAAGAAGCCCCTATTTTATTTTGCAGGCTTTCACAGGCCATGCTAAGCCTCCTCATTAGAGATCCAAATTGACAAGCCTACTTAATGAGACTACCAAACTCAAGTAGCTAAGTAGCCAAAAAAACAATGAAATTCAGTGGGTTGATCAAGCGAATCAGATATATTTTTTTTTATTGCAAATATGGAAATCATTTGTTAAAAAAAAAAAAGATTAAAATCTAGACTCTCAATATATTTTAGAAATCTAAATGAATTTCATATGAACTATGATAGGGATTTTTTATATTGTTTAAGCATACTTTTACTTTTACCATTCCACTTAATATGTGTGTTTTTAGTTTTCTTCTTTTAAATGTTTTGATGATATTGCCCTTGAATCGATCGAACCAACAAGCCAAATGAGAACGGGCTGAGTTATGTAGTCATGACTCCTTAGTCAACTAATTGTGTCATATAACACTCTAACCCAAAGTGAGTCTAACCTGGCCCAATCATCCAGAAAGTTTATCCACCTGCTTGCCTTTCAAAAGACCAGGAAGAGTCCTACTCCACTATGAACATGCAAGGCAATGACCAAAGAACCAGGCTGGTCCACTCATCGTATGGGACACATGCGTGTGGCCCACCTGATGAATGGACTCATATGGCTATTGTGCTGAGTCCCTAGTACAACCCTCGTGAATCCAAGTTGGGGCGAAGACCGGTACTACTCCAATGCCTTCCTAACACAATAAAAAAGACCATAAAACCATCGATTCTACCCTTCTTATCACCTTTTAAAATTTTGGGATAAGTGGTAGTTCAGTGAGGTCTGAGATCCTACAAATCGGGTTTGGGATAAGTGGTAGTTCAGTGGGGTCTGAGATCCTAAAAGTCAGGTGTGTAACCAGTGAGGGGTGGGATTTATTAGGTCACTAGTACAACCCTTGTGGGCCCATGTTGGGGCAAAGTTTGTACAACTCCAATGCGAATGCCTTCCTAACACAACAAAAAATTCGTAAAACAATTGATTCAAAGGTTTTAGAATAAGTGGTAGCTCAGTGGGGTAGTGGGTTCTGATATCCTACGTATTGTGTAAATGCTAACATCATCAGAATCATGATATTGAACTTGGAGGAGGATAAAATATAAATATGTATGTATATATACCTCATCAAATTCCAAGCAAGGGATCCATCCCTTGGAGATCATGTAATCAATCTCTTTGGCAATGGAATCGTCTGAAAGAGGAGGCAAATAAGACAGCGTCTCGTACTTCTTGTTGTTGATAGGATTCCAAGTCTATAAAAATCAACAAACATACATGAAAGATGATAAAAACAAATTGTATAAAGAGATAACACTGGTTGCTATGCTACCGCTCCTCTAAGATTGGTTCGCATGAATAGTTACCTTCATGCAGTGCGTCTTGGACCCATTAGATACAGTTTTCTTAGCCCACCCAATAGAATCCCTGGTTGGAAAAACCTTTTGGGAGTTGGGTCTCAGCCCTTGATGCCCAGATCCTGCAAGGCCAGTCGCAAGGACCCTTGCAGACATGTTTTCTCAACTGGGTTTTCTTTTGTGGGTGTGGGTGTGGGTGTGGGTGTGTGTGAGAGAGAAAGAGAGAGAGATGCATTGATATTTGAAAGAAGGGGAAGGAGGAGGAAAGGCTTGGAGAAGAGGACAGAAGATGACAGCACAAGTGATGCTGGATGGTTGATCTTGAGGGGAGTAACGGTGGGCATCGAGAGAGATAGAGTCGGTGTTTACGAGGTGGAAGTTTTGGCTTTTTCCACTCACCCAACACATGGGATCTACAGTACAGATGAATGACATGGAACGTTTCACAAGTGTTTGGTTTATTGCATTTTCAGGTAATAGCGAATATTCGAGTGTAATAGGATGAGGTTGAGTTCATGTTAAAATAGAATTGAGTCTAGATCTCCAGCTTATAAGAAAATGGATTGAGTTTTTCATTCCGCAACATTAACTGACATAAAATTCTACACAATTGGCGAATGTGGATTTGGATGAAACAGTATCTCTCTATTTCGGACAAATAAGATAACACACTCGAATTGAATTATACTTAGATTTTGGAATATTGGTTCTATTTATAGGTATGATTAGATTTCTAGTTTGAATCAATACTTTTACCTGCAAGACGGATGTGATGTAGTCTCAAAATTTATCATAATATTAGATCATGCTCAGCAGGTTGCAGTGATCAAGATGGATATGATCCTGCGTTTTTCCACTTCCCCATGTTCTTTTATCTTCTCCATTGCCTACCCAGGGGCCTGTGGGGCAATCCATATGATCTTTTCAAGCAATTCTTCTCGGGCCTCACAAATCAATGCTGTTGGCCTTAAGCCAAAGGTCTCTTGCCAACTATTTTTTTTGTCCTAAAAGATTTTACAGCTGCTTTTAGACCTAGCATTTGTCTTTAAACAATTGAAATTTAAGTATTTCTCACGTAAGTGCTTTTGCAGTTAAGGTGTATTTTGTTATCTAATGAATGTAGGACATCACATAGTGTGATATATATGATGGCGCATGGCCTTAGGATATCACAAAGCTTAGGACATGGCATGGGGAGTTTGTTAAACTTTAACATTAAAAAGGCAAATGTCAGGTCTAAGGGTAGTTGTATGGGCAAAATCTCTTTTTTCTAATAAGGTCCTAGGGTTTATACAACTCTGTATTGTGTATAAGCCCAAACACATATGAAAGAACACTCTATGCAATGAAAACTAGGGGTGCTCAAGGGCTGGGCCACCTCAGGCCCAACCTTGCTTGGACCGGGTTCTTGCATGGTGTTTAAGTACTCGTGCCTGGCCTTCATCAAAGTTTTCGACCTATTCAATAATGGGCAAGGCTGGGATAAGTGATAGAAAGCTAGACGCCAAGCCCTAGTTCAGTTACTTTTTAACCCAAATGAGAGACTAAAAAGCCCAATGGGAAGCCTGGCCCGGCCCGATGTGATCGACTAAATGGGCAGCCTTGTGTTGGGCTTAGGCCTGCGTTTCAAAAGTTGGTCGGCCAAGTAATGCCTCAGCCCAACCCGGCCCATGAGAACCACTCCATGTTCTGTACTTTTTCAGCAGTAGCACTTGAGGCAAGAATGTGGATGCACATTAACCAATCCAACTCATATGGACTTCAATGTTCGATCTGTTCAGTTTGCCCCTCGTGAAAATGACATCTACATATGGGACAGTCAAAGGTAATCCAATGGTTCAAAAAGGATCTCTATAATCCCATATATTCATCTAAGGTCGCACTATATAATGGAAAGATTGCATTCAAGTCTTATGGTCTTGCCATTTCTTATCAAGCCAAAATAATCCATAGTTTCTTGGAGAAATCATAACAGATGTGGTCTTGCCATTTCTTATCAAGCCAAATCATTCTTAGTTTCTTGGAGAAATCACAACAGATGTGATCTAATGGGCAGCTTCAACATACTAAAAAATAGTGGGATGCAAGCAACAGTAATAATACGACACAATGGACTCAATGAGACGGTGTTCTCATGATGGACATTTTGTCAAAACATCAATCAAGATTAAAAAGGGTTTATTTATTGTAATCAATCACATGATCTTTTCTTGAAAGGACCATTCAATTTGAAGGAGTAAAAGAGAATTTTCTAAAGAATATTGGATATGTTATAATGAGGATGAGTTCATCTTAGATTAGATTTGGATTACATTAGGTTAATGTTATGATGTGATTTGGTTTCCTATTATGAGTGTGATTAGGTTTTCTAGTTTGAATCAATATCATTGATTGTACTCTCATAAATTTCCATTGGCAATTCTCAATAAAATCACTGCAGACAATATAGTCCTGAGATTTTATGATCATGCTCTTGATATGGATGACAGGTCTGAAATATAGATGACATTGGCACTTCAATACAATGGTGCAACTCAATTATTTGATACATGTAGATAATACGGGAAATGGACATTTGTTTTCATAAAAAGGTGACCTTGGCCAACCATGCGTGTAGTTTAGTCTATCTCTAGATGGAGAGTACACAAATATATAGTGTTTCTCAATCATACTAACTAAGACTCTTTCACCACTATTCTTTTATCAGTGGTTCTTCAACCATACCACCTCATTTCATTAACTATGCCCGTGGTTTTGAAGAAGTCATCCTTGGTAGATTCAGAATCTTTTTTATTTTTGTTTATTTATTGTGGTTGGTAACAAAAACTCTTGTTAAGAAGAAAACAACAAAGAGCAAAAGCACAGAAAAACCGAGAGAAGGGGGACCACGGAAGGGGACAACCCCTCAACCCCTTAAGAATTAGCCATAGAGTTGGCGGATGTAACCTCATGATGGAAAGCGACATTAATAGTAGAAGATAACTTCCTGATTTCATTAAAATGACAGAATCTTTCATTTTGAAAATTATTCATTGCCTTCTAAGAGATTGAGGTTTGATAGTGAGTACCTTGGCATTTCCTTGAAATCCATATTCTTCATTTGATCCATCATCAAAGCCCATTGTATGATAAACAAAGCATTTGCATCATTCTGTCTGTACTCTTTGAACTTCTCTTGCATTGTAAAAGGCAAAGCGGCATCATCCTTGGGTGTCAAATAGTCATCTTCCAATCATCTCCCATAAATCTTGAGATTTATGGTAGTGTCTTAACTCTTGATGCTCCAAAAATCATAATTCCCTCCTCCAAAGACTAGGAGTTAGGACCAGTAATTGGGCTAATCAGACACATGGTTGATCTCCGCCGATACAGTGTTAGATTACTTTCAAACAATCTTGATCAACTTGTACCTTGATGTGATTGTGCTTAGATCGTTGGGTGCCGATAAAGTTGAGCTAGGTTAGATCTGACACCACTTTGTTGGTGTGGCTTGGTCTCTCTCTAGATAGGAAGTACACAAGTATATACCGCAGAGGAGTATTTTACAAGAAAGAGAACTATCTAAGAAACAAGGAAGAACCATCTATCTTGCTTCCCAGACAAATTCGAAACAAATTGGAAGCTTTATGTAAGTGCAACTGACTCCTGTATCATTTTTCATACTGTATAAGGGTAAAATAGAATTCGTGTAACCAACCCCAACATAGTTGGCACAAGGCTTTAACAATGATTAGCATTAAAGGGCAAAATCCATAGGAAAGACATATCTGTACAGACTGTATTGTGGGGCTCAACTACAATTGACTCAAACCCTCACTTCCACTCATCTAAATGTTTATGATGTTCTCACTTTTCATAGTTTATTTTGTAGTCACTTCTTAAATGTTCTCCATTTGTTTCACACTTCTCAACTGCCTCACAAATTTCTCTCATATCTCACAATTCACTTCTTCATTCATTTCTCCAACGTTTATCAATTATCATTACATTCCTTCATGTTTTACATATGCCCCCGTCTTTACCACTTCGCATCTGCAGTTCAATCTCTCTTTTGATAGCTATGCATTTGTTACTACCTAGTATCAAAGACATGGATCAAATAAAGATCTTTAACTTAAAATAGTTTGAACCATCATCTTTTCATAGTTTGATGAAATCACTTCCTTATGAAGATCGTTCAACATCTTGTAAACATCAACTGATTTAGAATGGGATTTGTCATCCACAAGGAATCCATGGACAACCCCATTGATCTCAATGAAACTGCAGCCAGGGACTGCCGTCACTCTCCTCTCCCTCATCATCTTCCTTACACTGACCACACCCTCCCACCTACCCATACTAGCATACATGTTTGCCAGAAGCACATACCTCCCACTGTGATGAGGCTCCAGCTGAATGAGATGCCTCCCAACCCTCTCACCCAACTCCACATGCCCATGGATTAGGCACCCATTAAGTAGAGCCCCCCAAATCAAGCCATCGGGCTTCATGGGCATGATGTGGATCAAATGCTCTGCATCTGCAACTCTCCCCGCACGGCCCAGGAGATCGACCATGCACCCATAATGCTCAATATATGGAGAGATGCCGTAAACGTTGCTCATGACTTTGAAATAATCCCACCCTTTGTCAACTAGTCCTCCATGATTACAGGCGCTAAGGACTCTGATAAAGGTAATGGCATTCGGCTTGGTTTTGCTTCTCTCCATCTCTGCAAAAAGGGTTAGTGTTGAATTGCTGTGCCCATTAATGGCTAGACCCACAATCATAGCGCTCCAAGCCATTACATCTTTGATGGGCATCTTGTCAAAAACTTGTCGAGCACTTTCTACACAGCCACATTTCACGTAGAAATCGACTAGAGCGGTTCCCAGCTCGGGTCCGTATTCAAACCCATTTTCGTCTATGTAAGAGTGAACCCATCTCCCCTCTTCAGATGCACCTAGACCAGAACATGCATTGAGAACGCTCACCAAAACAGACCGGTTGGGCCTCAAATGTGCCTTCTCTTTCAACTCACGAAACAGCTCTATCGCTTCAGTGTGACATTTGTTTTGCATGTAACCCGAAATCATGGCACTCCAAGAAACATCACTTCTTTCTAGCATTTCATCAAAAACTTTGCGAGCTTCAATGACTTGCCCTTGGACACAATACCCACTAATCAAGCTCGTCCAAGAGACAACATTCTTATTCGGACTTTTATCAAACACTTGGAGAGCAACACCCACATCGTGCTTCGAATACATGTTGATCAAAGAACTGACCACATACACATCAAGATCAAAGCCAAATTTCACAACCTGTCCATGAAACTGAGCAAGTGAACTCAACCCATCACACGCTTTGATCGCAAATGGAAAGGTGTGCATATTGGGTAGGACTAGCTCAACCCACATTTGGGCAAAAACCAACAGGCCCAATTGAGGTTGGGCGCTTCTCGAGTAGCCCTTGATCATGGCGTTCCAATTGAAGATGGTGGGCATCTGAATACGGTCGAAGATGCGGCGTGCATATACCAAATCACCATTTTCGGATATCGCGCAGAATGCGAGGATTCAGCTGGTGATGTAGGTGTAGCGAATGAGGCCGAGGGCGATCACTTGGGCATGGATTTGCCTCAATTCTTTCATGTCTTTGCATCTTTCTAAGAGAGAGAGGTAGGAATGGTTTTAATGGGGTTGGGAAAGAAGAGGATTTAATTGTTTAGTTTGGATGAGAGAGAGATGGTGAACAAGTCTCTTGGAGAGTTTGGAAATACCTCTCCACATTACCGTTGGAGATATTTGAAATTTTGAAAGTTGGTGGCTTCATTGATAGGAACAGAAGAGAGAAGAGAGTTTAAAAAACCCTTCCCGCCATATGTCCTTACGTGAAATGGTATTTCCCGCTAATATTGTAATATTTTCAAAATTAGAAAGTATTGTGAAAGAATTGTGATAATATTGGAGTGGAAAGGAAGAATTTGTGGTATTTTATTTTTATCTATTTTTTTAAAAAAAACTAATATAATTTTATTGAATTTATTTAGGTGAATATGAGAAAAGTCTAAAAAAAGGAACAACTATTTGAGGGAGATTTCATAATAGCCTTATATTTTCTGAATTTTTTCAATAAATGAGATATTGCTAGCCTTACAAATCAAAGTCGATTATCGTTGTTTTTTTACATGATGATCATCTCCAAAATCAAAATAAATCCAATCAGAACTTGATTTTTTAGTTCTATTATGCAAAAAATAGATATGATTAAATTTGATTTATGGGACCAACACTATTTCAGCTTAAGATAAGTTAAGCTGTAGTTTTGGAGAGCCCAGCTCATATATATATATATATATATCTATAGAAATATTCAGGTGAGAACGTGCTTCCTTGAAAACTATTGGTAGGCCCACCTAGCAACCTATCCAAACCATGCACAAAATAGGAACCCACCTGATAGTTAATAATCCTAAGGATTGACACATATCCAAATGGACTGAGCCGTTGGATCGAGAGTTGAATATATATTTTTTTTTAATATGAAGCCATTAAACTCTTGGACCATAGATGAAGGGGTGAGGGGCATGGGGTTGGGGTCAAACTTGATATTTAGAGTGGTCTCACATAGATCTTTCCATCCCTCCAGTCCTGTCCCCAAATGGGACCCACAGTTGGGCCCCACAAAAAGTTCTTACACACACGCACGCACGAAAGATACTAATTTTAATTGAGAAATTGGCCTCAATTTGTTCAATTGATTTTGACCGCTCAACTTATTTTGACCATTCAGTTTTGTAACTTCTCTTTATTCTATTCAATAATGACTCATCTATTACTTTTCCACATTTCTCTAAATATATAATGGTTTCACTTTTCTTTCTATGGTTTAGTGCATCTCCTCTTCATATTCTTTTTTTTCTTTTTCTCTTTTCATTCATTTATACTATCTTCTGCTTAGTTTTATAATTCCCTTTCTTAGATTTATTTTAGTTTCTTATTTCCTTTCTTAGATTTATTTTAGTTTCTTTCTTAATGACAATGCCATTTAATGAATAGTAATAGAAATGTCATTTAATTAAAAATATTTTTTTTTCTTAATTTTTTTTTAAATTAACAATTGTCCATATTCTCAAAATGAATGAAAAAAACTAACAATACTAAAAAAGTATTTTGAAGTTAAAGATTTCTTTATATATATTTTTCTTATTGCCTGACCTTAGCACGGGCATTTTTTTGTTAGTTAAGATGATAGGTAGCTTGTTGATAAGGCACATTCTTTCCGCAAAAGCAACCAATGATTAAGATATGACAGTAATGCTATCGGCTAGGGACTTGTCTGAGTGTGCCACTGTATTATGTGAATACTTTCCTTTCAAAAAATTAAAAAAAATAAAATATAAGGATAGTTTCACACTGACAACCTCCCTCTCACAACCTCCCTCTCTCTCTCTTTAAAAAAAATTATATATAATATAAATGTTGCCCAACATGACATCATGAAATAGTGGATATTAGGGGAAAAATGGACTTTAATCAAATAGTTTCTCCTTTCCCATTTGATTGCTCTCTTTCTATCAATCACTGGGCATTTTAAAACATCCACCTACACGTTAGATCTTTTCTTTTTTTGTTAAATTTGTTTTTGGAATGTAATATGTTCGATATTTGATGATTAATTGTTGTTTTTACAATGTTATCCATTTGTGTATTGTTTTGAAGAATACACATGTATGCAAGTTACTCAAAAAGGTTAAAAATACCATTAAAAAATAGATTTATATACAAAATTTCCTTTAAATATTTAGATTAAATGAATATTGTAGAAGCACTATAAATTATAATAGATATATAGTATTTAAAAAAAAAAAAACACTAATTTGATGGTTTATCTTCTTCTTTCTCTTTTTACTGGTGGAATTTCTTATTTTTGTTAAAGAATTTTAAAATCATGAAAAGATAATAAATATTTTGCTTGATATATATAAAAGTAAAAGTGGCCCATGCAGGTCTCGAACCTGCGACCTTCGCGTTATTAGCACGACGCTCTAACCAACTGAGCTAATAGGCCAATTGGTATAAATGCCGTACGTTTTATTATAAATACTTTTAAGTTAACAGTGCTTAATGATTTCAGTAAAAAAAAATAATTACCCTCATCTCCATCCATATATCCATGGTGGGAATACCAGATCATCAGTTGAGATCATCTGATGATAGGGCCTTAGGAGAAGGGTTGGAAGGAGAAAAGGGGGTCTGTGGGTTCAGGGGAAGGGCTACAATGGTTCCAGATGAAATGAAAGCAATGTGCTCATGCACAAGTTAATACTACTTTTCACCTTCTAATCAAATTAGAGTAGATATACATGTATCCCGCTTTCAACATGAAATACATACATGGCCCTACTATAGATTCCATCGGGCCTTAAGCCTGAGCTTGAGCCCAGGCCATTTGCCGAGCAGTATCTACTCAAAAGCCCAGGCCTGACCCATTAAGGCACATATATACACGCGCCCATGGTTGCTAGAAATGTGCCAAGACCAACCTGGACACAAGGGGAATCCAAGCCCACAGCCATCCAAAAATTTGTTATGCACCTTTCTATAATCTGCCCTGCATCGTTTTGGTACAATACTAAATCAGTTTAATCATTCAAAGGAATATTATATCTGACTACATCAAAAAGATGTGTAATTTACACTTGGTAGTTTACTGTAGTTGTTTTTTCAAGATATGATTAGAATTTCTTGAAAGATATAGTTCTGGGAAGAGTTCTGTAACAACATTTTCGCAACATTTTCATATAGTATTTGTTCATTATATCGCGTAAGTGAGCATTTTAGTATGTGTTTGTGTTAATTAGGTTGAAATGCATACAGCCATGTTATTTCCAACTGTACTGTGTCCAATGTAGGCCCACCTTTACATCCAGGTCAGCCCACATCAGGCCCTTCAAGTTCAAGGCCCACATGGATATTGACTCTAAATCCCCATCTATGGATAGAGTAAAGAAACCGTTTCTTTACTTTGATCTAATCTCCTTTGCATATAATTGGTGGCACATAATAGGGGAGGCTGCCTGGTGTGTTCATGCACATTCTCCAAAAATGAAAAAGGCGTTTCCTCTTCCCTTGCAGACTGGGATCTTTGCCACTGCACAGAAACTAAGCTCCTTTACTAGCAGCACCAAACAACTATCGCGAAAATCCTCAAAACACGGGCACCCTGCCTCCCTCTTTCCAAGGCACTATACGTGCACAAACACATCCTTAGTTTGCATTTCCCATGTTTCTTCCATTCTTGAATGTCAATCTATCTCATGATGGAGCTTCCTTCCATTTGCCAATCCAACACAAGGTCGCCCTCCCTTTCAATCCTACATTCCTACCCATTCACTCGTCCATAGTATTCAGTGCCGCCCGTTCATTAGAAATGGGTTTGATCCGACTTTGTGGAGAACCTAATCAAGGATCAAAATAGCGGCTGCGGCAGGCATAGCGGTCAGTGGCCAAAACGCTACGTAGGGGGCAATACATAGCGGTTGCGGTGATACGTAGCGGTGTAGCGATGTGAATTTTTTAAATGGTAAATTTTTTTTGAATCTTGTATATCAAACAATATTGTATTTCTTTAGTGATTTGAAACCATATAAGAGTAGAGATAACTTTAGAAAAGACTATTGAGGAGAAGAAATAGGAAAAATAGTGTTAAAAACTAAAATTACTTGGCTATATTAGGTTTTAGACCGTAGCACTGTTATTTTCAAAATAGCGTAGCGGCCGCTACGGCCGATAATGTAGGTGCTACGCTATGTGGCGGTTGCTATTTTGAACCATGAACCCAATTCCATACAACTGCATAGACGGTAAGATAGCGGCAGCCATAAAAACCAGAATGCTAAACAAAATAAACAAAGCATACTTACAAGGTTGCAAATTCGCCCAAAAATGGCTCAGTTCAGTGACTGCTACATAATGGTAAAAAACAATGCTTAAAACCATAACCGCAGTCCATGAGAAGGCAGATTACTTTGTAAAAGAGATCTAACAGTTTCTTAAATGTTGTAATATAGCATCGCTGAAGCCCAACTGATGTAGAGCAAAAACATCTAAGTCTGCTAGTACAATGATTGTATCTAGGAGAAACATTGATGTTTCGCATGGTCGCAAATCTACCCAAAATATGGCTCAATAATTCTCTTACCTTATCCTGCATTTGCTCAACCTCCGGTGATAATTCACAGCTTCATAAATGACCCCCACATTTGAAGATGAAACCAGTCAGTCAGCTAACATATACAATAAAGGGCTGTCTCACCAAACTAATAGCGAACAAAATAAATGAGAGAATTTCATAGGAGCATGGAACATGCCAAAAGTATCACAGTAGGGATATGCATTTAGAATCTTCAGTAGTATACAATGCACAGAACTAATGAGAACGCCTACGATGATATTCGAGGTAAAACAGGAGTCTGTATTGTTCCTACTAGGCAAAGAATTCAGTCAGATTTAGTCAAGAATGACTCCCAAACTAATCGAGGCAAAAAATGCAGCAACAGTGATTTACATCAGTAATAAAATTTGAGGCCTAAAAAGATGAAATGTGCATTCGCAGACACAAGCCACAATAAAATGATTGGGCCAAAAATTCTTCTGCAAATTGACAGCCAAAAGGAAGCTAAATCTTGCACATGTGTGTTTAACACCTTAGAGCCACTTTTGGCTTAACTCAAGGATAATAGAGGGAGTAGTTTCAATTACTGCTGTAGTATCTGTGAAAGTCTTGAACCAAGCCAGAGGTATTACAGAAGAATATAAGCATACAAAAGAGAGAGAGAAGTTGCAAGAGATTTTCTGTGTTCTATTGTATTGATGATCGGTACATATATATAACATTGATAGCCTAAATTAGTGGATCTGATTAAGATCTGATTACAAGATTACAGGCACAGTTAAGATAACTAATATCTATCTAATATCTAATGACAACTCATACAATGTTGACTGGTGGGCTGACCAAATATACATGGGTTGTGGGCTGACCCATAGGTCTAGTTGACCTGTTGCTAATCTGCTTCTTTACACCCCCTCTCAAGCTTTGGATGGGAGAAGGTGACCATCGAGAGCTTGGCAACGAGCTCCAAAAAACGAGGTGTGGAGTGGCTTTTGGTGAAAAAATCTGCGATTTGGGCAGCCGAGGAAATCTGGAAGAGCTTTATAGTACCATTCCGAACATGTTGACGAATGAAATGACAGTCAACTTCAAGATATTTGGACCGTTCATGAAAGACATCATTTGAGGCCAGTTTCCGTGCACTTTCACTGTCCGTAAAGAGAGGGGTAGATTTAGGAATGAAAACTCCTAAATCTCGAAGTAACCAGCGAAGCCAAATAACTTCAATAGTAGCTAGTGTGAGATATAGCACGATATTCAGCTTCAGTGGATGACCGCGAAACAACTTCTTGTTTCTTGCTCTTCCAAGAGATGAGAGAGGAGCCAAGAAAGATGGAGAAGCCTATGGTAGAGCGCCGATCATTGACATCTCCTGCCCAGTCGGAATCAGAATAGCCATGTAGAGTAAGATTCTGACTGGAGGAAAGAAGGAGGGCGCGATTGGAACTTCCTTGTAAGTATCGCAGTATGCGCAGTATAGCAGCCCAGTGAATATGAGTGGGTCGCGCAACAAATTGGATTACCACATGGACCGCATAGGCAATATCTGGCCGGGTAATGGTCAGGTAAACCAAGCTGCCGAGCACTTCATTATAACGAGTTGGATCAGAAAGTAGATCTCCATCAGTAGTTCGAAGCTTCAGATTATGTTCAATCGGAGTAGAGACATGCTTAAGATCTGTGAGTCCAGCTCGTTGGAGAACTTCATTACAGTATTTCGTTTGCGACAAAAGGTATCCTTTGGGCGAGTAGGCAACCTCAATGCCCAAAAAGTACCGCAAATGACCCAAATCTTTCATCTCAAACTGTCGATGAAGAAAACGCTTCAAGGATAGAATACCAGAAGCATCATTGCCAGTAATAATCATATCATCGACATAGAGTAACAGGAAAACACAGCCATTTTGCGAATAGTCAGTAAAGAGAGCGGAGTCATGAGCACTATGAGAGAAACCAATGCCAATGATGCTAGTGCTAAACCGTTCAAACCAAACACGAGGGGCTTGTTTGAGTCCATATAAAGCACGTTTGAGACGACACACATAATGAGGAGGTCTCACGACGCCTGGAGGAGGATGCATATAGAGTTCTTCTTGCAGGTATCCATTCAAGAAGGCATTCTTGACATCGAGCTGATAGAGTGGCCAGTGTCTAACAGCGGCAACAGAGATAAAAGTACGAACAGTTGTCATCTTAGCAACCGGAGCAAAGGTCTCCTCATAATCTACCCCATATTCTTGGGTGTAGCCTTTGGCCACCAAGCGAGCCTTGCAATGATCGACAGATCCATCAGATTTTGTCTTGATCTTAAATATCCATTTGCAGCCTATAGCCCTTTTCCCGGAGGGAAGAGGAACAAGATCCCATGTTTGAGTTTTCTGCAGAGCTGCAAGTTCTTCAGCGATGGCAGACCTCCAGTTCGGATGAGCAATGGCCTCCTTATAGGATTGTGGTTCTGCCAAGGTATGAATTGCTGCAAGGAAGGACTTAAATGATGGAGAAAAATGATCAGTACAAACAAAGCCAAATCGAGAGGGAGCGATTCTGGTGCGTACTGGATACCTTCGAGTTGGAGGAGGATCCAGCACATCTGGAGCAGAGGAGATAGGCCCATGATCAGAAGGAGGAGGTGGGGCTACAGATTCCGAAGGAGCAGTCGGAGGTTTGGGCCGACGATGATATACCTGCAGGGGTGGAGGGGAAGGGGCATCAGAGGGAAACAGGTCTGGAAAGGGATCAAGAGGATAGACCATAGGTTGCTCAGGAGAAGGGGATTGTGAAGGTAATGTATAGAAAGGTATATGTTCCAAGAAGGTGACATTACGAGAGACCCGTAACCTATTGGTTTTAGGATCATAGCATCGATAGCCTTTCTATTCGATGCCATATCCTAAAAATACACAGACAGCGGATTTAGGGGAAAGTTTGGTTCTCTCATTATCATGTAACAGAACAAAACACGTGCAACCAAAAACTTTGAGACAGGACAAGTCAGGTTTAAAGGAGAACAATTTTTCATAGGGAGATGTGCCAAATAATACGGAGGAAGGTGTTCTGTTAATCAGATAGATTGCAGTCAGGACTGCTTCCCCCCAAAATTGCAGAGGAATATGTGAGGAATAAATCAAGGATCTAGCAGTTTCTAGGATATGTCTGTGTTTCCGTTCTGCTACACCATTTTGCTGTGGTGTGGCAGGACAGGATAATTGAGCTAGAGTCCCTTGACTGGTCAGGTAAGAATGGAATTTGTGGGACATGTATTCTCCCCCGGAGTCAGACCTGAATATTTTAATCCTCGTGTTAAATTGAGTGGAAACCATGGTGGAGAAAGCAGTGAAGATAGTGTAAAACTCAGAACGATTTTTCATTAAATACAACCAAGTATATCTAGTGAAATCATCAATAAACAGCACATAATAAATGGAACCACCTTTCGTTGGCTGAGAGGCAGGTCCCCAAACATCAGAATGTATCAAAGCGAAAGGAGCATTAGTAACAGAAGTGCTTTTATTATAAGGAAAAGCATGTTGTTTACCAAATTGGCAACCAAAACATGTAGAAATGTCTGATACAGAAATGTTTCCAAATACACCACTAGTAAATAAAAACTTTATTTTATTTAAAGATAAATGGCCTAAGCGAGAGTGCCAAAGGGCAAAGGGTGAGGCAGATGAAACGAGGGCGGCAGGGGATAGGCTGGAGGATGGAAGATGCAGTGAATGGAGATAGTAAAGTCCTCCTGACCTAAGGCCGGTCCCAATCTGTCTCTCGGTGCGCGGATCCTGCACAGAACAGCCAGTAAAAGAAAATGAGACAATAAATCCAGACGAAGTCAATTGACTAACAGAGATTAAGTTGATTGACAGGTGAGGAACACACAAAACATTAGTGAGAGAGATCAACTTATTTGAAATGGAGCCAATAATGGAGACTGGGAGAGGAGTGGCATCAGCTGTATGGATAGTGAGAGAGCTAGCAGGGGTATAACAATTATGAAGTTTGGAAACATCATTTGTCATATGATAGGATGCACCAGAATCAAAAATCCATGTAGAATCAAGAGTACCTGACGGACCAGAAATGGTCATGGCAGAACCAGAGGCTGAGGGTGTAGGGGCTATCTGAGAAGCAGAACCAGTGGAGGAAGCTAGAAATAGCTGTTGCATGCGCTCATCAACCATAGCCTGAATCTGAGATGAAAGATCCATTTGCGGAGGCACAAAACTATCATCTTCAGTAACATTGGCCGCATAGGGTCGCTGTGGATAAGATTGCATGGGACCACGATTGGGCTGTTGACCAGAATGTTTGCTCTTATTGTTTGGCCTTTGAGGTCGGATTGGGCAGTCCCGTTTCCAGTGTCCTTTCTTCTTACAATAGTTGCAAAAGTCATTAGTACCAGAAGAGCGACCATGCTGTGAGGTACTAACATTTGCTGATAGGACATGTGTGGGTTCCACATGTTGTTTCCTTGTAAGGGAAAGCTGAGTTTGCTCTTCTGCCAAAAGTTCCGAAAGTGCCGTATCAACGAAAGGCAGTGGTGACCGATGTAATAACTGACCACGAACATGTTCAAAATCAGGGCGAAGGGCCATAAGAAACTGAACTAGGCGAGTCTGCTGCCTATAGACTTCAAAGGTGTGAGCATCATCAGTTGTTTTAAAAGTGGATTCCATTAGAGCCAGTTGATCCCATAAGGCGGTCATTTTGATGAAGAAATCATGAATGGAGTCAGTGCCTTGATCTGCATTTTTGATTTTCCATTCTAACTGATACCGGCGAGCAGCATTAGACTGAGTATATAATCGTGCTAAATAATCCCAGGCAGCCTTAGGATAATTGAATTTTGCCAACTGGTTCCCAATAGATGGAGTGACTGAATTGGCAATCCAAGAGTTTATTTTCCCGACAGAAGCTTCCCATTCCTCAAACGTAGCATCCTTACTATCTGGTGTAGGGATTTGTTGAGCAACATATTTCCATAGTTTTCGACCTTTGAGGAAATTTTGCATGAGATGGGACCAATAGGGATAATTTGTGCCATCTAGTTTGACAGTAATTCCCGATACAGTTCGATCAGAAGACATTGGTACAAAACTAATTGCTCTCAGACTGAATGTAAGAGAAATCCAGCCCCAGAAGCCAAGTCAGATGTGAATTTCAGCCACAACAACTAACCAGATCTGAAGAAAATCCAATAAGGAAGGTCCAAGTGACTTGAATCGGAGCACAGATGAGTGCTATGGGCCCCACTAAATGATCAGAAGAATGATCACAGCCAGAGAGAGCAAACAGATCCAAACAAATCCAGAAAAATTCAAAAAATAGGTCCAGGCGAGCATGATATTGAGCACAGATTTGATCTGTGGGCCCCACTGGATGATCAGCTGGATGATCAGATCACACAGTGATCTTTGCCTCAAAAATCCAAAACTCCTCTAGGTGGAATTTTGATGAAAGCTTGTGAAACTAGAAATTTGAACGGTCTAGATGAAAACTATTTGCTCAAATTAGATAAGTACAAATCAGGGAGAATGGCCTACCTCAGATGATCAAAAAATCTGAAAAAAATGTGCAGAATTCCCAGGGAAGCTGGGCGACCAAGACGGGAAGATTTTTCTGATGCCGGGTGATCAACAGGTGGGCCACCTTTGATCAACAGTGCTTGATCAGACGATAAACAGTGCTTCAAAACTTCTCTCAAACTTGAATGGATAGACGATCAGATGGACAGGGCTCTGATACCATGTGAAAGTCTTGAACCAAGCCAGAAGTATTACAGAAGAATATAAGCATACAAAAGAGAGAGAGAAGTTGCAAGAGATTTTCTGTGTTCTATTGTATTGATGATCAGTACATATATATAACATTGATAGCCTAAATTAGTGGATCTGATTAAGATCTGATTACAAGATTACAGGCACAGTTAAGGTAACTAATATCTATCTAATATCTAATGACAACTCATACAATGTTGACTGGTGGGCTGACCGAATATACATGGGTTGTGGGCTGACCCATAGGTCTAGTTGACCTGTTGCTAATCTGCTTCTTTACAGTATCTAATCAGCAGCCTAACAGTCCCAAAAAGCTACCACTAGCACACATTTTTGGCAGGTCCCATAGAATGTACAGGATCTGTCCAGACTCAATGAAATCTGCAGGGTATTCCTTCCACAATTGCCTAGTTCGGCTACAGTATCGGTTCTCAAATTTAGATTGTATACATGCCTTTCGGAGCAGCAGAAGACATAAACAACATATCAGATCTAGTGAACAACCAGATCCTGTACATTATGGAGAAGCTCTTGCTTACAGCTGGATGAATGTTTATTGATTATAATGAATAGCATTGTGATTCATCAACAAGGTGTTGGGACAGATCATGTGAAAGCAATATTGTATTACAGAAGAGTGTGAGCTTCGATAACCTCTGATGTATGGATACGGCATAGATACTGCAAAGACATGCCATAGACACAACAGCGACATGAATTTTACACATAAAAATGAAGTATCAGATACGATACGACATGATTTGTTGTCCATTTTGAAGTATCCGTGTGTCATAGTCGATAACCCTTTGCATGTGTGCGAGTGCACAAGAGAGTGAAAGAGAGGGTTGTGCGGGGCGGGGTGAGGGGGCATGAAGAAAAGTTGTAATCGACATATAGATTCTTCTGGAAAAAAAAAAAAAAAGGAAAGAAAAACTTTAAAAAAAAAATCCTTCTTATTTCCAAAATGGAATTTTCAATTATTTCAATATAAGTGTATTTAAAAGCAAAGGAAAGAAAGACACCCCAATTGATCTAGACCATTCATAAACTGCCTTGAGCCTTTTGACTGGGATCCACCTGGATCATTGGGCCCCAATTCCAAGAGCACAATAACATAAAAAAGCAGTAGTAACAGAGAGGACTTAACTGTATAACAATATGTGCCAGACACACAGATTCTAATGTCAAGATTTTTCATAGTTGTCATTTCAAATGAAAGAATTCTCCATATGAATGTAAGTACTAAATCACACCCAACAGCATTCCAAAAAGATCACCACATTTCTCTAAAAGCATCACACTTTTTCTCATAATTAATCAACCAAGTTGAGGAAAATGCCCCCCACATCAATATTTTGCTCCAATCTCAAACCTTTTGGCTCTGGCCAACCCTACCTGATGTTTTCCTGTTCTACCTAAAGTTTCAGTTCTTGACAATGGATCCTCCCTTTTTCATATATATATTTGACACACTCTGACTCCGACCACTTATTCTTCATTTCAGATGAGACAGATTCTTCATTTCAGATGAGACAGATTCTTCATTACAAAGTAAGTACTATATCACACATCAAAATCCAAGAATATATCAGCTCCTTTCTCCACAAACACAACTTCTTTTCTCATAACAATATAATGAGTCCAGGACAATGTCCCCACACCAATGTCTTCCCTTAATCTTGTTAAAAAAATTCTGCTCATCTCGATGGTTTCATACAAAATTTGCAATGCATCTGGGATGAAGGGCCCAACTTTCCAAAACCTCTCACAATCACTATGCATCTTCTTGGATCTCCAGTTTGTGGTAGCACATTTTTCTGATAGTTGTTTAAGATCTTTTATGCTTTTCCTATCCCATTTATCACAGTTCGCCTCATAACTACTTTCTAAAACACCCCTAACAAAAAACCCTTAGTAATACTTAACCCTAATATCATTAAGTCAATAACAACTACACTGGAAGAGCTCTCATCTCAGAAATAAAATTATCATTATTTGTTTGATATCAGTTTATATAGTGAAGTAATAAAATATTCAAAAAACAAAAATAGTACAAAAGGACATTCAGCTATGACCCTGCATGTAATGATAGGAGTGAAGCTAACATCATCGCTGTACAAACAAAACAAAAAAAAAAAAAAGGGCATAAGACTAGAGTACCTGCTAAACCATAATAACTAGAAACACACAAAGCAGAAATTACTTACAAATAAAGCTACCACACAACATCAGCAAGAGTTGAGCTTGCTTTATTTAAAGCAATACATATACCTGGTCTTCATCAATCTAAACAAAGCATATGACATGGTACCTATAGATTTGATGTGGTGGATTATAGATAAGAAAAGTGTCTCAATGGGGGCTATATTCACATCATTAACGGCATATACAAGGGGCGGTAACTAGTGTGAGAACTACTAGTGGAAATGTAAGTTTTTGAGAGTTGGCTTCTTCATGTGGATGGACAAAACATGGGAATAAATGTAATTTTATGATTTTTAGATTGGACTGTAGCCTCATGGAAGAAATCCGAAGACGAAGAATTTCGAAGACTTGATCGGATGTCAAAATGGGCAGAGCTTCTGTTTTTCGTCTTTCCCATTCATTCCTTCTCCAAGCCCTAGCTCTTCTTCTCCCCATTTTACCAAGGCATCCTCCATTGTGCTCCCAAGCTTTTTACAAGGTATTTTCTTCTCCGTTTCTCTCTCAATCTTTCTATTTGATTCATATTGTTTGGTTTTGGTTGTTGGATTGGAAGATTGGATTGTGTGAATAGTAGAGCTTGTGTGTTTGTGTTTGTGAAGGTCTTTCTTGTGTTGCTATTGAGGAGCATAGACAAGGAAATTGTGGTTTCTTCTTGTGGGTGTAGTGTGTGAAGAGTTGTTTTAGAAAAATTGTGGAGGTTGGGTTCTCCTTCTACAGTGCACGCCAAGTGTTTGTTTCTTTGCCTAAAAGAAACCATGCCTCCTGAAGCATCTCAACCTCGCAAGAGAACTATTCAACGTGGAAGTTCTTCTTCTTCTACACCTTTTGATGCTCACAGGTTTCAGAGTCTTTCCAAAGAAACATCTTTTGATAATGTTTTTTCAAAGAAGCAAGTCCTTGTGGAAAGACAGGTTAAATTTGCTAAAATGAATATTGACTTCCGGGCTTGGCTTCTACAAAGAGAATGGAATTCCTTGTATGTCTTTGATACAACTGCTTATGGATCTTTGGTGAGAGAGTTTTACAATAACATTCATGGTATTGCAAAAGAATCTTTCAAATCATTTGTTTGTGGATATACAATTGAGATTGATCCCAATTTTTTCAGTCAATTCCTTCAAATTGACCGGAGTCTAGATGCAGTGTATCCTGAACCTGAACCTGATTCAGATGATATGGAAGATCCGGTGGATGACACGGATTGGAGTGCGGTGGTCACAACTCTAATTGGTGGCCGTCGTCGTGAGTGGGTTGGGGGAGTTCTTAAACAAAAAGATCTTACTCCCTCTTACCGCATGCTCAATCTTTTTGTCTGTTCCAATCTTGAACCAAAGGGAAGGACTTTTGAAGTGATTAGGAAGACTGGTTATCTTCTCTCTGTAATTGGGACAGGTCAGACCATTGATGTTCCTCTTTCGATTTTCAAGCATATGCTGGCTGCCCTTCCAAGTACATTAACTACTTCTCTTCCATTTTGGGTCCTTATTACTAGGATTCTTCTTTCAATTGGTGTTGCTGTCAGCCCACATGATAGCATTGTGAAAGGGAGAGGACCAATTACATATCGCACCGTAAGTCAGTCTACCTCTCATGTCGATGACAGCGGTGACGAAGATCCAGATCAGGGTGAAGCTGCAAGAGAGTTTGATGCTCCGTATGAGTCACAGATGCCAGCGTATTTTCAGGACTTTGAGAACCGTTTATTTGATCAATTGACTCAGATTGAATTGCTCGAACATAGTATGAATTCTCAATTTCAAGATTGTTTGCTCAGATGGAGCAGTTGAATCTTGGCAGTCAAAGAATCGAGGGAAAACTTGATACTCTCCTACATCGTTTCCCTCCTTTTCAGTAGTCGCTGAGTTCAGACGCTTTTCTATGACATGCTTATTGCTCTCTATTGCTTTTATGATGATCTTGTGATTTCTTTTCGCTTTCTCCTCTTATTGTCTAACTTCTCTTGATGCAACATTTTGTACTACCATTTGCATCATTCGGCTAATAGAATTTTAATTATCCTTGCCAATTTATGGCCAAAAAGGGGGAGAATGATGGTGATGTTTGTTTATGTTAGTTTATGATTTATGATTTACGTATGTTCTTCTTTTAATCATGATCTTCTGTCAAGATTGGTTGTGATAGGATTTTCAGGTATGTTCAAGCTGAAGCTGAAGAATCTGAAGAATCTTTTTAATTGATGGGTAGATGTCATATATTAGATGTTTTGTCCATGAATTGCCAAAGGGGGAGATTGTAAGTTTTTGAGAGTTGGCTTCTTCATGTGGATGGACAAAACATGGGAATAAATGTAATTTTATGATTTTTAGATTGGATTGTAGCCTCATGGAAGAAATCCGAAGACGAAGAATTTCGAAGACTTGATCGGATGTCAGAATGGGCAGAGCTTCTGTTTTTCACAGTCCGATCGATCGGTCCCTTGGTCCGATCGATCGCCTTTGAGAAGCTCTCAGTTATTTACAGTCCGATCGATCGGACACATTGGCCGATCGATCGGACCTGAATAACTCTCAGTTTTTCTCAGTCCGATCGATCGGACCTTCAGGCCGATCGATCGGACAGCGGCGAACTTAAGCCTATTTTTGTGGATCTCCCTTTGTCCTATCTCTATCCAAGTCTAATGCAATCTCTCCCATTCGTTTTAAAAGAGTCCCTTATAAGGGTTAAGCCTTTAAAGAGATGGCTTGTGGCTTTTACTCTCTCTCTCTCCCAAAAACCCTAGATCATCCTAGAGAGATTGCTCCCCTCCAGAGAGCACTTATGAGAATCATGTGCTGAAGCCTTCATTCTCTGGAGATTCATCCTCAACATACTTGCAGATTCGCCTTGTTCAAGGCGTGGAGATCAAAGTGCTGGAGAAGGTGAACGGCGTGTTCGTCGACTAGATCTACTACGGTCTTAGGTTGTGTTCAACTGTAAAGGGGTAGTGAGTATCTTGTAACCTTTGTTTTTATTAGTGCTTTGATCATTTTGGACCAGGGTGAGGTCCCGTGGTTTTTTCCCTATTTTGGGTTTTCCAAGTAAAAAATTGAAGTGTCCATCTTGTGATTGATTGATTGATTAACTTATATTTCTTAATTCCACAAATCCATATTGGAATCTGTATTGGGACTTATTTTTCATTAGGGTGGATTCGTGATCGATCCTTTTGGATTTTCAGGAAAGATTTGTGAGTTTCTAATGAATATACATTTGCATCAAGGGTTGGTTTTAAGCCCTTATCTTTTTGTCCTGATTATGGATGAGTTAACTGCTCATAATATTCAATAGGAGATACCTTGGTTTATGTAATTTGCAAATGATATATTGTTGGTAAGGCAATCAAGAGATGGCATGAATGCAAAATTTGAAAGATGACAACAGGCTTTAGAACTTGAGCATTAAAATAAGCTATACAAAAATGAAATGTATACATTGCAACATCAATGGAGATGTACAAACATATGTACTTCTATGAGAATTGAAGCTCGAGAAATACCACAAAGAGATTCCTTTTGACACCCCGGCTTTATAATTAGTAATGATGACGAGATTAAGGAGGATGTGGAACATAGGAAGGGTAAGAGCTAGATGGTTGAAGCAGAAACTTGCTTTTGGAGTGCTTTGTAATCGATGTATACCAACAAAATTGAAGGAAAAGTTTTACAAGACATTGGTTAGACCGGCTATGAACTATGGAACAGAAAGATGGCCAATCAAGAAACAACAAATGAAAAAAATAAGTGTAACAGAGATTAAAATGTTGAGATGGATTTGCAGTTAAACAATAAATAATAGAAGAAAAAAATGAGCGCATTTAGAAGTATTTAGGGATAGAATCAATAAATGAAAACTTAAGAAAGGGTCATTTGAGATGGTTTGAACATGTCCAATGCATGCCAATAATGGTGCCCAAAAAAAAAATCTATGCAGGTTGATGGCCCTTCAAGAAAAAAGGGTAAGCTAAAGAGGACATGAATGGAAATAGTCAAAATAGATCTAAAATGCAACCTAGTTGAGGGTTTGGCCAAGATAGATGGGAATGGAAAAAATATAATTCATGTAGTTGACCTCAACAATGTAGTTGGGACAATGCTTTGATGATAATGATTAATGACATATATAAACACTACAATAATTTACACATTTAGCCACGAAATTTTTCGTCTCAAAAAGTCACTAAAACGTCGGTAAAACACTTTACCGACGAAAATATTTTCGTCGGCCAGACGTCGGTAAAAACTCGTGGACAAAACCTTTTACCGATGTCGGCAAAATTATTTTACTTTTCTAAAAATTTAATAAATATATTTACCGACGTTTTTCTGTCTTTGGGAAAAGAAAAAAGAAAAATAAATAAAAAAGAAAATACTTTTACTGACTTTTTTTCGCCAGCAAAAGAAAAAAGAAAAATAAATTAAAAATAAAATACTTTTACCGACGTTGTTTTTTTGTCGGCAAAAGAAGAAAGAAAAATAAATAATAAAGAAAATATTTTTAGAGAGATTTTATTTTCGTTGGGAAAAGAAAAAAGAAAAATAAATTAAAAATAAAAAGACTTTTGCAGACCTTTTTTTTTTCGGTAAAAGTCTTTTTATTTTTAATTTATTTTTATTTTTAATTCTTTTTTATTTTATCGACGAAAAAAAAAAACGTCGGTAAAAGTATTAATTTTTTTTAAATATTATATTTGTTTTTTCAATATAATTTTCCTGTAAACCTGTTTATACACCTATATCAAAAAATAAACCTGTTCATGTACCTATATTCAATATAAAAAATGCGTCCAAACAAAAGTTGCTAAATCAACAAACAACCATCGCCATGTTACATCAAATCATTATCTCATTAACCAAATATTACAATCAATAATGATATAGTCCCATTTAAATGTCCAATATATATATACAAATAAACAAAAAAGAATAAAACACCCCCAAAAGTCTGCAACCGACCCCAAAGCGTCAATCAACTTGCAATGACAAAAACAACATTAGAATCTTTTCAATGAATTAAATTATAAATGAAAGATAAACATGTGTGTGTGTGTATATATATATATATATATATATAAATCTTTTACTAAACATGCATATATATAAATCTTTTTCTAAGTCCGATTCACTAACCGTAAATTCCTACAAGTTACTTTGGCCTTGAACAAGGTACCCATGCTGGTTTCTGGGCTGTCCGATGGCCATTTCCCGTTTTCAACTTCCGACAACCTATTTTTAAGATTAAGTGTTAAGAATCCAACGTTTTTAGGTCTAATTTGTTAACTGGGAGTCCGAATTATGAGCCGTCAGTTCCTGCAAGTTAATTTCGACTCGACCGAGGTGCTCATACCGGTTACTGATTTTTCTTGGGGCCGATTCCCATTCCGAACGTCTGGCGGGCCGTTTTCGAACATAAGTGTTGGAAAATCCGATGTTTTCGATTCTAATTCTCTAACCGGGAGTCCTATCTGTGAGCCATCAGTTCCTACAAGTTACTCTACCCTTGAGCTAGGTGCTCGTGCCGATTTTCAAATTTTACAGGGGCTGGTTCCCGTTCCGAACCCCTAGCGGGTCGTTTTCGAGTCTAAGTGTTGGAAAATCCGATGTTTTCGATTCTAAATCTCTAACTGGGAGTCCTATCTGCGAATCGTCAGTTCCTACAAGTCACTCTACCCTCGAGCGAGGTGCTCGTGCCGGTTTTTTATTTTTTTGGGGGGCGGTTCCTATTCCGGACCCCTGGCGGGCCGTTTTCAAGCCTAGGTGTTGGAAAATCCGATGTTTTCACTTCTAATTCTCTAACCGAGAGTCCTATCTGCGAACCGTCAATCCCTACAAGTCACTTTACCCTCCAACGAGGTGCTCATGCTGGTTTCCGATTTTTACGGGAGCCGGTTCTCGTTCCGAACCCCCGGCAGGCCGTTTTCGAGCCTAAGTGTCGGAAAATCAGATTTTTTTTATATTAAATCTCTAACTGGGAGTCCTATGTGCGAACCGTCAGTTCCTACAAGTCAATCTACCCTCGAGGAAGGTGCTCGTGCCGGTTTATGATTTTTCCGGGGGCTGGTTCCAATTCCGGACCCCCGGCGGGCCGTTTACGAGTCTAAGTGTTGGAAAATTTGATGTTTTCGCTTCTAATGCTCTAACCGAGAGTCCTATCTGCGAACCGCCAATTCTTACAAGTCACTCTACCCTCCAACGAGGTGCTCGTGCCGGTTTTCGATTTTTATGGGGCCGGTTCCTGTTCTAGACCCCCGGCGGCCGGTTCCCATTTTGGGAAAACATCAACCAAGAACAAAGAGGTTATATTTGCTGTTAACAAATCAGATAAGTGCAGTTGGATATTGCTTTTGTTGTTGCTGTTGCTGTTGCTATTTTGTTCTTATCATTACTACCATAAAAGTTAAAGTTTATAAGATTATTCAAGTCAGGGAAAAAACTCTACAAAGACACCACAGTTACTTGGTAGTGTGAATTCGAAGTAATCAGTAAGTTCCAGGTGAATGTTTATCCTTAGATTCATATGAGTATGTTCTGTAGCATTCAGCCTCTTCAGATATATTGTGTAGCATACCAAGATGTAGTCGAAATCAGCAAGTGTTGCTCATTATGTGTTTATGGTGTGGAGCATATTCAGCTTTCATCTCCTTCGATAATAAGGTTGCAAGATAGATTGAAGATTCATTACAGTGTTAAAAATCAAGCTGCCAAAGTTCTCCAACAGAACATTCAAGGAGGAAAGAGAAATGATGCTGCTTATTCCAAGCTGCTCATAGTATCTATGTACCAATTTGAACAGGAATGTTGAGAAACAGTTGGGTTTATTTGTAATTTTGGGCCAATGGATTTATTTGTAATTTTTAGAGTAAGCTTTCTAAATTAGGATTAGATTGAATTTGATTTATTTTGGGCTAGAGAAGAAGGGACAGATGATCGACTACAAATTCAAATCCAAGCCAGAAAACTCCAATGCTCCTCCACGTACATGCAGGCCAGAACAAGCTACACAACTCCAGGTAGTAGCATAAACTACCTGCCAAGGACCCCTATATCTCACAAAATAAGGCTTCATATGAATGATAATACAGCAGAGCATAATGCAAACCAAAAGTGGGTAAAGGCAGATTCACATCTTTAGATGAAGCGAGGAACAAATAACATATTATTATATGGGACTGATAGACAAGGGAGGCACAAGGAGAATGTCTATCTGGACTGATTCTTGAGACAGTGTTGTAGCTATATATATTATATAGAGAAAGGAGTAGGCGGATTATTTTTGTTGAAACACCCTAGCATAGTTTGAAAGAAAACAGCAAATACCCATATCAGATACAGACGAAGAGAGAAGAGATGAGAAAGAGAGTTTACCCGTAGAGAGGGGAGAGATGCAGAGGTTGCTACGGCCTGCTTCCTCGGAGCAGCTTGAATACCTGAAATTTTGAAAAGAAGAAAATCCAAGTGAATCAACTGTAATGAAAAAGAAGGAAAACCAAACAGTACAGACATTCATAGCGTTTCTTATACCTTCTCTGAAATTAGACTTGAATCGGTGAGGCAGAGAGGGTCAGAGAGAGAGAGCAGAGCAAGAAAGAGTGAGAGAGAAAGAGAGGAAATTGGGGGCAGAGGGGGTCCAACAGAGGCAGCGGCGAGAGAGAGGGAGTCCGTTTTCGAGCGACAGTTTTGTGCAGAGAGAGAGGGAGAAAGAGCAGAGAGAGAAAGTAGAGAGAGCGAGAGAGAGGGAGAAAGAGCAGAGAGAGAAAGTAGAGAGAGGGAGAAAGAGCAGAGAGAGAAAGTAGAGAGAGAAAGAGCAAATCAAGAGAGAGAAAGAGCAGATCGAGAGAGCGAGAGAGCAGAGAGATTGAACGAGAGAGAGAGCAGAGAGATCAAGCAAGAGAGAGAGAGAGAGAAAGAGATGGGTTCTGGGCTTTTGGAGGCGGGAGAGAGAAATGAGTGAGTAGAGAGAAAGAAATGAATGAGGGGAGGGAAAAGAGGGCTTTCTGGCGCGGGAGAGGGAAAAGATATTTACCGACGTTTATACTAAATGTCGGTAAAATTTATTTTATTTAAAAAGAAGCAAAAAAGTCAAGAACCTTTACTGACGAAAATTAGCATCGGTAAAAAATGCGTCGGTAAAAGTCTTTGATTTTTAATTTTCCTAAAAATCAAATTAAAATTTACCGACGTTTTACAAAAAACGTCGCTAAAAGTTCATTTTCATATTTATTTTCCCGAAAACGAAATTAATAATAAAATTGAACTGTGCCGACGCTTTTATTTCGTCGGCAAAAGAAAAAAGAAAAAAATAAAAAATAAAAAGACTTTTACCGACGGTTTTGTTTCGTCAGTAAAAGAAAATGAAAAATAAATAAAAAATAAAAAGACTTTTACCGACGTTTGTTTTCGTCGGTAAAAGAAAAAAGAAAAATAAATAAAAAATTAAAAGACATTTACCGACGTTGTTTTTCGTCGGTAATACCAAGGAAACGTCGCTAAAATTCGATTTTACCGACATTTTCTAATTCATCGGTAATAATCTCTGATTTTTTACATTTCCTGCAAATGAATTAATTTACAAGATTAAACTTTGCCGACGTTTTTACTTAAACGTCGGTAAAAGGCGGGATTTTAGCGACGTTTTATACAAAAACGTCGCTAAAAGACTAATTTTCACAGACGAGATTATATACGTCGGTAAATAGTAATTTTTACCAATGAATTTATGAAAGCATCGCAAAAAAACGTCGCTAAAAGTGCAAGTTGTTGCAGTGAAATTGTTTTGAAAATTGATATTGTATAGCAAATTGATCAAGGGGCGAATGGAATCATATTGGAAATCATAGGGTTTTTTTTCTTCTTATAAAAATGGCTAATGATTTTAAAATACAAAAAGTATTTATTCATAATCAATCTATTGTCCATCCATTTTTTTATAACCATCTATTTTCCATCCATAACAACATAAATACAATGACAAATAAGACTATGATATAACCATATGAAGAACATCATTAAAATATATTAATATATCGTTTATGATATATGTAAATAGTTAAATATGTTTAAAATATCAATGTTACTAAAAAAATTTTGAAATAAAAAAAGTTGAAATAGTTCTTCTTGTTCTTTTTAAATAAAAATAAATAAAATGAAACCCAAATTATCAATCAAACATGTTAGGATCTCCCAAGGTTTAAATAGTGTTCACTAAGGAAAAAAAATCAAGAAAAAGAAAAGGAATACAAGACAAAACCTCGTAGGTACAATTGATCGATTTAGTTGAAAGCTTGTTCCGTATTCACATCTGAAACCTCCACAAAATCACAAAAAATCTTAATAAAACAGAAACACTATAACAAAGAAGAAAAGAAAAAAAGAAAAAAAGTAAAAAAATTACTATTATTAACCTTTGGGTAGTGGTTATTTTCACTCGGCCAAATCACTTGGTTCATAAGCTTCGATAAAACAAGTATCGAATCAAAAGATTCCCCTACAAATGGGAATCGTCACGTTAGATACAAATCGCTTTCATAAGTATTCAAGATGAATCTTAGGATTTTGATAACAACTTCAACCGCTCTCACCACAGTAACTATGCTTTCAAGATTTAACACTGCATGTACTTATTTTCAGCTATATAACTATTCCAACCCCCATTTCCTACTGCCTTTTCTAACTAAGGCAACACAATTAATTGTAAAACCTCAATCAAATTCACGATCTTTGTGCTGATAAAAAATTCCCACACCACACACCATAAAGGCATCTTCCTCACAACGGTTATTTTGTAATATCTTCCAGCAGCAGACTTCCCCATGTCATTATCCCAATCTCCAATCCTAATTATCAGACTACATTTTTCCATTTGTACCTTCACCAATGGAAAATGCGGACTTCGGACCAGCACCAAGTACTAAGTGGAAGAAAGAATTTTTTTTACGCAAATCAAGTGACTGTTGGTGTTAGAATAGTTGGCATGCTGTCATTCCAGTAATTCAAATTGAGGAAGTCCGTCAGCCAAAGGGGGATGTAAGAGATCTTATGCACATTGGTCCTATCTTGTAATTTTTCTTTCTGTTATTTCCTTTTGTGTTGTTTTGTAGCCTCTTTTTTCAGTAAGCAACTTCCATACTGGAAAAGTGTCTCTTTTTCTATTTCTATTCTTCGATCTCATTGAAACTCTATCATTTCCACTTATTTATAGAAAATCTGAACAGAACAACTTCCAATCCTGAAACACTGCATCAATCACTCCCATAAGAATTTCCTAAACATCTATCTAGCAATTGTATGTAAAACTTTTCAAGCCTAAGCAATCTGCACCACTCACTCGCCACCGACACATCACTGATAAATAGATGATACTACACCATTATTTGCACTCCATCAGGCATATAGAGGTATGGAACAATAAACACCAGCTACATTCAGTAAGCCCGATGCCCATCTCAAAACTAAACAAAGATTCTAGGAAAGAGCATGCTTGCTGAAAAAAGAGATTCCAGATCACTGTGAATAGCCGGTTGGATCCATCAGAATAGAATCCACCATGTACCAATTGAAACACAGACGCCAGTTCATGTTCTTCCTATCAATCAATCAGACTCCATTTTCCAAAAAAAATCCATTAAAGCAAGGGTTTGTTTCTTAAAAAAACAAATAACCCCATCGCAGTTCAGCGAAGTGGGGCCACTTATAATCAATCCAAACCCTCTTAACACATACTTAGCCCCATTAATTAAACCGCTATAGTCTAATGTTCAAGTTAGTATTATCTAATTAGAATCTATTCTAATGACATTTGGGCAAACCCCAAACCCTAAAACCTAAACCCTAAACCTTACTGTCAATAGATACATTCAATTGGGCCCATAAAAACATGGGCTATTTCTAGGGTTTCTCATTCCAAATCAAGAAACAGCAGAAGCAACAAACACACATTCATTCAAGAACTCTAATCAGACTGCTCAATTGAAATTCAGAAGAAAAAAACATTGAAGAGAAAGCTTACCTTCGATCAAGGGGCTGACATCTAACGTTCCGCTCTGCCGGGAGCGGCCGGTTAAACCCTCCCCTCCGGTTCATGTATTGCCGCGGCTGCTGCTTGGTGACGGCCCTCACGCCGCTCATGTTAGCGTCCCGCACCGGCTTCCCCTTGGTCGTATCGAACCCCATCAGAATCCCCAACTTCTTCATCATCTCTATCTCGTCGGAATCCATGTCGCCCGCAGCAGGATCGTCCAGAGGAGCATCAGTCCCGGAAGCCCCCTTCTCCGCCGTGGCAGCGCCGAGTCCTAAATGTTCCTTTTCAGCTTCTTCATCATGGTGGCGGGACTTATGGTCCGGGGATGAGGAGTGGCGGTGGTGGCGGGAGCGGTCGACGGAGCTGGATCGACGGTCGGGAGAGCGGGATCTGGACTTCAATCGACGGTCGGAAGAGCGGGATCTGGAACAGGCGTGTCGGGAACGGGTACGATTTGGTGAGCGGGATGGCTTCCGATCTCGGTCCTTGAACTGATCTCAATCCCGATCCCGATCCCGGTCCTTGTCCTTCTCTCTTCTACGGTCCCGATCTCGGTCTCAGTTGACTACGTTGGCTTGTTGGTTTTGAAAATGGTTCATGTCTTCTGCTTTGAAACCAACCAAGAGATTTTCCTTGTAACTTACTTTAAAGGCTAATTTGGATAGGGAAAAAAAGAAAAGAGTAGAGTGAAGTTAAATGGCTCTAATAGTTTAAAATTTTAACTTTATCCCATTTGGATGAGTCTAGCCCGATAGATTAAGTAATATTGTGAGCCACGTGTACTCTATTTCACTTTAACTCTAAATACTTTTATTTTCACTAGTAAAAGTGGATTCTACTCCAAATATTAACTTTAAAATAAGCATTCAAATAGAATGAACTAAAGTACTCTACTTAAACTTCAACTACTTCTCTTCACTCCACTTCACATGTGAAATCCACTTCATTTTAGGCTATAACATGATAAAAATGTATTCTTATAAATAGGTTGGAATTGTCAATGAAAGCACCCAAACTTATATTATTGCATTTGTTGGTTGAAAATGCAATGGTGTAAATGGGTTCGGATGAAAATATATTGAATTATTCTATAATTGAAAAGTGGTGATCTAATATGCATTTTCTTATATTCTTTTAGATCTTATGAAATGTTTGGATAGATATGTCCAGAATAAGATATTTCTAGATTTGAACACAAGAAAAATAATTTTAATATTGTTGTTGTTTGGAAGTTTTCAAAACATTCAATAAACTTTGAACTAAGCAGTTTTGCAATTATCCCATATTATAATATACGCTAAATTCAAAATTGACCTTACTGTTCAAATGAAAGAAATGGTCAGTAACTTTATAAAAAAAAAAAAAAAAAGAATTCAGCATTTTTTTAAATGACCAGATGACGACACAATTTTCTATAAATTCAATTAAATAAAATAAAATAATTTCTAATTATAATTTTAGGATAAGAAATCAATGATAAAATGGGTTTCTTAGATTTTCTACATTTTAAAATATGTATACCCCTAGCGCTCATGGAATCCCAGTTTGTCGAGTGGTTGGGCTACAAGTTATTGCCACTTCATATCGAGTCACTTCATTTCACTCGAATAGGAGATTTGATTTGACTAGGTATGGAATTAGAAGGCCGGATGAAGGTCCCTTTTATCTCAAACAAGATCAAGTCCATACGATCTTTTTGCTATGCATTTAGGTGCAGGTGAGCATTAAATTGCGTTGGTAGTGGGTTGGAAATGTTTTTTTGAAAAACAAAATAGGATCTTTTATTCTCCCAGCCCAAGCCCTAATTAAGTTGGCCCTTGGTAAGGTAAGAATCTATAGCTAGTTCAGCCTATTCAAGCCCTCTAAGAGCCCGGATAGTGCTATGTGGTAAGGGTAAAACCAATTGGTGATAAGAAACGTTTTAACACCCGACTTACCAGGCTCTAATACCATTTGTAGGATCTTACACTCCATTGAACCACTACTTATCCCAAAACCAATTGGTAATAGGAAACGACACAACAATAGTTTTATAGTGAAGGCAAGGGCTCGACCACAATTATGACCGCTTAGGAGTGAGGGTGGACGTTGACATCAACAGCCTCCCATTGTCCCCATCCATCTAGATAGGCTATATGATAGGTGGGCTTTTATATTCCAGGAAAAAGGATCAAGCGATGTAGAGGTTGCTCATTTCAAAAGAGGACATCTTATGGATGATGAATAAGTCCTCAATGAGGAAAGAGAAAAAAGAAAAGGGGAGAGGTAAAAAAGGGCTGGTTTAGGTTACTTTCTACTTACCCATCATGCTCTGGCAAGGCCCATAGTTCAACAATCTCTATGAAAGGAGTGAAAAAAGAGTGTTAATTTCTAGTACCATCATGACAGGTCATTTCATTAACTATTCTAAATGTGATTAGGGATGTGACTAAGGCCCCAAGCTGGAGCCCTTATGGCCCAACCTTAAAAATGCCCAGTTTCGACTTGGAATTCACAGGCTCAAACCTAATTTTTGAAGCCCAGGTGAAGTTCAAATCCCGTTTGGGTTAGGGTAGGCCTCAGATACCCAATGAGGCCAGCCTGAGTTTATTACACTATGGTGCTATCAACTATATAACATTGCCAACACACTCATGGTTGAGTGGTGTTGGTAGAGTAGTCACCTCCGGTGAAAGTATCTTCTACCAAAAAAAAAAAGTTGAAAGTATTCAGTTTTTGGTAAATAATGTGTGTAACACTTGTACGTCCACTTTCCTAAATCTGAGAAATAAACTCCTAAAAATCTACTATCAATAGTGGTGTGAATCACCCCTAGTCAAAATCACTACTTCCATTCGCTTGGTAAAATATTCATGCACATGCTATCCAAGTCCTTAACCAATACAGCTATAACTAAGGTAGATTCCTTGTTAGTGTAAAGAGGGGGAAAAAAGAGGGGGAAAACCAATCCAATTACATATTTTGGTATCTATTTCCATCTTCTCCAACCCACTCACTTAGTGGTACGTTTCCATCAAGGCCATTTATCTATATTTTTGGACTTCAGCTTCATCTTCTTCTCAATGATGTCCCATTTCGTCTTTCTTTTTCTTTTTTGATAAATACTCACGCAACCAACACATATACTTGCCCAAGTTCCTCACCATTAGCACTATAGCAAGGAATGACCGTTGGTTGTTTATAGGAAGGGAGGTACCTCAGCAGTCACCACGAAATGACTCAAAACTAGAACATTTGCCTCTAAGGCCACAAGGCAAAAAAAAAAAAAAAAGACTTTCCTGGGGCCAATGTGAAAAACAAGGTTAAATTTCCACTAACTTTGGTGGGTTTTCAAAATACAAGGTGCCATGCCCCGCCACATCTTCACCCCTGGTGACACCAAGTGGATTTACGTCTCTTCTCCTTCATATTCTCCTCTTGTCTCATTTTCTTTCATAGACAATGATACTTGAAAAGTTTTGTTCGATCTATGATACCACTTGTTGTGTGTGTGTGGAATCTAACTCAAGGTGGAGATTGTTGACTTTATTCCTTGTATTTTGGGTTTACTGGATTGGTTCATTAAGTCGGCCACTACATAGGTTCAAGGTCATGGGTATTTTGGTAATTATGCCGGGACTTTCTGGTAGGTCAAGAAAGTAGAGATTATATATTAATATAATCTGTAATCCTAGATTCCGTGAGAGAGTTAGAGAGATAGGAGCTCTCTCTCCCGTGGGTGTCAGAGGGGCTGAATAAAGGAAAGTGCTCTTTTCTATGGACGTAGGCAAGTTTATCGAACCATGTAAATATCTGTGTGATTTTCTCTTTTCTTGTGTGGCTTGATTGATTTTGGATTGCAACATTCACACTTTTGTACAGGCACGCACAACAAGCTTGAAATTTAGGCCATTTGGATTTAAAAACCCCACATTAGAAGAGAGAGAGAGAAGAAGAAGAAAAAGGGGAAGAAGAAAAAGAAGAAGAAAAGACCATGTGAAGGGAATAACATGATTATCATGGCTGATTTAGATTCTTTAATTTTCTTTTTTGATATCAAAGATATGACAAGGCTTGTTATCGTGGGTGTGTTTTATAAACTAAAAACTAATGTTATGCTTTTATTACATTTAACCAGTTGGTGAATGATTTTTTTTAGTTCATTTTCTTGCATCTCATTTTTCTTTATGCTTTTTGGATTTTCATTCTCCATTGTGATGAGGAAGGTGATAGACAGGATATGAGAAATAGTCAATAGAAATGGGTCCTTAAATACGATATAGGCCGAGATCTGTAAAATAAATCAAACAAAAAACATGAATTGGGACCCATTTTTAATATGCGTTCAAGATTCGTATTTTTTTTTTTTTTTTGGTTTCTGCAAGGTACCAAATGTTATACACAAGTATACAAGTATATTATAAAGTATATAAATACTTGGGTCTCAATTCAGGTCCATATCCAAGCTTTTTGTACGGGTTCGGGTCAAAATCGAGTCGTCGTCGTCGTCCTATCAATCTGGGCGACCTATAAAGAAAAGTCTAATCTTAACTTTAGAAAGAATTACAAGAAATGAAAGTAAGGTATCTCTCTCATCTTATTTTAAATCCATAGCAAACTTCGCCATTACGTGAGATAGAACTATAAACTACTGTTTTTGGTACCTCATGTCTAGCCCAGTTTAGAAGCCTTTGGCTTTAAGTCAGAAGGATACTCAATTCACTTTTGGACAATAGAGAACTAGTCTTTAAGGCGCATATGCAAACCTTCATATCCACACGCACTAGATAAAATTATAAACTACTCTAATTTATCAACACACTACAGCGGTCACCTTGGAGTTTGGGGTCCTCCATGCCCACTCCACCTGAGTATAGGCCTCCTTTGTATTCAAGTCCAGCCACGTATGATCTTCTTTCATCCTCCTCCACTAGATTACACTCGTGAGCGTACTTTGCCAATGCGAAGGATTGATCCTTGACACTGTGGTTGAGTAGGGATACCCATGACACCTTACATGGTCCCCTAAAAAAAATTTAAAAAAGGTCTTTCAAAAAATGAAGACGGTTTTACCGAAAAGATGATTTTAATTGACCTTGCACCAGATCAGTCATTTTGCCTAAAAATATGTTTTTTTAGCACTTTCTACTAGCGTCGCTATCAACCTTAGTTTTATAACGCCCATGGTCCCTAGGGACATTGGTACGCTTATAGAGAATAGAACTTATCCTCATTCCCTGATCTTAGTGAAAAAATCATGACACTCGAGTTGCATGTGGCTTTAATGGTCTTCAAGGGGTGGGAATGACCTATGGAGGGGAAGCTCCCTCTTAGCAATCTCCTTTTCTATGGCTGCCATTGTACTCTCCGGATTTCCCCTCTATATATATGTATGTGTGCGCTCTATTCGTACCTCCCAAACAGCCTCTCTCGATTTTTCTTCTATTTAAACTCACACTTCTTCCTCTTATCTTCATTTGGGTGTCTTTAATTTCCATTTATCCATCTTTTTACTTCAATTTTATCCATCCCTTGGTATTTTCTTCCATTCTCCTTTCTCATATTCCCCTTAGAATAACCTATCTTTTTTCTTTTTTTTTTCATTAGAAACGACCCCCCATGGTCTGATTTCTCCAAACACAATACAAACTTCAGCAGCAGCTCAAGAACCCATTAATTCTTTCGATCTTCTATCCAAGTTTGGTTGCTTTTCCCTCGATTCCAGATGCCTCTGGACCCTTAGCTCAATTGGGTCTTCTTCGATTCTCTCCAACTCCCTATTTTTTGATGGATTTGGGGCTTTGGTTCATGAGAAGAAGCCTAAGGTTGTTGCTTCTCTTAGGCTGAGTTGAAGTGCTTATAGGTCTTCAAGAGGTGGCAATGACCTATGGAGAGGAAGCAAGTCGAGTGTCATAGTTTTTGCACCAAGAACAGGGAATGAGGATAAGTTCCGTTCATTTATAAGCATATCAGGGTCCCTAGGAACTCTTAACGTTAGGTTGATAGGGACGCTAGTAGAAAGTGCTAAAAAAAAAAAACGTTTTCGGGCAAAATGACTGATCTAGTGCAAGATCAGTTAAAATCATCTTTTCGATACATTGGTCACCAAAAATGAAAGTAAGGGGAACTAACAAATACTAATTTATTAGATTGCATGGCTTAACCCCTTACAGGATCACATGAACACATGTAAAACCCACTTGGGTCAAAGTACAGCAAGGCCATGGCAACCGTTTTTTTTTCAATGATACAACATTTTTGAAAGATAGGCCATGACAACCTGTGTTGTAAGCAGCCATGTCATCTAAATACACAAAAGTCAGAGTAACCCCAAAATCTGGCATGAATGAAATTGCCTAGTTCCCAACATACCTACCTTATCTTTGGAGTAGATTATCTGCAATGCTTATTCCGGACCTGATACATTGCTTCATGTGTCACATTCATTCTTGTGGGGATAACTGAAATGGACATGACAAGAACCATGCACACCATTAACATATATTCCTCTTTGTTAAATGCAAATTTTTCTAATTGAGGGCAGGACTGTTAATTGGGTCCACATGAGCCTAGATTTGGGTCCATTTCTTTTTACTTATTTATTTCTTTTCCACTTTGTGAATCTAAACTCTGGATCTTGTTCCAATCTGGCTACTGAGCATGAGTCTGCCTGTTTTAATGCATTTTTAATGACTCGATTTCGGCCTGTTGACTTATTTGGTGTTTTGATATTTTGAATTGGATCTGGGTTCGATCCTACGGTGTCGAATATATGATGCCAAGATCAGGCACTTAATAGGGGCAAGTAATCCAGTTCTGGGCTGGATTTGGGCCCATTGGTAGCAATAGGCTAGGGGTAGGGAGGAGAGGAGACGGCTTCATTGAAGGTGGAGGTTCAGTCGGCAACTACCTTATAAATGTGGGACTCCTTTGGAGAAATGAGACCATCAGTTAGGCCAACATATAAGGGCAAAGATTGAAAGGACTGGGGGTTTATTTTATTCCTAAGGATGCAATGTGTGAACTACCTCCCCATTGTATTGATGACCTTGAAAAAAGACAATGAAGGAAAAACTTGAACTAGAAAATGAGCAATGAACTACACTCAATGAATTGCACTAAAGGGGGAGGTTAGATTGCCAAAATCAGTGTCATTTTCAAACTTTTCCATCATTGATTTTGAGTTATGGGCCTGGATATTCATAAACTGATTGAAGGTGACTCAATTTATGTGTAAATGAAGGTTCACATATATAGCTCGATTTGAGTGACATTTATTTTGTTCTTCAATGTAACTAATTGGACGACCTGGTCTAAACAGGACCTTAAATTACTGGTTAGTAACATGACCAACTAATTGGGTCCATAGATAAGCCCTTGTGAGCCAGTTCCTGGACTTCAGCAAGGTCTAGAGCACAATAAGTCTCAACCACAATGCTTGTCCCTTAACTTACTATGCTTGGGCAGATGCAAAGTCTCCGCCACAATACAGATCTGTGAAATGTTGGTCCAAGCCTAGCTATACTGTTGGATTAGTTCTAGGCCCAGGTCCCATCAGATCCCTTATCTGCCAATCACTTTTTTTTGTGGCTTAAACCTAAAACTTGGGTCAATCCAAGCCCAAGCCAAGCCCGCAGGTTCTAGAAAGCATGAAAATGCAATTTGAGAGGGATTATCAGATTTGTGCTTGGGCCTGGATTTTGAAGCTTGAGTGGGATTTGGACCGGTCTTCAGTGGAGTCTCAACTCTCAACTACCTAAATTGGGCCTTAATACATGAAGTAAGTGTGTGGGTAGGTGCACGCACATGTTTTGCTAAGACTTATCTCACACAGATTGCAAGAGAGGGAAAAGTGTAAGTCTCTTGTGAGACCCTCTTGGATTAGTGCCAATCATGGAAGGTAGTGTGACCAAAAGGTCTCGTTTTGTAGGTTTTAGGAAAAATCATCTCTTTTGAGCCATCGAAATCATTGATTTAGGGCCCTTAAGCTTAACAATTTAAGTTATATATTTTTATGAAATTTCCAACAGTGACTACAATTCAAATTAGCGTCAAATTAGGCAAGTGCCAATCGTGGGGTATTAGTGAGTACAAGGGGTTGGATTTGTCATGGGGTCCAATGTGGTGATAAAAAAAAAAGTTGCTTGTCACATAATCTGTCTTATCAATATACCATAATGTTTATTTATAACATATACAAATATTAAATTCTTAAAATATCATTGGTAATCTGGCTTACCTACATACAATTTTGAGCGGGACTTAGGCTAGCTAGGTCACTAAACTGACACCCCTACCTTGACTTGGCCGAGTGCACTCAGATCACCAAGTTGGGCAAAGTCTGAGCATTCAAAGGTTACTCAAGACCATGACCTTCCAAGTTGACTGGAGTTGAGTTGAGCTCCTTCAAATTCTTAACAAGACTTGAACATGATACACTACATCAATTATAGGAGCTGTGGGCGCAAAAGACACAAACCCATGCTCTCATGCCCTCTTGGTTTTACCATATTAATCTGCACCAAGGCCTCACTGCCAGGATGTGAACAGGTCGGTCCCAATTTGGATTCATGGTAGGCACGGACCCAGAACCGGTTTCTTGGTTCCCGCAACCGGAACTGGAACCGGAACCGTATATGGGACAGGTTCGGATATGGGTCCGAGTCTAGGTAGAGTGCCATGGAAAAACAAAACTTTTAGGATAGATTCTAGAAAATTAAGGTAATATATCGGGTCTTGGATCCGAATCAAGTTGAAACTGTACCCGTACCCATTTAGATCATGGGTTCAAAAAAAAAACCCAAACCCAGACCCATTTACTTATCGATGCCTAAATATGGATACTGTCCAGTATTTAACGGGTCAAAACCTTCAGATAATTGAAGAATTTGGGACCATTTCCATCCTTACCACCACCTCCAGCTCCAGCTCCAAATAAAGGAAGTAATAAAGCTGTGTCTTGAATGAATAATGGAAATGACGTTGACATAAGATGACGCCAACACAGTGAAATGGCCCGCAGAAGCAACTTGGGCTTCTTTCAATCTCCATCACCATGTCATTAGCATTCCATCTCAATGAATTGACTCCCATTTCTACCGAGTTTTTACTCAAAAAGCTTGATGACTGAATACTAATCATAGATTTCTTGTTCTGTGGTTAACTCATGCAATGATCGATTTCCAATCATACACTCCAAACATAAGTAACAGAATTTTAGTCTATGGTTGGTTTTACAATTGACTTGCATCCTCCAATAATATTGACAGATTGCTAACTTTTGGAAGAACGTTGGGAATGTAATCTTATGAGAAGGGATGGAAATGGGTCAAGTTCATACACGTGGACTTAAAAATCTACCCATACATGAAACCTCTAGTATTGCAAACCCCACCTCTAACCTGTTGATGAGGAATTCAATCCCAATCTCTTTCCTCTCCTCCCATGTGCAAGTTCTCACTTCCTCCTTTAATGGCTTCTCTCTCCTCATGAATGCAAGCTCTCACTCACAATTTCAAGCTCGTAGTGTCTTTAACTCCGCAGTGGGCCAATGGAAAGTAAAATGTCAACGACAAACCATCACATCATATCAAAAAGCCCAACCATCTCGGCCTCTAGGTTGTAGCGTTTCACCTTCACAAATGATAATTTGACACGGCCCGTGCATGCCATTTGTTGTAACTTATTCATTTATTTCATTTCGATCTATAATATAAAAATCATACTAATAAAGAGATGTTGCAAAGTTAATACAAAGGCAAGGAGAATGGAACATAGTCTAGGTATAAGAGTATTAATACAACTAAGACTATAAAAAAAAAAATATTGGACAATTAAAGCTTCCAAGGATTAGACCTATCGACTCCTTGCTTTGCTAATATTTTTTATGAAATATTTTTTGATAATATCTTGAGAAAACTCTAAATATAAAATTAAATATCTAGACATTTTAAGGGACTATTTGGATGAAGAGAAGGGAAGGAAGAGGAACATCTTAATTTCTCACAGATGACATGGATTTTCCTTTTTTGAATTTACTCTTAATGAGAAAAATAAATAGATTCTATTCAAATTCAAACATAATAATAAAAAAGAAACCCACTTTAATATAAAAGGGGGTGCTTGTCAAAGTTTCTCCTCATGTCTTTAATTGGTGGAAGCCTCCTCTTAATCAATCTTCACCCTCTCAAGGGCATCTTTTTTAATGGAATTCAGAAAATCCATATTGAATGAAAATTACTTATTTTCTAAATGATATCTTCCAGCGGGTTTACAAAATTCTTCCTTAAACACCTACGATGTTGGAATTCCAAATATCATATGTTCTGATCGTTTGTATAGCCTAGGGCTTGGTTTTGTGGGTTGGCCCATCTAGGCTGCCTTTCCAATTTTGTGGATTATAATTTGCTTTGGCACTTCCCAGTCATATACTGATACATTGTACACTCTTCTTTAATATAATTACTTAGGAGCTTTTTGGAAACTCTAATCTAATTAATAAGAGCTAATTAAATTAAGGTCTAAAATAAAATTTTTAAATATTTAATTCTAATTTACAATTTTAGTCTGAGCAGCATTTCAAAATTCTAAATTTTGAAATCTCATAAATAAAAGAATCAAAGAATCTTACAACACCAACAATTAAGATGATAATTGCCAGAGAAACTCTGCTACAACGTTTATGAGTCCATGTGACTGGTAAAAATAAAACGAGATTAGAGTGTGCCCAACTTCTTGGCAACTTGCCTCTAACCTGAATGACCGAAATCAATCTCTCCCTTCTCCCCTGCACGACTAAGTTCTCCCTCCCCTTTGTATGGCGTGTCCCTCCTCTCATGTGTCAGTTCTACTCGCTTCCCACATGTGCAAGTACTCTTACATTACATGTCTTAGCCCATGTTTGGCATCTCTATTTCATGCCTCGATTTCTCTAAATGTCTAAATTGGACAGAGGTTTAAACAATTAGAGCGTTTGGCACAAGATTTTAGACTCTGTTCGCTTTAGACATTTAGAGGCAAATCCTCTAAAATCCAAATGCTCCAAAAATGGGTAGATGAGAAATAGAGCTTTTGGGTCTTAAAATATAGAGGTGAGGTATTTAAAAATAGATTCGTACGTTATCAAACGCATTTTTTTATTCTAGCCACTTTTTTTTAAGGCTCTTTTTTTAATGGCTCTATTTTAGATGGATCTATAGAAAAAAAGAGTAGAGATGCCAAACAAGCCCTTAATCTAAGTCAAATGTTAAGCGCGCTGGTAAAAAACTAAAAAAAGTGTTGGGGAGTAGGACAAATTCGGTAGAGTCGAGTCTACCGAATCAACTCCTTTTAACTGTAGCATAGAAAAAATTCAAACCGCCAGCCACGCGTGCATCCAAGCAACAGTTGAAAGAGAGTACGTAAAAAAAAAAACTGAGATTCTTCTCGTGGTCTTCGAGACGACCGACAATCTGTACGACCCTCCTCGCAATCTCTGCCACGTCAAAAGAAAAAGAACACAAGCCGTTGATCTTGAGGTTGCACCCAAAGATTCAACGCATCCAACGGCTGATATTCTCCCTCTGTCATTTTGACCCACAAGTTAACGTGTCAGTAGTCAGTACTTTGAATACCAAATATGGTAAATCTTGTCTTTTTACTGAAGATGTCGTATCGGTTCCTCTCTCCCGAAAAAACGCCCGCTTTGCAAAGGCCGATGGTTGCGGTTCTTGGAACCGGAGCCGAAACGTGATTTTGGATGTCGGTGTTCTTGTTACGCGCTTCGATCGCTGCGATAGGATTCCGTTACGTGCGTTTGGATTCTCGTGTCGCTCATAAAAAGACGGAGACAGTGGATCCCGTGCCTGCTTCTGCAGTTTCACTCGCGCGTGGCGTGTACGTCTGTGATTCGTTTCATGGAGCAGGTGGACGATGGATATTTTTGCAGTAGTGGGTCAAACAGAGGAAAATGGATTTCACTGGTGAATAGATTTAATCATTGATGGATTTGTAAGGTTCATGTAAAATAATTCTATACTTAGGGTCGGATTTTTTGTATTAGAATGCATATGAATTGAATGCTTAAAATTCATGTCATAGTTGGTTAAAAATGAAGATCAAATGTGATTTTTAAAAAATGAACATCATTAACTCCAAGGAGTAGCTCAGTTGGCCTAGGACTGTGATTTACATCCAGAGGTTGTGGGTTCAAAACTATACTACCACACTAGGGTCTTAGGATGGTTTACCAGACTTCTCCTCTGGGGCCGGAGGGATTAGTCCAACCCAAAGGATTGGAAACACTGTGATAGCAAAAAGAAAAAAAAAAGAAAAGAAGAAAGAGCATCATTTTCATAGACTAATAAATTAAAATGATGATGGGAAATGAATGAATAAGTTATTTTTCTAAAAAGAAAAGGTGATTTGATGCTCTCTCTTTTTTTAAATTCACCCATGAATTTTTATTTCTAACTATTAATTGTTTGAATAAAATGAATTCAATTTCTATTTATTTTAATGCAAACAACCGAACCCTTACAGTCTCATAGATTTATTAGACTCTGATTCACCTATGAAAGTCAAATTACTAAAAGATTTACTCCAATACAAGCAAAGCCCACTTTTATGGCAACTTTCTCTCCTACCAAATCAGCGAAAATGTAGTGAAATAGGGATATGGTTTTCTCTGTCTATTTTTTTCGTTTTTTGGTGTAGGTTTTTCCTTTGCGAAAAACCTACTCTTATGGAGGGTATTTCCTTATAAGAGAGGATGTTCAAATTTGAATAATCCTTGACTTCCGTTTCTTCTTTCACAGCATGACACAAATAAGCCCTTAAAGTTATAATGCAATCAACTATTATATATATTCTCAATAATAAATAATAAATTAATTTTCTTCAATAGAGAGGATTTCAATTTTCTATGAGAGATAAAAACGGAGTCTCTCCTGTGAAAGCAAAAATCAATCTCAATCTTTTATTATACAACTTAAGTCATCAAATAGTCATGTTTTTCAACCAATCAATACAGTGATGGTTCCAACACATATTGGAGAATCTTGACCACAAACCACAACTTCAAATTCTTTATCATACGTTTGGCATCGTTTCATTCAGATGTTTCTATATTCCTATGAAATAAGGTTGTGGAAATTGTATTTGGTATGTGTAAATCTCTTACCAATAGTGGCCCTAGAGAATGGGGGACTAGACTTCAAACCATCTAAATCTCATACCTACTAGATCACAGTCAACATTTAATGAGTTCATTTCAACTTTTAATAGCTTCTGGAAATGAATAAAAATGACAAAATGTAGGACATGGTCAGTGGCCAATTTTAAGGCCAGGGTTGGTTCATTAGTCATGATATGCTCCCTCTCTCTCCTTCCTTGTTTTCTTCTGTCGGCAATTTCGAACTCTTGGACTACAAGTGGCTAGTACCAAAGTTAACAATAATTTGGAATGAATGAAAATAGATGTTGGGTCCTCAAATAGACGGCTGAGAAAGGATTGCTAAACAATGCAAGAAATGGATGTCTTTGATCTTCAACAGCTCATATATTCCCTACTTCAACCAATGCATGTTAATTCCCACCATACTTATGCCCACATGGTCTACAATAATATTCCTCCCTTCCTCTCATAAATTAAATAAATGAAAAATGATGCTATTGATGAAGGACCCAACTCCAAAGTAGCCTAATTTACAATTCATCGCTCATCCATGGGGTGCCCTCCATCAATATTAGGGGCCTGTTTCTTTACTGGAATTTCAGGAATTCCTGTCTGGGGAATTTCAGGAATTCCTGTCTGGAGAATTCCTAAATTCCCAGACATAGTGGAATTCTTGAATTCCCCTTGGACTTGAGCATCCAGGAATTCTATACAGATACAAAGGGAGTGGAATTCCTGGATTCCCAAAGGTCAAAATAGAACTTTCAAGTGGTTTCAATCCAGAAATGCTACTGAAGAAATATTGGATTCAGAAATTCTAGGGGACAACATGTCACATCATGTCCAGGAATTCTTGGACATGGTGAATTCCTGACGGAAATTCCACTAAAGAAACAGGGCCTAGATGTTGATTTGTATAACTTCGGAGAGAATGAGGTGCCCTTATCACTAGGTTATCTTGTGAATCACCAATGCCCTCTGTAATAGAATTGGTGAAGGAAATAGTTCAATTGAACCTAGTTTAGCCAACCAATGGGATTTGGTTTTTGAAATACTGTCTTGGCTTTTCTCTAAAAAAATTTCAAAAAGACCCAACTTAGATGCTTGACAATAAAAAAAAAAAAAAAAAGGTAAGATGATGGAGAGGTCTGAACCCTTGTTTTCTGAAAACGGGATTTAGCTTAGGGTTGCCCAATTTTAATACCAGGGTTTTCTTTGAATTTGGAAATGTAAACTAGGGGTACGCTGGACATGAGGCCAATTCAATCACTCCTTCCCTTGATTTTAGGTTAGCTTCATGAACATTTACTCTTGAAACTTATTGTCATAAAACTCAATGGAGACTATGCTTTTGAGATAATAGTGTCCAAGGTAGATGTGTGGATTAGAGTCAATAGGATCAACCCAATCATATAGGATTCCTCCCATTTATATATATATATATATATATATATATATGAAAGAGACTGATTTCAATTGAGAAATCAGTCTCAATTTGTTCAATTGGTTTTGATCGCTCAATTTATTTTGACCATTCAATTATGTAACTTCTCTCTATTTTATTCAATAATGACTCCTCCATTACTCTTTCACGTTTCTCCAAATAAGTAACAGTTCTTCTCGCCCTTTTATAGTTTAGTGCATCTCCTCTTCATATTCTCGTTTTCCTCTTTTAATTCATTTATAATATATTATGCTTAGTTTTATCATTTCATTTCTTAATTTCATTTTAGTTTCTTTCTTAATGATAATGCCATATAATGAATAGCAATGGAAATATCATTTAATTAAAAATAATTTTTTCTTAATTCTTTTTTTAATTAACAGTAGTCCATATCCTCAAAATGAATAAAAATAACTAACAATACTAAAAAAAATATTTTTAAGTTAAAGATTTCTGTATATATATTCTTCTTATTGCCCGAACTTAGCACGGGCATTTTTTGCTAGTTATGATGAGAGCTGCTCCCAATTTGAGACCATCATCAACCATTGAATTTATATAGTGAATCTATACAATACAAAGCCATTATACTTTAAGTCGATCAATTAATTAATACCATTAGTAATAAAGATTAGTAAGATCACTTGGAGCTCTGAAAGAGGGATTTTGAAGTCTGAATTTTTATAGAAAATCTGAGTAGAGAAAGATTAACATTGCAAGAACACGTCCTTATTTAAGAATTGGAGTTTCAAATCTAGAATAACCCTTTCCTACTTCCCGGTGTTTTTCAAAGCTAGAGCTCTTTGTTAAATTCACTTTATTAATAAAATGAGGAAAATAGTCATTACAAGAGACAATAAAACCAAAGAAATTCAAATCAAAAGGCACCATATTTCAAAAAAAATACATTTACATTTTATCTAAAACTACTAACATCATATTCCATATCCCACTGCTGCTTTGATTGTCAACCATCAATGTGGGCCCATTGGAGCCCACCCCTTTTTAATAGATTTCTTCTACTTGGATACTTTTCTTCCTCTTTTTAAAATCAGGCTAGTGGAACAGCTAAACCGAGCAAGCTGCAAGCCTCTCTCACATATAGGACAAATTCTTCTTTTCTTTCCTCATGCTATGCTTTGTCATGTGTTTAATTACATATAAGTGTGGCCCACCTTGGATCAAACCAAGCCTCCTTATCCAAATCTACCCACCCAAATTTGCACCAGTTCCAATCCTACACTGGCCAACTCATCATCATCCATTAGATTAATCACAGAGAATCAGCACTGTAAAAACTAAATTAAACTTGGAGGCCACAAGATCAAGAATTTGATCAGATTAAGATTGACCCCCCTCAAATCCAAATCGGTCCATCCACTTCCATTGATGGTCAAAAGCCAAGGTGGCCACACAGTGGGGGTGACGTTTTGGAAGAGGAAAACATACCCGTGGGTTCTGCAGGCCCTTCTCCACATATAGCTTTCTTCCATTTGGATTCTTTTCTTTGCTTATCATGCGAGGAGAGTAGCTACAGAGACCCCCCTCTCTCTCTCTCTCTCTCTCTCTCTCTCTCTCTCTATGATATTGATGTCTGCTTCAACCAGAAGAGGAAGGAAGCAAAACCCAGTTGGGATAATATCATAAAGAGCCTGCATTCCTTCTCTCCAACCTCATTTTCGTACAAAACCAACTTCCCTTGCAATAACTGTATTTAAATGCTTGTAAGCCTTTTCATCTCTTCTCTTCTTTTTCCCTTTAATCTCTCTTTTTCATGCTCTTCTTCTTCAATTTCTATATATAATACATTACCCTCTCCACTTTTTATTTATAAACTGCAGCTTCAAACATAGAGCTGTTGGTAGTATACGCAGAGCTACCTAAAATGCGCCATCTGTATCTCCGGAAGAGCAGCTTCAAGAGGTTTTTCTCTGTTTCCATTGGCCGTCGAAGCATAGAGGATGAGCCTATAAAGGAAAGTGTGTCTCCAGAGCATGAAAGGATAGGGGAGTTGAAGATTTTGCCGGTTGATGAGCCTTTTAGGAAACCCACTTGGAAATGCTTCTCATTTGAAGAGATCTTTGAAGCTACAAACGGTTTCCATGCAGGTAATCTTGTCAGAAAATTTATAGAGAAGAGACCCTTTTTTTTGTTCTTTCATTTCTTTCATTGCAAGCTCTAGATTTTTTTTTTAAAAAACTTCTCTGGGTTATTGGATAAGAATCTGGTATAGTAATTTATGGAAAAGAACGCATTTTTCTTGTTATTTGTGATGGTTAGAGCTCTGGAATTTTGCTTTGGTGGGGGGTATCAGATGAGATAGTTGTGACTTTTGAATGCAAAGAAAGAACCCAATTTTCTTCTCTGGCTTGTGATGCTAAAAGATGTGATTTTCCTGTTGTGATGGTTAGAAGTTTGGAATCTGGCTTTTTTGGGGCTTATCAGATGAGATATTTGAAGCTTTTGAGTACCAAAGAAAGAACCCAATTTTCTACTCTGACTTGTGATGCTAAAAGATTTGTTTTTTCATGGCTAATAGACAGAATATCTCAATTCCCCCCTTAGTGGTTTCTGTTGCTAAATGTTATTTGAATTGTTTGCATTGATGGGCATCAGAGAATCTGGTTGGGAAAGGTGGTTATGCAGAGGTTTACAGGGGAGTGATGAAGGATGGTCAGGTGATTGCCGTAAAACGGCTAATGAGAGCTTCTAATGAGCAGAAAGAGAAGGAGTTCTTGACAGAGCTCGGGACAATTGGCCATGTTCACCACCCAAATGTGTCATCTTTGTTAGGTTGCTGTGTTGACAATGGCCTGCATCTTGTCTTCGAGTTCTCTTTGCACGGTTCTGTTGCTTCCCTTCTTCATGGTACTAGAATCAATCCGAAGTTTCTTAATTGATTCATATAATTCAATATAATTAACCCATTCATTGAGTTCTGCCTTCTCTGTAATCTTTATAGATGAGAATTTGCCGCCGATGGCTTGGAAGATTCGATACAAAATTGTCATTGGAACAGCCAGGGGACTTCATTACTTGCACAAGGGCTGCCAGCGGCGGATAATCCATAGGGACATCAAGACCTCTAATGTCCTCTTGACAGCAGATTTTGAACCTCAGGTGTCTAAAGGCACTTCTTATCAGTTGGCTTTTGTTATGTTTGAATAGTTGCTTATTTTGGAATTTAAAAGCACTGCATAATCCATTCTAGTCTACAGATATCTCAATCTTGAATCAACCTCTTCTGTATAAAAGGGGTTTGAATATTTTTATTAAACACTCGTGATTACATTTCTTCTGTGAAGTTGGAGCAACCAGCATGGAAATAGAACTAGTTCTTGGTGGGGGATTTTTTCTTCCTTTTGTCTCCCAAATCAATTTTCAGCACGCAAAACCATGTGTGTTTTGATTTGGGGTGTGAAAGTTGGAAACGCACCAAGTGCAAACTCTCAAATAGATAGCCTTGATGTTGCCCAAGTATTCTAGCTGGTAACAGTTTAGGTTTCATCTGAGATGATTTTTTTTTTTTTTGGTAAACATCTGAAATCATTTTGAAATCACCATTTGCATCATTCCCAAAAATAGAATTATGGATTTGTATCTTGACATTGTGAACACTTTATAATTACAGATTTCGGATTTTGGACTTGCAAAATGGCTTCCTTCTCAGTGGACTCACCACTCTGTCATGCCTATTGAAGGCACATGTGGGTACGTTATTCCATCTTTCCAGGCAATGTTTGAGTATCAGCTGAAACTATACACATTGCAATATTTAGCGGTTTTGGACCTGACGAATGCGATTTTTTTTTTTTTTTTGTTGGAGCAGTCTGAGGGGTATGATTAAATTTGAATATAGAGCACCTGATTTACACTAAAAATTACGATTTTAAGTTCTTTTTACAAAAAATTAAACTTTTGAAAATTCTAATTTTCTGAAAAGGTAGAAATGGAGATTTTGCTCTTTGATCGTATTTACGATGGCCCAATTGTTCCGGACTTAAATCTTCATGCATTTTGTTTATATTGTCTCTATCTAATACTTCAATGATTGGTTTAAATTCATGAAACTGTTCTGATGATCAGGTACTTGGCACCAGAATACTTCATGCATGGGATTGTTGATGAGAAGACAGATGTCTTTGCTTTTGGAGTCTTTCTCCTGGAGATCATCTCCGGTCGAAAACCTGTAGATGGGTCTCACCAGAGCTTACTTAACTGGGTAAGTCCCCCTGAACTTGAATTGTTTTCATTTTGGTTCATTCACAAGTTACTCTAAGTAACATCTTGTATACATACAATATGTACCAGATACTTGTGAACTGGTATAGATTCAATATGTGCAGAAGAATCAAAAGTTTTTTCGATATTGCACAACAGGATTTTCCAGAACAAGTTGATTTCAAGAAAAACATAAAAGCACACTGCACAATAATATAGGATTTCTCTGTGAACTCATTATTTGATTGACTAAGTACGTCTCCTTTCCATGCTATTATGTATTAACCAGTCTATATTATCGTCTAATCCCCAGTCCATCTATATGGAGACACTAGTTTATTGACATTTACTGTATATTTTTAATGGAGAATTTTTTTACTTTTTCTTGAGTCATTTTATGCAATTAGGCATCTACTAAAATCAACTTCATTGGGCATGGTTAGGCATCTAATCTATGGTAATGGAATGATGGTTATTAAAAACTAGTGAATGACTTCCAATCACTGTTGTTAATTCAGCGGCTGGCAACCTCTATTAGGACTGATTTTTATGAATGCCTAATCTGGAAACATCTTTTATATCCAATGCAACCAGTGAACCTGAAAAACTTGCAAAATTCTGCTTTTAATTGGTTGCTAGGTTATGAGTCTTTATATATAACATGTATATTTTGTAGTTTTATTTGTTTCAAAGATGTGGTTCCTTTGATTTTTCAATTCTTGATCAAAGGAGTTTCATTTAAAGTGACTTTCTCTTTTGTTTTCCTTTGAATTTTTTTTTTCTTTCCGTAGGCCAAACCCCATTTGAACGATGAGAACGTAGAAGCGCTGGTGGATCACAGGCTTTGTGGAGACTATGATATTCAGCAATTGAAGACGCTGGCTTTCACAGCGTCTCTCTGCATTCGAGCATCTGCGATCTGGCGCCCTACAATGGTCGAGGTACTTCCTGTTTCATCCATTGCAGATGGCTTTTCTAAGCACCTCAATATCATTTTGGTTGCTTCTTTTTGTAAAAGATTATAGGTTTTCCCGATCAAAGATATTTAAAAAAAATATATATCTTAAGAACAGAAAAAGAAATAATAGTCACAAGGGCTTTGCACTGTAACGTGATGCTCACCTCTAAATTGAATAGACTGTTGGATAGGAACTAGTAGCTTTGGATGCCCTGACTACTGAATGATCATTTGTTCAGATGATCTGAGCCATCCATCCATCGGGGTGGTAAAAATATGGACAGTTAGGCCAAAATGAATATGTATGAAGGTTTGGATTATCTTATTTAGAAAATATTGATTATCATTTGATGAAGGGAGTTGGTTGTTTGCTTCTTTTCAGAAGTGAGATGGAATGGGCAGCTGTATTGAATGTGACATCATTGTTGCACTCTTTGGCCCTTACTGGGTCTAAAACTGTAATTGTCTATTTGCAGTCTGCCAATCAAATGGTCAAATCTTGTAAATCAGGAGATCTAAAAGACAACCAATCTGAAATATAACTTGAGAGACCCTATGGTATTGACCACCAACAGTGGCCACCTCTGTATTGAAAATGGGAAGCTGGGTCCTTTAATCCATCTTCCTAGAAATGTAGCATTGATTTCTTCAAAGATTGTTTAGGCAAGGTTTCATTTTCACTTGTTTATGTGCAATTGTTGCATCTGGCAAGTGAAGACGGCAAGAAACAGCCCTCCTTCACATGCTGGTTTTCCAAATACCCACCCAATAACAGAGTACGTAACCAATTAAATAAAGCTCTGACTGATTCTCAATTTTTTATTTTTTGGATTTTAAATTTAACTGTTATTAATCTGATGAACTAATTCCCAAACATAGTTGGGACAAGGCTTTGATGATGATGATGATGAATCAGATCGACTAATTCGATGCAGTGTGATTGAAGACTAGCTCACATCCGCCATGCACTACAATTGATCCATTTCATGAGTAGGATGGAAGGGTGCTATGGATTACCATACTATACAGAGGACCTTACAAAAATCCCTTATAATCGAAGTAGCATTCAGCGATCACATAATACCCTATTGTCTCATCTTCACTTTACTGACTGCCCATTAACCCCTATTTACAGTATCCTTGCCAAGCTTTTCATTTTGTTCCAAAACTGCTACCAAGTATCTAAACCTAACACAATAAAAAAGTGTTTCTCAATTTTAACCAAGCCTTCTTCCTACTCCCAAACCTTCAAGCTGCCTCCGTTTAGTATGTTTTTGTTCTGCTAATTAAGATAAGATTTTAGAGTATAATATAACAATAAACAATTATATCTTTGTAGCAGAATTGAGGATTCAGTCAGTTGTCTTCACTAAAATAAGCAATACAAAAATGGGGTAAAATCTTTTGGTTTTGGCCTGTTCTTAAGCCAATATTTTGGGTTAACTAGACCCACATGACTAGTGGAAATTGTAGTAATTAGTAAGAATCCTTCTGTTTTCTATTGTCATCCACTGTTTTGTATTAATATTGCATCATACATGTACTGATTGGCAGGTTTTGGAGCTTCTAGAGGATGGAGAGATTCTACAAGACTCTTGGAAGATGCCAGAGCAGGAGGAAGAGAATGATTTCTGGGGTTTTGATGATTTGGATTGGGAGGGCTCTGATGATCTTGAATGCGAGAGCAACCCCTTCTCAACCTCTCTCCCAGATTCCATTGGTAGCTCACAAATGTCATAGGCCCACCATCTCACCTGCCAATCCAGACCAGTCAAATGTGTGGACCCTGTAGATGGGGGATGATCTTAACCTCGGGCCCACCTCTTTGTCAATTTTAGAAACACCAATCGTTTTTCATCATAACAATCGACACGATGGGCTCGCTTGATTGGTTGGATTGTGTGATCAATGTGAGCTTTTGTTTATGCTCATTTTGCTCCATCCATCTGAAAAGGGGCCCATGAGTTGTACAGCCTGAATTCTGAAAGGGAGGGAATTTGTGTATCAACAATTTAGTAAACTGTGGCACTTGCAGAATAGTCTCATTACATGGGACAACTTAAACATAGAAAATGTATATATTGAGGGAATGGGATTGTTACTACCAACTCCACAGCCTTTGATTAGAGAAGAAGAGGTCAATGCCCTTGCCCAGATACAAATCATCTTTTGTGTACATATAGTATGTGGACTTTTCTAATATACTAGGCTATTGTTAGCCATATCATTAAGATGTCTTGTGCAGTTGGATTTCCATAATTTAATGTGTTATGTGTGTGGAGATCTCCATCAAACTCAAGATGGTGTTGGGTCCATTCGGATGCATGACAATAAAAGGAAGAAGACGATGGGTGGGTGGGTGTTCTATTTATCAGGTGGGCTGCCTGTCCAAGAGTAATACTTCCAACTTAAAGCTTCAGGGATCATGTATGTGATACCAAAGTGAAGGTGCCAATACCACTTAACCATGATTGTGTTTTGCGGGGATTGTCGATGTAGATGAGGGTTTTTTGAGATATCATGCGGATGAGATTATCCTAGCCTTTTAATTTTAAGTCCTTGAAGCTTAATGGCTATTGAACATGCAATTTTTTAATTTTTTATTTTTATAAAATCCAACAATGATTGATAATTTCATATGCACGAATTATACGTTCCCTAAAAATCAACAAAAACAAATTGTTATTAGATTTTGAGACCCCAATTATGAATGATATATATAAACTTGTAAAGAAATTGGGTCATTTCAATCTTAGTGAGAGTTGGATGAGTGTAAGATGAGGCAAGTGCCACTACATGAGTGCACGACAATTTCGAAAGCAATACAATACTTTTCATTTATACACCTCTATTGTTAGACAAGTTTCCTCTTTCGCAGCATTACACAAATGCATTCTAAGAGAGTTGGTGAATGTTGGAGAGGAAGATCGATCATGGGTTGGTTCATAATCGCCTCGCAAACTAATTGTGATAGATTCCATAATAAAAAAAAATGGGTAAATTAGTGAGAGATCCTTGAGTAATATGTTATAAAGTCTCTAGTACACAGCATTATTGTTTAAGGCCTAGAGTCCCTTGCGCATGAGATTAATTCAGGCGGTGGTCCCCAAGCATGCTACATCATATTTTTTATGACTCATTTACCCTTCTAACCGTTCAAATGGGTGTCATGCAATTTAAATCTGGGTTTTAGCTTCAACTCACTATCTTTTCTGGATTATTTTCTATGAGAAAATGTCTTGGACCACAGGCTATGAAACATAGTGTTGAGGACCTGCCGCCAAACGCCCAAAAAACTTTATTTATTCATACAAATATAGTAAAATATTCTCCAACATGGATGAATTTCTTGCCATGAAAATGACATAATTTGTCTTTAATCTTTCCTACTTTCTATCATATATGAGAAACTCTAAAATGAGGTAGTGTGAATGCAACCTTTCATGCATGCATAACTGGCATGTTGTTGATATGTGGTTCTATTATACAGGCCATGTGGCCAGAAATAAATAAGGAGAAGTCTGGCTCTAGTGTCACCTCCCTTTCAACTTTCAAATGCCCACATCAATAAGGGCAACCAATTTCATTCACCAGTTACAGTTGGAAGTTGGGTTAAGGGTGTGATACTTTTAACTATCGTCCATCAAAAACTCGGAATGACTCGGATCGACTCAGCTGAGTCAACCTGGCTAGACATTGTTGCTGAGACTGAGTTCGCTGAGTACGACTAAGTACTCTCATTGCGAGAGAATACCTCTCAACAATTGAAGACTAAAGCCTTGTTTGGTATATCTACTCTCATTCCGATATAGCCATCCAAAATAGATCCATAAAAGAGAGAATCTAAAATTAAAAAAAAAAAAAAAATTCGTCTAGAAAAAAAAAAGATAAACTTTTTGTGTCTATTTTTGTTTTATTTTTTGAGACCCTTTGGGAAGCCTAGAATTGGGGATTTTCATTTTAAGAGGTTTTGCTTCTACATTTTTAAAGCGGGCAGAGGGTACAATCGTATGTCAAATGCTCTTACTTTTCAATCCTCTACCCGCTCTAGACATTTAGACAAATAAAAACTGAAAATTGATATGCCAAACGTGCACTGAACAAGTAGGAATTGGCTATTTAGGGCACGCTTTTCTCTACTTTTCACCTTGTGTTTCCATTCATCAGATAAAAAAGAAGAAGAAAACCTTGCTAGCCCTACAATGAAAAATCAATAGTGGCCGCTTGATTAGGAGATACACAAAAGGTCAAGGATTCAAGGATTGATAACACCCTCTTCTTCACAAAAAAGAATCAATAGTGGTCATTGTGAGCCATTCAATGATTCCTTTTAATTGTCCATTCTACCACCTTTTATCAAAATAAAGCAAACAATGATCAATGGATCTGATTATTGTACAAGGACAATAAATTTTAATGGGAAAACTTTCACTTTTCCTATAGTAAAATATTCAATTGCAATTAGACAATTAGAAGAGTTGGTTAGTTTGTTGCATGAGTTATGGCCATTTGGACAGGTGGGTGTGGGGACTGGACCATGTGGCACTTGGATCTCTATCAAAAAACATCATCTGTGTTAGTTGAACTGAGCTTGGAGGAATTTTCTATGGAAAGACACTACCACAAAACAATCAAAAGAAAGTTGGATCAATGTATGTTCTTGTCTTTCTTCTATTTATCCTTAAAAATCCCTCTCCCTACCATTTTTTTTAAAGGTAAGTAAGATCCTTTTCCATGAAGAGAAAATATAAATTAAAAAAACCCCTATAGCATAAAGGCTTGGAAAAGTAAGATTATTTACCCTAAACGATAAGGGGCGTAGATAAAGCGACCAGCTATGACAAAGTATACGGCGGCCTACAGCATGTACCTTGGATACGAGTCAATATTTACCCCAATCGATACGAGCCAATACATACAACTGAGAAAGTCAATATGGGTTGACTAACCAATAAGGACTACTATCTTCATTTTTCAGTTAAATAAAATTACATCAATACATCTGATATATTGATCTGGATTACCAATACAATCTTATCAGTTTTTTTAGTTCCCACTACTGTCTGGTGCCAACATTGATCTTATTTTTCATGTGACACCTCCATATCTACTTCTCCTCATGCGTAACTTTTATATTTCATTTGATGGAGATTCTTTGTAGTATAAGTTAAAAAACCACTGCTACTCAGTTCTACTAGTAATCTACTATAGTCTACTCACATTTTGATTTTTATTGATGAGATGCTTGTGGAATTATCTTAAAGAAATTGGAAAACGGTTCCAACTTCCAATACAAAGAACCCCAAATGATGAAAAATCCAAAGAACAAGGACAAGAAAGGTCAATGATTTAAGTATAATGGAACATCACAAACACTCTTCTTTTGCACCCATTTTGTCTAATTGTTTGGTTTGCACACTTGTCGCGTAACATATGCACCTTATTTGTATATATATGTGGGCAGGTAGGAGTTGTGTAGTGCTCTCTACTTTTAAGTAGATGGAATGGAATCCAAGTGGCAATACCAAAATCACAATTGAAATGGAATAGATCTCTCTCTCTCTCTCTCTCTCTCTCTCTCGTGATAGGAGAGTTACAAATTAGGTAGAACAGATAATGGAAGATAAGAAATAGTTTTTTTTTTTTTTTTTTTTTTTGCATTTGGAACTTATACTTGTTATCAATTATATATTTTTAAAGGAGAATAAGATAATTACATTTGGAACACTCTGCTTTCTCACAATCCCAAAAATGGTGCTTCCTATTGATGCATGTGGACTTCAAACTATGGCCCTTGAGGGCTAGTCAAATGCGACGTGGGCGAGTTTGGTGTCTTTTCATTCTTACCAGTTCTTCAATTTATTTATGCACTCCTTTTCCCCATCTGAGTTGAGTTCTGATCAATGATGGTGCCATATAGAGTAAATAAGCCAAGCACAACCCAGCTCAAGCACCCGGTTTCCTGTTTGATTGCACTTTGCATGGTGTGTATAGGAATTAGGAACTGAATACTTTAGAATTCATGGTCAAATGAGCTCTTCCAAAGGATTATTAAAGAGGAGACAGATGAATGATGTGAGGTGGCGATGGAGATGGGATATATTTGGCATTTGTTACACGGTGCCCACTCAAGCAACAGAAAAATCCCCCTTTCTTTGTTTTGGTTAGTGTGTTTTTCATCTTGAATTTAAATCCTAATATCAGGTAAGTTATCTAGGTAGGTTTAGAAAACCTTTTTAAGGACAAGATGGAACCAAACCTCTCATCCAAAGAGAGACTTGAGAGAGAGAGAGAGAGAGAGAGAGAGAGAGAAGGATTGAAAACCAAGGAAATCATTTATCCTAGGTCTATCCAAACCATCCATCTTTTGGTTCTACAGTCAGGGTATCCATCCTAGCCCCTGGACTGTGAGGAATAAACTAGAGGAGGTTGGCCTCTAGTTGGCAATCTTCAATAATCTCCACAACATTTGTTTAATCACGTCCAATCCGCAGTTCATCTTCATGTTTGTAATAGCCTAATTACCTCCAAATGAAGTGATGCTAAAGGCTAGTAGGATGTTGACTTTCCTCATATTTGAATTGATCATGTAGTGATGGCTGGGAACTCATCTCCCATCTTCCTTGATTCATTTATAATATATGAAGCTCAAGCACTTTGATTTACAACTTGAAACTTTAATTTGACAATCGATCGATGCGAATGGTGGTTGGTGCACAACACGTTTTCTATCCAAAGCCATTCCACTTGGATGCCTATGATGTGAAATACTTGAATGAATCAAAAGTAGGACCCACATAAATTAAACGAGAGTCATCTACCATCGATCACCATTCACCAGTCATCACCATTAACATTGATGAGCATTGCCCAATCAACTGTAGATGAAAATGGGGAAGAGTTCATGGTCCATAGTCGAACAAGGTAGGGAAGAAAATTCAATTGGCTTCTTTGAAACACAGTTTTGAACAGAATTACAAATTCTACTTCATCATTTACTGCACCATATCAACATCAATCTAAGACAAGTTTGGCAGACATTCTCCATGGTTTCAAAAGCATATAAACTGCAAGGACTGGCAGGATGATAGCATGTGCACTGGCAGATGAACTATGGAACTATCACAATCATTACAGCCTGTTCTCTCTAGGGTCATCAGTCTTGTTAAGCTGCTGAACAATTCAAGTATAGAGATGGTAGATATGACAAAACTTGGGACATCCATAAACACGACGAACCTTGTGTTTCAGAAATGGATTGGACGCGGCCTAAACTTTAGGACCACAAAACTGATGAGTCCAACCAGCACCCACAAATCATGCGCTCGCGTATCTAGTGCATAAGAAAAGCAACAATCCCAATGATATAACAGCTCAAATATCCTGTTTTAGATCCTTGGAACTCGGTTGCGTTGCACTCAGTTAACCTATAATTGGTTACTGGCAAAGAATAAAGCTGTTACTTACAGGTAGGTATTGCTGTGCACAATACCACCTTGTTGACCTCAAACCATTATCTATACCAATACTCTATATCGGCTTAGAGGACGAAATGATGGCGACCTGTGAAATAGAATAAAATTTCATTTCTCTTAAACATCATTCACCATACTGACCCTATTTTTCACAGATTCATATTGCCTACTTCAACATAGACTAGCGCAGTGGCAAGACCCAGAACACCCTGATATGAACTGACATTAAATTAAGCTTGAAAGCAAAAGAATCAATTTGACAGGGTTGATGCAATGTACAGATAACAGAAGGATCATGCCATATCATGGAATATATTACACACCCAAAGTCATATTAGGGTCCCAGAAAGACATGTATACGATATTAAACTGTGAAAAAAAAAAAAAAAAGAACCAGAGAGAAGAAGAAACAGAAGTTCCCACAAGATGGATATGGTAATATACATGGCCTACATGGTACCCTTAGTGATCATAGAAGCGGGAGCGACGCCTCCGAGAACTGCAACAGGGAACAAGTATCAACTAAAAATAATCAGTGATGGTTGACTATGACAACTACAACAAAAGGATGCAATTAAATTAATTTCTGCTGATAAATGGCACACACAAAAAACAAACATGTCCTCCACTTCAAAGAAGTACTTGAAACTCTAAAAGTTTGTCTTGTACATTCTCTTTTCCCCCTCTATATATCTCTCTCTTTTTATTTGATTGGTATCTATATATCTTCTTTGACGGATGCGATCATTAATAATACATAGTGAAGAATATATTTTATGTAGAAAGGGTGCAATCATCTAAATAAGAGGGATCATAGGGTTCTGACACATTAAGACGTATGGAATCCTCATGCACTCGGTGCAAGTTCAGTAATGCTCTGCTGAGCCAGACCATTGATCAGATGAACCCCACTTTCACCGGGAGGCTGTCCATCAATTGCTGTGTTTGGAGCCAATAAAACCCAATATTTGCCCTCATTCTGGACCTCTCCTAATTAATATTTTTCCTCAACTGTTTACTCATAGGAGAAGATTGCATGGCTACGTCCTTCCAGAAGGTTTTCTTGCCCATCAGATTGGTCCCAATCACCACAATACAGTGTCCAATATCTACAGAATTGTTCAAGACTCTATTTAACATCATTATTACTCAGGAACCTATTATTCCCAAAAATAAATGATTTAGTTTCATTCGGTAAGCCAAATGCAACTTCAGAAAAAAGTTTGCTAAGAAACCAATTGAAAATGGAAAAAATATCAAAAAAATACGTTCTATTGACCTGTGACGATTGGAGCTTCCCCTGGCACCGGCACCCCTAACAGCGAACTCATCATCAATCTCATCAATTCCATACTCCCCATAATCCACAGAAGTTACCGAGCTATCATCCAAATCTGAAGCATCATAGATTGAACGTTGCCGCTCACTTCTTGATTGGCTGACCCTGGACCTCCTTCGGTTTCTAGATGCTCTAAAGTTGTCAAATACCTGATACAAAATACAGGACGTCCACCAGTTCCCATCATCCCCAGGGAAATCTTCATACTCGTCTCCCCTGTCATCTGCTCCATATTCAATCACATAATCCCCCAGCACAACACCATGTGGTACTTCTGTATGTATAGTACTCAAAACATCAATAATCTCAGAGGACTGCTGAAAATTTTCCCAATCAAGTTGCCGAGCTGGATCTATTTCTGATGGTCGAGCATGAGGGTGTTCGAGCTTCGCATGGTTCTGAAGCTCTGAATAGTTACCAACAAATCCACAACGTTCCTCTTCACAGCACCGTGACTTCATGTTTAATTGTACACGAGCTTCATCAACAACCACCCAGCCAGTCACTTCACCTCTACACAAGGGACACGCAGGCCGAACAGTAGTGTTTATTTCCATCGAGCGAACACTTTCCTCAGGCATTGCATCAGAAGATGAGTGAACCTTTTCTGCTGCTGACATCCCATTTGCAGTTATGAACCGATCAAGACAATTTGAATGCGTATGACCTGTGTCACACATGAATGGCCGACAGCCTTTGTCGTAGGATGAGCATTGGAGGAGGACCCCATTATGGGGGACATCCAAACAGATGGGACACAACACATCTTCCCAGTTCGTATGCAACTGAACATGCTCCAAGTCCAAAAAGCTTGATACAAGCCCACTCTTGTTAAAGGTGCTTGATGACATGATGAGCACCTTTGGATACGTATCACACAGAATGTAACATGCACCTGATCCAGCATGAGACATTAGTAAATACATTACTGTAAAATCCAAACCATTAATCTAAAATGCATTCACATTCCCAATCTTTTAATGGTTTCGATATATGTTGCCATCATTGATCAATAGAATGAGTTCATCTCCTTTACCAGAGAGGGTAATTGTTGAGATCATCTTATAAAAACCGGACTGGAACCATCCAGTTGGACTAGGCTCAACCAGAACCAGTACCAAGAAGGCAAGAACAGTTTGAACAACATTAACCAATACAACAGGCCTGTAAATAATACAACAGAACAATACAACATTCCATGGGTTTAAACCGGTCAAAATTGTCAGAAACAATACAACAGATCGGCAGATAATGAAGCGGTGGACTAGATCGATTCAAAACACTTATTTATGTGATTGATTTACATTCAGTGCAATTGGATTGGATGTCAAACCAAATTAAGATGAACCATTCACCCTAACAACATGATCCAGAATGGAAAGTTATTGCTACATTGATCAAGAAAGGGTGATTTACATTTAAAAAAAAAAAAAACATTGTAATAGTGAATCCACTAAAAGTTTAGTGGTGGACACTCTAATAGGTAAGAAACACAGTCCACAGTTTTCTTGTAGTGTAGCAAGGCGCTTAGACAAAAATTCTTGGAAAGTTGAATTGACTAGTTTTCAGAGAACTACTATATAAAGAGTGATGCACAATTTTTTCTTTCCTTCTTTTTTCATAAGCAAAGTAGGATAATTAAGTTGTACAAATAAGTTTTTTCCCCTTCATTTATTTGAGAGATTTTACCATTTTAATAATCACAATATCTGTTCACTTCTTTGCAAAATAAACTCAATAGTGAATTCCTCATTTCCATGTGCTTTTTTTTTTCCTTTCAAATGGTAACTTTTATTAAAAGAAAAGCTTAGTAGTACAAGAGACAGATACCAACAAGCCAGACCCAAATAGCACACCCAAAAACAACCAACAAAACCCATAGAGAACAAGAGCAAAATCAGGAAGGGAAGGAGCCATCAATAGAAATAAACAAACTCAGGTGGAAAACTCCCTCTTCAGCTAAGTCATCTGCAGCCTCGTTTGCTGACCAATTGATATCATAGATATGAAAAGCCTATTGGCCAGGTGAAGCATGTCTCTGCCAGGTCCAAGGATTATGGGGTTTTACAATGAACCAAAGCCTAATGGATGCTGCAAAGCGAATAACCCTCCTGCAAATTCATCCTCAAGGCCAGTGATTCAGCTTTGTTCATCGAACACCATCCCATCAAACCCGAGAAAGATAAGATGTGTGACGCATTACAGTAGCATATGATGCCTTCGATGATATCACTATCCTTTCATTAGCTATTATACTTTACACCCAAATAATAATAATAATCATAATATTTTTTTCATTACAGCAGCCATCACAGGTACTGATCCCAGGACCTCCTGTATAACCAAAAAAGAAACAAAAAATTGCCTCTATAGTGTTGCTTTGAATTCTATATATTTTTAAAAAATGAAATAACTTTAATGTGCCCATCTAAAATAAATCATCATCATTGTCATCATCAAAACCCTGTCCCAACTATGTTGGGGTCGGCTACACAACTTCTATTTCTACACTCCGATCTATCTCAAACCAAATCCTCAAATAAGTTACACTTCTTCATATCTATTCTTAATACCTTCATCCACATCCTCTTTGGCCTACCCCTTCCCCTTGGTAGGCCATTAACTTTTATAGTCAAACTTTAGATGGGCAGTTTTTTTTACTGCCGGTCCCAAGCCTGGGTAAAGGAGGGTTGCATTAGGTAGGTTGACAGCCAGTGTAAAATTTGTTACAACCCAAACATGAATTCTAAAGTAAAAAAAAAAAAAAAAAAAAAATCCCTAATCATGCATATAAATTTGCTAACATTCCTTTTCACAAAAAGAATAGTACCCTATCACTTCAAAAGGAACTGATATGTCATTCATCCATCATTATGGACGAGAAACTGTCCCATACCTTGTGTACCCAGGCCTGAACATGGGGATCGGACAAAGGTGTTGGGTACAGGACCCTTGCCCACACCAAAATTTAATATTGAGACCTGGAGAAGAGTAGAGGACTAAGAACCAATCCTGTATCATGACCCAAATACACATTAACACAAATAATATACTTACATACACATAACATATAATATACAGTGATGGCATTAGGGTTCCCAAATTTTATTTAGGGCCATGCAATGAACTGAAATGCCCCATGTATCATACAATCTTAATCACAAAGAAGCATTTCTGTGCCAACCCATTTTCAGATCAGTGGAAAGGCACCTGCCCTCTCATTGGGTAATACAAGGCTCAAGTCCCTAGAGATGGAAGAAAAAGATTGTCCACTAGGGTAAGTGGCATGCCAATAAAAAAAGGAAGAACGAGAAGAAGCTCATTAAGAATAAGTTCTTTTGTAAAGGTATTAATTTTTTTTTTATTTTTATATAGAAAAGGCCTTTATATTTTCATGAAACCTTAAAAAAAAAGCCCCTATATTTTATGTTTTTACATCACCATCCCTTGACTGACAAGCAAGTTTAGAAAAACGAATATTGTCATTCCTACTCTCCATCTTTTGTCTTTTTGACCAATTTACCTCTTTCCTTTAGTGAAAAGTTTAAAAGATATATTTGCCCTTTCATTATCAAGAGTTGGCATTCACATCTCCAAAACTCAGAATAAAGGCCCACCAAATGAGCACGGGATTGATTGATGACTCAATGGGAATCTTAACCCATCTCAGTCATCATACATCCAAGTGGGCCCCATTAAAAGTATTCTTTTAGAAATAAAACAAAAGGTTGGATAAATAGGCACTTCGTAGTGTCCCTCTTTATAAATAGAAAAAAAAAACTATTTTAAACAATATAAATCCACATAACATACAATAATTCCCATCCTAAGGTTTAGGACTTAGACAATTCTCTATAACAAATACATTGTTGACATAATGATTGAAATTACAGATAAATAATTTCTTAAAAAGGCCATCTTGTGAGTGGTTGAAAACAAAAGGAAATAGAAAAATGAAACACAAACTATTAATATCTAATATAAATAATATACATGTGTGGAGTAAAAGAAAAATAAAAACATTTTGGTCCGAGTTGTGAGTTGTCAAGCTATGACAATCATTCATACTCATGTTTTAAATTAATTAAGATACACCCTTTAAAGGTGTTGTGAATTATTGGTTTATGCTTTGCTGCTGCTTCTTTTCTTCTTTTTACCGTGGAAAACCATAGATATTGTAAACATCTTATAAATAAAAGGGTGCCAATTCCAATTTAATATGTTGCCCATGAATAATTTTTTTCCCTTTTCAATTGGGATAAAGAGGGACACTATGAAATGCCTATTTATAAAGAGAGTGGGAATTATTGTATGATATGCACATTAACATTGTTTAAAATAGTTTTTTTCTCTATGAGGGACACAGTGAAATACATATTTATCCAACTTGTTTTTCTATTTTTCCTATTTCTTAAATGATACTTACATTTAGTGGGCTCACCTAGATGCATGATGGCCAAGATGGGTTAAGATTCCCTTCGAGTCATCAATCAACCACATATCCGTCTAGTAGGCCCTTATCCAAAGCTTTGGAAACATGAATACACCCTTCCTAACGAAAGGGCAGATATGCCTTTCAAATTTTTCACTAAGGGAAGGGGTAAAATGGTCAAAAAGAAAAAAAAAGGTGAGAATGGGAGCCGCAAAGTTGCTTTTTCTAACCTTTGCCAACAGTCAAGGGACTCTTTAGTAAAAACATAAAATATATAGGCTTTCTTTTAGGTTTAATGAAAATATATAGGTGCCCTGTTATGTAAATCTATTAAAATAATCAATAAAACCAGAAATAGTGCGTAAAGAACACATCACTAGTCCCCATTTCCAGTGCTTTCAGAACCATTCCCATGACAAGGTAGAAACCATTAAAGCTTTTCCTTTTGTGAGGCAAGCAAAGACATACCTAAAAAACATCATCAGCAATCAGCGTCAGCATCATGATCAAAGCCTTATCCCATCTATCCAGTGACAGCCTTGTGAGCCCTACATCAGAACTCATCCCCTCTTAGAGCTATGTTTGGCACCAACACACCCACACAGATTTTACTTTTATTATTTACCTCATGCCAAATATAAGAAACAAATGTTGGGAGTGTTGACAAAAATCTCTCAGAATCTATTGACAATGAAGGTGTTGTTGATGACGATGACGAAGAAAGAAAGGACTTTTAGGGCCACAATTTAGGATCTAAACATGATTCTCTTTCCATTATCTTCAACTTTAAGGTAGTCTCTATCTTGATGCTTTTGCTTCTACTTCTAAAGGACTTCCCCATTAAATATGACTAGAGAACTTCACTTCTCCAATCTCATCTCTAGCTGATGTTTGTTTAGCCACTGTAAAGCAAAGGTAAGCTCCAATGTGACATATTCTCCCTTTACCATGTTTGCATGAAAAAGTAGTGCGGTTAAGCCCAAATGTGACATATTTAACCATACACTTAACCACAAGCTGCTTTTTCTTAACTTCATAAAAGCATGGTAAAGAGTGATAAAGTAAAGACAATACAAAAGTCCACCCTTATACCCCACTATGTTTGTTTTTTTTATAACGATACCCCACTATGTTTCTCCCACTTTACTTCACCACATACTTTATCTCACCTTTACCATGAAGTGACATCCACCTTTACTTCACCACACATGTAAACAAACATGCCCAAGGCTGCCATACCGGTTGGCCCTTGTGTTCTTGATGCTCCATCCATATTATGTTCCCAAATTGCACAAGAAGTCTCTCGGGAATTAACCTACATCTTATGTTAAAAATACACCCTCCATATTTACTTTCAGTTGGTCAAACCGTTGATACAGGCCAGACCATGGGTTGGCCGACCCATTGGGCCCAATCCAGAGGACCAACAGGACAATCTTAATTAGGAATTTTGATTATTTAGAAGTCTTGAACATTTGAAAGTTAATTTGATTTGAATTGTTTCAGCAACTTTTTAGGGATTTAGTTTATTTATTTAGTTTCCTTTAAACCAGAGAAATTTCAGAATTCGAGTCCTTATAGGAAAAGGGTGTCCAACCTTCCCCATATAAATGGGACTCTTCCTTTGGGAGAAGATGACTTCTGATTATTGAATAACAGTTTTTCTCAGTTTGATTGTGTTGAGTTTTTTCCTCTGGTTTGAGAATGCCCATTTGTCAAATCCTTTGCCGCTTTGGAGCTTGGTCCCTATCATTGAATCCTTCTTGGATTCAGCCAAAATTGTCGAGGAATTTTGGTCCACTTTCTCTCATGGATCCAAGGCTGCATCAACTGTTCATTTTAGTAAGGCAATTAAACCAAACAAACCTCCTCAAAGGTTTCAGCCTATTCAGCCGAACAAGCCAGAATGGCCAGAATTCAGCTAAACAAATATGTTTTTAGTGCATCTTTTTCATTTGTTTTTAACAAGAAAGCCATTCATTACAATTGACGTTTAGTGGCATAACAGTCCTAAGGACCCTCAAAATGATGGGAAGGGGAGATTGTTAAATACTATGTTCTATTAACATTATGGTCCTTATTTTTTTTATCAGTATAAACATTATGGTCTGTGGGCCAAAAGGTAATGTAGATTCAGAACAGCACTCTAACTATGTGCTGTAATTAGAACTTATTTAGGCACTAGTTTGCTTGACTACAGCATAGCAATTATGTGAATTTGTTTATTTTATGTTACTTTAAGTTATGACATTAATAATCAGATATGAAAGTCAGGAATACTAATTTCACATTGCCATGCAGATAGGAACGATAAATTACTAATTAGGCATACAAACATAAAAAATTGCATTACTGATTTAGTAGAATCGGTGTCTACCAACAATTTAAGGAAAATTTTTACAAGAAAATGATTAGACCAGCTATGATCCATGAAGCAAAACATTAGCAAATTAGGAAACAACAAATGCAAAAAATTGAGTGTAGCAGAGATGAGAATGTTGAGATGAATATGTGGTAAAGCTAAGAAAGATAGAATAAGAGATGAGTGCATCTGGTAGCATTTAGAACTACCATCAATAGGTAATCATTAAGAAAGACTCGTTTGAGATGGTTTGGACTTTGGACATGTCCAATGGAGGTCAACAACGGTGCCAATAAGGAAAAGTTTCTCTATGGAGGATGATGGCCTCACAAGCAATAGGAGTAGGCCAAACAAAACATGATGGAAGTAATAACAATAGATCTGAAGGAGCGCAACCTATTCAAGGATTTGGCCCAGGATTTTTTTTTTAATGGCCCAGGATATATTGGAATAACAAAACAAAAGGCTGACCCCCAAAATTGTTGGGACAAAGCTTTCATCATGATGATTGATTTAGTAGCTAGAATTATATATACAGTATGAAAGTTAATTTCACTTTTTTACTATTTTTTATATTTTCTAATTATATACATTAATTTTAATACTTTACTGAAACTAATCCAAATGAAACACTAAAATGCCAAAGCAGACAAAATGGCCAAGTCCAGAGTTACGGAAATGGGTCCAAAAAAAAAAAAAAACTGACAAGTATGTTTAAAACATTTTAGTCCAAAAAAGAAACAAAATAAAAAGGATCACAGTTTTCACTAATGCCGGTAAATTTCAGCTGGATACAGATTATACAATTCATGGTATCAATAATAAATTTGTTTTGGCCTCTTACAATTTAAATGAATATCGATTTTATACCCAATTTGATCGATGTTATACCAATACAACTCAAATTGTATGATTTATATCATGAATCATATGATTTTGGAAATTTAATCACTAACTGGCACAATCAAGTGCCGGGCAGTTATTCTAATTCAAGTAGGCTCTTCTTTTGATTCCAAATTTCAACACTATCAGATAGCTCCAAAACACTCTTTTGTAGAACATGTCACTGTAACGACTAAAACTCGAGAATCATATCAGATTCTTTACAAGGAGCTCATTTCAATGAATCTGAAGTTATTGCCTTGTTAATTGGTATACAAATTTGCAGATGCTTGACGCTAGAGGAGCTAATGAAGAGAAAGATTATAGTATTATACTACTGCAATAAGGCCTATACAAATTTGTGGATACCTGACACTAGAGGAGCTACTGAAGAGAAAGATTATACTGATGAAATAAGGAGGTTCTAAGGCTAATTATTCTTGGGATATTGGCGACTGGATGGAAGAGATGAAGATAGAGGTCCACGAAGGATAATTTGTTTTGAGACATGCCCTAAGATCAGACAGTCGGGAGCTGATCGGTTAGTAAGAGATTAGATGGATTTATAGTCTCTCCTAATCGAGAGACTTTGATGATGATGATGATGACGACGACGACGACGAAATGATGACGGCGACTGATTATAAGAAGAATCAATGCCAAATCTCCATCTTCATCACAACATAAAAAGAGTTCAACTGACTCTTCAGACGCTAGGAATCTTCCATTCTTGATTCATGGAAGGAAACCCCCAAAAAACAAAGATCAAAATATCTGTTGCAGTGGGTGTATGGACTGGCAGCCAAAATGAAACGTAACGGTTAATGGTTATACATACCGGTTATTGGTGTGAATTGAAAATGAGGTAAAGAAAAACCTAGAAATCCAAAATATTGAAAAATGTAAGAAATTATTTATTGTTTATTAGTAACTAAGATAGGTGGACATATCACACACCTCATCGTGATACATGTCTTGCATTGCAATATGATGTAAAAATAACAGTATTGAGTTATTTGTCCACATATAGTCATGTTGGTCAGCAATAATAAGTTACAAAATATCAAACAATTTCATCCAAATTTCATCAGTATTTCAAATAATCAATTTACCTCGGGGCACAGGTTATAAATATATAATCATAAATCATTTGTAGAGAATGGAGTTATCATGCACAAGGTCTTGGACAGGCATATTGATCGTATGAGCCTGATTCTGATGATTGATTGCTGTGTTTCTACCTCGTGAGGATATGGATGTAAGTATTGAGCTTGTCTTGCATTTATTGAGCAGTACCCTCCATACATATAATAGTAACCATCGCTCCACAGTATTGCTTGTTGCTCTCCACCAGTATTGATCATTATCGGCCGATATGAACTGATACTGATGTGAGAGGAGATTTTTGGTATCTATTGGATTAGTTATGGCCGATACTGCCAATATTTTGATCCTTGCCCAAAAGTATCAGATAAAGATAATTGTCAAGCATCTTGTAATCGATTTATTATCAGTGTTTCAGACAGAAGCAAGCAAAGAAAAAAAAGAGTGTTTTTTTCTCCCTCCTAAGGCGGATAACATTATTAAGACATGTTCCATCAACATCTCCATTTTTGTAACTTGTGGCTAGGACAGATGGTGGCTCCAAGCAGAGACCAAAAATTCAAACATGAAGGTTAAGTGTAATCGTTGTGAACCCACATGTGGATGAGATGCATACCAGTGAAAAGTGGGCATTTTCTTCTGACTCCTAAGGTAGATAACATTATGGAGATATTCTCCATCCAAATCACCATTTCTATAACTTGTGGCTAGGACAGATGGTGACTTCAATCAGATGCTAAAAACCCAAACACAAAGGTTGATGGTAATGGTTGTGAATTTCCTACAGGTGGATGAGATGCATAAGGGCAAAATCCCCATCTGGGTCATCATCATCACCAACATTAGCATCATCCACATCACCATTGAAGCCTTATTTCCATCTAAAAACCCCATCCTCACCTGGGTAAGGAATACAAGACTTACCCAGGATCTGATCTGGTAGCCTATAATACTTTCCAACAGAATCCTGGATATAAACCTATGACATGCTTCCCAACATATCCAATATCCATGAATACCCAGATACCCAATCCAATAAAAATCATGGGTGCATCCAAATGACACCCAAAACATCAAAACAATTTACATCCAAACAAAATTCTCATACACAGATACATAAAACATAAACAAAAACAAAAACAAAAAAAGATTCTTTCTTTTATGAAACAAAATCATGAAGATTGGTTAGAAAGAATATACAAAGATTACCCAATCATCCAATCACGCAGAATTCAATCCAGTTGAAGAAATACAATCAAACATAACAGAAGGCAACATAATCACCGCAAGAAAGCCATCGCTGATTACAGATATGGTTTATAAGGGGTAAAAACATCCAAGATAAACATATGAGAGAGAGATGTCAGACCTTGATTGGTAGGTGCTTAGGAGATTATTAGAGTTTGAATGAAACCCTAATCTGTTTTTCTTGTGGTCTTCTTGTTGTTATGGAAAGGGAGAGATGGAAAGGGAGAGATGACCCTTTTTTCTATTGTGGGAGATGAGTGTCTCAAGTCGTCGGCTGTTTGGGAAAATGGCTGCTGACAAAAGATGATTCTCTGCTGACCACATGATTTGATTGAACATGTGTGGGGCCGGCCATCCATTTTTCACACATACCAAGGGTACGAGCGAAGGCGGATTCAGGTTGAGCTCAACCCATACGGCCATTGCTATCCCTACGTACCTTATCTTGATATCAGATCATATATAACAAAAATTGCATAAAAAATAACAAGATATAAGATTTTATTTTCCCATTTTTTAAAGGAGATTTTAAATCCACGAATATCCATATAGACTTGAATTGTACTTTATAGGTGTTGATATTTAATTAATTCCTATAAAATGGCGCGTACAACAAAAGATGTGTAAAAAAAACTAATAAATTTTACCTATATGCTGGAGAGATGCACCTTACTGGTGAAGGCCCCACCTTATCTCTTATGGTAAGGTGAGAGTATCTCTAATAGGCTATATACTATGGTATCATATCCACAATGCAAATGAAGGAAGTTTCTTGAATTAGGAAAAATGGATGAACATTGGCGATATATGTAGGATGCTCGGGCAAAATTATCATTTTTATACTGTTGTAAATCATATGAATTATTGTGTAAAGTTTTTAAAATTTTAATAAATATAAAACAAAAGTAAGATGCTAGAACAACTGAAAGTCCAAAACCTTAAAACCTCACTATCACGAGGAAACAAAAACGCATGGGAAACGTTTTCACATCCAAAACGCACTTCTATTGCAAATACGTTTCCCACTTACTCTCACACAACGTTTTCCCAAATCTTTGGTCCCCGTTGGGGGGTGCTGTGTGCAGATGGATGAGTGGCACATATAACTAAGCTATGTGTTATTTGCTGTGTAAGACGCACACCAAAGGCCGATTTTTAAATGTGGCGTACGCACGTGTACATCTTTCTCGACCCGGCACTTTATATGGAACATTTTTTTCATTGGCATATTCCAAAGGAAAAACTTCAAATGGGGCCTAAGTTTTTGGGACATTTCAAAAAAGGACAAAATAGAAAAAAAATTTCAAATCAGGCCTAAGTTTTCCAATTCTCTTTCAAAAGAGGACATCCGGCCAATCAAGCCACCGTCCGGCAGCCATTGCAAGTGGCAGGTGGGCCATTCGACCCAGAAAATCTAATGATGAAATTATGCAGCAAGGTCTGCAAATGCATAACAAGTTGTGAAATCAAGATCAAAATAGAGCCATATAAACGACCCACGATTTCTGAGCCTCCCTCAACAGAGAAAGCCCCTGATGCCCAGCCGCCTTCTAAAGAAGATCACTGCAAAAAAAATACAAAGAAAAACCTCCCACTCCAGTCCCTCCTCCTAACCCACCACCATCACCACCTTTAACTGTGATAGGGTTGCCCTTTCTGCCCTATGTGCCCAAGGTCTGCCAAAGGCCCTGTTATGAGGGCTGTGAATAAAGATAGAATCTGTAGGCGTTTTGGATATGGAAGTGCTTGTGAAGATTGTAGGACCATCTAATAGGATTCTGGTGATTTGGTTTCCTTCCATTGACGCTGTTTATGGGTGGTTGTTTTGTGTGTGTCTTTACTTTGTGAGTGGTTTTCTTGTGCTTTATCTATGTATGATGGTTATGCATGTTTGTTATCTGGTCTCTCTGGACATCTGTTTTTATTATGATATAAGTGCAGGTAAAGGGGAAGGGGAATGGGCATGGGTCAAGGGTAATGAGCATTCCAGAGTGGTACGTCTGATTTGAGAGTTGGGTTGAAGTCTATTATGCCCGGATACGGCATGGATACGATAGGGACACTGCATGGATACGGAAGGAACACGGATTTTACACATAAAAAGTTAAGTATCATATATGATACGACACGATATGTCGCCCATTTTGAAGTATGCGTGCATCATAGGTTGAAGTTGTTTTGGGACAGGCTATTGATGTGGTTGAGTAAGGTAAGGGCTAGGATTAGATATGTGGCACAGTTGGGTTAAAGAGGAGATAACAAGAAGTGGCTGTCAAAGGTAAGCTAGATGAAGGTGGGTGTTATTTGTTTGGAGTTGCTTGGAGTAGAGAGCAATGTGTGAAAGGCTGGGTGAGGGTGAGTCGCAAGTGGAGGGGAATAGCTCACCAGGGCAGTTTTGGGATTTTAAAAAGTAAGAGGAAAGATTTCTCTAGTCGATGGCTAATTTGGCTGGATATCCTATTTTGAAAGTTAATTGGAAAACATAAAGTTTAATTTGAAATGTGTTTCTTATTTTGTCCTTTTTTGAAATGTTCCGAAAACTTAGTCTCCATTTTGAAATTTTCCCTATTCCAAAAGCAAATTGTTTGAGTTGACAGCAACTACCACAATATTATAATACTACGTGATTTTTTCTTAATATTTATTCTTGTACCTTTATAACTATAAATATTTTAATATTATTAGACTATGATCCATCCATTTTGGGAGTGAAAATTTACGAGTCCAACTTAGGGGTGCAAAGTGGGTCGGGCCGCACGAGCACAACACGGCCCAGCACGAGAAAAACCGTGCTTGGGTTATGCTCGGCCCGTTGACTGTGTTGACTAGGATCGGCCGGCACAGCACAATCCAAAGGATGGACGGTGTTGGCCAGGGTGCACTTGCACAGACCAGCCCAACACGATAATTATATATATAATTATTTTTTATATAAATAAATATAAAACTTAAATAATTAAATATTTTATGTATTTGTTTTAATAATCTCAACCTTATTTCAAGTTCAAAACTTCTAAAAGTCCATAAAGTCTATTTCAATTTATATAAAAAAAATATAAAAAGACTTGAAGTGGCATGACGGCAAGATCCAACACCTCTGGGGCATGGGCCTGCACGGCATGACCTAAGTCGTGCCTTGGGCTTTGCTGGGTTGAGCCGCAACTGTACCGGGCACGCCCCGACCCAATTTTCACCTTGAGCCCAACTATGTATTTATCACGATTTTCTACCAATTGGATTGCAGAATATGGCAGGGAAGAAGATGGGTCAGGTTTGTGTCACATAACTCAAATTACTAATGGGGTCCTTACTCAATTTCAGACCCGAATAAGGTCCAGGTTATAGGATTGCGCCATACTTGAATTTAAATTAGAGACCAAGCCTGGACCAAGACTTAAATAAAGAGCTTGGATCACAGGCCCAAATTGAGTCCCAATTACTTGAATGTACTTAAAATATATGTCTGCACAAATATAATACATGGCTGTGACATGAATATTTGGGTCCTCCAATTTGAAAGCCAAAGGAACCAAATAAAAACTAAAGGGATTTTTATGAAAGAATTTGTTCTAAATCTTGATTAAATTAATTGATTAAGAAAGACACTATCGAATTAGAGTGTTGTATCAGCCAAAACACCACTTTGCCCTAAAATGATATCGTTAGGGATCTTTTTAAAATTCTATTTTTTCTTCCCTACACGATATCATTAGGGTTGCTTTTCCCCTCTCTTCCTCAGTCTTCCTCCCCAAACGATATATTTGGTCAATCTTTGTTTCTCAGTCAGAAAAAAGAAATCCATTGTCTTCTCTCGCCTCTCCTTTTTTGCTCTTTGCAACTCAAAACTTCTCACTTCCTACGATCTCTCATTTGCAAAAATTCTTTTATGATTTTTCCCTTCTTCCCTAATCCATTCTTTTATCATTAAGGCTCTTTATAAAAAAGCTCTCTATGCGACTTTTCCTCTCTTCTTCACTGGTATCGGTTTCTCCCCTTCTTCACAATTTCCAGTTTAGTGGCTGACATACGACAATGATCTTCCTTAGTGCTCCTCATATTTGGTTACCCCATGCTCATTGTCCCACTAGCACTATAATCTTTTTCTCCATTACTTGTGCTCCCCATTGTAGTCCCTGTCATTCTTCCTCACCACCACTCTCTAATCATTGCAATTGAAAAGACATGACCGAAGTGAGTTTTCTCACTTTTTTCACCATGTTTTTGGAAAGGAGAGATTGTAGGAAAAGAGAGAATTTGAGTAGCAAAGGACAAAAGAGGAGAGGTGAGAGAAAAATAATGAATTTTTTTTCTAAGCAAGAAATGAAAATCCTCCAATAATATTGTCCGGGGGAGGAAAAAAGCTTAAGGAGGGCCTAACGATATTGTTTGGGGGAGAAAAATAAAAGAATTTTTGAAAAGAGCCCTAATGATATCATTCTAGAGCAAATTGGTCCTTTAGCTACGTACGACACCCTAATTTGATGTTTTAATATCTTTTTTAATCAATTCATGTAATTAAGATAAGCGGCTAATTTGTTTGTAAAATCCCCAAAACTAAAATTTAATATTAGATCTATAATACCCTCTTTTTCCCATTATGGTCCTTTAGATATTCAAGAACCCGCTTTCATCCTTTTATATATATATATATATATATTACACCAGCAAATTCTTACGTGGGAGAGTGACACATGGCGCTCTATTTTAGAGTTTTACAAAATGACATGCGACACGCATTCAAGATGGCACTCATTATTTCCTTTTTAGATGGCACCACGTATTTTCTGCACCAAGTATTTTCTACCAATAAAAAAACCAATCCAAGTATACAACCCCACCTAATTTATCGTGCTTTGACCCAGTAACCCAACCCACTGTATTGTGCCCCTGCCCATGATAGCAGTAAGGTTTATGTACACAGAAAACTTTTCTGCCTTATTCAGATTGCATGTGCAATCGAACTCTATCGGTCCAGTTTGGCCCACCTTTGTTCAGTGCACCTTATTTCGGAGACCGATAAAAATGCCTTAATTTCCTTACTTAAAGCTCTTGATTTCCATTCCAAATATATTTGTACTCCAACAATGCTAAATTGGAAATTGTTCATTGGAATGTACCAAAGTCAAGTAAGTTGGAAGCCTATATCCATATAAATTTAAAGCAAGGATTCAACTCTTATTAAACTAGGATCCTTTTTAGTATCAGGTTCCTATGGACCCAAGCCTTTGTCGGGAAGGCTTGGGCCTCCCATAATACCTGCATTTGTGACTCTAGGCCTCATTTGCGACTTTTCCTCCACTATAAGAAGGGAGGAAAACCTGCGCTTTACCACTTATAAGTTCGGTGGTAAGGCTCCATTTGAAACTTCTGCAAACAAGGGAGTTGCTCTTTTCCTCCCCTAACAAGGAAGGAAAACCTGCATTGGTTGGTTTAGGCTCCATTTGCAACTTTTCCTCCACTAAGAAGGGAGGAAAACCTGCATTTGCTGCTTTATTGCTAATAAATGTGGCGGTAAATGGCCCTGCGCCTATGAAACTTGTATAGTTGAATTCAAGGGTGTTGATGGCCCGGGTTGGGCTTGAGTTGGGTTTGTGACAAGTTCTTTTTTTGGCTGCCTTGAACCAATCCGCACCCCATCTCCAATGTGTTTACATGTTTTTTAATAAAATATCACACATAAAACTCTCACACTTTTAGATGTGTAATTTCATAGTTTTATATGTTAAAAATACAAAATCTGATCCAGTCTATGATGCACAGATACTTCAAAATGGACAACGTATGGTGTCGTATCGTATTCGATACTTCACTTTTTATATGTAAAATCTGTGTCCCTGCCATGTTCATGACGTGTCCCTACCGTATCCATCCCGTATATGGGCATCATAGGATCCAGTAAAGGAAGAGTGGCCAATCCTCAGTTGACCTCAATCCAACTCGGGGAATCCAAACTCCAATTAGACCCTGTGTCATTCTGTTGATATTTCCAACCTGAATAATAAATGGGTCAGGCTCAGTTAAGTACATACTTGTGAGTTGACCGGCCAACCCAACCCAAGCAACTCATCTCACTCCGCAACCTATCAGTCTGACTCAAACCCGACCTTGGGTTTGGGTTTAGGTTCCTCCTAGCTTTTGGTTGGGTTCGGGGTAGAGCGTTTATATGATACTTATTAGGATTATTAATCATCGTTTGTTTTGACTAGACCTGTAAGGGGTCATTTTTTTTGCACGTATTTACATATGTAAATGATGTTGGTTGATCATGTTTGTTTGCCCTCATTAATGCATAAATATGGTGTAAAAATGGTGTGTAATTTTTTGTAGCAAAGAAAATACATAAATAAATGGGGACATCTTCATATGAAAATTCACACACTTGAAGAAGTGTAAAGCTATTACAGACCCCTCTTAGTTAGAAAAGGTGTTATTATAGGTTCTCCCCTCACAGGTTAAGGTTTTGAGCCCCACACCAACTTTCATTTATTTTCAATTTCTACTAGCACCACAAGTAAAAGAAAAAAAAAAAAAAAACAATCTTATTTCACAAAATTAGATATCTCTAATTTCTCTTGATATAGGAAAAATATTAGAAAATAAAAACTATTGAAACTTAACACGCGCGCGCGTGCGTGCACACACATATATATGGGGGTGCAACACAGCGCCTGAATATTTTTTATGAGAAAACGACCTTCCTAGTTGGGCCCACAGAGATACATGATGATCATGGAAGCCCATTGGATGAAAAGATCCATATGAGGCTTACATATATGTAAAATCTCAAGTCCATAAGATCATCCTAATCTTTTGATCCCTGACCTTAAAATTTAATGGTTTGGAGGCATCATTTTATCATGATTTCAATCCAATATTGAGGAAAAGTTTGATGAGTGTCGAACTTGGATTTGTGATTATTCATGGGGGGTAGTGTATGTGAAAAGACTAGATAGACTCAATATGTGCCCATGACATAAAAAATAAAAAAAAAGGTAGAAAAAGGGATATTTTTAAAGTAGTGCAGTTTTTTAGAATTTCACACACACATATAGGGAGATGCTCTCATAGAATTATAATAACATGTATATAATGACATGATAATAATGTTGTAGCAGTAGGTATTCGGGTCCTTGTTCCTTGGGCATGAAACCATAGAGCAACGCCCAGATCAGAATTGCAGTTTTCATATCGTGGGCAACATGTGGAAGTTTAACAATTTTATATTCATTTAAATCTCTTATTTATTTTTTTTCTAAATTTTCTCTTTTTTGAGAAACTCCTTTTATTTGTAGGGAGAAATTGAAAAAGACATTTCAATCAACTAACATTGTCAGCTTTCTTAGGATTGGGTACAAATATATATATATATATATATATGGGCTCTCGTAAGCTGCAGCCTATGTTATCTTAAGTTGAAACTGTCTGCAAAATCATCTCCATCGTGCACTACCTCAAACCATCGTTTTCATTAATCAAGATAAATCCAATTAGAACTGTAAAAAACAGAGGTAGTTGATTTTGATTTGTGGGATCAATACTGTTTCAGCAATATAAATTTCAGCTTCAGAGAGGTCCCCTCGTGTCTATATATATAGACACACACTAGGGATGCCAACAAACTGGTCCAACTAGCAAGCTATCTTGGCTCGACTTGTCTCAACTTGTCTCAAGCTCGCCTCATGTACAAGCCTAGCTCAAGCTAGATCTCATTTTTTTTCATTTTTAAGATTCTATTCGGTTTGACTTGAGCTTGAGCTCAACTCATTTGATTTATATTATATTATATTATATTATATATATATAGATAGATATGGTTCCACACAATACTTTTATACATGGCAAAGCTCTGGTGCAAATGTCTCTCATGGACCTTCTGTGTGGATTCTCTTGTGGGGGCCACCGGGTGCTAGGCCAATCATGGTTGAGGTGCAAGCCGAAAGGTCTTGATGAGACCTACATGTGTGCAAGATTTAAACTCCATTAAATCATCTTAATCCCTTCATCCGTGGCCCTCAAACTTAACGATTTTAGAATGCCATATTTTTTTTTAAAGGATTTTATTCCAACAATGAGTAACAATGTAATGAGCAAGAAATTCAGGCTTGTGCTAACTCAATTGGAGAAAAAAGGTGAGGGGTGGGTCCGGGATTGCGAGTGTAAAGGGGGTTGGATTGACTTTATGGGTTCACAGTGCTTAAAAAAGGAGGTTTGAATGATGTTGCGCATGAGAAACATATGCAAATGAAACATTATTTTATGTCAAGCCTATTTGATAAAATGCATTTAAAAAAATATATAAGCTTGATGAAACAATATATACGCACAATTCTAACAATAATATTCAGGAAAAAATCAAGCTGAGCTCAAGCTGGGCTTCTCAAGCTTTGGCTTCAGCTTGAGCTAAGCTCTTCTAACTTCGGATACCTTTAAGCTCGAACTTGGTCGAGCTTGGCTCGCATCGTTTACTTCTAATTTTTAGGTTCAATTTGGGTCCATATTTCTAGTTCTTTTGATAAAATGGGCAAGGTTCTAGTTGAGCTTATTCATATTGGCGAGAGGTTGGTAGATTGAATAATAAGAATGGACTCAACATCAATTCCAACCCATTTTCTAATTTGGGCCGGGCTAGCACATCTGGGTAGGAATTGGCACCTCCTAATTAGCCTACCAACAATTTTATAGTACCTACAATTAGACATCAGGTTTTTAAGAGAAAAAGAATATAAAACAACCCTTAAAAGATTGAACTTTTTTTTAACATAGAGGGTATTTGTATCATTTGCTAAAAGTAATTTGAGTAAAATGACTCTACTTTTATAAATTTAACGAAGTTAAGGATTTAAAAATAATTCTCAAGACTATGGAGATTTTTTGGGAATTAGGCCAAAAGGTGGAGGGTATAAAAAAAAATTCTATATAAATATGTACAAGATTTGGCTGTGGATCCATTGGACTTGAACCCATTGTTAACTAGGCCTAAACAATGGAGTAAGACCCGGTCATGAATCTAGCCCAAAAATCCATGCCTAGTAACTAGGGTCCATTTTCAGCGCTGGTTGCAAGTTGTTTTCTAGTTCTATGAATGGGTTTAATCTCACCCTAATCAGCTTGAGTCCACATCTTCCTCAATCCAACAATGCTAAAGTCAAAATTGTTCATTAGAATGTACCAAGGTCAAGTAAAGGTTGGAAGCCTATATCAATATGAATTTAAAGAAAGGATTCAGCCCTTATCGAACCAAAGTCCTTTTTAGATTCAGGTTAGTACGACAAAGGCTTGGGCCTCCCATAATAACGAGAGGTCATATTCATACCCACACATTTTCATCTTGGCCTCTAATGGGAAAGGAGGAAAAGCTCCATTTGCAACTTTTCCTACCGTAAGAAAGGAGGAAATACTGCATTTGTTGTTTTAATTTATTTTTTTTAATTCTTTTAGTTGGATTAGAGACAAGTTCATATTTTTGGCTGCCTTGAATCAGTCTGTGCCCCATTTACAATGTGTTTATATGTTTGTTAATAGAATATGACATGGAAAATTCTTACACTTATAAATGTGTAATTTCATAGTTTAATATGTTAAAAATACAAAATCTGATCCAGTAAAGGAAGGGTGTCAAATCCTCAATTGACCTCAATCCAACTCAAGGACTTTAGTTGCCTTTTTTATTCCCATGTGGTATTGTGTCATTCTGTTGACATTTCCAACCTAAATAATGAATGGGCCAGTTTCGGTTGGGTCCATACTTGTGAACTGACCAACCAACCCAACCCAACCCAAGCAACTCATTTCACTTTGCAGCCTATCAGTCCGACTTAGACCCAACCTGCTAATTTTGATTTGGGTTTAGGTTCCTCCTAACTCTCGGTTGGGTTTGGGTAGAGCATTTAAATGCTAGTTATTAGGAACATTAATCATCGTCTATTTTGACTAGACTCATAAGAGGTCATTTGTTTGCACTTATTTACATATGTAAATGATGCAGTTACGTTGATCATGTTTGTTTACCATCATTACTGCATTTGATGCATAAATGATGTGTGAAAAGTGTGTAATTTTTTTGTAGTAGAGAAAATACATGAATAAATGGGTACATTTTCGTATGAAGATTTACACACTTGAAGAAGTGTAAAACTATTACACACCTCTTGGTTATAAGAAAAGGTGCCACTATAGCTAGGTTCCACCCCACATAGGTTACGATTTTGAACCCCACACCAAGTTTCATTTATTTTCAACTTCTACTAGCACCACAGGTAATAAAAAAATAATCTTATTTAATAAAATTAGGTATCTTTAATTTCTCTTGAAATGAGATAAATATTAGAAATAAAAACTATTGAAACCTAACACTTATAAATCTTTGTAAATTGAAAAGGCTCATTCAATTTGTACCGAACCCTAAGAATAAGGAAGCTGCCAATGTTAGTTGATTGAAATGTCTCTTTCAATGTCTGCCTACAAATAAAAGGAGTCTCTTAAAGAAGAGAAAACTTAGAAAAGAATGAGAGAGTTAAATGAATACAAAATGATTAAATTTTCACATGCTGGGCACCATATGAAAATAGTTGTTAAACACCAACGACCATGTTACCCACTGCTACAATTCAGATATGGGTGTAGATTTATGGTTTCATGCCTAAGGAACAAGGACCTGGATACCTACTTCTACAACATTATCATCTTCGATGATATTGTCTTGTTCAACTATGTTGGTGCTGGCTATTTGGCTACATAAATTATGTTTCACCATTCAGATGCATCCACTTTGTAGGTAGAATAGAGTCCAGACGTTGTAGAGCTTGAGGCTTTAGTCCAACCCAATGAGGTAATTGGTCCTTGAATGTGGGTCTGGTTTGACCTGTCCAGCGTGTTGGACAATCTGAATCCTCAAGCATCATACTCGGGCTTGGATGAATTCAGAGTCCCTGACTAACCTTAGGTCCGTTGACTAACTTTCATCCATAGGAACAGCCATAATGTTAGGTGGGTCCATATGATAATGTAGAAGAGATACTTTAGTGGATGAGAGAAAAAAATTCCTTTTTGGTAATCTAGCCAAGGGGGCTGGGACTCAAGAAAGAGCCCGCACATACACGGAAAGATAGCCCGCGCAAGAGGAAAGATGTGGCATACCTAGAATTCAAACCCTGGCCAGCCAGCTGCCCAAGTGAGAACTACCGCACTTACCAGTGAGGTAAGTGGCCATGATGAGAAATGAATAAGTATAGAGTGGCCTTTAGGGGAGAGATTTTAGGAAGAGACTTAATGATGAGGAGCTATGATCAATGATGATGTCCCCACTCGTAGGAACTACAGATCTCTCTCTCTATATATTCACCTTAAATGAGAGATTGGGTGGGACCCTCACATTTAAGTTGTTGGCATTGGATATGGAAGTGAGGGCCTCCACCCTCATCTCTCATATAAGGTGAGAGATATCTCTCAGAAGAACATCTCTTATATATACAAGACCGAAAGATTCAACTAGGGCAACCCTATATATCAAATTTGAAGTCAATCTAATACCTCTAACTTCTTCATTTGTGGTCCATAAGTTAAGAGCTTTATATCAAACAAGAAAAATTGATCCTCAATGCAACGGTCTAGTTCATCCAAATCCATATAAATTTACGGAGGATGCGGTGAATGTGAGATCAATTTAAATGGGTCATGAGGTGCTTTCCTTAAGGACTGGCCACCACCACTTGCTCTCACACTGCCCCGGTCTCGCCTACTTCGCCAAATGTAGCGGAGCCGCAAACCAGCTATCCCATCCCTACTCTCTCTGTCCAAATCCAATCTCAGCCGTTGGATACGTTGATCCAACGGCCATTAAAGACCCAAGCCTCATCCATAGGGATTATTCTCGAATCTCATCACATTATCCTATCCAGTTACAGGTCCGCTTTGAAAAGCAAAAAACGTAGCTTTCATGGCGGGTAACGTTGCAAGCAAGAACTGCTACAGTAGTAACGAGTGGTTCTCCGATATCCACGAAGCTCTCCAAGCTTCTCGAAGAAGCAGCAGCAGCAGCTTAGAGATTTTAAACTTAGATCTAGGGTTTCTTCTTCTTCTTCTTCGTTCTTTGGTTCTGTGATTGGAGATTTCTTGTTTTTCTTCTTTTGATTCTTGTTTGGGGAGGAAATGGCGATGTCAATGGCTTCTGGCAGCTTTGGAGCTTTCGTTGGATTGAAATCGGTGGAGAATCCGAGGATTTTGAATCGGATTTGGATTTGCAGATTCCGTTCTGATCTACGGAAGGATCGGATTTCGAGCAAGGACAGGTAAAACAATGTCTTTTCTTCTTCTTTGCAGAGTTCTATCTTTGTGCATTGAATTGTGTGGTTTTTTTCAGTTTGTTGTGGATTGTGTGGAATGAGATTGATTTGGATTTTGTTTGATTTATGGGATTTGAGTAGCGTTGGACTCTGGAAGTGAATCGGATGGGAATGGGGCTTTTTTAGGTCTTCTCTGCGTGGTTTTTGTATCAAAATCCGTTCTTTCACTTTGGAGTAGAAATGGATTTCTGTGATCTTTGATGAATGGTAGGTTGATACATTTGGGGCAATTGGAAAGTGGAGCCTTTTTGTTTTTGTGTGAATCGAACTGGAAAAAATGAATTCTTGAGTAGGTATCAGCAGGAATCAAGAAAGTTCTAAATAAATTCACAGGCCACACACAGCACAAGATTTACATGGAAGATTTTTCAGTAGAAGGGCAAAGCCACAAACGAATCCGAGAGAAGTTCACTATCAAAGTAATCGAGTATTAATGCAATATATCATGCTTGGATAGTAATTTTGATCATGAACTTTGATGAGTTTTAGAGTAGAACTGTTTTAGCCAAAACCCAAGTTGATAGATGGAGGATAGATAGAAAAAAATCATGAATTTGTCGAGTTTTGGTTTCATATAGCATATTATGTCCTGCCCTGTCTGCATTTCTGGTGGAGTAATTTTAGCCTAAAGTGAAGTTTCTCACCTTAATTGTGTGCCTGGGTCTGCCTATCCAGCAATGGGGCCCAAATCCCTGTTTATGAATAGGTTGGGATCATCTTCTTTTGTGTCTTGTGGAATAAAAAAAGGTGGGGCATCATCCTTGTTCAATTCTCTTCCTAGAGGTTGATGATAGAAATGGACATTACTTGATTGTAACTGTTGACATAGGAAAATTGTGAGATTTGGTAGATGATGATCTGTGTTACTAGCACACATAATTTTCTATTTTTGAACCTTGTCATTTTTGTTATGAACAGGAACATGGAAGGCATGTTGATGGTACATGTGACTTTTCTTTGAGTTGATTTAAATCTAATTTACACAGTTCTTTGATTTTGTTATTTCTGATTTTTTGGTACTTAAATATCATATACTCTACCATCTGAAAATTTCTATATTTCTTGGTATCATGGGTTTTCTATGTTCAATATCTGTTGTTATTCTTCTCCAACTTAACACAGTTGATGATATTTGTTGTAGTGCTGTTTTACTGATGTATTTGTAAATTCAACTTTCTGGCTTTTATCTCTTTATTTTTTTTCTTTTCTTTTCTCGTGGTAACATATGTTGTTGATTCTTTATTTGGGTTTTGCTAGATTTTCATCTGCACCTGCAAACATTCCACGAGCTGCATCCCCAACCGCAGTAGAGGTATGGAGCAATCTTGGCTTTTTGTGGTTGATTAGCGTTGCAGAATATACTTTGCTTAATAACTTGGATTAACAGGATGGAAGTTCTAGTGAGACTGATACAATTCCTACTCCCAAAGTTATAATAGATCAGGACTCAGATCCAAATGCAACAATTGTGGAGATCACTTTTGGGGATCGCCTTGGGGCTCTTCTTGATACTGTATGATAATTCCTTCTCCTGGTTTTGCTTATGTAAATGTTTTTTTTTTTTTTTTTTTTCTTCTTGGTTCATATCAGCTCCTTTGTTCTGCTTCATTCAAATTTCTAGTGCAGGTATCTGGGTTTTTAGAACGATTGGAACTTTTTTCGACCTTTTCTTGATAAGTACCCATATGATGTAGATGCATGCACTTAAGAACCTTGGGCTTAATGTCGTCAAGGCAAATGTATTCTTGGACTCTTCTGGCAAGCACAACACATTTGCTATCACTAGAGCGTAAGTCATTTGTCAAATTAAAATACAGGAGTTGAATTTTTATCATTTTCTTCCTCTATTACAACTGCTTATCAATCAAATCCGCTACAACTTATGGTGGAGTATTCTGGTTTTACTGTTGAAATGATTCATAATTTTGGCACATACAGCAGTTCTTTTTTTCCCCCTTCTCTCTTTTGCTGCAACTTCTTTCTTGTTCTTGCTGCTTTTTAATTAATCATCCCTTTAGAACTGTAGTAGGATTCCTTTCCTAAAACACATGAAATCAATGGAAGACCATAACATTTATAAATGGGAATAGATGGCTTTCAGGTTCTCCAATAGCATTAGCCTGTTGCTAGCTTATAATAAGGATACTCGGAATATAATTGCTTCGTTCCTTAAGATTATCATTTCAAAAGTATCTAGTCTAATCATTCTTTTTCACTTGTGGATGTGATTGGCTAAAGGAAATAGTGTTTGTCCTTTTAAAAGAAATTGTTAGTTTCACGTTAAGATGCAAGTATGAAAGTATTGCTTGATTTTTGTCCCGAATGGCTTATCAGAATGTTTACTCTTGCTTACAACATCTTTTGGTTGCCCAATACACTTGAGTTTTATTGATATCACCTAACTTGTACGGTTGGATGCTTGCAGGGATACTGGGAGGAAAATTGATAACCCTGAGTTGCTAGAGGCAGTACGGCTCACAATCATTAACAATATGCTCGAGTATCACCCAGTAATGATTCTGAATGTTTATTAATGTATCTTGAAGGTCTAGTACGTTATTCTATAAGATAGCATACTTTATTAACTGACGATAATTGGTGGAGCAGGAATCTAGTGTTCAATTAGCAATGGGAGCAACTTTTGGGGTTGAACCACCAAAGCAACAGGTAAGTCCATTTGGCACCAAAAACTGTTAAAGCCTCTTCATCATATTCTGCACAAAGCTCTAAAGAGAGGGTTTGGTGTTCTCTTGTGTTCCATTTATAAAGGTCAAATGCTGTAGATATCGTGTTTTCATAAGCATTGGGGTTCATGCCTTGAGGTGGTCTCAGAGCAAGACATCCCAATAATGCCTTGGGGATCAAGTTTGATGGCTAGCTTTCATTTGGGGCATTAACTCACGAGACTCCCTAGCTATATGTGCTTCACTCATGCTTCATATTGGAAGAGTTTGTTATTTTAGGAACCTTTTTTCCCCTTAATTTAAGACTCTCGTAGCTAGGTTTGACTTAAAGTTAGCCCTAGTTAATTCATAAAAAGGATTAATACGGAGATAGTGTGAATGTTTTTCTCATCATTAAAAACAAAAGCACATGCATTAAGGGTTGAACTTCACACTTAAAATGATTCAAACGTTGGTAAAACTTCATCTTCTAAACGTAGCATTGCCCTTTGTTTTGTTTTGTCATTAGATCAATGTAAAACTTCTGAAGATTTGCATTTCAGTAATTTCACATTGCACATATTCACCGCAGGATCAATCCGTACCAAGTATTCTCTAGTTTATAACATTTGATCTGTTTTTACTTTTCTTTTCAGCTTGATGTGGACATTGCAACCCACATCCGTGTCTATGATGATGGCCCAGATCGTAGGTATGGATATTCTGTTTTAAATATAATCAGACTAATGAAATCATATGATCTTGTTCTTTATGGAGGGCTTTCATTTGAGTTATGGATATCTCCTAGCTGTAGCATTGCAGGGTAGAGGCAACATTTAAATACACCCAGTTAATTGATCCTGGATTATCTAGAACCTATTTTGAAGAAGGGAGGGTTCGACTGTGGTCTCAGTTGCATATGCCAACGAGTGCGTGCATGTTCAAGATCTGACCCATCCAAGGAGTAGGCCTCGCTGTGTAGATACCTTGGCCCAAAGATAGGCTGAGCTACTTGTCAGTTGGACTAGACGGTGAAGAAAACATGGCCACAGTTCATATTCAATGCACATGTAGTTTGCATGATGAGAGTTCCTAATTATTCGGCCAAGTGCTCTACGTAGTTGGCACCACCTAATTTATGTATTTGATCTGGCCCATGTCATTCACATCTGTACGTGTTTGTGGATGGAGATGGATGCAGAAAGTGCTTGGGCATTAGATCTGTCGATCGCATTAAGTGTGCCAGATCTACATGTTTTGGCTCATGGAGATAAGAATGTCACATGTGATTATAGCAGAGCCTCATGCTCTGTTTCACACTCAAAATGATTTTACATGATGTTTATAGTGTTACTGCATGAATGCTTGTAGGATATGGTTTCTTCTGTTCTATCTCTTAAGGGGAAAAAAAGAAGCTTCTGATGTTCTAATTCTGAACTATTAACCGTTTCTTAGTTGTCTTACTGCTTGGTTTTCTTGTTTGAGAGCTGATAATACGTTCACTCTCTTGCAGCTTACTTTACGTGGAGACTGCAGATCGTCCTGGATTACTTGTTGATCTTGTAAAGATCATTACAGATATAAGCGTTGCTGTTGAGTCAGGAGAATTCGACACGGAGGTACTGTAAGATCTTCATCTGCTTCCCCGTTGCAATTCTATATCTCCATTCTGACAGAACATTGGTTTGCACATAGGGGCTGTTGGCTAAGGCAAAGTTTCATGTCAGCTATAGGGGCAAAGCTATTATCAAACCTCTTCAACAGGTAGGCGAAGTATGCAGTTGGACATACTCTAAGCAGATCCCTGTACTACTAGCACCGATCATTTCCTGCATTCATGGATGGTTATGCTCATAAATTTATGCTTATGGGCCCTCTTGTTTATCAATTTTCAGGTTCTTTCTAATAGCTTGAGGTATTTTCTGAGACGTCCAACCACTGAGGAGTCAAGTTTTTGAGCCATTTAAAGGACCACCATCTAGACCATTATGCTCAACAGATTCACATCTAAAGCTCTGCAGATGTTGTCAGTTAAATGCAATCTAAAACTCCCCAACTGAATAGGTTCCTGAAAAAAAATGTAACATCATTTAATATTTAATCAATAATGAAGTAAAATGGAATGCTCAAATAATTATCCATAGTTCTTTCTTGCTTATACAAAGCTTCCAACCAGTCCAAGTTCAGGGGCCTGAGATACAATTGTCAGAATATCTTCCATGCTATGTATGAAATATCTGCATGCAGTATAGAATGAATAATGTTATTATTATTATTATTATTATTTTATTTTTTTGGTAACCTAGGGAAGGGGTTGGGACACTGAGATTTATGATATAACTCACACATGTGAGGTGATGGGAACTCACACATGAGAGGTGGTGGAAACTCGCATATGCAGGGATAAAGACCCAACAGCTCACCCATGTGAGGTGATGGAGACTCATACATGTGAGGAGACATAAACACAATTCACACATGTAAGGTGATGGAAACTCATATATGCGAGGAGAATAAACACAACTCACACATGTGAGGTAATAAAAACTGACATAGGCAAAGAGGGAGGAAGCCGGGTTCGAATCCAAAACCTCCTAGTGAGAACTGCCACTCCTTACTTACTAGGGTAAGGAGCCATTCCAATGAATAATGTTATTTCGAAGTACTGTGAGATATTGCTTTTGTTACAAGGAAACTTTAAATCAAATGTCTAAGATTTATGAGATCGGTAAGGTGGGGTTGACTGTCTTACAAATTTGGCGCATTTTCATAAACATGGTTATCTGCGAACTGCCATCCAATGTACTAAATGTAGACCAAATTTTTATTATTATGATTTATTAGATCCATCATTTTTAAAGACATGGAAAATTTTGATGGTTTAATTGCAACTATCAAGGAATCACTTGGATTAGAGCAGTCTTTGGGCATTTTGTGTTTCCATATATATTATGAAGTCTGTTTTTTAATAGTGTACCCAATTGTGTGTCCAATTAGATGTGTGCCAAGCATAGGGGATAGGGGATTGGAATGTCTTGGTGTGGACTTAAAATCATATTGTCAAATGCTCACTATTGATTTAAAGCACACAGAGTTCAATGGTTTCATGTGTTAAGCGCGATTCAAAGTGTCCAACTGGATGCTCACTGTCATGACTTGAAACTCTGATTTCATGTATTTTGTGACGCAAATGTACTTTCTACAACGTGAGAATAGGTCAAAATTGAATATCAGTGCAATATTTTTGTGTGTGGGAGATTGTCCTCTGTCGGGAATCTCTTTTTATAGCTTTCCCCTCATTCAAATGGGCCTTAGAAATTTGAGGGATTGCGAGAAAAAAAAAAAAAAAAAAGTATCCTGACATATTAATCTTAGCCGCCTCTGATCTTTTAAATGCACATGCTATTGTGGAAGAAGGACCTACCCACAAGTCTTGTGTTTTCAAACATAAAATTCATTAAAACCTTAGGCCCTATTAAAATGGACCATTGGTCAAAGGAAGTTTCAGTAAAAACTAATAATGTAGGAGCCTCTTTGAGGCTGTCAGAACTAAAAGAATACAGGAGCCTTTTGGTTAAAAAAAGAAACCCTCAATCGAATTGCTTATCCACACACTCTGGCAGGCTAATGGGGAAGCATCTAGATATCCACAAATACAACAAAGATGGATCTCTAGGTCTCTCATATAGGGATTTTTTTCATTATATATAACGGAGGGTGTCCAGCTCTTTGGGCCGGACTAATCCCTATGGCCCTAGGGGAAGCCGGATAAATTCCTTGTGGCCCCAGTGTGGTAGCGTAGTTTTAAACCTTCAACCTCTGAGGGCAAACCGTGGTCTGAAATCGGCTATGCTACCTCTTGGGGTTTCTTGGAGGTAGCATGAGCGTGTGAGAATGTCATTATGTACGCGAGGAAAAAAAGCCTAATAATCTCTAAATAGATTTTGAAAAAAAAAGTATCAGGTTACAAGTTGCTGTTTAGTTGGTTAGAGACATGAGTGCAACAAGAGTGCATGTATTTGAGTGCCCAATGTACATAAAAAAAGCATCCAATGAGTAAGATGGGTCCACCATCCTAAGGTAGCGTTTGGTTCGCTGTAATGAAGGTCGGAATGAAATGGTCATTCCAATGGAATGACCATTATAGCATTTGGTTCGCACAAAAGTGGCGGAATGACCATTACCTCCAGAATCACTATTCCTTTATTATTTTTGGGTATTTTAGTTAAGGGGCTACTTACCCATTAAACTCATGCAAGTGGGAGAGCTCTCGGATGAGGGGAAGAGACCTTGGATGAGGTAAGGGGTATTTGGATGAAGAAAGAAGCTCTCGGATGAAAGAAGGTCACATGTACGAGAAAAAACCCTAGACAGCCTGGTGAGAGCTGCCGTCTTTTTGGGAGCTTCACGTTGACTACGTTGCTTTCATCGGATTAGGGCTTAGCTTCTGGGAATTTGGCATATGGTCAGCCTTCCTTCATTATCATATGAACCATGATTTTGAGTACATGAGATTACAGTTGGGACAGTTGGACTCAACATTCAATGCCAATAAGCAATTGGACTATCATGGACCCATCATCCACGTGACTCAACATTCAATGCCAATAAGCAATTGGACTATCATGGACCCATCATCCACGTGGTAGCCACCTGATGCACGGTTAGGGTCCTGTCCTCCCATGTTCCAACATCCAAGTAGATATAAATGCCATTTCAAAGCCCATGGTTGTCTCTTTCCGTTGTTTCCAGCGGTCCAAGTTCATTGGATAAAACTTAATAATATTATGACAATGATTACCTACCTTGGCTTTCTATAAATGTTAAACAAGGCTTGGCTTCTCCTGACGTTAGGGCCCATGATCCTGGTGATGGCATAAGAGCAAAGAAAATTAAAACCTTTTTACAATTATTGAGTAGCAGAAGACTAATAAAACGCTTTTATAAAATGCTTAGACACTCCCACACGCTATTCAAGTTCCTAACCCATAAAATATAACGAGGGTGACGATGCTGGATGTTACCAAGGGAAGGAAGATGCCTCACCATTGCACCATCTCGGGGGACATTTGAAGAAGACGACGGAATAGTTAGGTGGGTTTAATCTTGACCATTAAAAAGTCCAATAGCGACTCCTATTAAACTATTAACATATGTCATTGGTTAAATGACTAGGCATTTGGCTCCCCTAAGATGATTATAGGTAACACAGTCGGATGTAATAACCAAACAAACAGGAAAATAAATAAATAATAAAAAGATTCGGAGGCTATTCGAATATCCAGGCATTAAATATAGAGGATAAAGGCAAGGCTGGTAACAATGGCACATATAAAAAGATGAAGGAAGAATATGTCTTGCACTATCAAAGTCACAGTAGCAGTACAAACCCAATGCCTAATTCATAGCTCCTGAAAGATCGAATTACAACAGCCTTGGAGATTTCTTACTCCCACACCAGCTACAATGACAATGGACAAGACTAGAGAGACCATGTTTGTGGCTCTCGCATTCATCAGCATAGGTCTGGTCTCTCTCTCCCTAACTTTCCTCTCCCTCATGTATATAGGTATGTATACATATATCTGATTTTCTTGGTTTTAACATGTTCCTAGAATTTTCAAATGATGGGGTTCTTACTAGTGGAAGTCCTGAAATCAGGAGAAAGATTTCTACAATTCTACCTTTCCAAATTGGAGAGGATTAGGCCTGGTCATAGATTGAGTCAAGGTCTAGAAGAAGCTGGCTTATTAACAGGCATGGGGAGAATAAGCACAGCCACACTTTAATTTCAGGCGTAGGTCGAAATCAGACGCAGCAAACTCAAATTAGTTAAATCCACTATCGATTCTTGATTGGTGCATTTCGATCATTATATTTCTGAAGCCGGCCAAGTGGATCATCATCTTTATCATCAAAGTCATATTTGTTCATAGGCCAACATTCTGTTATGTAAGTCATAGTTAGTCTAATCATTGTCCTGTATAAAATTCTGAAGCTTGGTAGATGATAGCTGGTCTTCAACCTTTTGATTTAAAAGATAAATTACTGTGCTAGTAGGATGGTTGTTTTAGATTCGTGAAAATAGTTAGTTGTGTGTTTGCATTTAAGTAGTTTATGTTTGAATGGAAAAGTTGCAAGTGGTTAGCAGTTATTTTCTACAATAATTGCCTTCATGTGTACTTTAGAACGCTGTAATTTTTTGGACAATCAAATTAATGTTTATCAATTCAAACACTGTACAAGCTTTTGTGTTGTTCTTCTTCAATTTGTGGTGCGGTCTTGGACTTAGTTTGAACCTACATTCTAATTAATTGAAAAGCAAGTACTTGGAATTTGCTATTCTCTTTAGAAAATTAGAAATGGAATCATCCTTAATTATGTGGCAATAAATTAGGGTAAATGAGAGAATCCTGAAAATCAAGAATGTGGATGAGGCAAATTGAAAGTAACGCGAGCATGGAGGATTCCACTAGATATCTGGTAGAATTTCTATGATCCATTTCATTACTATAGTAACTTCTCTTTTGACAAAAAGAAAATTAAGCTAGAACAAAGAATATGGTTTGTGACAAATTGATCCAAATGATTATGTGGAATGTTGGTGGTATCAAGAGATAACCATCATCACTGTTAGCTAGTCCTAAACCAAATAAAAGAGGATTGCACTGGGTAGGTTAACAGCTAGCTAGATGAAAACTTTTGTCACAATCCATACATGGATTCTTCATGTTGCCAACTCGAACATAGTTGGAATAAAGCTGATGATGATATTGAATATTTTCGGCAATTGTATATCTTATAATAATAAATTATTTTAAAATAATAATTTACATTATAAAAGCTTAGAAAGATAAAAACGAAAAGACAAAATCGGGCGAGCATAAAGATTTATAGAAAGTATCGTCGCCAGAACCATAAACCAAGTAAACAATGAAAGTAATAGGAAGGGATTTGTGGAAAAGCATCTACCAAAAGTTAGTCTCATTAGTTAATGTTAGTCATCCAAATTAAGCAATGAAATGGATTGTTGGAAATAAAGGCCAGTAAATAAAGTAGATTTGCCATCATAGACTGGATTGCTAGCAATGCTAAATAGATGGACTTTTGGATAGTTGTACATGAAGATCTGTAACACTTCGTCAGAACTAGGAACTAAATGAGGAGTATAACAACTGTCCAGGTACTCAAATTTATTGGAACTAAAAACAGCTACTTCTTAATTTCAACTTCTGTTCCCTGCAACTAAGTTCCCAGTTATCAGAAAACATCAGAATCTATAGTCTCATTGAACGGTAGCAAAACATTAGATTGAAACATATTTAGGCCTGAAGGAATTCTCCACAGAATTGGAAAGCACAAACCCACACCTTCTTATTATATAACCTTGTGGAGGGTGGCTTTGATCCAATGGTCTACACTGATGATAAATGAATCCCATATTGCAAAATTTACTCAACACCACCATGAATGTTCAATCATTGCTCGCAATATAGTGGCAGTAGTAAATATTAATAGTCTTATGTGCTATCCTAGGTCTAACGTTCAAGTGGTTTTGATCATTGAGCAGGGACAGTTGCCAGCATCATAATCTGCCTCTGCATTCGACGATCAATAGCCATCAAACATAAGTCTCCACTCCCTCCTGGAGGGAGGATGGAGGAAGTCAAGTTGGACTTGGAGATGGAAGGATCATCAATGAGATCCTAATCATGTACCCCTCTCGGCGGCTTAAAATCATTACTCATAATTTCAAGCAAAAATTAGGCGAAGGTGGATTTGGAATTGTATACAAAGGAGTACTAGAAGATGGATTGCCTGTCGCCGTTAAGGTCCTAAAATGCAACCTCTCTGATGAAACAATCAAGCTGCAATTCAAGGCAGAAGTGAATTCCATCAGGAAAACGCGGCATCCTAATCTAGTGAGGCTTTATGGGTTTTGCTTCGACGAGGGCCTAAAAGCTCTCGTGTATGAATACATGGAGAATGGATCACTCAACAAATTCTTGCTCAACAGCAGGAAGAAGAACTCAGTCGGGTTCAAACAGCTTCTGAATATTGCAATTGGGACAGCTAAAGGTATCACTTACTTACATGAGGGTGCTGCAGACAAGATCATACACTATGACATCAAGGCAGAAAACATACTTCTTGATAACAACTTGTCTCCCAAGGTTTCTGATTTTGGGTTGGCAAAGCTTTATCGAAGGGACCAGACTCACCACCCGACGGAGGGCCGCAGGGGGACACCTGGCTATGCCGCGCCTGAGATGTGGTTACCATTTCCAGTAACCCACAAGTGCGACGTCTACAGCTTTGGGATGCTGTTGTTTGAGATTCTTGGGAGGAGGAGGAACTTGGATTCAAGTGTCTCCTATAGCCAAGAGTGGCTACCAAGTTATGTTTGGAAGAAGTTCGATGAAGGAGCCATGGATGAGATGATGGTGGCTTTGAGGATCGACAAGAAGGATAAAGGCATCGCAATTAAAATGGCAATGGTAGCTTTGTGGTGTATTCACCATCGACCGGAGGTGCGGCCTTTGATGAGTAGTGTTGTGAAGATGTTGGAAGGTAGAGTTGTGATTGATCGGCCCCCTGACCCATTTCGACCACCAACAACTCCTGTCCGCTTGGATCTACTACAAAATGTTGTCGGCAACATTCCATCTGCTTCCTCTGCTTCTTCCAATTGGATCACTCCATTCTGTAGAGATATTTCATATGCGAGTTCTGCTTCTCCCAATTGGATCACTCCATTTTCCAGAGAGGATTATATACGTCTTAGATGATTCTGTATTGAGAGTATAGTTCCATATTCACATTGTTCATTCTTGTTCTTCTTATTCTACTTTTGTAAGGTCACTCGGTTGTTGATATCATGTTGTCGTCATGAGAACTCCATATTTACATTGTAGAGAGATTATCTTATAATTGACTAGCCACCAGATTTTACATGCATAGATCTTGCGTTTTCTTGATCCTATTGGAAAAATGGCCTAGAGCACCATTACTTTTGTCAAAGTTTGAGCCAAAAACTAAGTGGGACCCACTAATCTTTTTTGGTGGGAATACATGAGAATGTACTCTACTCCATGAGTAGATTAATTACATGTATTGGGTTGCTCTAATCCATTAAGGAGTGAATGAGAAATTGCCTCCTAAACACCACTACTTGAACATGTTAAACATGGAAACAAAGGAAGTAGTGAACTTGCATCCCACATTGCTTGTGAGCAAAACATTCCTTGGGTATATATATATCTACCTTGGTAATATAAAATAAGCCAGAAGGGGCACCCCACTTTTGTGGGGGAGGGAGGACCTAGATCAAGGTAGGGTGATCAGGACCACCCGGGCCGGGTCGGGGCTTGGGCTTGGGCTTCACGCCCGAGTTGGGCCTTGGCTCGGCCCACTACCCTTTTATTTTTTGGAGAAATTTTATTTAATAAAATTTCTTGCAAATGGGATGTGTCCCTAGTGGTGTGTGTCCTTTTGCACTTGAAAGGGTGTGTCCAAACCCATGAGGTATGTCTAAAGAAGATGCATCTGTTCACTGAACAGTCACTGTTCTGAACAGATGCAACCCCTATTGAAGAGACCTGTTTCAAGCTATTTATATGCATCTCGTACATGCTTTTTGAGCATCCATTTCACTGCTGTTGCATTGCATTTTCGATGAAGAAAGAGTACTGCTGCTGCATTTTTGGTTCGCCAGAGACACAGTTTGTAGTGCTGCAACTGTTGTGATACCGATCATTGTATCCTGGAAGACAGACGCTGTTGAAGCTCGTAAGCATCATTGTGAGGGCGAATTTGTCTTAAGGACATAGTGTGTAACACTAGCCTTGATCACCCATCTTCTGCGAATTACTGGACTTCAAAATCTTCTGCAACAACAGTCTGTTTCTGTCTTCAAACAGTGAGTGATTTAATACTGTATTTACTTGTTGTTTCAAAGTGTTCAGACCTGTCTCCTAAATACTGAACTATTACTGACTGTACTCGGCATAACAATCTTAAGACAAATTTTTTGATGTTCTGAGTATACTCTGTTATCAGTTTTACTTCAGTATTTCTGGTTTCAGTTTATGTCAGTTTTGCTACTGGTTTCTAAGTCTTCTATTTCTAAACCAGTATTGTAAAACTGAGTTTTTCTCTTTTATTCAACTTTTTACAGAACTTCAATTTGTTCTGTAACTTGCTTTCTTTTTGCCTCAGTTGATCTTTTATTTTCAGTACTGTTAGTTTTTAACTCTCAGTATACTCTGTGTTTTCTTTTACTTCTGTTCTTTAATAGTAATGGGTATTGAGAATGATACTCCAATCAGTACCCCTGCCCCTGTTATGGTGAGCAATGGAGAGAAACCTGAGAAGTTTAATGGTACTGAGTTTAAGAGATGGCAACAGAAGATGTTGTTTTATCTCACTATCTTGAACTTGGCTAGGTTCCTCCATGAAGAAGCTCCTGCCTTAACAGAAGGTGAGACAGACAAGCAAGTGGTTGCTGCTGTTGATGCCTGGAAGCATGCTGACTTCCTCTGTCGGAATTATATTCTCAATGGACTAGACAACACATTATATAATGTGTACTGTTCATTGAAGACTGCTAAGGAATTATGGGATTTTCTTGATAAAAAGTACAAGACTGAAGATGCCGGAAAGAAGAAATTCGTTGTGGGCAGATTCCTTGACTATAAGATGATCGATTCCAAATCAGTAATGAATCAAGTTCAAGAACTTCAGGTAATTCTCCATGAAATTCATGCAGAAGGAATATCTCTTAGTGAGTCTTTCCAAGTGGCAGCAATCATTGAAAAATTGTCACCACTTTGGAAGGATTTTAAGAACTACCTTAAGCATAAGCGAGAGGAGATGAAACTTGAAGACCTAATTGTCAGATTGAGGATAAAGGAAGACAATCGTGCATCTGAAAAGAAAATAGTGAAAACGTTCACAGAAGTTAAGGCCAATGTAGTGGAACATGGGCAGAATCCCAAGAAGAGGAAGAACAATCCTAATGGTCCAAAACAGCAAGGTCCCAATGATAATAAGAAGTTCAAAGGGAAGTGCTATGTGTGCGACAAACCAGGCCACCGTGTTAAAGACTGTCGTAAGCGCAAGGACCAAGGCAATACAAGTAAGAAACCAGCGCAGGCCCACATGACAGAATTGGACACTTTCTCCACTGATGTTTCAAATATCAATCTTTCTGCTGTGGTCTCGGAAGTTAATCTGGTCGGTAATACCAGAGAATGGTGGGTGGACACTGGGGCCACTCGACATGTTTGCTCCATTAGAGAGATGTTCTCCACTTATCATGCTACAACCGGAGAATAACTCTTCATGGGCAATTCTGCCACCTCTAAGGTTGAAGGCCAAGGACAGGTGGTATTAAAGATGACTTCTGGAAAAGAACTCACCCAAAACTATGGACTGCATTACTCTAAATATCTAGCTGTACTTGAAGGCTATTGTGATGCCAACTGGATATCCGATATCAAAAATTCAAAATCCACAAGTGGATATTTATTTACACTTGGTGGTGCAGCGGTATCATGGAAATCTTCTAAGCAAACTTGCATTGCTAGATCCACTATGTAATATGAGTTTATTGCATTGGATAAAGCTGGCGAAGAAGCTGAGTGGCTTCGTCAATTCTTAGAAGATATTTCGATGTGGTCAAAACCTGTGCCTCCTATCTACGTTCATTGCGATAGTCAATCAGCAATTGGAAGGGCACAAAGTAAAATGTATAACGGTAAGTCTCGATACATTCGTCGAAGGCATAATACCGTGAGACAACTGCTCTCTAATGACATTATGACGATTCAGTACATAAAGTCCATAGATAACACTGCGGATCCTCTTACCAAAGGATTAGCAAGAGAGCAAGTAAATCGTTCATCGAGGGGAATGGGCTTAAAGCCTATGAATGGAAAGTCGCCATAATAGAAACCCTACCTAGTTGACTGGAGATCCCAAGATCTAGGTTCAAAGGGACAACCGAATTGTGTGTGACTTACCAATATCACTATGGAGATAACGTCTTCTGCTCATTCCTATGATATTAATAGTGATACTTGCAGCGGTAAATAGGATAAGCAAGCTTTTAATGATTCTTATATCTTGAATAATGAGATGGGGTATAGCAGGATACTCTTAATAAGAATCACCTATGTGGGTGTGAACTGGGCCGATTCTATGAGAATGATAAGGCTAAATTCTCTAAAGCACTCATAAAACCAGGCATTGTTCAGGGCCAAAATGAACACAATCATGAGAACCAAATGTGTCAGGGAAGATTCTGTGTGAACTCTATTGTCTTGGTTTACGCAAAAGGCTGAGCAGTTCAAGACATCATGTTCACTGTTCAACCAGTAAATCCGATAGTACTTCACAAGGGAAGGTTCAAGGCCACAAGCTACCTTTCTCTATACAGATGATTTCCAATTGTACTATCTCTGTGTGTCTGCATATCATTTCATTGCTTACAGTCAATTTCATTCATGTGGGGGATTGTTGGAAAAATGGCCTAGAGCACCATTACTTTTGTCAAAGTTTGAGCCAAAAACTAAGTGGGACCCACTAATCTTTTTTTGTGGAATACATGGGAATGTACTATACTCCATGAGTAGATTAATTACATGTATTGGGTTGCTCTAATCCATTAAGGAGTGAATGGGAAATTGTCTCCTAAACACCACTACTTGAACATGTTAAACATGGAAACAAATGAAGTAGTAAACTTACATTCCACATTGCTTGGGAGAAAAACATTTATTGGGTATATATATACTTACCTTGGTAGTATAAAAGAAGCCCCAAGGGGCACCCCACTTTTGTGGGGGAGGGAGGACCTAGATCAAGGTAGGGTCACCACCACACACGCGCGCGCCGCCCCGCCCCGCCCTGCACCGAACCGGGCGTGGGCTTGGGCTTCACGAGCCAGTTGGGCCTTGGCTCGGCCCACTACCCGTTTATTTTTTGGAGAAATTTTATTTAATAAAATTTCTTTTTTGCAAATGGGATGTGTCCCTAGTGGTGTGTGTGTCCTTTCGCACTTGAAAGGGTGTGTCCAAACCCATGAGGTGTTTCCAAAGAAGATGCATCTGTTCACTGAACAGTCACTGTTGAGCCGCCCCGCACCGAACCGGGCCGGGCCTGGGCTTGGGCTTGGGCTTCACGCGCGAGTTGGGCCTTGGCTCGGCCCACTACCCGTTTATTTTTTGGAGAGATTTTATTTAATAAAATTTCTTTTTTGAAAATGGGATGTGTTCCTAGTGGTGTGTGTCCTTTCGTACTTGAAAGGGTGCGTCCAAACCCATGAGGTGTGTCCAAAGAAGATGCATCTGTTCACTGAACAATTACTGTTTTGAACAGATGCAACCCCCATTGAAGAGACCTGTTTCAAGCTATTTATATGCATCTCGTATATGCTTTTTGAGCATCCATTTCACTGCTGTTGCATTGCATTTTCGATGAAGAGAGAGTACTGCTGCTGCATTTTTGGTTCGCCAGACACACAGTTTGTAGTGCTGCAACTGTTGTGATACCGATCATTGTATCCTGGGAGACAGACGCTGTTGAAGCTCGTAAGCACCATTGCGAGGGCGAATTTGTCTTAAGGATATAGTGTGTAACACTAGCCTTGATCACCTATCTTCTGCGAATTACTGGACTTTAAAACCTTCTGCAACAACACTATATTTCTGTCTTCAAACAGTGAGGGATTTAATACTGTATTTACTTGTTGTATACTGTATTTACCTGTTGTTTCAAAGTGTTCAGACCTGTCTCCTAAATACTGAACTATTACTAACTGTACTCGGCATAACAGATCCAACGATCCAATCTGCACATATCACATATTCAGCATGGGTATTATATCCACAAGCCCAAATTTAATTCCAATTGGAGTTGCATACTGTTGGATTCATATGTACAAAATGTATTGTTCAATGACCAGCAGACTTTTTATTCACTGCAATTCCTCTACAGACAACTTGGGTGACTTTTTTTTTCTTTTATATTTTCTTTATTTTTATGTAAGGATGGGACTGAACCAGCTACATGCACAACCTAATCTGACCCAGTAATTCAGGACGAGAGTAGACACTTTTTATTTTCAGGTTAGGCTTGTGTTCATATTTCTAAGCAGTTAATAAATGAGCAGGGTTTAGGCTGGGTCAATACTTGTTGGCTAACCCCAAGGAATTAGCCGAGTGGTCAGGACCGCAGTTCCTCTATCTTTCAGAGCTAGAGGTCCTAGTATCGATCCCCGGTTCCCCCTCTTCAGGAACCGAAGGTTGAGTCTACAAGTGCTATCACCTGGGGCCACAAGGATTTACTCAGTTTCTCTCTCGGCCCGGAGGGATGCGTCTAACCTAAAGGGATGGGAACCCTCCTTTAGCACAAAAAAAAAGAAGAAGAAAAAGAAAAAATACTTGCTGGCTAACCCACTAGCTCGACTGAACCTGACCTGTCTATTTAGAGTTTAGGTTCACCCTTTTACCATGCGGATTAGGTTCAAGTTAAGATTCCCAACCTGATTAATAAACAGGCTTGGTTCAGTTTGGATATATATATATATATATATATATATATATATATATATATATATACACACACGCGTCACACATGGTGCTCAATCTTAACTCAATTAATAAATGTACGTGCTCAATCCAACTCAATTAATAACCATCCCTGATTTGTGGGCATCAGAGACCGCCTATGGAGACTACAAGGATGACTTACACAAGTCCTGCCACCTAGTCTTTCTTCTGCTGGATTCACACTGAGAGGGATGTGCCATACAAGTGGAGGATCAAAATTTCCCAATTTTTAACTAGCCCTTGGAAGAACATGGTCTGGGGTGCCTTTCCAAAAGCCCTTTTTCTCATGATCTTTTCATGATGCATTGTGATGGCCACATCTTGATGACCCATTTCAATTTTCCTCCATTTGTTGTTTTCCTGAGTTGTGACTGTCACAAGTTCAGATAATAGAAGAGGATTTGTACTGCTTGGAATAATATTTGGAGAAACCCTGTCAAAACATATTTTGAAAACTATTTTGAGAAAAGTAGCAATGAGCTTATACAAACATCAATGAAACAAGGCCTTAACAATAACATCGACGAGATGTTTCTTCCCAAAAAAAAAAGGGACTTGATTATTATAGAATTGGTGATGAGAATAATTCGGGTATGAACTAGCTATGATTACAAACTTTTTGAACTAGTCTATATAAGGCCCACCGGAATGCATTATGCATACCTGTTTCAGTTTAAGATCTTCCATGCTATGCATGAAGAGAAATCCCAGGGACAGACGCCCCGGGACAAGCGGCGGACAGTCACTGTGGTTTTGGTGCCTTGAGAAGCGTGCGTGTGTTTTGAGAAGCGTGCATCCTTCTAACGTCTGTTCGCCGCTTGTCCCGGGCCGTCTGTCCCTAGCATTGCTCATGCATGAATCATCTGGATGTAGGATATATCGTTTTGTTACAAGAGACTCCTTGGCTTCTACATCAATGGGGAATTCACACTTGTACTTTTCCGAGATCTAAACAACACCCATGAATGGTGCTGTAAATTTCCTACCTTTGGGAGGCTTATTGTCGACTAGGTTTCTTTTCATTGGGTTTTGGGCTCAAGCTTTTGGGCATTTGGCTAATGGACATCCTTCGGTCATTCTTTGGCCTGACGTAAACCATGAGGATTACAGATGGATAGTTTTGATTCAACACTGAATGTCAATGTCATGGACCCATCATCCACGTGGTAGCCAACCTGGTCAGGGTCTTTGCTTCCAATGTTCACACACCAAAGTAGATATGAATGCCATTTTCAAAGCCCATGGGTGTCTCTTCCATTTGTTACCGGCGGTCCAAAGTCATTGGGTAAAGCTTAATAAATAATAATATTGTTACCATCATCACCACCTACAAAGCTTTCTAGAAATGCTTTTTAACAAATCATTGCTCTGGGGGTCCATGCATGATCCTGTGACCCACTTCGATGATGAGACGGCTCCCCCTTAGGCCTTAGCTAAACTGTTTGAGCCAACTTAGAATCCTGCAATCCTAGAGCTTAATAAGTTCATGGCTAACTGAAAATGTCAAATAATGGGTTGGCAAGAAGATTCTAAAGGTAATCCATCTGAGGGTTTTTTTTTTTTTGGGTAGAAACCCATCTGAGTTAAAAAAAAAAAAAAAAAAACCCCAACTAACAAGAAAATCAAAAGAAAGATTTTTATATTGGTTTCTAAGTATAATAGTTTTAGATCATGTCTGATCTTTGTCTTCAAGATTCTTTGTACTGTTATTATATGACTGGAGCAAACAAAATCTAAAACCTTGTAGTTTAAGCCTTTAATTCCTCTAGAAAATTTTGGGAGAGGTGGAGGAAAAAACGCTTAAAGTCAAGTTGAGACCCTAATTTAAAGCCTTTTTTTCCTGCTGCTGTACATGGCACCCCAACAAATGCTAGCTGTGGACTTTTTTTTTATTTTCTGTGCTAGTAATTATCCATCATAATTGGTATAAGGGATCATTCTGGTAATATTGTTACGAGTTTTCTGAGCTAGTACTTGAAGCCTCGAATGCTAATGAAGCTGAAGTGTTTGCTATGTTAGTTGGTTGTTGGGAATTATTAAAGCTGGATGGTTATTTCTCTTTTATTGAAGGATATTCATTTTCTACTATTCAATGGGGATCAAGTAAGACCATGTATCCTCGGAGACTGACAAATTGGGTGGAAGATGTGCTGGATATTTCCAATCAGCTTCATGCTTCATTTCATCACATTCTTAGAGAGGCCAATGTGATAGCTGATGGCTTTGCAAAGGAAGGACTCACTCGAGAAACTATCTTTCTTTATATCTAACATTGTTTTTTGTTGTTTGTCTTTTATGTAGTTTGTCCTTTTGTCTTTGTATTTTTCTTTTGCGTTGAAATAAATTTATTATTATAAAAAAAAAATTATCTGTCATAATTATATTCTATTGTTGTGTACTGTGAGAACACTCTTTATAACAACATGGTTATTTTCTGCACTTGCAATCGGAGGCCATTTTCAAGATGAAATTATTTAGTTTCAAGGTAAAAAATGAAGTTTTATGTCAAGGATTACTAGTTATATTAAATATCGGAATTTCACCTACTTTACCAATGTGGATCTTTGCAAATAAGCCCAACTAATAATTCCTAAAATAACTAATAATTATGATGGATCGGTATGTGGAAGACTCAGACATGCGACATGGGATCAAAGTACGCGGTTGGATGCCTCCACAGATCTCCTACTTTTAGACCTTAGTGCAATGCATAATTATTTAGGACTTCCATCTTCCTTATGTAGACAATTTGGATGAGTCACGTTTATTAGAGACTTCTTCATGAAAAAAATAACGTCCCCTAAATCTTCTTGGATTCTCCGATGTACGGATTAGATCTGATCTGCTAATTTAGATTACTTTTGATACCTATCTTATCTTCATCATATATCAAGCATTAATTTAAGTGGGATTCATCTCTCTTGGCAACTCCCATTTGATTAATCTGATGCGGGACCCATGGCACAAAGGCCACACAATTTCCTACAAAGTTATATCTCGCCAACCAAGCTTATATATTGCATGTTATAGCTCTTGTATTAATGAAGTACTAGCACAATAACCGGTGCTAAGCACGGGCATATTTACCAATAAAAACTGCATCAACATACATAAAAATAAATAGTAAGAGAAGTTTGGTGGAAAGGAAAAAGGAGTATATGTAGAGTAAGTGTATATGAGATTTGTGATGACAATGAAGTTGGAAGTTGTTGAAAAGATAATAGCGAAAAGTGAAAATTAGAGTGGCGTGTGTGTGTTTGGGGGGTGGGTTACAAAACTCTCAATCGAAATCAGTAGTTACGGTCAAAATTAGCTTTTAAACATGAAAGTTGCGTTTAAGACTTAACATAGGCTAAGGCCCTAGATGAGATTTCTTTATAGATTTCAATTCCAATTAATTAAATTAGAGATAATTAACCTAAGTCAAAGACCAATCAACCACAAGAGAGAGACATGTGATTTTTTACGTGGAAAATCATACTCGGGAAAAATCATGGGTCTTTTCGTATAGACCACAGACAACCAAGCACTATAATAATAAAGGTTACAAAGACAACTCACATAACCTTTATCCAGTTGGAACTTAACCTAATGGTTGCGATATTGGTCTTGCCAACGACTAGCCGTTCACCTTCACCACACTTAAAATCACTATTTTGAATACCTCTTCAAGGTGCTTAAAGAACAAGAAGAACCAGATTAGCTTCAGCACAACACTCTTGCACAACTACTCTATGAAATCTCTCCATGTAATTCTCAATTGATAGAATAGGAGTGAGGTATGTTCAAGGTCGCAAGAGTTTGTTTAAATAGCCTCAGGGGTTGTGCAAGTATTTCTCTTTTAAAGTGGAATAAGAATAGCAATTAGAGAGAAACTTGGAGAAGGTTTTCCAATTCATGCAGGATAACACACGAGGGTCGCTCGAGCGAGGAACTGGCTGTCTTGAAGGGTGACATCCTGATGAGCTTGCTCGAGCGAACCAGGGTTTTGGTTCAGGGAATACTCGTGCACTTAAATCTTGTGACTATCTTTTATGTTTCTTCCTTTAATCTTCAAGTTGAAGCCTCATCACAGTAAACATGTAAAAAGTAAAATTACAACTTGATTTGGACTTTAAGTTTTGTTCAAAACCTAATGATTTTCCAACTAATAACTTACAAAACACTTGGCTTTAATATAGTATATTAAGTTAAATACTACCTTTATTGAAAAGTAAATTAAAATCTTAGTTCAAGAAGCTTATTGTCCCCTTCTCCTCACATTTCTACTCTAAGTAATAAAATACTCATGCACCTCAACACACACTATCCAAATCCCTAACCAACAGAGCACAACGGGATCAACCATGTTGTTCCAGTGGAGAGTGATGCCTTGCCCCTCAAGTATCTTGGGGAGACATTTGAAGAAGATGACAAAATAAAACACCCAAAGATAGAAGATACCATTAAATAAAAGCCTTCGAACTTGCTCCTCAAGATAGTCAGATGGATTTAATCTTGACCAATAAAAAGCCTCAAAGCAACTATTCATACGTCACTAGTTAAATGACGAGGCATTTGGCTCCCAGAAAAGATTAGGTAAACATAGTCAACTGTAAGAATCCAACAAACACGAAAGCAAATAAAAAAATAAAAATATTCGGATGCGATTCGAATATGCAGGCACTAAATAAGAATGGATAGAGGCAACGATTGTAACAATGGCCGATAAAAAGATGCTGGAAGAAGATGTCTTGCATCATGGAAGTCACAGTAACAGTGCAATACAATCTGACACAACAATAAATCCAATGCCAAGACAAGATTTCCCTTTCTTCTTTCCAAGTTCTAATGCATAGCTCCTAAATATCGAATTGCAATCAGCCTTTGTAGATTTCTTAGAACCACAACAAGCTGCCTTAGCAATGGACGCAATGAAAGAGGCCCTCTTCGTGGCAATCGGATTCATCGGCATAGGTCTCTCTCTCTCTCTCTATCTCTCTCTCTCTCTCTCTCTCTCTCTCTCTCTCTCTCTCTCTCTCTCTCTCTCTCTCTCATATGTATATGTGCATGTATACATATGTTTGATTTTCTTGGTTCTAATATATTCCTAAGAATTTCGAATGATGGACTTCTTACTAGTATTAGTTCTGAAACCAGCTGGAGAATGATTACTACGATTCTACCTTTCCAAATTGGACAGGAGTAGGGCTTTCCAGAGATTAGGATAAGGTCTAGAAGAAGATGCTTAATTTCTTAGCAGGCTTGGTGAGAATTAAGACCAGCCCAGTTTAATCTCAGACACGGAGATGTGTTGAGCATAGTTCGAAATCCCAGTTGGACTCAGTTAACTGAGAATTACTCAGTAATTACAATTCTTGACTAGTGCATTTAGATCATAACTCTGATGATAGGTGGATCATCGTCGTTGTCGTCATCAAAGTCTTATTTCTTGATTGGCCAATAGTCTACTCCATAGGTCATGGTTGTTTTAATTAATCGATGCCTTGTAAGATTCTAAAGTTTGATAGATGATAGCTGGTCTTTAGTTTTCTAATTTAAATAATGAATTATTGTGCTAGGAGCATGGTTGTTAGATTAGTGAAATCAGTTAGTTGGCTGTTTGAATTGAAAAGTTGCAAGTGTTTAGTAGTTTTTTATTCAATAATTACCTTTGTGATTACTTTAGATTGTTATAATTTCTTTTTTTTTTTGACACTCAAATGAATGTTTATCTATTGAAACTCCCTAAGCTTTGTGTTCTTCTTCTTCCAAGCGGTCCTTGGACTTTTTATAACCTATATTCAACTAAGTGAAAAGCAAGTACTTGGAATTTACTATTCTCTTTAGAAAATTAGAAATGGGATCATCCTTGAGTGGCAGTAAATTGGGATAAATGAGAGGAATCCTAAAAATCAAGAATGTGAATGAGGCAAAAAGTAAGGCTAGCATGGAGGATTCCACTACAATCTAGTGGAATTTCTATGATCCATTTCATTACTAAATATGAAATCTTCTTTAAAAAAAAAAAAAAAAATTCTAGCATGAAGATTAGTAGGTTCCAAGCTTATATAAGGGAGGATTGCAGTGGGTAGATTGGCAGCTAGCTTATAACTTTTGTCACAACCTGAACATAAATCCTCCATGTAGCTGAACATAAATCCTTCATGTAGCTAACTCCATTATTTTTGGGACAAGGCTTTGATAATGATGATGACGACGACAATGACAATGATGAATAATTTTATCAACAATTATAAATCTCATTAGGATGAGTTGTTTTTCAACAATGATCTTATATTATCAAAAACTGGTGGCCAAGGACTCTAAGCCTTGGGAAGTGGAGAGGTATTGTGTTCGACACCTGCCTTTATTGGCCACCTCCCACAGTTTTATCCTATGCAAGTGGATTGGAGGGTTTACAAGTGCCCAAAGGGATTAGTTCTTGGCTATCCACGATCGAGTGTTCCTTTGGCTCAGGGCCAAAGGCTCCTGGGCTAGGCAGGAGATACCCTAGGTTATTAAAAAAATATTATCAAAATTTAGAAAGATAAGAATGTAGAGAGACGAAATCAGGTGAGATAGATTTAGAGAAAGCACTAGTATCATCACCAAAAACTTCAACAAAGTAAAAAATGAAATTAAGAGGAAGGAATTGTGGATAAGCATCTACCAAAAGTTAATTTCATTGGTCAATGTTAGCCATCTAACCTAAGAAATGAAATTCATCGTTAGAAATAAAGAATTGTCATCTTAGATTGGATGACTAGCAGTGCCTACTGGACAAGGCTTTTGGATAGTAGTACAATGACAATCTGTAAAACCTTGTCTAGACTGGGAACTGAATGAGGAGAACAACAACTCTGCAGGTAATCAATATTTCTGGAGCTCAAAACAACTGCTCTCTGCTTAAACTCAACTTCCATTCCCTTTAACTAAGTTTCTAGGTATCAGACTTGCTGGATACAAAATTTGCAGGGCTCCAAATGGATGCTTATAACTGATGAAACACATCAGATCTACACAGTTAGTCTCATTTAATGGTGTAAAACACTGGATTGAAACATCTCGCTTGCAAAATCATATGCCAGAATATCACACTGGCCCCTGAAAATATTTTCCACAGAATTGGAAGGCACAAACCCACGCCTTCTTATGGCACCTTATGGAGGGTGGCTTTGATCCAATGGTCCATATTGATGGTAAAATGAGTCCCATATTGCAAAATCTGCTAAACACCACCATAAATGTTCAATCAATATTGCTCACAATGTAGTAGCAGTAGTAATATACAAGTCTTATGTGTTATCTAAGGTCTAATGTTCAAGTGGTTTTGATCATTGAGCAGGGATAGGTGCCGGCGTAATAATCTGCCTCTGCATTCGAAAATCGATTGCCATCAAACATGAGTCTTCACTCCCACCTGGAGGGAGGATGAATGAAGTCAAGTTGGATGATGAGATCCTAATCATGTACCCATCACAGCGGCTTAAGATCATGACTCATAATTTCAAGCAAAAATTAGGTGAAGGCGGGTTTGGAATTGTATACAAAGGAGTACTAGAAGATGGAGTGCCTGTCGCCGTGAAGGTCCTAAGATGCAACCTCTCTGATGAAATAATCAAGCTGCAATTCAAGGCAGAAGTGAATTCAATCAGGAAAACACGGCATCCTAATCTAGGAAGGCTTTTTGGGTTTTGCTTCGACAAAGGCCTAAAAGCTCTTGTGTATGAATTCATGGAGAATGGATCACTCAGCAAGTTCTTATTTGACAGCAAAAAGAACTCAATTGGGCCTGAACAGCTTCTGAATATTGCAATTGGGACCGCTAAAGGTATTGCTTACTTGCATGAGGATGCTCCAGACGGTCATATAATTCACTATGACATTAAGCCAGAAAACATACTGCTTGATAAAAATTTGTCTCCTAAAGTTTCTGACTTTGGGTTAGCAAAGCTTTGTAGAAGGGATAGTACTCACCACCCCACGTCAGGCTTCAAGGGGACTCCCGGCTATGCAGCTCCTGAGATGTGGTTACCTTATCCAGTAACCCACATGTGTGACGTCTACAGCTTTGGGATGCTGTTGTTTGAGATTCTTGGGAGGAGAAGGAATTTGGATTCTAGAGTTTCCAAAAGCCAAGAGTGGCTACCAGGGTATGTTTGGAAGAAGTTCAATGAAAAAGCCATGGATGAGATGATAATGACTTTGGGGATTGAAGAGAAGGATAAAGGCACCGCGACAAAGATGGCTATGGTAGCCTTGTGGTGCATTCAACAACAACCAGACAAGCGGCCTTTGATGAGTAGTGTTGTGGAGATGTTGGAAGGTACAGTAGTGATCGATGGACCCCCTTACCCGTTTCCACCATCAATGACTCCTGTCTGCTTGGATCAACTTCAGAATAATGGCAACAACTCTTCAGCTGCTTGCTCTGGTTCTACCAATTGGATCACTCCATTTTCTAGAGACAATTCAGATGCTGCTTCTTGCTCTCCCAATTGGACCACTCCACTTTCTAGAGAGGATTTCTTATTTCTGAGATGATTTTCATGAGGATTTCATGTTCACATTGTTTCCTTCTTTTCATTCTTCTTTTTCTACTACTTTTTTAAGGTTACTAGGTTTTTGATATCATGATGCAGAGAACTCACTGTTAGTGTAAAGAATGTTTGAATTTTGTAGGTTTGTGTTGTACAGCAAGTAAAGAATACATTGGCAACTCTCACACAAGCATGCTTCAGGTTTTAGGCCACTTCCTTTCCTAAGAGGTCTAAAATTGTCCATTTTATTGGAGAGAGACTATCGTGTCATTGACAAACCACCTAATTTGACATGCACATTTTCTTGATCCAACTTACTCATATCACATATTTTGGCAAATGTATTCACAGGCCTAAATTTAATTACTATTGGAGTTGCATACCGTTGGATTCACATGCAGAAAATGTATATAGTTCATTGGCCTGACAGGCCTTCAATTCACTGTAATTCCTCTACAAATAACTTAGTGTAATTTTTTTTTTCAAATGTCTTTATTTTTACATAAGGGTGGGACTGAACTACCTGCATGCCCAAACTGAATCCGACCCAATTCAGGACGAGAGTAGACACTTGTTATTTTCAGGTTGGGTGTGGATTTATATATATTTCTAACCAGTTAATAAATGAGCAGGGTTTTGGTCAGGCCAATACTCGCTAGCTAACCCACTGGCCCGACCCGAACCGGACCTGTCAATTTAGAGTTCAGATTCACCCTCTTACCACGCAGATTGGGTTCAGGTTAAGGATCCCAACCAGATAGATAGACAGGTTGGGTTCAGTTTGGGAACATGCATGTTGGACATGGTGCTCAGTTTGAGAATATGCAGAAGCGGATTTCTGTTGAATGATTTTTGGAGAAACCCTGTCAAAAACATATTTTAAATCTATATTGAGAAAAATTGCAATGAGTCAACACCAAGTTCAATGGGACAAGGCCTTGATGATTTTCCCAATGATAAAAATTCGGCTATGATGTCAAACTCGTGAACCAATCTATATAATAAGGCCCACCTGAATGAATATCTGTTTTTGTTAGGGTGGGTTTTCAGGTCTTAACAAGAATTAAAACATATAGGGGATTATAAAGAAGAGCAATGCTCTCCTAAGCTCGAGATTAGGATAAAATTTAGTAAGTTCATGCTTGTGGGGCCCACCATTGGTCCATCCAAATGAGCCAAACTCACAAACCTCCTGAATTGAATATGTCGACCAACTTTCGGTCATATCCGAATTTATTGGACCGTTAGATTGACTAAGTATTGATTTGAATGGACTGTTGACCAGTAAATTTTTTACGCCCAGATGGAGATAAAAGAAATCACGGTTGGAGCTGATTTTTTTGCAAAGAAGAGGATTTCAAGGAGTCCTCGAAATCCCTCCATCCCCATCTACATGTAGGCCCCAAATGGGTTCCACTACATACTTAGGCTTATCTTATTCTAAGCTTTAAATTAGGAGATGTCCCCCGTGAAGAATTAAAATATGCAGGGAATTATAATGACTATCTACGGGCTCCCAAGTTTAAAACATATGGGTACTTTAAAAGCCCCGTTACATTTTGGGGCGCTTGCCACAAAATGACACCTGACATTCCAAAATGGGTGATGGCAGCATAGTGTGTTCTAAATAGGAATTTGTGCATGATTGTTGCATTTTGTATTAGTCTTGAATAGTTGTTAAACTATAGTGTAAATTGAAAGTCACAATGAGAATACTTGTCCAAGCTCTTATCATGAAGAATGATTTTAGAATTTTTGTAATTTGCCAATGGATTCTATAGTCTTCCTTTTCCCTTCACTAATGCAGCTTCGAGTGCAGTAGAAACCTGTGATCAGCACAGAACCACGATGCACACACAAATTTGTAAGCACACACAAATTTGTAAGCAATCAATCAATCATACGAAGAACACAAAATATTTACCTGCCTCCCATATATCCCTAATTCATGGGGAAAAAATTCTCATTATTATTATTATCTCCTCCTTTTTTTTTCTTATTAAAGTTTGGGTTACAAATTACATCAATACAAATAATATTTATTTTCTTAAACACTAAGAAAGATATAGTGAAAATGACCAAACTACCCTCAAATGCTAAATTGACCGTTGGACTTCCTGAGAAAGATGCAGCAAAAAAAAATAAAGAAACACACTATACGAAAGTCTAAAAAAAAAAAAAAGACATTTGATTTTTGATAAAAAGCAGTGTTGTAATGAATTAGCCACTTCTATCTCATATTTTCTCCTGATTGGAGTAGAATTTTGTTGCAAGTTGTTGCTGTTGGATATGCACTGCTAGCTCTAGTCAAATAGAAATCCTCCAAACCAGACTAGGAGCTCATGAGTACTCAAACCAAGCTCAGAACATAGGGATTTTTTCTGTACAGTAATCCAAAGTCATCGATTCCTCCCCCTTATCATCAAAGTTGGCTATTTTACCCAGACGTTTTCCGTACAGTCCTTACCCTGCGCTAGCTAGTTTTTTTTATTTGCGATATCACAACAAATCACAGTTTATGTTGCGATACCGTAATTTATGTTGTGATATCGCAACTCAATAAACCTTTTTCATCCTTTATTTCTCCTTGTTTTGACTATTCATCATTTTCACCTGCGGTTACACTCTCCCCCAGTCGTTTTCACCATCCTCTTCCCTCACCAACCTATTTGCAAATACGCAAAGCACCCAACGTTGTTCGACGTCGACGAAGCATCATCGTCTCCATTGTCTACACCGACTAGGGATCTTGGCCCCCATTGTTTTGCAATCTAGGCATTCTCAAGCTTGGTGTTGTTGTAGTCACCCCTGTTGAACCTGGTAATCCTTCTTCCCTCTCTCTTTTAGTGAGTTCTGGTGTTTTCTTTCCTTCGTTTTGATAGAGCATCTGCTGTTGGAGTCTGGTGTGACCCCATCTTTAGAAAGCATCTCCTTTGCCACGGTAACCTATTTGCACTTAATCCCCTACTCATTATTCTTCTTTAAAGCAGAATAACAGTTGCAAGAAAAAGACCTCATTTTCAATCCTCTGGAAGCCACGTCAATAGTTGGATCGATGTCAATATTTTCTACGTTATCTCGTTGATTCAAAAATCTATTTAGAGCAAACACCTCCTCATGGTACGCCCCTTCTCTTCATCTTCCTCCCTTTCTCAAGGAAAGCCCCTCTTTTAATACCCGAAGGAGAATTACCCATCATCACATCAAGGGAAAGAATCAAAATGCTAGGTTTTTACCATCGGATCCACAATTGATAACAAGATTTATAGTATGATACATGTTTTCACCCATGCCAATTCCATTTCCTTATGAATTATATATAATGACATCTATTGTATTGCCATAATGATGCGGCCCCATTAATGATCTCTCAAATCCGACTTCAACTTTAATTTGTAAGTTGAAATTATTTTTTTATGATCTATTCTTTTTTACCTATATTTATTTAGTTTTTTTCTTGATTAAGTTTTTTTGCGTTTCTATTTTCTGAGTTTATTACAAGTTGCAAGTTGCAAATTGCAGAGAGCATTGATTTATGAATTTATGATCTTCTTTCGCCTCTTGGCATGAATTTATGATCTTTTCTTTTTTTTTTTAATATATCAACAACCGGTTGTTAATAAAAAAGTCCCAAAAGAAGAAAAAAGTTTATACAAAATGTTCATCACCGTTAATACTTATACATGTTCATCATTGTTAATATATGCCAGTGCATATATTAACATGTTCATCACTGTTATTTTTTTTAATATGTTCATCACCATTAATATTTATACAAAATGTTTCTACAGGTGGAATTCTTTGTATGCTAACTACTTTCAAAAGATACAAAAGAAGAAAAAAAATAATACAATAAATAAGAGAGAGATACATACAAGGTGTGAAACATGGAATGAATACCATAGACAAAGATTTGGCAGGAGATTCACTTACTATGTATGGCAATGGCCTGAGGTTGGCTTGCAGAGAATGTGGCAAGAGAACACTTGCTTTATATGCCAGTGCATCCCAGCTTAACTTGCAGCAAATGGAAGCAGAGAACCCAGTCCAGGTACGAAAGCAACGGAACGGAAAGAAATTATAAACAAAAATGCATTCGTTGACTTTTAACATAACGCCTTTTACAATATCACAACATAAATTGCGGTATTGTAACTTAATAACTTGCGGTATCGCAACATAAATTGTGATATCGCAATATTTGTTGAGATATTGCAAATAAAAAGAATGCCTTTTGGCCAGCACAGAGTACGGACCGTACGGAGAACGTACGAGTAAAATAGCTAACTTTGGTGACAAAGGGGTGGAGTCGATGACTTTCGGTTACCGTCCTGAAAAAATCCCAAGAACGTACGACTACAGTAATTCCATACAGTGCTTGCTCAGGACCGGTGGCATACAAGGCAAACTGCACCGATTAAAGAAATATAAAAACCTTTTTTTACATGTCCTTCATGCCAAGCACATGCAGAAGAAAAATGGAATGGAACATATGAGTACATTTGAAACTACTGTTCCAAACTAGTATACATTTTGGCGCATAGAAAATAACTACTGTTTCTGAACTGAATTTGCAAATTCTATCTCATATTTTCTCATGATTGGGGTTGAATCTTTGTAACTGCTTCCATAAGCAGTCTTTGCTGTTTCCAATGAATAATCACTACTTCCACTACTCCAAAAACCCAAGCCTACACCCGAACCCATAAGATATTGGAATGGGTTCTGGGGCTCGATGATTTCTGGACCTTGCCTCGGGCAGATATTGAACACACCACAAAGCAACCTTACACATTCTCTCTACCTTTTCTCTGTCCTTGTCTTCAACTTCACAATCCTTTGTTATTGCTTCCAGTTCTTGATTCTCATACTTGTCCCAAATCCATCTTGGAAACCACTCCCGGCTCTCAGTCTGATTCATGTCGTGGTTCTTCCTTCTCCCCACAAGCTCAAACAGAAGCATCCCAAAACTATAAACATCGCATTTGTGGGTTACAGGAAATGGCGTATACAGCTCTGGTGCAGCATATCCTGGAGTCCCTCTACCTCCTCCAGTCAAGACCACAGGCGAGCTGTCTCTATTAATTAACTTTGCCAACCCAAAATCAGCAACCTTGGGATTGAGATTTGCATCGAGGAGAACGTTGCCGGGTTTTATGTCATAGTGAATGATCCTCTGTTGGCACTCCTCATGCAGGTATGCAATTCCCTTTGCTGTTCCAATAGCAATCCCATACAGCTTTTCAAACTCAATCTTTTTGTTCTTGTCAAACAAGAAGCTGTCAAGTGATCCATTATCCATGTACTCATAAACTAGAGCTCTAACTGAGGCGTCGAAGCAGAATCCATAGAGTCTGACAAGATTGATATGGTAAGTTCTACCGATGGTGCCCACTTCTGCCATGAATTGCTCTTCGACTCTCTTGTCTGAGCTGCTATTGAGGATCTTTATGGCGACTTGCACGCCGTTGGGGAACTCTCCTTTGTAGACTACTCCAAAACCACCTGAGCCCAGACGTGTGGCGTAGTTTCCAGTGAAATTCACCAGCTGTTGAGGTGAGAATCGGATGGGTTTCTCTCTTGCCATGTCGTTCAGGAACCGCTCTATTGTAGCCATTTCCGCTTGGGAGTCGAGAATCACTGGGGAGGCTGATGGAATCGAACTGACAAGGCTATAACCACCGGCATGTTGTTTTATTGCATCTCCGGCTTTGCTTAGACATCTGATGATGGCATACACTATCGCAACCAACGCGATCGCACCCACGATTGAATAAACTGCAGGAATTGCAAAACAAAATCAGAAGACATTCAAGGGAGTTGGGTTAGTTTATATTATGGGTTTCATCTCATTCCTCCATGAGAAATTTTGGTTAGTATTGTTAAGCGGTGTGGTAAGATAGAAGTTATGGACGTAGCTTATTTTCAAAAAGAATTATTGTAATTCTTTATGCCAAACCAGACTAATTATCAAATAAGACTTTGGCCATCATGAACAACGGCGGACCCAATATTTTCATTTGAGGGTTGCGGACCTAAACAAACAATTAGATTTTGGGAACACACCCATAATTTCGTATGGATTTTGGGGCAGACGCAAGATTTTTATGTGAATTCTCAAAGCTTAGTAAGAATTGTCGCTATGTTTTCAGAAGTGGACCGAGGTCGAACGAGTGCGACCAGATGAATCATCAAAGCCTTATTTATCCCTGTAATCAGCATCCCGGAAAGAGTTCATCAAATAAACTTTCTTTAAGCTATAAACGGAATTGCTAATTAACATGGAAGATTAGAGAATTTTCTTATCAATCTTAATCATTAAGATATTGAAGTGGTGCAGTATCATTTCTTACTGATGGCAGCTGCCGTGGCCATTTGGAACGTGCTGTTGGCCTGGTTGGTGAAAGTTTCGAACGGGTCATCTGCAGGCTTGCTGGTGTAGCTGGTGCCCGATAGAAAAAACGGTGGGGAGGACATCGTTTGCGGATCGAGATTATGATCTTGATGCTGCGAATGATAAGATGAAGATGATGATAACTGATATATAATGTTTATTTTTTTAGGTTGAAGTTGAAACGCGTGAGAGATATCAACAATATCAATGACTTCGAGAGCTGTTGAAAAGAAAGTTCTTCTCCAACTTCGCTTGATATCAACATCTCTGACTATGATCTTTTGAAAAACAATTTCTCCTTTACAGGAAGTTCATCTCCAGCTTCCTTCCTTCCTTCCTCGGTGTTTACGTAATTCAAGCAATGTTGGGTGCCACCTTGACTCGAGTGCTACGTTGTTCAATGGCCAAATGATCTGAACCGTTCTTGTTCAATCTTGTTCTATTTTGAAGTTTGACCGCATACTTTGGGCCAGCTAGGTTGAATTTGTCGGTGTTAATTGGGTCAAAGTATAGCATGGGGATTATGTTTTTGAAATATTGGTCTGTAGAATAGAAGAGCAGTAGATAATGATGAGAAGCTATTTCATTGGTGGTTGCGTGCTGATGATGGTCTCTGTGGCTTTGTACCTTGGGTCAAACCGCGTTTTCGCCTTGCATAGTTTTCTAATAATAATGTGTTCCCCTTGAACACTCCCACCCACTGGAAAGGGATTGATTGATATGGAGATATGGAGGTTCTTTTGTTTATTCTCTCTCTTGAATGAATCACATCTGAAATCTACCTTGCTCTGTCTAAAGTTACCTCGATCACAGGATCACAATTTGTGCAGATTTACAATATAGGCATTAGAATTTAGAAGACTGATCACCGCTACAGTAGGTAAAGATCTCGACTCAATGAGAAACCAAAATTTTGTAAATTGATTAATAGTGTGATCAATTGAAAACTAGCCTGCAATTGAATCCAGATGAGTACACTTTGGAGAGTGGTATAGTAATCTGGGTCATACTGGTTTTGTTCAATATTGCCACCCATCTGAATTTTTTATTTTTTGGCAGGCTGTGAAACTTGAGGCAATTCAGATTATGGGTTTTTAAAGGAACGACATTGGAAAACTGTTGTGGAAAATAAATTTAATTTTTGAATTAAAGTTATTTTTTATAGCTTTTGTTCTCCAGAATAAGTGGTGGGGGGCAGCCTAGATGCATGCAAATCATTGGGGTAGGATGGTAGTAAAAGGGTTCTTATATGATTTTAAGGGTAGTCGTCTTTCTCTCATTTACATTTGTAAATAATCACATGCGTGACATTTAGATATGGTCACATTTATTTGCACTCATTTAGCATAAATAAGGTATATGAAAAAATGTAAATGAGACCAGCTTCATATGTAAAACTTTAGTACCTTAAGGTGTGAAAATATTGCATACCTTCTTAGTTCAGAAGGTGCCAATATAGAGGCGCTCCCCAGGATAGATTGTGGTATTGACTCCCCTCACCACCTTTTATTTATTTATTTATTTATTTTATTCTTATTGGCTCCAAAATTCTCATTCTGACAATTCAAGTATTTTATTGACACGTTAAATCCCAAGATGTTTAGAGCCTATTTGTTTCGTATAATTGAATACAAGGATTGTATTTCCATAGGTAGTTAAAAAATGGAGAACCAAAGGTGAATATAAAAAAATAAATATCAAATAACCTTTCTTTTAATGAAAATTGAATAAAGGGAAGGGGAGAAATGAATACATCTCCACCTACATATCCACCTAGGAAAGTCGAGATCTAATCTACGTTTCCACCTTATATCCTTTCTCTCTCACCCCTTTCACAATCCTTTGGTGAGCTAATTTCACCATAAATTTCTATATATACAACCCTATATATATGCATTTCTTTGCAAACTAATAGGCTCTTTGTCTTGTGTCTTAAACATTCATAGACTTTTGAGATATATAAATATCAGTGAAAATGGAGCTTCCCAAATAAACATGCTATTGTGTGTTTCACGTGTGTAAGTTTAAACTTTAAAATTCACATATACAAATTTTACATACTAGAATCCCATTTTTATATTCCATGTGTAAGAGAGAAGGAACCCTAAGAGTAAGAGCCAGCTAGATATCATTACAAAATTAGATGATAACTATCCATTTAATGGCCTCAAAATGACCTATTAAGGTGACGGGACTGAATCAAGATTCTTTTCGATGCTTTAAAGTAATATGTAGAAAGGTGTGTTATGTATAAAAGTGAGAGTTTAGGCACTTTTACCTTGCTGCTACAGTTGTAAGAAATGTATAATTGGCACTCATGATGAATAAATGTTCATATCTTGTGTTGATAGATATAAATGTATCACCGCCCGCCATGATAAGAATGAATATGTAGAAAAGTTTCTTTTGTACATAAGTGAGTTTTATTTGTGTTAAATATTTTCTCTAGGAGCATATTTGTTTCATTAGGAGCATGTGTGGTAACAAGTGAGGAATCCATCAATAATATATACAATAATAAATTTTTAAAATGTAAATAAAATAATTTATAAAGAATAACAAACAGTTAAAGAACAAAAATAAATAAATAACCCTAAAAGACAAAAAAAAAAAGTATATGGCAAAGTACAGGGAGAAATATGCTCCAAAACTAACCAAGATAAGATGAAAGACCCCTGTTATCTATATTCAGTACATGTATCCTTGATAAAAGATTATTGGTGGACAAATCATTAGATTGATATGGATAAAATATATATAGTAATGTAATTTATACATAATTTTTCATGTGATATGTATAATATATGACCCTGATTGGATTGAAATTAGGGTCAAATGTTACTTTCTGAACAAACTGTAGGCTGTAGTATTAGCAGGCGGATTTGAGTGATAATGAGTCGCTTGTAAGTGAAATCAGCTAGTTTCTTCCACATTTTTGTTGATGGTTGATTCTAATTAGTGATAACAATGTGGTGAAATGATAAGTGACTTTGTTCAGATTTGAAACAGGAAGAATAATTTGGGACGCCTTTCAAGCAACGCTCCGAGGAGAGGGGCTCCACCTCTCAAGTACCTTTTTAAAAAAAAAGGGGTTCCACCTTACCAACTACCTAAGGGGATAGTATATGGATTTCTAATTCATCAAAAATGATACATGGATATAAGACAAAACTAGCTACCTGAGGGGACCTAAATAAACACAGTTTGATTTGGTCATCAGTTACTTGTGACATGGACCCACAATTCCATTTTCCAAACCATTGCAATCATGGCCACTGTGTGGGAGTAATTATCTAATACCGAGGTGATCCCCGACCTGGACAATAATACCAATTAGGGGTTACACCGACCTCATTCAACCCAGCACGGCAACATGCCAACTGGTACCGAGTTGGAGTTGGACCCGGTAAGTGTACCGGCCACGCTCTTTCTGGACTCTGCCTTGAGCGTCTCGGTAACAGTACCCGACCTCAAGCAAGCCTGACCTCGGTAACGTCCACTTCGGCCCACTTGACCGAGATGGATATTGGGCGTCTAATCTCTATTATGAAATGGGACGACTACATTACAGGGAGCCCCTGACAGATAGGGTGGCCGCCGGTTATCGATAAGAGCTCCTTCCTATCAGCAGATCACATCCACATATATGTGAGGGATTTGAGGAGACATCCAATGGGACAAGTATCATCACCTACCCCCACTAAGGGTCCAAGGTAAGGGCTGATGTGACAAGCATCCTCACCTACCTCCACTATGGAACCTTCCATTCTCCTCTATATATACTTGCATGGTAAGCCATGAACAGGTATGGAATATACAGCCTATACTCTGCTATTTTTGCTAAAAGCCTCGTTCCCCACTTCACCCTAGTTCAGTGACTGCACTAACTCAGGCGTCGGAGTGCCTTTGGCTGACAGCAGCCCGGGGCCCTGACCTCTGTTTTCTTCTCTCTTTCAGGATTCAGGCCATCGGTGACATCCCCGATCAGCTAAACAGTATCTCACTAATCCCCATCATCATCCAAACCAAGTCCGTGATTTTTAGGCACGCACAGCCACAAAATGGTGAAAAATACTCAGGCTGTAGATCCGGGCCATCTGATTTTTTTCCCTTTTTATCATTGATATCAGACCGCGTTGATATTCCATCCATCAATTCAAGTTTCAGGACTCCTAAAAATTAGAGATTTTTTGCTACTATTTGGATTTAATTTTGGCATTAGATATAGAACAGTATTCTTTTTACAAACTTCTCATAGAATATACCAGTTTGTCTCATTTTTTCGTTTAATGACATGGGTATACCTAAGGTCTTTGACCCAATAAGACTAATACCCCGGGTGGCACTAGCATAATATAACAATTATGAAATACAATTAGAAGCACAAACGCTTCTTTTTTACTGTAAAGGTTTCTAATCTTTTTTCCTCTTTTTTGAGAGTTACTCGCTATAGTCCTTCCTTTATGAATTTGTATGTAATTATTGTGCGCTCCTACAAAATAATAATCATTCATGCATATTACTATGAAAAACCTGTAAGAGTACAAAAACTTTTTAACTAAAATTCCATTATAGATGGTTCACGTGGGGGCTAAGACATTAATCCATGTTCCACTCATTTAAGAGTGGTCAAGATCTCTTACCTAGAACCTGGGTCAACCCCTAGGCCCGGGGAACTAGGCCAACTGGTGAAGCTGCAATATCTTGCAATCAATGATAAGTGTTTGAATAAAATTCCATACATTCTTTATAACCTCTCATTGCTTGTGTTGGAGAAAACCGTTCATATGGGTGCTTTCCACCTGAGTTGGGCCTATTTCATCCAAATATTGAAGGGCTTTATGTCGGTCTAAACAGATTTACAGGACCTATACCAGTCTTATTAGGCAATGTTTCAAATTTAGTCATTCTTAATCTTGCTGGCAACTACTTCAGAGGATATATGCCAATGAGTATATAAACAATGGCTAAAGGGCCTCAAGTGGCTTGCTGCAGTTTCTACCTGGTTAGCTTGTTTTGGGTGTGTCCTAAGCGGAGGACAAATTCATCGTTGAGTAGCACTTCACTCATGAAGAGGTCGAATCCACAGAGAACGGGCTAGGGTTTTCAGGCTATGGAGAACTTCTTTTGGTCAAGAGTGACCAACTTTTGTTCAAAGGGTTGAATTAATTCTAAGCTGGTGACTGATTAACACTGTAGAAAACTAATTGAAATTGTTAAGCTAAAGAGATGGTTCAACCTAGGGTTCAATTCACCCGGATTTACATGATTTCATCTTCCTTTCCATTACACATGTTAGATTTGGAGGAATCCAATTCTTACTTGGAAAATTCCTTCGTGGAAATCAAATATCAGTCTAATTGAATAATTTCCAAAGAAATTCTTGAAATTCTATTCAATAATCTAAGAGTCATCGACCTAAGCACTAATTGTATCATCATAGATGAACACAATTAGTCAAAGGCTTAACATCTCAATTATGATTTCTGAAAACAGAACATCAATGGAAATTATCTTTCATCATCAAAGCATAATCAGAAAGAATAAACCGTTTAAAACCCGGGGTGAATTCCCCTTAGGTCAAACCATCTGAGATTTTACCCCTCCATTAATAGAGATCTCTTCAAACAGATTCTAAGAAAACAAGAGAACAGAAAGAACATAATTGAAAGATTACCTCTACTGAAAACTTGAATTAAAAATGAAGGATTCTGTCTTAATACAAGAATTTAGCAAAATTGAACATTGATCTTCAATTGAAACTCCCTATACACTCATCTATCAAAGAAGGAAAGAAAAGGGGGCTGGGAAACAAAGACAATTCCCAGATAACCCTAATTGTCGAGTTACCAGGCTTTATATAGGTCCCCAAATCTTTAATTACAAAACTGCCCCAAAAAGCAAGATTCTATCTAAATCCAAGTGTTCTACCGGTAGAACTTGCGGTTGAAGGAGTTCTACCGGTAGAAATTCCGGTTTAACAGGTGTAGACTTTTTCTCCAAGCTCTCTGCCAGAATTCTCGCCGTTTCTACCGGTAGAAATTGCGGTAGAAGAAGTTCTACCGGTAAAACTTGCGGTAGAACTGCTGTTCTCAGTTTCTTCACTCTCTGTCAGAAATTCAGCCTTTTCTAGCGGTAGAACTTGCGGTAGAAGCAGTTCTACTAGTAGAACTTCCGGTAGAATTGTGGAAGCTCCATTTCTTCAGCTCTCTGTCCAATTTTTGGACATTTCTACTGGTAGATCTTCCAGTTGGAGTGTTGAATTTCAATTTTTCTTCTTTATGTTGCTTCAATATTTCAATTCCACTTGTTCCTTCAATTTGTATTTGATCTATTCATCATCTAGAAGCTTCATTCTTCACAAGTTTCCTGCAAATAACCAAAAACCCATACTCGTGCAAAATTATATGTAATTAAATGAATTTAAACACGAATGATGGAAATAGGAAGATAAATAAGTCCCCAATTGCATAACAATTGGGTACTTTTCACTACCCAACTTGTTAGTGAGAATGATGAGGAATTCACTCTCAACACTTGACAATTGTAGTGTATTTGAAAAATTATATCTATCTCAGAATAAGTTCAGTGGTATATTGCCCAAATCAAGTACTAATCTCTCTACTCAGCTGAGTGAAATGGATCTAGGTGATAACCAGATTTTTTTAGCCATCCCACCAAGAATTGAGAATCTTGCCCAATTGATTTATTTGGGCATGGACGATAACCTTTTCAAAGGAACTATTCATATCCATCTTACAAAGCTTATTAATTTACAAGTGCTTAATCTAGATGGAAACAAAACTTTCAAGAAAAATACCAAATCCCATTGGAAATCTAACTCAATTATACCACCTCGAATTAAGCAGAAATAATTTGCAGGGAAGCATTCCCAGGACTCTTCGATAGTGTCAACATCTACATCTCTTATATCTTAGTGACAATAACCTTAATGGGATAATACCTTCAGATATCCCTCCCCATTAGAGCTACATATTGAAATGAATAATTTGAATGGTTTCTTACCATCTAATATTGGTAAATTGGAAAATCTTTTCCGACTAGATATATCTAACAATGAACAATTTGGTGAAATTCCTGACACTCTTGGCGCTTGTGTTCATTTGCAATACCTCTATATGAAAGGAAATTAACTTGTTTCATGGAAGCATTCCTCCTTCCTTAGGCGCTTTAAGAGGTTTACAAGAGCTTGATCTTTCACATAATAACTTAATCAGGCATATTCCAAGTGACTTAGCACACCTTCATGTTCTAGAGTATTTGAATTAGTCATTCAACAATTTGGAGGGTGAAGTTCCAAAACAAGGGATTTTTCAAAATGCATCTGCAATTTCATTCCTTGGAAATAGCAAGCTTTGTGGTGGAATCTCAGAATTACAATTCCCACAATGCCCCAAAAAAGATTTCAAGAAAGAGTGGCCACTTTATCGGAAAGTAATCATCTTAGTTGTTGTTGCTACTGCTCTCTTTTCATTTCTTCTCCTATCTTTATTAGTTGTTCCGTCAAAAAAATCGAGTGAGAATCATCTTTCTACACTTTCCATGGGAGAGAAGTTTTCAAGGGTAACTTATGCTGAGCTTTTTAGAGCAACTAGTGGCTTCTCATCTGCCAATTTAATTGGTGTAGGAAGTTATGGTTCTGTCTACAGGCGAATCATGTAGCGCAGGGAGATGATTGTTGCAATAAAGGTTCTCAAATTACAATAGCAAAGACCTTCTAAGAGTTTCATAGCTGAACGTCGAGCCTTTAGAAGCATTCAACATCGGAATATTGTCAAAGTCTTCACTGTTTGCTCAAGCATCGACTTTAGTGGCAATGATTTCAAGGCATTAGTTTTTGCCTAATGGGAGTTTAGATGGTTGGCTACATCCAAGTGCAAATGAGCTTCGTCCACTGAAGATTTTAAGCCTTATTCAAAGCCTAAATATAACTGTTGTTATAGCTTGTGCGTTGGATTATCTTCAAAATCATTGCCGACCGCCAATAGTTCATTGCGATCTAAAACCAAGCAACATTAATTCTTCTTGATGATAATATGGTTGCACATGTGAGTGATTCAGGCCTAGCAACGATCATTTCCGAAGGTATCAATTATTCACAGTGCCAGACCAATTCACTTGCTTGGATATATTGCTATAGGTAACACTTCTATCTTAAATCTAATCTATTAATCTTTAGCACTTTGCAGAGCCTTCTATTCTTCTAAGTACCTCATATATGCCAAATGGACCTTAAGTTACCTTAAAATCTATAAGAATTAACTTCAAATAAACTCTCGACACCCTATGCTAGGGGCACATGTGCTGGCACGGCCAAGCCCAACATGCTGGCAAGGCAATCGATTAAAATATTGTAGAGGTTTATTCGAATGATTTAATTGGTATTCAATTGTGGATTATTGTGTAGCCAGCCCTTCACTTTGACTTAGGTTTTTGTGTCAGAGCTTTACAAATCATTAGTTCTATTCTACTATGATATGTATATATATGCATATTGATTGGGTCATATTCGAACAACTACAGTTGTAATTGGACGGCTGATCACCGATGTATGCGGACACTATAATATCCGAATTTCGAACCGGTTTATCCGACCTACGATTACAAACCGGTTTATGACCGCCGGCCTTCGAACGGGTTTTCTCGCTTTATAGTTAGGGCTAACCACCCGAAGAAGTGGCTTGCTTCTATGTGATTATTGTTTTGCTCTATTGTGCAGAATGGATTTAGATTGTACGTTCTTTTCGTCATTGTTCCGTTGTTAATCTCTTATGATCATTACCTGCCATTACTCACATTGATCTTATGTTTTATTTATGAATTATGCTTTCATACTTGCTATTTACTTTGTTTATTGGTGCATAGGTACTGACCCCTACCCTACTGTGGAGACAGAATGGTTAAACGTTTCAAGTATTTAAACCAGTTGACGAACCTGAGTGGAAAGCCGTCGATGGCTACGGAGCCGTCTCAGTCCACGCATGAGATAGCGACATCTTAGAGTCCTTAGTTGATTTAATTCCATTATATATTTTATTTAGTTGTTTTATTTAAGTTATTTTGGAAACTTTAAACCTTAAATATTCAAGTAGTTATGTGTAGTTTAATTTTGGATATTGATACCAATTGTTTTAATACTTCTGCAAATATTTTATTATCACTCATCATGTTTCGAAATTTTGTGGGTCTATATTTGGGAGCTTGCATTGCATTAAACACAGGAGAATGAATATTTATTTTTATTTTTCACGTTAATACAATACAAGCTTCCAAAAGTGGATCCACAAAATTCCAAAACACGAAGAGTCATAATAAAATATTTACGGAAGCATTTAAATCAATTGGTATCAATATCCAAAATTAAACCAACACATAACTACTGAATATTAAGGTTTAAGGTTTCCAAAATAATTTAAAAAAAACAACTAAATAAAATATATTATGGAATTAAATCAACTAAGGACTCTAAGATGTCGATATCTCATGCGCGGACTTAGACGGCTCCGTAGCCATCTTCGGCTCTCCACTCAGGTTCGTCAACTGGTTCAAACGCTTAAAATGTTTGGCCATCGTCCGTCTCCACAGTAGGGTAGGGGTCGGTACCTATGCACCAATAAACCAAGTAAACCGCAAGTACGAAAGCATAATTCATAAATAAAACACATGATCAATGTGAGTAATGATAGGTAAGGATTATAAGAAATTAACAGTAGAACAATGATGAAAAGAACATACAACTTACATCCATTCTACACAATAGAGCAATATAATAATCACACAGAAGCACTGCTACTGTTTTGGGTGGTCAACTCTAACTATAAAGCGGGAAAACTCGTTCGAAAGCTGGCAGTCGTAAATCGGTTTGTAATCGAAATCGTAGGCCGGATAAACCGGTTTGAAATTCAGATATTACAGTGTCCGTGTACATTGGTAATCCGCCGTCCAATTACAACTGCAGTCGTTTGAATATGGCACAATCAATATACATATATATATATATATATATATACATATCATAGTATAATAGACCTAATGATCTGTAAAACTCTGACACAGAAACCCAAGTCAAAGTAAAGGGCTGGCTACACAATAATCAACAATCGAATACCAATCAAATCATTCGAATAAACCTCTACAATATCTCAACAAATTGCTAAGCCACATCACGGTCCATATCCAATCAACATAGGGTATGCAACGAATAGACCAACATCAATCTCAATCATGTAAGCAAACCCGAAGGTCAAGGAATAATCACAAGCCAATCCTAGGGTCAAACATAAGGTCTCATACCTGACAACTAAAGGAATCTAATTAGATAAAAGATCAACGCACTCCTTCTCAATCAATGGTGCATAGACCCAATTAAGGATTTTCCAATAGAGATAGGTTGATCTCGAATCCACTAGGATTTCCCCGAGGTCATACAAAGTACTAAACCCCATGTTAGTAAGATACCGTGTGCCCACACGATATTTGCTCGGTCCAATGATCCAATTAATAAAGTGCAAAAATATAATTTTAACCATTAAAAATCAAAGAAACCTTTCCAAATTAATTTGCAAATAATAATGATAAATAACTATCTTAGTTTATAATTTTAGAAAACTTAGGATCCCATCTAAGTATATTTCCAAGAATATAAGTCTTAAGGTCCAATCAAGTTCATTAGAGACTAAGGCCCTTTTTCCCAAATTCTAAAAACTAATGGGCAAGGTGATCAAAATAGAATTCTATGTCATCTCACAGCACAACTCCCTTATTCGAAAACGTGCCATGTGCGTCTTTGGTTTTTTTATTGATATACTTTCATTCCAATCAAACCATCCTTCGAGTCCCCGCTCTTTTGTTTTTTTATTCATGTCCTGCCGAAGTCTTCACCCACAGAACCATCCCAGAAGGTATGCATCACGCCTGTTATAGCAATAGTGGGCCCCACCCTCATATCAATTACAACAATAGTGTTGCCCAAACAAGTACGGCCGCAAGAATGGACCCGATCTCCTTCTATAGCAAGATAATAGAATAGTGGGCCCCACCCTCATATCAACTACAACAATAGTGTCGCCCAAACAAGTACGGCCGCAAGAATGGACCCGATCGCTGATGGATCAAACAATGGGCCCCACCACACCAATAATAAAAAGATACACCTCACGAGGTCACAAAAATAGAGAAAATCAAACCCTAGGATATAAAAAGGGTTTATACATGCATCCACACTGGAATCAACGAGAAACACAAGTATTAAATTCACAAATTATAGTTAGGTACTTGCCTGTGATCCGCGGTTGAGGGAGACGGTCTAGAATTCCTACTGCAAAAGCCCAAGGTGCTAACCCAAAGAAAAGTTAGAAGAGAGAGAGAGAGTTGTGTGTGAAAATAAAAAAGTGTGGTGGTGTATAAATAGAAAATAAGAATAAGAGTTGTAATCTAACTTAAATTCTAAAGGGCATAGAGTTTGGGTTCTAAATAAATAAGAGTTTGGATTAAAGAAGAATTATACAACTAAACTGGGCCCGGGTTAACTATGGGTCAAGACACCTATCCAACAAGCCTAACTTACCAAACCTAAGCTTAACGTGGTCCCCACTTAGACTAATCGCGTATTTAATTAAAATACAATCAATTATATAATGATAATAAAATAAATAATATATATAATAAAATAACCAAAACGTCACATTCTCTCCCCCTTAGGACATTTGGTCCTCCTAATGACTAGTATAACTCTAGAAGGAGATGTGGGTACTGCTTCTTGGTGTGCTATTTTTTACCAAAAAAAAGAAAGTGTTAGTATTGATTCCTAAAAAAAATCTAACAAACAACACTATAAACTTTACCGTGCATAGGTAAAGCCTGTCTAACGGGATTGAAATCCTCACCATGTCCTAGTTGTTTCTATCCTGTTTTGAGTTCGGAGAAACGTGCTGGCTCTGATAGTACCAACTGTCACGTCCCCAAAATACAGCCAAGGGATAACGTGAAAAATAAGAATAAATATTCAATTTCCTGTGTTTAATACAACATAAGCTTCCAAAAGTGGACCCACAAAATTTCGAAACACGATGAGTCATAATAAAATATTTTCGGAAGCATTTAAATCAATCGGTATCAATATCCAAAATTAAACCAACACATAACTACTGAATATTAAGGTTTAAGGTTTCCAAAATAACTTAAATAAAACAACTAAATAAAATATATTATGGTATTAAATCAACTAAGGACTCTAAGATGTCGATATCGCATGTGCGGACTTAGACGCCTCCGTAGCCATCTCCAGCTCTCTACTCAGGTTCGTCAACTGGTTCAGACGCTTGAAACGTTTAACCATCCTCCGTCTCCACTCTAAGATGTCGATATCTCATGCACGGACTTAAACTAATCGCGTATTTAATTAAAATACAATCAATTATATAATAATAATAATCAAATAAATAATATATATAATAAAATAACCAAAACGTCACGCTTCCTCTCTCTCTCACCAAATAACGTCGCTAAATGAAGTAATCTCCCTCCCTCGTCAAATTTAGTATAATCTCAAACTCTCTATACCTAAATCTAAGCCCTTAATCTCCAAATCCTAATTTCACACCCTCAATCCCAAAAAACCCTATTTCTAAATCACCTGATATAAGCATATTTACAAGTTCGAAGATGACCAAATCACCATTAGGCACACATTAATCTTCAATTTACAAATAAATAAGGCCTTATAGTTCATATATTTGGATAACTTGAGTTATATTTAAGTGGCAGTTTTTCTTTTTTATCATAGGCCCATGATCAACTATTGTGAATTATTTTTAGAGCTAGGTAAGTAAATTTCTTAGATCGAAACAAAACCCTTTGGAAATCCAAATTGGGTAATTTGATGGTCACCCAAATCACCGTTACAATGCATCCAAACACCTAGGATTAAAAGAAATGTTATATTTGTTGTTTTAATGATAATAAAGTGATGATCACCTAAATTTGGGAGAGGCAGTGAGAATACCCTTCAATTAGGTAAGAGATCTATTCTTCAATGATTCTGTGGAACCTGAGAGAAGCACTTGAAAATATCAAATTCTTTTATGCCCCTCCAATCCCCCCTCTACTTTGTTCAATTCTCTGACCTCAATTGAAAAAAAAAAAAAAAAAGAGCACGCACCTTGATCTACCTGTCCGCAATGTGGCTAATTTTATTTGGGGATAAGGGTTTTTTTTTTTTTTTTTTTAGTTAAGAAAACCCACTTGTAACATGAAGTTAATTATTTATCAGAAGTGGGCCCAGTGGCGTCTTTCGATGCAGATGTGGAAATGTGGTATTGGTCCACTCAGCACGCCAATCACGAGAGAAAACAATGATAAGATCGGTGATATGCATATACCACTAATTTCCTTTGGGCCTTGACCGACCCACCATAAGTATAATATAATAGTGATGTGGGTCAACAAATGTGTGAGGGAGGCCTATATAAATAAAAGAGTTGGGGGTTTGAGGTTATCAAATCCAACAACAAACAAACAAGAAAACAATGGAGGTCAGTCTGAGTGCAGGAGTGTTTCCTATGCTTCTCTTTATTGCCACCTTTCTGGGGTTCATCAATTCGTTGTGCTGCGCTCAATCTACAATCCACTTGTTGGGAAATGAGACGGATCGGATGGCTCTACTCGCTTTCAAAGAGAAGATAATTAATGATCCTAAGGGAGTCTTGCGCTCATGGAACAGCTCTCTCCATTTCTGCATGTGGGGTGGAGTCAGTTGCAGTAGGCGACATCCTCAGAGGGTCCAGACCTTGAACCTCACTGCCCAAAGCTTGTGGGGCTCCCTGTCTCCCCACGTCGGAAACCTCTCCTTCCTTACTGCTCTCAATCTGTCAAATAATAAGTTGGAAGGCTACATTCCACAAGAAATAGGTCGACTCTTCAGGCTTCGGAAACTCGTGCTCGCCAACAACTCTTTTGTTGGAGAGATTCCCAAGAATCTGACCCACTGTTTGCAACTTAGAACCATATACATTTCTGGTAATAACCTTGATGGTAAAATTCCGATGGCCATTAGCTCTCTCTCGAAGCTCGCTGTTCTAAGTTTAAGGCTCAACAGGCTTTCGGGCCACATCCCTCCATCACTTGGGAATCTTTCATCACTTGTGCGTCTCGATATAGTAGGGAATAGTTTGGACGGAAACCTTCCCGAGGAACTAGCCCAACTGGTGAAGCTACAACATCTTGAACTCGATGTTAATAATTTTTCGGGTAAGATTCCTTCATCTCTTTATAATCTCTCATCGATTCGGATCCTGGGTGTTGGAGTTAACCGTCTATATGGGAGCCTTCCACCTGAGTTGGGCCTATTTCTTCCAAATCTTGAACGGCTTTATGTCAGTAAAAACAGATTTACAGGATCCATACCAGTTTCATTAGGCAATGCTTCAAGGTTATTCAAAATCGATGCTGGTGAAAATAACTTCAGTGGGTCTATGCCAATGAGTATAGGATGGCTAAAGGGACTCACGAGCCTTAGGGCATATTCTAACCAACTTGTTAGTCAGAATGATGAGGAATTCACTTTCATCACTTCCTTGACCAATTGCAGTGTCTTACAAACTTTCGATCTTTTCCAAAATAAGCTCAGTGGTATCCTGCCCAAATCAATTGCTAATCTCTCTACTCAGCTGAATGAAATACATCTAGGTGAAAACCAAATTTCAGGAGCCATCCCACCAGGAATTGAGAATCTCGCCGGCTTGATTTATTTGAGCTTGGAAGATAACCTTCTTGAAGGTACTATTCCCATCCAACTTATGAAGCTTAATAAGTTGCAAAATGTTTTTCTGGATGGAAACAAACTTTCAGGAAAAATTCCAAATTCCATTGGAAATCTCACTGAATTATATCACCTCGAATTAAGCAGAAATAATATCCAAGGAAGCATTCCAAGGAGTCTTGGACAGTGTCTACATCTACAGCAGATATACCTTTCTGACAATAACCTTAATGGGACAATACCTCAAGAATTTTCAAATATTCCCTCCCTTTTAGATCTTGATATTTCCATGAATAATTTGACTGGTTTCTTGCCATCTGATATTGGTACATTGAAAAATCTTTTCCGACTAAATATCTCTAACAATGAACTGTCTGGTGAAATTCCTGATACTCTTGGCACTTGTGTTCATTTGGAATACTTCTATATGAAAAAAAACTTGTTTCATGGAAGCATTCCTCCTTCCTTGGGGGCTTTAAGAGGTCTGCAGGATCTTGATCTTTCATGTAATGACTTAACCGGGCATGTTCCGAGTGATTTGGCGCTACTTCCCTTTCTAGGGTATTTGAATTTGTCATTCAACAATTTGGAGGGTGAAGTGCCAAAACAAGGGATTTTTCAAAATGCATCTGCAGTTTCAATACTTGGAAATAACAAGCTTTGTGGTGGAATCTCCGAATTACAATTGCCTCAATGCCCAAAAAAAGATTTCAAGAAAAAGGCACTTTCTCGGAAAGTAATCATCTTAGTTGCTGTTGTTACTCCTCTCTTTTCATTTCTTCCGCTATGTGTATTAGTTGTTCGGTCAAAAAAACCGAGGGAGAAACTTCTTTCTACACTTTCCATTGGAGAGAATTTTTTAAGGGTGACTTATGCAGAGCTTTTTAGAGCAACTGGTGGCTTCTCATCTGCCAATTTGATCGGTGTGGGAAGTTATGGTTCTGTCTATAGGGCAGTGATAGATCGCATGGAGATGATTGTTGCAATAAAGGTTCTCAAATTACAGCATCAAAGAGCTTCTAGGAGTTTCATAGCCGAATGCAGAGCCTTGAGAAGCATTCAACATCAGAATATTGTCAAAATCTTCACTGTCTGCTCAAGCATCGACTTTAGTGGCAATGATTTCAAGGCATTAGTTCTTGAATACATGCCTAACGGGAGTTTAGACAGTTGGCTACATCCAAGTGCAAATGAGCTTCATCCGTTGAAGATTCTAAACCTTCTTCAGAGGCTGAGTCTAGCTATTGATATAGCTTGTGCATTGGATTATCTTCATAATCATTCCCAACCGCCAATAGTTCATTGCGACCTAAAACCAAGCAACATTCTTCTTGATGATGACATGGTTGCACATGTGAGTGATTTCGGCCTGGCAACAATCATTTCCGAATGTATCAATTATTCACAGTGTCAGACCAATTCGCTTGCTCCAAAGGGATCTATTGGATATATTGCTCCAAGTAACACTTCTATTCTTAAATCTAGTCTTTTAATCTTTAGCACTTACATAAGTCTTTTTATTATTTTTAGTACTTCATATATGCCAAATGGACCTGAAGTTACCTTAAAGTCTATGAGAATTAACTTCAAATAAAATCTTGACACTCGATCTATGCTAGGGGCACTGGTGCTGGGCAAGCCCAAGCCCAACATGCCTTGGTTAGATTTGGTAGCTCTGTTGTTAGGTCCATGGGATGGACCCGGGCCTGATTTTCTCGCCCAATAGTTAAACCGATCCAGTGGTGTGGGCTTATTTATGCCTGAATGCCTTGACTGGTCTCATATATGCAATGCAAAGGGAAAGCATTCATATATACTTTGCATAGTTTGAACTTTGGCTTAACTTTTATGTCGCTAGAATATTATGCCCAATGACGAGCTTTGGCCAGGTTAGCCAAGGATTGAACACCCCATTATATTTTCATTCCCCAGTTAGGATAGTCGCCATTAATAGATTCATCACATATAAAAAAATTGTGAACAAAATGTGATGCAAAATTACTTATTTTATATGTGAGTAATCCAAAGGTGGGCCCAACTCCAACGAGAGGGTAACTTTGCTGGTAGATAATTTGTAGTCTTTTATAGACAAAGAATGCAGAAAAATAGCATTGTAGATAATTTGTTAGCAATTATATTATACACTGTATTCTTTTATAGACAACATAGAAGTTATTTATAAAGAAACACCGAAAGTTTGAAATCTATACAAAGCTAAAGTAAATAATGGTTTCAAAAATATTACAATTTTTTCTTTTTTTTTCTTTTTTCTGGTTGATCTGTTCTTTCAATTTTTTTTTTTTTTTGTTTTTGTGTTTGTTTATTTTCCTGCTTTCTTTTTCTATTGCTATGTAACCTTTTGTCTGAAGCAAAGAAAAAAGAGAGAGAAATGAATTGAGCTAGCGACACTTTTAGCCCTTGCTTATTAGAAATAAGAGGTTTATGAATTGCAGAATATGGTACGGGTGCTACTCCATCAAAATATGGAGATGTGTATAGCTATGGGATCCTTCTATTGGAGATGGTCATCGGAAAGAGACCTTCTGATGATATGTTTAAAGATGATCTCCATCTTCATCAATTTGCTAAGATGGCATTGCCTGAAAGTGTAATGGACATTGTAGATCGTCGATTGCTCTCAGAAGAAATTGAAATCAACAGACACAATAGAAATTACGACAGAGTTAGCAGCATGATGCATGAGTGCCTGGTTTCATTGGTGAACATAGGTGTATCATGTTCCGCTCAGTCCCCGAGAGCTCGAAAAGAGATGAAAGATGTGATCGCGGAATTGCAAAAAGTTAGGAACTTTTACCTTGCTGCTACAGTTGTAAGAAATGTATAATTGGCACTCATGATTAATAAATGTTCATCTTGTGTTGGTAAACATAGATGTATCATTGGCTGCCATGATAAGAAAGATTATGTAGAAAGGTGTGTTATGTGTAAAAGTGAGAGTTTTATTTCTGTTATATTTTCTCTAAGATGTGCTCTTTTCCTTCCTATAGTTAAATAATAAATCCACAAAATCCAGGAAAGATTATTATTGAGTACCTGTCTTATTTTTTTTATTTTTTTTACTAGTCTGCACGCGTCAGGCTATGTCACGACCTTGACCAAAGGCTAAACATGATTTTAAGAGTCTTTTAAAGTCTTTTTTAAGAGGGGCCAATTTAATTCAAGAAAAGCCCATTCGATCTACTTTACTGTAGAGGCTCATATGCAACACGCATGCAATGAATGCTATATTTTTACTTTGCTGTAAAGTTTAGCTCATAGATAACACACAACCCCCAGTACCTTAGAAGTAGACACTGTTATGCTGACATGTATCTACCATTCTATAATCAAATGTTTAAAGTCTTGCACATAGGGATAGACTTGAGCCAAACTTTGTCTGAGGTTGACCCAAAGCTCAAATCAAGCATCCAAAGGTCCAGTATAGTTAGAGCTAAAGTAAAGTTATGCTTAAGCGTCACTTTATATATAATATATGCATATTCAGTATTAAAATTATATGTACCATAATATCATGTTACATGTACGTAGTCTTTGCCTATGCATAATGTATCATGTGTTTGTATATATAGGCATATATAATACAAAATTGTACAGTCCAAGCTGAGTCCTTAATGAGCAAAGCTCGAGTCCAACCAAATTGAATAGGCCCTAGCTCGAGGTCAGCTTGTGAGCCAACTGAGACAACTCAAAATCTTTTTAATTTCCACATGGCGAAACTAGGTCAAGCCCAAGTGGATTGCTTGCACTTTCGTGGTGTTTTTGTTGGGTTGATCTATTCTTTCAATTTCTGTTTCTGTGTCTTTTTTTTCCCGTGTTTTTTTATTCTTTTTTCTGTTGCTATGTAACTCTTTATCTGTAGTCACAAAAAAAAAAAAAAAAAAAAGATGAAATTGGGCTTTAGCCCGTCAAGTTCATTAAACTCTTGTAAATGACCTACTACCGAATAAACACAATTAATGATTTATCATATATTAAGAAACAGCTAGTAAATGACAACGACAACAATGCATAAGCATGAAAAAATAAAAGAAGATATAGAAGCATGAATAGGAGTTAACATTCTAAAAATATAATTATTTTCATGGATATCAGGCTGAGTAAACAATCAACAACAAACCACACAGTGGGAATCATAAAAGATTTGCTCCTTTCCTTCCTATAGTTATTGAGTACCTGTCTTATTTATTTTATTTTTTCTACTAGTCGGCACGGGAGTCATGCTTATGTCAGCGACAGGACCTTGCTAGTGCTGGCCGTACGTTAGGGATGTCAAATGGGCCGGGTCGGTCGGCCCGGCATGCTCCAGCCCGCCATTCAACGGCCCGTGGCCCGGCCCGGCCCGGTCAACGGCACGGCCAGCAAAGGCACGGCCCGTCACACAGGCCGGGCTGGGCCAAGGTGGCTGGGCCCGCTGGCCAGTTTGCCCGGGCCCGCCAAGCTAGCCAGGCACGTGGGCTGGGGGCTCCAGCCCGCCGGGATCGGCCCGCTGGCCCGCCCAGAAATGACTTTTTTTTTTACAAAATTCTTCATTTTAACCTCCCAACAACCTTAAAACGGTCATATAAGGGGTATTTTGTGTCATTTTTCAATTTTACAAAGTCTATAAATACTCTATCCCTTCTATTCTTTTTCTTTTAATCAAAGTTTTATTTACCAAAAAAATATATATATACAAAGGATGTCAATCATTATATAACACTGTGGGCCCATTGTGACAAAAATCATTATGGAAATTGGGCCTAACTTTTAATACAAGTTTTGAGATGTTGGCAAGAACTTCCATTACTTATAATTCAATGAACTTACTAATGTATCATCCACTTTGCATTACAAATTAAAAGAATCCAATAATGAGAAAAATAAAAACGCTAAATATAATAAAATCTAAAAAGGATCAAGCGAAAAAGAAAATGTGACTGTAATTATAAAAGATAAAGGGTACTATATTAAGTTATAAGATCACATTTTAGAAAGAATTATATTTTAAAAATAAAAAAGCCTTATTCATGAATAAAAAAAATTCACTAAAAATAATAATTGTTGATTATTTTCTTTTTTAACTATCTTTATCAAACACATTTGATTTACTATGCATTATAATCAAAGAACAATTTGTTAGAAATCTCAAATGATATGAATTGTCCAATGTAATTATAAGACCCTGCCGATTAAGACATGCATCATTCTTCTTGAATTCTGGTTAAATAGACTTTAAAAATAGAAAACTTTTACTTTTCACTAAAATTTATAATTTGTTTTCTTATTCTTAACTTTCTAAAGAAGAAAGATTTGTTCGAAATTTCAAATGATAAGAATTATTCCATGTAGGTCCCTCATCCATGCCAGTTAAGACATGCATTATTCTTCTTAAATTCAATGTTATGTTAAATAGACTTTAAAAATAAAAAACTTTTATGTTTCACTAAAAATTAGATTTCTAGAGTGTTTATCCTTATTTTTAACTTTCTTTATCAAAGAGATTTTATTTCATTAATAAAATGAATTATTAGAAATCTCAGATGATAAGAATGTCCCAATCTAAGTCCCTACCAAATGATAAGAATTGTCCTATGTAAGCCCCTGCCCATTGATTAAAGAGAGATATTGTAGGATTTATTAAGGAGAGTTGTGATAAGTGAGAAGAGAAACTTACCTTCTCTCATTTAATTTCATTTGAAAAGCTTTATCAAACCATGTAACTCAAAGGCCAAGGCAGTTTTGAGGCTGATTTCAATTGAAATCAATGTGGTCAGCATTGGATGAAATGGTCAAAATCAATTGAGGCTGATTTCAATTGAAATCAATCTCTTTCATATATAATAATAGTAATCCAAAAAATATAAATAATGTTACTTTTACTTTTATTATGAATATATTATCCCATTAAAACATGATCAGCTCTAAGTATAGTTTGGTCTCTTCACTTGTGCCTCAGACCATGGATTTAGTCTTAGACTCACAAGTATCTCTTTGGAATGTGTCCAATCAGATATTAGGTCCCAACCAACCCATATATATACAAATAGAGCTCTCGTAATGGGGCATGAGAGTATGATCTCAGCTTGGAGTGATATATTATTAGACCATTAGATTTAATTGGGCTCGTCAATAGTTTGGAGTGATATATTATTAGACCATTTGATTTAAAAAAAAAAAAAAAAGGCCCACCTGGCCCGCTGGCCCGGCACAGCCCGGCCCGTGGCGGGCCGTGCCGTGCCAGGATTTTTCCCTAGCGGGCCGAGGCTGCAACGGGCCGGCCCGGCCCGTTTGACATCCCTACCGTACGTAGGGATGCAAACGGGTCGATTCTGGATTAGAACCATATTGGATCCGGATTGACAACTATTTCTAAATGAAGGTTTCAGTTTCAAAATTGGATTTGACTCGGGACTCAGATCCGTTTCTGAAACCACACCTAACAGACAAAGGGGATCTAGTTCCAAAATTGATTATTACTTCTTTTCACTTTTTTTTTTTTTTTTGTTTAAAATAAGGATATCATTCAACTTGTAGCAATGCATCAAAGTCCACCTTCTCTATGATTAAACATTAAAATATCAAACTAAAGTTTATTTTGAGCTAAAATTTCCCATCTTAAAATCTCATATGCCGAGTATTAGGTCCATGGGTCAGGATCTATATGGATCTGGAATAGAACCCGTTTATGAATTAGTGCCTAAATTGGATTACAGACCCGGATCCATTTATTAATCGGAACCTAAAATAGGTTTCAAACCCAATTTTTTTACTAATTGGGCTGGTGACGGCTGGGCTAGGTTGATCCCCACACGTTCTGGTGAGCCCCACTCTCCCTTGCATTTATTAGGTTTTTTCTTCTCTTTCCATGTGATCGAAAGACTCTTGGCTTTTTTCAATGAAAATATCATGTTTATTTTACTTATAAAGAAAGAAGGGGAGTTTATCAAAAAAAAAATACTATACATGGCCAGTGCACCAAACAAGGAACTTTAGCCATTCTCATACCAAACAGGGAATCCGTACAGAAAAACAACATTTTTTTACCTTTTTTTGTGTTTACTATCGACCTTCATTTTCTGTGATGGGGGAGTGAGCGTCGCCATCGACCCTAATCATGCGTAAACTCCCCATCTTCTTCGTTCTTCTTCTCTTCGCAAATCCAATTCAATGATGTAGAAGTCTTTTCGCTCTTCTTTGAAAATAACCCATTCTGCTAGCATTTATTACAATTTGGGAGAGTAAGTTTCTCAAGTTTTAATTGGCTCCCTTTTTCAAGTAGCCACCTTCCCTCACCCGAGGGCTCCCTTTCCTCTTCCGATGTCTCCCATTCGCTAGCTTGATGGTGTTATCTCTTCTTCGTCAATGTGCTCGATCATATGGTGGGACCCACTCGGTTTAAACTTATCACAAGTCAGGCTAGCTTGTTTGGCAACTCTACTAATAGAGTCAAGTAAAATAAAGCCTCCATTTCTCAAAACAAAGTCACATCAAAAGCAAATTAATTCAAATTCTCCACCATCATTTTCAAAAAAACAAAAAACAAAAAACAAAACAACCCCCTTTCTCCCCTAGAAGACAAAAAAAAAAAAAAAAAAAAAAAATCCACTTTTCAATACAAAAGTTAAAAAAAATTCCATCACAAATAACTAAAAATTGAATATCATCATAACTCACTTATATTTTATTCTTTCTTCAAAATAATCTTTACTTCGCTCAACTCCATTAGTAAAGCCCCCAAATAGCTGTATCATATGTGGGCAGAAAAAGTGTTACACAGTTGGGTTCAGATGAATCATTTTACCCAAAGCCCATACAGTTGACAAAGAGTTGGGCCTTTTGATGCCACCGCTTTCAAATAAAGAATAACCATCATGCACTTGATCTGTAGATAAACCTCAATTCCTAGAAATACCATCTTACAAGCGCTATGAAAACCCAAATTTTGTGAAAACGTTGTGCGAATAAGATTTACCATGAATCCAAACAACAATTCTCTTTTACTGAACGCAAGTTTCAGATAATCAGATTTACTTGGCAACCCGAGTCTTTTTAACAAGGGTCCATCCACTTGAAACTCAGTTACATGCTACAAGAACAATTACAAGCAAGCAGATTGGTTCTAGCTAGAAGCTGTAGTATATCGTATTCTAATAATTCTTGAATAATTCTTCTGACATTTGAGTTCCTAACTTGCTAGAAAGGGCCCTGTAGAAGCTCTAATTCTATACAGAAACCCATTTAGATTACCAAAACTGTGAAATGCGAAACAAAATAAACCCTAAACCCTAATAGATGGATGGAAAGATAGATAGATAGGATTGAGGTAGGAAATGGAAACTGGAAATTGGCAGGGGAAAGGGAGGAATTAGCAGCCTAAATCAGACCACTAACATATAAGCGGTCCGCCCTTTCTACCAAAAAAGGAACATAAAAAGAGACCGAAAAAAGTTATATCTACTAAGTTCATCCACACAACCTAAAAATAAGAAAGAAAAATGATCAATTCATCAACAGAACCCATGAAGAAGTACAAAATTGGTCGGCTGGCTTTTTTATTTTATTTATCGATTGATAGTCAGCTAGTAACACTAACTATAATACAGCACCAGCAGACAGTAACATCCTGTGTACAGACAAGACACCCTTCTCATAGAATACAAGACCAGAAACACAGCAAGAAAGGTAAAAGGAATGAAACATAAACAGTTTAAGATATGTATAAAATGAGACATTATCTCTTAAGACTTCTCACAGATGAGAGCACCTAATAATGACAACTTTGACTCGCCCAAGCCGTAAAAAGATTAAGCCTAAATATTCATCACCTACAAGCATATCTATCTATCTGCTACAAGAGAATGCATCCAGACAACAAAGGGGAGAGAGAGATACCTACCTGTTAATGGGACCTAGCAACACTACAGTCAATTGATCAAGCCCATTCTCCAACAAATGGCCATGCCCACTCAGTCTGATCATGCTGCCCTGTTTCAACCAAAAATACGATAGTACTATCAGCCCATCTTCTGGAACCAAGGCTCCACCCCAACTCCAGCGCAACTGGACATCACCTTCACCCTCCCATGAATTTATACAATTGAGCTTGCCAGCGACAACTCATGCAACTCGCTCAACATCCAATCTTCTCGAGTATAACCCCCAAGAACAATAGCTCTTGTTCCTCCAACAACACAAGTACTGTGCCCCCAAGCAAATCTTGGTGGTTTGCCAGGCAAGTTCAGTATCCTCCAGGTTGGCTTCTCCACAATCGGATCCATTAGATACAGCTGGGAGGCAGAGTGAAGACCCGCCACAGACCCACCAAAGATCACAATTCTACCCCAGGAAGATTTACAGCCACTTGATCAAGATGAGGAAGTGGGGCTATTCCAGGCAGGCGCTCCTCACGGTGACGTGGCAGGCTGTGGTTAGTCCACTCACCATCACCGTAGAAAAATCCTCATATGATTCCTATTCCCAGAGGATCCAGTTATAAAACTAGGTCCATATTAAGATGTGGGTTGCATTGTACAATTGGTAAAACAACTTCAAAATAATTTTTTTTCCCAATGAACAAATGTGGGGCTATCAGAAGGTATATGAATACAATTCAAGTTAAATAGCCCTTTCTTACCCAAAAAAAAAAAAGGCTAAATAGCCCTTAAACCTTTGCTTTTTTTATTTTATGAATATAATCATACGTCCTATTCCACTCCTTGGATCATAAAATAAAGAATCTGATTGTGGATTCGAATGCTCTGGGTACAGTATGCATGGATTGAGATCAAAATCAGAATTTCTCATGGATTCAAATTGATTCCATACCCGCTTTATTATAACAAGAGAAGTTAGATACTTGCATAATGGGAGATCCAATTTCCAGCCCCAGCGATATATATATATATATATGTCAAGTGGGACCGAGGTTCGGGTCCAAGAGTCAGAACCTATATGCATCCGGAACTAGGCCCAATTAGTTTTCTAGTTTAGAAAGAGGTTCCAGCCCTTTTATTTTTTGTGAAAGGCCCCAGGTACTCGGATAGTAGGATATTCATTTGTAACCCTACATTTAGGAGGGTGGTAGTGTGCGTCCCATTCAAATTGAACATAGAAAGTATTTTCAAGTGAGTCATACACATCTAAGCTATTCCACTCTAGCTCACCTAAAAACTCCTATATAATCCAATGTAACCCACTTGTGTGTAAAATTTTATGCCCTTCAGATCATCCTAATCCACTTGATCTGTGGCTTCAAGTTTAACGATTTTAGAATCAATCCAACGGTCAATTCGGAATAGTATAACAAATATTAGGTTGATCATGAGTGACATTCAAAGTGGGGTGGTAGTTGATCATAGGAGATCTTTTCTGGTGGGCTGTTTGCATAGTACGAGTGCCACATTTACTTTTGGATGAAAAGCCAGGCTAGGACTTTAGTGACGGGCTTTTTAAAACCATGCCCTATCCTTCATTGTGCTTTAGGACAAAAAAGAAAGCTTTCTTTCTTTGCGAGCTTTGGTGACCCAGGCCAGACCGGGCCACTCATCACAAGGCGGGGTCCACAGGCCTAGCATCACCACTCATTGAGTTCTAGAGGCACCATACGACCATTGATCAGAAACCTGGACAGTCTCCAAAAAAACCATTTAGACTAGGTGAAGACCTTGTTTGTGTGACCAAAGCATTGTTTGTGTTATCTCAGAATTCCTATTATTACAAAAACGCGACCTAACTGATCAAGATAGTTAGGACATCATGATCTTATGGTCCATCCAATCAAAAGATGCCCGATCTTTAAGAATTCAAATAATTGTAGGTTGTAGTATTTGAAGGTGAAATTGAGATAAAATTGGCCGCTTATAAGTGAAATCATGTAGTTTCTCCCACATTTTTGTTGATGGTTGACTCTAATTAGTGATAACAATGCGATGAAATGATAAATGGCTTTGTTGAAGTTTTAAACAGGAAGAATCTTCAAACAAAGCTCAGAGGAGTGGGGCTCAACCTCTCAAACATCCCTTCAAGGAAAGAGGTGCCACCTCACCAACCATTCTAAATGGCCGATGATCCTCACTGCCTGAGTTAACTATTTCCAGCGCCGTTGATGTCACCCGCCTTTCTTCAACATCTTTGCATTGTGCTTATGTCAGCGACTAGAGCTTGTTGGTACTGGCGGTATGTAGGGATGCAAATGGGTCGATTCTGGATTTGAATCATATTGGATCCGAATTGGCAGCTATTTCTAAATGACGGTTCAGCTTCAAAATCGATTTTGACTCGGGTTTCAGACTTGGGTCCAATAAGAGGACCCGGATTTGTTTCTGGAACCAAGCACGACTAGACAAATGGGATCTAGTTCCAAAATTGATTATGACTTATTTTTACTTTTTCTTTAGCTTAAAATAAAGATATCATTCAACTTGCAGCAATGCATCAAGTCTACCAAAACTATGATTAAACATAAAAATGTCCAGCCAAAGTTAATTTTGACCGACAATTTCCCATCTTAAAACCTCATATGCCAAGTCCCAGGTCCATATGGATCCGAAACATAACCCGTTTATGAATTATTGCTTAAATTGGAATTCGGACCCGAATCTGTTTATTTATCAGAGCCTAAAAGAGGTTTAAAAAAAAGAAATTTTAGGGGTTGGAATTCTGGATAATACTATAAGCCGTGTGGATCGGTGGTGGGGTCCGCTTGACTTGACCTGCAGAAAACCACTCGAGTCCGTGACGGCTGGGGTTGGTTGATCCTCACACGCTGGTGAGCCCCTCTCTGTCTTGTATTTATATTTTTTTTTTCTTCTCTTCCCATGTGATTGACAATTACATCTGACATCACATGAAAGAACCCATGACACGCTCGTCCTCCCATCTGCAAAAGACGACAAATCAACGAGAAATCCCTCTACACTGCATTGAACTTTGGTTGATGTGGAAAAGTCATAAGTTTTTGCTAAATATCCTTTCTTGGCTTTTGTCATTCAAAATATCATTTGCCTTATTTCAAATAACGCTATGAGTTTTTATCTTATTTCAAAAGAGAACATAAGTTCGAGCGACTGTTCCTAAATAATTATACCGATTTCAGAACAAGATTTGACTCGAATTTCAGACTTGGTTCCAACAAGAAGACCTAAATTCATTTCTGGAACCAAGCCTGACTAGATGAATGGGATCTAGCTCCCTTCTTTTCACTTTTTCTCTAGCTTAAAATAAGGATAGCATTCGTCTTGTAGCATTTCATCAAGTCTACCATCCCTAAGATTAAACATAAAAATTTCCGACCAAAGTTAGTTTTGAGCTACAATTTTCCATCTTAAATCCTCGTATCCGTGTCCCGGGTCCATGGGTCAAAATCTATATGAATTTGGACTAGGATCCATGAGTTAGAGGCAAAATTAGATTCCAGACTCAATTCCATTTATACATCGAAACCTAAATCGAATTTCAAACCTAATTTTTCACATGTCTGAATTTTCCGATAATAGGAGAATCAGGTACCCCTTTTGATCCCTACGGGTGTGCCGTGTGGAGTCCGCTTGACTTGACCTGCAGAAAACCCAAAACCGTGTGGGCTCCATGCACAATGACGGTTCGGCTTGGTCGATCCCCACACGTTCTATTGAGCCCCTCTCTCTTGTTTCTATCATTTTTTTTTTCCATGTGATTGACAATTACATCACATGAAAGAACCCACTGACAAATCAACCAGCAACCCCACCTCTACACTGCATTGAATTGATTGACGTGGAAAAGCCAAATGCTTCGTCAACATCGCAATACCACGTTCAGTAGACTAATAACACCTCTGAAAAAGACGACAAATCAACGAGAAATCCCTCTACACTGCAAAGTTTTTGCTAAATTTCTTCTCTTGGCTTTTGTCATTGAAAATATCATTTGCCTTATTTTCAAATAAGGTTCTAAGTTTTTATGTTATTTAAATAAAAAAAAACCACAAGTTCTAGAACTTTTCAAATTAGTCCCTACGTAAGTTTTCAATTAAGAACATTTAGTCATTTCTAGGTACGTCCGAACGACGGTTTTCCCTCAAATATTTTAAAATACCTAAATTACCCTTTATTTAAAGCAATGGCATGGTTCCAACAGTCACTACATTTAGCTTATCGTAGTAGGGACGCTAGCTGCCTTTGATCACTATGGGAGCGCCGATGAAGAAATTTAATGAGAAGGATATAGAAGAAGTGAAGGAGACTTGTATCTCAATGAAGTGTAATTTGGGTTTTTTAACAAGAAAATTTTAAAGAAGTTACCAAAAATAGATTTAAATGGACGGATGTCCACTGAAAACTTTTTGAAAAACTTATGAACTAATTTGAAAAGTTTTGAAATTTATCTCTTTTTTTGTAATAATGTAAAAACTTAAAGCCTTATTTGAAATTCTCCCTTTTATGTATAAAAGATAAATGCCTTTTTTCATTTAATAAAATGAGAAAATTACCTTTTGACTAAAAAAAAATATGTGGTTTTTAAGATTTATTACTTTTTTATATGACTCATCTTCATGTCTCTTTAATTGAAGACCTTCACATCGGTCAACAAGTGAATTACCCAAAAACCCTGAGGGTCCATGATAAGGTTCCCATGAGTGGACCAATAACAAGTTGCCACATCAACATTGTAAGATGCTGTAAGACACTTCAACGCCCAATCACCCTTTTGAGGAGATGGGTTTGTAAATAATTTTATGTCGTGGGGTTTATTCAAAAAAAAAAAAAACCCACAAATTAAAGACAGATTCCCGCCCAAAAAGAGACAAAAATACTGTCCAGGACAAATCTCTTCCTCCAATTCTGCATTATGCATCGAATTTGAGAAGACAACGATTTCTCTCTTTGTCCACGAGAATCTTAAAACAAATAAAAAATTCAATTTGAATAAACGATCCAGACCAAGACAAAGAAAAAATAAATAAATCCATTTGAATGAAGGATCAAAGAGACTTCAATCTCAATAAGAGTGAGATTTTTTAGGATCCCACAGAATTCAATGATTCTGTAGAAACTGAGAGAAGGACTTGAAAATCTCAAATTCTTTTGCTGCCTGGCACCTCTACTTTGTTCAATTATCTGACGTCAATTGAAAAATAATAATAAATAGAAGAACATGCACCTTGATCTCCCTGTCCGCAATGTGGGATGAAGTTTTTTTTTAAGTTATTTCATGCATTGCAAATTAACCCATCAGAAGTGGGCCCTGAGGTGTCTTTCAATGCTGACGTGGAAATGTGGTATTGGTCCACTCACCGTGCCAAGCACGAGAGAAAACAATGACAACATCGGTGATGTTTGAGCGGCATCTTTTACTGTTATGTGGTTCTCTTTACTTCTAACAAATGTGTGTGTATAATGCAGTCCATTGGCTATAAAAACAGAATGTTGGGGGTTTAGAGGTTATCAAATCTTAAAACAAATATAAAAAAAACAATGGAGGTCAGTCTGAGTGCGGGAGTGTTTCCTATGCTTCTCTTCATTGCCACCTTACTGGGTTTCATCAATTCGTTGTGCTTTGCTCAATCTAAAATCCACTTGGGAAATGAGACGGATCGGATGGCTCTGCTCGCTTTCAAAGAGAAGATAATTAATGATCCTAAGGGATTCTTGAGCTCTTGGAATAACTCTCTCCATTTCTGCATGTGGAGTGGAGTCACTTGCAGCAGACGACATCCTCAGAGGGTCCAGACCTTGAACCTCACTGATCAAAGCCTGAGGGGTTCCTTGTCTCCCCACATCGGAAACCTCTCCTTCATGACTGCTATCGATCTGACAGGTAACAAGTTCGAAGGCCACATTCCACAAGAAATAGGTCGTCTCTTAAGGCTTCGGGAACTCTCGCTCATCAATAACTCTTTTGTTGGAGAGATTCCCAACAATCTGACCCAATGTTTGCAACTTAGAAACATAGACTTTTTGGGGAATGACCTTGTTGGTAAAATCCCAATGGCCATTGGCTCTCTCTCAAAGCTCTATTGGCTACGTCTGAGGGGAAACAGGCTATCAGGCCACATCCCTCCATCCTTCGGGAATCTTTCATCACTTGTGGTTCTCGCTCTAATAGATAATAATTTGGACGGAAGCATTCCGGAGGAACTAGGCCGACTGGTGAAGCTGACGGCTCTTACAATCGATGGTAACAAGTGTTTGGGTAAAATTCCCTACAATCTTTATAATCTCTCATTGCTTCAGGTCCTTGGTGTTGGAGAAAACCGTCTATATGGGAGCCTTCCACCTGAGTTGGGCCAATTTCTTCCAAAAATTGAACAGCTTTATGTCGGTGGAAACAAACTTACAGGACCTGTACCAGTTTCATTAAGCAATGCTTCAAGGTTAATCTTTCTCGATCTTGGTGGAAACAACTTCAGTGGGTCTATGCCAATGAGTATAGGATGGCTAAAGGGCCTCAAGTTGCTTAGTGCATTTTCTAACCAACTTGTTAGTGAGAAGGATGAGGAATTCACTTTCATCACTTCCTTGACCAATTGTAGTGTCTTAGAAAAATTATATCTATTTGATAATAAGTTCAGTGGTATACTTCCCAAATCAATTGCTAATCTCTCTACTCGGCTGATTGTAATCGATCTAGGTGGAAACCAAATTTTTGGAGCCATCCCAACAGAAATTGAGAATCTTTCCCCCTTGATTTATTTTGCCATGGACGATAACCTTCTCAAAGGAACTATTCCCAACCATCTTACAAAGCTTACTAATTTACAAGTGCTTGATCTAACAGGAAACAAACTTTCAGGAAAAATTCCAAATTCCATTGGAAATCTCACTGAATTATATCACCTCGGATTAAGCAGAAATAATCTCCAAGGAAGCATTCCAAGGAGTCTTGGACAGTGTCTACATCTACAGCAGTTATACCTTTCTCACAATAACTTAAATGGGACAATACCTCAAGAATTTTCAAATATTCCCTCCCTTTTAGATCTTGATATTGACATGAATAATTTGACTGGTTTCTTGCCATCTGAAATTGGTAAATTGAAAAATCTTTTCCGACTAGATATCTCTAACAATGAACTGTCTGGTGAAATTCCTGACACTCTTGGCACTTGTGTGCATTTGGAATACTTCTATATGAATAAAAACTTGTTTCATGGAAGCATTCCTCCTTCCCTGGGCGCTGTAAGAGGTCTACAGGAGCTTGATCTTTCATGTAATAACTTAACTGGGCATGTTCCGAGTGATTTGGCGCAACTTCCCTTTCTAAAGTATTTGAATTTGTCATTCAACAATTTGGAGGGTGAAGTGCCAAAACAAGGTATTTTCCAAAATGCATCTGCAGTTTCAATCCTTGGAAATAACAAGCTTTGTGGTGGAATCTCCGAATTACAATTGCCTCAATGCCCCAAAAAAGATTTCAAGAAAAAGCCACTTTCTCGGAAAGTAATCATCTTAGTTGCTGTTGTTGCTGCTCTCTTTTCATTTCTTCTGCTATGTGTATTAGTTGTTCGGTCAAAAAAACCGAGGGAGGAACTACTTTCTACACTTTCCATGGGACAGAATTTTTTAAGGGTGACTTATGCAGAGCTTTTTAGAGCAACTAGTGGCTTTTCATCTGCCAATTTGATCGGTGTGGGAAGTTATGGTTCTGTCTACCGGGGAATCATAGATCGTATGGAGATGATTGTTGCAATAAAGGTTCTCAAATTACAGCAGCAAAGAGCTTCTAAGAGTTTCATAGCCGAATGTCGAGCCTTGAGAAGCATTCAACATCGGAATATTGTCAAGATCTTCACTGTCTGCTCAAGCATCAACTTTAGTGGCAATGATTTCAAGGCATTAGTTCTTGAATACATGCCTAACGGGAGTTTAGACAGTTGGCTACATCAAAGTGCAAATGAGCTTCATCCATTGAAGATTTTAAACCTTATTCAGAGGGTCAATCTAGCTATCGATATAGCTTGTGCATTGGATTATCTTCATAATCATTGCCGACCACCAATAGTTCATTGCGATCTAAAACCAAGCAACATTCTTCTTGATGATGACATGGTTGCACATGTGAGTGATTTCGGCCTAGCAACGATCATTTCCGAAGGTATCAATGATTCACAGTGCCACACCAAGTCGCTTACTCCGATGGGATCTATTGGATATATTGCTCCAGGTAACATTTCTATTCTTCAATCTATTCTTTGAATCTTTAGCACTTACATAAGTCTTTTTATTATTTTTAGTACTTCATATATGCCAAATGGACCTGAAGTTACCTTAAAGTCTATGAGAATTAACTTCAAATAAAATCTTGACACTCTATGCTAGCGGCACTGGTGCTGGGCAAGCCCAAGCCCAACGTGCCTTGGTTAGATTTGGCAGCTATGTTGTTAGGTCCATGGGATGGACCCGGGCCTGATTTTCTTGCCCAATAGTTAAACCGATCCGGCCTTGGTGTGGGCTTATTTATGCCTGAATGCCTTGACTGGTCTCATATATGCAATGCAAAGGGAAAGCATTCATATAGACTTTGCATAGTTTGAACTTTGGCTTAACTTTTATGTCGCTAGAATCTTATGGCCAATGACAAGCTTTGGCCAGGTTAGCCAAGGATTGAACACCCCATTATATTTTCATTCCCCAGCTAGGATAGTCGCCATTAATAGATTCATCACATATAAAAAAATTGTGAACAAAATGTGATGCAAAATTACTTATTTTATATGTGAATAATCCAAAGGTGGGCCCAACTCCAACAAGAGGGTAACTTTGCTGGTAGATAATTTGTAGTCTTTTATAGACAGAATGTAGAAAAATAGCATTGTAGATAATTTGTTGGCGATTATATTATACACTAGTATTCTTTTATAGACAACATAGAAGTTATTTATAAAGAAGCACCGAAAGTTTGAAACCTATACAAAGCTAAAGTAAATAATGGTTTCAAAAATATTACAATTTTTTCTTTTTTTTTTCTTTTTTTCTTGTTGATCTGTTATTTCAATTTTTTTTTTTTTTTTTTTTTTTTTTTTTTTGTTTTTGTGTTTGTTTAGTTTCCTGCTTTCTTTTTCTATTGCTATGTAACCTTTTGTCTGAAGCAAAGAAAAAAGAGAGAGAAATGAATTGAGCTAGCAACACTTTTAGCCCTTGCTTATTAGAAATAAGAGGTTTATGAATTGCAGAATATGGTACGGGTGCTACTCCATCAAAATATGGAGATGTGTATAGCTATGGGATCCTTCTATTGGAGATGGTTATCGGAAAGAGACCTTCTGATGATATGTTAAAAGATGATCTCGATCTTCATCAATTTGCAAAGATGGCCTTGCCTAAAAGTGTAATGGACATTGTAGATCGTCGATTGCTCTCAGAAGAAATTGAAATCAACAGACACAATAGAAATTGCGACAGAGTTAGCAGCATGATGCACGAGGGCCTGGTTTCATTGGTGAACATAGGTGTATCATGTTCCGCTGAGTCCCCGAGAGCTCGAAAAGAGATAAAAGATGTGATTGCGGAATTGCAAAAAGTTAGGAACTTTTACCTTGCCGCTACAGTTGTAAGAAATGCATAATTGGCACCCATGATTAATAAATGTTCATCTTGTGTTGGTAAACATAGATGTATCATTGGCTGCCATGATAAGAAAGATTATGTAGAAAGATGTGTTATATGCAAAAGTGAGAGTTTTATTTCTGTTATATTTTCTCTAAGATGTGCTCTTTTCCTTCCTACAGTTAAATAATAAATCCACAAAATCCAAGAAAGATTATTATTGAGTACCTGTCTTATTTTTTTTATTTTTTTTACTAGTCTGCACGCGAGTCAGGCCATGTCACGACCTTGACCAAAGGCTACACAATTTTAAGAGTCTTTTAAAGTCTTTTTTAAGAGGGGCCAATTTAATTCAAGAAAAGCCCATTCGATGTACTTTACTGTAGAGGCTCATATGCAACATGCATGCAATGAATGCTATATTTTTACTTTGCTGTAAAGTTTAGCTCATAGATAACACACAACCCCCAGTACCTTAGAAGTAGACACTGTTATGCTGACATGTATCTACCATTCTATAATCAAATGTTTAAAGTATTGCACATAGGGATAGACTTGAGCCAAACTTTGTCTGAGGTTGACCCAAAGCTCAAATCAAACATCCAAAGGTCCAGTATAGTTAGAGCTAAAGTAAAGTTATGCTTAAGCTTCACTTTATATATAATATATGCATATTCAGTATTAAAATTATATGTACCATAATATCTTGTTACACGTACGTAGTCTTTGCCTATGTATAATGTATCATGTGTTTGTATATATAGGCATATATAATACAAAATGGTACAGGTGGGACCCACTCGGTTTAAACTTATCACAAGTCAAGCTTGTTTGGCAACTCTACTAATAGAGTCAAGTAAAATAAAGCCTCCATTTCTCAAAACAAAGCCATATCAAAAGTACTTTAATTCAAATTTTCCACCATCATTTAAAAAAAAAAAAAAAAACAAAAAACAAAACAACCCCCTTTCTCCACTAAAAGACAAAAAAAAAAATCCACTTTTCAATACAAAAGGTTAAAAAAATTCCATCACAAATAACTAAAAATAGAATATCATCATAACCCACTTATATTTTATTCTTTCTTCAAAATAATCTTTACTTCGCTCAACTCCATTAGTAAAGACCCCAAACAACTAGATCATATGCGGGCCGGAAAAGTGTTACACAGTTGGGTTCAGATGATTCATTTTACCCAAAGCCCATAGAGGCCTTTTGATGCCACCGCTTTCAAATAAAGAATAACCATCATGCACTTGAACTGTAGATACACCTCAATTCCTAGAAATACCCTCTTACAAGCGCTATGAAAACCCAAATTTTGTGAAAACGTTGTGCCAAATAAGATTTACCATGAATCCAAACAACAATACTCTTTTACTGAATGCAGGTTTCAGATAATCAGATTTACTTGGAAACGTCCCGAGTCTTTTTAACAAGGGTCCATCCACTTGGAACTTAGTTACATGCAACAAGAACAATTACAGGCAAGCAGATTGGTTCTAGCTTGAAGCTGTAGTATATCGTATTCTAATAGTTCTTGAATAATTCTTCGGACATTTGAGTTCCTAACTTGCTAGAAAGGGCCCTGTAGAAGTTCTAATTCAATACAGAAACCATTTAGATCACCAAAACCATGAAATGCGAAACAAAATAAACCCTAAACCTTAATAGATGGATAGATAGATAGATAGATAGGATTGAGGTGGGAAATGGAACTGGAAATTGGCAGGGGAAAGAGAGGAATTAGCAGCCTAAATCAGACCACTAACATATAAGCGGTCCGCCCTTTCTATCAAAAAAGGAACATAAAAATAGACCGAAAAAAGTTGTATCTACTAAGTTCATCCACACAAAACCTAAAAATAAGAAAGAAAAATGATCAATTCATCAACAGAACCCATGAGAAGTACAAAATTGGTTGGCTAGCTTTTTTGTTTTATTTATCGATTGATAGTCAGCTAGTAACACTAACTAATACAGCACCAGCAGACAGTAACATCCTGTGTACAGACAAGACACCCTTCTCATAGAATACAAGACCAGAAACACAGCAAGAAAGGTAAAAGGAATGAAACATAATATGTATAAAATGAGACATTATCTCTTAAGACTTCTCACAGATGAGAGCACCTAATAATGACAACTTTGACTCGCCCAAGCCGTAAAAAGATTAAGCCTAATATTCATCACCTACAAGCATATCTATCTATCTGCTACAAGAGAATGCATCCAGACAACAAAGGGGAGAGAGAGATAACTACCTGTTAATGGGACCTAGCAACACTACAGTCAATTGATCAAACCCATTCTCCAACAAATGGCCATGACCACTCAGTCTGATCATGCTACCCTGTTTCAACCAAAAATAAGAGAGTACTATCAGCCCATCTTCTGGAACCAAGGCTCCACCCCAACTCCAGCGCAACTGGACATCACCTTCACCCTCCCATGAATTTATACAATTGAGCTTGCCAGTGACAACTCATGCAACTCGCTCAACATCCAATCTTCTCCAGTATGCCCCCCAAGAACAATAGCTCTTGTTCCTCCAACAACACAAGTACTGTGCCCCCAAGCAAATCTTGGTGGTTTGCCAGGCAAGTTCAGTATCCTCCAGGTTGGCTTCTCCTCAGTCGGGTCCAATAGATACAGCTGGGAGGCAGAGTGAAGACCCGCCACAGACCCACCAAAGATTACAATTCTACCCCCAGGAAGACTTACAGCCACATGATCAAGACGAGGAGGTGGGGCTATTCCAGCAGGATTTCCAGCACCAGGCATTCCACTGCCAGTAATAAACCTCCAACAGGGTTCATCTTCACTAAGATCCATTGTGAAGACATCACTAGAACGCAGTCGAAGTGGCCCACTCTTAGCAAGGCCACCAAACATCAGTATCTTCCGACCATCGTAAACAGAAAGTGTGTGCCCCAACCTAGAAGGTGGGGTCCATGTCACTGGTATCTCCCTCCAAACAGGTTTTTCCATGGTCAAATCCAATAGAAAAGTGTCGCTGAGAAGTACCCCAGAATCTGCACACCCTCCTGAGACGACCAGCTTTGTGCCATCAAGAGTGCAAGAGCTGTGCCATGATCTGGGGAGGGGAGGGGCAAGGCTTGAGATCTCACGCCATGTTGGGTGCTGCGCATCCAAATCCAGAATGAAAACATCATTTAGTAAACCTTCTCGCCCACAGCCTCCAAACACCACCAACCATGACCCATTCAGACAGGACAGTGTGTGCCCCCACCGGCCAGGAGGTGGGGAGCTCACATTGACATGACGCCACTCAGGCTTACTGGCATTCAGGTCCAACACAAATGTGTCATTCATCGGTTGCATATTGACTCCTTCCCCACCAAAGAGGACAACCCGGTTTCCAACAGCACAAGCACTGAAATTGCAACGAGAAGGCTCCACGGCACCCCCAACAGTTAGTTTCCTCCAAGCTGCCGCCTCAAGGGTGGTTAGTTCCCTCGCCAGCCGGCCCCATCCCAATCTTTTTGCTCCAGGCACCGTCTCTAATACACAAGTAGTTACACTGCCCCATGCATTTTGACAAACCATTCTCCAGAGATCTTCGTTATTTGTTAACTGATAAAACCTCTTGCACACAGAACCCACTGATGCAATATCTCTTGGAGTCAGCCTCGAAAAGATCTTCTGAGATAACACCTCGTCACTCAGTTGGAACATGGCACAATAATCGCGAAAGCTATTTCCATGCCCTGCTGATACAGGACAGTAAATAGAGAGATCAGGCCGAAGGCGATTCAATGACCTTGTACATTCCTTTACTGAAGAACTGGGCAGTGGAGCCAAATCGACATTTGCCTCCATAAAGAATTGAATGCCAATAATGTGGGTAATTGTGTCATCATCTCCATATATTGGCGTTAGACGCAATCTGTTCATAAATGGAGACCCATCTTTCCTAAAATTCAATAGATCGCCTTGGAACTCAACACCATCTGCAAGACATCTCCGTATTTCTGAAACTACTGCAGAATCCACCAATGGATGTCTTCTTTGAGCAAATGGCCCTCTGCACTGCAAGAACCGGCTGAAAAAACACCTCAAATTTTCAGTATAAACCAATGTAATATAATACAGATTCTTGGACCCTGATGCGTATTTCACAACTACAGGAAAAGTATGAAATTTTCAACTTTCAATATTTATCTAGTGAAGAAAATAACTAGGAGTCTAGAATACAGCTCAACAACACAAAGATCGTATAAATGCATCCCTACAGGAGTACAGATAAAATAAAAAATAAAATAAGGAAAAGAGTGATTAGCTCCAGTGTATTGCCCATAACTAGAACATTCCATCATCCAAACTAACTGATGTGCTTTTAATACTGCCATTTGAACCTTGGGAATGAGTACACAAGGTAGCTTCAGCAGAAGAGAAATTAAAGCACGTAGTTCCAAAGGCTTTTGGCATGTAAACAAAGGGCTAAAAACAATCTCTTTATGGCGTATTGAACAATTACGGGTTCAAGGACCTCAGAGAAGGCAATATCGATCAAAATTTTGAACAAAGCAGTGAAGAAAGACATGTTAAACTGTGTCATCATAGAGAACTTTGGTTCAGATATAATTAAGTGGAAATAAAGAACTCATAAATGCAACCATAAGTAGATAAGGATATGATGGAGATAATGTTGATAATATTTTGATAGCAGTAAGTAGATAATGTTGATAATATATTGATGGAGAATCAATAAGTGTGATGGTGTATCAATAGCACTTAATAAATATTAAGAGTATCTCTCATCTTGTGGTGCTTTGTAGGGACAACACACCTGGGGGAACTTGTAATTTATGTTGAAGTGTTACTTTTACGTCTTCCTCTTGTAAATGCATTTCTTAGTAAAAAAGAGTGGAAATACAACAAGGCTTATAGCTCCTATAGCAAACCCCAGATTCATCATTAATGGGATAAGCCGATAAGGCTAAGATGATAATGGAAATGAAGAACAAGAAAATAAGTCAAGCTCAAACAAAAAATAATGAGAAATCGCCATAACATCATCATCATCAAGGCCTTGTCCCAACTCTGTTGGGGTCAGCTGCATGAATTTTTTTTCTCCACTTGATCTTTACTGAGCCAAATCTCGTATGGGTTGCACTTCCTCAGATCTATTATCACTACTTCCATCCACATCCTCTTTAACCTACCCCTTCTCCTCGGTGTCCACCAACTTGTATAGAAAAACTTTTCCTCATCGCGCCATTGCTCGCCTACATTGGGTATGTCCAAACCATCTCAAACAAGTTAATCTTATTTTATCACCTATTGACGCTATCCCTAAATGCTCCCGCAAGCACTCATTTCTGATTCTATCTTTCCTATTTTTACCACACAACCACCTCCACATTCTCATCTTTGCTACACTCATTTTGTGCATGTGTTGCTGCTTGAATAGCTATTCGTTATTTTAATAGAAGCCTGACATATTTTCTTTCCGTTTGGTCAATCAACCTAGAGCTTTATTGATCTTGATTTCAATTTAATTCTAGTTGAATTTGGATTCTACCTTATTGCTAATATCTTCTAGTTTGTGTGTGGATTTTCATTGATTTGTGCAAAATTCACCATCCATATGTTTTAATCTAATAGGGTTTTGACAACAGGGCATAATTCTAAAAGCACGTTCTCATTTTGGTTGCAATTTAGGGACCTTATCTCCACAAATGCAACAACTTTAGTACCAGAAGATTTCAAAGTGAATATAAAGCAGAAATTTTCTTCACTAGTTCAAGGTTGAATAATATTTGTTTTAGGTGGAACAAGGCTTGGTTAAGACAATTCCTGATTTGCATCATTTTGTTGGATGCCACTACTGCTGCATCACTTCAGTTGTATTCTGCAATTCCATAGCAATGGACCAACCCTGGTCAAATGAGAGCAATCAGAGTCAGATGTTCCAACCCTTTTTTGGACTATGTACTTACTAAGACATCATCTTTGGAGTTCTCAAGTGCGGTTGCATTTATTTCTAGTCTGGTACACAATAAAACAAAAATAGTTGCGATACAGCACATTCAAACTTAGTAGATGTGATGCTCAGATATGGATTGACACGGGTACAGGGATGGCGGATAGCCGGATACACTGCACTTTTTGAAATCTAGGATACAAATATGGATACGGATAGCTTAGTTTTCAACATTTTTTATGTTGAGACATGAATATGGTGGGCTTGTCCGTCCGTCCGTCCATCCATCTATCTATCTATGCATTTCCACAACCATATATCGAGCAAAGTTCTCTTGGACTCTTGACCAATATTTATCAAGCTCTATAACACACTTTTCAATCCTCCGTCAAAAGATCATTAACATTACCACCATCATATCCTTCTACCATGTACTAAAGGTTGCAATTTTATGATTTATGCATTTCCGCAACCACCATCATCGTCATCATCAAAGCCTTGTCCCAACTATGTTGAGGTCGGCTACACAAATTGTATTTCTCCATTCCGATCTATCTTGAGCCAAATTCTCAGATAAGTCACAATTCTTCATATATATCTTTACTACCTCCATCCACGTCCTCTTAGGCCTACCCCTTCCCCTTGGTGGGCCATCAACCTTCATAGCCAAACTTTTCCTTACCGGCGCCGTTACCGGCTTACGTTGGACATGAACAAACCATCTCAAACGAGTTTCTCTAATTTTATCCCCTATTGTTGCTACCCCTAAATGCTCTCGAAAGCGCTCATTTCTAATTCTATCCTTCCTCGTTTTACACACATCCACCTCAACACTCTCATCTCTACTGCATCCATTTTGTGCAAATGTTGTTTCTTGATTAGCCAACATTTTGCTCCATAGGTTATAGCTGGTTTAATTGCTGTCTAGTAAAATTTCCCCTTCAATCTTATTGGCATTCGTCGGTCACAAAGCACTTCCAAAGCAAGTCTCCACTTTAACCATCCCGCTTTAATCCTATGCTCGACATCTCCATCAATCTCCCCATCCTTACTAATTTTAGATCCAAGGTAGCGGAAAGAATCACTTTGTTGTATCTCATGGTCTTCAATTCTCATAGTCGTTTCAACCCTTTCATATGCTCACTGAAGTTACAAACCATGTATCGAAAAAAGCTCTCTTGGACTACACAATTTAACATATCTTTCCTCATTGCTTCATTCCAGGTCCTTATTGAACTTATCCTCCTACTAGTTTCTTAAGTTCACAATCATTTAACACATCATAAAACGTTGTTGTTGACCTTTTGTATACATGCCAATACCATTTCAAATGAAATCTCTTAATTTTCTCTAATGAAGCTACCATTTCTGACCATCCATTCCCAAGGTTCAAAATAGCAGTGTTGAAAGGCATGTCAGCCAATTCAAAAATTCATATGGATTGGTTATTTGTAATATGTGTCAGTTATCGAAACTATTCTTGTTGAGAATAAATCTGAAAAATATCAAAAAATCCAATATACTAGAAAATGTTAAATTTTGATGTATATTTTCATGTAGGAAGCTAAGCTTTGAATAAGTTGGCTTTCAGTTATATCATTAAATCTTTTAGATAAAATTCATACATATAGAAGTCAATATGTATTAGCCATGAAGCTTGGTTAGAGCATTGGTTAATACACATATTAATGTTTATTCTTTAGAAGTTGGAATATATCTAAACTACTAAAGTTACCAGTATTGACATTTCTTTCTAACATTTTTATGTTCAAAGGTAATTAAAGTAATGGAACATTATGATCTAATGCATTTACAACAGGATATGATGAAAGCAGTAACTTAAATGCATAGTTTTCAATTTTGCTCCAGACCCCATTTTGGTTTCACAGTAGAATGAAACATTTCAACCAGTTTGGCATTTTGGTGTTCCATTTTGGGAAAAAAAATTAGAAAGTAAAATTATAATTAAAAATGTAAAAATAGTATAAAAATAACTTTTATAATGATGTAAAAAAAACAGAGCTAACATATACATATGCACTATCGGTCATCATCCAGTGCGGGTCCCGTCGAAGCAGGGTCCTGGGAGGGTCCAAATTGGAGGCAGACCTAACCTTTGGCAATTTTGCACAAAGTGACTGCTCGCAGGTCTCGAACCTGCGCTATCACGCATGGCACCCAAGACTTTTACCATTGCACCAAAGCAATGGCCCTAGTTAACATATTCACTATGCATATTTTATTCATCAGACCAAATCAACAACACAATATGTTATTTCTACATGCCAAATAAACAACTTACAAGACATTGTTTGTGTGGACAATGTAAGGTAAGGTATGACTTAAAACTGATTTCAACAGATGTTTAAGTTAGATTGTATGTCCTCAATCCAGTGGATAATGTGAATAAATTGATTTATTTTATTAATTAATTTATATTTTCATGCTCTATTCATGTAATGGATGGTATTTTATTATATGATTGCACATAACTAATACAAAATGACATGATGCCGGAACCCACAAGTACATTTAATGTAATCCAAGTGTGTGGATAAGATTCACATACAGGAGACATGGATCACAAATTTTATACTTGAAGTATAATCGCAGCCAATGATGAGACCGGGCATCTCATCCAATAAGGTTGTAGCACTGCAATTACTATGAGATAGTGTGATTTGTCTCAATCATTAGTGTAAGACTCTGGATTGATTGTGCTAATACATTGAATGTACTGAAAGGACCATGAGTAGCACCTTATGCAAATCTGTCTTAGATTAAGGATTGCTCTCATAATTCCCAAGCAATAGGCCCTTAATCCTGAGAGATTAATGGACTCAAGTTCTACTATGCATTTCCTTTGAGTTACCAATTAGTGAGGCCAATTGTAGGTCAACACCTCGGTATCTTGGGTCCGTGGTAGTGGGACTGTGGGAACATATAATTCTCAAGATGGAGTCTATCCTCTAAGAGAGAAATATCCACTTGTGCCAATTAATGGATTTTATCATTGGCAAGTGCGCGCCCATCTTAATTAAGAGTTAATTGGATGGTACCGATGATTATTGTGATTAATTGGGTCATAAGGATAATAAGATGTGGATCTAATTTGGTTGGACAGATTTATTCCAATAGGTTCATGGATATAATTGATCGAGGGACCTACTTGCAAAAATTGGGAAGATTAGGGTCTTCTTGTAATTATTCCTAAGACTAGGGTGCAATTGCATTTATTTAGTGGAGTTATTTGCAATTAACTGTAGGTCCGGAGTCCACATGAATACTAATCCAATTGGAACTCTTACGGAATGAGTAGTAGGACATACACTAAGAATAGAAGTGAGGCTTCTAAAGTTAGACCAAGAGGAGGTTTACCAAACCTATAAATAAGAGGGGAGAGTGGACATCCAAGGCAATCCACGCCCAAGGTTGGATGTCCACTCCTCTCTCCCTCTCTTTCATCCTCTTCTCTCCTCTGGTATCCTTCTAGAGTGCCTAAGGCTTTCCTCTTATTTGAGATCCCACCATTCTCTTTTAAGAAGTTCTCTAACAAGAGGGTTAAGCGTGGAAGAACACCAAGTCTAAGGAGAGACGAAGAACCTTACTTTGGGAGCCCACCAATCTCACTTTGGGCCCAAAAGTAGACATTGTACGAAGACCCTTACAAGGGCATTTCACCCCTTTCACGACATTTTGCCCATTTTGAACATTCTCCATTCGATGAAGCTACTGTAGGCAGAAGTAAGAGAGGAAAAGGACGACGGTAGAAAGGGGGAAGATGGAGAGGAGAGGAGAGAGGGAAGAGGAGGAGAAAAAGAGAAGAGGGGAGTAAAGAAGAAGATAGGAGGAGGAGAAGAAGAAGCAACAGCAACAACAAAATCCACGATCGACAGCCGCAACCAGCAACGCACTATCGGCGCCAGCAGAAGCTTAGATCTTCACGGTTCCAGCAGGCTGCAGGTCATCTCTCTCTCTCTCTCTTTCCCTCCTTTTGTTTTCCATGCAATTAGGTCTCTCTCTCTCTCTCTCTCTCTCTCTCTCTCTCTCTCTCTCTCTCTCTCTCTCTCTCTCTCTCAAAAGGGCCAAAATCCGGTATGAATTGGGCAACGTATCCTGAAAATTGGGCGTCGTATCCAAACCGTATCTTTCCCTGTCCCATACCCATATCCGTGTCAGTACGGGTACCACGGGTCAAATGCCGTATCCTGAAAATTGGGCGTCGTATCCAAACCATATCTTTCCCTGTCCCATACCCATATCCGTGTTGGTACGGGTACCACAGGTCAAATGCCGTATCTAGGTATCATAGTTCATGTCATTTGATGTTACACCCCGACCCGAATTAATCTTGTTTAGTGCTAATTAATTGTGTTTTAGTTAATTTAATTATAATTAGTTACTAATTATGATAAGTAATGTACATTAGTTTTTTATAGGTTGGGTTAGTTGAGATTTGAGTCTTGAATAGTTAGTCAGAAACCGATTTGACTCGGTTGGGTAGAGTCGAAGGCTTTTATGTAATTATCGATTTTCTTATTTTGCATCATATGCACGTCATCTTGGCGTCACCGCGTGTATCTTGTTGAGCACGTCGATTTTCGTATTAAGCTTTACCTCATTTGATCATACATTGAGTAAGTGGGCCATCATTTGACTAAAAAGAGAAATACCTAAAACTAGTGGATTTTTGTGCAAAATGGGCAGCCTTATCATCAAACAAACCCAACTCATTTTCATTCCATTCGATCGTGCTTGTGGATGAGGAGAAGACTCTTCTTTTCATTTTGCTTCTCTCCATTCTCCTTCTCTCTCTTCAATTTCTAAGAAGTTGTTGCATGAGCAATTAGAGACAAAGTGTAGAGTCATCTTCATCTTCTCCATTTCTCCATCCTCATCAAATTTGTTGACAAGAACTCATCTTCCGCAAATTTGGAATTCTTGTTAAGGTAAGAAGCAAAGCTTTCTTGTTTGTGTTTTAGAGTTGAAATGGAGTCAAGGGACTCTTATGTAGTCATGCATAAACATTCATTAGCATGTTTCATTTGATTTCTTGATTAGGGTTTCAATTTGGGGATTTTGGATCATTTGAACTAAGTTTGTGAAGAAGGCTCGGAGAGCTTGAAATCGAGGCAAGTATAAGCTTTAATATCAATTACTTAGTGTCTATTCTTTGATTGATTCAGAATTCCTTTTATGTTAAGCCTTTTAGCCTCTTAATGAATGTCAATGGAATGATTAGCCCTACTTGGAATGCATGACTTTGATTAGTTTCATTGAATTGATTTGATGGAGATGTATGAGTCTTCTATATGTTGTAAATGGGAGCAAGGAGGCTCATTCTTGCAGGTTATTTGATAGAAGGGTGAGAATGAATGGGAGAAAGAAACTTTTGAATTCCGGAAATATGGGAATTCTGGAGTGGGCGCTCAAGCGAACAAAGGTCCGCTCGAGCAAACCCTCTCAAAATGGCATTCGCTGGGGCAAACAAAGGGGCCGCCCGAGCGACCACTTCTCTAGATGACGCCCGCTCGAGCGAATGTGGGTCCGCTCGAGCGAACCTGAAGTTGAAGGCGGGGGTCCTTTTGACCCAATTAAAGGGTGAAATATCGCCCATAACCTAAACTAACCCACCATAATCCCCTCTAAAGAGAATTATGGTGCACACTTCAAACCATTAGGCGATTATGATTTCCAAAAAGACTCTTAGGACTTTGGAACGGAACCTTTAACCTTTTCATTTGACTAATGGGAAATTATAACTCTATGAATGTTCATTTGAGGCGGAGAACAGTCATAGACTTAAGTCATTAGTCTAACACTATGCCAAGTGGATTGGTTTAGAGACTCAACGGATCTTTCTTATAATAAGTGACACTAAAACGAGATAGTAGTACGTTGACTACTCTAAAACTATCTTGTATTGGACGGTGAGAGACTATGGGTAATAGATTAGAGTTGGCTAATAAAATACCTTGGATTCTCTAAACTTATTGCATTTCACATTGAAATCAAATTTCTTCATTTATATCAAATTCTAGTTAATTAATTAGTTGCATCATTGGTATCAGTTATGATTCGATTATTTATTTCCAATTCGTTATTATAAATTGCCACACACCTGTTTCGTTGTTTGATGGAGATTTAAATTGAGTAAGTATTTGTGTAAATGAGATTGCTATTCGATTCGATTGTGAATAATTAAATGTAAAATTACTCAAATTCGATTATTATTCGATTCGATCGAGTCGGCACTACTTAGCTTCGACCCTGTGATACCCGACGGGGTTAAACTCCGTTTAGTTATTCGAAACTTCTGCAGTAAGTCATCTGGAGCACCGGAACTCCAGAACCGAATAGCAAGTTAGCCTTTGTCCGGGCCGCTGGTGACATCCCAACTAGATTCGCTCTCTTTTGAGAGGATGAGCTCAATGTAGTAACCAGATTAGTATGTTTAATTCTTCATTGATTCGTAAAGCATGAAATTATTCGATTTTGGCACAAGTGCCTAGTTATTACTTGATATTGACATCTTTTAATCAATTGTCATTTAATTCGATTTGAAACATTATGTATTTCCTCATTAATGCCTATACTTGCCAATTCATCGTATTTGAGATACTATTCTTGGTGTCACAGACACAGGTGCAGATCCCGGTCCTGAGGAGGCCCAGAAAGGAGAGGAGGAGACCGAAGAGGTTCCTCCAGGATTAGAGGAGTGTCCAGGCAATGGACCTATGTAGTCTGGTCCACGGAGAGCAATGGATATAATTCTTTTGAGAGCTGAATTGTAGAGTTTGACTAACTCCATTTTGTGTGGGTCACACTAGATGATGCAAAGAAACATTTGGATATTCATTTTGTAATTGAATGTAGGGTGATTTTTTCGTAACCCCTACTTTAGTTTTACCATGTAAATATGTTTTGTATAAACTTGACACTTTAACCTTAAATAGGACTATTCAATGAAATGGTACCTAGTGGCTTACTATTTGAGATGCTTCCGCTATTAAATGTGATTGACAGGTTAGTGAGCTAGACTCACAATTGGAAAAAAGAGAAATTTTATCCTTCGTGATGTTGTACTTGACTCGAGATAGGTATAATATTACGAGAGTATGCGTGTCACACCTCAGGGATCACCCTAGGCCAGGGTGATTCGGAATAGGGATGTCACATTTGAACACCATATGACTCATGAAATTTTCCCATCTCTACAAAACACGGGATTTTGACTCCTAAAACTCCTAAGATGACATTTTGATGCATCACATTTGAAAAAAAAAAAAAAAAAAACACCACCAGGAAGGGCTACTAGACATGTGGCACCATCGCCTTTGGTGCCAATGTGTGAACATGGAAGCCCCTATGCATATGGAAGTCTGAGGCTACATCATCTGGTATGATTTTAATATCATCATTAGGGATGCCTTTTTTTCTTCAATTACCAACAGATTAGCTTCCTCGACAACCCATCATGCACTTCTCTAAATCAATAAAAACCATAGGTAAATTTTCCATGAGTCATTACAAAATGGCTTCTGTAGCAGACTGTTTCCTTAAAATATTCAACTTATGTTATGGTTGTCACTTTATTACACTCACAAAATTTCATAATGTGACACATAAATTGAAAGTTCAGTAGCTTGCACAATTTTAAAGATCTCATTTGTATTGCAAATAGGGGCCACAATGCTCTTTCTCCATTCATTGGGCATTCTACCATACGAAGTTTTTCTTGAACAATTTGGTTAACCAATCAATCCAATTTCACTCAATCCACCATATGCTCGAAAAGTTCACTTTCTCGCATTTGCTTAACCCCTCATAGGTTGAATCAGCAGTAATAATGTTTAGCATAATTTATCTAATACAATCTCAACCATTGTAACCCATCGTCTTTTTTTTAAGATCGGCACATTTAGATCTCCATCGACTGCAAGGATACCCCATTCATAGAAATACAACTTCTGAATAGAAACACTCAAAACCTTCTCCAATGCCCCTATCCTTTCCCCATCCGTACAATTTCAACAAGCTCAAAATATCTCCTAGTCAAAGTACCTACATTCCAAAATACCAATTGTAATTTATGGCTCACCTTCACCTGCACCTACTCAACATGGTGTGAACATCCTTTCTTACTTCTTACAGCACACCTACGCCCTTAAAGCTTATAATGAGGTTATCCTTGCACATTGCATTAGGAAAAGATCTAGTAATATATATTTATAATAGGAGTAGAATTCATATCAAAGACTGACAACTTTCTAGAGCAGTGCCAATCTAACACAAGTGCACAACGCCCCTCGACTCAGATGCAGGACCAACACATGCCAAGAATAAGACATGGAAAAAGAAAAACAACCTACATAAGAACTTCATCCTTGATATATATCCATAACTGGGCAAGTAATCAGGGACTTATCGTAACCCTTAGGGTAACCAAACTCTTGACTGAGGGCTCAATTCCCCATCCATGATCAGTGCTAAAAATGACCACCATCCCTTTATTCATGGTTACACCAGAAAAAGCCATTTTCTCCAAAAAAATCTTTTGAGAAATAATGTGTGCACCAACTATTAGAATCCATGTGCCTAGGGAAGTGAATCCCTGCCATTTCTTGGAAAGTCCTTAAAAAACAATGAGAAAACAAATTTCCCTCAACCACTATCAAATTCCAACCCCTCGCTGAGAAACTCTTCATACATTTCACTCCTGCAAGATGCTCTTGACCTTATTGACCCAATGGCCAATACTGTAGCCAGCAATAACAATCAAAATTAACATCTTTTGCAATAATCCTGGATTGAGTATTCCTTTAAAAATTAAAATCATCAATCAGAATAAAGTTTATCTCACACTAAATAGCTCCCCATTTGGGAATAACTCCAATGACTTCATGGGATTAGGTACCACAATGGACACATTTCAAATATTTTCACAGTTACTAGTACAATAGAAGAAAAAAAAAGAGTCAGTGAGTCAATAGAAATCATATCCTTGATCACCCCAATGGCAAGGAATCGAAGAAACTGTCACTAATGGTTCTGCTTGGATTTTCTCGTAAATCCATGAGAGGATGGAAAGAATTGACATCCAGACATCATCAGATTCGAACAGAAGTCATTGAATGTTATCTAAGGGAACCCATAAAAAAATAAAAAAGTAATTAAAAAAAGAACCATGAGCCCATTTGGACATTCCCTCCCGTTATTACAGACAAATGGGAATCCTAGGTGCAATCCACTCTAATTGAGCATCAACGAACCTCTATCTGTGCTCAACAAAGAGCCTGTTTGCACATCCCTGCATTCCAAACACATGGAATGAGAACTGTGATCCACCCAAATTGAAATCCATGAAACTGCAGGATCCAAATTCAAGTCGTGCAGCTGATATTTAGGAATTTAAAAAACTGTGTTTCCTGTTTGGCTGCACATACCAGCTATTCCAGTCAAAAGAATGGGTCCAACAGAATCTTCGTCCATATAACTTCCAATGTAGAAGTCATCCAGATGGAAACTTGGCAAACAACTGCTCCTATCTCCCATCCAATTTTCATGGTCAAAATAGATGCTTAACCCTCCCACCATTGACATCCAATCCAATGGATATTTGGAGCAACCCAATTCAATAGATCAAAAACCCATGTCAGAGATACACCCCAGACAAAAACCCACCAAATTCACACAAAAACAGATTAAAGAACTACATACATACAGAGAGCCGGTGAGGGAGGGAGAAATACTCTGATTCCCCATTCAATTCCCATGTTCTGATAAATGTTTAACCCATCCCACCACAGATATCCAATCCTATAAAGATTTGGTGCAATCCAAAAATACCCAATTCAAAATATGAAAACCCAGACGCAAACCCACCGAGATTCACACAAAAACATATTAAAGAGAGAGAGTTTTAATCACCAAGATGGCAACTTGGGGAAGAAATGCTACTATCCCCCACTTAATTTCCATGTTCAAACAACCAATCCTATAACGATTTGGGGCAATCCAAAAATACCCGATTCAAAATATGAAAAACCCATGTCAGAGATGCGCCCCCAGACACAAACCCACCAAAATTCACATACAAACATATTAGAAAGAGAGGGTTAAGTCACCAAGATGGCAACTTGGGGAAGAAATGCTCCTATCCCCCACTTAATTTCCATGTTCAAACAACCAATCCTATAACGATTTGGGGCAATCCAAAAATACCCAATTCAAAATATGAAAAACCCATGTCAGAGATGCGCCCCCAGACACAAACCCACCAAAATTCACATACAAACATATTAGAAAGAGAGGGTTAAGTCACCAAGATGGCAACTTGGGGAAGAAATGCTCCTATCCCCCATTCAGTCTCCATGTTCTAATAAATGTTGAACCCCTCCCACCACAGACATCCAATCCTATAACAATTTGTGGCAATCCAAAAATACCCAAATTCAAAATATGAAAAACCCCATCTCAGAAATACTCCCCCAAACACAAAACCCACAAAAATTCAAACCCAAACAGATTAGAGAGACACATATAGAAGCCTACCAGTTCCGACCGAGGACTTCCTCCGCTCTATATCCGGTAACAAGCTCAAATCCAGTGTTGACATATATGATCGGGTTGTCGGGCTCCAAGGCATCGGTGACGACGAACCCACACGCCGCCGACTGCAGCAAACTCCCGACGGTGAACGGAAGGGGCCCACCATCGCTGAAAAGGAACCCTTCTTCTTCTCCCCCGATCGACTCCGAATCGCTGTCCCATTCCATGATCTTTCCTCTTCCGATCCCTTCCTTCTAACCCATCACAAGAATTGAAATTGAAATCCGAACGAATTCCACAATTTGCAACGCAGATGGATGAGAAAATGAAATCGAAGGGGATAGGGTTTTGATTTTTTTTTTTTTTTTTGGTTTTCGTGTTGCTCGATTTGATTTTTTTAGGGTTTTGAGAGTGAGAGATGACAAAATGGATGGAGGGCAGGGAGGTTTATAAAGCGTTATGTGTAGATGCACCGCGGGAGCACAGTAGCGGGAAAATTGGAAGGTTAGGCTGCTCAATTAATGCACATCATGGGTGTCAAAATATTGGGCTCGTAATCTATAAGGTGAGGGACACTTGCATAATTGAAAATATTCGAGTCTAAGAAATGAGAAGTCGTGTATATTTACACAAAAAAACAAAAATGTTCATGTGAATAAAAAAAATCGCATGTCCCTCACCCTATTACAAGAGATGGATAATTCCTATTACTTTCTCTCGCCAAACTATATAACACCAAACGGCACAAAAGAGTCGAGCATGAAAAAAAAAACCTTTTTTCTTTTAGGAGCATTGGATTGCCGAGTGGCAAGGCCCAAAGTACTCCATCTCACACGCCTGTCTAGGGATCGATCCATGTGTAAATGGATAAAAAATTTTCTAGTAGATGTTTTGAAGGCATGAAAATGATGGCTCCACTTTACCAATGATATTGATATTGATACAACCCATTAAATCAATCAAATTGGTTGCAGATGATCCTATAATGCCAAATCCACCATCCTGTGTTTAACAAGTACTCTAAATCCAAGTTTCAACATTACCAAAGTAACATGTGTAAAAATATATAAATTTTGGCTTGCAACATATCAATCAACCAAATGTTGTGCAAGTGATTATATAAGTTTTTTTTTCCCCCACTTTCCAACTTGTTGATTGAATGCTTTAGTAGCAGTTAGGGCAGTGGTCATCTTTTCTGTTATGTTCATCATTGTCTGGGGCCACCATATTGATGGCTCTGATTAAAATAACAGGAACCCCACCACTTTAATAGCCCTGATCAATTTGATGAGTACAAGATGCCTAGAGGAGAATTGAATTGAAATGAATTGAATTGGTGCTCTTGCAGTGTAACTGTTTTTTTTTTTTTTTTTTTTTTTTTTTTCACGCTAAAACCAACTTAGCCCATCAGAAAAAAGCATGGAAACTGACTTGGAATGAAGTGGAGGAATGTCTGGACTGTGGAGAGTCCTAGCACAAGAAGGCCACATCACATGTTTCAGATATTTTTCATACATCCACTCTTCTGAAGATGATTTGTCCAAAAGTTTCACTTTCACTGAGTTCCATCTTTTCAGATATTTCGTCCTGGGATTAGTTGGGCAGACATAAATATCAACAAAAAAGCACATGAGTGACGTTAGAGGCCTTTTTCTTTATCGAAATTTATGACTAGAAGTTGGGAGGTTGGGATTTTTTTTACATTATGTGATATATTGTCTCCTGACATTTGAAATGATGTGTTTCTTTCATTATAGTTTCAAATTCCAACCACCCAAAAGATTTTTTGAAATTCTTTGAATTTCACTCTTTATACCATTTATTGGAATTTCAAATCCTCCATTAAAAAGAGGGATTTGGAATTTCACGTAAGGGGACAACTTTTGAAGAATTTGAAATTATCTTAGGCACGAATTTTTGGAACTCTGATAAATAAACGGGCCTAGAATGTTTGGCATTTGATAAAAAAAAACAGATTAAAACAACCCACAACGCTGGGCTCATGTAGAAACATGCAATCGATTTTGGGACCAAAGGTTTGGAATGCCATCCCCGTCTATAGCTAAGTAGATAGGGACATTGATGTGTGTGCGCGTGCGCATGATTGATTACATGTGTGGGGGAAAAAGTAAAGCTAAGATTTGTTATAAATGTTAAAATTATTAGGCTTACCTGGTATCAGAGCATCGGGTTATTATGATTAGATTTTTGATAACCTATAATAGTGCTGTTTCTTTTTTACCGCATGATTGAGTTTGTCTTGTGCATATTTTAACTTCTGCATGTTGTGAAATTGGATTACGGGTTTTAGGGTCTTGAGTTCGGTTATTGGCTTTTCAACATTGGGCAACTTTCTGTATACCATGTGCGCCTTCTTTATGGTCTTGAGTTTGGACTTGATCTAATCTCACCTAATAATGGTCTAAGCCCATTATATATGGATAATTATATAAGGCCATGTTTGGGACCACTAGTCTAATTATTAAAGACCATTCAATATAGACTCATACAAAAAAGAACCACAAAAAAAAGATGCTAAAATAAACGAGGTGTTTGGTAATGCAATGATCTATGCTAAATAGACATTTTTATATTATTGGTTGAGAGTTTTTTCACATATTTCTTGAGATTCACAAGGTATTAGGCCTTGAAAATTGACCATATGGATGTGCTAAGCCTTCCAAAGAGGTCTCACGGGTTGGATCTTGTGTTTGGGGCCCACAAAATCCACAAATTATATCTAATAGCTTAAATGTTTTGCACATATCTAGAGATTGGTGATGATCCAACAGGTGAAATTTGGTCCCATGGTCATGTTTGATATTGTGAACATTACTAACGGTTTAGATCTCATTTTACACTCCTCTAAATAACAATAAAAAATAAAACAATTTACCGCTCATAGACAAATGCAATATTGAGCATAATACATCAATGATTTTTTTTTTTTTTTTTTTTTTTTTTTTTGCACTTCACAAGGCATTATGTGATCAAAATTGACCACAGAGCCGTTTTCAGTCTTCCGAACGTATGCAATGGTTTTGATCTGGTGTTTGGACCCACTTATCATATCAAATGGCTCATGGTTTGTAGCACATATCTTGAGATTGGTGATGATTCATCGGCTGAAATTTGGACAGATGACCCCGTTTGACCTTGTGAACGTTATCAACGGTTTAGATCTTGATTGGACCTCTCAGATTTGGATAAAAAATTGAAAATGGGACCGGGTGTGATCATGTATAAAAGACTGTAACTCCGCCTCTTCTGTATTCCCTCTATTTTCCAATTACCTCATCAAGGGGGCTGTAGAAAGTAGAGTCATTGTCTCTGCTTCTCTAAAATGGGTAGAAGTTGAATGATGGTGCCAAACACTCTATTATTTCAAACCTCTATCTATTTCAGAAATGAGACCTCCCAAACATGCACTTAGTCTCTCAGGGCATGCTTTGGGATGTTTCAGACTTGATCCAACCCAATCAGAACCTATAGTAAGATAGACCAAAACACATGCTGTATGTTGATGGGAGATTATCGCATGTAGGTTGATCATATTAGTCAATTTTCAACCATAAAATACTATTTTGGTGATATTTCTCTCGTCCAAACTCTGATTTGCAATCCATTTTTTGCGTGTGTTCATGACGTTTAGATCTATCTCATGATAGGGTTGGATCATTCATTCAATGATTAATTAATTCGTGCATAATTAAGTAATGATTATTTCCGCTTATATGCAGCCTTTCTGCTTAAAATTATTGATTCGATCATTAACAAGTAAGTCAATTTCAGAATGTACTTGCATTCTAAGTCATGATATGCCCATATTGTTTTGGATCAATGGATGGATTAAATAAAATCTATGATATGTTAGGTTTAACATATGTAATTATATTTAATTTGACTTGGAATCAAATGCCCAATCAAGGTTAAATTTGATCTATGATCCTATAAAGGACTAATCTATATGGATGGTGTGATCTATTTATTTGTGATATGTCATTGGGTTGCAATATTGGTAGTGGTCCAACTGACAAATCTGTATTGCATTATGTGACCCAATCTTTTTTATGGACCATAAATGACAAATCGATTCACACTTGATGCTATTATGTGTGTTAATTGAAATCACAATTTTGGTTGGTTGCGTAGCCACCAAAGCAGCACAATTGCATATTTTTTGATTGAACACCAAAGATATCTTCACAAGAAGGCTTCCTGATATGAAAGCCCTCAAAGTTGGTTGGTGAGAGAGAGAGTGTAGATGAAAAAGTATATTTTTTACTCAAATTTTACTACACTATAACTTATTGCACCTTTTTCTTTAAAATAGAGAATAGTAAGAAGCATGGGAGTCACTAAAAGGTCAGTGGGGATAATATTCTCCTAAGAGCAAATTACACATTTTGAATACGCAGTATAGCCAGTGAAGCCCACTTGAATGCATTCTTATGGTTGATCTCTGGGTGGTGTCAAGGGTTCATTTGAATGTTCATAGAGTAAAATATTTATAGACTTAAATATTGTAATAATCAAATAATAAATAATATATCAGTGTAATATTTAAATTTTATCATATTTTTTATTATTTGGGAATTTTTTTAAAATGTATCAGGTTTTAAATTAAGTTGTTTGTCATACCTGAGATTATAATGTCATCATAATTTGGCATGTTTTTTAACAAGTGGCAAAATAAAGGTGAACGAAAACTTGACCCAAATGTGATATATTATCCGTTGAACATTTTTTAATTGATAAGTAGTGTGGTAAAGCAAATTCCAACCACCATTTTTTTTTATTGTGAACCACTTTTTCTTCACTACATAAAGCCATGTCAAAGTGTGGTAGAGTAAAATCAAAACAAAATCAATTACTTTATCACTCCATCTCACCACTTTACTTGGCCGTATACTTTATCTCACCTTATTTTACCTCACGTTTTACCGTGATGCAACATCTATATTTACTTTATTTTATAACACATGTAAACAAACGTTCCTTGATTTTGACATGAGATTATCTCTTTACCCCATGTTTAAATGAAAAATAGTGTAGTAAAGTACAACAACCACTTTTTTTTTTGGTACTATAAACTTGCCACAAGCCACTATTTTTCTTTAAAAACCATGGTAAAGTGCAATAAAACAAAGGAAAAAAAAAAACAATTACTCTAACACATGCACTCTCTCTCTCTTTAATCACATACATACAAAACGATAGCGATAGTTTTAGTAAAGTAAATACTTTACTTTATCATTTTGTAAATCACACTTTGAAAGACTTTTCCATAGTAGAAACTTGTAATTTTTACGAAAAAATTTATAAAAATTCATACTAAATGCTAATTAGGCGCAGACAGAGACTTCGAAAACTTGCCAAAAAATTAATATTGAAAGGTTCAAATTTTCTGTTTTTTACAAAAGTACCTTTAAAAAAAATTTGCAACCAAAACTCTTCCACATGGCATGATCTTGACAATACAATTAGGATCATGTCTTTCATGATATTGAAACATTTTCCAACATGCTCTTTCAAAAAACCTCTTCTTCTTATTTCTCTCCAATTGCCAAATATATAAGATTTTTTTCTTTAAAAAATTAAAAAAATTACATTTTCTTTATCTCTATATACATTTTTAATGGTTTCTTGTGCATCACTTATGTGCCAATAGACAATTGTAGAAAAAAAAAATCCACATTTTTTCACAACAAAATAAACGGTTATGATTGTCTCAATCAACCAACCGTGGGTCCCGTCAGGCTCCAGATACTAAAGAAAATCCTCTCGGTCGAGGTCATATGCGGAAGCCAAGCTCCGCTTTCTCCCTCATCCATCCATGTGAAGACAACGACCTCAAAATCCCTCTCTCTCTCTACCAAGCCCTAAATTTCCCGTTACGATCCAAACCGCTTCCCTCCCCCGATACGATTCCGGCCCAACCCGCTACGAAACTCCTCCCCCCGATATATATTTCCCCCTCTCTCCATGTCTTCCGTTTTTGAGGTACGCCGTAACGCCGAAACCGAAACGGGAGCGGGCGGAAAAATCGTTCGCCGGAGGCGTTACGCTGCCGCTGCAGCCGTCCATCCCTACCGCCGTACCGAATCCCCTCCCAGATCTGAAAGCCCGAGCTGGGTTTCTGGCATCCTCGCCCCCGCTCGGACTATTGCTGCCGGCGCCGGAAAGCTTCTGTCTTTTGCATTCGGCCCGTCGTCTCCACGCGACAGCAGCAGTTCGAGTTCGGATTCGGGTAAGCTTCCGTTCTCTTGATTGTCTTCTCTTTTATTTTTAATCAATTGCTGTTTTGGAGATGGGATTTCTAGGGTTTTGTTTGAAATTTGGATTTTGAATGTTGAATTTAGTGTTATGCACTGTTAGGGTTTTAATTATGATGGGGTTGAATCCCTAGTGGTTTCATTCATGGAAATGGTTTCCATGCTAGAATGATGTTTTTGTTGTTCAGGATTGAAATTCTCCTTAGGGTGTGTTTGGGAGCAGCGTTTTGTTTGGAATGTGAAAACTGAAAAGCGTTTTAGAGGGATATGGTGGGAAAAGTCTCCAACTTTTTGTGTTCCATGGAAACTGAAACGACTGCGGAAATAAAATTCCACGAAAAATTTTCCTCGCAAAATGCCGGTGATTGTTGGGTCAGTGTTTTGGGGGTTATTTGCAAGCTTCTCATCCCTGTAGGGTGTGCTTGGATTGACCTACCTAATATTACAACCATGCTTGATATTTTGGTGGAATTGATGATGGCTGCTTGTGGCTTTGGGAAACAAAAAAAAGTTGTTAATTTGGTGCAGTTGCCTATCTTCCTTCTGTTTTGACTTGATTTGGGCAACAGGGGTTTACATGAAACCTTTGATTCCAAATAGAACAATGGTGTCATGACTTTCTGTGGGACCTATTTGCGTCTGCCAATTGGTTTTGTGGGTTGTGTAGGGGTCTACATGGATAGGGCAGGTGAGTTATCCACCAATCCTCATAGCATTTTGAGATGAGCAATGAAATTGATGAAGTTCACAAGTCTCAAATTTCAAGGACCTTCGTGCATCGGTTCTTATCCGTGTGGGCCCTATGAAAGAAGTTTTTTGTTTTTATTTTTTAATAAGTGCCCTAGGAAAGAATCTGCTCCTCCGAATGTTTGGAGATCTAAACAACCATAGGGGGTGTGCGTATGCATTCCAATATTCAGATTTCAATCTTCACTTGATAAAGCATTTTTGACAGGTCTCTTGTTAATGTGTTATTTCAAGTGGTTCCCATTGGGTCAATTTTTACTTAATTTTATTGATCTTTCCACCATGACTTGATGAATTTCAAGTTGTGTCACTCATATCAATACCTGTATATGACATTGGATAAACATTGGCACAACCTTTAAACTTATGACCGAGTGTGAACACATGTATACGATTTGAATATGTGCTCGTTTTGAACTAGTTGCATGCCTTAACTTGTAAGAATTTACTTCTTGAATATGTAAACCACCACCTGTGGATAAACTGATTGTAAGGCATTGCCGCTACTTTGTTGGGATCAACTCCCCTACCATAGTTTAATCCATAAGAACATATCTTATCTATCAAAAAAGGATGAAGCTTTAAATGCTTTGAAGTTCATTTTTATCCTCTTTCCTAGGTGAATATTTTAATAGTTTTAACATGCCCAATTTTCCTTTTGTTTTCACTATTACGAATTACGACAACTTTCTTTTCAAAGTGGCACCTTTTGGATGTTTAATGAATATTCATAAAAATTGCTTGGTGATGCAGCAGCAACACTGACTAATTCCTGCTTGAGTTAGTGCATTGCTTTTGTTTAATTGAAACTGCTTCAGTTCACGTTTCGTACATGCCCTGATGCACCGCTGAATGTATAGTCGTACTTGCACAGTCCGGTGAATGCTAATTCGAAGATGTAAAGATTTTAAACTTCTGGAAACTAAACCTTTGCCTTCTTTTTTTTTTTTTTTTTCCAGATGATGATGAAGATGATGACTACAGTGAAGATGACGGTACTGAGGTTGAGAAATTGAATCAGGCAAGTAAATGCTTATATCCTTTTAATGTATCACCTCTGTTTTGATTGCATGATTGTCAGAATGACATCCATTGATTCTAGATGTATAAACATGCAGCTGTAGACTACAGGTGATATTGACATGAATTTCATCAAATTGGAACAGAATAGGATTACGGAATGGTTGCACGCATAATTTCAAAATTTCAACTATGTTTTCTACATCTACTCACATTTTGCATATATGCTTGCAGTTGCAGAATGAGACAACACCAATGGCAACTGAAGAGCAACATCTGAATAGACAATCAAGTGCACAAAAGAGTGAATCAAAACGTGTAATTGAACGCTTACTTCTGCAGGAGACATTTACGAGGTAATTGAGAAACCGAGCATTCCCCCTTTTGTCTTCTTTTTTAATTAGTTCCAGATATTTGTTGCCTCCATATTGATTGTTGTGGTATTTTCTTGGATTTTTTTTTTAATTTCAGTGCTTCATGGACAATCTACTTGATCTAAAGTATTAACCACTCTGGAGTCTGGGACATGGTTTTAAAATTGGCCAAGTCAACTTGGACTCAGCACCTGCTGAGTTTAGTCAACCAGAGTCTCAGTATAATCTGAGTCCTGAGTGAAAATGGGCCAAAACCATTTTCCCCCCAATTTTCGTACTGCAAGAATAATTTGGAGTCTCTTAGGGACCTTTTTGCGCTGATTTGGGAAGGTCAAAATCATATTTAGTAGTAAATCTAAGCTTATTGAGATTGGGGGTCATCCATTTGAGTGAGAAACATATTCGAGTGTCTATTACTACATAAATTCTTTTTTAATTTTTATAATTAGAACTTGCTTTAAAATCTTGGTTCACAACATTATGTTCTTTTGACCCTTTTTTTTTTTTTTTTTAAATCTTATTTAACTTCACATTTTTAAGGCCTTTTGGGCTATGAGGCGCATCTCGGTCTGACTTGGTGGTGTCCCATTCGACTTGGCTGAGTCGACTCAACTTGAGGGTCACTAGTTGCCCGCTGAGTCTGAGTTTTAAACCTTGATCTGAAATGGGGTTTTCTGTATTCTATCGCCGGGCCTATAATGTGAGATTTTGACTCAACTAACAACATCTGTGCGTGAACCTCCTGATTCAGTAATGATTGATAAGAGAAGTCAAAACTTTGCCAAAATATGCATTTGAAAATCTCTGTGAAGGTGCCTTATTGAATATTTCATCAAAAAATTACCTTTTTTTTTTTTTAAAGTGACCATATTCGTTGCTCAAAGGGAACTGTACAGTATAGGAGATATATACTGACTCAAAAAATCCCAAGGAAATGAGAAGGAGCAACAAACCAAAAGGCTGAGGGCTAAACCGCAAAAAAAGTGGGCAACTACCCGAAAACTACATAAAAAGGCACATTAAACAGAAACAGTCAAAGCAGGTTTAAGAACTCCCTCTTTGGCAAGCTTATCTGTTTCGTTGGCCGAACTCTTAATATGGTGGAAGGAGATATTTAACACCCTCGAAAGCCCGACTATGGACTACCTCTTCAATAATATCCGCAAGGTACCAAAGAGGAATCGAACAATGATTCGCCCATTGAATGACGCAATAGTAGCCCCCCTTCAACAAGTAACCATTGAGGATTGGGATTTGATGTTCACGTAAGCTGATTCTAAAAACCAACAATTCAGCTTTGTTGCTTCAGCAAAAACCAGCTGGACCGGAGTGAGAAAGAAGTGTGGTTCCTTCCATATTGCAAATGATTCCTCCAATGCCTACGTAGTCAGGGTTACCAGAAGCATTGCCATCAAAATTAAGCTTGAGAGCTCCTGGAGGGGGAGGACACCATATAGGAGTTACTCGAGTTTGTTGAGGATGAGAGAAAGCCGCCATCTTCCAATTATGAATAATGGAATTGATTGAGATGCCTTTGAATAACGGATTGGAGAAAACCCAAAGAGCCACTAAATATTTTACTTTTTCCACTAAAATGTTCAAATCAGTTGATCCACCTTCGAAGCACCTAAAATTCCTCTCTTTCCAAATGGACCAAATGGTTGCCAGGAAAGAGACACTCCACATAATCCTTTCCCTTTTGGACTCCACGCCTAACATCCGGAACTCAAATAAGGACAGTAGGGAGTGGGGGATGGGAGTAGAGACATGGAACCAACCTAAGACTGACCTCCATATGTGCTTAGCTATTGAACAATTTAACAGTAGCTGATCAATAGATTCCTCACCAGCCAAGCACATAGGGCAGGCATTAATGATGATGACTCGTTGGCGTTTAAGTTTGTCCATTGTGAGAATGCCTCCAAGCAAAGCAGTCCACCAATAAACAATCACTCTCGGAGCGGCTTACATACTCCAAAGGCTTGCCCAATTAATACGTGTCTCCACAACATCTTTGGTCGTAGAAACAAGGTATCATCATCTTTACCATCTCTAGGGATGAAAACATTGCCAATTAGATTCAGCAAAGACCGGTACTGAAATTCCTCCACCTCATTTAGATTCCTTCTGAAAATAGGCCCCAGACACTGCCATCTCCTCTCCTCTCCATTTAATCGAGAACCTTGGCCTTTTGATTGCTAGCACAATTGAACAATTTAGGGAAAGTAGACGATAAAGGATCCCCCACCCAAAGATCCGTCCAAAAGCAGATTTTATCCCCTTTGCCTACTCGGAATCTGACTTGCCTTCCGAATAACTCTTTGCAGCAAGGATCCCTTTTCATGAGGCAGAGAATCGAGGAAGAGGATAACGAACCAGCCAACCCTCCCTAGAGATATCATACTTGGAGGAGATGACTTGTTTCCACAACCCTTGAGAATCATCCCCAATTCTCCACAGCCATTTGCCTAGAAGAGCCAAGCATATCTCCTTCAAAGGTCTAATACCCAGACCCTCCTATAAAAAACATTAGCTTATTAGTTTGTCTAGTGTTTACCCTTGTTATAGTAAAATAGGGCCATTATTCAGCCCTTTCTGGGCCATAAAAAGGGTACTAAAGGTGTACTGTTTGTAATCTGGAAGTGAATAGCCTATTTTTCCGAGGCATTTTACCAATGCAATCCTCGCACTTTGCTTACTTTTTAAGTTCTCTTATTTTTAGTAACTGTGATGATAATGAAGGAACTATGGCACTCACTGCCATCCTGGGTGAGTCCGGCGTAGTGGTAGTGTTAAAGTGAGATGGTTAAAGTATCTTAAAGTTGGCCTGCCCGGGTCCAGCTGGCCTTATGGGCTCAATTAAATCTGAAAGGCATTCCTCCTTTAGCCATCAAATTCTTGGGAGATAATTCCTGAGGGGAATATGTCCCGATGATAATAACCCTAGGGCTCTACCAATGTCGTCTAAATATGTAAAAGGTTGCTATATTAATCCTGGTACCAAAATGCCATCTTTGTTTTGTTGAGAATGTAATCATAAGTTTTCAAACATGCAGAATTTTCAGTTTTCTAGTTCATCTGTAAAATGTGGAGCCTGTTGCTTTAGTGATTCACATGGTTGAAATGATGTGACCCCTTGTAGTTGGGGGGACTGAAAATATTGGCGATTGGAATAGTTTAGAATAGTTGGGTGCTTTCTTGGTCTCTTTTGGGCTTTTTTGGCAGCTGGTTTTTTGATGATTTTCTTTTTTGTTTTTTGTGCTGTTAGCTTGTCAGTATATCCCTCTTGTACTGCTATGTTTGTTTGGTTTTTTTTTTTTAAATAAAAGTTATCATTAAAAAAAAAGTTTTAGATGCCATTAAAAAAAAAAAGAAGATATCTTTCTTTTTGGGGGGTTTCTATATTTTCTTTTCTTTACTATAAGCCGAAATTCAAAGTCTCAAGTGGCTGTAATGATATGATCTTTCAATACATGAGACTTTTAAGGAGGAAAACATTTTTTTAAGGAAAACTTTTACACATATTGGGGTTTGTGATATTTAATTGTATGCACCACTGATCGTGGGCCACTCATGTTTAAAAATTAGGGATCAAGAAATTTTCTGTTCTCAAGGATTTAGTAACCGGCAATTCCACTTGACAAGATTAGGGATATGATGTCCTTGATTAGTGTGGCTTTTGTCTACATCCCACCTATGGAACTGCTAATTCCTCTTGATGAGATTAGGGATCTGATGCCCTTGATTAGTGTAGCTCTTCTCTACATCCCTGCTATCTTGACCAAGATGGTAGCTAGATCTAGGATTTACGGTGGTCCAACATGCCATCAACTTCTGCGCAAGGCACATGGGAGCCCTTTGTTTGTTTGCTCCTTTTTAGTCGTCAATTCCTATCTTAAACTTTCTTTTCATTTTGCGGATTTCAATAATAAAAAATGTGTTTCTGCCACCTGATGCCATGATGCGTATACAGTATTATTATTATTTTTTATAACAGTAAATTTTATTGCTCCAAAAAGGAAAAAGAACAAATGACTACAAGAAGAAACCCCCCAACAATCCAAAACAAAAAATCAACTAAACATAAAAAAGAATAGCAGTACGGAAAACTCTCTCTTTTACAAGAGCATCCGCCATGACATTAGCCTCTCGAAAGATATGGTGAACAGACGCACCCAATCAATTAGAGATATCTTGCACCTCCTCCACCCAACTCCATAGAATAGAAGCTTCCCCAGAACTCCATTGAATAGCTGAGTAAGAATCCCCTTCAATAGCAACATTGATGCTTTCCAAAGTTAACAACTCACTACAATAAGAAGAGCATAAACTTCTGCTTCATTAGCACTTAGAGAATCCACTGGCCCCAAGAAGTTTCTTAACACATAACCTTTCCAATCCCTGATAAGTCCTCCAATACCACCCCTTTGAGAAGAGTGAAGAAAACTGCGATCAAAATTTAATTTTAGAACACCATTGGGAGGAGTTGTCCAAAAGTTTTCTAAACAAATTTAATCATTGGGAGGAGCGTATACAGTATACAGTATAGTTGTCTGCAGAAATTTTTATTTTTTGTTTCTTTCCTTGTCACTATATCAGTTTTGCTAGTATGATTTTTTTAAATTCCCTCTTATTTTGTTGATTGATATGGAAAGGCAACTATTGTTGTTTATTGATGATTTTGATTAGCTGATGATAGTTGTTTTTACCATTTGCAAGAGCTTATTTTGTATATATTTCATTGATTTCTTAGTTTATTGCAAGGAGTTTGTTTCATATCTTGTGAGAAGAATCTTGACTTGTTACAAGTCGTAGGAGAAGAAAACGGATACTCATGCTTCAATAAACTGACACTTGTACTTTAAAGATGCAACCCTGGATACGTGAATGAGAAAATGTACCGATATTGCAAAGGTTTGGCCAGACCATTAAGGATTCAATGATAGAGACCAAGCTCCAAAAGAGACTTGGAACTCAAGAGTATTCTCAACCCTGAGAAAAACTCACAACCATAGAAAAAATAACATAATAATTCTTTAATTGAGTAATGATAGCTATCTCTCCCAACAGAGGGATTACATATGTGTAGGAAGGTTTTGGACATCCCCTTTCCTAATTGAACTCTACTTTCCTAAACGATAAAGTAACCGAATCACTAAACTTGCTTAATGATCTAAATTAAATAAAACTCCTAATTTTAAATATTTCTAAATAAATCAACTCTCAAAATAATATTCCTAATTAAATGGATGTCTCCTTGGGTCTATGGACTGGGCCCAATGGGGTGCCTCATTTAAATAACATCATTTTTTTAAAACAGTATTGCTAAAGGAAAAATACAGCAGGTGGAAGCTCTTGAGGGGAAAAAAACCTAGCCTGCCCCGAGAAGCAGACAAGATGAGACAAAAACCAACCATCCACCCTAAAAGAACAATATCGATGAAAATTTTCTGTAGATGTATCTGGGATGGGTCGATGTTATTGACCATATGAAGCTATAGTTAGATAAATTTGAGACTGCGAATGGCACATGAAATGGGTTGGTTCTGGTCTTTTGTTATTTATGTAGGAATAGCGATCTTAAGTGAATGTTTATCAGATTATTTTACTTCTCAGTTCTCCACCTTGTAAACTGGACACATAATGCTAGGCCATTGTACTTGGTGATCATATACTTTTTGTGAATATCTGTATAACTGCGGGCCATCTGATTCTCTCAATGCTGACAATTACGTTTATAATATCCAATCTACTTATATCACATTTCGAGATTGCAAGTTCTGAATAGGACATTATTACATGGTTTCACTAGGGATGAATGCATGGAACTAATGAAGATAATCCAATCCCGAGTTGTAGACGGCTCAACCATGAAAGAGGGTGAGGATGCAACACAAAAAGAGCTGTATGGCAGACCCGTTGGTAATGATGTTAATTTTTCAGGAGCTTGGCGATCATCTTTGCAATTCGGGAGATCACCTGAAGCATATCCTTACTCCATGAATGGTTTTAGTGCTCTTTCTCCTGGTTCATCTGCACTTCGAGATCACACCCCCAATCTCTGTGATACTGCCATTATGGAGGCAAAGAAATGGCTTGAGGAGAAGAAGCTAGAACCGTGTTCAAATTCAGATCAAGACCATGGGCCCTGCTCTTTGAGCACTGGTGTTCTGCCTCAAGTTAGTGCCATATTATCATGTCAATTTTTGCTTAAACATTTCTCATTCTTCAAGCTTAGGCAATATTCTTGGAGTTAGAACGCTTCATCATAGTGTTGTTTTTCTGTTATTACTTACTTGGTCGTAGATAATCCATTTGGATGTATGGTGTGCATCTGCTTCTAATACATTGTCATAGTGATGCTATTGGATATAGAAAACTGGCAAGAACCCACGTGCAATGCAGACATCAGAAATAAAAGGAATAACGATTAAAACTGAAAATGCAACAAACCAAACCAAACCAAGCCTTTTCCCACTAGGTGGGGTCGGCTATATGGATTTGACGACGCCAATCAAGTCTGTTTAGGGCCATGTCCTCCGTTAGATCCATGTAGGCAAGGTCATGTTTAATAGTTTCTTTCCAACTTCTCTTGGGTCTCTCTCTCCCTCTCCTACTCCTGGCAATCTCTATGCCTTCACACCTTTTAACAGGTGCTTCCATTGGACGCCTTCTAACATGGCCAAACCATGTTAGTCGATTTTCTCTCATTTTATCTCCAATCGGTGCTATTCCTACTTTGCCCCTAATCTCCTCATTCCTAATCCTATCTCTCTTTGTGATCCCGCACATCCATCTTAGCATTCTCATCTCCGCAACTTCCATCTTCTTAACATGATTATGCTTTATTGCCCATCACTCTGATCCATATAACAATGCTGGTCTTACCGCCACCTTATAATACTTTCCTTTAACCCTGAGGGGGACTTTCTGATCACACAAGACCCCCGAAGCACTCCTCCATTTGGTCCACCCGGCCTGAATCCTGTGACTTACATCAGTATCAATCCCTCCATCCTGTTGCACCATCGATCCAAGGTACATAAAGTTTTCTTTCTCTACAATCTTTTGTGTGCCTAGACTTACTTCTATGTTACCAAGTGTCCTACTTTGGCTAAACTTGCACTCCATATATTCCGTCTTGCATCGACTTAGCCTAAACCCTTTTGTCTCTAACGTTTTCCGCCATACTTCTAGCTTAGCATTCACTCCTTCTCTCGTCTCATCTACTAAAACAATGTCATCTGCAAATAGCATACACCACGGTACCTCATCATGAATATCTCTTGTAATCTCATCGATAACTAGGGCAAACAAGTACGGGCTTAACGCTGAGCCTTGGTGTAGATCAATCGTGATAGGAAACTCCTTAGTCTCTCCGCCAGTCGTCCTTATAGATGTCACGGCTCTATCATACATATCCTTTATTGCCTCAATATATGCGACACACACTCTTTTCTTTTCCAGTACTCCCTATAGAATCTCCCTAGGAACCCGGTCATAGGCCTTCTCCAAGTCAATGAACACCATATGTAAATCTCTCAGGCCTTCTCTATACTGTTCCATTAACCTCCTTAGGAGAAAGATAGCCTCCATGGTTGATCTCCCAGGCATGAAACCAAATTGATTCTCTGAAACGTTTGTTGTTCTTCTTAGTCTTCTCTCAATAACTCTCCCATAATTTCATTGTATGGCTCATCAATTTAATCCCGCGGTAGTTCGCACAGTTCTGAATATCTCCTTTGTTCTTGTATATGGGTATAAGAATACTTTTCCTCCATGCATCAGGCATCTTCTTGCTCTTTAGCACTACATTAAAAAGTTTTGTCAACCAACTTATGCCATTCTCCCCCAAGCACCTCCAGACCTCAATAGGGATACCATCTGGCCCAACCGCTTTTCCATTCTTATAAAACTGAAAATGCAACAAGACTTGAAAAATTAAAGCATCAGTAAAACACTAAACATTAACTTCAAATGGAACAAATTAAGAGATTTTGACTAGTCATCATGTTGTAGTTTATGTTGAAGGGATTTTGAATATATATTTATATGGCCAATTTTTTGGCCAGTCACTTCATGTGAGGTGGCATGTGGGGGACTGCCAGGACCTGGGCACTGATCTGAATGGACATCAAAACTCACCTCTTTCTATACCGGATCCATTGGGTTTGCACCTAGCTAAATCAACTGGACCATTGGATCAAAGGTTAATCTTTTTATTTTATTTTTTGATACAAAGCTTTTGACTTGTAGGCCACAGATCTAGGGGTTATAGGCATGAGATTGACCCCAAATTTCACTTATGGGCCCTACCAATTAGGATATTTGGCAAATGTAGTAGAAGAGAACCCTATATATAAATAAAAAGTAAATGCAGACGAGCCTGTACCTCTTCAATAAAAAAGATTAAAAAAGAGCCATGCCTTAGTTGAGAAAATTCTTGATATAGTTAGAGGCTTGCCTATTTATTTGCGGCATATTTTGAGGAGTGCAAGTGTGGAGGGTGTCTCTTTGGCTAGAGGAGCACCGAAGCCAAAATATCCTAGTCTGTTGGTTTTGGCTTTGGTTTGGTCTGTGATTCTGGTGCCATGGGCAGTGGTTTTGTGGCCTTTTGATTGGTTGGTCTTGTACATATTTTATTATATATAGATGTTCACCATTAAAAAAAAAAGAACAGAATTACTGGTCTGTAGCTATCTTGACTGCGTCATCATAAAAAAGGAAAAAGATAGCAGTACAGTTTGTTCATCAGTATGAGACGTATGCTGCTGGCCAATATAACAACTTGATTGGGCCTATGTACAGTCTGTCTCTATCCAGTCCCTCCTTTAATGGATGTGCAGCCTCATCCATTTTACCTGTGTTCGTTTTAGTAATCTTATGTGCGTTACTTGAAAAAGAATTTCCTGCTTTTATTAATTTTTTTACCAATTCAACCTGTAGGCAATTGCTGAAAACACAAGAGGACACAATTATTAAAGCAGTACATGAAGTAATAAATGTGGAAAATGCATAATAAGTCATCCTTTAAGATAATTGGTTTGGTTGCCGTGGTGACAAAAATGTTCTCTATCGGACACTCTTGGTAATTTAATGCCAAGTTGAGTTTGGATGAGGCACATTGAAACATATAGGCATGCGTGTTTTAAGATTTGCTGCAGATATCCATTGCATCTTGCAATCTCATTTTATATTGTGATATTTGACTGGTGGAAACTTTGTCCTAACTACTAGTCCCTGTACAAATGTAAATTTATTTTATCGCATGCTTGTTTAACTCACTGTTAGGGTCACTTACTCCCATTTAACTCTTCTTTAAGATATATTTAAGATGCTGAACTGGAAGCATTAGCATCTTAGCATGCTATTGAGCTCAACTTAAGACTTTTATGCTTTTAAGATATTGTTTTTTTCCTTCTCCAGCCCCAAGCGTGAGAAGATTGCAATCATTACAGTATCTAATTTTGCAACTCATCTATCTACCTATAACTGTGTGCCACCTTAAAAGCACATGTTCAATCCTTTTATTTTTATGTGTCATTCCTGCTTTTAATTATAGTGTTAATTGTCTCATGCAGGTTACTGAAAGTGACATGGCATCCCCTGTAGATATGGCAAAATCATATATGCGATCGCGGCCGCCTTGGGCATCCCCATCTTGGAACAATACTGAACTCAAAACTCCCCCACCAATTGGAATACTTCATTACTCAGATGAAAGTTCACATCCAATGGCCCATTTTCCTTCGCCCTTGAACAAGGTACTTTCCAAGATTTTTATCCTGAATTTTTTTGATAACAGATTTATTTTGAATTGCTTTCTCTTTTCCTGGTAAAAGCTGAATCATATATTTCCTATTATTACCATCGTCTCTACATTGGTCTTGTTATGCACAGTCACACACATAAACATGCATACACCGTATTTTCTGCTGAGGAACATCTCACATGCAATTATACATGCTGGCATCTTAGATACTATAGAGGAAGAATGACTTCTTTCATGCAATTATCCATACCTTTCAGAACCATGGTTCTTGATTTCTTTTAAGACAATCTAACCATCTCATGATCTGTTCTAAACCATGTACTTGTGAAAAAAACATAAATGTTAGAACTTTTTTCTTTAATGAGCAAAGAAAAATATTTTATTAAAGACAAATATTACATAGATAAAATCAATAGCATGCACCTGTGATGGAGGATAGTCCCATGGCCCCCATGGGTTTACCAGCCATTGGGCCCAGCCCATCTATCTCGACCATCATTTGGGCCCAACCCATCTATTTCTTATCTTACCCATCTATTTCTTATCTTATTTAGAGTTTTATTTATAATTTAAGTTGCTTTCAAGTTTAGATGTTTTAATCATGGCCATCAATGTGTTTGAATGGTCCAGATTAGTTCTAGGGTATTTCCTTTTCCTAAATATTGATGTAAAGCCTATTGGCTTAAGAATGGTTAATATTTATTGATATTGAATGAAAACTATGGAGCTTTTGGAGTCATCGTCTTCAAATTTTCTTTAAGTGCTCTTCGAGTTCTCTTTGCCTCCTATATTGGAGTTTGGTGTGAGGCCAATTTTCAGGTAATCCCTCATTTCCCTATCCCTTCTATCTCTTCCACCCTTACCCGGCCCACATCTCTCCTCCGTTCCGCATTAACTTGTAATAGTACGAGATAATCATGCTGTTTCACCCAATTACATTTTCTATAATACACCAACATCTCTCCACCATCAAACTGTGTTGATTCCTTCTTTTGCCTTCCCGTTGGCTACCTTGTTGCTTGATCTGCAAATGTGTGTGAACTCTCTACTTAAATCTGTCCATAAAGCCCAAATTTCTTTGATGATAAATAGTAGCTTCCATTGTACTTCACCCTTTCTGGATGCCCACCCTGTAGCAATCTTCTAAGCTACTCCAATTATCAACTTCTCTGCGAAATTGGCCTTAAAATTCCCAATGCCTCCCACACATATCCGCTTCATTTGATTCTTTAATACCCATCAGGCACGAGAAGGAACAAAAAGTGCCCCTCCTCTCTCTCCAATTCCTGCTGGCATTGCTTACCTTTGGAAGCTCCATCAACACTGAAGTTAACACAACCAATAGCTGGAGGGTACCGTCGGCCTGGTTGTGGTTTTATCCTCCCCTCACTCACCAAGGCTGGCCTCGCCTCCTCCTTCCAGTTTCTAATATTATCTGTCCTCATCACATATTGAAATTCCCCTCTTCCATATACTGTGCTATTTTTGCTTCAATCAACCTTACTAATCCTGACTGTTTGGTGACTTTACTATTACAGCGAAGTGAGGTGTAGCCTCCATTTAAGAGACATGAAAAGATGAGGGGGGTCATATCAAAAGTAAAAGATTTCAAAATCCCCACCTTCTTTAAAAAAAAAAAGGTAAAAAAAAAGTGATCTACTTTTTACACAAAAGTAAAAAAGATTCCTTATGAAGCCAATAAAGGCAAAGAACCCATCATATTATAATTAGACCCCCTCATATTTTATTCTCTTGTGATCTGAGGCGTCACCTCACTTCACTCTACAAATAAAGTTACCAAACAGGCCAGATGCTCAGGAGAAGAAAGATATAGTGAGGGACAACTACAGGTACATAAATGTCCATGTCTATTTACATGTGCAAATGAAGTTTTAAATTGTAAAATTTTTTCTTCTCCAAGAAATAGTCAGACTGAGGTTTTCCCCCTTATAAATACCTTTTTTTTCCCTTCAGTTTTTCTGAAATCATGTGAAGGAGCTTACCAACCTATTACTAGAAGTGATAAAGTAGGTATTGAACCAAATAAATAATCTATTTGATGAACCCAAACATCCAAGAACATGAGAATTAATAGTGGGCAAAGGTGAATGGGGAGAAATGGTGGATTATAGGGTTGTCATTAATAATATGAGAATGTTTGAAGTTATCAAAAAAAGAAAAAAAGAGAATGTTCGAAAGACGTGTTGAAGGAATGAATAGAACAACTGTGTCATATAGGAATGGAGTCGTACTATCGGTACATGCATTGGGAGATTCAAGTCTTCCAAATTACGGGAGAAGCTAGTGCTTTCGTAATTTGATATGAAGGAGAGGCTGAAAGGATGATGAGCAGCAATAAAGTCTCGATTAGAGTGTCTGGAGGTCACATGCTTGTGGGTTTGAAGTTTGGAAAGTATTGGAAGTGACAATCTATGTGGAGGCAAGGGTGTAGGCTTATGTAAATATATGTTCAATACGAAGAATTCATCAAATTAATGTAGACAGTAGTGAAGATGACATCAAAATCTCTGAGGATGTTCCTAGGCAGAGTAAAGTAGGAAATCAAGTTGGAGGTTATGATAGCAAGATGAAATATGTTATAGAAGAAGATTGAAAAGGACTGTCTTACGGAAGGTGGCAAAAGTAAAACCAAAAGGTAACATGGAGGGGTGTGGGTGTGGGCTTGGAGTGATAAGCTGAACATGCACACAGACACAAAAATATATATTTGAGTGGTTATGAGTTAAAACATACCGGGAAGGGTTAGATTCTTGTCAATGGAGGACATGGAGGGACGTTGTAATAGCCACTTTAGGATTTTAAGATCTGAAAAAGGGACACGTGTTGGCAAGAGTGGGAGTAAGTCTTGTGTCGTTGGGAGGTTAGCTTGTCTAGATACAACAGACACGCCTTGGATATGATAAGGACATTGATTTTAAACGAGACTGAAGTATAATATCCTGTACGACATGGTACATTGTAGTCAGTAGAAAAACCCATTGTCATCATCAGAGCCTTGTGCCAACTATGTTAGGATCGGCTGCATAATATTTTTTTTCCATTCCAATCTATGCTGTCCCAACTATGTTGTACAAACTAGAAAGACCCAAATGACTACATTTTCATGAATTTCACTGTATCTTTATAACGAGAAAACACCCAAATTTATAAAGAGAGAAGATACAAAATAAAATTCAAACCTAGTCAAAATCTGAACTTATTCAAACCTGACCTTAGCATTCAAACCTAATCTCTCTCTCCTAATATTGCTCCCAATATCACTAACACCCTCCCACAATCGGGTGGCCTTTCATAGAAGGGATCATGTGAGTGTTAAATAAAAAAGGTACAAACCCCTTATCTCTCCTGATATCTTGCACAGTCATCATCTTTTGCCAGTGATCACTTGATTGTTGTGTAGAGTCCATCATTGTCGCAACTCGCTCATTTTGAGTTTGTCTGTGGCTCACTAGATCAGATCTGTTGTGATTCTTCTAGAAGCACTCATCGTGCGGCTTGATGAAGATAACAAGATTGTGAGGTTTGGATGAATGTCTATACGAGAGAGGATGTCTGATTTTATTCAGGAGGAAAAAAATGAGGGGGAGGTTTTTTTTAGAGTGTAAGCAGCAGGTCCATGGCCGGCCTAATCACATGATCGGCATTGATCGCTGCAGGGACATGGCTCTGAAGCCATTTAGAAAAACCCAAATGGCCACATTTTCATAAGTTTAACTGTATCTTCATTATGAGAAATAAAATTATTCAAACCTATTCCAAATTATTCAAACCCATTTAAAACTTAAAATTCAAACCTAACATCACCTAACATATCTCTCCTAATATTTCTCCTAGAATCTCTAACTTACATTGCCTATTTTGAATATCCAGGTACCATAGGTCAGACAGTAATAGGCGATAGCTGTACTCCAGAATATGAGGTCTTTAATTTATTGTGGAATAATAATTTTCTTGTTCATAAGATTTTGGTCAATAAGTTGTCTGTTGCTTACATGATGAGATTCTCATGAATGTATCAGCAGGCGAGATGAGATCTTCTTGCTCTTTAATTTTCTCTCCTTTTTGGTTATATTCAGTTTGTGAATAAGAGGCTTTAATGCTAAGGGTTGTATATGTGTGTATATGTCTGTCCGTGTGCGAGCATGCGCCTTCTGCATGTTGGCATGCACATGTGTGGCTTTTCTCCTCGCTAAATATGAGCAGTCTTAAAAAGGATTGAGAGGAAAACCATTTTCCAGCAAGAATAAGGAAAACTCTTATACAATCAAGGAAAAAGATGTTGGTGACAAGGTGGAGAAAGCTCCAGAAAAGTGATGCAGTGAGATCCAAGAAGAAAAGGACCCACTAATGGGCCCCGTCAAGAATGATTTACTTTCTTTAAATAGTATAGTAATTTTAGTAATTTGAGATTTTAGTGTTTTGATTTACTTAGAGATTTTAGTGAGAGATTTTAGGAAGTGATTTTAGGAATCACTGAATAATAATAGTTTCTTTATTTAGACCATTCCTTTATTATAAATAGAGAGGGATGCTTGATTGTAATGCATGCTATATTTTTTTATAAGAGTTCAGAATTGTTCTTGTGAGTTCCCCTTTGGGGTATTTCCCCTAAGTAATCTTAGGGTTTTGAGTCTTAGGGCTCCATCTCACCGTCGGAGGTGTAGATCTTCATTGTGGCCTCCGAGCTGTGCCATCAAAAAGTGCCTTCCCCCTGTGTGTCGAACTTCCTAATATGCATCATGTCTGGGTGAGATTGCAAGGGTGGGGAAGAGTTATCAGTAATTATTTTCCAAGCTGAAGCATAAAGAAGAAAGCGCATTCACATGTCTAGGTCTTAGACGGTCCAGATGAGCGCTTCCGCAGGGAGAAAGTTTTCCAAATAAAATAAGAGGTAGTATTAAATGTGGGATTAGTAGGCAATCTATAAAATGTTTTTGTATGGTTCCATTGATGACTTTCTACCACTAACTAATAAAGATTGTTTTGGCTAATTACCAAAAACCCTATTTTCTCTTGTTCCTTGACATAAATGACCTTGAGAAGATCCACGTAGAACCTCAAGAACCATTTACATACCTCAGTCTGTAATGGACTGGCCCCCCCTAGATAAGAAGTTCAAGGAGCGTGTATATACTAGCTAAGAACACAAATGGTCTGTAGGAGATCTGCCCTAGTAGTCATGAAGTAAGTTTAATACCTACGATTTGCTAATACATCTGAGGATATGTGAGCAAGTCTCCATCATCTATCCACAAATGTGGTTCACCTCCGGAGGCATGCCTATGCATTTAGGGCCTCAAATTTCCTGTTGACCGGAATAAATCAAGAGCATACTTCTGTTACGTTTAAAACCCGATCGATGAACTGGTGGCATTTGAATTGAGTTCACATGCCAACCCAGACCAAATCCAAGCCTTATCGTCTCCTGAGGTCACACATTGCATTATTTCTTAAAGAGTTTAGCATGTGTTTTACAATAATCATCTGGTTGTAAAATGGTTGGTGCTGCATAAGATGTTTTAAGTATAAAATGTCTTATATTCAAGTTCTATACATCTGCTCCTGTTTTTATTCTTTATGCTTCCCACAATTGTGTGCAGGAACTTAAAAGGAACTCTCTTTCCGTTGGGCCACGGGGCACCATCGAAGAAACCCGAAGAGTTCGTCTAAAGTCTATAGATGATATGGTAGACCGTGATGCACATGAGCAAATTGATTCATCTACAACAATATTTAACAACAAACCTACCCAAACCTTGCCAGTGCCTGACAAAGAAGTGCTTGGTATTCATGAATCAAGCTTTTTGCCAGCTGTGAATAATGTAGTTGCATCTCCGAAATTGCCTGTAGAATTTGCTGTTGACAAAAGTTGTCAAAATGGCATTCTTCATCCATCTGATGAAAATGCTGTTGAAGTAAACCTTTTAGTGGCTAACCATGTGATGGATGGAACAAACAAGCTTACACCTTCTGAAGCTGAACATTCTGGACCAGAAAAAGGGATATCAGCATCCGATCCAATCATAACCATTTCGGAAAAGAGTGAGGTCTGTAGACATCTCTGTTGATTCTCTAGGACATTGAATAGGAATCTCACAGTTTGTACCACTGAATTGCTTAAATAAGTTATCACTGAATGGTTAATGTGAACTTAGCTGTAACTTGTTGCTGAATGATTTTGTGAATTGTATCAGAAGCCTCTTTTCTGAAGTTGAGGACGGTAAATTTAATAAATCTGGCAATGTTATCTCCACACAGGGTTTGGAAGAGGCTCAGACAACAAAGGAATTATTAGTAAGCAGTGACAAGGCTTCTCACGAGTCTCCTGTTCCAGATTCCAACCCAGTTCAATGTGACGGTAATATTTCTTCTGATTTACCCACATATAATTTTTCACCCTTCTCAACTTTGTGTCCGAGCTACCAGATTCCACAGCTTGAGTTATCTTAGTGGCACTGGATGTATTATACTCGTTATTGACAGTCCTTCAGTTCCAGGTGAAAGAGTGGTGCTGAATTCGGAACCAGAAGCGGCAGTATTGGAAAGAGACGATGATGTGATTCCATGGTCAGTTTCTCGTAAAGTCGTCATAACCTTTTAGCATCTGTTTGGGCTTTTGGGTATAGATAAACTCCTATATACATCTCCACTCAAATTTAAATTTTGTGGCAACACATCCACTGTTCATGTTATTGTTGAGTGAACTCCACCTGAGGGCCGAGGGGGAATATTGAAAAGTGTTTCTGCTGCCTCTACTATTGCCTCGAGGTTTTGGTAGGAATGGTTTGCCAGGAAATTTAAGAGTTATAGCATAACATGCAATTTCCATTTAAAGTGCAAGTCTTGGACCTCATTTGTGGATGGAGTATAATTCTGAAAATCATGCTGGTCAGAGAATCCTAACTGTCTAATGAAAGGATGAAAGTAGTCTGCAATTCATATTTAATGGGTGAAATCAAATGGTCATAACCATCCAATCTATGGTCCCACACTCCTACTACCACAATGGGTTTTACTACTTGGACAGGCTGGCTGGTTTATGCAATTTCAACATGGGACCACATTGATTGGTGTGAGGGCATGGAGAATATCTAGCTCAAATTGTTCAATTACTTTACTGAAATAACATCCAAGGTGTTAACTTCTCAGCACTTTAAAAGATTGTGCTGGAGCCTTGTGATCTATTAGAGAATGCTCTGATAATTAGTTTTTTTTTCGTTTTATTACTTGCTACAAATTCAACATTGAAGTTATTAGTAAGCTTTTAGATATTTAATTTATTTACCTACATCTGTATCAGTGGTGCTGATGGTGTTGCCAATCACAACAGCACGTATGCTTCTAGCCTACAGATTAGTTATCAGGCAGGAAATACCGTACAAGCTGAGAAAACTCTGCAGCTACATGAGTCACCAGATTTGGAAGAAGCATATTCTTTAATTGGTATGTACCACATGCTCCTGCTCATGTGTTGGACTCTTCCTAAAGTATTGTTAGTTATTTTTGAAATGTAACCATCTTATATCTAAAAGACAAAGATACAATATAAGAGAGACCAAGTGAACTCTATAACAATAAGCAAAAAGGTTGAAGCCTAGATGAAAGCTGCTGGCTCTGAGAATTGTTTTGTTTGTGGTTGGGAGCGCTGGCACATTTAACTACCTGATGGCGGCTTCTCCTCCTTACCCCCACCATTTTTTAGGTCAAGCCACTTTTGATGCCCAGTCATTTTGGTCTTGATTAAATTTAGATTTGTTTAGATTGGCTCACAGCCTCACACCAATTTTACTTAAGCTTGAAGTTGCCCTCGCTCACTGGAACAATTTTTTCTCCACATTCCTGACAGGAAAGATCCAGTGAGCTGTATCTAAAGCCAGCATCTGACTCTTAAGATAATTCCCGAATGGATTGGCGTTGAAGATTAAATCCGGATCAAGATCAATTTCTTTGTTTCCGAGATCTCAAAAGTATCTGGATTCAGCCCTTTAAACAACCAAATGTCAGCTCTATAGTCTATGAAAGAGACTGTTGTTATCTTACTCGAATGAACCAGTGATAAGTCATTGCATCCAAGAAAAATAAATTACAGTTGCTACCGCTGGACATGAATGGGCACTTACACAACCTGAATTGTAATTTTTTATATGTTGACAATCCCAATTTGAATATCCCACAGCCCTTAATTTCTATCAGAAATTCCACTACCACGGGTTGAACTGAAGAAAAGGTTGAAGATTGGAGTTATTCCAAGCAAAATAATATCACACCATAAAGTATCACTGCATGCAAATATAGGCGGATGGTGTGATGTCGTCTGCTGTCTTAAGATCTTAAATGCATGGTAAAATGTCCTTGTTAATGGCTGTGCAAATACATAGAATGGAACAAGCTTGCTTCTTTGGACAGTAAGAAATATTGCCACATCGGTTTGAATGGCATACAGCCAACGGATGAAGGCTTAAAAAGATATCAGTGCAGATCAGCCTAAACTGTTTGTAGATTGCTCATGGAGAGATTTACCCCTAGAGGGCCTCTGCAGAAAGGATGGTTTCTAGTGAAACTACTAGGACCTGGGTTATTGCAGAAAAAAAATGGAGGAGATTGCTTATTCCAAATATCATAATTGGTCAATCAGTTGATTGCAACCCTTATATAAAGATGAGGGAGTAATCGGTACCTAACAAACCATTGAATAATAAAACTAAATCCTAGTTATTATAAAGAAACCAACCGAGTCTAGGACAAAAAGAGTTCTAAATCATCTCAACCACAAATAGAAAGATCAACTTAAAGAAAAAAAAAAAAAAACTTAATTTGGATGTGGTGTGTGTTCCTTGCTAGACAAACAGCCCATTGGGTCTCACAGAGAACATGGGCCCACTCATTGACCCCCGTGAACCTGCATCTAATTCTAGTATCTCTATCAAACATTTTTTTTTTTCAGTTGGTAAAATAGATTTTATAAACAGAAGAATAATGAGCAAGCCCCAGGAGACATAAAAAAGATAATATCAAAACTTATAGTCTACAAAGTTTAGCATCATCATCATCAAACCATGCACGCCAAAGATCAGAAACAGGATAACAGACAAAAGCGGTCATGTTCCATGAGATGATGAGCAAATGAGCCTGCTGAGCAAAATCACAAAAGGACGGTTATATTTTTAAGTCCTACTTTACATGAGCCCCAAAGATCGAAGAACTTTACCGGCACACAATTTTACAGAATAGATCCTCTTCGAGAAGAATAACCAAAACACCGGTTCCCTGTAAGATTTTCACTGATTGAGCTGGTTTGAATTTTCGTATATAAGATTCAAGGTTTTTTTGGTGTCTGAGTTCTGAAAGAGTTTATTAAATGGACAAACATCTTACCATCCATCTATGGAGTCCTCATCAGTTTTGGTTTCATTAGTAAAATGTTTGTTTTTCCCCAATTTATCATAAGAAAGTTTCAAGCGGCTCAAAGATGGAGTTCCAGAGATTGCCAATGACATGCTTGTATGAGGACTCTGCATTGGTATGTCAACCAAATCGCCCCCGTCATGTCTTGGAAGTTCTTACCATGCATAAAAAAAAAAAACAACTCTTGGAAGTTCTTGCAATGGTGGCTTAAATTTGGGATCCCGTTTGGAGGGAAGTTAATTTCTCTTTTCCCAATGTATTTTTCATACTTTAGTGTGATTGTTAGATTAGGCTAAACCCTAATCTTCATGCTGTTTTCTATTAGTTCAATTGCTTTGTAGGAACTATTTGCCCACGTTAAGATGTATTCAGGATTTCCATAGTGTTCTGATTTTTTCCTCCAGAGGAATTATTTTAGGCTTAACCAAGGATATCATATGCCCACTTGAGTCTATACATGTTGAGCCCATTGTATGGCGATACGATGGGCACACCATCAATACACTCTGATCACGGGGACTGTGTGTTCTGCCTCATTTTTTTGGGCCAAGCCTCCAATATTTGTGATGTGCTATTTGTTTGCTAATGATCACAATATCTTACCCTTTTCTAGAAGGATTCTAAAGGTCATCCAATGCCAATCTCAATGTATCTACAGGTTCAATATCCCAGGGTGGAGATAAAAATAAAAAAGATGCAAATGGAGTGGGAAATAGTGATGATGTGAATGATTCTCTTTTATCCGGAACCAGGTAAGTTTTAGAGGGTGGTCATGTTATGCAGTTCTCTCATAGCCACACAAGTGTCAGTGGCACACACGCTCAACGATAGGTGGCCTTTTGCTGAATACCTGCCCAAAAATTGGATAATTCATTCATTAGGCACATGGTGTATATATCTGCAGAATCTGAATTTTGAGTTTTCCTGATTGTGCATTAATTTCTTGTCTGGCCCACCTGATGAGTGGAGCATTATTATGTGGATCATGGCACATAAAGCTGGGGTGCATCTGATGAATGACTGGGATCAAATCCCATTACCCATATACATGCTATGCTGTCATGTGTTACTCTGTGTTTGGGCTTGATCTACCTATGGTCCATGGTTGTGCATGCTCCATCCACTCCAATACTGCAATATGTTGACTAATTATAACCACCCATGCCTTCTCGTCAGTTTGTATGATTCATTGAATGCTGAGCCTCGGCTGAAGCCTCCTGATGAGACAGCCCAGAATTCATCTAGTTCAGACCATGGTGAGGTGGCAGCGCACAAGCCCGGGGAAAGCTGTGAGCTTTTACACAAGGCATCCATTGAAGTACCTGTGATTGATGAAACTGACTCCTTTTCGGAGGAATTGCAAAATGGCACGAGTAAAACAATGAATGAGGCACCTCAGATCCAGCCTCAAAAGAAGTGGAGCCCTGCAAGAGGGTTGGCACGTGGAAGGAGGCCGAGGGGGCATCCCCGGCGAGGCAGGGCAAGGGGAAAGTGATTGATCTGCACTTTGTTGCTGTTGTACTGGTTATTGTACACTAGTTAGGAAGGGAAATCAGTAGGGTTGGTAGTAGCTTTAATTGATGATTTCCCCTGTTAACGTCGGCAAAATGTTTCCGGCAAATTCCACATCGGTAGGCTGTGTACTGTTTTAGGTTCCTTTTTTATTGGTTATATACCACAAGATTTGAGTTTCATGGCTTGGTAGTTCTGTATCACATTTATAACTTTTTTCTGTTCCAGTTGTTTCCTGACGTTAATGGACAATGCAAACAACATTTGCTTTTACTACCAGGAAGATGAGAACTTTGAAGAAATTGAACTTTGGTTGAGGGGGTTTTAAGGCGTACATGCACTCGTGGATCAGCTTAAATCTCAGGTTGGGTGAGTTGAATGAGTCTTAACCTTCTAGTCTGCTGGACTTTTTTTTTTTTTGGTAAAAGTTGTAGTTTGCTGGACCTCAGTTAGGTGAACTTCCAAGTTGAGTCGACCTTTCTAACCTGTGAATTTGGATTTTCTCAATCCCATAACTAGCCCATAGGCAGCAGCTCCATAGGTAGGGCTTTTGGGTTGTATATCAATCACTTAAAACCCTAAATCTACTGCGGCGCCACCTGTCCTGCAGCCCATTTAAGAATATAAACCAGATTTAAAATAAAGCAGGTGGCATCTTGAGGAAAAATCTATGAAAATGTGATGGTAGGCTTGTGGTCTAGCACGTTTGTTAGCTGGTGTAAATGGTCAAACCAATGTCTGGTAGGTAGTCTCTCATGAAAGCAATACATTATGACTTTTTGAGTATGGGAAGAACTAAGCAGGTGGATATGTATGTATGCAATCATTTTGTAACTAGGAGTCTAGGGCCAAATCTTGTAGTTTTCTTGGTGGGGTCATCAAGAAACAAACTGGTGTTTAAGTATCAGTTGAAAATTTGATCATGATGTGGTGGGTCATTGCGGAATCAAGGGTCGAGATTCTCATGCAAAGCAACTCTGTGATGTGATTAAAGTGAGGATAGTTTGATTTTCCCCCTGTGGCTAGCACAGCCAACATAGATGGGAACAGGGTTTCAAGTCCCACCCATATGCAGTGTTGCTCAAGGCACCCATATGCAGTCTTAGGACCTTTTCCCCACACTGTGGTACAACTATCAGCAAGAATATCAAATTGAAGACATTCACTATGTTTATGGATTGGATACATGTCAGTTGATTACGACACATAATTATTGTACAAATTTCCAACATTGGTTGCACCAAGTCAAGTAGAGCAAGCTTATGTGTTGATGATGTTTGGTGTGAGTTCCTTGGGTGCTAAACAAAATCATGAATGTTGCAATTAAAGTGCTTGATTTAAATATAAAAAGGGAGGGAAAGGAATTTGCCATCATTCTTGCTAGTATTGGTCACATGATGGACAAAACATTGAATTCAATGTCAAAATGACAAAAAGCAAGTGGTAGGGAAATAATTTGGAAATTTCATGTCACACTTCAGTCCACTGAGTATAGTGAAAGCAAATGCATGGCAGAAATATCATTATGTCCTGATCCTTTCCTATCATTTGATCCTTTGTCATGATTTGGTATGAGCCTTTTGACTGCCTTTTCTACCTTGTTCAGGTGATGGTTGCAATTGGGAGCTACATCCCAATCAACTACGGCTTCAATCACTTATTATGAATTGCCTTTCATTTAATCATGTTCCATGATTCCCCAAGGTGGAAAAACAACATGGGTGCTTCTCATTGGAGAATATATTTCTCCAAGCTCACTTAATCCAATAAAAAAGGACTTTAATTTCAAATAATTGAATTGCCTATCATCAATTATTAGATTCCATGATTCAAGAAAATCAATGTTAAAATTACTTCAATCCAAATAAACCAAGCATCAATAACAAATGTTTGAATTGCTTTTCATTCAATTGAAAACATGGGTTCTAATAGTTGGTGACAATATTTTATACTATGTTTTCAAGTTTGTCCATACCTAATCATGTGAAGCCATGTTTCTTCCCTTGTGCTTGGTCTTGACTGTTGGGTTCTCCATGCTTCTATAACTGCAACCCATAACCATACACACATACTCAGAACCCAAGACTTCTTGCACTTATCTGCACTTGGTAGAGAAAAACATTTAAATGACAAAATCACCTTCAGGTTCAAAGAATAGTCTGTGTAACAAGGATTTCATCAGGGTCTTTGCGCACCGGAGATTCTAATTGTATGTATTAATGAACTAACATTTTGAGTAGAGTCCCAGAAATATAAAAGTATAAGAAGTCTAATCAACCCACTTGTGTTGGTGTTATAAGATAATTCAGTCTGTTAACATGTGATTTGGCATGGCCAAGTGATTACCATGCTGTTATGATGTAACGTAGAGGAAAGAAAATTTTCTTTATTTCACTTTTTTTTTTTTAACGGTGTGCGCGCACTGTGGTGTGAGCTGCCATCATTTCCAAAGATACAAGCATAGATTCATTTTTTAAATCCAGTATAAAAGTTAGTTTACTTTTAAATTGGATAATGTCCAGCTTAATCCACTTATGAACCATAAAAATATGTTATCTTTCCTAAAACTTTCGATGACTTTCCCTTTCTCTTAGTCAATCATAAAGCGAATTACAATTAACTAGATTGAACTTTTGATTGGAGCCTTACTATCCTCCACTGCAAAAAGAAATTTCTATGAAAGGGTTCCAAGAGTCATCATATGGAGAAATCTTTGTCTTGCTTCACAATATTCATTTGATAGGTCTCTGACTCATTATATGGTGATCACTATAGCCTTTAGATTTGGGCGGACTTAAGCGGGAAGTTATCGAATTTGAATTTTCTTCCCTCTCCTCCTACAATTCTCTTGATACAAGTTGTAGCCATCACTGTCAGTAATGTGAATATAGTGAGGGATGCTATATCGTTTTACTTGACCGAAATAAATGACAATGCCAATTTGTACAACCCCTAACAATAGAAGGAAAAAAAAAAGCATTTCAGCTACAACTTTTATTCTCTCAATTCACAATAAAGGGTTTAGATATCAGCTCCATCCAATACACTCATATAAAACAGAGTCTAATGTGGCATGATACCTTGGACCATATGCAGACAATGGAAAAGACATGGAAACCTTCCAATACAAAATATATTCCCATATTCTGATATACATAAGAAATTTAATACTACTCTTAGATAAAGAAAGGGCTCAATCATACTAAATTGGCCTTAATCTTCCTAACATTCAAACACAACTCCAAAAGTCTCCAACTGCTCCCTCTGCACTTTTGTTCTCTCTGTACAACACATCTCTTACACTTACCAACAAACTAGACAGTTCTAACTTAACACTAATTTGAAGAGGAAGGGGAAGGGGAAGAAGAAAATGTGATCTCCACAGATCCATCATAGATGAGCTCCTCAATCATCTCTTCAATGTACTCATCGTCCACGTGCTTCGGCTCTTCTTCTGCCTCCCTTTCTGCCTTTGCTACTAGTTTTGGCTCTTGTCTGGAAGCCATGCAACATTTTTGTAACTTTGCTGTAAGTGCTGCAGAGAGAACCCGCGAAGGATTCGATGTGTTGGGATCAAATGGAAAGTTAGTGCGTGCTCTTGGCCCGCACATGAGCCATGCTGCTTCATCATAAGCTCTAGCTGCATCTTCGGCAGTCTCGAATGTTCCTAACCAGATTCTAGTCTTTCTGCACCAAAAAGAAGTATAAAATGAGTTAGATTGCTTGTTAAATGAATGGATAATCGATATAAAGAACGCAATTTATTCCATGGTGAATTGAATTACAGTAATGGATGTCGAATTTCGGAGACCCAAGAGCCCCAGTGCCTCTGTCTCACTCCTCTGAATCTTTGTAGTCTTGCCATGGGTGAGAAAAGAAGTGATTCTGCTTTCTTTCTGGATTGAAGCAGGGGGTATGGTGTGTATTTGAATGAAGTGTAGGGACATGGTCCTTTTGTAGAGGGAGAAGCCCTCCTTCCTTTTATAACCAGGCACAATGACATAAAAGTCCTTGATTTTCAGTTACAACTACCAAATGTCCTGCTGTAAGTCTTTTTGAGATAATTTACTACTGATTACTGTTGTGTCTTTGACTGCTATGCCTTTCATCATCAGATATAACCTATAAACTATAATACAATAATGATGGCGAGGCCCACAAAAAACTGAGATATAAACACTGTACTTGGGAGCCACTGATCATCAAATCATGATGAGTGATGTGAAATTTGTTCATAGGGGAATCCGAGCCATTTTTATTAGGTAAGAAGCTTTTCTGAACTATTAGGACTGGTGAGAACTACTTGTTAGACTGAATGGATGGTTTTGACCCCTTTTTCTATATTTCTCATTTAAAAAAAAAATTATTTATCAGTCCTTTTGACATTCTGATCATTATGGTTGGACTGAGTTGGACTGATGGGAGAACCACCCACTCCAATGGTTTGGCCTTCCATCTAGCCCTCCAGTGTTTAGAAAAGTGATTTGGTCTCTCTCTCTCTCTCTCAATTCCTCCTTCTAATATGAGAAACTCAAGTTTTTCCTGTGTTAACTTGGTGCAAAAGGATGAGTCACTGCTGCTCTTGGTTGAGTGACCCACATGACATGATTTTGTTTAATGCAGTGAAGCAGTATTGTAGGGCAAATTTCTCAAAATGACATTAGCCTTGATAGCTGTGGGCCCCTTTTGCATAGGACATAAGAGGGTTTGTTTTATGAAAGGAGAGAAACATCAGCAACAAACCTTATTTAAGTTACTCAGAAGTCCTTGCACAAAAAAGTGCCAGGACACCATCTCCTTTTAACATCACCAGCAGACACTCCCTTGTCATTATCACCCTTTTATTCATTAAATAGGCAAATGTCTATAAATATCTTGCCTTACATGAAATTTCCAGGAAAATATATTTTATTTTTCCTTTTTATTTCTCTATGTATTTGAATTTTGAAGAACACCCTCCATATCTCTTTTGGTGGTCATAAGAAAAACAAATAAATAAATAAAAGTCAATTTTCCACCTACCAAGTACAAAAGGTGTTAAACATCAAGCCCATTTGACAACTGCGACACATTTTGTAGGGTGGATATCTGTGACATTAGAGTTTCTGGTTGTTTTTACAGGCCCTCCACTTTTAAGGAGTTAGTTGGGGAACCAGTGGATTTCATGCTCAGTGGGTTCTATTATCACGGGAGAGAGAAATCTTGCATTCTTACCCCCTTCCATAGGAAATGAAAATCCTCACTATTGAGAGGAGCATCAATTTATTTTTCTTTCCCGCGGGGAAAATGTGTCATGCCAAACAATAGGACAATTGACTACATGTAAAATTAGAAAAATCTTCCTCTCTAACGCAAAATCCTTTGTTCGCACAAATACACCCTAACAAAGACCATTATTGGAGAGTGAAGTAGCTTCTTTCAATTTTATTATTGTCATGGAGTTTGTTATGATTCTAATATTCTACAGGGAGCTTAGAGCTATGGAATGGTTTAATGTGTAAAATACATTTAAGCTGTCTATTTTAAGCCATTTTTTGCTTCTAATTGGTTGGTTGAGGAAACCATTCATTTTTTTTTAACAAACTCTAAAAAAGATTAGATGGGGATTAGATAGATAAGAATAAAAATAGATAATTGATGAAGCCACGAGCAGATCACATGGAACCATTTTCTTTGCACATGAATTGCTCACATCTCCTTCCAAAAAACAAATCTTCCTATCCATGCATATGCCATACAAGAATCCAAGGGAGGGACGTGGGTGGGCCCCACTATCATGTCTCTTGTGAATAAAACTCCAATGCCATAAAAGAGATGGTTTTCATCATGCCACATGCATCGGACGGTCAACAGATAACGTGGATGATGAAAAACCATACAACGGTTATTTTGAGAGTCTGGCAGTGTTGCTTGTGGAATTTGAGTTGGGTTTATAATAAGAAGATGAATTCAGAAAAGATGAACAGTTGATAGAGGGCCTTCACTTTCTTTTTTTTCTTTTTTTCTCTTTTTCTGGGATTTTGGCTCTTGGTATTAGTTTTCAAGCTATACAACTATTACACTGGATTGTTTATGATTCTGAACAGTAGAGATGGTATTATCTTTGCCATAATTTGGGTGCAGTTACAGGCTTACAGCAGGGATGACATTATCTTTGCCCAATCATGATTACAGTCATAGGAAGGATGATTTTATCTTGGACAGGAAGAACTACAGGTACAGTTGTAAGAGATTTTTTCCTTTCAATTTCTTGCTCTGTCCGTAAACCTTGTCTTTTATCCTCTTTGTTGCTATGATACTTCTTTGATATTTTATTAAGTTTTTTTAGTAAACCATTCCTACCAAGAGCTCGAGGCGTTGGCATTGACACAGATAAATACTTTTCAATAAAAGTGATCAGCTAGGTATGGTTACCAATAATACTCTCAGTCAAGCTGATGGCAGGTACATGCAGCTTGTTTTGTAGGCCCAGAGTGGTTGAGTGAGGAGATCAGCCATGTGTTCTTTGGAGGATAAAAACTTAAAGGGAGGGTGAGTTTGGTATCGTGCCATTTGAATGTTCCCATATTCCTACAAAATTAGGGTGTAGAAAACATGTTTGGTATGAGTAAATGATTGTTTCGAATTTTATTCTCATGGGAAGGAATCTCAAAATGTTAACCAGCCAGCATAAGAAACTTTATTTTTTTTTAAAAACAACTTGCTAGCACAATTGTTTCTTTCTTATCTCTTGCCTTTTAACGAATATCATTTGAAGATCATAAATCCTTTTACTTATCCTAAATGTAGGCCCCACGTTTACAATCCCAAATGAGGTGGCCCCGCTTTATAATTCCTAGAGGTAGGTCACATGGTCACAATTAGCCCCTATTATAATTCTATAATAGTGGGACCACATTATAAATAGTTTATAAAGGTAGGCATCATGTTGTAATTTCTTTAGGTAGGTCCCATGTTCACAATCACATTTTAATGGTGGCCACATGTTCGGATTTCTAAACGTGGATACCACATTGTAATTTTTTAAAGTTGGATCCCATGTTCATAATTAACAAAAAAGTATGGCCCCACATTTTAATTATGGCCCCAAGGCCCAACTTATGTTATATTTTGATGATCTCACCTTGGTTATATGTGATTGTACTTTATACATGGAGGATTTGAGACTATTCTCAATACTTTGGGGCGTTCATGTGCTGGCTGGAATGGGCCTAAGCTTGTTCAAGCCCAGCCTCCATGTACAGCCCACAGGTCCTAAGCTCAGGCCGAACGGGCCAGCCCGTTTGCAAAATGTACAAATAAATGAATAATAATCCTGTGTCAAGAATCTTGGGCCGGGCCCAAGCCTTATGCATAAATGGTCTAACACATGAGCATCCCTACCCTACCTGATACAAGTGGATAAATCCAAATCCAAGGTACACCTTTATATGAAAGTTCACAGTATATGTCTACTGGTTTTAACCATCCAATTCTAACATTAACTCCTACCAATTGAATTGAACATGCATTATTCATCCTCTTCTAATTTGATATTTATTTTGGGTCCCCAACTGATCAAATGGCTTTCCTATGAAGCAAGATAGAGGTTTTTCCATATAGCTTACTTTTAGAGATGGGTTTTCTCTCCTCGTAAAAACTTCTAATTTTCCCTACACCTTCTCAATGCCAGGGGAAATGTCAAAACTACCCAAACCTTTTCTTGAGGCATCCTCATTCTTTGATTTTTACTTCTTCCCCCTTTTGTTATGACTTCTATTTTCCACTTTCTTTATCAAACATTTGGTCATTGCACCCTGTGTGGCCCACCTCTATGTGTACAATCCACCTTTACCTATTAAAGTGAAATACGATACAATAAACATATTGAGAGTGGTTGTTCATATGATCAAAACTTTAAACAATGAAAGGTGGGGCTCAAATAGGACAAATTAATTATGTCTCCATTTCTTCGTTTTATACATTGCTCTTTTTTCCATGATCCGTACATTTTCTGGGTCCTAACACCAAAAATCACATTGATTGATTGATTGATAGATAGTAAGGATGGAAGGCTCATGAAACTTTAGTTGGTTATCTTGCTTAGGGCCGATTTTATTGCATGAAAATAATTCTTAGGAATGATAAGGAACCACTTTACCACTAATATCTTAGCCCGATCATATAACATGGGTTACTTATTTGCATGGAATCAAATTATCAAGGATTTAAAGAAATTAATTCATTATTGTTAAAACATGATCTATTAGTATGGGTCTGAATTTCTAAGAATTCAGAAAAATCCATTATGCCATGAAATATATGACCTATTAGTTCACATGAAAATGAATTCCTATAAATTCAAAGGAACTTGTTTTACCATAAAATTCATTCTCTTGAGATTTTATAATATATTTGTTTACGTGAATATAAATCCGAGAAAATCAAACAAAACCCATTTTACCATAGATTCTTTATCTTGAAAATATAATTCAAGATTTTTATTTTCATTGAATTGAATTCCTAGAAAATGGGATCGCCATCTCGTCATTTAAAGAAATATTGAAAAAAAAAAAAAAAAAAAACTTCTTGACCATTTCTTTCATTTGAAAATTAAGATCAATCTTGAATTTAGCATATATTTTAATATGGGATGATTATCAAATTGCTTAGTTCAAAATCTGTTGAATGTATTGGAAATTGGCAAACAACAAAAATATTGAAATATTTTTATACATAATACTTTATTATAAAATATTTTATTTTTCTAGTATTTAAATATAGAAATATTTTATTCTATACATATCCATCCAAACATTCCGTAAGATCTAAAAGAATATAAGGAAATGCATATTAGATCACCCCTTTTCAATTATATTATAATGCTATATATTTTCATCCAAACCCATTTACACCATTGCATTTTCAACCCACAAATGCAATAATACAAGTTTGAGTGTTTTCATTGACCAAATCCCAACCTATTTACAAGAATGCATTTTTCTTATATTATAGCCCATACTATGGGTAATTTAATCCTAAAATGGGGTAATTGTAGCTAGCGGGAAATACTCAAACTTTGGAAAGGTGAAGGAAAAAACCATCTCTAGAGATAAATTATAGGGAAAACCCTCGGCAAGGATAACGTTTTGGGTGAAAGTGGAATTGTAGTAGTTTATAATTTCATACCCCAAAGGAAAGAAGGGAGGAAAAAAAAAAAGAACATGTTGCTCAAGTGAATTGAATTGTGGGAGGAGTAAGATGGCCCACCATATCTCAAAAGATGCTGGTTATGACCCATCATGGTAAAAAAAGGTGCAAAACATATAGTTGATCGAATGGATTTCAGGTTCATACATCTTTCTTAAATTTTCATTTCCCCTACCTTACTGAGCCAGGTGACGACGAACCATGGTAATGAATGCTTAAGACTTTGATACTCATCAAATCAAAACAGTTGCCTTGCCCGTTTGGCACTTTACTAATACAATACAAGTCAAGTAAAGTCTCCATTTTCCATACAAGATGTCACATCAAATGCATTTTATTCAAAACTCCTTCCATCTTTTTCATACAAAAAGTCAAAAAGCAACTACCTTTATCCACTAAAATACAAAAAAAACTTCACTTTTCCATACAAAAAGTCAAAATATTCCATAACAAACAACTAAAAACAAAATACCGTCATAACCCACTTATATTTTATTCTTTCTTCAAAATCAACTTTACTTGACTTGACTATATTAGTAGAGTTACCAAACTGGTTAAGTCTTAAAATGAATGGTGAAAAGCAAGCAAGCAGAAAACGTTGAAAAGCCTTCACCCATGCAAAAAGTGGTGGTGACTGAGAAATCATTCTTCTTTTTGGGGGGTTTATTTTAGGTGTGGAGATCCATCGTGGGGCCAACTCCATGGAGAAAGTCATTTGGTAAATGATTACAAATGACATTTCTCATATGGAAAGTTTTCAGAATTTTCAGACATGGGGCCCACCTGATTAATGGATTGGACCATCATCTGATACTGTATCTTACTCGATTCATGGGTCAAAAGCAGATTCCACTGCATAGGAAAATGACTTGTGGAGAATCGAGAAAGGGCAAAAAGTACTCTAGATTTAACCTTTCTGTGCCAAGAAAAAGCACTTACAGTTACAGCAAGCTACAATTAACTTGGCCGGGTTGGTCTCTCAGCAGGCTTAGGTTGTGTTGAACAAAATCTAGGCTGTGTTGAAAAGTCTTTGACTATTTTCCATTTAAGATACAGAATCCCACTCATTACACAAGCATGATCACATGTGGGAACCATTTAAAAAACGGATAAGATTTGCTATCAACCATGTTTTCCAACTTCCAGTGGACCCCATCTGGATCCATCATTAAGTGGTAAATCGATTGGTGTCTAATCAAGATTTGAATATCTTACACAAATCTCATCCACATAAATGTATTAGAAAATCAATTTCTCATCCAAATCCCTCAAGTTCCGTGTCTTACAGAAAGGGATGTCTGGTGGCTTGAAATAAAGTAAAATGAGGAAAATAAGAAACCAGATAAAAGGGTGACAGGAGAAACTACTTTCAAGGGAAATACATGGGAAGAAAATAAAATAGTTCTCTTTTGAGAAAAGAAAACGGAAAGAGAGGTTCTCCAGCCCTCTCCAATGAAGAATGAAGAGCGGGGGAATTGATGGTTACTTGGAAATAATCTCCACATCCACCTTTGACCACACTCTCCATCTTGTTTTATCAAAAACCTAATTTCCTCAAAATACGATAGAAAATGCCAACCATGAAGGGATCCACAAAAATACATGCAACTTACCTAGGGTTTCAAGAGAGGGCTAGTCCAGGTAACGGAAGTTTTCGTTCCTCTACAGGAACAATACAAATTATTAAAACTTTCAAATGCAACATTTGAGCAGATATCAACATTGAGTCTCAACATCTCTGGTACTCTGTTTGGGCAGCAACTATGGAAATCAAGATACCATAATGTGACATGCAGCAAAATTTTATTGCATTATTGAGGGTAATGATGTCAACCCAGGCGGATGGGAAAAGATGATGATGATGATGCTGATGATTTATTATCGCATTGCTGGGCTTTGACTGAGTCAGCATGAGCATGTAATTATAACTTAATACATCTAATGGGGTGCTAAGAGACATGCCAACCAAGGTTGGCAGGCAGGAAAATGTGGGTACCAAAATAAGTAATAATTACAATAGCAATAATGAAGATGGCAAAACAGAATTCATGTAGCTGACCCTAACATAGTTGGGATAAGGCTTTGACGATGAATTTCAATAGCAATAAAGACAATGATGAACAGAACAATCATTGGTTTCCAAATTGTTTGAGCATATATGAAAATACATACATGAACAAATAATTGTGTAACAAAATTGCAAACTACTCCGCACAGGAAAAGGAGGGAAAATTTCAGCATGTTTTCTCCATATGAAGAAGAACCAAACACTAAACTTTTACCATGACAAAACGTAACAGCTATGTGGTGATGGATCTGGAAATGGTCCAAAAAGGCCTTAAAATTGAAGTTGAGTGGGTGGCATATCAGAGACATAAAAAATTCACATGTGATCTAGAAGTCATACTTTGTCCTACCACTCTTTAAGATTAGGCATAACATATCAGAGATATCAGAACCGGATGAACTGAAGAAGTTATAAGATTCAAGCATTAGCCGTTTCCTTGATCCCTTGAAATGAACAACCTGCATCAACCACAATGCGTAAGTAATGATTAAGGACACAATGTGGATGGATGGTTCGTATGAGACTGTAAAGATTGACATTCATCCAAATGTTAAGTAAAGAAAAACAATCTCACTGCACCCATGACAGAATAAAATAGCAATAAAAAAGTCTGCCATCTATAATCCAAAATTCCAAATCCATCATCATCATAGCATTGCCTCAAGCAAATATATTAACATATTCAAATGAAAGTGTTATAGTAAAATCTGAAGCAAATATATTAACAAATATCTCTCTATTTACCTTAACATCCAAGGGCATACCATGAAATTGCCCTGCACCCTCAGGTGGTGTCCAATTGTAAATGGCACAGGGCAAGAACAGCACCTGTGCTCCATGGATTTCATTCATAAAAGCTTCGGGTCTTGAAAATCTCTTCACGTCAAATGATGGGTGGGATTTTATAACCCAGTAAAGGGCTAGCTGATCTCCAAGCATACGGGAAGCTTTCATGTATTTGGAACTGTACGCCTCGAGGACTTCTTGTAGAAAAATCTTCGCTCTGCCGAAGGGAATATATTAAATTTAGCCCAGATCCCATTTGGTTTGGATATTTTGGGAGGAATTTATGGCTATCCATTCCACAGTATTATAAGCAGCACAAGAAACAGATAATCACAGTGGGCATGGTAAAGTTTTCCAACTTCTGTCCCAAATCAATATCAACCATCAAGATTGTTAATTTGGGGCAGAAAGATAAACAGCACTCTACCAATTGTGGTTTTAATTTCTGTGCCATGCCATAAGCAGTAGCATGGATACCCATCCATCTGAATATGGTTGTACATGGGCCAGGCCAGGCATTGGGTCATCTAAGCCCAGCCCATTTAGTTACTGGGCCTAATATTCAAGTCTGCATCGAGCTCACATCCCTAAAGTTTAAGCATGTTACCCAGCCCATTTTGAATTAATTGGCTATCTTTGGCTCATGTATTCAGGCCTTTTTGATAGACAGGCTTAGGCCCAATCCAGAGACCTAAAATTCCAGTCCAAAGCCAACCCAAAGCAACCTTGGCTCATGCCAGATCATGGGTGCAGCCTCCACCCACCACTTCCAAATGCAACATTGGGGAAAAAGAATGTGCATTCAAGACAGTGAATGTAAACTACTTACTTTTGAAGTCCATCAGGAGTCCCCCTAACTGCGATAAATCCTGAATTCAAAGGCTGACCTTTATTGTTCCGGAAAGTGAGAGCAAGGTGGAAATCAGGATACTTGTGGAACATATCACAGAGACCATCAACCACAGCCATATCTGAATCAGTGAAAATATAATGGTTGAGATGGTGCTTCCCTTGAAGATGTTCCTCATACCTTGTTTCTAGAAAGGCCTGCATGTGTAAGAAATCAGTGATATCAATATATAATTACAGAAGGAAAAACCTCAGGTGAGCAATATGTGCCTAAACACCTAGTGGGGCCCATCTCGTGATCCATCCAAGTGGACCATAAAAGAGGGAACCCCCACCCCCAAAACCCCCAAATGGACTGGAATGTTGGATTGATTGTGTACTTGTTTTGGACAGTGAAACAGCTGTTTATCAATTGGTTGGGATGATGCTTCATTGACAAGCCACATTGTGGCCTAGACCTTGATTCTCCAAAGTCCAAGCTGAAAATGTGGTAAAAAAAGAATCAGAATTTTGTGAACGTATAAATGATTTCCTAGCTGGTTGGACTTCATTAAGACTCCACTTTGAGCGTTTACTTGTTCATCTTTGTTATGTACAGCGGAATAACATGAGTTTAGAATGGAATTCCTAGGTGTATGCTGTTCTCAAACGATGTGTACTAAATACAAATTAGTTCAACAAGGCATTGAGTAAATAATAAGATAGAACGACGGAGAAAAGCACTTGAGAAAAATGTTCGAAAATCAGCTAAGTGAAGAGAAGACACATGAACCTCATCAGCAGGAAAAAGGAACAAAGAAAGAGGTTACATGAAATACAAGTTGAGCGGATGTGAGTAGGAAAGATGGTCAAAGTTGAATTAGCTTAGTTCCATGGTATGTAGATCCTGAAACTCAAGCAACTAACAAACAAAATGGAGGATTTAAGTTGCATGTTTTAAATAGGATCAGCAGGGTGAGAAAGTGGAGATGAGCTATTGAAGTGTAGCGTGATTGACTGATTGTGGAGTGCTACTTCTATTAATGGATTATTATTATTATTATCATGATTATTGCTATTATTACTATTACTATTATTATTCTTTTGAAAGATGACATTTTTGTAAGAAGTTGCACTTCCATTTTGCATGGAGCAAGGTGTTGAGCAGAACTACCAAAAAGAAGAGACAAGATAAGAACTTGATGAGGTGCATATGTTCAGATGAAGAATCAGAGTAATAGGAATAATTATAGATAAGGCCCACATAAACTCCTAGAAAGAATTTATACATATAAGAAAATATCTATTTGTTGACTGAACACCAAATAAGTTACTATATTCAACTGACAAGGTAAATAAGTCTACCAGTTCAAAGATATATACATATATATATATATATATATATTACGTATATAATTCTTTCTATTCAAATAATTCTTCTAAGTGCATCAATTGCTTAATGCCAATTATTGGAAGTATAGTATGGAACTAATGTTACAGTAGTGGAGTCTGTAAGGATTGTCCAAGTCAGTCTGTAGCTGTGGTTATGCCTTAGCCCCCATTAACATGTAAGGTCTGCCTACTGTCTTCTCTGTGTGTACTTCTCTCCTGTTCAATATCTATGTATATGTACATCACTTTTCTAGCAAAAAATATGGTAAAGCTCTGTCTCCTGTTCAATATGTATATGTACTTCTCTGTGTGTACTTTTTGTAGGTCTACTCTATCCCAGATGCACATTGTAGTGTTGTTGATGGCTGCTTCGGAATTTCACAAGCAGTTTCTAAAGGATTCTTACTGCAATTTAGAACAGATATAATTCATCTGAGAGACATGATGTCTCTTTCGAAAACAGACTTATGTATAGTTCCGATGGCCAGCCCGACTCAGACCTGTCCCACACCAAGTTGACTCAAAAAAGTCGACCTGGTGCCAACCGGGTATAAAGCCATGAGTGGGACCCTAAATAGAGCTGACATCTCTGTTTACCTGAAAGGGCTTCAAACTAAGTCTCAAGGGGACTTGATGTCCATGACCGACTGTGCTAGAACAGGCAGACAGAAGTTAGAATTGAAAGTGACAGAGGATATACTTTTTTAAACAGGGTTGATGAAGAAGACTCACAAAGCCAAACCTAAATCATGAATCTCTTCCACCATATCCAGTAAATGCCAAGGCATAGGGCAACAACCTGAGGCCCAAGAAATTGCCGAGACAGTCTCCCTAGTCCCCTCCACAAGTAGAAGGGAGAGGTAAGTACGCAAGTCACAAGGCCAACACAACATCAATTGAGTTGGAGATATCAAACATATCACTAGGATTTTGGGGTACTGTAAGTAACATCTGATAGTAATAAATGAAAGAGGGCATGACTTAACTAATTGTAAAACACAATTTCTTTTTTTTTTTTTTTATTTTTATTCTTTGTTCTTTTGAATCACATGGTTGCAAGGATTTGTTCCCCTATGAGAGTCTTCAGATGTCACACCAATAAAACATGGCAGCACAGAGAACTTTAACCTCAATAACTTCCACACACACACACACACACATTATTGTTACCTTCTCAAGAAAAAAAAAAAAAACTACAAGACAAATGTATTAAACCATCAATTTAGTACACTCTTACAATGTAAGACTTGATTCTTTGAAGCATCAGCTTCCCTCGCGAATAGTCACCTTGAATGTGTAATAAACTGACATTATTTCTGCGTATCAACAGCTCAGAGGCAGGATCGCTCAAAACGATTACATTGCTTTTGGGCATTGAGACCTGTGAATTTCTACAAATGAAGAAAAAACGTCAAGCAAGCATTGGAGAAGAATTGCTCCACAGATGATTAAACATTAATTTATCCTTATCTGGGGGAAATTTAACATTACTTAATTCAGTTATGTTTTTTTTTTCATTTTGATTTCTTTGGAGAAAAGCTCGAGGACAACAAAACCAGATTCCTCAAAGATTTGTTGAATAATGCAAACCATAAGGAGTCAATATGAACAGAGGCACTAAAGGACCAGCAGAGTGCCAAAGTAAAAATAAAATTTGTATTAAACTTTTGCAGGTTGGCTCATGGGCACTGGTGATCAGACTCATATAGGCCATAGGCATATGCCATCTTCACTTGCAAACAATCCTAACCATTTGGTCAAGATACAATTAAAACCATATAATTTTTTTTCATTGGCAATTAAAGCCACACAATGGTAAATGGTTCATACCCAAAGTCCATTTCTTTATGAATAGGATTGTTTTCAGGAGAAAAGAGGAAAAACTATGTTGCATCCAGGGAAGAGCCAACTTCTTTGAACAGATATAATTATCAGCTAACCCAAATACCCAAAACATAGATCACCATTATTCTTCTCCACAAATGTGTGCTTTTTGAAAGGTAAAGTGGGAAGCAGCACACTTATTTAATGCATGAAAGCTTTCATTATTGCAGATTGTAATATACCTGGATAAAATTAATGTAGGTGTTGAGAATAGCCATTGACCTTGCAGCCTTACTATATGAATTGTTCCCAACAGTTACCAAATCCGATAATTTCTCATCACTTTGTGAACTGTTGTAGACTGCAAAGACAGTGACAAAGGAAATGATTTCACTGCAATTGAAGGCATGGGAAATGCGAGACAAGTGGGTCTTGTTAAGTGCTTGTAGGCCTGCAAAACAAGCAAAATAAAATCAAGAAAAAGCTTCATCATAGGCTTCAGGTTACAGAACTACATTTTTCTACAGAAGAAGCCTAAAATCAACTAGGAGATGCTTTCAAGCTAAAACCCATAAATGGATAGCCTCAAGTTTACATTTTTTTTTTGTGGGGTACCTTTTTCTTGGGGAGGGGTACTTTCATAGAGTTCTTGTAGTGTTGAAAAAACAGAAAGTGCGTGCATTTCATCAGATCTCGCAATGGGTTTCTAAAATGGAAGAGGGGGGCATAAGAGAGATAGATTGATAGAGATAGAGAGAGAGATACCGGAGCATTGGAGGCGATTGGACAAACCCTCGCCTGCGGCGGGGCCGAGAACGATGTGATCGAATTTCTTGGAGCGTTTGCTGCCGAGATCCTGATCGAATTCCTTGGAATTTCGATGCAGCTCTGAGACTTTAAGAAGAACAAACAAACAAAACAGAATCAGACCTCAGATCAAATGAATGAGAGAGAGAGAGAGAGAGAGAGAGAGAGAGAGAGAGAGTATATATATATACCTGAGAAGAGAAGGGGGAGGAAGACAAGAAGAGGAAGGAAGAGGAGGAGAAAACGCCAGCTTCTTCTTCTCTGAATCCCCATCACCATCTCATCTCTCTTCTTCTTCTTCTTCTTCTCCTTCTCCTCTCTCTCTCTCTCTCTCTCTCTCTCTCTCTCTCTCGGCTTAATTGCATGTGTTACAGGGCTACAGTAGAAATTAGAGGTGGAAATGGTTCCCCATTTTCCGATTTGCCCGAGTTTTCGACCCTTTAAAAACCGGGTCGATCCTTATTTAGGGCCCCAATGAGTAAATGGATTTGAATTCGGTTTCATTTTGGTTCGGTCTAATGGACCGAGACCAAATATATTACCTTAGTTTTTAAAAATCTCTCTTAAAAATAATATTTTTTTAATATCATTCTCTATTTAGGCTTAGATCCAAATCTATCTCATATATCATTCGGTTCTGGTTCCGGAACTAAGAAATCTGTTTTGGTTCCGGTTTCGATTCCGAGTCCACCACGAATCCGGACTGAAAACCAACCCGTTTACAACTCTAAATATAATGATAGCTGTGACGGGTTATTGACCCATCTGAGCATTGGCTTCCATCAAGTCCCAATGCATGGGCCTACAACTTGGACTTGGTGGAGAATATTCAATCTTGCGGTGAGGACAGTCTCAATTGGTGTCAAAATTGAGCTTGGTGGTAGCTCAGAGAGTGGAGGAAGAGGATCGGCAGTGGGCCCCACAAGGTTTGGATTGTGTGTGTGTGTTCTGATATGGCCCATCTGTAATAGGATCCTGACCATAATTATTGATGGCAATAGTAAAAATGGTTCATATTAGAGTTTTCAAGCTGTGTAGTGCAGTGTAGCACAGCTTGGAAGGGATGTGTGTGTGTGCAAGTTGGTGCTGAGTTCAAGTTTCTCAAGAGTAGCAAATAAAAAAGAATTCAGATCTTTTAATTTATGATTCAAACCATTCAATATTCACATATAAATGATAAAGCTCAAGACGTGAAGTTTCGTACTAGATCCTCATTGATTTTGAGAAACAAGTGAAAAATATTTAAATAATAAACTCCCATTTTCCGACCAGCTGCACTTTTGTCGGCCTCCAATTCATTATCAAATCTATTAAACATTGAGATATAATGAACCCTAATGCATGACTCTCGGATTTGAGAAATATGCTAGCAAGAGAACAATAATTTAGGGCATGCTTGGTTAAACTTCTTAAAAGTTAAAAGTAAACCTAGCTTTTAAAGAGCTAATTTTTAAAGTAACTTTTTAGAAAAAAAAGGAGGTTTCATTGAGTTTTTTCTTCATACACTTTTTAAAGCAAAAGCATCCAAGGTTGTTTGATCACTACGTATAAAAAGAGCAGCTTTTATAATATTATAATAAATAAATTCTTATAATGAAAATAATTAGATTATATGAAACCATTAATAAGTATAAAATGGATTTACATAAAATCTTATATATGTCATGTGTCATGGGTACCAGTGATACTGATATCATTATCTAATTTGAGTTAATCAATGCATGATTTGATTCTTCTTCTGCAAGTAAGGGCTTATTTGCAAGATCCGAATCACTCAAAATATAGAATTATTCTACTGGTTCTAAGAGAAATTTCACTAAAATGAAAGTTGGGGCCGCAATTTGATCACTTGCATGTAAAACACTATCATTTTTTCTCTCTTTGATTTTTGTATTGTAATCACTTTTAACAATTGATCAATTAAGATAATTGGACTTACATTAGAGTGAAATATATATGATTTGGCACCAATGCACACGACTATCTTTGCTGTTGGGAGATTTGGATTTCATAAGTACACCCCACAAATGGATAAGAACAGAGGGAAAAAGAAGGTAAAACCCTAAACTTACCTTCATACTCCCCATAAAAGAAAATGAAAATTGAAAACTAAATCAATCGAGATTTCCTTTCTAAGAAAGACTCAAAATCCTTTCTAAGAAAGACTCATTTTGAGTTTTTGACCTTTTCTTCTTATAACCCCTTTTAAAATTTTTAAAAACCTCTAACTAAACAAACTTTTATCGCTTTTGGACTTCTCAAAAGTTAAAATACCCAATAAAACACTTTCAGGAAGCCAACCGAACCCCACCCTTAACCCCACTTTCTGATTTTCAAAGACTTTTGCAGGAACCCAAATTATGATGCCAACCATTCACTAGGAACGGCATGTGGACCTCTCGCACCAATCCAAATTTAACACAAACCCAACTTTTACCCGCTGTCGAATTGAAAGCCGAAAAAAATGATACATTCTAAAACTATTAAACTTGAGTGATATGGTTAAAAGAGTTATGATGATCAAACATTTTGTGAATCCCTAGGTCTCTCTTTGAGATCTTTCCATCGCTAAACTCCTCATGAATGGCATGGCACCAGGTGCTCTCAGCCCATAATGAAGACCAATCATTTCCTTTGAAGAAGTATCAAGTCCAAGGGCACACCAAAATTTAAAAGAACTAACATGAATCCTTTCTTACACTTTCAGCCCCAGCAGTGCTTACAAGCTTAGTGGCACATTTTACAAGCGTAAATTTACATATCCTATAGAATTTATATGGGAATCATATTTCATATTCCACGCATAAAATACAGAAGGCCCCCAAGGTTTTAAGGAGCATGTTATTGCTATCCCTTTTCTATTTTACTTGACATGGAAAAAGCTCAAGAGGATTTTACGGGCAAAACCTCCTTTGATTCATTGTATACCAAAAAGGACTTAAAATATATGAATCAACCATATTAGTCCCAAGGGCCGCCCATTGTTCTTATTTCTTTTTTTTTTTTTTTTTCTTTTTTGTTTTTTTTTTTTGGTTTATGCGTGCAGTGATATAACCGCTAACCTGCATATACAAACGAGAATATCCCTACTCGTTTTTTCTTCTTCTTCATAGTTAAACGGCAATTGCCAAGTCAAATTAAAAAAAAAAAAAACCTCAAATGCCGTTCACTCCATATATAAGTGGGGATATCCCCACTTATTTATGATTTCCCCTCCTTCCAACTCCTTCCACACCTGTCAACTGGACATTTACCCGCACAACATTTTCCTTCATGATATGGTGACCTCAATCATCGTGGCCTTGGGTGCATATCGGAGCTTATTACCAAAACACCCTAGTATCACATATAGTTATCTAAATCCTCTATCTTCCACGTCCCTCTCTCTCACAACCTAAACAAACTCATCTAAACCTATTCATCCTCTTCCAACTAAACATATGAAACTTCATCCCCATCTCATAGAACTCGCATTCTCTCTGTCTCTCTCTAACCCATCGTTTTCTTTCATTTTTCTCTCCTCTTTGTAACCCGCCTTTCTAAGCATCTTTTTCTCATCTCCCTGTACAACCACTACCCATTTTCAAACCAACTGTGCACACATCATCATCATCTCATCTTGCTTGACTCTGAAGAAAAATAAAAAAAAACGAGCAGAGGTTTATCCCCAGGGTTTATCCCCAGGTCCACTTTGGTCTATAGTTGAATAAAGGAACACACACACAGACACACAGACGCACGCACGCACGCGCGCAGACAGAGAATGTTTCCTAAGTTAATGATAGGTTCAGTGTTTAGGGAAGAGTTGAAATGACTTGAATGACTGCACTCTCCCTGTGAAGAAACCTTTGCTAACTATTTTTGAGAGAGAGATCCATCAGCTTAGCTCTACTTCCCATTTGAGTGGAGTTACTATTAAAGAAACTATGGAGTGACTAATAAAAAACTGGAGACATACAAGGAACCATCAAATTATCACTTACAAATGATTTGCACACACTCCAACCTCTAAAATAAAAGGCCAACAATCTGCCCATGAAGTTCTTTACACATGATCCCTCACTACAACCCTTCCATAAACTAAAAACGTCTTACCCATGAAAGTCGCACTGCTTACTATTACTACTTGCTAGTGTATGTCAACTCACAACATCATAGAGAAATAAGTACCCCCACCATCATCCCTTGATTTGACATACAAGGTTAACCTGTTCTTGACGGCTAAGAAAGCAGCAACACTCACAGAATGCTATCAAAACAAGGGTAATGCTGGTCACATGCTAACATCCCAGTACTACGTCGTTTAAAATTTGGTCAGCAAGGGTTACATTGGAGCTGCATCACCCCATTATGTGCCACCATTTCCCTGGATGGAGCTTCTCCTTTTTCAATCTGACATAGAGGATGACATTGACCATAACAGTGGCTAGCATTTGGAGATGATCACAACTCACAAGTCACAAGCAGTCGTTGAAATGAGAAGCAGTATTAACTAAATGCACTATGTCACAAAGCCAGCACTCATGTTCTCTATTTTCCTCCATCATTTGGCTTCAAAGAAGATGAAGATCATAATGATGATAAAGAAAAGATTAGTTGAACATATAACCCAGAAAAACGAAGAATGAAATATACAACATTGACCCAGCCGATTAACAAGCCTGTGCCAAAAGCACCCCGAATCTGCACCACGACAAAGATCACCTACAAACAGAGACATGGCAATTAAGATCAGAGAAGTTCTAAACGTGTTTTGACTTGTATTTATCATGGAGAAGTGTCCATTGTAGAGAAGATAACACTTACACAAAATGGTTTGGCTCACCAAACTCCCCGCTCCTCTGAATATACACAGGTGCATTTGTCATTAATAGATATGGCAGCCAAAGGGAAGCTACCATCAAAATATCCCTGTGGTAAAGAACAAAAAAAATTGAGGTCAGCAACCATAAGTGATGCAAACAAGTCCCAAATCAATAAAACTAACACTGCCTGGAGTGTAACCAGGTTGGATACAATTAAGGTCAATGTGGTCTCGGGCCAAGAACCAGACGTTATCGTCTGTGCGTGAGAGGGGCCAAAGTGCACAAGGACAACATGCATATAAGGTCAAAGAGCATAAGGATTAAGGATGGCATGCACATGCTGTGTAAAATGTTTAGTTACAAGAGCCAACTATGGGCAACAGCAATAGAAGAAAAAATGAAGGATATCATATATTTGGAACATTCACAAGGGCACCAAAACAGCCCAGTATTGGAAACTAAGGATTACAAGTTCAAGGAACTAAAAAATGGGGGGAAAGTAGCAAAATCTTTATACGTAGTATGAGAAAAGACATGTTAGAATGTAAAGTAACAGAGTACATGAACATATATAGGGCCAATTGGAAAAACAGAATTCCCACCTAGGACCAAAATGATGGGATAAGGCTACATTGACAGTGGAGAATTAATCCTCTGTTGCAATGGTAACTAGTCTGAGCATAGCAAAGAGGTACCTAGTCCAAGGGGATCATATCAACATGTAGTTTTTTGCGGATGCATGTCATAGGATATGTCATCCCCTAATGAACTGTGACCTTTTCCTTTTTGGGTACTAAAAATCCATCCCTTGTAGCCACAAATAAGTATCTTGCACCCTTGCTCACATACAGAGAAAGTAGTTGCTCAAGTCGGCAATATGTATTTTAATCTTAGGGAAATAGTAGTGGCACGTTGTGTTTAGTTACCATCAACATGTATTTTAACCTCTCAAGGGATGTTTACCAGCTGTACAACGAGATTCAGTTACCACGTGTCTTTGTAGAATCTGTCTCCTGGCCATGCCAAAATGGCATGTGCTTGCCAAATCTACGTCATAGCAGGGCATCATATTAGCACGGGTAGGGAAGAATAACCAAGGGCTATTCTCCAAGCCAAAGGTTTAGGATAGACAGTTTAGGTCTCACACCAAAGACGAGAAAACGCAAGCTAGAAAAAAAAACCTCAGAATTCGATTCAATTTGCAATGCTCGATTAAGAGGATTACATCTCTTTTAACAGGCCAGTCTATGCCTTAAATTGGAAAACAAATCTCAATAAAAATAGAAACTCTTAATTAAAACTAAATCTCAGTAATTACTAAAAATCAGGAAATTCGAAGAAATCTTCTAGAAAATTGCAAAATAGGGAAAGAGTCATGGCGGCATGTATTGGATGGTTTTTCCTTCTTTACTGGGCCTTGTTGGACTTGGACCTTAGGGAATATACCTTTGGGCAGGGCCCATTAGTCTGGCCTGCATCATCATAGCTTAAAATATGGTCTGTAAACCAACAAACTAACATGTTTCAACAGCTTCTGCCAAGTCTTGTATTGATCTACCCTTTGGAGCTGCTTCCAACACTACAATTATTCCACAGGCAAGCCAGCTAAATGATACAAGGGAACAATGAAAATGATGGTGATCTTGATGAACAATGTACACAATAAATGTACTCTGAAAATTGGGTTGCCCCTCAACTGACTAAATAATTCGACTCCTACGATTTTTTATTTTTATCAGTAAAACCCGAAGAATTTTCAAGTGTGTTCACATTCAAGCATTAGAACCACCCAGGCCATATCAATATGCGTGACATATCTGATTAAAATGACCCAGATAAAAGATATGGAGAGAGCAATTTCTACAAGTGGGATACACTAACAGGTAGCATACAATCTCCCATTATATATTGTACCTTTACCTTCAATCATGTACGATCAAAGAAATCTAAAACAGTCAAAATGATCAATGTGTTCAAATTGGGAAGGCCCTCAGCTGACCAAATAATTCAACTGCCAAAGTGTTTTTTTTTTTTTTTTTTTTTTTCTTTCTTTTTTATCAGCAACACCCAAAGAATTTTTAAGTCTTCACGTTCAAGCATTAAAATGAGCCAGGCCATATCAATATGCATGACATATCTGAGAAAAAAAATTTTGAATAAAAGATAACTTGAGTATAAAGGATAAACAAAAAGAAGGGCGATAGATGAAAAGCTCTCACCAGATATCAGCTGAATGCTTCAAGGCTTCATCGCTCCTGTAACATAAAGTTTTACATCACAGACAGGCCTACCATCAAGGAAAGATGCGAAAGAAAGGATGCTACTTGTACCTGAGACATGATGCCTGATGTTAAAAGAGTTCCCCGAAAGCCTTCCTCAGTCTGCCAGTCTTCCTTGTGGTCCGAAAGCTCATCTGCATAGCATTGAGGGCCAAGAGAAAGACGGGGGAAAAAGGAAAGAAAGAAAGAAAAATGAATCACATAAGTACACTGGTCGATTACATCTAACACAATAATAAAGCAAAAAAAGTCTGGTCATTCAAACAGGGTTCAGCATCCTGCAGTATTTCTAATGCATTAAAAATATGACTAAATTTTTGTTAGTGCCCTTTATGGGAAATGTGAAATTATTACATTTGTGTGTTTGACCATTGAAAAATGACGATATGTTGCCATAAAGAGATTCCCACATATCCAAGAGAAATCAGCATAGTGGAGCTTAATGCTGTCAAGGTAGACAATCATGTCAAAACTACACCCATGAGTTGTTGCCAACCCAAACATCAATCATAACAGAGTGGTAATCAGCATCAGACTGTTGTTTGTCACATTGGAATACAATGTCATGTGGATTGGACCCGAGAGTGATGACAAGTGGACTAGAACAGACAATTTACAAGGGATGCAAGGGATGCAACAATTTACCCATCTGACATGATCATTTCTCCTGAAAGCAGATTAAACAAAAACACAAAAATGTGCTTTTCTTTTCCCCTTTCATCTTCTCAGTTAAATATAAAAAAAAAAGAAGAAGAATGTAATCATGCCATCTAACTGGGTGTCTCAATCAACTCTGAAATTCTCCTAGAGATCATATGAGGATTTATATTGGTTTCCTGATCATTTTATTTTCATAAGAATGCTTAATTACCAGCTATATCACGATTTTCATATATCTCTGTGTCTGCAACCCATAGGACATCTCCAGGAAATATATTCATGTCAGCCAAAGTAGCAGATTCACCTTCAATTTCTGTGGAGCCTTTGTGAAGTTTCTGGTTCTCCTTAACCACCTGTAAATAATTTTGGGAAGTCAAGAAAATGAACGCAGTAAAACCAATCGCTTCAAATAAAAATTCAAATGATCTAATTTACAAGAACATGATTGGAATAAAAGCGGCGACAGTAAAACCTGTTCTATGGACAATCACCACAGATGTTATTAGTGGAAATATGAAAATAAAAATCACCTGCTGTGGCGAACTTATGGATCCGCTTGTAGAAATTACATAAGCATAGCAATTGTAGAAATTCCAAAATTTAGAAATGTATGGAATTTCCCTTGGTGCCTTTTCTGTTTGGCAGCACCAGGAATTTAAGTCTGGAATTAGAATTTTGAAAAGCTTTAGAATTTCCAATTAATATAAATTGGAATTCGTCAGGAACTCCGCAAATGGCCCTAACAATTGCCATTGCCAGGTGGGACAGCTGCCTGCTCTGTATTTAGGGATTCCTTTATGCTTGGGGCGGGTTACTAAATCTCAATGGAATCCGGTGACAGAAAGGTTCGTGAGAAAGTTGTCTACTTGGAGCGCTAACTATTTATCCATCGGAGGAAGGGTTACACTGATCAAGACAGTTTTGTCTAATCTGCCAGTATACTGCTTCTCCCCTTTCAAATGCCTGGTCAGTCATTAAAAGATTAGAAAGATTGCAGAGAGAATTCCTATGGCACTGAATTAGCAATCAGAAAAAGTTCCATCCTGCAGAGAGAATTCCTATGGCACTGAATTAGCAATCAGAAAAAGTTCCATCCGGCGGATTGGGACTCCATTTGTAAACCCAAGGAAAGTGGAGGTTTGGAAATCAGGTCTCTCAAGAAGATGAATCAAGCCCTATTGGGCTAGTGGTTATGGAGGATAGGAGATGGAACGGACGGCCTATGGAGGGAGGTGTTGGATAGGAAATACAGCCTTCCAAGGCGTGGATGGGATATCCAGGAAGCCCCAATAAAATTGTCCGCAATTTGGAAAGGAATCCTCTCGGTAAAGAGCCTCCTCAAGGAGAACATTAAATTTCAGATTGGCTCAGGGGAGTCGATCCTCATTTGGAAAGATCGATGGGCTGGAGACAGGATTTTGGGCGATAAGTTCCCGGATTTATTTAAGTGTGCCAAGGATAAGGATGCTAAGGGCGAATCATATATGACAAGAACCGGTGACCAGGTGATTTGGAGTCCTATTTTAAGGAGGAACCTAAAAGAAAATGAAGAAGCCCAACTAATCTTGCTCCTCAACCTCTCAACGGGATGCACGTCCCAAAAAGTGGGGAGGACACTAGGGTGTGAGCCGCCTCTAAAAATGGGACATTCTCCATTTCTTCTTTCTTTTCGGCTTTATCCAATAGTCCGAGGAGGAGAAGCGAAGTTTGCAACATCTGGAAGTTGAAGGCTTCTCCTAGGGCAGTTATTTTCGGGTGGTTGGCGCTCAAGAAAAGGATTCTTACTATGGATAATCTAAGGAGGAAGGGGATGATCATTGTTAATGGCTGTCCCATGTTCTTACGAGATGAGGAATCTGTGGATCACCTCATGTTGAACTGTACAATTGCTCAGTCTATTTGGAGGACGGTGGTTGGGTGGTTTGACTGTTGTTGGGTCTTCCCTAAGTCTCTCATAGAGTTGTTTCAGGCTTGGAAGCCTCCAATCGGGGATCCCAGGGGAAAAGAAATGTGGAGCTTGACATTCTTAGCAGTGCTTTGGATAGTGTGGAAGGAAAGGAACTCAAGATGCTTCGAAGGGGTTCTATCTAGCGTTAACAGCTTGGTGGAGAAAACTAAGTTCTTAGTTGCTCTCTGGATGTCTGTTAGCCCGGCTTTTAGAGATTACACTATAGATCAGATAATGTGCCACTGGAAGGAGATAGCCTTTTCCTGTGCTAGGCCATAGGCTTTTTGCTTTTGGGACTTTTTGTTTTGTGTGTTCCTATTTTCCTGGTTTGCTTGTCAGTGCTCATCTCTTGTACTAATTGTTTTCATTAATACAAGTAGCCATTCAAAAGAAAAAAAAAATGCCATTGCCATCATTCTATAGACACATTGTTAAATTTTGCTTGGAAGTCAGAACAGTCACTGCATGTTTACACAGGAATCATTATTCATTAGTATTTGTTGCTTTGGTAAAAAATACATAGTAAACACAAGGCAAACTGCATTTGGGTTTTGGAAGCACCAAATCAGCAATAACTGTGGTCAATGATTCCAAGAAGCACAGAATTTGCTACAACAACAGCCCCAAAGCTTGATAGCCGTTGTTTACAGTTTCTTGAGAAAAGCTGCTTTATATTTTGTTGCTAAATGTGAAAATTAGATAATCTGATCACAAAGCAAAGTGCATTTTAGGTAGAGAAATTGTGATGAAAAGGAAATAACTAAATCTGTATTAATTGGGGAGAGTAAGACAGATGATAGATTTACTAGAATAGAGGTACATATGAGAGATCACGAGACAACGTTATAGGTATTCCACAAAACAAAGTCAAATACTGAGTACACATCAGATTTCTACTTGTCAGCAGCTGAAGCAAAATTGACAGAAACAGAAGAGCGTACGATTCAATGTCATCTGATCTCCATGGTCTTTGGAACTGCATTTGATTACAGTTGGTTATATAAAAAAGTGCATACTGATATGCACTTGAGGCTGAAGAGATTACAAACTATCACCAGTGAAATTAAGGAAAGAAAAAGTGATGTGCGCAGAAAGCTACTTCTCCATCTGTGACTTCACAAAAGGCTTCAAAGGGTATGCTTCAAAGGGTATGCACTTGAGGCTGAAGAGATTACAAACTATCACCAGTGAAATTAAGGAAAAAAAAGTCATGTGCGCAGAAAGCTACTTCTCTATCTGTGACTTCACAAAAGGCTTCAAAGGGTCCACAGACATCGGAATAAAAGCTCCCAGAAAGCCAATTGCCAGTGGAGAAACAGAACAGTACTAGTGCCACAACCAAGACATTAAACTTTTGAGTGCCCAAACAAAGAGGCTAATATTGCAAAAAACCAGGTTACTAATGAGACAGAAGAAAAAAACATGATGAAAATTCCAACTCTAGACAAGTTTGATGAAGACAGAATCACTTAGGGGATTAAGTCGCATGGAGATGTATGAACTCTAAGTGGGTATGCAAAAGGGTAGTATTCAGGTCAGGTCCACGGTGGATCTGGACACAATTTAGCTTATATATCCGGGCCACAAGCCAACACCAGGCTCGAATCTATAGATAAATAGATTAATTGGTACAGTACTAGAATTTCAGATCATGCTTTTAACAAAATGAGGAGCCACCACTTGTGCTAGAAGCACTTTTGAGGTTCATTCTCAAATATTATATTACTAATATCAGATTATTAATGTAGGGTAACCTTCTGCTAAGAAGTATCCTCTCGAATTGCGTGAGAGTAAGACTCTAAGCCCCTAGTGGAACCTAATTGTGATGCACGCTAATAATGCGAGGATAGTGTGATGGAAAGTTCTCATTATGAATATAAAGGGGCGGTCTCATTGAGGCTCAAATAATATATACTAGCAAAATAACCCATGCTGAGCATGGGTATGTACATGCATTGCAAAAATATTCATATGTTGAAAATTAAACATTCATCCATTGTAGAGATGGAGATAAAATAAAAAAATTACTTAATAATTTTTATAAATTAAAGATCCATAAAATTGGAGAACTGTGAGTAGAAGGTAAAAGAAAACAAAAACAAATGAAAAACGAAAAAAAGAACTCCAAAAGTTGGAATCATACTTTTCATGTCCACATCTGGGTCAACTAAATATAGACCTGTGCAAAATCCAAGATGGCGCACCAGCATGGTTTTTATACATTTTCCAATGAATACTATATTAGTCATTATGCATTGAGCTTTCAAATAATCACCTGCTAATCTTATCCCTAACTTTCAGAAAGAAAACAAAGAAAAGGTTATGAGAGTCCCTGTTTCCGTAATCCGACAGAAAGTGGCAGAGAAAAGGAATAGGAGAATTGGGGTAGAAAGGGAATAGAAGAGAAATAGTTTTTACAGAAAGGGAGAAGTGAAACTTCGAAAAGTGGAGAGTAGACGTGAGTGGTTTCATGAGATAAGTAGGTGGTTGCATGAGATAAGAAGTGGGGAGAACATCGAACATTTTGGTCAAAGAAGGGATAACTTATAGTCAATATTACAATCAACAGTCAAAATGAAATAAACAAAAACACCCTTGGCTTTAATATATAATAACTGGCAAAAGAAATGTGTGCTAAGCACGGGCATCATCATCATCAAAGCCTTGTCCCAGATATGTTTGTACAAAACAAACAATATAAATAAAAATTATTTTAAATTAAATTCTCATATGTTAAAAGACTAAAAAAAATTATAATTAAACTATAAGTAAATTACGACTATAAATAAACACTTTTTGAAGGTTTATTAGAAGACTATAACTATTCATGTTATATATCCAACCACTGGGCACATATATTACAGAAGGGCCTCAGTTTTTTGACACCCTCGTCTCCCCAAACAATAATCAATGAAAAAAAATGTTAATATCAGTCTTATTGGTTTGAAATTAGATTTTGAATTCTCTGATTACAAAAGTATGAAGAAAGCTGATTCAATTTATTTCTCTACAATTTAGCTTCACATAATTTAGAGTAAAGCATATGTAACGATCATCTCAAAAGCCTGACCATCTGTGCTTAAAGCACGACGCTAAAAGAGCAAAAATAGTAATAGGAATACTAACAGGGGTAACACTCAAAAAATATAATTAATTTTATGAATACCATAGATAATGTCCAACTAGTGTCAATGTTCAAAAAAAGTTACAAGACCACATGTGGCTAGGCCGCTAGGGTCCCCACCCCATCTAACTACTTTTGCCATTTTTTAATAAATTTTTACGTAGAAGTATTGTGATGTGTAGTGGTTAGGTTAGGTGCCCTAAATGGCAATGTCATGAGCTCAACCCTCACAAGCTATATATTTTAGCTTATTACCAAAGCTCCAAAAAAAAGTCAAAATTGAAAGAAATCCAGCCAAGATCAAGAATGCTCAGCTTTAATATATTTTAATTAATTAATTAATTTCTACTGAGATATATGGTATTTAACTTGTGCATAGTTAGTGTAGATTTGTGTTTGTTTTAGTATTTAGATTGCATTAGTATTAGTTCATATTTTCTGATATTGATTGGTGTTTAATTAGTTCATTTTCGGATTGAAAAAAAACAAAAGAGAACTCCCAAATTTTAAGTTGTTTAGATAACATTTTTTAGAGTTGCTAGATTTTAAATTTTTGCTAACTTGATATAAAAAACTATATCAACTATCGTGGGATTAAATTTTTGATTCATACTATGAAGCTATGGGAGAGAGTAATGGAGCAAAGACTTAGACAGAAGACCAAGACATCTAAAAATAAATTTGGTTTTATGCTAGAGAGGTCAACGATGTAAGTTATCTTCTCACTTAGGCAATTAATGGAAAAAAATTGAGCGAAGAGGAAAAATCTGCATATGATCTTCATCGATCTAGAAAACGCCTACGACAAGGTACCCAGAGATATTATTTGGTGGGTTTTAACTAAAGGGAACGTTCCAAGATGTTATATTGAAATTATTAAAGACATGTATGCAAGAGCAGTAACGAGTGTGAAAACAACCTGTGGAGAGGCGGGAGTTCCCAGTGACTATAGGTTTGTACAGGGGTTAGTCCTAAACCCTTACCATGGGGAGAACTACCTTGGTGCATGTTATTTGCAAATGATATTGTGTTGGTAGATGAATCAAGAGATAGTATGAATGCAAAATACGAGAGATAGCGAAAGGCTTTAGAATCCAAAGGCTTTAAAATAAGCCAAACCAAGACAGAATATAACGATTGTAACTTCAGTGAGCATATAAAAAGAACTAAAACTACTGCAAGAATTGAAGACCATGAGATACCACAAAATGCTTTTTTCCACTACATTGGCTCTATAATTAGTAAGGATGGGGAGATTGATGAAGATGTTGAACGTAGGATTAAACCGAGAGGGTTGAAGTGGAGAGTTGCTTCTAAAGTGCTTTGTGACTGACAAATGCCAGCAAAATTGAAAGAAAAATTTTATAGGATAGCGATTAGACTAGTTATGACCGATGGAGCAGAATGTTGGCCAATCAAGAAGTAACATATACACAAAATGGATATAGCAGAGATAAGAATGTTGAGGTGGATGTGTGGTAGAACTAGAAAAGATAAAATTAGAAATGAGCATTTTTTAGAGCATTTGGCAACAATAGGGGATAAAATTAGATAAACCCTTCTTAGATGTTTGGGCATCTCCAACGTAGGCCAGCAACGGTGCCGGTAAGGAAAAGTTTACACTAAGGGGAGGGGTAGGCCAAAGAAGACGTGGATGGAGGTAGTAAAAATAAATATGAAAAAGTGTAACTTATCTGAGGATTTGGCTCAAGATAAATCAGAATGGAGAAATAGAATTTGTGTAGCCAACCCCAACGAAGTTGGGACAAGGCTTTGATGATTGATGATGATATATGGTATTTATAGTTTATACATATCACACATGTACACAGGGTAGGGACCTGCCTATACCTAGACTCAACCCTCAAAAGAGTCTATAGCAACATTTGAATTGGGAAATAAGAAGTCCATTGACATCCTTACCTCTGAGCAAGGGTTTGATGGTGCAATTAACACACGAGTCAAGACAATGTGAGAGATAAATGTAGAAGTGGGTTGTGTAGTCCACCAAAATCAAGCCCACATGACGCATATGTACATTAGTCATATGTAATCAATCATGTTTCTATCTCGACATGAGTACAAGTCAGACATTGTACAGTTACTATACTTGAGATATTGTTAGCCATATGTAGGTGGATAATTTCATTGTAATCATTTTGTAATTCTTCATTGTAGCCATTGATTGGCAGGCATATGAGCTATAAATTCATGGTCGATCCATAGAAGCAGATAGGAACTTCACTGATTTTTCTTCCTTTCTTCCACCGATACACTTTCACGGTATCAAAGAAGGGTTTTATTCTTATTTAATCTCTAAATTTAATTTTCTTCCTCTAAATCAGACGCTTTCCTCTATCCGAAAACAAGTTAACTTTCTTCCTCTAAATCAGATGCTTTCCTCTGTCCGAAAACAGAAGCTTCTCTGTTCAGTCGACTGATTAAGCATGACTATCAGTGATAGAGATCTCTGAATCTTTGCAATCCTCCGCAAATGGACATCAATCAAGCACTAATTATTGAATAATCAAGAGATTTTTTAATCTTTTTGCAGTTATTCTTCCCTGTCAGCATTTCTGGAACATCCAATTGCTCGTGATTTGATCAAAGCAAGATAGGGCAGCAAGGGTCGTCTGGTTTTTCTGAATATCACAACGGTTTTTTCTGGATTTTTTTTAATGGTAACTTGCATAAAAAAGGCTTTCTAAATACAATAGAATTATACCGAAAAGTGACAAAAAGAAGGGCAGCCCAAAAAACAGCAGTTACCACTCAGAGAAAAAAAAAACCAAAACACGTAAAGCAGCAGACAAAAGAATGCTTTTGGAACAGGCCAAACAAAAAAAATGCCCTAGAAATAGGCCAAAAAAGAACCAAATTAGGAGAGAGGCACTTCCCTCCAGTTGGGAAGAATGAAAAGCAGGAAAGGTAGACTCAAGATGAAACGCAGAATCTAGTCCTTGCGAGTTTTTTAATGACATGGGTATCCCTGAATCCTTGCAAAAATATCCATCAAAGGAAATGATTTCTTAAAAGCATCTTTATTCCTCTCCTTCCAAATGGTCCAGATTGATGCAACAAATGACAAACGCCACAAAATCTGGAACTTTTTTGCAAAGGTTAGTGGATTTTGGTTTTTCCTTACGGCAGTTTTTACAAAGCATTTTTAATCATGACCATTAATTTCTCAACCAACAGCCTGATTATCATCATATTTCACAGAGATAGTAAAAACTAGTAACACACTTACCCGGAAGCTGGATCTATGTTTCCATGCTATCTTACTTGAAAAGAAGGCATTCCAGTACTCGATCTGTGGGTCATCTAACACTATCTTTTCAGAAAATTTTCTATGAAAAATTTTATGTTCCGTTTCATCTGTAATCTCTGTTATCTTTATATCATGGAGAAAAGGGATATCATTACAGTCAAACTCAATCGGAAAAACTACATGCGATCATCCTCTCACCTTAAACATTTGGTGGAAGGAAAAGGACTAAAGGAATATATCTCGATGGAACTAATTTGAAACTCTGAAAGATAAAAATGGAAAATCTGCGGCAACTTGGACTCAAAACAATTCAGAAATTGTAGCCTAGATTCTTAACTGAATTTAGCCAAGCATTGCCCTTACCCTACAATCATTTTCCAAAGCCTCGGATGTATGGAACCATTTGAGAAAACTATACCATCAGAGAAACAAGGCTAGGAAATTTTATCTATGCACTAAATAAGCAAAGTGTACACAAGTTGATAAGACAGTCCAAGACTACTATAATGTCTTTTCACTGTATGGAACAAAAAAGAATTCAGGGTCCAGGAGCGTGTTTCAATCCACATGTCGGGGTTAGCAGGACCCTTTGATATACAATGTTGTGCCATTCTATAACAACTCAAGCTTTTGGTGTTTCAGGTTACTAACCGTCCCATCAAAAACCCTTTCTTATGTCATCCGGATACAACAGGAATCTCATATTAACTAGTTCTTGATGAACCTACAACTTGAAGTTGAGTAAGTTCGCACAGCCTTGATGAATAGAGGTAACCCTAGATCTATATACCTGTGTTCAGAAGGTTCTGCATGAAGAAATCTAACTCCAATACCTGTCCACTTTAAGTGAGGAACATAAGGCTTTTGTTGCTCTTTCATCTAATATGACCCTTATCTTTACAAAAGAGCAGAAGGTTCAATGATTTGAATGTAAGGATTTTGGACATGTGGCAAAGAATTGCAAGAAGAATAATTTTTGCAATTACTATAGGAGGACCAGACAAATCATCTCTAAATGCACGAGACAGCCTCGTTGGAAGACTGACCAAGCCCTGCAACATCCCATCTAAAACCAAATTGCACTTCAGTTTGTTTAGAACCTTTAATCAATAATAATATGCTTTCTACTTTTGTGAAATGTCATTGTGTTTTTATGTTACTGGAGCAAAAGCCATGTTATACTATTTCCCATTCATTATTGACGAGGTAATGCTCTTTTTTTTTTATATCATACACTGATGTTTAGGGAATTACACCTAATTCAAGGTGGCTAGGTTATAAATACCATGCCACTTTCATTTTGCCTATTCTAAGGAAAATCCGCGACTTAGTGAAAACTCAGTTTGATAAAAATAACAAGGTTCTTCGGTCTGATTGAGGAGAGTATCTATCGGTGGATATTTGTTCCTTTTTATCTGGAAAAAGGCATTATCCATAAAAATAATTCCCTTATATGCCAAAACAAAATGGAATTGCTGAAAGAAAAAATAGGCATATTCTTGAAATCGGTACGGCCTCACTCATTAAATCAATGGTTCCTTCTACTTTTTGGTGTGAAGCTGTCGATACAACCATTCAAATAGACTTTCAACCCCTGTTTTGCATAACATCTCTCCATACGAGTCCCTCTTCAGTCATCCTTCATATTCTTATACACTTTTGGCTCTCTGCTTTGATCATCTTCCTTCCTTGGACAGGACCAAATTGTCACAACAAGCATCTAAATGTGTATTTTCGTATAGCAATGAACGTATAGGATTTCATATACTGTGATCTAGAGACTTGTAGCACTCGTATCTCACGTAATGTGATATTTATTGAACATGTTCCTTTTTAATCTCTTCAAAATAATTCCCGTCCCTTGGATGTTCTTTTTTCTTCCTCAATGTCCCACACAAACACCTCTTATCATGAAGGTCTATAACCAATGGCCAAAGCCTCTGCCCGCTTATGAACCTGCTCCTAATCACTGACCATTGTCAGATCCTCTTCCTCAAGGTAATACTTATTTCCATTGAACAACCGCCTATACAGCGTTCCCTTCATATCTCTAAAACATCTGGCCGCTCTGGCTTTCCTTTGCTTTTTACCGTCCTAGACTTTGTTTCTACTCCCTATTCACTGCCAAAGAAATACCTTGCTGGCAACATGCTACGATAGAAGGATTACTTGCACTCAAAACTAATCAAACATGGGATTTGCTGGAGCACCAATCATTGAAAGTAAATGGGTTTATTCAATTGAAGCGAAATCCTATGAAAGTGTGGATGGATATAAAGCCCATCTTATCACTCAGGGATTCAATCAAAGATATGGCATAGACTATGAAGAGACCTTTGAGCCAGTTGTCAAAATGGCCATAGTTTGCACTCTGCTAGTAGTTGCTACTATTTGCAGCTGGCCTCCTTGACAAATGGATGCCAAAAATGCATTTTTTTAATGGTGACTGTATTCATTGCTCGAAAAAACAGCAAGAGCCAAAAATGCATTCATACATGGTAACCTACAGGAGACAATTTATACGCGGCCACCTCATGGATGTGTCAGCCAAATGACGTTTGTCATCTTTGTTGACTGCGGAAGTTACTCAATGGCCTTAAATAAGACCCATGTGCATAGTTCGAAAATCTCATGGTGTTATTCTTCAAACACATTTTTACCAGAGTCCAAATGATGGATTCAATCATTGTTATTAGAATCCTATGATTCGATTCGTAACCTGAATCCTGAGGAAAATGATTCGGACCTGTGTAACGAATCTTAGTTAAGATTCAAGTGTGAATCTTATGATTCGACACTCTTTTCATCGAATCTTACGATTTAAACGATTCGGCTGAGCGAGAATAGCTACAACCAAAATTTAATACTAATAATCTTTTACCTTTATTCTTTCTCTTTTCTTTCTTTCTTTTAGCATTTTTACTTTTAAAAGGTTATTTAGTAGTTAACGTAACCTCCTAACAATTTTTGTGTTTTTGAGGAGGTTTTAGAGATGAATAAGAGCATGCATTTGATTAAACATTCAACTGTATGTATGGGGCTTGTCCATATATTTTTTTGTTTTTCTCTTGATAAGAGCATGCATTTGATTAAACATTCAACTGTATGTATGGGGCTTGTCCATATACTTTTTTGTTTTTCTCTTGATGAACACTTTCTTTACTCCCAGAGATATCTACTGTGTAAGATTGATGGTTTGAATTTTATTTTTGGTTTGAATTTTATTTTTACTTTTATATTTTGACTTAAAAATTTAAATAAAAAAAAAAAATATATATATATATATATACATATATACATTGAATGGTTACTTTCATTGGAAAAGAACGAGCAGGACAAGAGATGAGCATTGGCAGCAAAAGACGGGAAAGCATGAAACACAAGATAGCTAGAACCCAAAAAGGCAACAAGCAAAGGCCCCTGCATAAGATAAGGCCAACTCTTTCCAATAATACACTATTTGTTCTAAGAAATATTCTCTAAAAGATGGGTTGGACACCCAAAGAGCCACTAGAAACTTTGATTTCTTCACCAAACCGCTATCGCTAGATGCAATCCCTTCAAAACATCTTGAATTCCTTTCCTTCCAAATCGTCCAAATCAACGCCAGAAAAGACAGCCTCCACATCACCTTGCCTCTCTAGAATCCCCAATCGGGGCCTTCCAGGCCTAGAAGAGCTCGAGGAGAGAATTAGGGAGGACCCAACAACAGTCAAACCATCCTACCACTGAAATCCAAATAGACTAAGTTGTTTTGCAATTAAACATGAGATGGTCCACAGATTCCTCGTACCTCAAGCACATAGGGCAGCCATTCACTATAGTCATCCAGCTCCTCCTTAAGAAATCCATAGTAGGTATCCTTTTCCTGAGAGACAACCACTCGAAACGAGCACCCTTGGGGGAGCCTTTAACTTCCAAATGTTGCACACTGCACTCCTCTCCCTCGGATTGTTAAGAACAGCCTTAAAGAAAGAGGACACTTAAAAGGATCCATTCTTTGAGGCTTCCCACACCCTGGCATCTTCCCCTCTATCCTGAATATTTATACCATTCAATAAGTTTAGAAATGATATAAATTGAGATTCTTCATTGTCCTTCAAGTACTTTCAAAAAGTAGGACGCCAAACCACTGACCTTCAATTGTATTCATATATGAGCTGGCAGTTGCTTCCTTATCCTTCGCACACTTAAACAGATCCAAGAATTGAGCACTTAAAGTCCTTTCTCCAGTCCACCGATCTTTCCAAAAAAGGATCCTCTCCCCCGATCCAGGTTAGTATCTAATATTCTCCATGAAGAGTCTCCTTACCAAGAGGATTCCTTTCCATATTGCAAACGAGTTTGTTGGGGCTTCCTGGACATCCCAACCATGTCTTGGAAGATTATATTTCCTCTCCATCTCCAAAGGCCATCTGTACCATCTCCTATCCTCCAAAACCACTTGCCAAATAGGGCTAGATTCGTCTGCTCGAGAGGCCTAATTCCCAGGCCTCCTTCCTTCGGTTTACAGATGGAAGCCCAATCTACCAAGTGAAACTTCTTCTGAGCACTAATTCCTTACCATAAGAATTCTCTATGCAGCCTTTCTAGTCTCTTAATAATTGAGGCCGGGCATTTAAAATAAATATCTATTAATATTTTAAAATTCATGGGTATGAACGATTTGCGATACAATTCTGATTTTTAAAGCTATGGTTTCAATGTTTATTTAGCGAACCATGCATTGTTGCACTACCATGCTTCTTTATGTTGATGATATAATTATTAATGGAAATGAGGCTAGTGGCATTACAGCATTCAATACATGTCTTATGCGCACTTTTAAGTCGAAAGATCTAGGGGCCCTAATTTACTTTCTTGGGCTTATTTCTCACACAAAGGGTGGTATTCGTATCCATCAAAGAAAATATGCAGAGGATTTACTCTCATTGGCACATCTGACTGATTCAAAGATCACTGATACTCCATCAGAGCTAAATGTCAAAATTCACAGAGAGGAAGGTAGTCCTCTACTTGATCCAACTTTGAATGCCGACTTCGTGGTAGTCTTTTAAAACTTGCCATGGCACAACCTGATATATCCCATACATTCAGAATTTTAACTGTCAGCTTGTAATTAATCCTCACAAACCACAACTCACAGTTGTCCACTGGATTCTCCATTATATTAGTGGTACTCTTGATCGCGGACTCTTCTACTTGTCCACTTCCTCTTTACAACTCCAAGGTTATGCAGATGCAGACCGGAGTGAATGCCCTGAAACTGATCCACCAGTGCCTAGTGTATGTTCCTTGGCACGTCACTTATTTCGTGAATGTGCAAAAAGCAAACTACAATCTCAAAATCTTCTACTGAAGCTAAGTACTAATTTATGTCCTCTACAGCTAGTGAGGTGATTTGGCTTTGACATCTTCCTGAACTCGGTGTTCCTGTCCTTAGTCCCACTCCACCCAATGCTGACAATTAAGTGCCATATAGATCATCAACAATCCTGTTTTTCACGAGCAAACCAAGCACATTGGGGTCGATTATCATATCATTCGTCAGCATATTCTCAGAGGCATAATACATCTTTCAAATGTATCCTCTCAGAACCAACTGGCCGACCACTTCACCAAAGTTGTACCCCATCCTCGTCATGATTTTGTTACTATCAACTTGACGCTTTGTCATATTCCACATCAAGTTGAGGGAGATTGTATTAGTGTGGTGTACAGCCCACCAAATCAAGCCCACATGACCCACATGTAAATTAGTCACATGTAATTAATCATGTATATATCTCCACGAGTGAGTCATACATTATACAATTACTATACTTGGGAGGTATTGTTAGCCATACTTAGGTCGATAAGTTCATTGATTTTATTGTAATCAATTTGTAATCCTAAACATAACCATTGATTGGTAACATATGAGCTACAAAATTCATGGTAGATTAACAAAAGTAGATCAGACCTTCATTGCATCTTCTTTTTCTTCCTTTCACACTAATAAACTTTCAGCGAAGACAAGGCGAGTTGATTCCCAACCTGAAGGGATGATGCAAGCACACGAAGCATGAGTCCACAACTCTTCATGCTAGTTGTTCTAATAAAATCTTGTTTAGTTTCTTTCTTTGTAATACATTAAGACGCTTAAAGACTTTTAATAGACATTGATCTTATTTAATGGGTATTATTAAGCTATGTAGTAAATAAATGAAAAGGATTCAATCTGTCCTTTACATAGGTGTGTGCACATGATCCAAAGTATGAGAGCCTATTTCTCCTATGTGTATCGTGGACCTCAATCAGTTTAGACAAGTGCTACACAGCACCAAAGTTCTAGCTGCTCAGAATTGTGTTGTGCAAATCCATAAAGCATCAATTCCTAAATTGTATATTTGTTAGGAAAGTGTGGATCCAAAATGTCTACTTTTCCACAGATCTTTCAAGGGGACTAAGTACATCTGACATTTGGTCAACCGAAATGCTTCAGCGATGGTGGAGAGGGGAGAATGTTGAAAGACATCACCAACAGATGACTTGAGTTCTATGTTAGGCCCTCATCCGACCTTTACTCAATCAGAAAAGCAGTATTAAGTACCAAACTTATAAAAGAAAGCAATAAAAACAAAGAACCAAACTTATAAAAGAATGCAATAAAAACAATGGTGGAGAGAGGACATTGAATTTCAGAAAAGCAGTATTAAGTACCAAACTTATAAAAGAATGCAAAAAAAAAAAAAAAAACATACCCCGAAGAATTCCCATATCATCATCTTCAATTGGTATATTGATGTGGAGCCAGAAACTTTCAAATTAATCGAGTTTGTGGCTAAGGATTTTCGAGAACGCTTGGAAGTGCGACGATCAGGCTCTGAAATGGACCCAGAAGCTTCTAAAATTGATCGTGGAGCTTCTTTACCACGAACAAGAACTACACGTATATCCTCGTCACAATAATTGAGCTTCTGCATCAACTCACAACTCTCTCTTTCTCCAATGCAATCTTCACATATCTAACCAAATTAATAGTGAGATCCACAAGTGAAAACCAAAAGGTACCATCAAGGAAGGGGTAGGGAAACATTTCTTCCCAAAAAATAAAAATAAAAATAAAAGAATTTCGAGTTATTAATTGAATGGAAGCCAAGGAATAATGAAATGCATTGCTCATGCTGAGGATGAGTACTAGAAAGACCCTAAATCCATAATTTAATACAGTAGGCTTTACAACAGGTGACATTTCAATACGAGTTCCAATGAACAGCATATATATTGAGAAGTTTCACCAAAATACTCATTAAAATAAACCAAAGTGATTGACATTCTATTATTTTTTGTCGATAAGCAAAACGAAACTTTTTTAAACTAAAATACTCATTAAAATAAACCAAAGTGATTGACATTCTATTATTTTTTGTCGATAAGCAAAACGAAATTTTTTAAACTCCCCCCCCCCCCACCCACCCACCCACCCCAAAAAAAAAAGAAAAGAAAATATATATAATAATAAAAATAAAAAATAATAATAAGAAGTCTGTCAGCGGGTCCATCTGTGATAGATCCAGGCTTTTCACATTCACCTAAGCCCATGAATTGAAACATCCAATTTGACGCTACACTTTCCACCCTGTAGTGTGTGCGAGCGCACTAGATAACACAGTAATAGTGTATCATGCCAAGCCCTGTGTGTGCTCGGCATGTAGGTTGCCCAAATAGATCCATGATCCCTAACTCAGGGCTCATATATGAGATATTCCTATGAAGCCCTAACTAGGTCCAAATCTATATTTAAGTGCTATGGCGCACCTCTATATTTAATTGAAAAGAAGTGTGTGTACATGTGTGTGTCCGTAAGGTCTCAAATGGCCAGTTGCATATGCACCTTGATTGGGGCTCATGTTTCTGTAGAGCTCTAATTAGTCTGGATTCAACAGTTTTTTAGGTCACATGGCAAACATATCTATTTATTTGAAACCATGGATCATATCTATTTATTTGAAACCATGGATCAAAATATGCAACGGCCTCTATATCGGGCATAACGGCCAAAACTGCTACACTAAATGCAATTTAGCATCACTCTCATCCCGCTATGGAATGTGATTACACAATTACTTTCCATCATTTTTTGAAACAAATAGCAGGGCTTTTTTCTTCTCTTCTTCTCTCCAAACAACATATTTAGGTAATTCTTCTACCCTTCTGTGCTTACAAACAATACCAAAAATCACAAGATTTCACCGAATTGAAGCCAATACATGGAGTTTCTCTCAAGGGCTCTTCTCTGTCTTGGGTATTAGTAGAAGTAATATTTTCTCAACTCTCAACAATAGTACATTGTTTATTTGATGAAAGTTAATTTGTCTTTTGGTTTAATCTTTAAGGTTTAACCTTTATTTAAGTGTTATTTTATAATTTATATATCTTGTGTTATATTCAGTTGTGCTAAATTGCTCCTTTGAATTATGAGTTTAGAAATGCATAATAACTTCTAACGTAGTATAGCCAACCAACATGAATACATGGAAAAAAATAAATCAATGCTATTATTCAAGCAATACAAAACCTCTGTGCACTTAAGTATCAAATTCCTACATTTTTCAATATTCTGGAATTTTTGGATATTTTTTTAAAATTTTCTAACCATTTATTTGATTCCCACCGTCACACCGCTATGTAGCATTATGGCCGCCGGCCACTATGCCCACCACAACCACTATTTTGAACCTTGACTGAAAGAAACGCCGAGCCCAGTTTGTAGCCTGTTTAATACCTGAGTATCAACTTCGGCCCACCCACTAGCCCCTTACCTCAGTTGAAAACCATTCAAGATTCACACCGACCGTCACACGACTCACACCGCTACGTAGCATATTGGCCACCAGCCACTACGCCTACCGCAACCGCTATTTTGATCCTTCACTGAAACAAACGCTTGAGCCCAGTTTGTAGCCTGTTTATACCTGAGTGTCAACTTGGGCCCATCCACAAGCCCCTTACCTTGTTGGAAACCATTCAATTACCTGAACTACACATAAATGACACAATACATAAAAACCAAAAATAAACACATTAACCCAGGAAAAAAAATGATAGCGTTAGCATAATATAATATATATGTATGTGTAAGTATAATATGATGAGAGTACATATGTTAAGTTCCTCTACATCGACAAGATAGCACACACACAACAGTGCGCGCACGTGTACTCACACTCACATGCACACAGAGTTCAAGAGTCATTTACTATGAAATAATTTTTTATTTTTTATTTTTTTTAAAAAGTGACTATTAGAAGTAAATGAGAATTACAGTATAAGAGAACTATACTATGTCATAATTTTTTCCATCCAAAAAAAAGAGAAAGTACATAATAATCACAGCTTACCTCTGGACTAGTCTTGAGGATAGGTTGTCCATCCAGGAGGTCATCTTTCACTTCACCATTTGGATAACCCAAGTTTTCCTCCAATATTGGCGTCTCTTCACAAGTACCAACCAATTTGTTTGTGTTGCTGCAAATGAAATCAATTTCAGCACTAATACCTTTCTCCTTGGGGACATTCCATTCTTCACAAAAAGACTTCCAATCACTCTCTGCGATGATTGTTAAACCATCTGCCTGGAATCCAAAAAGAAATACGATCATTTTATAATATTATCTGCAGATTGAATGACAAAAGATTAAGTAATTCACCATACTCGTAACAAAAAAAAAATTCAATTCACCATACAAAGAACTTTTGTAATGGTTCCATCTCAAGAATTTGTAAGGAATCTCTCTAAAAAACAATAAATAAATAAAGCTGTAAGGGAGAAAAGGAAACACATTCGTTTTTATGGGCCTCACCTAAACGATATCTGGTTTTTTTTTTTCGGTTTTTTAAGATGTTTAATCCCTCCTTTTAATATAATTTACCATTACCATTCAAAAACTAAATAAATATATATATAATAAAATAAAATAAAAAAACAGCATCTCTAATCTAGCTTGTTTCAAATATTTTTTTTAATTACCTAGTTCATTTGGTTGCGACATAATTATTTCATATGAAAACAAATTAAATAGCAGCCTCTGACCACTGTTATTTAGCTTCTCACATTTGAGGTCTTTCTCCTTGAGATGTTTTCTTTAAACAAACCTGATGCAGGCTGAAACGGCTGAGCCCATGTTGCAACTAGGCCAGCCCATTGATTGCTAGAACTCAGGCCCACCATGCCATGGCCCATAGGAATCCTTTACCTACAGAAGAAGGCCCAAGCACAGGTCTATGACTCCACCAGAAATGAGCATGATGTGGAGCCCATGTCTTTAAGCAGTGATCACTAAAGGCATGTTTGATTGCATGAGGAGTGGAATGGAATAAAGTTAAGGGAAAAAGAAAGAGGAGGGAGTTGAAAGTAAAGGGCACATATTGACAAAAAAACTACTCTCAAAAAGCACTAAATGACAAATAAGGGAAGGAGTAGCATTTTTTCATTTAGTGTTATTTGTCTCAACCCCGCTTTTTTTTCTTGTGATTTGACCCTTAATTTTTTTCCACTCCACCCATCATGCAAACAAACATGTCCTAAGATATAAAATATTTAACAGTTAAAGATTAAACAATGATACAAGATGTTACAACTAAGTGGGGACCGAAGGTCTATAATGTTTTCTAACATTTTCCAATATTATGTGTTTTTTTGGATATTTGTTTCAAATATTTTTGGGGTAAAAAAAATCCACTGTGATAGGCTGCAATCAGCGACATATCACTTTATGGGGGGGCAACAATCGCTTTTTGGGGTCAAGTACGATGCTGACTGTGACCGTGACCGTGACTACGACTACGACTCCAATGCAGCATGAATCCCAGATTCCATTAGCATCTTATTTTCTCTCATGAAATCAGTTTCTTAATGATAGGCGTTCTTGGCCATATAGGCGTTCTTGGCCAAACATTGATTTAACAAAATTTGCATTAATTTTCCATTTCATGAAACACTGTCCAATGAAAATGTTCATTGTTTCCAAAAAATGATATTTAATTTCTATTTCATTGTTGCAACTTGCAACCACAACCTTGCCTGTTCAAGTCATGTTACCAACTTTAAAAAAGAGAAACAAGAATTGTATGTAACAAAAAAAAATGTGCACTTACAACAGAAGACCTCTGGGTGATGAGACCACGTTTGCAGTTTAAATCAAGAGGTCTCTCCAGTAGCCGTGAATGCTGGTGTACAAAGCAAAAGGGAATTAAATAAAGAAAATCCTTAAATAGTAAAGTTTTATATTTTAAGTACAAAATAATGAACACGAAAATAGCATCTACTCATACAATGGCCTGGCAAACATATGAAGAACAGAGATTTCTTGATGGCCTGGCAATCATATGAAGAACAGAGATTTCTTCGTAAGATACAAATCAAGACTGTTTACTCCACATATAAGGGTCCTGAATAGTTACTAACCAAACTCAAATAGGCCATTAATTGCTACAGTGCCACCCGTGATTTAATAATAGTCACATTTACTAACATTTAAGAACCAGCGGTACACATTTCATACTGAGATCCCCTCCCACACTCACCTCTTGCAACAAATGGTAAAACAGCCCACCTGATTGTTCAGCCCCCAAATATTTTAGCACTGATCATCAATAGTCTCCAAGGTAGGAAACAGACATGAGAAGTGAAGACAAAATGAGGTGTATGTAACACCACATTTGAAATATTTTCTACAGTATTTGTGAGGAAAAGCGAAATGAGTTTGATAAATAGGAGGAATGGAACATAGTTCCCTTTAGTTTGCTTGGTATTGCATTGCTAGGAAATCTAAGCAATGGCTCCTATGATAGGAAATGGTTACTCTACATTAAAGTAAAGGAGAAAATTCACAAATGGCCATCAAATACTTCCACCTTTGGTAGGAAATGATTACACAGCCAGTCTTATCTACATCTCAATCATATCTACTTCACCTCTCAACTTTTTAATATTCCATTCGTGAGAACCAACTTCAGTATGAGTTTCTAGGAACAATACAAAGTAGGCCAACTGGAACATAGGTGGTTGTGAGGCAAATGAGTTTCATTGTAACTATGGTCCACCCTAAATTACAGTTGATATTAAGTATAGTCTCCCACAATACTAGACTTGTATCAGAAATGGAATGCTCCAAGGAGCCAAATATATAGACCAACATAATGCGCGCACAAATAGCAAGCTAAAGTCACCTCAGAAACTAAAGGTAGATAACCATGCAAAGTTGCAATCACCTTGGCACATATAAGAGAATCAATGACTTTCTCCAAACTTTCTGGTTTTACAGAAGATGAAACATTTTTCCCACTTGCCATTATATAATTTCTCCACTTGTTCAACCATGATGAAGGCAACAAGTAATACTTGCAACCAGGAGAAAGTGCAACGCTTTTCCCCTGAGACAGCCTCTCATGGTTCTGACGTTGTTTAAGCTTGGCTGCTCTGCAACATCATAAAGGAAAACAATTAATTTCAACCCTAAAATTCGACAATTTAAAACTCTTCAGCACTACCTAAGGCTGTCCTCCATGCATGCCACTTCTGACAATTCCATATTGCAAACTGCACAAGTTTCAGAATCTGAAGGGAAGGTTGAACAACCCAAAGGGTCGTCAGGCTTTACTGCATTTGCACTTTCAAAGAGAAAAAGCCATAGGCTCTCAGGAACCAATAAACGTTTAGCACCAACAGCTTGTTCTGGTAGTAGTAGTCCATGAGGACATCGAATAGAAGCAGTTGGACCGGTATCAGCATCAATAGGAGTGTCGGCACTTTTTCTGCGTACCCACTGTAACAACCTACAAAACAAGCCAGACATCCAAGGGAAACTTTCTATAAGTCTATAGGATACTACTTAGAGCAAAAACTAACAGAAATAAACCACTATAAACTGTGATGACCTATCCACTACTAAAATCATGAGAGAGAGGGGCTGCCAAGATGGATCCCGCTTCCTCATGCTATGCTTTCAAGTTGGAAGTGTTATATTCTACTTCATAACACACTAGGGTTTTGCTAGCTTAAATATGACATCTAACAGGCCTGATTGTTGGGTCTTAACTCTTAAGGGCCGGCTCATCAACAGTAAGGTTTGCGCCTATAGTACTAATTCAAATGAGTTGGTTCACATTTCAAAATTGAAGCCTGGTCACTCATTGGATTGGGGCTCAGGCAAAGATCACTGGTCTGTTGGACCAGACAGTCGTGCTGAATCTGGGCCATTACATTAATAGTTGTCCAGTCAGTTCGTGTGGGCAGCCCACCTGGGGCAGGTCTTGATAGGAGGGAGGGAGGGGGATGGAATGGGGACACATACTTAGGGAGTGACTCAAGTTCACCCCCTCTCAATAATCCCAAGGCTGTGACCAGGGCCATTGACAAAGATTAATGCTTTTGTACGGTCAAAACTCAGGCCTTGGATCACAACCTAGGATGATCAGAACAGGGTGAAAAATTCACCCAAACCAAACCCCCCCGCCCCCCAAAACAAAACAAAAAAAAAAAAAAACCCAATGGAATAGAATGTTGGCCAATCAAGAAGTAGCACATGCACAAAATGGGTGTAGAAAAGATGAGAATGTTGACGTGGATGTGTGGTAAAACTAGGAATGATAGAATAATAAATGAGAGCTTTCAGAGCATTTAAGAGTCGCATCAATAGATGATAAAAATAAGTGGAACCCATTTGAGATGATTTGGACTTGTCCAAAACAAGCCAGTAACAATGCCTTTGAGGAAATGTTTTTCAATATAGATTGATAGCCCACCAAAGGTAAGGGGTAGGCGGAAGAGGACGTGGATGAAAGTAGTAAAAATAGAGTTGGAGAAGTGCAACCTATCCGCGGATTTGGCTCAATATAGATCAAAATGGAGAAACAGAATTCACAGAGTTGACCCCAGCATAATTGGGACAAGGCTATCATAAATTCCCTTCTCTTTTATCTTTTATGTGGCCTGACCAAATTTCACCCAGATAAGAGATGGACCTACTAACAAATTGATAATATACACACTTGATGAATCTGACAATGGACACATCTCCTACTCGGGTGAAATTTGGCCAGGGCCCATACAAGAGGAGAACATCTATTTTGTGAGGTTTAGATTGTCAATAGCTGAGACTGGGCCCCACTATACCCACAAAATTTCATCTGAAATACCTGGACTATTATTAATGTTATAATTAGATACTTACCTCAACCTAGACAATTCATAAGGCTCTTTACGAAGGCCTTAATAAAAATATAACTATTAAAAAATAAATGCCCATTCTTGATATGGGCACTCAACAATTTTTATCAAATTAAAATTACACCCAATATCAGATTAGTCACTTTGAGTAATGTGAATAAAATATTAAAAAAACCAAACGTTTTATAACTGTCAATCTAATGATAGGCCCAATTTCTGGGGGTATCTAGACTCTTTTTTTTCACTTACACACTTTAATAGGGCCTACTTATGAAAAAAATTAAAAAAACAAATAAATCACTCAAAACAAATGCCTCCCAAATGGGCCCTCAACAAATGTTATTGATTTATTCCAATAGTTGTTGGGTACAATGTCATATTGATCACTAATAAAAATGTGATAAGAAAAATCCAAGGGTTTTAAAGTGGTCAATATGGGCTACATAGATAGATATATAAATTACAAAGATGGGCCCAAAATTAAACACTAGAACTAACCTATTTAACAGTTAAAGATTAAATAGTGACACAGGATGTTATGACTTAAGGGGACAGATATTTTGGTCTGTGGTGTACTAATTAAAAATATTTTTTTTCTATTTTTTCAATATTCCGGGTTTTTTAGATATTTTTTCAAAAGCTTTTACAATCGAAAAAAAACTCATGTCGCGATGTTGCATCACGTCACTTTCCAGGGTCGACCGCGATAATAATTGCAACTGCGCTTTTGAATCGTGCAAACTGTCATATAGTAAAAGAAGTACAATCAAACTTGTTCTATAGTAATAGTAATGGCAAACTTGTCATATATTAAAAGTTGCATGGCAAACTAAATAAAAAGAAAAGCAAAGTTATTTGATTGCTTTAGACATTGATGTCTATTTGAAAAAGTTAGCCTCTTATTACTTTTTTGAAAAAAGGGCAAAAGGTCTAAAAACTAATTCAATCAGAGATTCAAATAAATGTTTCCTAAACAGTCTCAAAAACACTCGAACATATGTCTGAATCAGTTTTAAATCAAATAGACCTAAAATGTTGAATTGCCAAACAACACCTTAGTCGTTCAGTTGATTTCTAAACCAAGTCAAAATCACTGAAATTACACTGGAAGAAAATACAGAAATTTAATGAATGAAAAGTGTGCACAAATGAACAGAAGGTAAAGAAAAAAGATTCAAGGAATCCATAAAACACCAAGAAAAATAAAAATAAAAGGAAAAGGTCAAATAACAGAACCGTACCATGGCCTAGATACAAAATACATATTATCATCAAAACATTTTCCTGTAATTGCTGCCTCAGCAAGCTCCTTCATTGACATTCTCCTATCTCTATAATTCTCTGAACAAACTGTAGAGTTCGCCATGTCCTTGAGGCAATCAATACAGCAGTCTTCACTGGTCAATTCTGGGCCCCCACGATACTAGATATAAAAATGTCACATGAAATCATCATCAAAGTCAGCAAATAAGCCATTGAAAACAGAAATGGGTATATGATAGGTAAAAATTAATTCTGAACATATTGAAATGAATCTAATCCAAATAAGGGAGCAAAATGTACTCTACTGGGCCTACCAGATTCCGAATCTTTCATCTATAGGTGTATCTCTTAGGAGATAATCATGAAGAAACAAATGAAAGACCCACTCTGTGAAAAATGTACTGACAAATACATCATATGATTAAAAGAGATTCCATGTCTAATCATGAGTGGAGTAACATGGTTCAACATTTTGCATACATAGGGATATAATATAATATAACATATATAAGGATTTGGCTCAGGATGGATCAGAATGGAGAAACATAATCCATGTAGCCGACGGCAGACCACAACATAGTTGGGACAAGGCTTTGATGATGATGATATAGCCATTACATCATGCTCCAATGTTATTTAAGAAATTTACTTCCTCACTTTCGTATCTACGTCTTTGCAGCCTGAATGCCATCTGGTTTTTCTCGATAAGGAATTGTAGATTTATCAGTTGCTCCAGGAAAAGAAAGTGATGGTTCCAATTAAGTATCAAATGAATCTTGCCTAACAATTCATAGGATTCCTTTGTGGACCTACACAAGAAAATAGGATATACCAACCTTGTTCCACGACTTCAGTAATGATCCTAAGGCTAACAAGATCTGGGGAACTGCTGAGAGGGAAAGTTATTAATTACGCCATTCCAACAGGCCTATGAGTGTGCATTTTGAACAAGTTTTGAGGAAGTCATGACCCATCCATTGTTATGTTATTTGATCAACTTTAAAACAGACCCAACAAGATGCAATTTGGACAAATTTAAAAAGTTATAGCCCACGTTTTGACTTAAAGGGTAACATTGAGAACAAACTCAATCTTTCAACTGTTCCCTCAGTTTCAATCATTCTCTCCTTAATTCATTCCTGTTCTGCAATGCCAAGATAGGTTCAGAGACCAAGCTTAGCCCACAAATCAGAGGGAAAGGGCATCCTCTTGCCGAAGTTGAAGATTGAATTGTGAAAAACTAGATGGTCGATCCTTTTCCAATCCTTTCTAACCATACATATAGGAATCATTTACATCAAAGATAACTGCCCACTCCATAACTCCTAGTATCTCTCCTCCATAACTGGATAACAGAAGATAAAATAACTGAAAGGTACATCACATGCATAACAAAAGAACTGAAAAATAACTACAGATAACATGAAACCCGGCCATTAAAAGAGGGCCTGTGAACTGGCCTGGTTAGGTGGATGGCTAATGTGTGTGGATGGAATGAGCCTTGTCTAGTAGGTCCGGAACCTAACATGTCATCCCTTGTATTCAATCCCCTTCCTTTGATCTTCCCTAACAACATAAATCTATCCCATTGTTTCTCTAAGGAACATTATCTTGCTGCTATCAGCATCCAAGTTGGGTGCTGGACAGATATTAACATAAATTTCATTTGGTAATCACTGCTGCCAGAATATTCCATTGCCAGTTTCCTGAGCTATTGAGCAGCAATTTCAAGAGCTCCAGGCAGCTCTTATCTGGTCTGTCTGATCCAATTGATCTTGGATCCCATTTGTCCTGATCCGCATTCCCGTCTGTTTCATCTGCTATGGACCGACCGATCTGATCTTATCTGCTGTAGTACCCACTGACAGAACAAGAGTTGTCCCTTCTTGTCTCAATATCCTCAATGAAGCCTTTGTCAACCCTCAAAAAGACTTTCCACACAGTCAGCCATCGACTGTGCATCCTTATTTTTTCGGTCAATTTTCTGTAGGGCTCACTTCAGATTTTGAAATCTTACAAAACTCTCTGGATTTGGTAGCCTGTTATAGAAGATTATTCAGCTAAATTCTCGTCCTAATCCAACTCCATTTCAGGGTGTTTATAGTCAGCTTTCAGTTTCCACAGTTTTGGGGCCTGATTTTCATTTCGGTCATTGAATTTGCCGGATTCTCATCAGATAGACCTGAAATTCGGAAGACACCCTTCCCATTCATCTACAGAGATAACCTGAAGGTTGATCGGCAATGCTAACACTTCGGGTAGGGTTCTCTTCAAATCCATTCGTCAACTGTACTGAACATCCAGGACCAGGTACGTGTTTGGTGGACTCCTTTCTACTTACCATTCAAAATAAGGGGGAAAAAGATTCCTTTCTATTTTCTTTGCATTCAGGCACATTTTCTGCCAATTGGTTTGCACATCCTCCATTTATATTACACGATCTTGCTACAAATGGCTTCAGATTGTACCCAAGTGATCTCTATTCGGCTCGACTTGGACAAATTATGCTTATTGGGCTCATCTCATGTCCAATTTTTTGAAATAAAGAAAAATTTGGAAATATCTTTTTACCAAAATAGAGAAACCCTCAGATCCTGCAATGGAAGAAGAACGGGAATACAATATTGGTAAAACTAAATCCTGGCCTGTCAACTGTGTTGACCCCATCAATTGGTTTCAACTTGCAAGATTTTCCCATCCAAAGGATGCTTGGGATTATTTAGCCCGCATATATGTCCAAACCAACCCAGCCAAGAGATATGAATTGGAAAGAAAGATTTTGAAATGCTCAACAAGGCAATGATTCGATACATGCGTTTTATTTTAAAATGAAAACTTTATGGGACCAGGTGTCATTTATGGAACCACAATTTATATGTGTTGACTGCTGATGACTGCTACATTTGAGACATACCATCAAGAAACTCGACTTGTCCAAATTTTTATGGCTTTACGACCTGAGTATGAGCATGTTACGAGTATGCTCTTGCATTGATCTCCTCTTCCCGTGGTTGATATAGCTTTATATGAACTAATATCCAAGGAACAAAGTCAATCTTCTCTTGCCACCAAGAGAACTGTAGAAGTAGACCATGTCCTTGTCTCTGTATCTCCTACCTCAGAGCCTGAACTTCTTGGCCCTCTGTCACAACCCGAAACCCGGATTCCAGAAGAAGTCCGCCTTTCGAGTCGTGAACTAAACTTTTCCGCATTCATGAGATTAGGCCAAGATGAACTTAGCAGCGGAATATTCATCAATCACCAAATAAAAGACATTGAATAGCAGAGCACGAGCACAAGTAATAATAACCTATTTCTTTATTAACTTCTGTTGTCTAACCAAATATGAACTAAATCGAAACCCCTTTTAAATAAAGATGGGCCCCTCTCCACTCAGAGTCTACTCATATCTTTCAACTGAGAGCACTATAATTCAAATGGGTCCAAATTGGGTCCCACCAAGATCCAATAAATAAAATAATTAAACACAAAATTATTCAATTTCCCCCAATTAAATCTAAATCGTGCTCAAATTGAATCGTGCCCTAACTGCCCAATTCATCTATTTGGGACCGAAATTCAAGGAAACACTAGCAATTGGGTATTTCTGGGTTTGGGTCCTAACATTCTCCCCCACTTAAAGAAATTTGTTCCTCCAAATTTACTACAAGTGGGTACCAAGACCTTACACCGTCCCCACCAAATGAACGGAACCGCTGACATATGCAAGTACAGCAAGCAGCTAGGACACTGTAAAAAGGACAGTCCTTTTGTCCAAAAGCTCCACATAATCGGCGACCTAGTCACCCCTAGCATCGTACCCAGACGGATGCTATGTATGCAGCCCTTTCTACAACTACAGATGCTTCTGCCTTTTCTAACCTCACTTCAAAAATTCAGTTTAGCATTGCTAAGCAGCTCCAGCAGATGATGCTATCCTCTGGCTCTAGGTCTTCAGCTTAATCATCCTCTGCAACCTTGCCAACCATTGCCCCTTCTCTCCCACAGGTAACAAGATGTCCCCTAGATAATTGATTTTGATGCCTCTATAGTCATATGACCTCAATACTTCTATTCCTACTCACACCAATTCACCCTCATCTTTCCATTTCATCTATACCGCTGACAGCTCTCATCTATCTGTCACCAAAACAGGCCCTATCACCACCTCAGGTTTCCTTTCTATTTTATTTGTACTTTTGTTCCCAGTTCATCTTTTTAAATCTTTTATCTATTAGTCAACTTGCTCAAGACAGCTATGCGATTACTTTGTCCTCATCCAGCTGTTCTGTGCAGGATCCATCAATCAGGAGCCGAATTAGGAAAGGGCATAAATCAGGTGGCTTGCATTTTGTTTATTTTCTTCACTTGACTAGTTCATTCAATCTTTGGCATTCTAAATTAAGCCATATGTCAGATACTTATTTGAAACAATTAATTTCTTCTCATATTTTAAGGGATGTACCTTTTGAGGATTTATCTGACTATTTAAGTTGCCGTGCTTCAAAATATATTGCTTTGCCCTTTAATACAAGCACTACTCATAGTCTCATACCAGACATACTTTTGATTTAGTGCACTGACATTTAGGGACCTGCCTCTCAACTGCTAAAAGAGGCTCACTTTATTACGATGTATTTATTGATGCTTATACACGTTATACATACTTGTATTTAATGAAACATAAAAATGAATCATATGACATATGTTTCATTAGCTCACATGATCGAAACTCAAATTTCCACTAGAATTAAATTTTTAGGTCCAACTCTGGCAATGAGTACCTCTCTAGCTGCTTTTGCAACTCCCTCTCTTACCAGGTAAACCATTCCTAGCTCTCCTGCCCTTAAACACCTAAACAAAACAATGTCACTCAACGCAAACACCCTCATCTTTTAAATATCATTTGCACTCTTCTTCATTCTTCTAAACTAGTTCTCTCATTCAGAGGAGAAACCTTTTTGACCACTGCATATCTTATCAATCGCTATCCATTCTCCATTCTCTCTAGTTGCGTACCCGTTAAAGCACTCTTCCATCAAAAATCAGTTAGTTCGTTGTACATTCTTTTGGGTGAACCTGTTTTGTTCCTCTTCTACCAAAAGAAACATCTCCCAAATCCACCATTTGGCTTCCTTCGTTATGGAATCAAACAAAAAGGGTTCCGCTGTTTTAATCCTAAAACCAATTGTCTTCATATATTCCGATATGTCACATTTCTTAAGCATATTAGATTCTATTCCCTTCTTGTTGCTTCACATTCTCCTGATCCTCCTCACTCATATCCCCTTCATCCGTTCCTTGATTTATTCCCCAAGTCCAGTTCTTGCCCCTTCTTTATACTCCTCTTCGTGTTTGTTAGCATCAAGCTTGTGAACCGACCACTCTGCCACCTAAATTATTACTTGCCCGTGCTCCATGACTGGTGGACACCTCACAGGTATCCTCTTCAACTTCACAAACCTGTAGATCATTATGGCTTATGGCTTCGCACAATTTTTCCCCAGCCTACAAATATTTTCTTGCAGAGCTCCATCCTTATACTGCGCCTCAGTCATACAAACAAGCATCCACCTATCCACACTGGCAAGCTATTACAGCCGAAGAACTTGAGGCTTTGCACGAGACTCATACATGAGATCTTGTTCCTCTTGTCGATCATCATGTCATTGGTTGCAAATGGATATATAAAAATCAGGACTTAATATGACGGAAGAAAGCTTCAAGACCTGCCCAGTTGCAAAGGGCTACAGGCAAGAATAGACTATGACGATGATGATGATGATGACGACGACGACGACGACGACAATGATGAAAGATAATCCTATACTCCAAAAGGCATTAAAATTCATTTACATTTGAAATGCTAAAATTTAATGAAGATATTGTTACATATTGAGCAAATAGGAGTTTAGTTTAAAATTTTCTCTTATAGGTAATGTGATTTGAATCTGCAATCTTATGTCTGTTTTTCCCAAGCTCACAGAAGTTGTGGAAAATAATTAAAAAAGAAAGGCACGAAAAGGAACTTTTGCAATGCCAACACAAATTACAACTGAGAATCGCAAACTTATAAATCATCCCATAGATATTTACTATTTTTTCACTAAGATAAAAAAAAATGAAGGAATGAAGAGGAAATTTTGCAATTTAAGTAGAAAACAAAACCATCATCAACAAATTTGAAATAAATTTTAAAAAGTTCCTTTATATATTCAACATCCAATACAACTAAACAGAAATGCCTTGAGAAAAAGGAAACACCAAAATTTTTGGGAAGTGAAAGTCAAACAAACAGCAATATCAGGGAAAATAAAGGTATCAAATGCATCTCCAACCACTTGATGGAGAACAATGCATTGCTATCTAATTCCACTCTACACCAACCACATTTGCGCACACCTTATGATGCAACATGGACCAAGCTTTATCTGAAACCCGCTTCATGGAACCAATCTTTGAAACTGGAACTTTCCCATGTAAGCACTGAATTGGCTTGTTATCAATGGGGCTGCAGGATACACAACATAAGCATAAGAAAAAAGCAGAATGTCATTAACGGAATTAATAAATGATGAAATTATAAAATATTTCCACACAACAGGAAGAAGCTGACTACTGAAAAAAGATAAAAATATTTCAGGAAACTAATCATAGGCACTCTCCATTGAAAGAATGAGTTGCTCATTGTTAAACCTGTTTAAGAGATTACATATAACCAGGGTATATCTTTATGTTAGGAGGTACATGAATAAAACAGCAGAAGAAGAATTAAGCCAAAAGCTAGGACATGTTATGGGAAAATTTTGATGGTGAATGAAGATATACTTATACTGGAGCAATAATGCAACTATTTCCATCACTATATGAAACTCCTACTCAAGCAAACGAAGTCTTTTCATAAAGAAAAAACTACCATGTGTAGGAATTGCTTCACAAAATAAAGGGTGCTAGCTGCCACCAAGAAAAACTACACTCTAAATTTATGTTAAATAGCATGGAAAAAAAATATAAAGCAAGAAACTAATCATTAAAAAATGTGGCAGATAAACCAAACATGAGATTGTGTGAAACAACAAAATGAAGCAGCTAAAACCAGAAAGCATTTGGACTTCTAAGGATCTCATTGTCTGAGTAACTAGACGGCTATAGTGGCATCTTAGAATCTGTCACTCATCACCACTGCCCATAAACAGTGAATATATATACACGTAATCAAAATTCAAAGACACACACACATCAATCTTAAATAAACTTAAGAAAGAAGTGACTTGCTAATATTGCATCATGGAACAATTTAGAAGGAAAAAAAAGAGAGAGAAAGGAAATTCTATCATTCATATCCAGTGCATAAGCTTATCAACTTGCACTGCAACACATTATCCATACATTCATCATCTTCATAGAAGCCTACGCCCCATCTATCTAGGGAATAATGTAACGCTTCAATTATAATTGTGTGGAAAATGCCTTGCATTGCAGCACAAGATGATGACCTTTTTAAATTGCGTGTTCAAATAAATGTTAAAAAGCACGGAAAATGACCAATGCTTACACATGAGTAATGCTATCAGCCCACTGACGAATCCAATCAGTTGTAATCCAAAAGAATTTTTCATCCAGCGAACTAACAGGAGCTTCAGAAAGAATAAATTTCACTTCTTCTCGTCTTTCCTTGATGGCCTTAATCTCCTTTTCCTTCTTTACCAGATACTCTTGGCAAGCATTGTCATATGATGTATTTAATTCTTGTATCTCCTTCGATAGATGAAGTGGAAGAGAATTGCTGCATCCAGAAACTCTCTCTTCATCAGTATCCATATCGGCTGCACCCAACATGCTGTGGGGATGGGCACCATTCTCTTTAATTGGTCTACGGTAATACATCAGCATGTAAGCATCAGCTGATGAAAACATTTCTTCATTGCAAGCATTCTTAAGATCTGAAGGTGATAACTCAGCAGTATTTATATGGTTTCCATCTCCAGTATAGGACATTGCTTCAGATGAAGCTGGCTTTGCAGTAGGCGCAGATTTAGCAGAGCTTGAGGTTCCTTCCCCAAAGGGGTGAAGACCCAGCTTTGAGACATGCTCATCATCAAACTCCCACCAAAGCCCAGTGTATTCATCTTTAATATGTGCCACATAATGACCGCTATTAACAGCAGTGCCCCTGTGAATCAGTATAGCTGATAGGTCATACATTAGCTCTGACTGACAATGAGAGGAGTCGCATAATCTTTGCGCCATATTCAGTTGACTAGGAAAACGAAATACTGAAGTTATTTTCTTCTTTGTCGTGGTCTGCAAACAGGAACAACAGCTTCTAAGATAATCAAAATTATTAAATTCAGATCAGACAAAATGAATAAGCATGAATCACATTGAATTAAAGTGAGCACATAGCACAGTTCCATACAATTTTATGTTATGTTATTTTGGTAGAATTACGATAAAATTATTTTAGAACTACCGTAATCACATTGAATTAAAGGAAGGGAAGGGATGGGGGCGGGGGGGGCATATAACACAGTTCCATATAATCATTTGAAAGGATTCAATAATATACTATTTTGTATTGCATAGGAGTTACCTTGGGAAGGAAAACACAACGCTTTAGCTGGAAATTAAGAACAGCAGGAAGTGTGCGAAGCTTAATACAACGAGTAGCATCGACTCGTGCTCCACATGACTCGCAGAAATATTGATTTTCCCCTTGCAATTTCTCCTCACTAAGATAATCTTCTAAACTCTCATCAAGATTGTCCAGTCCCTTGATGTTCAACTCAAGTTCATAGAAGTCTTCCATCTTTGACGATGCTTCAGAATCCTTTCCACAAACTGAACACCTGTAAAATACAAAAAATGAAGTTATGGTTCATTTCTTACCCAATACATGTAATAACAGCATCATAGCAAACTTCAGATAATCAGATAGAAGGGCCCTATATATACATGAAGCCAAGCAATAGAATATGCTTTGGTCATACTTGAATGTATTTTTTTTATGAAGGTTTACCGGTTCACACTACTTGAAAAGTATATTTTAATACCGTATTCAGCCATCTGAAGGAAACCAGCAGTGGTTGTTGGCGAGCAAAGTGTGAAAATTTCAAAAGAGGGCAGGTGCCAGCCAGATCAAAACCAATAGTTTTTTTGTTTTTGTTATAATAATAGGGCATCACCCTTTGGCATGCGTAAAATACTAAGATTTATAGTTTGTAACACATTCAAGTAGGGCCAAAATAAGATGAATCAAATGCCTGAATAAAGAGAACAAGTAAAACATGAGCTCGGTTAAAAACTGTATGAAAAGAGTAAAGAAATTCAAACAGCATGCAGAAACACATGAGAGCAGTGGAAGAATAAAAAATAATTACTCAACTTATAGCAGGTTTATACAGCAAATATCAAATCCATCAGTGCTGGAATTAATCTTCTCAAAATATTAACTTGCAAAATCTCAATACAAAAACCAGACAAGGGAGGGACTTGAGAGTGCTACAAAGTAAATCTAACCGCATGAAGCAGGTGACAAGAAACAACAGTGAAAGCAACCACAAATAATCCAGTTTCAACAGAATTTACTTTTCCGGTTTTTTTGTTGCTTTGTCGTAAAATGCAACAAAATAAAAGGGAAGACAAACATGGGCATTTAAAACCAGCACCTATATATAAAACAGCTTGACAAAATAATAGCCATTATAATATTATTTCTTTTAGAAAATTAGGCATAGAGCCTTTCCCAAATGGTAAAGATTCAGATACCATTGAAGACAAAAAGGCGTACATGAAATGAAGCATCACTGCAGTACAAGAGAATATATGCCAAACTGGATAAAAGGATAAGAAGTAGCATAAGTAGGTAAAAGATATGCTGTTTACACCTCTTTTTCAAATTCATTTGCTACGGTGATTGTGCCTTGTTCCCTTATCGCATAATGAGCAAATTTAACTTATAGTTAAATGTCATTAAATTTTTGTCTTAATTGTCAAACAAACTGACCTTACCAGTTCTCTTACTTTTTTGGTATTGCAAAGTTTGCTTTTTGACATGATGATGAAGTGAAGAACCTAACAGTGCCACCTTAATGGCTGTCACAATTAAATACACAACATTCAGAGCCTCTCAGTTACAGATCATGCTGGCATGAAACAGATATGCACTTCGGAAAACAAAAACAAGCAATTGATGAAATCATACAATTTCTGAATACATGTATCAATTGGAAAAGCAAAAGCTGTCCATAATGCAATGGAAACAAAACCAATAATTTGCTCATGATTTGGTCAAATAAAATTTGGATGATGCAGCCAAAAAAGCTACTTATGAGTTATAGACAAACCATGTCCTTCCATCATATTAATAATAGCAAGGCAATTAAAATATAAGAAAAGCAGACACCCAATTAAAATTTAGACCTAGCTGCATATGAAACTACATAGCAAGACTTTGTCTTACTGAGTCACATGTGATACGCGTCCACGAAAAAGATCTTGGACAACAGTTCCAGCATTAGGAATCTTAGAATGGCTTAGAGACCTTTCCAGCAAAGAAAGTAACAAAGTTAGAAATTCATGACTATCCTGTTGAACACCATTGTCTAGCTCCAAAGTCTTAATGAATGGTGCTGAATCAATATAAGCCATCCTGCTGGAATGCAACTGTGCAAAGAGTCGAACTAGCTGATCCAAGACAGCATGTTGCTTCAAAAGATCAGGCTCAACAGAGAAAATCCCTTGCCTGAATAACGAGTTCATGTACAAGCACTGAAGTATACTATTAGCATAGCATGTTGCACCCAAATTAGTCAAACCAATAGGTGTATCGGTGGAGGAACGAAGATCCTTGCACGGATCTGGACCAAGAGCTTGAATGATATCTGACATTTTCTGCCATAAACCAGATTTCCTGGCTCCATTGGAAGGTGGAATAAACCCACAAAAGCAATTTGGGTTATCTTTTGAATTTATACGGCATCCCTGACAAAAAGGCTTGCGGATCAAATACAGCTGATAAATGTCATCTCGGGAAATTTCGCCAGTTGAATATATTTTCCTACAAAACAAAAAACATAGGAACGCAAGTAAGATATGGTGACAAAAGCATGAAAATTTCTCATAATCCCGGAACACAAGAGCACTGCCAACCTCAAAATTTCGGAAGCCGAACCATCACCCTCACCAGCCTTAGGCCTTTTGTTTTTGCTGCGTGTAGATGGTCTACTCATTTTATAACCAAATGGAGAGAATAACTAGATCGTGATGCTCACTCTTCATTTACAAGTGGACATGATCATGACAAAAAATCAAGACCACAAGTGATGTCCTTCCAAATAAGTGTACTGCTGAAGAAGCCAAATTCAGATTGTAAGCATGCCAACAAGTCCATAATATAATATATCTATATATATATATATATATAGAGAGAGAGAGAGAACTGATTCCACATCACTTTCCAATTTAACTTAGGGGTTAGCCTTAGGATTTGTTACACGCGCTGGGCTTGGACCTTAAATCTAAGTCCATTTAATATACAGGCTGGGGGCTTGAATTCAATGGTAGAGAGCCCAAGCCTGGCCCGAATGAGAGGCACAATGTAAGCAAAAGCTTTTTTTTGTTGGAATGGGGGACTCGAACACATCCACTTTCGTAAGTGCAGTTTGTACAAACCTTTTTTTATTATAATTTATAAACATCATTATCCACCCTCAGGCTTCACCTTTTCCAGGCAGGCCGGGCTCAGGCCATGAACTTCTGGCCCGAGTCAGGCTTGGACCAATTGTATAAAAATTGGGCCATGCCAGGATATTGCTCTGCCCAGCCAATGAACACCCCTAATTTAACTTTAGTAAAGCAAGAATGAAATAGGTGTTGGAAAAGTTTCTAAATAACCCATTTAACAGATTCAATTTCAAGTCATTCATACATCATTTGACCAATGAAAGAAGGGCACTTATAGAAGCACAAAAAAAAAAAAAAAAAAAAGATAGATAGATACTCGCTCTCAGCCTCGACTATTGTATTCACTAATATGCAGCCGCATCACTTCTCTAAAGGTAGGGTAAAACACAAAGCTACCAAGAAGAAAGAGAATGCACTCCAATCCAACCAGCTAATGCAAGAAACGGGGGTTGCAAAATGTCACATGTATGAAAGAAATACTGAACTTCATTAATGCAAAAGAGTTTATGATGCAGGCCCTAGGGTTAGGGCTCACGTGGAAGTGCCAAAACACAATATTGGTGCCGAAGCATGTGTCCACAGATACTACACGTCTCCACAGAGACTATAAAGAAGGACACACCCCAAAGGGAAAACCCAATTCTATTAATCGACTATCTGAGAATTAAATCTATTACAATGCAAATAAATAAGAAAAAGAAAACTTAGGCCCTAAAAAACTAATTAAACTATGAAACTAAAGAAATTAGAAACCTATCCTAATTACAACTCTCAAATAAAATTAGAAAACTAATGACAGGTAATTAGTGAAATAAAAATCTTAAATTGACTTGGGCCCTACACATGTGGTTTGAGGTCTATCCAGCATGACTGCATCAATTTAGAATTGTGATCACTATAGCGCTACTAAACTTATGAGCCATAAGATGAAATTTTGGGAGGAAATAATAGAGAAACATCTGAGACAAGAATCAAATATTCCAAAGAAGAAAATGTATTTGGTTAACCAGAGTGAGATGGTGGAGACAAAAGGGAAGGATATTCGTAATTAAGGAGGTTGGGAGAAACATTTCGGGCTCTTCTATCTGAGTAAATGGTTGAGGAAGTTTGGAAAGCAGGGAGCATGAAGAATTATAAAAGAGAGATTGTAAGTAAACATAAAATAAGAGAAAGGGGATGGAATTTAGAAATGAAGTAGCCTCTGTCAATATCTCAAGTTTGTGGGGTTCTATTTCTATTATGAGTGATCACTTGTCCAAGTTGGATGACTGTTGTGGTTAATAGAAGAAAGTTAAGAGGACAGTTGATTTTGGGGATGATTTGTCGGTTGGAGAGGTATCCTTAGCAGTTAAGCCTCTGAGGTGGTTAACGGCTGTGATAAAAAAGAATGTCTTTTGACAACACGCGCACACACAGAGTCTTAGGTGACCAAAAGAAAAATAATGCATACTCTTTGAATGGTGGCAGCATTTGGTGAAGGGAAAACAATAATGAGAACTATACCAAACACCATGGTATTAAGGGGAAAGGTCAAAAATCTCAAAATGCAACCTGGAGTTAGGGGGTGTTCATGGGCCAGGCCAGGCCAGCCCAAGCCTGATCCAGGCCCATTCCACTTTGGGCAGGACTTGGATAAGTAATTAAGGCCCGTTTAATCATTGGGCTGGGCCTGGTTTAAGTGACAAAAAAGACGAAAGCCCAGCCCGGCCTGTGTAAGGAATGCATGTAATTTAATTTAATTAGTCTTAACAATTGCTCGAATGCCCACAAAACTGGAAAAAAGCCCACTTCGACCTTGTCCAATTGATTAAAATGGCGGGCTCGGGCCCAACTTTTACGGCCCATTCGGGCTTGGGCAGGGCCTAAGCTTGTGTTTCTAAAGTCAGTCCGGGCCTGGATATGCCTTAGCGCAGCCAATGAACACCCCTACCAGGAGTGGAACACTTAGCATTAGAAATATATTTGCATAGCAAATAATTCCTCCAAAGGAATAGACCATATGTCCATTTAAAGTGGGTGGAAGGAATTGATAAATAATGCAAGACTGGCCAATGATCCACGTGTGGGACCCAATAAAATTTAGGAATTGGATTCTTATTTCACTAATTAAGTTGTCATTAGTTTTCTAATGTTGTATAATGAGTTGTAATTTGCCTAGTTTCCTAGTCTATTTAGGGATCTTAGCCCTTTAAGTTTTCTTTTTTTATTTATATAAGCAATTTAAAGATTGAATCTCGATTAAGAAGTTTAGATATTTTATTATTTTATTTAATTGTTTTTTTAATTAGTTTATAATTTTAATTAATAAGTTGTAATTAGGATAGCTTCCAATTTGTTTGGTTTCCTAGTTTATTTAGGTCACGTTTGGCAACCAAATCTTTAGGGAAAAGATTTTCAATTTCCCTAAAGTTGTGGTGAATCCATGTTTGGCAATTGTAAATTCCTGAGGATTTGGGGCCAATGGAAATCTTCATTTGTTAGGATTTTCAGATCCCCCACCCCCGCCAATAAGACTTGAAAATCCTCACTTAAGTGGATTTGCACACCGAACCCTATTTTTCTCAGCTGTATGTATCGATACACACCAATATCAATGTAAAATCCTCAACTATACAAATCCCCAGCGAGGAATCCTTATTCCAGTGGTAGTCAAGAATCATCAGATCTATGGATTCCTTGTCTGTAACCAAACATGCTCTTAGGATTCCTAGCCCCAAGGTTTCTTTTCCTTATTTACATGATCATTGTATTAGGGGGGAGAGGGAGAGAGAGTTTAATATAATTTTCCCATGTGGAACTTTATCATTGGAGAGCGTCTTCATCATAGTAGTCAATTCCGTTTCGTTTCAGCCGAAATGGCAGGAATTTTTCGTTCTAGTCCTTCGGCCAAAGTGGAAGAGTAAAAAAAACTCTGTTTAAATTTCGGTCCATTCTGGTTAATTTCGGTTCGTAGCACAATTTCAACTTTTTTTTCATGATATTCATATCAAGAAGCTTGCATAATTTCTATTTTATTTTTATTTTCCTATCTTTTTTCATATGTATATATATATCATTTTTATTATTCAGAAAAGTTTTGCCAAAATACCAAAATATTCCATTTTGGACGCTAAACCGAAATGATGACCGAAATGGAATTGACAACTATGGTCATCATCGTGATTGTTTCTATGGAAACTAATCATTGTATTGTGGCACCTACGACCCAAATCCTAACCCTATGATTTGCATCAATTGGTATTAGAGCAAAGATCCACGTCACCTCTAATCGCTAGAGGCCACCTATCCATGGTTCAAAATTGCGGTTTCGGTTGCGGTATCGGTCAGGCTAAAAAACCGATATGGTATCGGTATCGGTCGCGGTTATCGGTCTATTGCGGTCATCGCAGAGTGAATTTTTTTTTAGTCCAAAAAATTGCAAAAATATCCAAAAAATCCAAAATATTATAAAATGTTGAAAAACAATATCTTTTTCCATTAGTAATAACAATAGATCAACATATCGGTCCCCCTAAATCATGACATCCTGTATCGCTATCTTAGCTAAAATTGTTAAATATGTTAATCTTTAGTGTTTAGTCTTTTAGCCAGTTTTTACAATTTATATATCTATTAATGCAACTCATATTTAAAGTCTAGACCATTTAAAATCACAATCACCCTTATATAAACTTTATGAGAAATAATCGATCGGACTACTAAGAAACTTTATTTTTTTAGATATTTCATTTTGAACCTTTTATAAGTGACCAATATGACAAGCACCAATTTTTAGAGTAAAATGAACATCTTCATGTATAAGAGATATCTCTAATTTTCATTCCAATAGGAGTTGGTCCCATTCAAGTATTAGTCGTTTGATAAAAAAATAATGTGATAATACAATCTCATGCACTATTCATTTATCATGTTTTTTTTTTCTTTTTCATCAAATACTCAATCCCATGGTGTGGGACCAACTCCTGTTGGAGTTTAATTTTGAGACACCCTTAAGAATGAGAGGGAATTTAATTTGATGGGATGAGATTTTCAAAAAGTGGGCCTGATCGTTCACTCACCTCCGTGATCCAATACAAAGGCCTGATCGTTCACTTACTTTAAATATATAAGTGGGCCTCATGTTCATTAAGTCAAATGGGAAGGAAGTTTCCGGAATCTGGACTCAAAACACGTGACTTAAAAGTTAAAAACGGAAACAACCCTTCTTAGGGTTTTCTTTTCTCAGGATTGAATGAAACCGAGATGAGGAGGGGGGAAAAGGAAGAGGAGAAAGAGAAGAGGGAGAGGAAAACGAAGGAGAAGATAATGCAATGGCGGCAGCGGAGGCAGAGGTGGGTGCTTGTTCTCCAACGTCCTAGTACATCTTTTCCTCTGCCCTGTTTCTCGGGTTTTTTTCCTCTGCAGCTACATCTCTTTTTTTCCCCTTTTCTGCAACTTCATATAAATTGTATGTGCTTTCACTCTCTTTTTCTCCAACTATGAATATGCAGAAATGAAGAAAATATCGGCCGTCTGAAAATATCGGCCGATATATCAGTTTTGACCGATATCTTCAAGATATCGGCCGATACAGACCGATACGCCTGTGATATATTGGGGCACTGAGTCCGATACCGATAAATTTCAATATATCGTACCAGAACTGGCCGATACGAACCGATATTGGCCGATATTTTAAACCATGCACCCATCCATTCCAACATCAATCTCCATCCCAAAAAAATCACCAAATCGATACCCCACAACCAACCAGAACTTCCTAACCGCAGTCATAGCCTTGTACCCAAATCACGACCCCAAAATTCCCTAAAACCCAGCCACCATCGATCCCTTTTGTTCTCTACCCATCGTCAACCTCAAAATTGGAAAACCCAAACCACTCTACAGTACCCAACTCCACAACAGAATTACAATCCCCAAATTTCACAACTTTTACCCACCCAAAGCCCTAAAGCCAAAACCCCACTCTCCATTATCCAAAACCAAATCAGAACCCTGCCAGTAGCCCAATCTCTTCAACCCCCTGCAGCTGAACCCATCTACAAATCCCATTCACCCTTCTAGCAAAAGGAGTGAGAGACAGAAGAAAGATAGAGATCGAGAAACAGAGAGGAAGAAGGAGATCAGTGTCAAGACGAAATACTTGGCACCACGCGCAATGCCGTCGCATCCTCTCCCTCGTCGAGATTGCCAAGACCCCCACCTCCTCAGCGTCTCGACCATCATCGAACGGCAGCACCGTCGTTGTCGTCGTCATTGCCAGCAATGGCTCCATCATCACCCTTGATCGTTGCCACCGTCCTCTTCATCGACGTCGAAAGGAAGAAGCGCCGCCCTCTCTTTTTCCTCCTTCAGCAAACAGAGAAAACAAAGAAAAGGGTCGACTTCACAAATATGATGGCAAATTGAATTCGGATGAATTTATAGATTTGTTAGTGTGCATCAAAGATATTTCACGCATAAGCCAAAGATTGAGGGCCATAAAGTCACCCTGGTAGCAACTCATTTTCGAAATTATGCTGTAATATGGTGGGTTGAGTTGCAAAAGAAAAGGAGAAAACAAAATATAGATTTTGTTGAGATGTGTATTGAAATGAAGAACCGTTTGAAACAAAAGTTCCTTCAAGTCAATTACTCAAGAGATTTACGTTCAAGTTTTCAAGATTTAAAACAAGGATCCAGGTCACTTGTAACGTATTCTAAAAAGTTTGACAATGCGAGCTTGATGTGCTGTAAATGAGACCGAAGATGCTTTAGTCGATCAAAATTTTCACATGTTGAGGATAAATATACAAAATATACTTGCATTCAAAAATTTTGATAATGTTGATGAGATCATCCAACACATCATCATGACCGAGGAAATTACAAATTATCAAGCCTGAAAATTTAGTGAATCTAAATAGGTTGCACAAAAGACTCCACCAAAGACGGATGCTAATCCAAGTAGTAATTCATCGGAAAAAGTTTTCTCCAAGCCCGAAGATCATAGTAGGATTACATGTTTTCATTATAAACAACAGGAGGCATCGATCATTTGAATGTCCAAAACACATAAATTTCATTAAAGGTGAAGGTGATGTGAAGGATACACCAGATAATCCTCCGAATAAAGAAAAAAAGGAAGTGGAGGAAATAGGTCCCGAGGACGGGATTGAGCTCTTATAGTCCTCAAAGAGACTACACCAACTGGTGAGAAAAAATAGTTGTAGAATAATATTTTTTCACTCAGCAAGTACTGAGAAATGACAAGCTTGCACAGTTGTGATTGATGGAGGAAGTTGTGAAGATATCATATCTTAAGTTTTTGTGAATCACTTGAAGTTGAAGATTCAAAAACATGATCATCCCTATTTTGCCTAATGGCTAATGACAGGTGATGAAATACAAGTACGAAATGCATGTTGGGTTACTTCTGCTATTGGTGAAGACTATAAAGATACAGTTTGGTGCAATGTGCTACCGATGGATAGTGGTAATATCCTATTGGGTCGACCATGGATATACGACAAGAATGGAACTCATGGCATGCGCGACAATAAATGCACATTTGCTCACAATGGAAAACATGTCACATTATATCCCATGGAGACAGAGCCACCAAACAAGGGATCAAGAGGAACTGTCACAAAAGAAGCACTTCAAGCAGGGGCGGACCCAGCTTATGACCGCCCCAGGTCAATCTTGAAATCCCTAGAGGTTCGAATGGGGGCCTTGAACCATGCCCCATATATGTGTAAGGAGTCGCCCCATGTCTAAACAGTCCAAGAGATCCTTCTCAATTTTTTCCCCAGAAATCATGCCTCAAATTAGGCCTTCTGCATACGAGGAAGAAGGGCTCTCGGTCTAGGTCATGCATCGATCTACTACACGGATCAGATCAAAAAACAATATATCTCTAGGTTCACTCAATCTAAAGAGAAGAGTGCAAGTAATAGGGTGTTGTACTTTAGTTGAGAGGCTCGGATCAGGTATAGATCTGGCCTTAGGAACACTTCCGCTCTCCAGGCAAGGAGAGAGCTTGGTGAATTTTGTCATTCTCTTGAACTCAATAGAAGATAGGAAAAGAGAGAACAAGGGCGTGCTCTATTTCTTGGAATAGAAACAAGAAAGAGGCATGTTTAGTCAATTCTACAAAAGAAATTTTGTCATCTTGTTTGTGAAGAGAAGTGAGAAAAAGTATTTCGATTTTTCTCTTTTACCTCCTGTGCTTGAAGAGGGAGAGACGGTCTTAGTCTTGGTTGACTCATGGCTGGTAGGTCACAAATAGAAAATTGAATGGATTTATGAATGACTAGTTTTAGAAAATTATCTTAAAGTCGATGTTCTAAATTATTATTTCATTTTACCCCCACTATAATGTAAGTTTGAATATTTAAAACTAAGGTTAATTAGAATCATTTTTTATCCATCTAATACTTTTTGGTACTTGTGATTAATATCCATATCTCTTCATTGCCCTATCTCCGTTAACTGTTGTGCATCTAGTTGAGTTCCACATGAGTTAGGATATTTTCTAAAGAAAAACGTGTCATACTATTACTACAAAGAACCAAATTATTTATTAAAAAATTAATCCATATAGAAAAGTATCTAAAAACCCATTGGGTTCGTTCTAGGTATTAGAATTTTTTTTATTTAAAAACTAGTTGTAGAAGGAAGGGGCATCAAGCTTTTTTCCATAAAGCATCCTAATGTATTGTTTATGTGAGTTGAGACAACTTTTGATGAGAGAAATGCATGTTAATTAGTTGATGCAGGTAAATAATTTGTGTCTATTTGAATGGAATATATTTTTTATTTTGCTAATGTTAATGAGAAAAAAGTTTTAAAAAGTATAGCAAAAGTTTTGCCCCACCTAAATGAAAATCCTAGGTCCGCCACTGGCTTCAAGTACACACAATTTCTACAAAAGCAATGTAAGAAATACAGAGTTCATAGTTGAACTCCTTTCAGCAACAATAAATCATTTCAAGAAGACCCATGGTCCACATGTGGAACCCAAGGAAGTTTAGAGATTTTATCATTTTATTTAATTAATTGTTATTAGATTTCATTTGTAATCGATGAGTTGTAATTAGAATAGTTTCCAACTGGTTTGGTTTCCTAGTTTGGTTAGGATTCTTAGCCCCTAAGGTTTATTTTCCCTATTTATATGAGCATTGTATTGGAAAAGAGAGGGTTAGTTTAAAATGATTTTTCCTTGTGGGATTTTATCATTGGAGAGTGTCTTCATTGTGAGATTGTTTCTGCAGAAACTTATTATTATTGTGCTGGGGCACCAACGGTCTAAATCCTAGCCCTAGGATTTGCATCAAATTTCTTATTCATAACCCACAGTTCCATCTGCTATTTTTTGTGCACATATACCGAATTCTTCTCATATCCTCAACAGCTATAATCTTTCTTGGTTCGTTCCCTACTTTAATCTAATACCATTAGCTCTTACTACTCAAAACCAATCCTTTACAAACTAAAGGCAAATACCAAGAAGTACAGTGGATTGTCAACTGATGTATGACCTAAAAAATTCGATTTCAGCAAACGTTTCACACTTCATCCCTAATCAAAAGATCCCATATATTTTCCCTGAACAAAACAAAATCCTCAATTGATCTTTCACTGATGTGTGAGTGGGAGAGAAGAAAGAAAGGCACTTTCAAGGGTTCTGGTCTCAAACATCATAGCAACCACAAAATCTAAGTTTCATTCCACCCCATTCCAACTTCAGATTGAAAGATGAACAAAACCCATTCATAATTGCATAGTTACAAATACAATGACATTGGGTTCTTTCCAAAAACTTCTTTTTGTGAAAACATTAAACCTAACAAAGATTTGATTCATACCAGCTTTCCATCCGCAATGGGTCACATTCAAATACCAAAAAAATCAAAACTTTGGAAATTTAGTATCAAGAAATCATGATGGGCTTCTTTCCCTCTTCCCCAGCATTAAAATGGGATTCATGCATACCCCAACGGAATCTCTCAAGGAAAAAATAAGATAAAATAAAACACATGTAGAAAACCAAAGGACTTGTAACGTACCGTCGTTGCCGATCGCAATAAGAAGAAGAGGAGGATTGGGAGATGGAGGAAAGGCTGTGGTTAGGGTTTGGGGGTTTGGGGTTTGGGGTTTGGGGTTTTGGGATTTGGGGGAGGGGAAAGTGAAGGAACGGGTTTTGTTTTTGGAATTGGGAGGAGCGAACGACGAATTGACTTGGAAACTCGGGAGTATAGTATCGGTACCTGTTTGGTTAACTCAGGAAATGAATCTTCTAGCCACTTTGGTTTTGGAGGAACTCTACGATAGCGTTTGATTCGCTGGAATGGCCGTATACAGAAATGGAATGGAGATCGAAATGACAATGGAATGGAATGACACAAGAATAGTCAATTCCATTCCAGTGTTGAGGAATCAACTCAGTAATGGAATTCTGATTCATATTCTTACGTTTGGTATGCTGGAATGCTGCCTGAAATGGAATCAAATTTATATAAGATTTACCAAAATACCCATGTTAGATTCTACTGTCACATTTTCATTGTTTGTGGTGGATCATTTGGGGGTGGGCCCCATAAAGGTGTACTGAAAAAGTTTGTTATTTCTCATAATAATAAATTATTATATTATATTATACTATTTGGGGGTGGGCCTCACAATGTGTAGTGAAAAAGTTTGCATTATAATATTTTGGAATTGGGAGGAGCGAACGACGAATAGACTTGGAAACTCGGGAGTATAGTATTGGTACCTGTTTGGTTAGCTCAGGAAATGAATCTTCTAGCCACTTTGGTTTTGGAGGAACTCTAGGATAGCGTTTGATTCGCTGGAATGGCCGTAGACAGAAATGGAATGGAGACCGAAATGACAATAGAATGGAATGACACAAGAATAGTCAATTCCATTCCAGTGTTGAGGAATCAACTCAGTAATGGAATTCTGATTCATATTCTTACGTTTGGTATGCTGGAATGCTGCCTGAAATGGAATCAAATTTATATAAGATTTACCAAAATACCCATGTTAGATTCTACTGTCACATTTTCATTGTTTGTGGTGGATCATTTGGGGGTGGGCCCCATAAAGGTGTACTGAAAAAGTTTGTAATTTCTCATAATAATAAATTATTATATTATATTATACTATTTGGGGGTGGGCCTCACAATGTGTAGTGAAAAAGTTTGCATTATAATATTTTGGAATTGGGATGAGCGAACGACGAATAGACTTGGAAACTCGGGAGTATAGTATTGGTACCTGTTTGGTTAGCTCAGGAAATGAATCTTCTAGCCACTTTGGTTTTGGAGGAACTCTAGGATAGCGTTTGATTCGCTGGAATGGCCGTAGACAGAAATGGAATGGATACCGAAATGACAATAGAATGGAATGACACAAGAATAGTCAATTCCATTCCAGTGTTGAGGAATCAACTCAGTAATGAAATTCTGATTCATATTCTTACGTTTGGTATGCTGGAATGCTGCCTGAAATGGAATCAAATTTATATAAGATTTACCAAAATACCCATGTTAGATTCTACTGTCACATTTTCATTATTTGTGGTGGATGATTTGGGGGTGGGCCCCATTAAGGTGTACTGAAAAAGTTTGTAATTTCTCATAATAATAAATTATTATATTATATTATACTATTTGGAGGTGGGCCTCACAATGTGTAGTGAAAAAGTTTGCATTATAATATTTTGGGGTGGGCCCCACAAAGGTGTAGTGAACAAAAATGTGTAATTTCTCGAAATAATATATTCTTATATTATATTATAATATTTGGGGATGGGCCCCACAATGGTTGGTTGAAAAAACCATGCAACATAGCCTTTTTTATAATAGTAGATAGATATAATATTTTGGGTGGGCCCCACAATGGATGGGCGAAAAAGATATTATATTATTATTATATAATAATAATATATTATTATTATATTTTATTATAATAATTTGGGTGGGCCCCACAATGGTTGGGTGAAAAAAATATTATATTATTATTATTATGATATAATAATATATTATTATATTTTATTATAATATTTTAGGTAGGCTCCACAATGGTTGGGTGAAAAAGATATTATATTATTATTATTATTATTATATATATTATTATATTTTATTAAAATATTTTGGGTGGGCCCCACAATGGTTGGGTGAAAAAGATATTATATTATTATTATTATTATTATATAATAATATTACAAGCGAGGGTATTTTGCTCTCAACAAAAAGTTAGAAAGGAATTGAATGGTGATTTCTTCCGTTATTGGATGAAATGGTGATTCCCTCACATAAAGGAATGGGATTCCGGAGGTAATGGCCATTCCGCCCCTTTTTAGCGAACCAAACGCTGGAATGGTTATTCCTTTGGAATGACCATTCCATTCCGATCTCCATTCACGCGAACCAAACGCTACCTAGGTATTCTTGGTTTGATTGGGGATTGTGGATTCTCCAAAAAAAAAACCTAATCTTTGGCCTCTTGATTTTACTTAACTAGCAAAAACGCCCCGTGCTTAACCCGAAGCAAAAAAAAAGTAAGATATTACACTTTAAATTTATAAAATATTAAAATTAATTATAAATATATAAGGGGGACTGCTCTCCTACACTGCAATGGAGCTTAAAATCAGTTGGGTTCGTGTGATTTTCTTGATCTTGTGAACTCAACTCAACTTAAAACCAGTGTAGATTTTGAGAAGACCTAAAACCAGTTTAGATTTTTCATCCAAAACGTGATCTGAATGCATTTTAAGTTGAGTTAGTTCACACGATCAGGAAACCCACACGAACCCGGCTGATTTTAAGCTTCACTGCAGTGTAGGAGAGCAGTCCCCATATATAAGCATATACTCATGCATATTTATATAAAACACAGTCAACACATCTTTAATCACAAATACAAGTGGTCAACATCAATAATAAACTATTACGAAGATAAAGCTAAAATAAAATCCATTCAACAATAATATAAAAATAATAATAGCGGCAATAATTATAAAAGAAGATATAGAAAGCGAATTTTGTTAATATATATATGTATATATAATATTACTAATAAGAAATGCATTCAAGTTTTTGTTACCCATTGATAATTTCAAGGCCCAATCAAACAAAGCCACTCCATTTGGACTTGTTTATGCAACAAGAAGATTCTAGTTTATGCAGATTTTTATTTCCTCTTGAGAATGGAATTTTGTAATTTCGTAGAAAATCAAAGTCCTCTCTATTAAGGAAAAATGATTTTTTTTTCCATGCAAGGAAAATATATCACACCAAATAACATAATATTGTTCACAAACAAAATCATAAAAATGTGTAATCCTCTCGTTACACAAATGCACCATTTTTTTTTTTTTCACATATGCCAATGATCATTTTAATCCCTCCGCACAAATTTCTTCTCTACCCCTTTGAAGTAGCACCAATACCATTTAGAATTGATCAAACCACTTTTTGGCTTTAGATTTTAAAAAAAAATGTATAAACGTCTCAACTTTAAAATCCATTCCTAGATGGGTAGGTTTCATTACCCTCTCTTAGCCACTAGGTGCCACTAGGCCAGTTTGTACCCCTTTGAATCATCAAATTATTGGTTAACACTGATAATGATATAGCCCTGGTATGAAATTGTTGTTTTTACTTTTAACTCTGTCCAATTTTCTTTTCTCTTGATGTGATACTCAATTTTATTTCTTTTCTCCTTGATGGGTAACTCGTTGCACAAATGCACCATTTCTTTTTTTATTTTCACATGGGCCAATGATCATTTTAATTCCTCCGCACAAATTTCTTCTCTACCCTTTTGAAGTAGCACCAATACCATTTTAGAATTGATCAAACCATTTTTTAGCTTTAGATTTTAAAAAAAAAATGTATAAACATCTCAACTTTAAAATCTATTCTTGGATGGGTAGGTTTCATTACCCTCTCTTTAGCCACTAGGTGCCACTAGGCCAACTTGTACCCCTTTGAATCATCAAATTATTGGTTGACACTAATAATGATATAGCCCTGGTATGAAATTATTGTTCTTACTTTTAACTCTGTCAAATTTATTTTTTTTCTTGATGTGATACTCAATTTTATTTCATTTTACTCGACTCTATAAACAAAGGTCCATATTAGATTATTAACGCCCTTTTATACTTGATGAAAATGCACATACTTGCAGTGAGAGAAAAGGGAGGGTTGTATCTTGTATGAGAGGGAGAGGGAGAGGGAGAGGGAGAGGGATGGGTCTCTTGGCCTTGTTCACATGATTCTTCTCCCTCCCTATATGGCGAATGAGAAAATTGTTACATGTTAGATTATGTATTTAAAGTTGTATTTTTTCTTTCATGTTAGCCAACTTCTGGCCACCCCATTTGTATATGTGCCCTTTTTTTCATCTTTTTCTTGAGATGTCTATATAGAGTAGGATCAAGTGCTTTACATGGATTGGGATATCTCAGCCTGCGAGCTTATCTCCCACCTCATATCCCAGAAGACATAAACTGGCAGGCATCCTCATCCCCTGTTTGCAGTGGATGGAAAAATGGTTGACTCTGTTAAGTTTGCTGACGGCATTCTGGATGTTGTTTTTGTATGCTACAGACTTTTACACCCACTTGTTAAAGTTTATCTTTATATAATGAGAGCAACAAGTTTATCTTTATATAATGAGAGCAAGTTTATCTTTATATAATGGGACGCTGATTTTTTTTTCTCTCCACACTTTATCTTCTTATGACCAATACACACATGTTAAATTACCTAAAATGACATCTCTCCCTTTCTAACTTCTTTCCACACCCACCCCACCCCTGGCCTGCACCGCCCCTTCCACGGCACTGTCGGAGTGGGACGGAGAGAGGGAGGGCGGGAGGGGAAAAGAGGGAGACCAGACCGACACAGGTAGAGAGAGGGAGGGAGAGGGAGACCACGTAGGGCGGGCAAGAGGGAGACGGAGAGGGAGAGCATGTAGGGATAGCGAAAGGCAGATAGAGAGGGAGAGAGACAGGGTGGGAGAGAGGGAGTGTAGAGAGAAGTAATAGAGGGTAGTTTAGGAAAAATGGGGTGTGTAGATAGTGATTTTGATAATTTTTTAACTTAAGTAGTACGTGTAGATAGAGTTGTAAATGGATATCCGATTCTCCAATTACCAGGAAGTTCCCGGTCCATATAGGTTCCTACCCGGGACCTAGCATATAAGTATTTCATATTACAAATTGCACCTCAAAATTAACTTTTCTTGGACATTTTTATGTATAATACTGGAGGTAGTAGACTTGATGCACTGTTATAAGTTGAATTAATAAAAAAAATGAAAAATAAAGAGAAACTAAAATTGATTTTGGAACTAAATTATAGTTCTCTAGGTGGACCCGGATCCAAATTATCTTATCGGAACTAGGTCTGAAACCAACAAAACTAGTTCCGAGTCAAAACTGGAACCGTTTTCTAGAAATGGGTCCGGGTCCGGATCCAGTACGGTTCCAATCCGGAACCGTCCCGTTTACAACCCTAGGTGTAGAGAGAAGTAGTGTGTGGAGAGCAAAAACTATAGTGCATTTAGCAGCTATCTTATATAATAACCTCCTTTCTAAGGCTGCGGCAGCAACAACAACGATGATAGCAGTAGCAGCAAAAAAGAAAAAAAAAAACCAATACCAATAATAATGATTGCAATTGTTCTTTACTTTTCCGGCATTTGTAAAAACCAACAAAGTTCATGTACCAGCTCTCATAAACTAAAGCTTACCTTATCTTAAGCTGAAATAGTGCTGGTTCCACAAATCAAAGTCGATTATTATTATTTTTTGCATGATGATCGTTTCCAAAATCAAGATAAATCCAATTAAAACTGGATTTTCCAGTTCAATTATGCGCAAAACATATATAATCAACTTTGATTAGTGGAACCAACACTATTTTCGTTTATGATAAGGTAAGCTTCAACTTATGAGAGTCCTACTCTTCACAAAGACCTATAAGAGAGGAAGAAGTTTATCAATAGATCTCGTGAATACAACAGCAAATGGGTTGGCCCGTCTTGTCTGGACCCATTTAGTTGTCAGGCTTCATATGTAAGCTCCATATCAAGATTTTGTAATCGATAAGGCCCCATGGTGATACATATGTTCTTTGGAATATACTATGACCAAGACCATTCATTTGCATTTTTTGGCTTGGTTTTGTTTATCATTCTATTGGGTTATTGGATATAACACGCCTCATCATACTGAGCTAGGATGTTCTGGCCTTGCTCACCTCCTAACCACAAGGGATTCTTCAAAATGAGATGTTTTGAAGACAATTAGAGAAAATTTTGTGCATTTTTACATCTGGCCACTCCATAATTTTCTTAATTACACTATAGCCTCTCTTAAGGAAAATTTCCCAACTCCACCCCTGGGCATGACATCGACATGGCCCATGGTACGGTTGGGCCATGAGTAAACCGCGGGTATCTCTTGTTTGACAACCCTAATCCTCCTTATCCAAGAAAATCAATGTAGTTTTATATCCCATTTCTCACAAAGAAATATATATAGAAAATATTCAGCTAAGAACTAGTTCTCAGTGAAAACTATTGGTGGGCCCACCTAGCAACCCATCAAAACCATGCGCAAGTAAGGACCCCCTGTTAGTCACTGATCCCAAAAATTGGTACACACCTGAATGGACCGAACTGTTGGATCAATGGCTAAATCTTCTTTTAATATGAAGCCACGGATGAAGGGGTGAGGGGCAAGGGGTTGGGTTCACAGTTAATGTTTGGGGTGATCTCACATGGATCCCCACTCCTATCGCCAAATGAGACCCACAATTGTGCCTCACTAAAAGTTCTTATATAATAGGTATAACTAGTTCCCGCGTGGATAAATCCGAATATATATTATAAAAATCTCATCCGTACACAATGTATAAAACCACCTTGCTAACTGATAGCTATCATTGTAATTTTTTTTAAAAATTACTTTCCAATATGGTAAAATCAAAATTACATTGGAAAGGGTGCCACTGCTGGCAATTATGGATACTGACCTAGGAACAGACTATAATATATATAGTCAAGCTCCATGGCCTCCCTTGGGCGCCCCCCCCCCCCCCCCCCATGCCGACGCGTGCCGACTTTTATACTCGATAACTCTTTATTTATTAACTTAGTTGGTTTAGGATCATGATTTACTCCTAAGGATATAGTTTAGAAACTATATTACCACACTACAGGTACAGGAGAGTAAATCACCTTACCAAAAATTTATGGTAACATTGATATTGTCATCCTCCCCCCACAAAATCAAGACATGACAATGCAAGTTCCCATCTGACAAAAGAAACTAATCTCCATCCAAGATGGACATCCAATGTTTTGCAATGGACGGTCTAGAGACAAGGATCATGAGCCAGTGGGGTTCACCAAAATGCTACTTTGGTCCACTGGGGATGATTTTGGTCCAAAAAGTCAGGACTTAGTTGAGTGGTAATGTCTCAGGAGTCAGGACCCTGTCATTTTCAGAGAAGAAGCAATCTGTAGACTTTTTCAACTTTGGACCATCTATTGTTTTATTATGCGGCTCAGATCTTTCCCCCAACACTCAAGGCATCAAAGGCAGCGGGCCCCACCAGTTGATTCTGCCGTACCACCAAATATCTACTTACAGATGATGTCTCCCATGTACAGACAGACTCGGCCCTGACGACCGGTCTCCATCGTACGGTCCAAAATCACCCAAACGACTCGGGTTACATTGTGAGTTTGCCACAGAGAGATATATATATAGAGAGAGCATAGAGATTCATGGGTCACTCATGGGCCTTGCTGGACCCGGCAATGCCTATACAAGTCAGGTCCAATTACTTATTGGGCCTAGATTCAGGTCGGGATTCAGCCCATGAATGGAAATATATTAACACTTGGCATTAAATATGTGAGGCTGGACTGGGGACTGGACCAGACCTGTTAGCTTTTTTTTTTTTTTCCTCTCTACCTTTAGGGCTACTAAGTCAATAACATTGATAAGGTTGTAGGGTTGATTGTTTTAATTAATCATTCCTCCCTCTTCTTGAGTTAAAAGTCTTAGTATCGACCATCAGTTCTCATTTTTTAAGAATCGAATATTGAGTCCACTAGTGCTACACCTTGAGGCTACGGGAGTGTTTATCTGGCTTCTCTTTGGGCCCAAATGGATTAGTACAGCCCAAAGGGTTGGGAAAAAAAAATCCTAATCCATGATGCACTCCTTTTGTTGGAGAAAATTCTCCTTTGTTCTCAGGCTTAAACCTAGATTGGTGATGAATGGTGATTGATTTTTATAATAATTTGATACAAATGGTATTGGTGCTAGTTAAGGACACCAAATTAAGGGGTGAGAGTGGTGGAGTTTGAGACTTCAAGCCCTTGCCAAAAAACAAAAAAAGAACTGCTAGGATGATCAGAGTGAAGTTTGAGAGATTTTCCTGCAACACAATGATATAAAAAGCATCATTGAAATAAATGAGACATTTTCTTAGGGAACTTACTTAGATACTAATCACAATATTCTGCCAATCCACAGGCAACTCAATGCAGAGGCACCTCCCTTTCACAAAAATAAATTCCTCATAATAGTGCACAAGGCAGGGACTTTGATGGGACTTTTTGCCCATTACCCATTGCTGCAATTCCAACCCATTACATATTGCTGCCGGACTTTTTGCCATGGATCTTAGACAATGAGAATGAAAGTTAAAGTTCCAAGTCTTCTGTTGACTTCATTCATTATTCCAAGAAATTGTAGAATAATGATCTATATCCACCAAGATATGAACGAATAACATAAAATATTTACCTTGTATGGTCTCTCATCCAAACCAAATGGCCCATTTGTTTGGAGGCATTTCTGACGAAAATTTCCTATATCGAGAGTTCTTGATGGCAATGGTAGCTATTGTCGGTTCATGATTCAATCTCCTACTTAAACGATGAAAACTCATAAAATCAACCATATGAAATATCACTTTTGGCATGTAGAATTCTCAAAATCCAGTTTTAAAAAAATGTTATATTATACTTGAGCATTCGTGAGACTATGTGGGGGATGACATTTGAAAACTAAGTTTGGATGGACGCGGGTGACATGCATGAAACTTCATCATAAAGCATGTTATTGAAAATCCAAACCATTCAAAATGAATTTCATCTTCATTAGTGACGTATATTGAAATTTTGTTTCAATAGGAGCAGTGCCAACCCCTCCCCATCCCCACCTCAATGATTGATAAGGTAATTAGTGCATATGATTAATAATACATAAGTTTATGTTAAATCACGTTTTTTGTCATGCCCTCAATCTTATGGTGGGACCACCTCCCATCGAGTAAAATTTTATAGCCGAAGGGGATGGCGTTCATTTTAAAAGGACTATATTATCAATGGCATGGTGGAGTTTCACACATCACACTCAACGAAAGAGCGTGCGAAATACTAGGCAAAGTTTGTTTTTCAAGAGATATAATAAAAATTACAGGAAAGTAATCTCAACGGTCAATTTTTTAATTTACCAATGTTTGATTTGCCGCAACAAGTTGGAAAGTGAAGTTCAAAAGTCTACATTTACTTTTCTTCAGCAGTAAAAAAATTTCACTTCATAAGACACAAGTAAATTGGTCCCTTAATAAGCAGCGCCGGCCCTGAGATTTTTAGGGCCTAAAGCAAAGATTTCAAAGGGGGGGCCCTTGTATATGAAAATTAGCTTTAAAAATTGGGTCATAAATTAATCATTACCAAAATTCAAAACAATAGTCATTACATCACTTCAAATTCATTTAAACACTACTCTTTTAGCATTTTTTGCTGCAAATGTACTAATCAAAGCTGCGTAATCAATCTTATCAACCATGACTTTCTCAATTGACAACATAACTAATCCATTCAATCTTTCCCGTGACATGGTTGACCGAAGGTAAGACTTGATCAACTTTAAGTTTGAAAAACTTATTTCCCAGAGGCAACTGTAACTGGTATAGTTAGCAATATTCTGTATGCAATCCATGTATTGGGAAAACAACCATCCATCACCTTCAAATAATTGAGCACATCAATTGGCTTTGTTGTTTCTTTTGACAAAACTTCTTTCAACACTTTCAATTCTGAAAATAAGTCTCTCTCATCAATATCAGAAAGCACATCCTTCCTAAAAAAAGTTTCAAGATTAGCACAATAGGACATCAAAGCTTCATCATTGGTAGCATAAGTCCTTTAAATCAAACAAAAATCCAAAAGTTTTCTCATATACTTGAAACTGTTCGAATCGACTTTGAAGTGATGAAAAAGCTTGATCTACAATATATAAGAAATACTTCAATCTAAAAGATTCTTCAACTGACTGTGTCGCCTCTTCACTATTGTTCTCGTCAAATTGCTTCTTTCTATATATGATTCGTTTTTCTTGAAATGCCGGTTCAACATTCATTCTAGTTGCAACCTCTTTAGCTTCAATCATGGCCTTTACAAATCCAGTTTCTCTATACTTTTCACTAAATGCAATAAGCCCTTTCAACTGATCAACAGCAACATCTATGTGCATGTCTTCGTTTTGAAAAACCTTGCTAATGGAATTAACAGTAAATAATAGATTGTGCCAAATAATCATGCCAACTCAAAACTCAAAACTGCCAATTCCATGTTCTGCTAAGGACTCCGCATCATTCTCTGTTTTCGGATCTTCAGCAGTGTGAGCCAATTCAACTAAAGCATCTCTTATTTGTGGGGCTCAGTATCTTATAACTTTAACACTTTCCACACGACTTTCTCAACGTGTTTCCGACAATGGCTTGACCATGAGACCTTCACCATTATCTTTCAACACTTTCCACCTCTTTGGCGGAGATGAAAACAAGTATATTTGTTGTACCACTCCAAAGAAAGATGTAGTCTTATGACAAGAGTTAGCCATATCACAAAGTGCAAGGTTAATACTATGACAACCACAAGGTGTATAAAATGCTCTAGGATTTATGTTGAGTACCCCATTTTGTACACCGTTGTATTTTCCTTTCATATTAGATCCATTGTCATATCATTGTCCTCTTATATTATCAAAATTAAGTTCAAGAGTACTTAACGCTTCTTGAAGTACATTGAAAAGCCCTAACCCCGTTGTATCTTCCACCTTTAAAAATTCTAAAAAGAATTCTTCTACCTTTATTGGACTTGTTGAAACATCCACACAACGAATCACAAGAGACATTTGTTCTTCATGACTCACATCCGGAGTACAATCTGTAAGACTTAAAAGACGATTCTAAATGCGGAATTAAAGACTTAATTAGAATCAAAGACTGAAATACACAAAATAAATACCTCCAGCCATTGGTGTTATCCACGTTAGGAAGAAGTTTCTCTTCTGTTTGGCACTTCCAAACTCTGCTCACTCTCTTAGATGGTGTAATGCTGAAGGGGATTGAGTTAGAGAGTTTGGGGACCAAACCGTATATTTATAGCCAAGCTTCCATCAAGCTTTCGGTGGCTATGTGTCAAGTTCTCCACTGTTTCAGAATATCATGGGAACGTTCTAACTGCTCCATGAACGTGATGAGGACTCTGAGGGAAGTTGTGGACCATTTCAGAAGCTCCTAAAATGAAGGGAAACTTGAGACTCGTTGCTATGAACGGTCTCAGTGATAAACGGTCAACATTCTCCCACTTGGTCCACACTTCTAATCTAATGTCTCATCTTAAACCCATCGATAATCTGTATTCAAGTAATAAATACATGAATCATGGCGATAGGTTCTTTACTAACAAGTATTACCTTCCATGTATTACGATGTATTTATTTCTTAAATATTGTAATTTATGTGGCAACAATTTCTTAATGAATAAACCCTATGTTCATTCTTGGTCCTACACAGATGAATTTTCTCAAAATTAAGGTGCACATAAATATGAGAAAAAAACATCAGAATAATTAGGAATTTCATTAAAATAACATTGTTCATACAATGAAAAAATTACATAATGGAACCAAGTCCCATATTCACTACATGATCCTTGAATTTGAATGGTGGCATGCCCTTAGTCAAAGGATCAGCGATCATAAGTTCAGTGCTGACGTGCTTAATGACCACTTTCTTTTCTTTAACACGTTCCCTTATGGCTAAATACTTAATGTCGATGTGTTTAATTCGACTCCCACTTTTGTTGTTCTTAGCCATAATAACAGCAGATGTATTGTCGCAATAGATTTTCAATGGCTTAGAGATAGAATCCATAATTCTAAGCCCAGAAATGAAATTCTTAAGCCATACACCATGTGAAGTAGCCTCAAAACAAGAGACGAACTCGGCTTCCGTAGTGGAAGTGGTAGTCAAAGTCTGCTTGGCACTCCTCCATGATACAGCTCCGCCGGCCATCAAAAAAATGTATCCTGATGTTGATTGCATGAATCAATACAGCCAGCAAAGTCAGAATCTAAGTAGCCAATTACTTCTAGATTGTCTGTCCGTCTATACATAAGCTTGTAGTCTTTGGTTCCTTGAAGGTACCTCATTACTTTCTTTGCAGCTCTCCAGTGATCTAAACCCGGATTAGTCTGATATCGTCCCAACATTCCCACAGCAAATGCAATGTCAGGTCTTGTACAGACCTGAGCATACATTAAGCTTCCAACAGCAGAAGCATATGGAATGTTCTTCATTTGTTCCCTTTCAAGGTCGTTCTTCGAGCATTGGTTCAAATTGAACCTATCACCCTTCACAATGGGAGCTACACTTGATGAACAATCCTTCATCCAAAATCTTTCTAAAACTTTATTAATATAGGTTTCCTGAGACAGACCCAAGATACCTCGAAATCTGTCTCTATGGATCTTAATGCCAATGACATAAGATGCCTCACCCATATCCTTCATATCAAAATTTTTAGAGAGGAATTGTTTCACCTCATGCAGCAAACCCTTATCATTGGTTGCTAGCAAAATGTCATCCACATATAAAACAAGAAAACAGATTTTACTCCCACTGACCTTCAGGTATATACATTGATCCATAACGTTTTCTACAAATCCGAATGAAGAAATTACATTATGGAATTTTAAATACCATTGGCGGGATGCTTGTTTTAAACCGTATATGGATTTCTTGAGCTTGCAAACCAATTGCTCACCATCACTAGAGGGGAATCCTTCAGGTTGTTTCATGTAAACCTCCTCCTCTAGTTCTCCATTGAGAAATGCTGTTTTCACATCCATTTGTTGCAACTCTAAGTCAAAATGGGCTACAAATGCCAAAATAACGCGCAATGAATCTTTTGTAGATACAGGAGAGAAAGTCTCCGTGTAATCGATTCCTTCTATCTGAGTGAATCCCTTAGCAACGAGTCTTGCCTTATATCTTTCAATGTTGCCCAACGAGTCTTTCTTTGTCTTAAAGACCCATCTACTTCCAATGACTTTTACACCATTAGGCAACTCAACAAGATCCCAGACGTCGTTACTCTTCATAGAATTCATCTCTTCCTTCATGGCATTGTACCATAACTCTGATATTCAGTTATGATATCCCTGAACTTAAGGGAGATAACTATAAGGTCTGGAAGGAGAGAGTTCTTCTTCATTTAGGATGGATGGACATAGACTATGCTATTAGGAAAGAAGAACCACCAACACTCACTGATACCATCACTGCAGCGGACATCACGCTTTATGAGCGATGGGAGCGATCTAATCGCCTAAGCATGATGTTCATTAAGACAAGAATTTCTGCTGGTATTCGTGGTTCTGTTGATCAGCATGAAAAGGTCCGAGACTTGCTGAAAGCCATTGATGAACAATTTGTCACTTCAGACAAGGCACTAGCAAGCACCTTAATCATGAAGTTGTCATCCCTAAGGCTCACCAATGTGAAAGGTGTGCGCGAGCACATCATGCAAATAAGGGACAATGTGGCTCAATTGAAGAAACTCGAGGTTGAAATATCGGAGTCTTTCCTGGTGCACTACATCCTTAACACTCTTCCGCACCAATATGGACCCTTCAAAATCTCATACAACACACATAAGGATAAATGGTCAATTAATGAACTTATGACCATGTGTGTTCAAGAGGAAGGGAGACTGGTGATGGAACAGGCAGAAAGTGCAATGATCGCAACGCGTGGAAAGGGCAAATCTCAAGCCAATCAGAAAGGGAAAAGTAAAATACCTCCCCAAGCTGGTATCAAGAAAGATTCCAAGTGTTTCTTCTGTAAAAAGAAGGGACACATGAAGAAGGAATGCGCCAAATTTCAGAAATGGCTTGCAGACAAAGGTAATCCAACCTCATTTGTTTGTTATGACTCTAATATGGTTAATGTCAAAATTAACACATGGTGGATTGATTCTCGATCAACAATCCACATTACGAATTCCTTGCAGGGTTTGCAAAACCTAAGGAAGCCAGTGGGAAGTGAGCAAAGCATCTTATCTGGAAACAAGATAGGCTCACATGTGGAAGCTATAGGAACTTGCTATTTAATTTTAAGTAGTGGTTTTGTTTTAAAGTTAGAAAAGACCTTTTATGTTCCAAGTTTCTCTAGAAACTTGATTTCAGTTTCAAGACTTGTACCTTTTGAATATTCCTTTAATTTTTCAGACTCATTATTCAGTTTATTTTATAAATCTGATTGTGTTGGGAATGGTATTTTGTCTGATGGTCTTTACTGCATTAATTTACAAAACAATCCCACTTATGAATCAATGCATGTTCACACTGGCACTAAAAGATGTGTTATTAATGAGGATTCCTCTAAATTATGGTACCGGAGATTAGGTCATATTTCCATAGATAGAATTAAAAGATTAGTAAATGAAGGGGTACTTAATACTCTAGATTTTACTGATTTTGAGACTTGTGTGGACTGCATAAAGGGAAAGCAGACCAACAAGTCAAAGAAAGGTGCCAATAGGAGTTCGGACATATTAGAGATCATACATACTGATATATGTAGTCCAGACATGGACTCACATGGTCAGAAATACTTCATCTCTTTTATAGATGATTACTCACGATATATGTATCTCTACATGCTTCATAATAAGAATGAAGCATTAGATGCCTTTAAGATCTTTAAGGCTGAAGTAGAGAAACAATGCGGTAAGCAAATTAAGATCGTGAGATCAGATAGAGGTGGAGAATATTATGGTAGATATACAGAGAATGGACAAGCACCTGGCCCATTTGCAAAGTTTCTTCAAGAGCATGGGATTGTTGCCCAATACACCATGCCTGGTTCACCGGACCAGAATGGTGTAGCAGAAAGAAGAAATCGAACATTGTTGGACATGGTACAGAGTATGCTTAGCAGCTCCAATCTTCCTAAATCCTTGTGGGCTGAAGCACTTAAGACAGCAGTGTATATATTAAACCGAGTTCCAACCAAGGCTGTTTCTAAAACGCCATTTGAATTATGGAAAGGTTGGAAACCGAGTTTGCGACATATGTGCGTTTGGGGATGCCCGTCTGAAGTGAGGATTTATAATCCACAAGAGAAGAAGCTGGACCCAAGGACCATTAGTGGGTATTTCATTGGATATGCTGAAAGGTCTAAAGGATACAAGTTTTATTGTCCATCTCATAGCACTAGGATTGTGGAATCAAGAAATGCAAAGTTTCTTGAAAATGACTTGATCAGCGGGAGCGATCAAACCAGATACATAGTTTCTGAGAATGATCATTCAGAATCACAACCTTCCACCTCAAGTGATAGACTGGTTATTGTTTACAACACCCCTCAAGTACAAACTGGTGTTGAACAACCAATCATTGAAGTTCCACAAGCTGCTGACGACATTCCAGTAGATCAGGTAGTTCAAGAGTTGCCAAGAACTTTTGAAGAACAAGTTGAACCACATACTTCTCAGGAATATGATGGTACAACATTAAGAAGATCTACTAGACCAAAGAAATCAGCAATTCCTAATGATTATGTTGTGTATCTACAAGAATCTGACTACAATATTGGAGCAGAAAATGATCCCGAATTCTTTTCACAAGCCATGAGTTGCAAAGAATCAGAGTTATGGTACAATGCCATGAAGGAAGAGATGAATTCTATGAAGAGTAACGACGTCTGGGATCTTGTTGAGTTGCCTAATGGTGTAAAAGTCATTGGAAGTAGATGGGTCTTTAAGACAAAGAAAGACTCGTTGGGCAACATTGAAAGATATAAGGCAAGACTCGTTGCTAAGGGATTCACTCAGATAGAAGGAATCGATTACACGGAGACTTTCACTCCTGTATGTACAAAAGATTCATTGCGCGTTATTTTGGCATTTGTAGCCCATTTTGACTTAGAGTTTTACACAATCAAGTATAATCGAGAAATATTTTACTTATTTGATTCTTGCAATGAGTGCATTCTTAATCTCACACGCTAACCATTGTATCAATTCATTTTGAATTTTGCGGCTAAGATAATGGTAATGAACCTCTTCACTTTCAATTTGCCGAAGGTGCTCTTGCATTGTTGGATCAAATTCGGCAATCATTTCAATTATGCTTAAAAAAATTCCATTCCTCTCTTGATAAATCTTCTCATTGTCCCTACGAAAAGCTAAATTATTTTCTGCAAGTGTTTTCACCACAGCCATTATCCTTCGCAACACCATTTTCCAATGTTCTTTCTCTCCATTGATTTGTTCTTGCACTCTTTTATCAATGGTTTCATTCTTGTGCAATCTCATATCTAATTCAATCCATTACTCATGCACATGAGATGCTCATTACTACTTTCGATCATGACTTTTTAACCTTTTACCAATATTTTTCCAATCTCCAAGTCCATCATTAGCCAATAAAGTCTTGTTTCCCTTTTCCTTAAACAACTTACAACAAAAACAAAATACTTTATCCAAAACATTCGAATATACAAGTCACTTTCTATCATGTTTATCTCAATTGGATAAATGCCGAATGTAGTGTGTGGAAGAGAAGTGTCTATTAAGATCATCTTTAGGATAATTGACATTGTCAACTCTTCTTTTAGGACCCCTTTCTACTAAAAAGTCTCGTAAATTCTGATCCATCTTATCCCAATCACTCGGATCATCAACATTTGAAGGCTGGAATTCTATATTTTGGTCTTCATGTTGACTACCATAATTCTCATTGTCATTTTCATTAATCCACTGATTAGTTTCCTCACCAAGTGTCTCTTCATGCTCTTCATTTACTGAATCTATAAGTTCTTCATTCTCAAAATTTTCAACTGGAACTGAATCATCTGTTTGTTTCTTAGCAACGACAAACTTATAAAGAGCTCCTGATTGAGATTGAATAAGTGCATCAACTTTTCATTTTTTTTTCTTTTTTCAGACCCTGAGAGGCACTTTGTAGGATGCATAATTATAGGAAACAATCTAATGCAGAACTCAAGAACCAACGATCAATTCAAATTCAAAAGCTTCAAATTCAGGTAAAATTACCGATGTTGCGAAACAATAGAGTGCTAGGCCAGCATTAATAACTCAATCAACACCATAAGAGCATCTGTAAATCATTAAATCAAATAAACAACAATCAACAAATTTGCCAAACATAACCCATCTACAAATTATTTGTATTTTCATAATGTGATGATTCAACTGATTTTTTTCTTCATAATAAGCAAAAGATCATTTGATTCAATTGATATTGTGGTTAAACTTAGTGGTACATTTTCTTATCCTTTTATTTTTATATTGAGTTTATGTATACAATAAATTTTTATATAACAAAAAAAAATGTTAATCAATAGTCTTGTCCCCTTAAAAGTCAAAAAGATTAAAAGAATAGATAACAAAAATAATGGGTCATTTTTAAAATATTCTTTGAAACTTGGAAAGGAGAGAATGTTCAATCACCTAATTCTCTTCCCGACTCGTCGGCACAAAGCGGTGAAACATATAAACGGAAAGTCAAAAACAATTTTACAGTAAAAAAACCCAATTTTAATTGGGAATAAGGAGATCCAATTTTGATTGTGAATAAGGAGGGAGAGAGAGAGAGAGAGAGAGAGAGAGAGAGAGAGAGAGAGAGACGGGGTGTATTTGATCTCCGAAATCGAAAGTGAATCGGCATCCAAAACTACTCTATAATAGCCGACCTAATCTTTTCTAATTTCCAAAGTTTCATACTCTTTTTTTTTCATTTTTTTAACTTTGAAATATAACACAAAATCATTAATTTAGGGCCATTTTGTAATGGGCTGTTTAGAAATTGTGCCCTTTCTCATGTCTTGCCAACCTTTTTTTATTTTTTACAGACCTATATATTATATGTGCTAAAAAAAATTGGGGCCCCAAAAAATGGACAGAAATTGGGGGCCTAAAGCAGCGACTTCCTGGGCTTTAGCCCAGGGCCGGCTCTTTTAATAAGTAAATATCAACAGCTCATTTCACTTAATTACTTTACCTTACAAAGAAATCACAAATATAGTTCACTTGAAAATACATTTCCTTTTTATTTAATCATTATATTTTCCACGAATTTAACATTTATTGTACATTAATTTTCTTGATAAATTGTTCAGGATCCAGATTCTTGGGAAATCACAATGTAGATTATAGGGAAGTTCATAAAAATGCTCCTATAAGCATTTTCAGAATTCTTACAAACAACATGATAATTGATGAGACTGGTAGACTTAAATGCAGCTATAGGAGAATTTAACTATTGCATGGACTAGTCAGCTACAACCTTTTTGTTCTGGTTGTTATCCCAACCACCTTACACCAAGCGGCACTCCTGTAAGGGCTATTTATTGTATTTGAAAAGGGCAAGAATCCAATGTTAGAAGTCTTCCATCACCAATTACTTTGTGGTGACTCATTTATTACTGAGGACAACAACAAATTGGTGACCAGAAATATTAGTATAGACCCAAAAGACTTCTGGCAACCCAAGTTATTGGACCCAAAAATATCATATAGACCAACCTGAATTTGACCATAAACTGGTTCATTGGCACATCATTGTTGACTCTCTCTCATCAAGCGTGCTACTACCAAGTACCAACTGAATTATTCAGGTCATTCATTTAACACAAGTTTTCATGGTACCACCCTCATCTGATGGAAGAACTACAATATTCAAGATTAATGGGGTTCTTTTGGTTGCTGCCATCTATAGGTATATTTGTTTCGTATAATTGAATATTATAAGTTATTTATTTATTTGTAATTATTTATATATAAATGATTCGGAATGTAATAGTTATATATTATTAGATAGGGTTGAAAGACTTGTGACTCGGACTTGACTCGTCCAATGCAAAGAAAATCGACTCGGATAACATCAATGCAGAGATTCAAGATACTCGTGTTTTAAAAAAAATTAATTTTAAAAATATTTTAAAATGAATCCATTACTTATAAATCATAAGCATATATTTATTTAGATGCATTCATAATAATCAATCCAAATTAATAAATTTATCTATGCAAGAAAAGTACTACAATAAGGAAAATAAAAGAATAGAATATTACACATGACATAATTTGTTAGTTCAAATATCGAATGTAAAAGATTAAATATAAGTTTCAAATTTCATTCTTGTCATTTGTTGACATAAGAAATGTCAAAATTCTATTAGACACGAGACCAATATTGCGGGTGATGATTAGATGGGCGTAAACCCAAGAATACATTGGGTTCACTTATACATAGATGGGCCTAAATTCACTTGGACATACATTAGACCCAACCTCAAAGTTTTGGAAACCTCTTCTTATACCATACCTTTGATTCCTATGGGCTTGGGTCCATAAAGATCTTACATCACTGTTCCGTGCAAATAGGTTAGACTATGGTTCACTATTACGACCTTTTCAAAATTCAGTGTCCCAAGCACTAATTGGGCTTTAGTTGACAAGTTTGGCCTATGTCATGTTGACATGCGGAGAAACAACATAGTTCCATCTATGAGTTGTGAGGATTTACATCTTTTTTAATACAATGTTTTGATAGACTTTATATAATCAATTAAGTGATGGCCAAGTGGTTGAGATGGTTGCATTTCATCTTTGAGGTCGATGGTTTTTAAATTATTGACTCCAAATCTCATACATAATTACTTATAAATAGGCTTTAATTGTTTAAAATTAAATGTGCCTATTAAATACTTCAAAATGCAAACAACTCATTAAAATGAGATGACTCGTCCGAGTCTTCCCTATTTTCGACTTGGTCGTCCTTGATAAAAAGAGATGACTCAAGAGAATCAACAGTCAACTCAGAGAGTTTCCCAACCCCCTCTTTGTGCCCATCTATGCATGTGATGTCTAAATCAGGTTTGTAAATTGCTCCAACATTTTTACAGCAAAATGTCTTACAAAAGGCACTACTACAATTTCTTATATAGTGATTGCCTTCTTGTGGCCCTATCTACCACCTTAATGTTATAATTCTAGTGGGGCCCATTTTTTTCAATTCAAACCATTCAACCTATAAACTAACAACCTCTAATTTCTTGAAAGTTGTTGATTATCTTAAATCTTCGTAGATTTTGAGTAATTTGTAAAAGACCCAAGCTATAGATGTGATTTTTTTGCACTTTTATGGGCCTTGGTTCTTGATTCAAACAGTTCAAAATTCTTGTATTAATGGTAAATATTAAAATGATTAGTTTCATATCTTAATTCTTCGTGGATCATGAGAAACTTGTGAAAAAATCACAAAAAGATTCAAATACATAAAAAATTGTTGAACGTGATCATTTACTCATGTGAAAATGGTGATTTTGACAAATACAGTAATATATTTCATATGCGTAACTTTTGCATATGTAAAACCCAATTTGCTATCATGTGTAAGAGCCAAATAGAGCGTTTGGCATCGTGCCATTTGGATGTTCCCATATTCTTGCGAGATAAGGGTGTATAAAACATGTTTGGTCTGTGTAAATGATTGTTCCGAATTTTATTTTCATGGGAAGAAATCTCAAAATCTTAATCCGCCAGTAGAAGAAAGTGGGAACAAAAAAACTTTATTTTTTTTAAGAAATAAGTTGCTGGCACAATTGTTTCTTTCTTATCTCTTGCCTTTTAAATAATATTATTTGAAGATTCTAAATCCTCTCACTTATCCTAGATGTAGGCCCCACGTTCACAATACCAGAGGAGGTGGCCCCACTTTTTAATTCATAGAGGTGGGTCATATGGTCACAATAAAAAAAGGCGGGCTCCTATTATAATTCTAGAATAGTGGGATCACATTATAAATCGTTTATAAAGGTAGGCATCATATTGTAATTTCTCAAGGTGGGTCTCGTGTCCACAATCACATTTTAATGGTGGCCCTATATTCAGATTTCTAAATGTGGGTATCACATTGTAATTTTTTAAAGGTGGGTCCCATGTTCACAATTAACAAAAAGTATGGCCCCACATTTTAATGATGACCCCATGTTCAGATTTCTAAATGTGGGTGCCGCTTTGTAATTTTTAAAGGTGGGTCCCATGTTCACAATTAACGAAAAGTATGGCCCCACATTATAATTTCTATAAAGGTGGTCCCACATTGTAGATTTAATAAATGTGCTAACCCCATGTTTTAATTTTTAAAGGTGGGCACTACATTCTAATTTCTAAAGGAGGACCTTGTGTCTACAATTACAAAAAATGTGGCTCCACTTCGTAATTCATAAATATGGGTCACATGGTCTCGTTTACAAAAGGTGAACCCACATTGTAAATCATATGAATGTGAGCTCATATTCTAATTTCTAAAGGTAAATCCCATATTTATACTTACAAAAAGTTAGCCCACATTATAATTCCTATAAAGGTGGGCCCATGTTATAAATACAATGGATATAGGTTCCATGTTTTAATTTTTAAAGGCGGGTACCGCGTTGTAACTTCTACAGGTGAGTCCCATATATGATAATAATAGTATTGCAAACAATAAAATGTGGGGTCCTACATTGTAAATCCTATGTTTGGTCCTTGGAGGAAAACTTTTATAATGTTACCAAAAAAGTTCCATACAGCATATTTTTAGTAGAGTAATTTAATATAATGTTGCCAAACAAGTTCCGCAGAGTATAGACTCGGCACAACCTGATCTCTGCACAACCTAATCCGAGCACAAAATTAAGAACAACATGAGAACGATGCCAAACATGCTCTAAGATTGCATTTTTTTGCAAGTGGTTAAAGATAAAGAGCCATAGGTAAATTTCAAAAAATGACCATCAAATAATATTCTTCCCTTGAATGAATAAAGGGAAAGAGGGAAGTCAATATCTTTCCATCGCCCTAGAAATTCAATTATAGGGAAAGTCCGGGTCTCATTTATATCTCCACCTTAATCCTCTTGCGCTTATATCCTTCTCTTTTATTTATTTTTATTTTTATAACGCAGGGTATCTCCCGCCCAGCGTAGGAGCCTTTAGCCCTGAGCTCGAGGGACACTTGATTCTTGATAGCCGGGAACTAATTCCTAGGGGTACATGCAAAGCCTTCTATCCAGATGCATGGGGTAAACTATGGGAGGTGACCAACGAAGGTAAGTGTCGAACACAAGACCTCTCCGCTTTCCTAGGCGTGGAGTCATTGGTCAACTGAGCTACCACTCGTTGGTTCTTGCACTTATATTCTTTACGTGAAACGTCTTTAACAATCCTTCAGTAGAGCTCATCTCAGAATGAATTCCTATGAACCCAATTCGTATGTTCATACTTCATACGAACAAATAGTCCCTTTGATATTTCTATTGGATAGAGTTTATAATCCTCCAAAAGTTGTTCCATGCAAATTTCCCAAATTCTTAAATAACCCCAACACTTAGGATGATGAAATATGGAGAATTTGAAATATTAAAAATGACTTTCCAAATTCTAGAATTTCTTTAGTTTCTCTATTCAAATAAGGAATTCTATCGATAGCAATTAACATTACCACGAGGAGTCTCCAACACATAAAATTCCTACAAAAATTCCCAACACTTAAAGTCAAAAGGCTAAATTGGACCGAGAGAGTACATAAGTTTTGCAGTGAGCATTTAGCCAATGGAGAGGTCTCTGTCCATGATTTTTTCTTATGCTTTGATGGATCGTTCAATGCTGGATTTTGATAGCTTTTCCACTTCTTTTTCTTCTTCTTCAATCAACCCTTAACACCGTTGGCCTAATATGAATTTGGGTAAACCAATTATTAGGTGGGCTAGTCGTGCACATTAAATAAAGGATATAGGTACATTTTTGTCTTCCATCATATTTGTACTAAAATACCTAACTCTTAGGTCCCTGTTTCTTTACTATAATTATTGATAATTCTAGATGTTGGGATTTTTGAGATATGATGCGACATCATGTCCCCTAGCATTTGCAAATCCCTAATTTGTTGTCTAACATCTAAGAATTCCAACCATATGAAAGGTCCCAAATGACCTTTGGGAATTCAAGAATTCCACCCTCTTTGCATTTTGGTGGAATTCTTGGATCTTCAAGTCCAAGGGGGTATCCAGGAATTCCACTATGTCTGAAAATTCAGAAATTCCCCAAACCGGATGTCATTGAATTCTAACAAAGAAACAGACACTTAACAAGGGTAAGAGAAGGGTTCTATGCACGAGAAAAGAAAAATAAATAGAAGATTTTTTTTTTTCCAACACATTAGTCTTTCATGCCATATTGATGTCATAACAAGTAACAAGAATGAGTTTCACGTTTAATTGTTTGTTAACTTTTATTAAATTAGGATTAGATGTCTTTCATGCCGTCTTGATGTCATGACAAGCGACAAGGATGAGTTTCTCATTTAATTATTTGTTAAGTTTTATTAAAGTAGGACAAAGGTCTATAAAAGAGAAATAGCATGGTATTTATAATTGAATGTGTTATTACATGTGGTTCTCATCGCTTAAATCAAACTTTTTTTTTACTAGTATTTTATTTTTTGGTACCTCGACCAATTGCTGGGACCCAAGAGAGAGTCCCTCGCACACATAGGAAGACAACCCACTCACAGGAGGAAAAGAGCTCGCACACAAGGGAAGAAAGAAAGCCCGCACAAGTGAAAAGGGAGCTCACACATGTGGGAAGAGGTGACATTCTCAAGGTTTGAACCATGTGAGAACTCCTGCGCCTTACCACTTGGATAAGGATGCATATACATCCATAAAAACTCCTTATCTTAGAAAACTTCCGAAATTAATAAGTTTGTAGTTGAAATGTTTAAATCAAGGCCAAAATCTCGGTAAATGTTTGCATAAGTTGATAATCAAATGCAAATTGTTGTTTGTTTGTAATGCTAAAAATGTGGAGTCATAAGACATGATAGACACAAGAAGTAAAATGTCTAAATTGGAGGAGATTCATTTTGTGAGCATAATGTCAAAAGATAGTTTCAACTTTTCTAAAATATGGTTTAAACTTTATAGGGCAGTTAAAAATCTTTCCTTGAGGAGCCCACCATATTGATGGCTAGACATGAAGTAGAATTTTTTTTTTTTGATAGCTGGGCGCCCCTCACTTGGCCCCTGATGTGAATGTACCATTATTTGAACTCAATTCAATTTATTTACATCCTTATGTGTGGGGCCCATGTGATGGAAGCCGAGAAAGTTTTACAATAGCTTGACAACATCTATAACCCTTACGGCTTGTTTGGTATTTCTACTCATTTTTTTTTTTTTTATAGATTCATCTAAAATAGAGCCATTAAAAAAAGAGCCATAAAAAAAGAGGCTGGAATGAAAAAAAAACGCGTTTGGTAACGCACGAATCTATTTTAAATACCTCGTCTCTATATTTAAGACCCAAAAGCTCTATTTCTCATCTGTCCACTTTTGGAGCATTTGGAAGCGAACAGAGTCTAGAATCTTATGCTAAACGTTCTAATTGTTCAAACCTCTGTCCGATTTAAACATTTAGAGAAATAGAGGCGTGAATTAGAGATGCCAAATATGGGCCAAGAGGGAAGAAAGTGTCTTGCCAGCTTGACATGCAGAACCTACAAATGGTATGCAGAGTATTCATTCAATCAATTTCTTCTCTCATGCTTCTTGGTTAAGAGAAGGTATGATTTCCATCTCCTCCACAGTAGTATGACACGACGTCGGTTGCTTTGGTGCGCAAATCGTTGGTCTAGAAGGGCTGCCTCTTGAAGTCGACAGTGGACACCATCGCATGCGCGTGCTGGCGCATCAGCTCTTAATTTAATGGTTATTTGGGCGGGGTTGGGGGGGATCTTATGAGTATGATGTACCCATTGACACTTGTTTTGTTTTTGGCCAGTGATTTTAAATAGGAATATAAAGAAGGGGAGAGCTAAACAAACCTACTTTCAAGTTTAGGATTATGAAAAAAACAATGAAAGGAACTTCTCGATGGTCGAAAGTCCAATTCTCAATCCCAACTGTAAAGTGCTTGATTCATAGGCCCTCTTTTCGTGTGAAGCGGTCATCTCTCTTGCGTGTGTTAGGGTTCACTGCCGCGTGTCAGCCGTGTCTTTTAAAGGCCAAGCCACCTTAGCTAGTCAAAAAAATAAAATAAAGAAAGTTAACATTAAAAAAAGAGGCAATTACTGTAGGAATGTTTTAAAGCTGACAACAGCTCCAGAACAACCGTAAAATGTGAATTTACCGTAGATTTTTTCATCATTAATTTTACCTTGATAACAGTGCAAAGTCTTGATGATACATTCAATTTTATGAATATTTTAACACTATTGCTATATTATTGGGACATTATTTGTCCAAATAAATATAACAATTTATGACAAACAGTATAACTCAAAAGTTGGTGCACACTGTGCATATTCTTAGGTGGGGGGCCATATATATTAACAATATTTTAAAAATATTGCGATATTAGAAGGAAATATATATTAACTTTCCCATGCCATGCGACTTAAAACTCTTCTTTTTTTATTTTTTATTTTCTCAAGACATGAGAAAACAAAAACGTTACGATGAAATTGTGAGAAAATCTTGTAAAAGAATAATAAAAGTTCCACAAAAACTTTATTTTAGCGAGCTTCATATTTAGCTTATACCAAACTATATTTGTCAATTCATTGTTAGTTCAATGGTGAGGCACCTCTGTCTGCACTGAAACAAGGGTCCAATCCCTTATACCATAGGGCTGATGGTTAGGGACTTTGATAGAGCATGTGAGTGGGTGTGTGAGTGGTGTCAGATAAAAAAGGGCAACTCATGTTTAGTTTCTATTGAACATTCTTCCAATAAAATTATGAAGCAGACCCAAATTCAGAAAAGGAAAAACAAATATCTACAAGTGGTTGGATTTGATGGACCCATGTCTTTACCTGTGGATTCTCTGCCTGCTTTTTTGGAAGTGGTTTGGCCACCTCCCTCTCCTCTCTGCCACTAATTATGCCTTATCAGATAGAAAAGGAGATAATGTTCCATCTCTATTCCTTCTTGCCATTTGCATGAGTCTTTAGAAAGCAGAGAATGATATCTCAGACCATAATCATGAAAGCTATGTAGGACAAATCAAAAGATTCATATTAGATCTATGATAAGCACATGTTTTAGTTCTCAGCTTGTCATGTAAAGAAAGGACCAAAAAATACAAGGGAAAGCAACCCATACTCGATTCCATTGGAATTGAAAGGTCATGGATTTGGGCTAGAGTCACATGGGCTTGGGTCCTGGCCCAAGAAAGGTTTCATTTTTATGGCTCAAAATTGAGCTTAGCTTAAGTTTGCGAGATGAAGGATCGAATGTGGTTAGCTTTAAACCTGCGGTCTGGGTCCTAGACTGGCCCTTTGGGCTCCATTGAATCCGGCGTTTTAACATCAGATTTAGCCCTTGGTTAATCCCTAAGTCAATTAATAGGTCATATAATACAAAATCACTCCATTAATACAGCCCATATACATGGACCTGTCCATGTCTAAACCATGTGACCAGGTCCCAGAAGCCATGGTCCATGGGGATTTATAGTAGAGACTTTCATTATATTAATTTGCATTTTTCCCTCTTTTTTTTTTTTTTTTCAATGCTGTCCAAATTTCATTGTCAAATAATGTTAGAATGACATGAAAATGGATCCTTTGTATACCTTATTCAATTAGTTCTCCATGAAGCAAGCTCAAGTTTATACAATTCTGACCAGTATTAACAAAGTTGTGACTATAGTGAGCTTGAGTTTAGGATACCTGTCTTTTTTCTTTTTCTTTTTTTTTTTTTTTTCAGTTTAGATTATGGCTAGCATTTAGCTTATTTCTTTTTCTATACTTGTCAAAAGAGATAAAATGACTAATGAAAATGTGATTGAAAATAAGATTCCCCACTTCAGAGTTTTTTCTATTTGGATTTGGGAATGGATTGGACTGTTTGTGTATTCATTTTGGACGTGAACGCTTATCAGCCCTTTATTAAGTAGTTAGGAATAGGATGATGATTTGAGCCTCCACCAACATATATAGGTGGGGATAGTGGGAGTGGGAGATCTTTCAATTTCCCGGGTCCATTCCCCATATGGGCCCACAAGAAAGTATGCTTACCTTTTACAGATCTACTCAACCCGAAATCAGACCTTTCATGTAGTCAAATATGAATGATGATGATTTTTTATTTAACCAACACGCTGCATCCATACCTGATTACAGATCGTGGAACTTCACTATGGGGGCCACCTATTGAAAATCCTTGCCGACTAGAATGAACGCCTTCTCTTTCAATGGGATTCCTACCATAAGATTAAACATATGATCAATAATAAGATTAATTAACGCAATTTTATGTATGCTCAATCTTACGGTGAGATCAACTTTTATTAGAGTAAAATTTTGAAATATCTCACGGACAAAATCACTTCTTTTGGCACAGTGTGGATTTTCATTAACAAGCGCCAAGGTAAAACTTTCCTCCCTTCACCGACAGTAAGGTGATGAGAGGATTCAGGCATGTGCATGCAGCATGCGGCTGATAAGGACCCAACTTGCCCCATTTTACCCCCATTGCCAGACTAATCAAAGATCCTATGGACAGGATTGCAGCCCATCTATGTCCATCATCAATTAGTGGGGTCCATTGGGAACCCCTCTGCTGAGTGCCCGCGCTCTTGAACACCGAGCGGGGCCCACATTATGATCTACCCTAGCAATGGCGGAGCAAGGATTTTCGTTTGGGTGGTGCACGAGTGGTCAATGGAAGAAGTCAAATAATAAAGTCTGACTCTCATCCTAGCGGACGACAAAATAGGGAACCCCTTCATGGTTACGGGTCTCAGGGTTTGCCATCTATCGGAATGGACTAGACCCAGGTGCGCACTCGTTTTGGAAGGTGAAAAACTTATCCCCCATCAATCAAGTGGTTAGGATGATTGGGTGGGCCCTGCATGGGTTTTGGGATTTTTTTCTTTTTTTTTTTTGAGATATGCTGATCTCCATGTTCCATGCTTGGGTGGGCCCAACAAGGCTGGCGCTCAGCAGAGGGGGCTCCTCTCAAAGAATATTCTGTTTGGATCCCTGAAACTATACAGGAAAGAATATGTCTGTTTGGATATTGATTTGATATACAGTAAGATGCCAAGACTATTAGGGCCTGTAGATGCCCTAAGATCAGTGACTTGTGGTGGGACCCATCTAAGAAAGCACTGGTAGTTCTAGACTCCCCTGACTGTCTCCCACGAGAGTCCTGTGAGTGGGATGTATGGAATACAAGTGTGGGGTTGGGTATCGATCCCACCATTAGATTGAGCATATGAATGATAGCATGATTAACATACATGACTGAACCCCAAGGGTAGCTCAGTTGGCCTAGGACTACAGTTTGCTATTTGAGGGTTCAAAACTACGCAACCACATTAGGACCACTAGGGATTTACCCGGCTCCAGACCAAAGGGGTGGGACACCCTCTGTTATCCAAAAACATGACCGATAGCATGATTATTGTATATAATTAATAATGCTTAAGTCGTGCTAATCATGTTAAGAGTTATGCGCTTGATCTTATGGTGGGACCGACTCTTCTTGAAGTAAAGTTTTTAGGATGGCAGATGGCATTCATCTTAAACAATTTGGATTATCAATTGCAGGGCTTGATATGGAGTTCCAAACATCTCACTCATGGGAAGCATTTTCCATGACTCATAGTTCTAATGGCCCATATCATTATATCAGTAGTGTCCTAGATATCAGCCATATAATAAGGCATATTATCTTGATTTTTTCATAAAAAGTCAATTTCCCCATCATCATTTTCCAATCATACCAATAAACGTAATGAAACTATCATTGAGATATCTTTTTCATATATATTTTCCCCAAACAGTTCCAATTATTCAATAATCTAGACCCTTGATCTAATGAACCCTATCTAAAACTTTGACAGATAAGACATATTGAATCATTTTATAGGTTACCTGGAAATTACCTGTTTGTAGCTTAGTGCCCAGGCCCTCCTATCAGCCCTCTTGATCCCGCTCCAAAAATGCGGATCGGCCTTTTCGGAGCGGATTCGTCCTCGGAGCGCGGTTCGACCATCCTCAGAGCACGGTTGACTGAATAAGGAGCGAACCGTGCAAAATCTCTAGTTTTTTGTATATTTTTTTTTGTAAGCTTGATATTTATCTTTTGAAGGAAGAATCTTCTTTTGAGTTATTAATTATTGTCTATTTGTGCCCATTACTTAATTGTTTATAAACCCGCAAACACTATATTGTATAGGCGTTCCGGAGGTGCTCCGGACATAGAATTATTTTAAAATTTAGCGTTTCGGCGCTCCCACTCCTGCTCTGGGCACTTAGGCTTGTAGACGATGGTCCACATTTAAATAGAACAAAAGACAAATGTGAGATGTTCATGAGCTTCCAATTTGGAAAATTCTGGGCAAGTCTATCAATGACACCCCATCAGATCAATGGTCTAGATCTCCTCCCATTGTTGGTGTACCCCATAGATGTGAACCATCCCATGTGCCTATCATCTAATCATATTGGCACGAACACCAATCTTGTTCATCGTACTGTTTTCAATTTGAGGTTTTTTCCCTAGGGTCATTATATTCATGGATAACTAGGCCTTGTGACTCGTTGAGAAAATTTATCAGGTGTTTTCTGCGCACTTCTTTTCTTTTTTTTTGCGATATCAAAAATATTTTCTGCAATATCGCAAAAACTGCTCTGAAATATAGAGAAAAAGATATTCATCGACTTTTTTAACAATGCAGTTTAACGTGATAGTGCAAAATTCAATTGAACTTTTGTATTAATATCGCAAAAAGGTACCTGCATGAAGAACGTTTAGGAGATTTTCTCGACTTTCATCGCAACGATGAATTATCTATAACTAATGGTAGCCGCATGAAAAAAAAATTTACTTTTACTTTTAATCATTTTGGTAGACGTGTGGAAAGACTTCTTTTTCTAGTCTTCCACACATACAAAGCTGTCCAAATCGAGGGCATCTCTCAACCAAACATTCTCCGGCGTATAATTGGGAGAATCTCAAAAAATAATCTACATTTCAATAAAACTAGCAATATTTACGACTTGGATATATATATATATATATATATTGAAGACCCCACTCCTATCTCTCATATAAGGTGAGAGGTATCTTTCATAAGAACATCTCACATATATATATTTAAAAATATAATTTATTTGTATAAGGTATTGTCCTAGGTTTTGGAAGTGATATTTTATGAAGAGACGTGCAAAGGGGATGAAGGCCAAATCTCATAACAATATGAGTAAAAATAATGTTGAAATGAGAATTTTATTATGTTTCTTAAGAGTTTACCTAATTCTTGTACGTTTTGAGTAATACTTTTTAACTAGTTATATGTTTTGATGCTGAGTATATTATTTTATGATTACCTAACATGACAAATTGTCAAAGAAGGAGATTAACCTAGAAATCATAGACTATGAAACACAACATATGCACATAATGTCACACGATGACCATATATGGAACCATAATAAGTTTCACATCAATCAAGGTGGAAACCTATGACATTTAGCCAATGTAGCTAAATATGAATTTACATGTAAGATATTGATCAGATGATAATGAGTTGAGTTTAAATGGAGACTCGCCTTGGGGCGGGCTTGGTCGAGCTTTCAATGGGTTTAGTGCTGATCGAGGTTTGGATATAGAAATCGTACTTGAGTTTAGGTTGTATTAGACTTTAGCTCTCCACCCCATGGGTGATTGTCTGTATTTAGTGTCCAAATGAAAAAAAAAAGTGGTTTTTATTCATTTTCAAATATATATTTCACACACACACACACACACACACACACACATATATAAATGCGTCTTTCATATTAGTTACTGAATCTTAAAGGCTACATTTGTGTGTTTGATTCTCTATGTAAAGAGTGAGGATTGTGAAAATACTTTTCTATGGTGCGGTGGCTTCTCTATGAAGAAAAGTACAAATGTGATCTCGTGATATTGTGAATAAAAAGCTTTTGCTATGGGGTAAGAAAATTTTCTAGACCGTGGAAATGGTTTTCTACCTGTGTACACAAATGTGCTTTTAAATTTGTCCTTGGGGTGAGACATGGGTTAGGGTATGCAGTAGAGCGTTTTAGTTTGAATTCCAATCCGAGAAAAGAAAAAAAAATTTATATAACTTAGTAAATAATTTTGTTTCAAAGGAACCCAAGAAGTTTTACCTTTCAATATCTCAAGCAAAAACACCTCTAATACAAGGATCAAACCCACCAAGCTTCACCTTTTGCTCAATTTTGTAGGACCATCATTCTACATTTTCATCATCAAGATGAAAAAACTCTTTCCCCACAACAACACAAGTGCACAAACTCATCAAAAACTCTTTCCTCTCACCTTCATTTTTTCTTCTCAACTTCACATAGCTGTGATATGTACATTTTTTTTTATTTTCATAAATATTGAAAAAAATTAATACATGTTAATTATGATTTGACAAGACTGTCCCTGTGAGAAAAGTGAAATTAAAAGAATTATATCTCACTTTCTTAACATAAAAGAATCTCACAATTTGTTAATGATTATATCTCATTTTCTCAACATAAAAGAATTTCCTATAAAAAGTAGACAAATCAAAGATTTCCTATGCAAGCAAATAACATGTGCTGATAATGACAAGAGTTTATTTCAAGTGAGTCTTGTAAACAGTTGATCCTAGGAATCCCAAGAATTCAATTTATCGTGGAAAGTCTAGAAATCTCCTTGCCCAGCAATGCCATGAAATGGACAGCAGAACCACCCAATATTTGATGATCTTTGTTTGCAAAGTGAGGATTGAAAGGAAATAAAATCCCCGACCGAAATTAACTTGACCTAACCAAAGAGCTGGGGTGAGTTTGGGGCTTAGGGTTTAGGTTTAGGTTACCGGTTTGGCAACTCTACTAATAGAGTCAAGTGAAGTAAAGTTAATTTTGAAGAAATAATAAAATATAAGCGGGTTATGATGGTATTTTATTTTTAGTTGTTTGTTATGGATTTTTTTTTACTTTTTTTTTGAAAAAGATGGAGGGAGTTTTAAATTAATTAAAGTGATTTTAATGTGACATATTGTCTGAAAAATTGAGGCTTTCCTTGACTTTTACTATGTTAGTAAAGTGCCAAACTAGGGTTTGTATTAAAAATCTATGCATGTTATCCATCAATTACGAGCAATTGAAAAATAGTCATCAAATCAATCTAAAAAATGATAAACGCTAATTAACAACAAAGCTTTGTTATAATTATTTTGGGGCGGCTACGGGAACTCTCTCTCTTTCTCGATATTCATGTTGGAGTGTGCCAAAAGTTACATGGGGACCATAAGCTTATCTAACGCAACACTTTTCAACTTTATCCATGCCTAGGACCAATAATTAAAAATTGCTTAAGTTTGGAAAAGTTAATTGAACCTAAATAATGAGGTTGTTTCTAGTGAAGTTCGTAAATAAGGATAGAAATTGTGCCACTCTAATGGCCTATCAAACAATTACCCGGGGCATATTTGTTTGTATTCTAAAACATAGAATTCCTACCATAAGTAGTTATAAATGAAGATCAAAATCGGATTCTCAAAAATAAAACTCAAATACCCTTTTCTTTCATTGAAAATTGGAGGAACCATGGTCCTGACCGCTCGACCAACCCCTTGGTGTTATATGTATAAGATTCATTTCTATATATTTTAATGCAAATAAACAAACTCTTAAATGTCCATGCATGAAACTATGTTTTTGAAATCCAAGAAACCAAAACAATCAAAACTTTTCACTGTGGATGGAGAAGTAAAATTATATATTTGATCAACAATATTATATTTTAAATTAACAGAAAGGAAAAGTTAGGAGAATAAAAAATAAATCTCAACACTACAAGAAATAACAAATAATGCCACCAAAGTTGAGATTATAGAATAAATCTCTCTCCCTCTCTCCCTCTCTCCCTCTCTCATTCTTCTTTTTAATGTGTGACAGACTAACAGCAAAGCATTCATAAGTCTTTCTTACTCCGACATGGTAAAAAGGAAGTCATGAGTTACAAAAGCATTAAAACGTCAGCCAAAGAACTGGAAACTGAAAAGCATGAAATGCATTTTCCTCTCTCTCTCTCTCTCACTCTCTCTCTACAGCCATCGTACAACCATCACCATCAACCATCTGACAGAATTATATGGCCAGTGAGGCAAAAGAAAGTAGAAAGAGAGAAAAATCCATGAAAGAGAAGATGAAAGGCCAAGGAAAAGAAGATGAAGCTCTGCCATATAAGATATACCTCAGGAGCAGGCAAAAATATGTGCTCCATTATTATTGGTAAGTGGGCCATGGTCAAAATACTACTCCCATTCAAACACGAAGCAGCACTGACCATTTGATGAATGGAGGGTGTGAATGATTCCCTTTAATTGGAATATTGTGTCTGCTTATTGAATGGCTATAGGACTACTTATGGTTTGTAAGATTGATAGGGTGACTTGGACTGGGCTAAATGAGCATGCATGGTTTAGAAAAGTATAACCTCGCTTTGATGTAAGTTTTGTCCATTGCTCTCATGGAAAGCGAAATGTCACTCTAATTTGATAGTTTATGCCTTCCACTAGTTAAGTTTTAATAGCACTAAAGTATATAAGCTTCTGGGATTTGTATCAGCATTGATTAATGGTTAGATCAGCATTACATTGGACCTAAATGCCAATTTAGAGGAGAGGGAGAGTATGGGTTGATTATATGTAGGCCAATGGTAGGGCAAACATGAGGTGTATAAAACTTGGGTTAGGATTAACTTTTGTAATGTTTGTAGTTTTACATATAAGAAAATATTTAAGTGCATCCATCCCTCACTATTGTGGTGAAGGACACTTCTTTTTTGAAAATTTCAAGTACAAAAGAGAAGTATAAAGGAGAAGTACACTTATCTTTTGTACTTGAAACTTTCAAAAAAGGGGGTGCCCCTCATCACAATAGTGAGGGATGGATGCACTTGAATATTATATATAAATAAGAAATGATCAATTACACATAGAATTGAATACATTTGAACTTGTTAATGAATTGGTGGAACCAGAGGCTTCTATGTGAATTTTTTTTTTATTTTTGAGGTGAGTGCCTAACCAAATCGATTAGGTCGTATAGGGAAAAGACTCAAATCTCTGGATTCTACGGATTTGTTAGAATGCCTCAGCTGTATATATTGTTGTACTTCCGCTTGATACCTATCACAATGATAAACGACTCATTGATCTTATTATCAATTCTTAAGACTTCTGTTGCTCCATCTCATTGTCTGGGGAAGAGAACTCATTGCTATCAAGGTTGTGGAGAAGTTGAAATAGGAGAGCACTCATTTTGGGTGGGCTTATTACTACTTTGATGCTTTCAATAGCTATCCACTCCGCACTTACCTACGCAGCGGTAACCGCTGGCATAATTACTAATATACTACTAGCCTGACCCTCTAATACTTGGGGGAACGGTCATATTAAGCAAGAGGGCGTGGGGGACATGATTTTCTCATAACACAAGGGGATTTTTTAAAATTTATGTAATTCTCTTTTTCTTAGTTCTACAGCTAGTTAAATGGACTCTTACAAATGATTATGCTTGTTTGTTTGCTTAGAATATATAGAATTGAATGCATAGCAATTCATGTCATGAGTGGTTCAAAAACAAGATCAAATATGAAAAAACAAAATATCATCTAATAACCTCTCCTTTAATGAAAAGTAAGTAAAGGAAAGATGAGGAACGAACCTAGCCATCGCCTTAGTAATTTAAATTCTAGGAAAGTCATTCTAGGAAAGTCAAGACCTCATCTACATTGCTGCTTTACTTCCTTCACTCTTGACCTCATATTATTCTTACTTTGCCTCTTTAATAATTCGGTAGAGCTCATTTGACCATGGACTTATGTATTCAATTCTTATATATTCTAATGCAAACACATGTGCCCTTAGAGCTATTTGCTAGCATGGAATTAGATACATAGGAACTCATAGTCATGGATTGGGTTTTATCAGAAGATTATTAAAGGAGCAAGGGTGAAGGATATAATACAAGGATCTAGATATAAGTCCTTGACCTTCCTTGGAATCAAATTATTAGCATGATGGGTTTTCATATTCTTCCTCCTCTTATTCATTTTCTATTGGAGGGGAGATTAGTTGATAGTCATTTTTGAATGTCCAACTTTGTTTCTCCATCTTGACCACACTTTTAAGAAATACAAGTCTTAAAGTTTTAGAAATTCAACTACATAAAACAAGCGAGACTTTAAAAAGTGCGTTTGTGCGACAATAAGATTATGCACTTTATAAATCTCCATTTCCATGATAGAGAGGAATCTTGCATTTATACCTCTCCCGTATGAAATTGTAATCCTCTCTAATGAGGAAAATCAACTCATTTTTTTTCTTTTTTTTTTGTTCACGTAAAAAAACATTGCACTGAAATAAAAAAAAATAGATTGATAAAAAACTTAGGATAATTTTCCTTTACATGGGAAATCCTTTTGTCGTACAAACAGTACCCTAAGGAATAATTGTTCTCATGTTCCATGGAAAATAAAAATAAATTACTAGTGAGAATAATTTTTCCTCAGTTTATGTTCACAATTTTCAGTGGCTTTAGGTATAAGTCAAGAAAGTGACAAAGTAGACTCATGTAGTCAAAAAAACTATTTCATATTGTACAAGACCAGAGAAAAGAAACACATCTTACAGTATAAGGTATCTCACTGCACCAAATGATAAAAACAATACTGTATTATTATGAAATCTCCAGTCTCCATCTCCTGTAGAAAATAAAATCACCAAGAGTCACCTAAAGTGATAGACCCTATGTTTACAATCAAATCCTAGAGTAAAGGCTGAACCTGTCCCACAAGACCTGATGGCCTGATCCATTTTAATCCATGACCAATGGAAATCATCCAACATCTATTATATTACAAATTGAAGTGGTCCTTAGAGGTACTCAAAGCTCAATGGCTAAAGGTCATCTCCAATGCTTCAATGCTCCAAAGCCTCCAATAAAAGCAAGCCTACTCAGCTCCCTCTTAGAGAAAAACATCACAAGCATCTCTCCCTCTCTCTCCCTCCAAACTTGCTAGGAATAGGAAGTTTCGGCTGTGCATTGATTTCACCATCCACCCATTCACAGCCCCACCATTTACAGTGGTAGTTTGGGTCTGCTGCTTGTAACAAAGTGACAAACAACAGTGTTAAAAGGAGTAAAGATAAAAATAAAATAAAAAAGGAGAACTACATGGTGGTATCTCAAATCTCTCTCTCTCCTGTTTGGTCTTTCCTTATCACAACATTGACAGTACATTTCAAAGAAAGATCAAAAGACAAGGGAAGATAAAAAGGAGCAAAACCAACTTCCTTTTCTGTCCTCCTTTTCTGAGTTGGTCTTAGGACTTTGATGGGGAGAAGATGAACAGCTCCCCTACATCTGAAGAAGCAACTGTCTGTGGGAACTGGAACAGCTCCTCTTCTTCCATCATGTCCTTTGTAGGCCTGGAAAGCAACACCCACAAGCAGTTTTGGGATTGGGACAACAACACCCACAACCCCAACATCAACCACCCTCTCATCATCCCAACTTCCACCAGTTTCATTGATTTCTCTTCTTCTACTCCTGCACCACCCACCAATTTCCCTCAATCCTATGCTCAGATCACCCACTTCCCAGTAGCCGAGACTGGGTTCTTGAAGAGGGAAGATGGCTGTTTTGGGGTGGATGTGGGAAGTCAAAGCAACGGTAGAATTGGGTTGAATCTAGGCCACAGGACCTACTTCTCGTCAAGGGAGACGGCTGTGATCGACCGCCTTTTTCGACGGTCCAGGGGCTTTTATCAGGCCAATCAGATCCCAAGGTGCCAGGCAGAAGGGTGCAAGGTGGACCTTACCAATGCCAAGCATTACCACAGGAGGCATAGGGTCTGTGAGTTCCATTCCAAGGCAACCAAGGTTCTTCTGGCTGGTGGTATAGAGCAGCGCTTTTGCCAGCAATGCAGCAGGTCAAAATAATTTTTTTTTTTTTTTTGCTATTTGGCATGCAAGAGCTTCAGCATTGGAATTACGGTTTGGGATCCAATGTGTTAGAATTGTGGCTTTGAGAACACAAATCATCTCTTAATTGGTGTAGAAGCCTTAAAACTTTTGTATGTTTCTAAACAAAACAATCTAATGTTTGTATTTTATCCTAGTCTAAGTGGGACTAGGAGCTTATATAATGGGTTTGGTGTTATGTATGTTGAACTTTTAACCCATATTCCATAGTAACCCATGTTGTCTGGCCTTTCAAAAAGTGGTACTTGAATGCAGAGTTACATAACCCAAGTTTCCATTTCCTTGGGCAATAGATGAAGCTTTATAATAGGAATGGCTTCCTTAATTTTTCTTTTCTCCTTTTTCTTTTGTTATGTTTGGGATCTGCTTGCTTGCCTCTTTTCTTTTGGGTGGATGGAGAGAGCAGTCTTTTAGCATAGCAAAGGAGCAACTAGGAGGAAAAAAAAAAATCTATGATCCCAGAGATGGATGTGTAAATGCTATGAAACACTTACAAAAGTTTTAACAATACCCATGTTTTAGTTTATCAGGTTTTGTTCAACATTTGTTGATGATGGAGCTTGAGAAAGGGGAAGGATTTGGTGTGCTACTACTACTCTTTGATATGAGTTCTAGAGTAATTCTTGGTTTTCTCTAGTGAGTGGATTACAAGGCATATCAGTCGGCAATGCAAAACCTAGGAAATCTTAAATAAACAGTCAAAGATATAAAAAAAAGTACATTTTTTTTTTTCATTTTGCAAAAAGCATGTGCTACTTAACATGGTAATAGAACTTATAGGGTTTTTTTTTGGTAAATAGAACTTATAGGTGGAGCTGATTTAGGGCAGATTGAAAAGGATAACAAAACCTCTTTATAATTATTTCTCTTTGTTCTTTTACCAGTAGAGTGAATGGGGATTGACAGTAGAAATGGGAATTTTCTTGCCTCTTTCCTTAGCATGATTGGAATTACATAACTACATATACTCTCTCTCTCTCTATCTCTATCTCTACACACACACAAGACACTATCAGAGCCAAAATTGCTTTCTTTTGTTTGTTTGTTTGTATTCTATTTACTGTATTTGGGGTTTGTTTTTCTTTCTAGACACTTAAAAGCAGTTTGATTTTCTTTCTATCCAGCCAAAGTGGGACTTGGGGTGTGTTGTTTTTCCCCAGTTAAACAGTTTGTTCTTTTATCTAGCCAAAATCTCATGTTAGGGTTTGATCTTTTTTGATGGACATAAATAGATCATTTGGATAAGATTATGGCTACAATGATGGTGACAATGTTGATCTGGGGTACCTTAGGTCCACTCTTTTCACATTAATTCACACAGGGATATCACTTTCTCACACCAATGTTGTAAGGTGGGGTATTTGATTTTAGCTTCTTTCTTTACTTGAGTAGAACACATTAAATTGACTCCAAATCTAGGGAATTTAGGCCAAGAAGAAGGTGCTGCTGATGTGAAGAATACCCATGTTTATTTTCTTTGTTTTACTATATTTTAAAAGTTGAGGTTCTCAATTTTTGTTAACATAGGTCTCTCATATTTTAATGTATGGAGTAGGTTCCATGCTTTGGCAGAGTTTGATGAAGTGAAAAGAAGCTGCAGAAAGCGATTAGCCGATCACAACCGCCGAAGAAGAAAGCCTCAACCAGGAACAACTTCAGACTCAACAGCTAGAAAAACACCACAAAATGGCATAGAGAAAAATCAAGAAACTGAAAAAACAAGAGGTTTGCTTGTAATTGCGCATCTTTCTTTTATTTCCAATTCACAGTCCTTTTTCTCATGGAATTCTTTATCTTTCAACAGCATCTTCATATTCCTTGCTGATGACAAGAGACCACAAAGCCAGCAATCAAGAAGAATTGCAGTTTGCGCAAAAGGCAGCAGTAACCCAATTGCAGAAAGGCCCATCTCTATCTCTCAGTGGCGCTGGATTGGTTGAAAAATGCTCAGAATCACAAATCACATACACCCACCAACCATTTTCTTCCCCTTCTCCCTTTTTTGATAGAGGATCTGTGTCCCCATCTTCTTGTATGATGGATAGCCATCAGCAGCAACCAGAAGAGCTGCAGAATCTGCTGCAATTGGGTCATGCCATGTTTGAGGTAGAGTTCCTCTGAATGGATTTTTAATCCCACTAGTAGCTCAAGAAGTGGCAAAAGCCACATTCAAGTGTGGCTTAGGAGAGTTGTAGCAGAGCTGAAGAATATCTCTTTTGTTTCTAATAAACAATGTTATTAGAATTGATTAAAGTATTAAGAAGTGTTTATGTAAAAAAAAAAAGGTTAATTAGAATTTATCATGTTGGTAGAGGATCTAGATCGTTCATCCAGCGGAACGTAGAATGGATGGGTGATCTTCAGGAACTTGCATTGATTGGATGATATTAGCCCTTGATCTGGAGGACTTCAAAGGGGGGAAATGGATGGTGAGCAGAACATTGATTGACTATTTATTTTAACCATCCATTTTACTTTCATCAAAAGCCACCAAAGTGATGGTTGTGATTGTCCAAGCAATGTGGTTTTCTGTCCCTGGCCCATCTAAGTTCTATTTGAAATTTGTGGCTTGCACACTGATTAACCACTTAATCAGGAGTTCAAAGTTTAATTAGGTATGCATGTTTTCAATGAGGGCAGAGAATCCAGTGTTACTCAGGCACACAACAAAGCTTTGTAGTGTAATCCATATTGGAGTAGAGGAATGCTAATTAGGGATCCATGCTGTGTTCTAGTTGTGGGCCTCATTGGAGGATTGAGTAGATTGCAGAGTTGATTTATCTGACTCATCAAATGGGTGGTTTAGGGGCTGTTTGCTTGCATAAAATTCTCAGAAATTCATGGTATGGACGGATACTAAAGAGGAAGGATGTAAGGTGGAGATGTTGGTGAGAGCTAGACTTTATAGGTTTTGAATTACTAAGGTGATGACCTGGTATTCATTGTCCATTGTCTTTCCTTGATTTAAATTCCATTGAAGTCAGGTTATCTGTTGGTCATTTATAGATATTTGTCTCTGGTTCTTCACTAATTATACAAATACAATCCTAGGTATTCAATTGCACCAACAAACAGGCACTTTAGTGTCTAAATTTCATAGTTTGATTGCATGTTACAATTGTTCTTGTTGCTAAGGTTCCATCTATGTCATGGTTATCAATTTGAACTGTATTTGTCCAAGGCAAGTTTGGGGGGAATGATGAGTCACTGCAAAGTTTGTGTGTAGAAGACCAACATCAGAGTCTCTTCCCTATTTACAAAAAAAATCAGAGTCTCTCACCTTTGAGTGAGTTTACTACCATCTTTCCCAGCTCCAGAGAGGAAACCTTGGCAGTGATCACAGGCCCTTAATATAATTCATCACTAAGGCCCACCGTAAAATCTGAATTGCTCAAAATCAATGTCCCACCTTACTTGGTATTTGGGCCAAATTTCACTCCAATTACGGTCGGGCTGACCTTCGATTAATCATGTGTAAGATTAGCTGTTTTCTTTTTTATATATATCTTTTTATTAAGGATTTCGGATGGGATAATCAATTTAACAATGTGAACACTAAAATAAATAATTCTAGAAAAAAAAAAACCAAGATAAAAAGATGGTCTTTATGGATTCTGTCCTTTGGTCCTTTTTGGAGAAGGCAACAGGCTAAATGCACTGCTTGCTTGTTAGGCATGTAGAGTCTGAGTTTTAGACCTTCTAATAGATTTATAGGATTAGGTTCTTAGAATTTGGCACATATCCATTGCACTACTTGCTTGATATGCTCTCAGAGTATCTTATTATTATTATTATTTTTTTTGTGACATGGCCAGCTAGAAAAAAAGGGCCTAGTTAGTCTATAATTGAAAGTTTCAGGTCTGAACTAGTACTAAAAGAGTCAGTTGATTAGCCATTTATGGCAGTCAAACTAGTAGGTGATAAAAATAAAGCAACCTGCAAACTCATTATCAGCAACAAAAAAGAAGCCCTTTGGGGGTGTTGGGTAGGATTCTCTCATTCATCTTTTTCACTTCCCTTCTTTCCAATATAGTTTGATCCAGCTAGTATTCTTACCAGGGGAATGGGAGATAGATCCCTTTGTTGAAAACTGGTACTGTTCCTTTTGGTTAACTTATATTTTTGAAAAGATAGAACCCTTAAAAAGTCTGGGTTACCCCACCAACATGCCTTGTGTTTCATTGAAAATGGTCATAAGGTGTAACTGGCAAGTGATAAATGGCTATGCTTTTGTTTTTGGTTTGAATGGAGAAAAATCTTGTGGTGTAGATTCATCTTGGGTTTGAGTCCATGTGAGTCTTCTTTTCTGTACACATTTACAATGAATAGACTAATGGTAGGAACTGGGAAGCAAGCTGGGTCAATCTGCATGTACCAATCCAACCCAAGCATAGCCCACATTCTGCTGTATTAGGCCCTGACTATATGATCCGATGGCCAGATTAAACCTAGCATATTTAATACAAATGGACTAAGGATCGCACTGGGTTGAGCACCTGAAGCTGAAAATTTTTATTAATCGGGTTGAAAATGTCAACACAAACCCGAACTAGAAGTTAAAAGGGTGAACTCCAACCTTTTTGTACTGGTTCAGCTTAGGGTTGGGCTAGCAGGTCACGGCAATTTCACTGTGTTGTTTGGGTTTGTAGGTTGGATAGCAAGAACGGAGCCAACAAGAGATTTGTTAATCGGTAAAAAATGTCAACCCAAATCCAAACCAAAAACAAAAAGGGTCCACTCAAATCCTGAATTACCAGGCCCAGATCTGGTCGGAACACAAATTGCCATCTCTAAAATGTACTGAGCATCTCAAAAATGCTTCTGGGCTCTTAAACAGAGATTATTACACCTGATCTGTATTCTTTGTATCTGGGCTAAACTTTTGTTGACACATCCAAACACTGAGAAGGACACATCGGGTCAGATTTTCCCAGGCCGTATCAACAAAGAAGAGGCCTCTCTTTAAACCCACATCTGACCATGACCCATTATAAGTAGGGCCAGTCAAAATTCATCCTGGCCCAATTGAAATCACAATGCCAGGGTCAATATACTCCATTGTAATATTATATACATATTGTCCCAAAGAATCCATCCCAGATCATTGCAGATGCTCCAAATTTTTTTCCAAATGTCAAGATCCTAACCACTGGTCTGTGAAAGAAGAACAGGCAATATTGGATGGCTAGAAATTTGTAATCTCAATGAAGTGGGACATCCCTTCATCACATCAACACCATGGATCACTAATTTTAGAACATTTCAATTTCATGACCAACACAAAAGCAAATAGAGAAAAAGATCTGCCTTCTTGAAATTTCCCCAAAACCATTGAGCTCATGCCATGTGGCAAACTCTCAGTCAGAGAATGGATAAGCTTTCCACCAATCACCAGACTGCAGACATATATGCAAAAACCAAACCCAATGAGCCATTGCCATTCATCTGCACACACCTACACACTTCTTTAGTTGTTACACAATCATCATCACTTCAACAACCAAACCATGGCCATGGCCTCTCCTCACCAAAGTTTCCTAACAAACCACCTCTCTCCAATCTTCCAACACAGGAAGAAGGTGAACCCATTGGTCATAGTCTCATGTAGATCCTACATGGACAAAGACCCAGACCAAACTGAGTAATTTCCCAAACTTCTCTTGGTTTACTTCTTCCTTCATCATACTACTTACTAGCATGTGATCATAACAATTATCTTTTCTTAATATGGTTTTGGATTTGTAGTAAGAACGAGATGCCATTAGTAAAGTTCGCCGTCGTCACGCTTGCTGCCGGCGTGTTGGCACTTGGTTCTGTTGACGGCGCCATGGCGGCAAAGTCCGGCGGCAGAGTGGGCGGTCAGGCATTCCGGTCATCGGCTCCTCGCCCGTCATCCCCAAGAATCAACAATTCAAGGTAAGGAAGCTTAATAAAATTCACATAGCCCATATACCATATAATTATGTAGAATTGTGTTTGATTCATATTTCTTAGTTCAAAACAGTAGGCTGTTTATTGTAACTAATCTGCAATTAGTTCACAAAGTTGTCAAAAATTTGTTAAACCAGAATTTGAATTCTTTGAGATAGTAGCTAGCACTCAACTAATTCTTGTTTGCATAAGGTACATAGGAATTGGATAGGAATTGATGAGTGAAACGAGCTCCATGGAAGGCTTATAAAAGAGGTGGGGGGTGAAGAATATAAGATAGAGATGTAAATGAGACATTGACTTTCGTAGATATGGAATTAGTGGAGTTACAGTTGGGTATTCATTTTCCATCTTCCTTTGATTTGATCTTCATTAAAGGAGAGATTATTTGATGGTCATGTTTGGATGTTCACCTTTGCTTACTTCGTTTTTAGCCGAGTGTATAAATATATTTAACCTAAACAAATTTCTAATCACCACTAAATAAATAAATAACTACAAATTTTACTTTAGACTAGGTGTCATGAGATCTTCTCTTTTGGACCTGACATTTGGGTCATGGTTTCAGTTGGGTTGGCCTCACTATATTTGCTTCACCCAGTGACTACACAAACCCACTTAAAGGAGCCTATTTTGACACTACTTGGTTAAACTATGCTGCCTTGACCTAATGCCAAACACACCAAACTGAGAAAGCCAAGCTTGCATGTTTGCGCCTAAAATATATGAGAGAGGATCCAGTTAAACCAATTGCTGCAGGATCCAGTTCATCCACTTGCATATAAGGTGAATGAAAGGATTAAAAAGGTGTTTTGATGGTCCCAAACACATTATGAGAATCAAGTTTATTCTTTAACCAAAAAGTTCCTGCATAGGTTTTTTGTTTGGATGATTAATGCGACTCCATAAAAAAGATCTTAGGGACTGTTTCTTTTGCAAGAATTACGAGAATTTTTGTCTAGAGAATTTGGAATTCTCCAAGTGCAATCCCACAAGTGGAATTCCATATATTCAGGGCCAATCCAATATTTAGAATTCCGGCATTCTAGAATTCTAAAGGCTGAAAGTAACTTTTCAGGTGGGTTGATATTTAGATTTCTAATAATAAAACATAAAATTTAAAATGCTAATGAGACAACTTTTACATCAATGTCAGAAACCCCCAACGTTCATAATCTTTGTTAGAAATACCTCCAAAGAAACATGTCCTTCAAATAGAAAAGATGGACCCAACATTAATCCCTCACCTGTGTCTCTCACTCATTCTCGATCAAATTTGAAATTTAGAATCACTTAAGGGATATGGACATGGTCGCAGGGATGACAGAACTCTCTACCGTGATAGTGTTGTCGTCGTCATCATCATCATGGTCATATCTCATTAATGTAAGGCCGGTTTAGAGGAATTCTACTAATAGGCACTATAAAAGCCATGATAGAAATCTCTCCCTCTCTCTCACACACCCCACACATAAAAGGAACCCCTTGTTGCATGGAATTGAATTCCTAGGTGTTGTAAGGAACGTATTCCTAGGAGTGGCTAATTGAGAAAATATAAGTGAGGGAAAAAAAAAAATCTCACCTCTAAATGTAGAATGGATTGAAGGGAGATGAATAGCTAATATCCAACCATTACCCAAGTAAATCAAATTCTAGGAAATTCGGGGGTCCGCATTTGAATCTCTATCTTTTATCCTTTACACTTCCCCCTTTTATTAATCCTTTGTTGGAATCCAATTATTACTAGAATTTCCTAGGAATTCATTCTATGCAATCAAATGGTCCCTCTCAATGAAAAAGAAATGTACCAGTGCTGTTTTGTTTTGATCTAGTAAATAAAATCCATATTATCATGGCTCACTTCACACATGCCTAGATAGCAAGCAAGTGCAAGATCTTGACCATTTATCTGGCAGAACCCAGCTTGCAGGTGTGATCTGGTCCACTCATCTGTGGGTCACACAAATATTCTCAATCTTTCTGTGCTGATGTTCCAATCAGAACTGTGAAATGTGGTCAAACTGATGAATGAACCAGCCTGAGTTGCAGGCCAAGACAGATGCAAGATGTGACCCAAGGGGACTGGATCTCCCTGCAGTGTTCAATATGAAATAAGTTTCATTTGAGTGTTTTCATATAATTAAACCCAGCTTGCAGGTGTGATCTGGTCCACTCATCTGTGGGTCACACAAATATTCTCAATCTTTCTGTGCTGATGTTTCAATCAGAACTGTGAAATGTGGTCAAACTGATGAATGAACCAGCCTGAGTTGCAGGCCAAGACAGATGCAAGATGTGACCCAAGGGGACTGGATCTCCCTGCAGTGTTCAATATGAAATAAGTTTCATTTGAGTGTTTTCATGTAATTAAACCTTCAAACACATCAAAGCTAATTTGAATTGATGTACATGCAAACATGAGCAGGACCAACATTTACATCAATCCGCCGGTTGCGCCGCCTCTCATCGGTGGTTATGGATATGGAGGGCCATTCTTTGGAGGATGGGGCTGGTCACCTTTCTCGTTCTTCGCACCGGGACCCAGTGTTGCCATTGGCATTGGAGGAGGTTTTGAGATTTTTGCATGGTTTTTGGTGCTTGGTGTGGTTGCAACCATTATCAGAAGCTTCAGAGGGCCAAGGGATGATGAGGATGACTACTAATTGCACATTTTGATGCCATTACAGTTTACAAAAAGATACTTGAATGTTTAGTTTTCATGTTGTTATTTTGTTGTGTACATGCTCTCTAAATCTGTATCTGTGAGGATTTTTCATCTTTTTTTTATTAGCATATAGAATTTAAAGTAATCTCCAGAACATACATGAAATCCTTAGTAACAGCAAATCCTGAAGTTTAGCTGTTTGGGCCTTCCATTTCATGTGTTAAAATTAACAACCTTTCTTTTGAAATGTCATGCCTTTCATTTTCTTTTGTCTTTGTTACTAAGAAGGATGATTGTATTAACAAAGAAACAAAGAGACAAAACATGCCTTTCATTTTGATGATGTGTAACCCGCCCATCATCCTTACGGTTGATCATTGGTAAACCCGGCATATACAACACCCACTAGCACTTTGTATCGGTTAAGGCTCCAAACGATTTGAAACAGACCCAATATTTACATCCTGAAGATGACTTGGGGCACTGCCAAAACAACTGCTGCTCTTCCCCCGTTGGCTACAACTTGTGGTCAAAATGCCACAAAAATCTTCATTTATGCATATATTATGATTGGAAATAATAACGCAAACAGAGGCTGAATATGTGATGTGAAATCTTCACCTATGAAGTCCAAAGGAGCAGTGCATGATTTTCAATCCCCACCGTCTTCAAAAGCCCAACACTTGTGGAATAATCTAAAATGTGGATGTCTTGGAGTTTTCTAAGCTAATATTGTAGAAGTGTTGGGAGCAATCGGAGTTAAAAAAAAAATGTATAGTTTAGTACTAGACTATTTCAGCGAATTCTTTATCCGTTAGATTGGCGACACTTGTATAAATTTTAGCTATATATGAGTGAATTGACCTTCCTCATTTGTAACCATCAAAAGAGTTGATCAATTATTTCTAAGGCAATCATAAGAAAAAATCCTTCCATCGGAAAGCACCCAACAACCACCAGCAAAATATGATGCAAACCATCTCATGATCATTTTTCAATATTTACCTTCGAGAATTTTTTTAATTTCATTTTTTAATCACTTACGGGAATACGAAGGCTTAAAATTCTTAAAATTACATAAAACAAACATGCGCCCTAAATAACATTGGGCGTTTTGTTAAATGGTCATAATCATCAAATCATGTCCATATTATGTTGTATCTTCTTTTAATCCACCTTAAGAGAGCTCCCAATTCTACTTAGAACTATACAAATTGGCATTGGCACCCATCAGGGTGGGTCCCACAAAAGGATTTGCAAATCCTCATTTCCAAATTTGCTTCTTCCAAGGTAATTTCAAGTAGAGGGTATGTTTAAAAATATTGATAAAGTCTGAGGGTGCATATGCAAAATAACAAAGAAAAAGAACCCGCATAGAATCGCTGCCTTCGTCTTCGTCTTCGTCTCTCTTTCGCTCCGCAGCTGCTCGACGAAATGCCCAAGAGAGATTTTATGCTTTGAATCTCAGCTGTTCGACGAAATGCCCAAGAGAGATTGTATGCTTGAATTGCTTCGTGTAATAAGCATATGAATCACATAAGTATTGGAATCGAAGCTCCTTTGGAACTAACCCACAAGATCCAAGGAAGATGATGATTGCAAGGAAGTCGAGAATCCCCACAATCTCCTCCGAAGTCGAACGAATCTCGAAAATCATCAACGACCACCCATTTCCCGCCGCCCCTCTTCTCCCTGTCCTGCAACAACAACTCCAACCCACCCATCTCTCCGACCCCTCCTTCATTGAATCCGTCCTCGGCCGCCTCTTCTCCGGTCACGTCAACGGCCTCAAGGCCTTGGAACTCTTCAATTTCTCACTCTCCCACCTCTCCCCATCTCTCAAATCCTTTGAAATGACCCTCCAAATCATCACTCGAATGGGGCAGTTGGATAAAACATGGGAATTGATTCGAGAAATCCACGGAAAACAACCATCTCTCATAACCCACAAATCTTTGAGCATTGTCTTGTCCAAGTATGCAAAGTTACGATCTTTTGAAGAGACCCTTGAAGCGTTTGATAGAATGGAGAGGTTGTTAGTAGAAAGGCAATTTGGGGTGGATGAATTCAATGTCCTTCTTCGCGCGTTCTGCACTGAGAGGCAGATGAAGGAGGCCCGTGCTGTTTTTACCAGATTTCATTCGAGGTTTCCTCCCAATTCACAGACCATGAACATATTGTTGTTGGGTTTCAAGGAATCAGGAAATCTCACAGCAATGGAGCTGTTTTATCATGAGATGATGAGAAGAGGGTTTAAGCCTAATGTCATCACCTACAACATTCGGATCGATGCGTATTGCAAGAAGGGATGCTTTGCTGATGCTTTGAGGCTCAAGGAAGAGATGGAAGCTGGAAATCTGCGGCCTACTCTTGAAACAATGACAACTTTAATTCATGGTGCGGGTGTTGCTCGGAACTTGGCGTGTGCACGCCGCTTGTTTGACGAAATCTCTGTGAGGAAATTGGAGGCTGATGTCGGGGCGTATAATGCTTTGATATGTTCATCTGTTAGGGGGCGAGATTTGAAGTCTGGAATTCAGTTGATGGATGAAATGGAAGAGAAGGGGATTGGTCATGACAATGTGACTTACCATACCATGTTTTGGGGATTGAGGAACTTTGATGGAATGGTGGGTGTTTGTAAGCTTTATAGGAGGATGGTTGAGAAGAATTTTGTGCCTAAGATGCGGACTGTGGTGATGCTGATGAAATTCTTCTGTGAGAATGGCCGTTCAGATTTGGGTCTAGAGCTGTGGGAGTACATGATGGATAAAGGCTGTTGCCCGCACGGGCATGCATTGAATCTGTTGGTGACAGCATTGTGCTGCAGAGGGAAGTTAGAGGAGGCTTATGAGTGTTTGAAACAAGTGGTAGAGAGGGGGAGGCATCCATATGAAGTAGGTTTTCGTGTACTGGAGGGTTTTTTAGAGCGAACAGGGAAGATGGACAAGTTGCAGAACCTTGACCAAATGATGAAGAGGTTACAAACTGTTTTGCCCCCATCAAGAGGACATGCCCTCAGTCTACCTGATGCATTTGTGTGAATAGCCAAGCTCTAAATTGCAAGAGTTTCCTGGCGTGATTAATGGATAGTTAAATATCATGTTATGCATATAGCACGTGCGTAAGGGTTTGATGATGATCGTGACAATGGCAGCAAAATTAGTCCATAGCACAGCTGGAAGGCGCTCATTGTCGCAACCCCAAGGTTGTGTGTTTGAGTATGTTAGAAAAAGGATGATCCAGTGGCAGCTAGGATTGAATCATTGACAATACATTGGGGGTTGAAATCAAGCAAATTCATAGAAAATTTCATACAATAATTTGGAAATGTGTTGGAAGGTGATACTGAGAAGGAAGAACCATCCTCAAATTCCAGACTCGCTCCTTTTTCATCGAATAAGGGATAGCGGAAATTGTCAACCCAGGACAATGGGGAATAGGAGGAGTACTTCAATACGATACAGGACATTTGATTAGCACTTTGTTTTTCCCATCCGGTGGGGCATGGATATACTATTTAGGCAGAGATTTTGGTCATTGAGGAGGGTTAAGACTTTTGAATGAGGTTTATTCTGGTCCACTAATATTTAAGGAGACTCATGCAGCACACTTTCATGTGCAATAGGTAGATCCAAAGCACCAGGTGTGGCGAATGATTTTAAGTTGCTATTGATGTCAAGGGAGATATTTTTGAGGTCAATATGAAGGGAGCTCAACAATGAAGCAGTTGGACTAGCCAAAACGGAAGTGACAGAGGTTCTTTGACAGTTGCAGTAGATTTTGCTTCTTTGTATTAAGTCCATAAGCTCTATGAACACTATTGGTGTATTAACTTTGGAATTGTTTTTTCTCATTAATTGACATTTAGTTGCTTATCCAAAAGAGAAAAAGATGATGATGATGAAGTGATATTCCTTTTGACCTTATCTAACCAAAAATCATCACCGTGAGTATCTGATATTTGTTTGGAGCAGAGAAACTGCATAGTTGTTACCCAACTAACCTTATTTCCAATTTTGATGCCAGTCAAAATGATAGAAAATGAATTACCATCAATTTTGGTAAGACATTGAAACTAGTTATGATTCATGTCACATGGAAATGGATGGTGAACTCAGTTTGGGAAAGAAACTGAGGACACATTGTTGTTATCCAATGAGGTATGATGTGAAATTGCGAAAATCAACTTGCGAAATGTTCTGTGTGCTCCCTAACATTATCTATATTTCTTTTATCTCGAATTTAGAGAGCCATCACTCATTCTCATGATTTATAGTGGGAAACTTGTGTTATCTGGATAAGGAGGCATTAGAACAGATATGACTCAAACTGAATAATATCCATCCATTCCAGATGCTGCAGTTTACTACAATTTCTTTAATTATATAAATAAAAGCTCTGAGGTGGATAGTGAATTTTTGGTTGCCCCCATTGGTATTTCTGCTTTGCATGTAATGCTTCTTAGTGTACTTGACTGAAGAGTTGCTTGCGATTTCTTTTGAATTAAAGTTGATTTGATCTAATGCAAGTAATCAAGAATGTGGAATAGCCGCTGTCAGTAGGGTTTTGGCTCACAAAGCCATCCTTTCTATTTGTTTCTCTCCTAGTTGACTTGTGAGAGTAGAGTTCTTCTGGAACCACTTGATGTACGACGCCTTTAGAAATTAGGAGATAGAGATTTTAGCAAGAGATTTTGTGATTTTGATGAGGTCATCTGCTTTGGATTTCCAATTAGGTGTAATTCACAGTTTCGTTCATGGCTTTTGGAGAGAGAGTTTGTCCCCACTCTCCCATTCTAGCTAATGAATCTGCAACCACAACTATTGTATGATGGCTACTCGCCTCCATTGTCTGCAACTCTTTCAAGTATGAAGTTCGACTTCCATGGCCCTTCACCCACTAACAGCATTAGCTGAATCATTCTCTACATTCAGCTGACCTTCATAAGAACTATTCTCAGCGCCTCATGAGTGGCCAAAATTTCCGCTTCATTTGGGTCCCTACCCTCAACTGAATTAGAAAATATTGCTGTTATTGTGCCATTCTCTTCATATAATGCTGCACCAATCCTAGCTCCATCTGGCTTTCTTCTCACTATTCCTTTCAACATTAAACTTGGACGTCTAGCAGAGGCAGGGATCCATATTCCTTGTTTTATGAGTTGCTACGATCATGAAAAGCTATTCCCACATGGTCAAGGGAAGGTGGCACCATGAAAATGGAAACTCTCATGCTGCCATCAGCATAGGATCATTTCTCCATCAAATGTTTCCACCTATACTTTCTTTTTCTCTAAGGTTATTGTTATGGAGCCTTTAAGGTGTGTTGGGCTTTCAGTACTTGAAATGTTTTGATGAACTGGATGTAGCATATGCAATGCACTTTTGTGGCCACACAAAAAATGAAAAATAAAATTACGTAGGCTTTTTTTTTTTTTTTTTTATCTTACTTAGCAATATCAAAACAATTTTGATGATATTGAGTTGGGACTTGAGTGGCAAAATGCGGCACATAATGTGGTTTCTGAGTTCTGCGTGGTTCCACAGGCTCATTACTCATTGTGCCAAAATGTTCAAACCACTTGCCAGTCCAGGCCCTGAACATTTGATGATAATCCTTTTTATTGGACATTCTCCAAGTTGTAATACAATCAAGGTGCATTTTGAGGAATCTAATCAGCAGGGTTAAGACTGAAGACATTGATTTCACAGTGAAGGTACTGATATTGCTCTATAAAACTTCAGTATTAGTTGCTCTGGAGAAAGCCTTTGAAACAGTTTGGTACATTCCCTATCATACAGTAAACAATTTCAGAGTAATTTCAATCTATCAACTGAACAGCTGCAATAGAAGGTATTTTTTCTCTCAGTTTCTGTGTGAGTGCTACACGAACTGTCATGACTCCCGCCGCAGGTCCACTCAGACGGACCTTGACAACGTATCCATCAATCTGAACTAGCTCAAGTACTCCACCTCCGGTGCCTGCAAGGTATGGCCTTATCTCCGCAAGTAACTGAAACATGACATTAGATTTGACTCCATTTAGTGATGTAGAAGCTGTAATCATCATGATAATCTGATTTTCTCATGCAAGTTAAGCAGTTCAAAAAATTTGGATTGCATGGAGAAGGGAATTCAAAATGGTTACTATGATTTAACAATGCAAGTCTTCTACTAAGTGTGTGAATTGAAACTTTGCAGGTGCAAGTATGTTACTAAATATCAGAAACAATGAGGGAGTTGTTTCACCTTCTCAACGTTTTCCTCATTGAGCTCAAACCCTGTTTCTGTGTCAAGGATCTGTTCAACTGCTAGAATTTCAGGGATCTTATCCATTAGGCGAGTTTCTATCCCCATCTTCAATGTCATTGTTGAGCTTGGACATGACCCACATGCTCCTTGTAGCTTCAATACCACCACAAGGCCATCAATCTCATGCAAGACAACGTTCCCTCCATCTGCCATTAGGCCTGGGCGCACTTCTTCCAATACCGTTTCGACGCTCTCTTCGGTCAAGGGCAGAATGCAGCTGGGTAGAACTGCACATCCTTAAAATCAGAAACCAAACCAGAAAGCAGAATCAGTTGCTGATTAAAAATATTTGATCGTAATTCCTGTGAATGATTGTCCTTATTCATCCAAGAAGAGCCAGGCCACATCCGGTTCTTATCATATGCACAAACTGAACTTTAGCCAGACTGGAAAACGTGCCTAGAGCAGCAGGAAACTTGAAACAACATTAGATTGGAGATATTATTTTTTAGCCTCTCCCACCCAAAACCATTATTAAAAGCTGGTTGCTAATACAGGTTTCCAAATTCTTTGCTGTTTCAAACGCAGCAGAAACAATAACCATTGGTCTTGCCAAAATGTTCTAACCAAGTGTGGTTTGGGCTGCATCCATAACCCTTTATGATTTTGAACAAATCCTGCTACTCAATTCAGGGTTGCTCAAATAGTTTTAAGGGGTGTGATTTGATGTCTTGGGATTTTGGGCTCAAAACAATTCGATTACGTTTGGCAACCAAATCCTAGGAAACAAAAAAAAAAGATCTTTGCTTTTCACAAAGTTGTGGAAAACCCATGTTTGGTAATTGTAAATTTCCATGGATTTTGGAGTAATAGAAATCTTCATTTGTGAGGATTTTTAGTTCCGACCTTCCCCCATAGGATTTGAAAATCCTCATTTCGCGGATTTGCACTCCAAAACCAAATTTTCTCAGCTATATGCATTGATATGCATCAATATGGATATGAAGTTCTTACTTTATACAAATGCTCAGTGAGGAACCCCTATTCCAAGGGGAGGAATCCTTAGATATGTAGATCTCTCGCGGATTCCTTACATGTTACCAAATGTGCTCTCAGGTTCTCCCTGAGATGTGCCAGATATTGATTGAAGTTGAACTATAAAAAAAAAAAATGCAAAAAACCCTGTAACTCTATCTAATTTGCTTCCTATTTTCTGCGCAGACTGGCCAGGTAGTGAAATAACTAAACCTTTTATTTTGAGCACCTTCAGATGCCAACATAGTTATAAATTCTTATCAAAGTGTCTTTATGTCTTCAGCAATCAAACATGTCATTAAGCAATGTCAAACAGTTGAATATAGATTGAGAGAGAGAAAGAGGAGTAAATCCAATTTACCTGCTCGACGGCGATTCCTCCTTCGAAGACTCAAACTGGTGCCAATAAAGTTCTTGATACCAAACTGGCCTTGACAAAACAAATTCTGTTTTGCAGAGATCCAACCACAATCTGAAACCGAACTCTGGACAAGAAAATAACAAGTGGGTGCATGAAATTAGTCCTGAAAGACAACAAGACAATGCAGGGAGAAAAAAGGGAACCAGTTCTGTATTGGAGGAAGAGATTACTCTGCAGTGGGGCAGCTTGGCAATTGAAATTGACTCATATGAAGATGAGAAATGGGTGCTTGTTGAAGTTGTAGCTGTTGCTTTTAGGCCTTGCATTTGGGTTGAATACAACCCCATCTTCTCTCATGTAAGGAATTCCATTTGACAAGTTTGATGAAATGGGTTCACTCAATCTCTGCAGTTTAGTTACTTGAGTAGTGTTTGATGATAGAAGGGGTTCTGTATTGGGTGATGCTAAATGGTTTACTGAGTGACACAAAATGAGATTTTCTGTGGATAGAATCCTAGCTCTTAAATTTGAGAAAGAGGGGAAGCCACGTCAGCTTGATGCTAAGCCTAAAGAGACATTTCAGTTGGAAAGACACAGGCAGATTCCTATATGCTTCTTCCACACCTCACTCATGAGTCATCAACCACAGCCACAAGCATGGCATAGCTCAGTCCAAGTTCTCAAAACCATGAACTCAGCTGATAAAATAATTTCAATCCATGTAATTTTGCCCACCCCCTTGAATTTGGCGAAATAATACCTTCCCACCTGACAAATACATGGTACGAAATTGGATGGTTAAGATTGTCTTATGAGAAATAATTTTGGGTCATTCTTATTCGTAATGATTCCGGATCGCCAGGCGAACCTTTTGCAGTTGGTAGTAGTTTTAGTCATACCTACATGTGAAAGAAGGATAACGTTCTATTGTTCTAATTAGTGATATACACTATTAGATTGATACTAATATAAGGTGCTGTTGGGTTGATCATGTGCATAGAGTTTGATTGAACAGTTTGGGTTCACAGGACTTCATTGACATAAGAAAGAAGGATGATGAACAATGGGTTCACAGGACTTCATTGTCATAAGAAAGAAGGATGATGAACAAATTTTTTATGGGGCTGTTGTCCAGTCAGAACGTGCCCATTAGTTGCAGGTTTGGATGAGTAGTAAATTTTGTTTACTGAAAACTACTACTCCCAAGCCTCCTGATCAACTGTCGACCTTCTGCAACAGGGAGCCTTTATCAGTCATCAGCATGGTTTGGTAAGGGGCCCAAACTGTTGTCTAATGGCTGATATAATTAAGGGTGTAACCAGGGGCTAAAAAATAAAATAAAATCTTGGGGTATGAATTTTTTTTTTTCCTTTCATAACTTCGAGATCATTTTTTTTTTCTATAAAAGACTTTGAGACCCTTAAATCAAGGGTTTGAATCATACAGCTGGTCTTGTGTTTTTTTTTTTCTTCTTAAATCCAATTTGATCCAATCTGAAATGATATCTTCCCATCCCTTGCTCTCCCATAATTGGCATCTATTCCAAGTGTATCCAAAAGGGGTTGAAAAATTTCCTCTCAAGGGAACAGTTAAAAGTATACTGTAGGTGAGAATCGCTGATATATTACACTCTGGCATTCAAGACCAGCCAGTAGCCAGGTCATGGCACTAACATATTTTCCAGAGTCCTAAATCTCACTGAGATCATTCTGACCCCACCTCCCCCATGATTGGCACAGCCAAGGTGAGATGGTGCTGGCTAACCGGAGATGTTCAGAATAAAAATTAATATACATGTATACAATACAATCATGGGATTAGGGCCATCTGGGTTCTGAGAACAGGCTTTCAGATGTTGGACCCATGCCTGATTTTTCCCAATTCAAGTTCTTTCCGGTACTTGGAGACCCATTTTCATATCTATGTAGACGCATGGAAAGTTGGACAACCGGGCTGAAATTGCAAGCCCAGATATCAAGAGAATCACAAAAGTGCATAGGCCTCCAAACAAAATGTGCCAAATAAACCAATGTATGAGTTCTTGCCAAATTTTGAAAAGCCACTTGGATTTCTTCAAAGTGATTCCATTGATTGGATTTTGAGAAGTCTTATGTTTAGGCCATTGGCATTGGATATGGATCTAATGAGTCCCTCCCCCACTCTCATAAGAGCATTTTTCCATGCGAGCACGTGTGTGTATATATATATATATAGAGAGAGAGAGAGAGAGAGAGAGAGAGAGAGAGAGAGGAAAATCTCCACTGAGAATAGTAAGGGTCTGTTTGGCATGATTTTGAGGGGAAATATTCAAGGGCATCTATGGTGAGGGATACTTCCATAAATGGAGATTTTCAAGTACAAAAGGGGGATTTAAAATACATAGGGTGAAGTACAAAAGGAGGAATCATGCGCAAAAAAGGGAAAGTGCCCTCACCTTATGGTGAGTAATGGATGCACATGAATGTTCCCCGATTTTGAGAATAAGAAAACCTTGTCTGGCAGGCTTTTTGTGAGAAAAAATCTAGAGAGGTAGAGATTTGATAGATGTGTAGAAAGGGAGAGACAATACCTGCCAAATCAGTTTCTCTTCGTTCTCAAAATAAAACATTTCCAAAATGATGCCAAACATACCCTAAGAGTACGAAAGTAGCTACGTTGACATGCTCCCCACAGAGCTAGACTGCACGCCCCCCTCATAGGAGGGAATTCTCCTTCACTGAATCTCCTTATCCTAAGTCAAAGAATAAGCTGTACATATGAGTTATCAGCTGCTGAAAGGTACATTCAATGCTGGAAAGTTTCAGCAATGGCCAAGAAATAGCTGGCCCATGAACTGGATGGACGAGCTGTGAAGATGTGCACTTATCAGATGTAACCTCTGTTACGACCGATTACTTAAATCCAAAAGGTGTGAGAACATAGAAACTTACTTTTCAAAAAATGCTCAATTGATTCATTTTGGCCGGAGATACAAATCCAAAAGTTCGATAAGATAGATAATGGAGCTTCTCAAACTATCACAACAAAGCAACCTCTATAAATCAAAGAGCAAAAAGACCCATATACAGAGTTTCTACTCCCAGTTCTGTTGTGCTAGTATAACATCAACTTGGAAGCCTGATCGCGTTAATTTACAAGAGCAGAAACAACGTGAAGCGACTTGAGAGCGGCCTCTTAGGAACAACAAGTTGAAACATTACCTCTTCAGCAGATGCACCAATCTTCACATTCCTGATGCCAAAATATGGTTTGGATATGCATCAGTGAAAGTTCACGTATTCTTTTCCTCAACAAGTGTTGAAAATATTCAGCATATAAGGATTCACTCCTAAATGCATCCACTCTATTTCAAACAAGATGAATTTGCTTTGACCCGAGACTTACCATGACCAAACCCGAAGGACCTAATGACCTACAAAAAGGATGGACGTAACATAAATGAGAAACGTCATACATAGTTGTCAGAGGTAACATCTTTCCCCCTGAGCAGCAATTAGACCACAGTTTTTACCAAGCATACTTGCCCATTTATCCAGTCAGTGGCTTGCAAATGGATGATTACAGCCAATGGTAAATATTTAACATAAGGATGTTCATGTGCCGTAGGTTAAGGGCTGGATCCAGCTCAAGGGCCCGAATATCATACCCAGTACCATAGATGAAAATATCGGGCGTGGCGGCAGATGCCGCCACATTATTTTGAAAAAAACAGCATTCACACCGTATCGGCCGCTACAAATGCGTAGCGGCCGATACATGCCGCCACTTAGCGGGGGTGTTTATAAACACCCCCTGACGACCCATTTCCTCTTTCTCTTCTCTTTTTACCTTCTTCATTCACTCCTTCTTGCTGTAAAACCCTTCCATTTGCTGTAAAACCATATTTGAGCACAAGATCCACCAAAACAAACATCAAAACAAGGAAATATTGTTAGTGAAACAAGATCCAAGCATCTTCATCAAGATTCAAGATTCTATTCTAGGTATGTTCTTTCTTTTAGATTTTTTGGAGTTGACTTTTGAGATAATTTCATCTCTCTAAGACTCTAACTACTATAAATTCTTCCTTATCTTGTAATATTGTTAGATCTATGTTTTCCTTTGATGATGCACACATATTTTTGGATTTTTTTAAGTTTTTGATATTTTTTATTTTCGGATTTATTTATTTTTTGAAAAAAAAAAAAGTGAATACTCATTGACAACCAATGAAACTTGGAAAGTGCTTGTAAATGATAGATCTATGTTTCCCATAGATCAATCCATGACTACTTGAATGTTTATTGATTTTTCTTTAATTTTTATTTTCGGATTTATTTATTTTTTGAAAAAAAAAATGTGTATATTCATTGACAACCAATGAAACAACTTAGAAATTGCTTGTAAATGATAGATCTATGTTTCTCATATATCAATCCATCACCACTTGAATGTTTATTGACTTTTCTTTAATTTTTATTTTCGGATTTATTTATTTTTTGAAAAAAAAAATGTGTATATTCATTGACAACCAATGAAACAACTTGGAAATTGCTTCTAAATGATAGATCTATGTTTCTCATAGATCAATCCATCACTACTTGAATGTTTATTTATTTTTCTTTAATTTTTATTTTCGGATTTATTTATTTTTTGAAAAAAAAGTGTATATTCATTGACATCCAATGAAACAACTTGGAAATTGCTTGTAAATGATAGATCTATGTTTCCCATAGATCAATCCATCACTACTTGAATGTTTATTGATTTTTCTCTATTTTTCATTTTCGGATTTATTTATTTAAAAAAAAAATGTGAATATTCATTAACAACCCATGAAACCACTTGGAAATTGCTTGTAAATTATAGATCTATGTTTCCCATAGATCAATCCATCACATTTTGAAAGTTTATTGATTTTTCTCTATTTTTTATTTTCGAATTTATTTATTTTTTTGAAAAAAAAATATGAATACTCATGGACAACCCATGAAACCACTTGAAAATGCATTCTAAGTGATAGATCTATGTTTTTCATAGATCAATCCATCACTACTTGAACGTTTATTGATTTTTCTCTATTTTTTTATTTTCGGATTTATTTATTTTTTTGAAAAAAATTGATACTTTAAGTAATGAAATACCAATTAAATGTCAAGAGAATAATTCCTAAGCATTACATATATGTTTCCTCTAATATGTTTCTTTGGTTTTTTTAATTTTTAACATACTACTTGTTCATATTTATAGCAAGAGCCAGGTATTAAATCTATTTGTCATTGCCAATTGATAACTTAAAATGCCTCGTAATCTTGATCCCGCGTGGAGCTTTGGTGAGATAGTTGAGGAAAATAGGTTGAAAATCAAATGCAAGTTTTGTAGGAAAGTGACCAATGGGGGCATTACAAGATTCAAGCAGCACTTGGGCCACGTTTCTGGCAATGTTGCTACCTGTACCGAAGTACCAAGGAAAGTCAGGGAAGAAATGAAAGCTTTGCTTGGCCAAAATAAAGGTAGACAAGTAGAGATAAAAGAAAAGAGGCGGCAAGATGTTGCTGCTGCCCGTTATGATGTATTTGGGGATGAATACTTTGATGAGGAGGAAGATGCACAGATGGAGGCTGTACGCCGAGAGTCTTTGATGAGTCAACAAGAAAAACAAAAACGTCGTGCATTTGCTGGAAGCAGATATTATGATGCAGGGGGCTCATCTGCATCTGTGCCAAGCAAGAGTAAGGGCATTGCAGGGTCCATGCATAGGGCATTTAGCACCCGAAAACGGGATGTTGATGCAGAAATTATCTCTACGAGAAGAGCAGTTCCTCTCCCTGTTGACTCTCTAGCATGTAGAAAAGAGGGAGATAAACAACCAAAAATATCTAGTGCTGTGAAAAGGGTAATGAAGGCTGCAAGCGAGAGATTGGCCAAAGCTACAGCAAAATGGCTAATTCACAAGAACATACCACCTACAGCAATAGATTCTCCATATTTCCAGACTATTCTTGATGTTGCCGCTGAAGCTGGGCGGAGGATACATGCGCCCTCCGTATATGATGTGGGCACTAAATATCTTGAAGAAGAATATAGAGAAATAAAGGCTTGGGTGGAAACGTTTAGGCCCAAGTGGCAACAGAATGATGTTACCATCAAGTGTGACGGGTGGACCAGTGGCACCCAAACACAATTAATAAAATTTTTGGTGTATTCAGTCGCTGGGACCGTCTTTGTGAAGTCCATTGATGCAAGTGAACATAGATGGACAGCCACATATATATATAATCTTATGGATAAAGTTGTAGAGAATATGAGAGAGGAGTATATTGTACAGATTGTTACAGATAATGGCGCCAATTTCAAGAAAGCGGGTTTGCAATTAATGGAGAAGATGACCCATTTATTCTGGACCCCATGTGCAGCACACTGCATAGATCTCATCTTGGAAGAGATTGGAAGGAAGACAAAAGCGGCTTCATCGATCAAGGCATGTAGAGGAATTACAAGATTTATATATGATCATTCATGGGTGTTAAGCTTGATGAAAAGATACACAAATATCCATGCATTGCTGTGTCCAGGAATAACTATGTTTGCAACTCATTTTCTGGCTATGGAAAGCCTTGTAAAGTTTAGAACAGAGCTCATTCAAATGTTTGCATCAGAAGAATGACTTTGTTCGAAATGGGGCAATACAACTAGTGGTCCGGGGTTTGAAGTCCCAAACCTTATGAGGGACAATAAGTTTTGGAAGAAAGTGAGGAAGATATTACAGGTTTTTGAGCCTTTGGTTAAAGTGTTGCGGCTTGTAGATGGTGATGACAAGCTGACAATGGGCTTCATATATGAAGCAATGGATCGGGCAAAGCAATCCATTATAGAAAATGTTAGATATCACGATAAATATATAAAGATTATTGATGCTCGTTGAAATGATCAGTTGCACCATCCATTGCATGCTGCAGGTTATTAATATATATCTTTGAATTTGATACATTTTTGTTTTCCTAACTAATGTATCTATTATCTTGTTTGCTCACAGTACATTCTACATATTTATAATGTATGTTATTTTTTGAATCCCGAATTCTGTTACTGCAATGTCGAACTACACACCGAAGCAATAGATACGGACTTGCAGGTAGGATTACGGGAGGTATTGAAAAGATTGTTAGATGCAGATGATCAAATTGATGCAATACAAGAAGTGAGTGGGTGGTTACTTAAGAGAATTTAATTATGCTACCAAGTGCCAATTGCCATACTGCCATACATGTTTATATCTAATTTTCACATTGTAGATATCTATGTATACACAAAGGAGAGGAACCTTTGCTGACCCTCTTGTGATACGATCGATTGGAAGGATGTCACCTGGTATGACTATGAACAAAAGACCCCACCCAATAGTCTTGAATCTTGATTTATTTATCTTAATTGATTAGAAGAACTTGAGGGTTATGAATATCTAATTTTATTTATTTATTTTTTGCATTTCAGCTGATTGGTGGATGAATTATGGAGAAAGTGCTCCACATCTAAGGAAAGCGGCTGTTCGCATCCTTAGTCAAACTACATCTTCCAACTGTGAAAGAAATTAGAGCACTTTCTCTTTCATCCAGACGAAGGCCAGAAATCGGCTTACCATGCAAAAACTCAACAAGCTTGTATATTGTCATTACAATCTGAAGTTGAGAAACAGAATTAGGGATAGAAGGTCAAGGGATGATCCTGCTTATTGTCCTATTAATTTGGATTACATATTCAGAGAGGACGATCCCTTACTCCCATGGTTAGCCGAGATAGAGGATCCACTGCTATATTCAGATCCGAAGTTTCACAAAATAGTTCAAGAGTTGATAGATGAGGATATGGGTGAGGCACCTGCAGAAGGTCAGCCACCTCAGGGAGAAGGTACTAGTAGGAGGAGTGGGAAAGAACCTGCTTCTAAGAAAACTAGTTCCACCACCGTCCCTTCGAGCAGCCATGGTGGAGATGGAGGAGGAGCAGGAGACAGTGGGACAGGTAGTACTAGTGAATACTATCAGCATGATGAAGACGATGACATTCCTCTAGAGGAAGTACATGAGTTACCTCCATCTGTAAGATCTGATCCAACCCGTGGTTATCAACGGCGCCGAAGAGATTCACCACCTGGGGCTGGAAGTAGTAATCAGCAAGGAAATATGGGTGGAGATGTTAGAGGACAACAAGCGGCATCATGGACTGATTCGTGGAACCCTAGTTATAGTGGACAAGGACCCTCACAATATTTTGACTATTTTCCATATGGTCAATTACAACAAGGAGAGAATAGTCTTCAACTTCGGGGTCATACTCATATGGTGACTATGGTGAAACGCAATACGGTAGAAATCCACCTGTACCACCTCCACCTCCTCCAACTTCTTTTGATGCGGGTGTGGCTGCCTTCTTTGGATTTTTAGATCCTAATTCTCATCAATATCAAATCCAATATGGTGCCAGTGGAAATAATAACACTAATGGGGATGAGGATAACCATAGCCCATTGAATCTTGGTAGACATTCCTTTTGGTGGTGATTAAGGTATTCCTATTTCCTTCACCAACTCTCTATTCTTTGTCATTTTTAAATTGGTGTTGAATGTTGATTGTTGATCACTTCATAGTTCATTCACTTGATTAAATTTGAATCATGAATGTTGAAGTATTGATATTTGACTGTTCAATATTCACTAATGACTAATGGGTATTGTGTATTGTGTAATGACCTAACTCTTAAGTCTTCTTATTTCTTAATTCTTAATTTCTTATGCTTTTATTTCATGAATTCATGTTCTATTTTTTTTTTTTTTATGAGCTTTTCATTACTTTTTAAGTTAGCATGACTAAGAAACATGAAAGCATGTGAAAAAACTAATCATTACTATTATTTTCTATTTATACAGCGATATAGGACCTCATGCATTGAGGGCACCGCTACACCCCCTTTTCTTACTTACTTTTGCAAAAGAACCACATTTTCTTTCATTTTACAAATTTCTGGATTTTTTGGAATTTTTTTGGTGACTTTCTCAAATCGCACCGCTACGCCGCTACGTATCCCCGCTACGCTACGTATCGCCCGCTTCGTAGCGGTTTGGCGGCGGGCCGCTACGCCCGCCGCTACTGCTATTTTCATCCTTGCCCAGTACAAATGCAAAATATATAAACCTTTTGTGTTGGGCTGGGCCTTTAGACATGCATAGGCCCAGGTTCTGCCCAGTTAACCATGGGCCAAAAATTTAAGCATGTTTGCAGCACACATGGCTAAAAACAAAGCTAAACCCAGCCCAATTGACCTGCCGAATGTTGGGCTCGGGCTGTCCCGATCCACGAGCATCCCTAATTTAATAGGATCATCTGATGGAGAAGATTTTTGGTGTATCTTCCATCCACAATATTTCCTATTAAGAAAACAGTTTGGAACAATAAAAAGTGGGATCCACCATCCACATGCAAAGTTCATAGAGTAAAAACAATGGATTTGATCAATCATTGTTTGCCTCAGAGAGAAAATGAATGCAAAAGTACAGAAGTAAGGTAAGAAAATAAGTACTACTTTTGTCTTTCTTTTTTTCTTTGAATGGTGAAAATAAATAATCTTACTCTTTTAAAGTCACCAATTTACAAATGGCACGCCAGATGGAACCCTTCTTGAATATTCCTCGTATTCGGACCCAAAGAATTGCCTCAAGAAATACTCTTCATATCTGATCTTAAAGCTAAGGAAATCTCAAAACGTTGGTTAACAATACGTGAAATAGTATGCAGAACATTGTAAAGTAAACAAACAGAAATACTTGAAACTTGTTTTGTAAACATCATGCAAGCCAAGAATGGATACGGAATACGTTTTGCAAAGAATCTCCAAGCAACCAATGTAAATGCAACTGTGCAGATAGGATTGCAAAGCATCATCTGGGAACCAGGTGCCCAGATGAAAAACGCACAATATCCTGGATGACGGATGACGCTGTGAACACAAAGCAACTTCGTTACAACTTACAAGGCAACAAATCATATTTCTTCAGCCAGTTATCCACAAGGGTATGAAACAATGAATCGAGTTTTCCCTCCAGTCAAACAAATCAGTGCATGAGATAGTTTAAAATATGGAGATTAAATCAGAAAGTCAACCAGCCTACCTTTCTTTTTTAAAATTGGCTTGATATATCTGTAAGACTGTAAAGAAAAAACAATTTGGTATTGCCACTGGAACTTGTGAAATTTATAAACTTTCCAATAGATAGGACAACGCTTTGATCATTATGATTTTAGGAGGGTTATCAAGCTCTCAGCTCCTCTTAGAAATCGTATCTTCTACTAACACCTCTAGTTGGCTATGGGAGATTGTGACTAGAAGGGGATGCTAGTGTTCAGCATAGAAGCAGCCGCCCTCAAGACTCAAATTTCAGAAGTATGATGGACTAATTGTTAGAAATAGCTGACCGCCAACGTAGTTGGGACAAGGTTTTGATGATGATGATGAACTGACTATTGTTAGAAAAGCAGGTGTTGAGAGGAATGGAGTGTGCAGGAGCCAAGGAGGTTCATGGATGTGGAGGGACATGGAAGAAATGGAAGATTACTCAAACAAGGTGGGGATAGCTTAAAAGAGAATTTGTATGGAAGCAAGAAAGATTTTGAGAAGCATGAAATCGTGATGTTTTCCTGGAAGAGGAATTTAAATGGTTGTATATGATGCTTTGTAAGGGGAAAGTAATCAAGGAATGGGGAAACAGAGATGCAGAATCACCTTTAGAACAGAGATGGTGGAGTACGAATTGAATCTTTACATTGTTTTTTGTGGGGCTGAAACTGAATTGCTTTTTGAGGGGCTGAATGAGGTGGTGTTGGGGTAAGGACCAAAGGCTAACGAATATGAATCCCAGAATCCCATAGGGGTTTTCCAAGTAAAAGGCCTTTTTAACTTTCTTGCTGATTATCCTACCTACCATTGCAGTTCCAGTTATAACAGTTTGAAGGTCATTTGCTGCACCAAGAGTCAATATATGTGTGGACAGCCACCTTACAAACAAGATTCTTACCTTTGATGATCTTTATGAAAAAAAAGGGAATATTTACCTTCCTAGCCTATGCTGAACAAAATTCTATTGATAATAGAAAAGGAATATCCCTCCATAACCCATTCTTAATCTGTGGAACAAATAAGGAATCAATTGATCATCTTTTTCTTAGTTTTGTCTCCCACCCATTTCATTTAGAGTTCATTGCTTTCGTTGATTCATTTTCAGTGTATCTTTCCTTCTTCCTTTAAATTTCTAGTGAAGTATTGGCACATCCTTTCTTTAAGAGAGACCAAGTGCTTTGGAGATTAATACCTTTGGCTATTCTGAGAGAGTTTGGAAGGAAAGAAATAGAGGAATCTTTCATGGGAAATGCTCTATGTTGGATTAGTTGATGGCAAGGATAAGATCTTAGATAATGCATTCGTTTTTGAAAGAAAATGAATTTAAAGAATTCTCTTACAGCCAATTAGGTAAGAATGGGATGTGATGTTAAAAGGAGGATTGGTTTTCGAGCCTTGTAGAGTTGTGAATATTATCCTCTCAAAGTCAATATGGTGGGGAATTGAATATGGACGGTACAACAGTGGGCATCATGGGACCATAGGGGATAGGGGAACATTGAAGAAAAACAAAGTAGAGATCCTTAAAATGCTTTGCAGTTCGGTGGGTGTATGGTAATCCAATTAATAATGGCCACTAAAAAGGGAATCAGATTTCTAGTAAGGTTTATTCATGCCCACTGATTATAGAAGTAGACTCAGAATAACTCAGCACGAAAGGCCAGATAAATGTTCCTTAGAGAAGTTCTGTGCAGAATGTGTTAAGGGTGTTAATAAACAATCAAGGCCCAAGTTCATGACCCACTTGTAAACCCAACCCAATTATGTACATAAGAGTAAGTCAAAACCGTGTACAGATGTTAGTTACTAATTTAGGAGATTCCTTTACTATATTTTACAAGATTGTAGCCCAAGATTGGGCATTTTGTATCTATGAGATGGTCGATCCTCAAAGGGAATACCAAATATTCATCATTCCTTTGTATTCTCTGCTATCATCATTCCTTTGTATTCTCTGCTATCTTGAGAGAATGACATGGTATCAGAGCCACAAAGAGGTTGTTCTCTGATCATTCTCTGATCGATCATCCATTCCAGTACAGAGGATATTTGTTCCAGCCATCTTGTGTTCGACATCTTGGTCCATATCAGCAGTCGACAGTCACATCTTCAGATCTGGTGAGGCCCACCTACGATCATCACGGCAATTGCAGGAATCACACCTGTTGTGGTTGACTAATTGTTCTGGGAATTTAGAAGATTTTTTCAGGATTTTTGGCTCATCAGAGGTAGGCCGTCTGATCGATTTTGTGATTTCTCAGTTTTGTGTACTAGTTTTCATCAAATGGGCATTGTGTCATGGATCTGCAACCAAATTGAATGAAACTCGAAGTTTTTGATAAGAAAACAGGAATCCTAGTTTGTTGACAACATTGATCAGTGATCAGATCATTCTTTGGGGCCCACTTGCCTATTCAGGTCACAAAAACAAGGTCATTTGACCTGTTTTTTCTGATATAAACTGTGTTTTGTGCACAGTTTTTTTGAACATCTGTCCAGGAAGACTACTACTTCAAGGTTGTTTATGCTTGCTGCTGTGATTGTGTAGTACTGAACTTATTCTACACATATCTAGTCTGTTTTGGTGGTTTTTTGGATTTTTCTCTACACTGTCTTGTTTTGAGTAGTGTTTATTTTGCACATCTGCTGTAATGGAAAAATCAGAACTTCCTGTCATTCGTTTTACTGGAAAAAATTACCCATCCTGGGCTTTTCAGTTTCAAGTTTATCTAGAAGGGAAAGAAATGTGGGGGCATATTACAGGGTCTGATCCCAAACCATCTTTGGATGAAAAAAAAATATTCTCTTGGAAAACCAAGGATGCCAAAATAAAATCATGGATCCTTGGATCTGTTGAGCCCCATCTCATTTTGAATCTAAAACCCTACACAACATCAAAGGATATGTGGGGTTACTTGAAGAAAGTCTATCATAAAAGCAACTCTGCACGTCAATATCAACTGGAGTTTGAGATTGCCCAATATACACAAGGAACCTCTTCTATCCAAGATTACTACTCTGGATTTCTCAATTTATGGACTGAATTTGATGAGATTAAGTATGCACATGTTTCTGAAGCAGCCCTCTCTGAAATACAAACCCTTCAGGACACTAGTCATCGGGATCAGTTTCTAATGAAACTAAGACCAGAGTATGAAACTGTGAGATCTGGTCTAATGGGGAGAGTTCCTTCACCATCATTAGATGAGTGTCTAAACGAACTATTACGTGAGGAGCAAAGACAACTCACTCAAGCTGCTTTGACACAACAAGCTATCAGTGGTCCTCTTGAAGTTGCATATGTGGCCAAAAGTCACTTTCCGGCACCACCTCATCCTAGGCCAGTTCCTTCTGTTGATAGAGGTAAAATCCAAGGACGAGACATGACTAATATCAATGCTACAGTTGTAAGGGGCTTGGACATTATGCATCTCAATGTAAGCAAAAATTCTGCAATTACTGCAAAGCGGCTGGCCATATTATCAGTGAATGCAGAAAAAGGCCTCAGAACCGTAATCCCCGTGCCTACCATGCCACAACTGATGCTGCTTCTTCTGATGCTCTTCCTGCTTCCTCGTCCTGTTCTCCACCCTCACATATGGCAACACCAAGTCCTAATCCTCCGATCACTGCCGACCTGATCCAACAAATGATTATGAATGCTTTTTCTGCATTAGGTGTTTCAGGTACTCATCATCATTTGTCTTCTCCTTGGTATCTTGATTCTGGTGCCTCTAACCATATGACTTTCTCATCTGGTTCCCTATCTAACACTCGTAAGTACAATGGAAACCTGCAAGTTCATACTGCAGATGGTTAAAAGCTTCCCATCACAGCTGTTGGTGATATCTCCTACCCATTCCCTATGAAAAATGTCTTCTTATCTCCTTCTTTATCTGCAAATCTTGTCTCTGTTGGTCAGCTTGTAGAAGATGATTGTCATGTCTCATTCTCTAAATCTGGTTGTGTTGTGCAGGATCAGGTGTCGGGGAAAGTGATCGCGAAGGGGCCTAAGTGTGGACGTCTTTTTCCGCTGCATCTGTCAAATCTTCGGAATAAACCTGAGTTTGCATTTATTTGTGTTCATTCTCAAAATAATTGGACGCTTTGGCACAATAGATTAGGCCATCCAAATCCCAAAACTTTGTTATCTTTGTTTAGGACTGGTTTGATTAATAAAAATATTGTTTCTTCTCATAATGTTGTGATGGATTGTTCTACGTGTAAACTAGGTAAAAGTAAGATTCTTCCATTTCCTATGCATGACACTTTGGCTTCTAAATGCTTTGATATTGTTCATAGTGATGTTTGGGGTATTACTCCAGTAATTTCTCATACGCACTATAAATACTTTGTCACCTTTATTGATGACCATAGTTGGTTCACATGGGTTTATTTGTTACACTCCAAATCGGAAGTTTTTGATGCATTTAAAAAATATTTGGCTTATGTCGAAAATCAATTTTCTACTTGCATCAAAATCTTACGATCGGATTCGGGGGGGGGGAATATGTGTCCCATCAATTTCAAAATTTGTTGCAACAAAAAGGGATAATATCTCAGCGATCTTGTCCATATACCCCTCAACAGAATGGAATTGCAGAAAGAAAGAACAGACATCTTCTTGATACTGTTCGTTCTCTTCTTCTTGAATCCTCAGTTCCAGCCCGTTTTTGGTCTGAAGCTTTGTCCACTGCTGTTCATTTAATTAATCGTCTTCCCTCTCCCAAATTAAATAATGAGTCGCCATATTTTCGTTTATACAACACTCAGCCTACCTATACAAATCTTCATACTTTTGGTTGTGTGTGTTTTGTTCATCTTCCTCTTTCTGAACGCACTAAATTAACCGCTCAGTCTGCAAAATGTGCTTTTCTTGGTTATGCTTCAAATCAAAAGGGGTTTCTTTGTTATGATCAGGATATCAAACGTATTCGAATCTCTAGGAATGTGGTTTTCTTTGAAACGCAATATTTTTTTCAGCATTACAATGATTCTGCATCTTCTTTTTCTTTTTTACCTGATTTGTCTCCCGATACCTCTCCATCATCTCCTGTTAGGTTTAAACCGAATGTTGTTTACGAGCGACGGCATAAAATTGATGTTCCCACACAGCCACCCCCTCACGATCAACCACCAGCACCTGATCCAGATCCTCCTCAAGATTATGTCCCTCCACTTCGGAGATCCACTCGTCACCGCCAGGCACCAGCTCGTTATCGTTTTTCCCATACCTCTTTACTTGCTACATTGTCATCTATCACCATACCTAATTCTTATTCTTAGAAGCAGTGAAGCAGGGATGTTAGCGTCATTAGAGGAACTCTTTATAGTTCAGACATGTTCCTAGGGAGCTAGATGGAGAGGCAGACGCTCATGCTAAAGCATGTGAATCAAGAGATTCTTGAAAAATATGGATGATTGTATTCTATGAGAGTTGGTTTTGTCTTCTCCTATTGTACTACTGTTCTAGTTCTTAAAATGTTAACAGTCATCTTCCAGGAGAGGCGGGAGTGAAGTGCGGCCATGAAACAGGATCAAATTGATGCAGGCCAGACTAATGGGCCTTGTTTGAAAGTCTATACCAGAAAGCCCAAAGCCCACAAGGCCCAGCAGTGAAAGATTCTTCCCCATGATTTCTTATCAGCAGTTTCTAAGTTTTATATCTTCTAGTGGATTTCCTAGATTATAGTGATTGCCATGATTTAACAATAATTAGGCAGTTTCTAATTTTATTATGGCTTGTTGCTAAGTTAGTGCTTAGCCTACATTTATATAAGGATGTAATTCCCTCTTTGGGACACATTACATTGAACTGAATAGAAGATTGAGTTTCTCTATTACCCTAAGCCATTTGGCTTGGGGATTAACCCGTTGGCTATTCTCCTCTTCCCCACGTTGCGTCACAAATGTGAGTGAATTAGAAGGTAGAAGATTACTGCAACTAAGATTCAACCTTAGATTGGATAAACATCTGTTACTCTAGTAACTCTACAATTGGAGAAGACTAGACAGTTACCAATAATCACAATTTAATACCTCACGAGCAGGAGCAGAACCAGGAGGAATTTTTTGAAATTCTAATTCATTTTTCTTTTTACATATGGCCCCCTATTTTTTTTTTTTTTTTGACTAGTCACCCCCTCAAGAAAATTTTCCTGAGTCCGCGACTGCTCATGAGTTGGCTGTGACTGCAAGAACTCCAATGTTTTGTCAGTAATTGATGTCACTTATCTCAGACTTTATATCCTTTGAACAGCAAGAACGAAAAAGTATTCTACAATCCACTTGTATTGATTTTTTTTTCCTTTTTAAAAAACTGTAGAAATAATGCATGACAGTGGCATTCTCTAGTAAGCACTTACCTATAGATTCCATGAGTGACCAACTCATGGTGATCTTCATGATAAACCTTGATATTGTGAGTGAAAGCACGGCGGGCTGTTAGAATGGCAGTTTTACGTATAATTTCCCCAATTATAACCATAACAAGACCAATGTTGCTTATCCACCAATATTCCTTAAGTCCAGGAAATAAAACAATTTCAACCAAATACTCCAGCAGTGAACACACCATTGCTAAAATGTACTGTTTGCTGATCAGAAGTGCTGCAAGGGAATCACAATTACAATGTTTGAATTAGTAATGTTTCCCCCCATGAAAAACAAACACCTATTAGTGGCAAGTTTTGTAACGTGTATGATTCAAGGTACATTGGCATGCTTACAAGTAGATGACCCCCTTGCTAACCTAGTACCAATTCTGAGGCACACCAGTTGCATTATCATCAAGCATAGGAAGTGGCACATCCATACATGCATAATAACCAAGCAACTTCTCACAAAAATGATCACCTATTGATGATAGTATTGCCTGGTGTCAAAAGGATACTACTTACAATACAATGCTTATGAGCAAATGTACGACACACTACAAATATTAAGTTTCAATTAATATGATTTGAAGTTTTTTATATGTACAAATTAGTACATAAGGAAAGATACATGAGGTTTACCAGTTCAAGCACACTTTCATTTTTTAAAGAATTAGAAATGCATTCCATGGTTTACTGAAGACAAATAGGGGGTTTATGGATCAGCTCTAATCAGTTAATGTGGATAATGAATAATGTGAACAATGAATATCAGAACTTCCAAATTGCATAGGGCTGTGCGCTCCTAAAAAAGAAAGTGTTAATGTCCACAAATGTGTGCACATGAATCTGTATTTGTGTGCCCTCACTGCCTGCCTGAGTGCAGGCGTCTATGTGTGTCAATGCAATTAGAAAATGAATCCTAACCAAAAAGTACAAAATGACATATATGTGCATGCATAGAACACACGGGGAAAATGGAAATGGGTAACTAAGAAACCTATTGCTTCCGAAATGAAGAATAAACATATAAAAAAGCTCAAAAAACCTCTTCTATAAGGAGAAGCCCTTTTGCCTTCTTCAGTTGAAGCCTCACTCAGTCTCCAACATATCAATTAGGCCAGGTGGCTAACAACTGTATAGTTTTCTTTTAAAAATACAGTCACTTTTCAAAAAAATAAATAAAATAAAATAAAAATTAGGCCAGATGGCTAACAACTGAACAGTTAAGATTCACAAATGGGACTCCAACTGAAATAAAAAAAAAAAAAAATCCATTTTTCGACTCATCAACAGGCAGATTTTTTTTGTTTTTCTTTTGTTTTCCCCTTTTTCTAATTGGTATAATGTGACTTGAACCCACAACCTCAATGTTACAACAGTGAGCATCTTCCACTGTGCCACCGACTATTGTCTATACCGAGACAGATTTTGCCAGGATCATTTACAACATATTGGTCTTGGCCTAGCATTTCCCATTGACTAATTTTTCAAAGAAAACGTTGAAAATGCTCATTGATTAATAAAGTACCAATCTTCACTTTAATTTCTTTTGGGTTTTCTTTATAAATGTCAGTAAGTTTAAAAAATAGAAAAACGGGTATCAGTAACAAATTCCAACAAATTCGACTCGTTTTCTGCTTAGCATTATAACCATGTCCAAGCAACACCCATCTACATTTACCAATCAGAGAAAAAATCGTTTCTTTCAGTCATCAGCACCACCTAAATACAGGACTTGTTCATTTCAAGTATCGGCAAATACAGGACGACACGTATCGGTCCTATTACAAACCGATACCGCGTATGGGCCGATACCCAATACACAATCCTACACCGTTACTAACAACAACAGTTCAAAACGCAGAGATTCTACACCGTTACTAACAACAACAGTTCAAAACGCAGAGACAGAGAGAGAGAGAGAGAGAGGGCTTACAGCTGCTAGATACACGAGGCTTTCCGTGTATGCCGATGGCGAGGAAGTACTCGGTGCCGTGGAAGAAGACGATGGCGGCGAGGAACTGTGCGAGCTGCCTGCAGGCGGTGGGGCTGAAGACGTTCACGGCCATGATCTTCTTCAGGACGGTCTCGATCGCTTCTTCTGTACGAGCGATTCTAGGGTTTTGAAAGAGTCCTCCCAATGAAGAAATGCTAGGGCTTGGTAATGGTTCCAGGAACTGAGACGCAGAGCTCAAGAAGAATGAGAAGAGCATCAGAATATTTACAAGTCAAAATCAAACACAAAGGTTTGCATTTAATCGGAGGCCCCGCAACTTCGATTTTTATTGTAAACCGTCCATCTGTTTTTTTCGTAGAACCAAAACGTCCTTTTTTAAAGTTTTAAACAGTTAAAAAAGTCTATAGTGAATCTCTTAATACACTCTCTATGTTATACACAAAAGGAAAAACTGATTTCATTAAGAGTTTTGTTCGGAGAGGAAAAAATGGAGAAAATCCGTTAATTTCGTGAAGATTATTTGACTTTATAAATCAAGAATTACGACAGTTAAGAGAAAGAAAATGGGGAAAATTGATTCAAAGAAGGATAAATAATCCAGAAAATTTGCTAGTGGGATTGGGCAAAACTCAAATAAATTTATTTGAGAAGGAGAAATCGTCAAGAGGCACATGGGACTAGGCAAAACTTAGATAATTTTTTTCAAACTCGGATAAATTTGTTCCAAACTCATATAATGTTGGTTCAAACTTGGACAAATTTGTTTCAAATTCATATAAATTCAAAACTCAGATAAATTTGTTCGAAACTCAGAAAAATTGTTCAAGACTCGAATAAATTCATCTGAGTTATTGCAAATTTATCTGAGTTTTTGTACAGTTTATCAATGTTTCTGGGAAATTTATCTGAGTTCTTGGCAAATTTATTTGAATTTCTTAGAAACCCTAATAAATTTTCTAAACTTAGATAAACTTTTCAGAAGAAGAAGCCAGCTGCTATGTGATAGGCTTCTGCAAACGGATTAGAACAAAAAAACCCAGAAAACGAAACAACAAAATGTCTTTCTAAACTACTTATTTTCCAAAAGCCCCAAAATAAAATTGAAACAGACTTACACGAAACGGAAAAGGGAAAGAAAAGGCAAAGACAGCAACAGGCTTTTGTGTTATGCAGAACCCATCACTAGAGAAGGCTCGGGCTGGTCGCATTTTCATCGCCGGGCCGTCGCCATCGTGGCTGGTGTAGTTGGAGATCACCGACTTCGATCTGCAGAGCTCTTTGGTGAAGTCCCTCATTCATAGAGAAGAAGATGGAATGGGTTCTCCGGGACAATAGGAAATGAGAGAGAAAGGGGGCAAATTCAAACTTTTATGCTCAAACCATTGAAAGGGGCAAATTCGTCATAAAAATATATGATGTGACATACTAGGGACCTCTCACCAAAATATCTCTAGTTGTATGAACTATAGACATTAGAGAAAAAGTTGTTGGACTGGAGGCCCTAGAAGACCGTGCTTAGGGACTTGTGGCTAATTTACCCTTCTTTTAACTCTTTTTTAGTTTTTACTTCATGGGACATTTTCACAAGGGTGTAATGGCATCTCTTGTGTGGCCCACCTACAAGAATGATCACCATTGATTTTCTTTTTGGTAAGCAAATGAGCACCATTGGTTAGTGAAGAGAGTTTGAAATGTATCCATTTGATTTGATCTTGCGGCTACAAGTACAATTTTGGGGGGGGGGGGGTGGTTGTGTTTTGGAACCCTAGCCGACTCCCATGAGAAAAGACTATAAACATTGGGGGGGCGGGGGCGAGAAACCCTAGCCGACTCATATGAGAAAAGACCATGCACATGTGGGAAGAGAGCCCACACCCATGAGAAAAGACTATAAACATTGGGGGGGCGGGGGCGAGAAACCCTAGCCGACTCATATGAGAAAAGACCATGCACATGTGGGAAGAGAGCCCACACACTAGCTAAGGAGGGTAGGGACCCAAGGGGGGTGGGGGCGAGAGAAACCCTAGCTAGCCGACTCACATGAGAAAAGACCATGCACATGTGGGAAGAGAGCCTGCACACTAGCTAAGGGGGGTTGGGACCCAAGAGAGACCCTGCACATGTAGAAATAAAGCCGACTAAATAGGAGATCCCTCACATGTGGGAAGAGAGCCTGCGCACCAGGATGTGCTAGCATAGGTGAGAATAGTGGTTGCTGGGCATTCTCAAACAAGTAGGGCGTGGCCACCTTTTTTTCGGGTAAAGATGGGTGGTCACTTGAAGCTAAGTTAGCCATTTTTATGATGAATGCCTATGCACATGAAAGGGGTAAATGAGAAGGTGATAGCTTTGTGGTATTAATGTGATGTGCAATTCCATTGATTTGGATATTTCAATTTCTTTTCAAAGTAACATGGTTTTTTGGACGGAATACCTGCAAACTTTCCTCTTCCATCCAACCATCAAAGGAGAATTTTACTCGGCTTTCTCTCCTGGGCCCGTAGGAATCATTCTGGCCCAAAGGACTACGAACCATGTGTTATAAAGAAGAAGAAGAAGAAGAGGCAAGCCCCTCACAAGAGTAAAAACTTGAATCAAAGGTGTTTACTACTTGAATGAAGACATTCACATGTCGATGTCTCCGTGAGAGAAAATTCTCCACATTCACATTAAAATTAAATAAATAGGACTTCGCAATGGAAGGAGATCAAGATTGTGAATAAGGTGATGGATAATAAGTATTTATTTCTTGTTTTTCTCCTTGGTTCAAATTCTATAATGGAGGAGAAATTATTTGATGATCATTTTTGGATATTCATCTTTATTAAAAGCATGCAAACTTTTATGAAGTCAGTAATATAAAAGAAACGAGTTCAAAAGAAAAAATAATAAATTTTGATTATTTTGTTAGCCCATACTAAACCCATGTTGCTTTTGGTCAACTTAAGCCTAATGAGGAACCCATGCATGAGGAGAATGCTACTCCAAAATTGGCTTGGTTCCAAGATGTGGAATCCATGTTGAATCACCACTTAATGGGTTTACTAAGACTTGGGTCTCTTTATTGGGCTGGACGCTAACTACATGTATCTTCACCTAAGGATTGATCTCTCCCCATAGGATTTAGTAATCCTTATTTTTGTGGATTTACACACTAATACCAAGTTTTCTCAGCTGTATGTATGCATTGATATGCACTTAGATGTGAAATTCTCATATGTATAAATAGTTAGTAGGGAGTCCTCGTTTTAGGAGTGGTGAAAATTTCTCAAATTCACAGATTCCTCACCTGCTACCAAACGTACCCAAGGGATCAAACACGAACCCAACTACATTATTTAAGTAATTTCATCTGAGATTGATGTACGGTAACACTTTGAACAAGATTGCTCTTGAATTTGGAAACAGTTCCAACTTCGATTTCATCTGTTTAGGTATTTTTATCTAGTTGAAAGTGCCACATATCATGTCCGTTTAGTATTTCTTTGGGATGCTTCATTTCCATTGTCCGGGCTGTGGATTTTTATTTTGTTTTAACTTTTAGCCAGCATGGCTGTGGGTTCTTTAATGCTTTTTGTCAATCCAAAGTTGCTAACTAATACATCCAAAATGACTAAATATTCAAAGGTGAAATTAACTACTTTAACGGTTAACACCCATTCGAGGAAGGTATTGCTGGGCCTAGGGCATTTTGAAGGAGCATAGGGTGTAACGCTCAACCTTATATGCATGCATGATATTGTTCGCTTTGGTCCACGGGTCTCATGGCTACCAAAAGGCCCCCACATCCAAATCTTCATAATCCACTCCCCTTAGGAGGGGGCATGCCCCTGTGCAGCAGCCTGCCAGTCCTCTTAGCCCGCCCACATAGAAACTCGCCCACTCATAAAAAGTAATGGTGTAAGCTCTACATATAATCCATTCACTTTCCTCTTTATAGTCGATGTAGGACTCCAGGGCGTCACAATGGGCCTCAGGCATAGAGCTTAAGAAGAATGACAAGAGCATCCGAATATTTACCCACCATCACAATCAAACGCAAAGGTCTTTTAACTCTTTTTTTACTTCATGGGACATTTTCACAAGGGTGGAATGACAATCTCTTGTGTGGCCCACCTAGAAGAATGATCACCATTGGTTTTCTTTTTGGTAAGCAAATGATCACCATTGGTTAGTGGAGAGAGTTTTCTTGAGATATATTCATGTGATTTAATCATGTGGCTACAAGTACACTTGGAACAATTAGTGAGGGTAGGGTGGGGTGGATAAGGGGGCCAGGACTGATAGAGAACCCGCACATGGGGTGGATAAGGGGGCTAGGACTGATAGAGAACCCGCACATGTGGGAAAACAATCGACTCACATGAGAAAAGAGCCCACATGCGGGAAAAAAGCCCTCGCATGTGGGGAAGGGAACTCGCACACAAAATAAAGGGGTTTGGGACCCAAGAGAGACCCCACACACGTGGAAACAAAGTCGACTCATATGAGAAAAGTGCCTGCACGTACAACCGGAAAGAAAGCTCTCATGTGGGAACGTACGTTGTTAGTGCACATTCTCGAACATGGGGTTCACTTTTTTTTCTTTAAGAGGGGTGGTCAATTGAAGCTGTAGCTAGCTATCTTTGTGATGAATGTTTGTGGCACATGAAAGGGGTAAATGAAAAGGTGATAACTTTGTCGTATCATTGTGATGTGCAATTACATTGATTTGTATGTTTCAAATTTTTTTCCAAAGTAGCATGTTAGTCTGGATGGAATACCTACAAAATTTTCTCCTCTATCCAACCATCAAAGATTCAGGCCCCTGAAAAGAGTAAAACCTGAATCAAAAGTGCTTCCAAGTTGAATGGGGACATTCACATGCATACGTTTCGATAAGAGAAAATTCTCCTAAATTATATCAGAATTAAATAAATAGGACTTCATGATTGTGAGACCCACTACCCGTTATTCGCATCATTAGATTTAACTAATTTGGTTGTTAGCTTTTTAAAAGGGATTAGATGTTAATTAATTAAGTTTGTGGCTTAGAATAGATTTTCAATAGCTTTGGGAAGTTTTGAGAGCCATTGAGCTTGGGCACCATCTTCGGTATGATCAACCGATTTTGGGGTCCTTAAATCCTTTTAACCAACTATAGTTTGGGATTTTTCCGTTTGAGGTGCTCAATATGAGATGTTCTCCAGAGCCATGGCTAATGCTACATATTTATGTATGTATGTGCCAGCTATAAAACCTCCTTGTGAGGTATAGCTTACTATAATTATATTCATGTTTCCATGTATGTATGCTCTCATTTACTATGTGTACTGGTGAGAACATAGCTTTATGTGGTAGGACTTACATGATGTTAGAGATGCTTTTATTGACACTCATTTTCCTATTCATTTTAGTATGATTTATTTTCCTATTTAATTGTTTATACTGCAACTGTGCAATCCCGAGGGGTAGCTCAGTCGGCCTAGTACCATGGTTTGCTCCTAGAGGTTGAGGGTTCGAAATTGTGCTACCACACTGGAGCCATAGGAGATTTACCTAGCTCCCCATGGGCCCGTAGGGATTAGGCCGGCCTAAAGGGCTGGGACACCCTCTGTTATAAAAAAATAAAAAAATACTGCAAACATGTTATTTTACTCTTATTAAACACCTACTAGCCGTCGTGCTTGACTCGTTCTATTTTGGTGCTATAGGTATTGCTCCCAATCCCTTTGTGGCGTAGTTGCAGGAGCGGCTGATGAGCCGCATAACGTTTTTTTTTTTTTCTTGAACGTCTGGTGCGTTGATGATGTTATGAAGATGTCAAGCATGCACGAGTGTGGTAGAACATCTTGGGGAGCATTATCAAATCTTGGGGTTTTGTTGTAACAACTAGGGGTGTAAAAAAAAACCGGAAAAGCGTCTAACCGAACCGAACCGAACCGCAGTTAATAACCGTATTTCACGGTTCGGTTACGGTTACCGTTAATGAAATAAAAAAACCGCATGGTTCGGTTCGGTTACGGTTTTCCATAATAATTCACGGTTATTAACCGAACCGAACCGTATTATACGGTTCAGTTAACCGTATGCGGTTAACCGTATCGTTTACAAATAAAAGAAAAAATAAGAAGCCGTAACCGTACGGTTAACAGTATAATAAAGATTACTAATTAATGAGATTTTTATCCAATTGCTCCTTATGTGTCATTTGACCTTCAATCATTCATATTTTTTCCCTTATGTTTCCACGGTTATTAGCCGTAACCGAACCTTTTAATACGGTTAACCGCGGTTACGGTTTCCACGGTTTTTGTATATACGGTTACGGTTTTAAATGACAGAAAACCGCGGTTACGGTTCGGTTAACGATTTTCCCAAATTAACCGGTTAACCGAACCGTTACACCCCTAGTTACGACCCATGTTTGCTTTTCTTTTTGGGAAGATGTAATTAAACTTTATCTTGTGTAAATATTCTAACTTAATGCCATGGGAATGCCCTTTTTTAATGTGCCTATTTTTGATGCATGTCTCTTTTATTATCTATGTCGCATATGTATATATGACCTGCTACAAGCTTCTGTTCACATATAATCCATGTCAGTGTATGGTTTCGTATGGGATCCTCACTGTGGAAACCTGTGGTAAATCGCACGTGGGCAAAATGTTTAGCACCGTCCCGCGTGCGCCGTGCTGCGATCCTGAGTCAATTAGTCTAATGACGGTGTTTATCCCTAATTCGGTCCGGGGTCGTGACAATGATCCAATGAGCTCAAGATTGTGAATGAGATGATGGACAACAAGCATTTATTTCTATTTTCCCCTTGATTCAAATTCTAACATGGAGGAGAGATTAAAAATATGTGAACTTTTATGATGTCACTAATATAAAGGAAACGAATCCAAAAGAAAAACAATAACGTCATGTTTAGTAACCAAATCCTCGAAAAAAGAATTTCCCATTCTACGTATTTGTGGATAACGCAAGTTTGGCAATTGTAAATCTTCGAGGATTTGACCAATTTCAAGTCCGACTTCCCCCATAGGATCCAAAAATCCTCACTTTTTGTGGATTGCAACTAACTTTTCTCACATATATGCATCGATATACATTGATGGCAATGTGAATTCTTAGTAAGAAATTCTCGGTGAGGAATCCATATTCCACTGCAATGAGAAATCTTCAAGTTTACGGATTCCTCACCCATTACCAAACGCTCTATACTACGTCTTCAATTACATAAAAACAAACAGGTCCAAAATATCCCTGACCTTGAAAGACTATTTATATATGTGCCTTACAGGCCAAGTGTTACTATCACACCCTACTCTTGAGTTGAGTCAAGGAAGGATTTTTTTTTTTTTATAATTAAAGGTTAGTATAATTTCAAAAGAAGAAAAGAAGACTGAGAGGAAAGCTCTCGCTTGCCACTCCCCATAAGCATATGGTGACATGCAACGGACCTAGCAATTTGAGGGAGCTAACCCATAAATGAGTGCCTAGGCCTCAAAGCCAAAAAGATGTAAGACCCCGCCCCGAGTTAATCAAGATTAACTCTACTTAAATTGCAATTAATGCTAATTAATCAAGTCTAATTAGACTAATGATGGTTAATGACCCAACTCAATGAAGTTAGTCCCAAATGGACTTAATGAAATGGTAATGAAGAGATTAAGTGAATTGAGTGAGTTTTAAGTCTAGACTAAGAAAACAAGATCTTTTTCGTAAATACGTATTTATACGTATTTTGTCGAATACGGAAATTCTTGATACCAACACGCGTATCTTGACGAGTACGTTAACTTTCATAATAGGCTCGATGTCGTCCGACGAGTATTGACTTAAGTGAGCCTCCATTTGACTCGAATTAAAAATAAGAAAGTAAGAGAGGGTCTAGTTGCAAAAATGCCTTATAAACATTGAAATGAACCCTTAGGTTCATTCCACTTCGTTCATTCAAGAAACCCTAGGCACTGCTCCTTCTTCCTTTTCTTCTTTCTTCTCCATTTCTCTCCAACTAGGGTGAAGATTGGAAGCTTGACAAGTGCTGGTAGAGAGACTTCATCTTCTCCATCTCCTTTCTCATCTTGTGTTCATATTGGACTGTTGAAGCTTGAGGAAGAACTCAAGAATCCCTTCTTGGAGCTACAAGTGAAGGAATTTCTTGCTATTTGACTCAAGAGGCAAGTATAAACGTCTATTTATGATTGAAATGCTGTATTACAAGTTTTCTTGAGTTATAAGAATGGGTTCTCAACCCATTCCTTGTTGTAGAGTGTACATTGTTAGGGATTGAATGGAATGGTTGATGGCTACTCCAAATGAGTGAGTTTTATGGAACTCCTTAGGTTATTGAAGAGATTTGGGTTCAAGGAACTCAATCTCAGAAATTTGCTTCAGAAGTTCTGAAGCTCAAAAGAGTCGTTCTGGGCTAATTTCGGCTAGCCGCGAGGCTAACCGTGAAGCCAACCGTCAAAATCTGTCAAAATGACAGCTTCTGGAAAGCTAACCGCCAATTTTCGGTTAGCCGAAATTTGAATTTCGGCTAGCCGTGAGGTAACCGTGAGGTGACCGGAAAACCGAGACAGAAAATGTCAGCTTCTGGAAAGCTGACCGTGAGCTAACCGCGAAATGGCGGTTAGCCGAAATTGGAATTTCGGCTAGCCGCCAGCCACCTTCCGGCTAGCCGCCGACTGCATTTCGGCTAGCCGTGGGCCAAGTTCCGGCTAACCGCCAGTGAGCTTAATATTGACTTAAAATTTATTGTGAGTGAAAATTTTTGGGGACTAAATGCACATATTAAATGAAAATGTGATGTCCATCGAAAATAACACGTGCATTTAGTAACTAATAATTACACCCAGAATTTGTCTAAATTGGGATAGAGACAAGTAGGACCGTGAATGATTAAAGATTCATCTAATCCCATTGAGTCTATAATGACTGCACACAATGAACCACGGAATACTAAATAAATGTAATGAACCATTGAATAATGAACAAAATGAATAAATGCATTGAATAATGAATAATCCTGCTGCAGCAGATGATTGGGGTGTTCCGGAGCTCCGTGGTGATGCCAGTGATCTCTGATCAAGACACTGGTAGATCCCACATATAGACTGAAAAGTCAATGAAAAGCCATGTACAAGCCATGTAATGAAATATGAATTGAATGAAAAATGTATTGGACTGAAAAGTCCCAAAAGCCATCTAATGAATGCTCAATGTAATCCGAATGACATGAAATGAATGAAATGAATTGCCTAATGCTTCCTTTGGAAGACACTGAACTGAATAACGGTAATATTATTGTACTTGTAATCTAGTCATTGATTATCAATTGACTGCACTGTTCAAAATATTGCGTTAACCTAGATTCAATTGTCTAGAGTTCTTATATTGACAATGGACAGGATTAGCATGAGTTATCGTAATGTGTTTATATCTTGTTGAACCGTCGTGTTCATGGTGTTATTGATGGCATTACAGGCCCAGTTGCCCATCCCGGCCTTGCAGAGGCCGCGCCGCGAGCGGAGGAGGCCCTTCCGATACCTCCAGGAGGTTTAGCCGAGTGGGCTTAGTTCGGAGGGCGTAGCTTTTGGATGTTTTGAGATTATTTTGGAATTTCATTGATACTTTTGTATATCATTTTGAGATGTAATTAACTGTCCCCTGCATTGTATTGTGAATATGCAGTTGTGGACTTCATTGGATTATATTTTTGTAAATGGGAACTTTACTGGTAATGTAAAGTCAATTGTTGTCAATGTACGTATATGTTTCCGCAAAATTGTACATTTGACAGGTATATGTATGTTAGATCCCTTGTGAGTCTTCGTCTTAACTTCGGTTAATTCGAGATTTACGGGAGTAAGTATGCTGACATCGCGATCCGGGTTATTAGGCCCCGATTAGCCCGGCCTCGGGCCCGGGTCGTGACAGAAAAACATGACTTTGATTCCAGCTATTAAATAGCTTGCCACACCTTTAATGTATAGGTATTTTGGGTGTCTTAGTTAGCACTTGAGATGGCATCAGAACCAACATGTTCGGAGTTTGAATCCGTACAAGGTTAAAAAGACCCTATGCTCAACCGAGCAATGTCCCGCCCAAAAGGGATGTTAAGAAGTTAATTTGCTGCATCTTTAAATATCTTGTACTCATTTTGGATGTTTAAGTTAACAACTTGAGATTGACAAGCAGGGATAAAGAACCCACAGCCACCCAGGCTAAAAGTTAAAAAAAAAAAAAAAAAAAAACCATACCTAAACTGGGCAGATGAAATCGAAGTTGGAACTGTTTCCAAATTCAAGAACAATCTTGTTCAAAGTTTTACAGTCTCAAAAAACATATATAGTAGGGCTATCTGTATATTTTTTTTTCTCCTATTTGACTTTTTGGTCATATAATAACCCACATCATACATCAATCTCAGAGTGGTATTACTTAAAATAATGTAGTTGGGTTCCTGCTTGATCCCTTAGAAAACACTTTGGCACCATTTGCAAGTTCAAAAGCTTCCCATTATTCTCATTACCATATTTAAGAGGGTATTCCAAACATAAAAACTTACTTAGGGGACTTTAGCTGTGGCTTATATAGCACAACAGAAATGATAAAAAAATGTAGAAAGTTGAATGGTCAATTCCATGGGAAGTACTTCCTTACCCACCCCCCACCCAAATGCAAATTAATCCCAGTACACATGGGAAGATAAAATAAGATGGTCTTCTCTCTTTGGATGTTCACTCATGCCCTTTAACCTCTGCCATTTACCTGACCCCTCCACTTTCCTATGTAACCACAAGGCTTTTATGGATCTTTGTAATGCACTGAATGCAAGTAACTTAGTTCACAAGTAATTGAAGGTTCATGTATTTGGATAATCTGAGTTGTCCATGGGTCACAGTGCTTTATTTTCTACTTTAATCTAGTGGAGATAGCCAAAATCACAGTTAATTATATTTAAAAAGGTGAAGTAGAGTTTCTAAGTTAAGAAGGCTGTATATATTATGATAATAATAATTTAGTATTATTCTAGATTGGGATTAGATGAGATTTGATTTACGATGAGATTAAATTTATTGCTTATCTTGTGATTTGAATAGTTTCCTAGTTTTAAAAAAATGATCTTTATTGTACTCTTACATAGTCAGACCATGTTGGAATAATATAGAAGAACATAATTAGAAGCAACATGTTAGATTGGAGATAACCCGGAACTTAGTCTTAAAGAAGATATGAATGGAGACGTAGAGCCTCAAATTGATAGAATAAGGTGAGAATGATCATGATTTGTGTCCTCGATCTCTGTGTTTTCTGGTTTGCCATTTTGAGAGAGAGAGAGAGAGAGAACCATGCAACCATGCACATGCAGCCATGCAATCAAGCTTTGAAATTCCCCTATTATTCTAACTGAAAATGGAATGTAGGAATGCATTTCCTTATCTCGTTCCTCCAAACAAGCCATGCACATGCAAATCATCTTAGACTGCCGAGAAGAATAACTCATTGCATGTGGTTTTGACAATGATAGGAAGACTTTGAGATTGAAAAAAATAAAATAACTTCCTTTCCCTTTGCCTTTGGATGAGGCATGTGACCCTCCAACAGTCTTCAAAAGATCTTAGACAAGGGGTTGTTTGGATGTGGATAAAACAATCTCCACATTCAAATAGACTCCATTAGGTAACTATTGACATACTGCACTTGTGTTGGTTCATTTCCACCACTCATTTGTGTACTTTTAGCTGTAAGATCAGTTTCTTTGGATTGTCCAATTGGTTGTTCTATTTATTCTCTATGGGAAATGGTAGAAAAATCTCATTGACCAGCTAATCCTTCAAATGGAAGCTAAAAGAAAAGGGAAATATAGAAATACCATACCTTTTTAGGGTTGTCTTTGAAACCAAGGCGTTGATGACTTCAGGATTTCCTTAAAAAAATACACATGCAATACAAATGACAAGGATCTTTTGGAATGAGAAAATATCTGGACTGATCTGATTCCAGGGGAGAATTAGATACATCCAACAGTTGCTTGTGAAATGTTTCTCCCCTTATGCTAAGGCCTAAGGCCTGCCTTTTGAATAATCCAGATTGTCCATGGATTAGGCTGTAAATGGTCTGGATCAGTTCCATTGGATACCTCGACTGGTTATTATTTGGGTCAGGTTATTAATCAGGATAAGTGCTAGATGCAGACCTTGATCAACCGGGGCGCAGATTTACCCGATGATAATTATATATATTACTATTTTCATTGTTATGAATACATGTTTTACTATTTTTTTGATAACGCAGGGTTACCAGCCCTTTGGGCCAGAATCATCCCTACGGGCCTAGGAGAGAAAGCCGGGTAAAATTCCCCTGTAGCCCCAGTGTGGTGGTGCAGTTTCGAACCCACAACCTCCGGGTGCAAACCGTGGTCCTAGGCCAACTGAGCTACCCCTCGGGGTTTGTTTTACTGAACCTTAAAGATGACACATCTTTTACTTGTTCTATTATCACCATCCCATAAAAGTTTTTGTTCAAGACAGGATCCCTTCAAAAACCCAATCAATAGAGAAGGGAAAAGGTGCATATGCCTTTCCTCAACAAGGAATGAGAAGTTTTCAAAATTTAAAATAATCAAGTCAGCAATTGCAAATGCACATTATCTTTACATTTGCATTGGAAAATTGAAAACACTCAATCCAGTTCCAAAAAACCATTGACAGGAGAAAAAAAAGTTAGAAGGTCAACTTCAATTTCCATTTCAGCAGCCAGACTGTTCTGTATCACATAACTATTCAACTGTTCAGTTTTTTTAAGCCTCTTCCCTCAATTTGCTCTAAAGTCTCAACTCAGAGAAGATTCTTGACGGATAAGAACAAATCATTTCCTATTTTCTCCTTCTTTGCATGCATGTTCATGTGTGTGCAACTCTGTATATATACTTCAAACAACTACAACAAATGCAACAGTAACACTATCCACAGCTATGGACCATCTCCATTTCTTTATTCTTGCACTTCTTCCTCTCTCTGTCTTTATGCCCACAACTTCTGCTCAACTGAGGCAGAATTACTACAGCAATATATGTCCCAACGTCGAATCCATTGTGCGTGCTGCTGTCACAGAGAAGTTCCAGCAGACTTTTGTGACAGCTCCTGCAACTCTCAGGCTATTCCTCCATGATTGTTTCGTTCGGGTTAGTCCCATTTCTTTCAATTTGATGACATTGTATTTTATTTTTAGCTAAGAATGTGATAACCAATATGCCTTTCATGTTGTATAGGGGTGTGACGCGTCAGTACTGCTTGCATCACCTAGTGGCAATGATGAGAAGGATCACCCTGATGATATTTCTCTTGCAGGAGATGGATTTGATACAGTTATCAAAGCTAAAGCGGCTGTCGACAGGGATCCAAGTTGCCAGAATAAGGTCTCTTGCGCTGACATATTAGCCATGGCCACTAGAGATGTGGTAGCCCTGGTAAACAGAAACTATTGCATTACTGTTATACCTTTTTTTTATAGCTCATCTTCATCAGCACCAAAGCTTCATCCCATCTATCCGGGGTTGGATTTGTGAGTTCTACTTTTCCACTCAACTCTATTTAGAGTCATTGCTTCAGTAACTCCTCAAGCATCCGGTCTTTTCACTAAATTTAAGGTTTTTACTGGTCTCACTTTTCCTAGTTCCTTGAATATGTGACCCTGACAATATGTTGTACACGGGTTGTTTTGGTCAGTTGTGAAGTGGCCGAACCATTTTAAGTGGCATTGAAAACTCAGATCAATGTTCATTCCGGTCTGGTTGACTTGAAGGTTTGACTTTCTTTTTTTGGTATCCCAGCTTGGGGGGAGAGGGAGTGTGAGGTTCAATTGGTCACTGGGGGGGGGGGGGGGGGGGGGGTGTTAAGCAATCAACCAGGCAATCACACAATCACAAGAGAACACAAGGGATTTTCACGTGGTTCACATGCAGGCTACGTCCACGGTGTGCAAAGTGCACACTTCCACTATTTAGCAGCACCCACTGCTAGAAGCACCAACCCCTTTACAATTTTCGCCCGCATCAATGAACAGGAGCACCAACCCCTTCACTCAAGCCCCAACTTAAGTGATTACAATATATCAAATAATCTAACACACAGAGGTGTCTTACAATAATATCCAAATGGCATACGTAAATGCCTTATAGAATTTCAACACAAAAATATGGCATGCGCAGATGCTTTACAATATTTTCAATCAGCCAAAGCAAACACTTGTATATCCTGCAATATTCGTCTGATCCAAACCATTCAACACAATCTCAGATGCAGCAGAACCCAACAAGGAAACCACAATGAAAAGCTTGCACACTACTATTCAGAAATCTGCACTATGTAGAAATGCCAGACAGATCTAATGTAGAAACAAGAATTTATTTAAATTCTGATGCAAAAAATCCATGAATAACCAACCTGAAACCGTTCTTCATTGTAGATTCTTAAAAAAAAAAAAAAAGCACTCTGCAATTTTCTCAAAACCAGCACACTACTGTTTCAGCCCACTGTTGCAGAAAAACTCCAAAAAGGCAAAAACCAGCACGTCTTTTCCTGTTGTTTTCTTTTTCTTAACATTCAGTTTTCAAGGCTCCTATCTCAGATCCTAAAAAGTTGGATCTCTAGCCAATAGGAGAAGTTGCTAACAATTAAAAAGGATAGGAAGAATATCTTGTTGACTTTCTTGCCATAAGAAGAACCCAGCAAGCAACTCTTCGTTTGGATTGGGCTGCCCTACTATTTGAGTCAGATGAATCTGATGGGCCATCTGTTGATTACATTCCAATATATAATGGGACCCACAACAAAGTACCAACAAAGAAGAATTAATCTCGCAGTGCAGAAAAAAACCGCAGAATTTGTCTCCACTAGAAAATTCATAACTTCCTCTTCTGAACTAGAAACGACATGATTCTTGAGCCAAATGAAAGATTTATCAGAGGGCTACAACTTTCATGTTTTGAGATTTAACCCAGATTGAATGGAAAGTAATGTAAAATCACCTTGAAGCTGACTGGTCACAGAAAACAGCAACCTGAATGAAGCAGAGTTGTCCCGCTGTCCGGGTCATAACTTTAAAACCTAAAGCCAGATCGACCTGATTCCAAAATAAAAAATCATGCCCTCTCACTGATGAACAAAATTCATGTTGACCACTTTTTAATTCAGATGCTGGATGTGAAGATATAAGCATAACAACATGCTTAACTGACATGACCTGAACATGCAATTGCCTAGTTTCACTTTGAATGCTTGCAACCTTCATCATACTGCTTTCCAACACCATACCAACACCCTACATTTGACAACAATTACAAACTAAAACAAATGGCCAACAGGGAGCCCTCGGGTGAGGTGGGGGCCCTAGGGTGAGGGAAGTAGACCTCGGGTGAGGTATCACAGCCTTGGGTGAGGATAGGTGCCTGCCCGGGTTCAAATCCAGGACAAGCAGATAAGAACTGACTTGAAGGTTCGATTTGTTACTTGCACATACATGTAGTTTAGAAATACTATCTGTGTATCAAAATAGAGAAAAAATAAATTACATTTAATTAAACAGTGCACTGCTGGTTCCACCACTGAAGTCAATAAATGCCAATATTTGTGGCTTGAGTCTCAGTTAAATTCAGTCAGGAAGGAGCGTTCAGTTGAATCAAGTTGAATTGACTCAGTTTAGTTTCAACTTGACAACTATGATGCATAGATGCGGAATGGATATAGCAAGGACATGCCATAGACTGATAAAAAAAATAAAATAGACATGGTAGGGACACGGATTTTACATATAAAAAGTGAAGTATTAGATGCAATGCGACACGATACGTTGCCCATTTTGAAGTATCCCTTCATCATAGCTTGACAATGCTTTTACTACCGATTTTTATTGGCAGCAACTTTCCTGTGATCAGACAAAATGAAAAAAGACCATTGTTCTCTTTTTTCTCTCTACTTACATAAATAATGACATTTGTGTGTCTTTCTTATCTGATAATGGACATGAATTTTGCAGGTAGGTGGCCCTTTTTATGAAGTTGAGTTGGGGAGGCTTGATGGTAGAATCTCCACAAAAGCTAGTGTGCAACGCCGTCTTCCTCAACCCAGCTTCCATTTAGACCAGCTCAATGCCATGTTTGCTTCTCATGGACTCACCCAAACAGATATGATTGCATTATCAGGTACTTGTTACATTCTTACTATAGACTCTGCCTAATCCCTTCAATTTGAGGATGGCTTGAAGAGGAAAAAAAAGATTGTGAAGGGACAAATATAAGTACCTTAGACATAAATAGACTCTAAAAGAAAATACTAAACTCATACAAACATGCATCCATTAAAAAGCACTTTTGATAATATACATGTCATGCTAAAAACATATTTTACAAGGTTGTGCTAGTTATGCTTCCGTGAATTTCTCATTGATTTGATTTGTAGGTGCACATACAATAGGAGCCTCTCACTGCAGTCAGTTTATGAGAAGAATTTACAAGTTCCGTGGTGAGTCAATTGACACAACACTCAATCCTTCTTACGCAAAGCAGCTGCGGCAGATGTGCCCTCTGCATGTTGATCCAAGGATCGCCGTCAACATGGACCCCACGACTCCTCAAACATTTGACAATGCCTACTTCAGAAACCTTCAACAAGGGATGGGTCTGCTCACCTCTGACCAGACCTTGTTTACAGATGCAAGGTCGCAAGGCACGGTGAACCTGTTTGCTGCTAACAATACAGCTTTCCAGCTGGCATTCATTACTGCCATTACAAAGCTTGGGAGGGTGGACGTTAAAACTGAAAATGAAGGCGAAATCCGGCATGATTGCAGTGTTGTGAACTAGAAGGGTGGATGTTAGCAATACCAAGCATCTTTTGGACTTCAGTGCTAATGTGGATTTCACTTGTTTTTTTAGTTTGTCTTTCATTTTATTGTTATGAGGAGGCTCTTTGAATGTAGATTGTAGATGCAATTAATAAGTAGAGATTGAGTTTTATGGTCTCCAAAAAATGCTGTTATTATATTTTCTGCTCAGTGAGGGGCAGGAGTGAAAAGTATAGGCATCTATGAGCAGAAACAGTTTTCTCCCAATAAAAATAAAAAGGAAGAAATAGCAGAGCATGTTGTATTAGTTTGATCTTTGAGGATTGCTTATGAGTTGAATTTATTATGGACAGGATTGAAAGGTGAGTATAAAAAGTTATGTAGATGTTGCACATGCAGATGTTTTAGACATGAAGAAACATTTCTGATGCAATGTCAGTGGGATTTTTAAAAAAAATGTAGGTTCTTTGAGGTTGAACTTGGAAGAAACTAATAGGGACCACGCGCAACCCATGTGCTAAGAATGAGAAGGATAAATGTTATTATGTGGGGAATGGATTATTGGGTCATTCTTGCACCTGCACAAGCCCACATGATCATTGTCAAATTGCCATATAATTGAGACCCATGTTTTGAAAAACATACTGCCAATATGTTAAGTTGGCCTAGACCTCATGGGCTGAGTCAAATGGATTTGGGGGACTGGATATTGGACCATTGGGTCAAATGACCCAAGGTTCTGTTGTAAACTTATTGATAAGTTGGTTGTAACAATAAATTAGGATAATCCCTGAGATTAAGTGATTGTAATATAACCCTAACCCTATCCTCATTGTACAAAAGCTAATATAAAGAGATCATTTTAAGAGGAGAAGGGATGGAGTTTTTGCTCTTCAATCCCCTTCTTACAAAACCTCTCACTTTTTACTCTCTGATTAAATGTCCACCAAGTGATTCTTCCGCACATATCATCAGCTGCATGGCATTCAATCCTGCACTATGTCATTCTGATAGAACCAGAATAATTTTCATCTTACCAATGCCTATGGAATGCTTAGCTCATTTAATCATAGTTCCACTTTTATAATGTTTTTTGATGGTTAGTTTCAATAGGTCATTTGGAAGGTGTAGATGCCATATGTAGGTGATAAGATGGAAGATTTTAAGAAGAGGAAAATATATTTTCTCAGTTTTTTTTTTTGGGTAGAGAAAAGAAATGAGATTTTGCAATAGAGGAAATCTCTATATAGGATAGCTTCCGGAACAAAATCTATATAGGATTAGAAAGTTTGAAAACTACAAATTATGATTTCTTATTATATAGGTCATTCAAGGAAAACATTCACCTGCGCACTGTGCATCCAGACTGTCTCAGAGATGGGATTGACCTCTGAATTTCACGTGTCATGCATGATGTGCAGTCTAGATGTGCCATGTGCAGTGCACGGGTGAATATTTTCACTCATTCACCAAACAATGTATTTATTCTTCTGAATCATTCAAAATAATAAAAATAAAGTATTTGGTCTTCTGAAGCTACAAAGTAATTCAAGTTTCCTTACATGTTGTGACTCATAAATAGTTATTTCCATGTATTGGCAGTTCAAAGATAGATGTTAATATTAAAACCCTTTTTAAGTTATCTAGACCAGTTATCTTGCTTTAACCAACGTGCTAAACTATTACATATTTCTGTTTTGTGACTAAGAAATATGTAATAGACACTGGTGCAGAAATTTTTGAAGGAATGAATAGATACCACCGATCTAATATAGCCAAAGTGCGCAAAATGATACGTAAGCCTGGTTGTGACAATTCAAACCACAGCCAACCATAGGATCATAAGGAAACTAGTAGCACGACAAATATGTTCATTCAACGATTTTGTAAACATGACAACAGGACTTTCCTGCATGTCTTAAATGTTATGTCAACTGAATAATTTGAAATGGTTGCCTGAATTTCATCTAACACTAACAAGAAATGACAATGGAAGGTAAAATCCAAACCTCAAAAGATACCCAAGAAGCATCTATGCCATAACTATGTTGGCATGACATTAGAGACACGAAAACTCACATAGGAATCGAATTTCATGTTCTGTTTAATCTGAGATTTTGGAAAAGCCAATGTGGCCTCTTTAAGCTTTCTTGGTTAAAATTTGTTGCAGAAGCATCACTCATTTCCTCTTCTTGATCCAATCTAACCGATGTGGAGGAATTCAGCTGCCTGGTTTCATTGGGGGTTGACTTAGAGCTGCCTAATTCAATATTTGAATGCGGTCGGTGCTTCATTTTCTTCTTATCTGTGCTGCGCCCAATGCTCAATGTCAGTTCAATGTCACCATCTTCATCAGTGCAGAGACATAGATCCTGAGAGCCATCAATGGCCATCTTATCTTTAGAGACTCTCTTAAAGGAAGAAGTGGGATCTTCTCTTACACTGAATTCAGTTGAATTTCCTTCTCCCACAGCTTGTTCAAGATCGAAGCCCCTCTGCGTTCTAGAAGCATATCTAGAGCAACTACTTTGTTCATTCGAGCTGGGTTCAGACTTCACATCAAAACTCTGATGAAAATTGTAGTCAAAACTCATATGGGATGCAGGATGATTAGTGTGACTGTAAGGAGAATGGCTAGTTTGGGAGTTTGTAGCAGTGCTCCAGTATCCAGTTCGGGCATCTGCGACTCTGCAGTCAGGCCCAAGGTGGATTGTGTCAGGAACTGCATTAGTGAGTGAGGCATGTTGTATTTCCCCATCACTTTTCAGCTCACCCATTAGCATCTTTTGGACTATGTATAGCCTGTGGAGTTCCTTCACCTACATCGTGTAGCCACAACCGGGTGGATCAGAATTTGATTGCAGGATGAGATACTAAGCTGCTATAACTAGCATTGGGTTGAGATTTTTTATCACTCGAACTTGATTACACATTTCTGGTATATATGGATGTACACCAATTTTCAAGAAGATTGAATGTTTTAGAAAAATGTCAATGGTCATCTGCAGTGTCACCGACTTGGGGCTGTTTTGTCTCTAGGCATCTGAGACCACATTAGATCAGATAAAGTTTTCTGAATTTTGTATCTCAAAGTACCTTAGCAATTAGTGATTGGAACTAATAATGATTTTGGTGGGAAATGCAGGAAGAATTTGCACCTCAGGTGGGGTCCAATTCCTGTACCACCTGATGCAGAAAGCTTTATTGAATGGATAACAATCTTTTCTGCCAAATGTTTGAAACTGTTGGTGAACAGGGGTTCATCCAAATCAGTGTTTTAGACCGAACCATCTCATTCAGGCCTGGTTGAACCAGCGGCTGGATCAATTTAACCAAACTATCTATCCAGTCAAGGGGTTTGACCTCTGGTCCAGTCTTTTAAAACATTGATTGACATTGCACCCTTAACAAAGAAGAAGACACTTGAATCATTTTTACCTGCTCTTTGAATATCTTTTCCTGCTTAAGCATCATCTTTCTCACTGATTCTCTGTTGTACTGTTCAAGCATCCTATCCATGGATTCCTGAAGCCAGTCAAAACCAGTCGTAATGTTCTCCTTAGAAAATCTCTCTCTGGAATAGGCCCGAGATTCTCCAATGTCGCCTTCTGGGTTTAATGTGTCAACATTTCTTTTCAGCAATGCAGCTAATGGATTCAAAACATACTGCAGTTCTGTTCCCATGCCTGGGACATTTGAATAACAAGACCATGATTCAGCTCGTGGCACATTACATTAGAGTGGACAGTAAATACAAAATCAAGTTAGCAGTTGAATGAGTTATGTGTACTCTACACAATATGCTTACAGAAAATAATTTATATACCTAAAAGAATTCTGTATTAGTAAAAAAACTGGTGCCCCACTACAATCTTTTTGTTACTTAGTCACTCAATACCAACTTCTACATAGTGATAGCTGTTCAGTCACCAGATTTCATCACTCTGATCTATTTCCATAGTTACACTAGAAATGGCATTTAATGATCAAGTATAGCAGTGCATATACCATATTTTAATAGAAAAGGTGTTAGGCTATAGGATATATTAAAATTATTTGAAAGGTTCCTGATTAAATGGTTATTTTTATTACATTTCCTTTGCTTATCTCTGCACTGTATAAATTCACGTAACCGTCTCAGTAAAATAACATCGGTTTATTTTATTTTTTTCGCTCTAAAGTCTACAAAATATACATTTCTTAACACATCTCATTCAGTACATGTAGGACAACTTTGGTGATCCATCCATGTAATGGGCCTCACTTAGGGCAGAGGATGTGCAAGAAATTCCCAGTCCACAAGTTTCAAAGCAATCAATTTAGTGGCCTAAAAATAGATAGCTAAGAGCCGAATACAGCAACAGTCAAGAAAAGAAGGCCAAATGCCATGTGTGTAGGACATTGCAATCATGGAGATTTCATAACATGACACTTTACTGCTTAAGCTCAAGTCATTTGATGAATGGGTTAAGAGAGGAAATGATGCAGTGTGTAATAAGTCCAGTTGCATGAATGGATCATATTATTTGTCACAGTTCATGGGCCTTACTTTTATACTCAATTGAGAAAATCATACTAGGCTATACCTGAAACATTTATGAGAAACAAGGTAATGCAATGTGTCTCGTAAGTGTTAACCGTTTAGATATTTACCATTAGCAATTAATAGTCTTCTATCTCAGCAGAAGTCGCATAGGTTCTTGACTTCAAGATTTGATATAAAGCTTTGAACTTGATTGCTAAGTTCTACTTCTTCTCCTCTCTCTCTCTCTCTCTATATATATATATATATATATCTCTTTGTGAGAGTTCTACAGCTCAAAATCTGCCTTAATACATGACTTTTCTAAAGGATGTGGTCACTCACCGCCTATGATGCCCAGATATGGCATGGATATTGCAAGGACATGCCATAGACACGGCGGGATATGGATTTTACACACAAAAAGTGAAGTATCAGATACGATACGACATGATACGTTGCCCATTTGAAGTATCTGTGCATCATAGCTTATCACATGCGTTGTCTTCTTTACTGATTCCATGGAGTGCATATGATATTCACACAAGCATATCTATAATGAAAATTTCCATGAGAAGCAGATAAAGAATAATCAGAATAACAATGTCGCTAACATTGTCTTCATAAATCAAGTGATGGCAAGTAAAATATTTATCTCAATCAAAAGCCAACAAAGGAATATGTTGCTTCTTTCTGTATAAGACCCTTACTTGAGATAAGAAAACAAATTGATATCAAAAGTAACAAAAATGGCACCTCACCTACTGACAATTTAAACATAAAACAAGTATAAGACTAAATACCCAGTGCACTACGAGCTGATTGTCTCGCGATACAGTTCTACTTCTCTAGAGAATACAAGAGAAAATCCTGCTCATTTTGAAGAACTGTAGAACTTCAAGAGAGTCATTGAGAAACCATTGCAGTCACTGTCTCTATTTCTGAATGGTTGCAACTAGTAAAACAATGCAATGCCAAGTTCCATATTTCATTTAAGCTTCTTGAAAATCCTGATTGACTTCTGTGAGTGAGACAGATTCTATTATGGCCCCATTAAGAACATTCTTTCAGGCCATCACACTATCCGGACACGGGTTTTCCACATTCCTGATGCTGTCCTACTAAACAGCATCATGGATGAGCACTACTGAGACTGACATAAGTTAATGATTCCATTACCCCATCAACGTGACCCCAATATGTTCATGATAAGAAGCTTTCTGAGGGATTGCCAACCTTTACCAACCAGAAAAAAAAAATCTGTAAATCATCACAGACATCAACTTAATCTTGAATTTAATGCATAACAGAGGCAAAGAAGCAAGATGGCATGTGTTTGTTTTGAAAAATAAAGATTGGATCAGTTATAAGACTTTTAACCTCTTAAGGATTTGGGGATATCTCTCCTGTATTAGAAAGAGGAAAAGATATTATTCAAGTAAACCAAGATGCCATATCCATATCTATGTGATATAAAGCATCATCTTTAGGGAATCAAATTCGCTAATGTAGAATATCTTCCACCACAGAGAATTCGCTAACTGGCATCATGCAACAAGCATGTACCTCTGGACATCTCAAACTCTTTTGAAAGGAAAATCTCCACCTTCAGAAAATGCAGGCACATCAAATTAACATGCCCCTGAATTTAAGGATAGTTAAAGAAGAAGAAAAAAAAACAAGAAGATAAAATCCTACCCAGAAATTTAAGAACTAGTAGTTAACATAAGATTTCATGCAACACCCAGGAAAAAAAATCATATCTTCACAGGTCAAAATTTATTGAACGATCAAGTGAATTATGGTAGAAGGAATTTTTCGAATTCGAATACTAGAACAGAATGAAGAAAAGTTGAGTTGATTCAGGGCAACAGAAAAACATTAGAAAGAAAAATTACAAAGTAACAATGAAAGAAGCAAATGTTGTCACCTGTGAGATATAACCAGGAGGAGCACTATGTTTTGGCAGCTCATGGAGCATCTTCCTCCTTCTTCCTCCTTTTTTCATCCATCTGCCATTGCCATGCATAGAACAAGGCAGAAATCTCCTCCCCCATTAGCTCCCATGACTCATTCCACCCGACGACATCTACTAGGGGGCAATCAATGGAGGAATCCTAGTTCAAGGTGATAGATTCAGGGACTTTGGATCCACAATTTTGAACAGAACAGCCACACTTCACTTGGAAAAAAACAACAAAACCACCCAAAAATAATGCAATTCTGACAGGCTGTGAAGGGGGGAGGCAAGAAAAGGTGGAGAAGCCTTTGGTGGAAATCTGCCTTTGTGTTGTATTGCTGTATTGAGGACGCTCAAAAGGGGAGCAAAACAGAACAAAACTAAAATAAAAACAAATCTCACTCCTCTACAAAAAACCCAGACAGCATTTCCAGGATATAAAGATGTGAAGATGCTCTTCTTCCCAAACAAAATCTGTTTCTTTTATACTTCCTTTGAAAATCTAAAGATACCCAATAAGAATATTCTTTACTGTCTTCCACAGCCCACCTCCATCTGAGCCTCTTTCACCTAAATAGGTTCCATACTTGTTTAAATACCAGTTATGGTATACTCAGTTTCCATTAAAACTCACCTCCAGCTTTCCATGAAAGTAAGTGCTTGAAACTTGCAAGAATGACAAGTCTTATGGAATACCCATTTGATTATTCCAAGTCTAGCAGAGTTTACTCAGCTGTGTTTTCCAACCAAAAAACAGGATAGTGTTCACAATAAGAACATGGGAATTCTCAAACTCTTATGTGGAGTTGGTGTCTTGCCAGCAAAACTTACAGTTATGCTACCAATGAGATTGTACCAATTGGACCAAAACCAGCACCAGATTTCAGTGTAGATATTCTTCTAATTTAATACATGCTTATCCTTCAAAACCCAACTATAGATTTGAGTAGATTTTCTTAAAATTTACTGCTCAGTTGAGACCCTTGGCATTAATTAACAGTAATTACTGTTTAATTGCATGATTGGCTGGTGAGATCTCAATGAAAGCTCATATTATTATAAAGGAAAAAGTTACATTTTTTTAAGGAAAAATGTCATTGTCCTTGAAGACCCACTTCCAGATTCTGATGTAAGAAATCTTAACCATTGAAATTTATGGCATTCTCCCAAATCCCAGTTACTCCAGCCAGAGGAAGAACCAAAAGGGGAAAAAGAAAAGAAAAGGAAACTTCCCACCCATCACTTTCTTCCAAAAGCTAACAGCCCAAACACACACCTGTCCACAATTAAATTAAGAGAAAAAAAAAAACCTTTTTCAGTTCTCATCTGGTGAAATCCAAACCACAGTCACATGCTGCAGACCCTTTTAATATTGGATTTTATGTGGGCATGCCTCCTTTTGTCTTATGCTTGTTTACATGTGTGCTGAAAATCCCATCATATTGCTTTTGGGTAACATGCCTTCTGCACACCTCTATTTAAAGTCAGGAATAGAAAATCAAAACACCCCCCTTGCAATTTTCTATGTATGATTTTTTCTATGTGGGAAGGATTTCAGATCCTTCCTTTGCTCTTGGAGGCCCTGTCATCTCCTATGTGATTTGCTGTACAGGTGCTGTTTATAAAAGTCTTCTCTCATTGAGAGAATCTAGTCCTTTTTATGTCCTATTTGTTTTTCTCTCTTGTACTCCACCAGTGCTTAACATCACATGTGACTGATTCCTAAGGTAATTAAAGTTAGCCAGCAGTCCATATCATATCAGATTTTCCTAAGTAATTTGCCTAGAGTACCATGTTTGTTAACTCAATGCTAACTCAGCTGACTCAGACCCTAATACAGAGCCTTCTCACATGAATTATGAGTGGACCCATGAGTCCAGGGCATTTCTATCTGACTCAGAATTTTGACTTGTATTGTTCAAAAGCTCAAAATTAAACTCTAACTAGGCTCATATCTCATCATGATTGACTCAAATGAGTCCCAGGGTTAATCTCCCATCACCATCATCACCATGATCATCAAAAGCCTTATTTCAATTATATTAGATCAGCAACATGAATTTTATTTTGCCATTCCAATCTATCCCTGGCCAAATTCTAGAATAGATTGCGCATTTTTAGATTTATCCTTACGGTTCATATCTTCTCTGGCCTCGGGTTCATATCCAATTGTGGGAATATGAAGAGTTGGACTTTCAAGGCCTTCCTATCCAACTTTGGTGCATGAAAGTAAAGTTTTAAGATATCCAATCTTATTATACCAAAAATAAATAATAAATATCTAAAAAGAGAAGATATCCAATCTTAAAGAATGGGCTAAATAGAGAATACAAGACTTCATGCACATATAAAAAAAAAATGAAATATTCCTGGTATCAAAATCTTACACCCCAAAATTGGAGAAATATATAGCTAACTTCTTATATAGTTAAGTTTCTATATTAGGGCATGTTTGTTTGCATTAAAATACATCTGAATTCAATGCATTGAGATTTTTTGAAGGGATTAAATGTGAAGATCAAAGGTGAAATTTTAAAAATGAGGATCCAATAAATTTTTTTTCTTTTATAAAAATAGAATAAAAAAAAGATGAAAAATGAACGCCTGACCTTTCGGGCTCTTTTCTAACCACTTCAAAAAAAAAAAAAAAAAAAAAAAAACATCCCTATTGAATTGTTATGTTATGATCAATCCAACACCTTCATCTACACCTTACCCCCACAAAACTATAAAGGTTAGGGATATTTTGGAATGAGTGATGATGGCCACATCTCTTATCCACATCCAAAATTTATCCACCCACTTGACAAAAATATGGAATCAGATGGACAGCCAAAGATGCTACAAGATAAATGGTGGATGTGTTGGGGTCATTGCTGGAGATGAATAGAGACAGACACTGAATAACATGGAAAGAATGGGTGGGGGGGATGAAGACAGAAATCTGACGGCATCTTTCAGTAGTCTGCAGCAGATTGGATTGCAGTGAGCATGCGCTGCTGCCCCAGGGAGGCACAGCCGTAGGATGAGGGGCCCACCTTGCTCCCCACCACTGTCATAACCATCATCACAATACAAGCCAATCATGTTCTCTCAAAGTGGCCCCCTATGTCCCTAATCTAGCGGCTATTCTTCTTCTTTTTTAATGCGCAGGGGTGTGACAGCACTGTTAGTTAGTCCTCCACATGGAAGATACAAACCTTGAAAAAAACAGGCAGGTACATCTAATGATCACCCCAATTTGTATCTGCTAGAGAAAGGTTGAAAGGGGTAGCTCTTTTTTCATTCCCCCTCAGATAAGCCAACCCCAATTTGATAACAAGAGGTTGGCAAGTTGTTGGAAAGCCCCCTTCTCACCTAATCATTTAGGGTTTGAACTTTAGGTGTGCTCGCCGTAGCGGGTATTATATCTTTTTAGCTCTGGAGCCGATATTATCTCTTAAGGATGGGTTTTTAATCGGTTTAGGTTCCAACCTCCTTGATTGATACCAAGAAAAAGGAAAAAAAACAATACCCTAGCTCAAGTTAGTGATTGGTGTGGCTACTTGTACCAGCTGGATTTGGATGCGGATACTCCGACATGAAGTCGGAGATCTATGTGCGTTCCGACGATTGGGAAGCTCCGCGAATCTCTTCGCCTCTTGTCTCTCCTATGGGATGGAATAATACTCAATCCTAGGGCTTCCTTATCTTATATGTATAAGTCCTAAAGAGTCACACTTACTAGAGACTTCTTCGCCAAAAAACCCACATCCACTAATCCTATTGGGAGTCTTATTAGTGGGTTCAGATCAAGTCTTACATTAAGTGAGATTATATTCTCTGTTGGCATCAGCCCTGTTAGATCTGACATGGGACCCGTGGCATGCAGACCACATAATTTCCTACAATACCCACATCTAAATTAGATCTAGGTTACAACTCACAATACTCCTACGTATACCTAGATTTATATTGAAGACGTAAACCTAGATGAATCCAAATCAAGGGCTAATTAGTTATATACTAATATAATAGTATTTATATTATGTGGCTCATCCTCACCCAAACACCATCTTTGAAGACTATTGTGGCACCATCTTATGGGGCCCACCGAAAGCAGCCCCATTAGATTATCCTATCCTTTTGATTCATGGTTCTCAGATTTAAGGGTCTTAGAAGATTTTTTTTATAATTTTAATATGACGATGAGCACTAGTTGTTCTCAAATCTAGGGCACATTTGTGTAGGTATGTTTCTGCAGAAATAGAAAGTTATATTCTATGTAGCCAGTCTTTTGTTGTTCGGTGCAAATAGGCTCTTCACAGAAAATCCCTATTTATTGAGATTTTTTCTAGGTGAGGTAAGAAATTTGTGTACGGCCTCCCAAGTTATACTTGCATTTTCGCGGGAGAGAAACTTGGGTTTTCTGCTTCATGGCATTACACAAAGCAAGAGCATAGGCTTGTGCTAATTCACGACGCATACATAAATGCTTAAGGGGATGGAACTTGAGAATCCCAAAGGTTAAAAAGTGACTTTCAGGTGGTTGAAATTTAAAATCCTAATACAAAACGTGGCATTTGAAAATGTCAAGAGGATAGCCTTCAAATCATGTCGAGAAATCTCTTGCGTCTCAAATTCCCGTAAGAAATTCTCCTAAAGAAACAACCCCTAAGGATTTAAAATTCTCTTATTATCTGGTGGTTCCACAAAATCATGTTTGGAATCTGTTTTAGCTTCTAATTCATAAATGCGCTTTGGTCCAGAACCCAATATAGGTTTCAATTGATAAATGGGTCCAGTTTTGGATCCAAACAAGTCCTGACCCATGGATCGGGACTCGACTCATTTGCCCATACATATCTCATATTTCAAATGCTTTGTTTCGCAGTTCTATCAACCATATTATAGAAATTGCTCTAGGTAGAGAGATAGCATCGAAAAATGTTATACACGAACCTTTAGTGTTGCAAACTGTAGCTCAAAATCAACATTGGTTGGACATTTTTATGTTTAATTTTGAAGGCAATATACTTGATGCACTGCTAGATGTTGAATGATATCCCTATTTTAAGCGAAAAATAGACATAAAAATTAACAGGAAGTCAAACATGTTTATAATTGGCTTACAATCCTCCAATTGAAACTCGTTCTAGAACCGGATCCAGAACTAGAATCGTCATTTAGAAAATAGTTGGAACTCGGCCTATTTGCATCCCCACCAAGTGTACACTCTTGCGAGCACAATTAATGTCAACATCTTTTATTTAGAATGTGATCTCCATGTGATCAACCCAACGTCCTCATATTCACTACCATCCTATAAAGCGGGAAGCAGGAAGTTCCAACACTGAACCCTAGACCTCTGTGTGAGAGCTGTCGCGTCTTACCATTTGAGTGAGATACCGTTCTCTCTCTCTCTCTCTCTTCCCACAACATATACCACAGATATGAGCACTAATTAACAATGATCACATGTAAATGTACCCTAAAAAGAAAATTAGATACATGGGTGCAAACAAACCACCACTGTAAGGGGAAGGAAAATACTGTACCTGCATCCTGTGAGAGTACAATTTTGGTGCTCCTAAGGCAGATGATACCATTCCTCAAATAGCCTTGCCAGTTCCCAGCCACAAGTTTTACCTTTTCCTTACAATACTAGGATTTGAGGATTAAAAAACTGCACTAATGCAATAGTGCATGAATCTGATGCAAACACTACACATAACATAATTAAGGAATTATTCTATCATGCGCATGAACGTGCTCACTCCAAACGAGGGATACAGGTGCCTTGATCCTGGTCGTCCAATTTGTGGGCCCACCTTCTAGACCTAATAACAAAGATAACAGTTTCATCATTAAATCAATGAATACTCAGATATGTCTTCTACTAGGAGCCTCATATGTATCAAACCTGCATCAAAGAAGCACTTAGTGCTAGCAGCAAAAGATGACATGGTTAAATGGGTTCCACTTGCATCCATGTAAACTATATTAAGATATATAGGGTTCTTATATGTAAGGTATGCATACCATCAAAATTCATGATCATGAAATTAAAAGGCAGGCCTCATTTTATTATGGTCATATATGATTAAAAGAAAGAAGTTAGTCCTTTTGTGGGCCTCACATCCTTTCATGTTAGCCCTTTATCACCAAACCACACAAATATTGGGTGTTATTAGATCATGGTTTGAAGTTAGAAGCATAAAGCATATGTGAAATGAGGAAGAAGGAAGAATGTCATATATCATTGTTTCTTTACATACTCTTTTTATAAATTACTTACATGTTACATACTCTACAAGGCCCTTAAGATTAGAGTTTCTTGAAACTTCAAGATTTTATACAAATCACTCTTAAATAAGAAGCATATGAAAAGATCAATAGAACAGTTTGGGCTGTCACTTGGGCCATTCGGTGACGGGTTTGCCACTAGAATTTTGGGGGCATGTTTGGTAACAGTTGAGAAATTTATAATAAAACTACATATTTGAGGATTCTTCACTAACCTTATAACAGAAGGATTTTTCTCTAAGAATCTGTAGAGCTTATTGAAAAATAAATATAAAAATGGATCAAATCAATCATAGACACGTAAGATTTAAGTGTTCACCCAATGAGTGCTTCACAGAAACGATCTTTTCTTTATGAAGAAAAGTAAAGGATTAGAGAGACTCTCGCTCTTTCATTGTTTCAACAATGTTTTTTCTCAAGTTTGGCAACACTTTCTGACAATTTATAAATTGGACTGCTTACAAGAAAATGCCCAATACACGTTTACGACAAAGAAACCCTGGGTGGACTTTACCTAATTAATCTGACCTAGAAAATCGCACTGAAAAATTTTGGTCATGAGGAGTTGCCCCCAAACCCCCAATGGGTCGCGTTGTCCCTTGACCCTGGCGAGCTCAACACGAAGCTCAACTCGCATTTAGGGGGGTGGGTGACCATAATTATATATGAAGCAAAGTGGATTCGATTTCCAATTTCACTGTCAATTTCAAATTTGATTTTGACTCTTCTCGTGTCTCCTACTAATATCACTCATTAATTCCTCCTACTAATATTAGCCCTATTAGTAACGTTCTTTTTATTAATCCAATATTACATAAACTCTTTCCTCTTCTCTCTGTGTTTCTATTCACGTCTCTACATTTCCCATCTTTAAACGCCACAAGCTCTTTCCTCTTTTCCATCATTTCTAATAAATAACTCTTTGATTTTTTTTATTACGGTTATACTGTAAACTATTTCCCATCGATTTTTTATTTTAGACATTTACATTATAACTACCACTACTTACATTGCCCGTGCTCAGCACGGGGGGCTTTCAATAGTGTTTAATGATCAGGACACATGACATAACATCCTTTCTATCGGTGATTATAAATTTAAGTGTATAGTTTTTTTTATTTTTTGAAAGATATTCTTATTATAGATTTTCTATAATATAAACATATGAAATCAAAATAGTTTTTTTTTATTTTTATTTCTATCATAAAATTAAATGATACTTTTCTTGTATGACTTCAATTGCCCGTGCTAAGCACGGGAACATTTTGCTAGTTGTCAATGGGAAGGGTCAAACTAAATGCAAGACATCTCTACACAACAAAGTTAAGGGCTTCACATTAATATCAGTGCATATCGAAACATAAAGATGAGAAAAATTGGTATCAATATGTAAATCTGCAAAAACTACCTTCTTAGAAAAATGCCTTATAAAAGAAAAAATAGTTTTAGAAAATGAGGATCTCGAGATCCTATGGGAGGGTGGCTAGCCAAATCCTCAAAGATTTATGATTGTCAAACGTAGAGTTTTAAAAAATTTGTAGAAAACCGATGAAGAATCCTTGAGGATTTGATTGCCATATATGAAGTTATATAGAAATCTTATGTTTTTTTGCTTGTTCCCCAAGAAGTTTTTTTATTTTTTTATTTTTTTTATTTTCCACTGGTCTCCCAAGGATTCTTCTTTACATAGTGCTCCCCAGGGCTGGATTTTGCCATCGTAATTAGAGGTCCAAAACCATGTTTTGAACCAAAGAGGTAGCAATAGTCATTGTAAGATCAGATTGACCTCTGAAGAAATAGGTATAAGTAATACCTGGATCTCATTATATTTATTAATAACTAAGGTTGAAAATGTCAACTCAAACTTAAAATCATCAAGCCGGATTGGTGGTCGGGTCAAAAATTTCAACCCCCTAAACAATTATGCATTGAATAGATACCATTCAAAAAGGTTGGATGGAATTATGTTCTTCTAGATATGATCAATCACAATCACTACTTATCTTGACCTTGATATTTTATGTTCAAACTACAATGATGAAGAATTGACAATCTGATACTTACAGGTAAGGGATCCAAGTGGACCCCACCATTGAGTAATGACCTAGACGAATTGGGATCCTTTTGATGGCCTTATGCTCGGTGACCATGAGTAGCCCACTAAGGTTCCGCCAAGTCACCATGGGCAGCCCTGGTCTGCCCATGGTGACGAGGACAGATCGTGAATGGTCCACTCTTGGTCACCGTCATCGTAGGATTTTCCTTCTCTAAATCTGGACTCAAGCTGGAAAGTATCTCATCCCTCCCAAATCCCAATGACCACATCCTTTCATTTAGATACTGACATTGGAATCAAGTGAAATGGGTCATGCCCCAGGTGAACCAAATCTAATGTCTCACCCACCAACTTTTGACTTTGATGTGAATAAGAGGTAGGGCTAAACAAGCAATTGACTGACATTGATGGTAGAGATTTATAGATGGAAAATGATGGCTTGAAACTGATATCATTGAACAGTATTTTGTCTAATGAGATAATTGAAAAAAAGTCCCATTTGAGATGAGATCATTAGCAGAAGATTCCCCATTTTCTTATTTTTAAACTTGGAGAGAGAAGTAAGCAGTCCCTACCAATGAAGTTCCCACATACAATGAATTTGATTTGATGGGGCTTTGGAACTGATAAAGAAGGTACAAAGATGAGGAATCTTTTTGATGAATGAGATGGCCCACCAACCCTCTTCCCATCTTCCACAAGCACCTGTTGGTTTGCAAAATATTATATTATCTCCTGTGCTCCTTTCCATGTTTGTGTGGCCTGTTCTTTCTTGTAATTGATGTTCCAAGTTCCAACCTAAATGGTAAAGATAGTAAAGTACGTCATCATCTCTCTAGGGCAAACATCACAACTTTATCCATGAAAAGGACCTCTCTCTCTCTCTCTCTCTCTCTCTCTCTCTCTCATTTATATTTATATAATTATGGACTTTTGTAGTTTGGTGAAGTGGGGGACCTAGGGTTTGGGTTTTCAAACCATCACTATAATTTTGGGTTGCAATTGCTGACGCGACCCACCGGCCTAATCCACATTCAAACAAGTTAGGGTTCACTTCACTTTTTTTTTTTTGGCTGCAGGCATTGGCCAGGACAAAGGTCTTTCAATAATTTTAGGGTTTGGATAAGGTTGGTAGGCTGTATGTACCCATAGGCTTCTTGAAAAATGCTTTTTTAAGGGATATTTGGGTAAGGCGAGGTAGAGATGTCAATTGGGCCATGTTCGAGTACCAGCCGTCCCTGCACAGCACGGTCCATAGCCTTCTTGAAAAATGCTTTTGTAAGGGATATTTGGGTAAGGCGAGGTAGAGATGTCAATTGGGCCGTGTTCGAGTACCAGCCGTCCCTGCACAGCACGGTTTGTACAGAATCTTAGTCATACTTGGCTGTGCCGTGCCGTGCCGTGCCGTGCCGCCATGTCTTTCGTGCCATTTGAATTCATGTTGTTAGATACCTTTGGGGACTTAAAAAATAAATATTTTGTACTAAAAAAATTTAAAGATATACACAAAGAAGAATATGGCACACAGATTTAAGTGGTTTGGTCAAACTCGACATACTCGACTGAGAAGAAAACTATTTGGAACTTTTCTACTTAAAAGGTTTTTCAATAGGATTACCTTCAAAACCTTTACAGTTTTTTCGAATAATAAAAAAATAAAAAAAAAGATTGTATTTTTTTTATATTTACACTAAAAATATTAAACGTCCCATGCCGTGTCGTGCTTATGGCGGGTCGTACCACAGTCATGCCAACGGGTCTGAGTCCTCAACCCGTGCTGTGCCATGCCACGGGTTGTTGACTGTCGTGCTAGGCCGTCCGCCCAGCCCATTTGACATCTCTAAGCGTAGAATTGTAAAAGTGGATTATCTATTGTGAAAATTGTTATACTATTATAATTTATTAAAGCCAAGCTTTCTTGTGTGTGTGTGTGTGTGTATATATCTATATATGAGAAAAAAAAAATATATATATATATATATATAGCTTGTTAGGTTTGAATTCTTGACCTCTTACTAATAAGACTGACATTAACATTTTTTTTTTCATTTATCACCAATTGAGGAAATAAGTACATCAAAGGATTGAGGCCTTCCCATATTACATTTGCCCATTGGTTAGAAATATATACTATGAATACTTAGGTCTTTTACATAATATCAATTTAATGCACATAAAATACAATATTGTGTACCCTTAAGTAAATCTTCAAAAAAGATAAATTATTAATTATATTTATTTTGTAGTTGTTATTGTTTAATTATTATTTTTTAGTCTTTTAATATATAAAAGATTAATTTAAAATAACCTCTATTTACATGTTATTTATTTATTAATTTTGTATAAACAGTATCTGTAGGCATGTCCGTGCTTAATACGGGTTATTGTGATAGTATAGTTTTATATGAGAAGCTAAAAGAATAAAGCTAAATATTGATGCAATGCTTTTATTTTTCATTAAAAAAAAATGGTCAAAAAGTAAGTTTTGCACAAAATGGTGGGTGGGACTTCAGCTTTAGGACAACGCTAAAACTGCATGAAAGCGAATATTTGATGATTCTACTTTTGTATTTCGTGGAAGATTGTAAATGGGCTCTTGCAAAACCTAAAAAAATCCTAATGTTAGATACCTTTCTCTTTCTAAGAACTCCAAACGCCTCCAAGACCTTTAAAGTGGTCCATGGTGCATGCATCACTTTCTCAAAAGTTTTCTTCTTTCCTTCTTCTTGTTTCTTTTTATAATCATCAAGCATTGGATACAAATCCCTAACTTTCAATTTTAAGTGGACTCATTTGAGAAGTTAAATAGATGTGTTTAGACATGATCCATATGAATTGACTGTATTTGTCCTTTACATACAACCTTTCGTGATCAATCTACACTTGCGAGAAGCGGCAAGGCATCACTGCGTGAACTCATGACCTTGAGAATCAAAGAAAAAGCTTGTTGGTAAGGCACGTGACGTGGTATGCCTAAAAATAAGATGTATACATCTACGAAGAATCCTTGTGATACCTTATTTCCACTCTTGTATCACAGCCATTTTTGTTTGTAATATATAGATCTTAGATATGGCCACACCATCAAGCTATGGAAGATATACATGTTCCAATAAATGAGCATATTTTTACCATTTAGTCCTTGAGAATATCCCACCCAAAAAGTCTACTTGTCCCGGGACTCTTGTCCTGGGACTGGCCCGGCTCCACATGGGAGGGGCAGTTTGGTCATTTGGCATGGCTCTATCCCACCAGGATCCTCCTAGTTGTATCAGTCTTCCATTACAAAAGATAAAAAAGCAAGGGCCTTTTTGCAGCCATCATTGAAGATAAATGCAACCTTTCTCTTTCAACCATTTTTTTTTCTTTTAATAAATACTCACAATTCACACACCCCTCCTACCCAATCCCATACGACCAAAGATAAATCTTGATTGTTTCTATTGAGAAGGAGAAACATCACACCTGAGTTACCAGTGAATTGGCATTGCAACAATTATTAAAGATAAACAAGCCCCCTACGGATTTATATTTTTTTAACGTTTTACATTTTTTTTCTTTTTTCATTTTTCAAAGAGAATTATCCAAAAGAAAATAGATACCTAGAGGGCATATTGTATCATGTCAAATCTTAACATGAGTATCAAAGTATCTTTCTTTTTTTTCTAAATATTAGAGTCGTGTACTCATTCACACCACACAAGTCCCTAGAGAGCAGCATGGAGTTAATTGCTGAAGTTAGACGCCTAACAAACATCCGTCCTTCTACCCAAAAAAAAGAAAAAAAAAAAAAAAACATCCATCCATGGTCGGCCGCAGCGGAGATTAAGAACCATGAAGGTCCCACCCAAAAAAAAGACATGAAGCAAAATTTTGGTTGAAGGGGCCAAGGACTTGGTAAAATAACTGGGCTCTTAGAGGAATTTTGGCCAGGCATGTTAACTAAGGCTGACTCCTGACTCCCAAAACTTTGTTAAGACTTGGTCACCTCAACCAAGATCAGGTAAAAAAACTCAAAATGTATGTAGAAACTGTTTGTGTCTATGCTTGTATACATACTCAAGACTGACTTTAATCAAGACCCAGCCAATGAACTACGGAATCAGTCTTTTGCATTGAACTAGTGCGGAATTCATTTGAGCCCATTTATTGAAAAGGTGAGATATTCATGTTAAGGAAAATAATGGGCCCCCATTTGGATGCATTTCTATCATTGAGGGTAGAATAGATGGAAGGCTCTCTCTATATACGGATAAGGGTCCTACAGAAAATCAGTCCTATTTGATTATCCTAGCCCTTGATTTAACAACCTCAACGTATAATTAATAGTCTTTTAACCATTAGTTTTTTCGAGATTCAATCCAATTGTAAGTAAACCTTAGATGAGCATAAAATCGGACACAGTGCCGGATCATGGGACATTGATCAAAGATGGGACCAAGTGGGCCCTGTAGAGTTGGGCTGTACATTCAGCCCAAATTCTCCTTTGTGTTAAAAACATCTTGGTGGTCAAACAAGCCTAGGTCCAGTCTAAGTTTAGTCCATTAGCAGGGTTTTCTCCAGTCTAACCTATCAAAACTCAAACAAGCCTTATCTCTAATGGTTCTCTCTGGGCATGGTCACAGGCCCATTGGTTGGGTCGGGGAGTAAATGATAGGCCTGACAACTAAATGGGCCTGATTTTGAAATGCTTAGGTGTGGCCCAGTCCGGCATATCGTAGATTTTACTAGTGTTGAGGTTTTTGTGGCCATATATCTTCAAATTATGTAAAGGCCCACTTGATGAATGGAACTGCTTAATTTGATGTGGACCATTTGGTACTTGTTTGCCATGTTGGCACCTATCATTATACATGTACTAAGCTAGCTGGGGACATGGGTGTGTAATTAGAGTGCGTGAATCCAAATCCCAAGGTGGTGAAAACAAGAGGAGACCACTTCACTTCTTTTATTTTTTTTTTCCTAGCAGGCCCATTGGTCCAGAGTAATACCGTCAACCTAAAGACCCAAGGAATGAACCCTGTGCATGTGTGTAATATCGAGGTGCTGACACCACTCAACCATGAGTGCATTGGAAAATGGAGATAGACCACTTTGTTTAAGCTATTTACTTGAGCCGAGTTAAACTTAGCTTGAGTTTGCACTTGAATAAAGTAATACCAATGTTAGATCATTACTTTTAGGGAGACAACATTGGAAGAATTCACAGTACTCTCCAGACAAGAATTCTTAGTGTTCCTCCAACCAAACAAGTCCTAAACAAGCTATTGCTTGAGCTGAATCCAACCCAAGCTTACTCCAACATGGGCTTAATTTGCTTGAATTTAGTTGATGAGCTCAGGAACTTTCATATGCAGGCATTCATTCCTGCAAGCGGATGTTACAATGAGTGTCTTTGGTCAGGGGTCTTAATCTTTGGACAGATCCCACACCTCTGATAGCCCTATGTTCTCTCTGGTAAAAGTTTCATAGTCCAAATCACTTGGGAGCTCAGTCCATTAGAAGTCTTCCCACCAAATCAGGACATCAGCTCGGCTAAAAATCTATCAAGTTTCAGGTTCAACTGAAACTTGACTAGGATATTTCACACCTATGGAAGCTTTTTATCCTTAGCACCATTTATTTTGAGGGGTCCACTTTATTCATCAAATCGACATATATATATATATATATATATCAAGGTTTAAAGACTAAAAGATTACAATCTTAAAACAACAAATGCTGCATTGTTAATTTTGTTATGATTTTATGGTTCAAAATGACCCTTCAATGAATGTTCTGACGCATCATACCACACCCGGCAGGGTGTTGGTTCGTTGGCATAAGGCGTGGGTTTGCTCCTCATCTGGTGTGTTCGACAACCTTCAAATTTACGCTACACACTTGTGTTGTGGGATTGTGTGTGTGTCCATAGGGGAATAGTCCTATGGGGTCAAATACCACGGGTCCAAAATCCAAATATGGCAATCACTAAAGTCATATTAATTGGATTGACTCATGCCCCCAATCAAACGTTGGATATTACTAACATCAATATTCGGGTTGCTTTATTAAGAGTGTTTACTCACATAGATCTTTCCATCCCCTTTGGTCCCATCTTCAAATGGGCCCCATAAAAAAATTCTCATATAATATGTGGGAACTTGTTCTCACTTGAATATTACCGATATATATATATATATATATATATATATATATATATAAAGGGCTGCTCCCCTACACTGCAGCTGCCCTTATTTTCAGCTGGAAACATGTGTAGGGGAGCAGCCCTCTATAATTTCAAGTTCCCCTTAATATTTGTGATTTCGTTGGCCCGCCATCAAATGCCACAGATGAGAGAGGGGAACTTGAAATTATAGAGGGCTACTCCCCTACACACGTTTCCAGCTGAAAATAAGGGCAGCTGCAGTGTAGGGGAGCAGCCCTCATATATATATATATATATATATATGGGAAATGCTCCTATGAGAGACATTCTCACCAACTTTATGAGAGATGGGTGGGGGCCCTCACTTCCATATCCACTCTCATCAACTTAAATGCAAGGACCCCCAATTTAAATGTGAGAGCCCCCACTCATCTCTCATAGGAGCATCTCACACACACATAGATATATATATAGGGAAGTGCTCCTATGAGAGATATCTCTCACCTTATATGAGAGATAGGGGTCGGGGCCCTCACATTTAAGTTGTTGGCATTGGATAGTAAGGTGAGGCCCCCTCCTTATCTCTCATAGTAAGGTGAGAGCATCTCTCATATATCTCTGTCTCTCTGTGTGTGTGTGTGTGTGTGTGTGTGTGGGCGGGGGGGAGGGGGGGGGGGGGGGGGGGGGCTCTTAAATTTGATTCAATGTAGGTAATTAGCCATTAGATCCACGGTGGTAATTGTAAGCAATTTACTTCTTGGGCCTTAGGCATTATTCCACATGTCTCCTTAATCTACGTCCTTTGAGGCCCCTGAGTCAGGAGTAGAACTCCACAATTAGGCCACAAACTGAAATGTGGACCGTTCAAAATAAACTCTATCTAAGTATGTGGGGGTATCCACAAATTTTACATCAATCTGAGTTTGTTCTTTTATTGGATTAATTATTTTATGAAAAACATGATGATGAATATGCAAAAGATTGTGTTAATCACTTTTTCTTATCAAACAATCTATCCAAGGTGGAACAAACTTGGATTGCTGTAGAATTTGACGATACCATATACTTAAATGGAGTTTATTTTGAATAGTTCCGATTTTAATAGGTGGGCCCCACTGTGGATTTCCACTCCTCCAACTTGGAGTTATCTATGTTAAAGCCTTGAAGGATCCAGATTCCCGTCATTTCTAAGTCACTTAGGCTTTGACTTGGAAAAATATCGTGTTGAAGGATTGGAACTATAAAGTGGCCCCCCACTTAATGAAATCTGAATCCTCCAAAAGAAATATCCTCCCAGGGAACGGAGTATTCCAAAGTTTTATCTTAGTAGGAGTCAGTCCCACCATGCGATTGACAATCTAATAAAAAAAAAACATGATTAATGAAAATTGCATAAGATTATGTTATCGCCCTTCTTCTTTTTTTTATTTTTTTTTCATGCAACAATCTTATGTGGGACCAATTTCTATTACAACCCAAGAATACTTTATATACTAGAATTTGTTGATTTTGAGTACCTCATATTTTCAATACGTGGCTCTAACTAATTACTCATGTTGGGGAGTGGAATTAGGAAGTAGGCATTGGGTGGCCATTGTGAAAAAATAAGTCTTTTTTTTCTTTTTTTCTTTTTTTTTTTTTTTTTTTTTGGGGTGGGGGGGACCCCTCTGCCACCCCTCTACTTATTTAATTGAGTTGATATCCTTTGTCCCCCTTTACTTATTTAATTGAGTTGATATCCTTTGTCACACCTATTATAGGGGAACCATATAACACATTTTTGGAACATTTTTATAGGGCTTACATAGGAATAATTGGGACCGTTGAAGATGAATCTTATCCTCTCCTCTGCTTATTTAATTGAGTTGATATCCTTTGTCAAACCTATTATAGGGGAACCATATAACACATTTTTGGAACACGATTATAGGGCTTACATAGGAATAATTGGGACCATTGAAGATGAATCTTATCCTCTCCAACCAAAATATCATCGAGTTTCAGCTCAAAAGTATTGGATCCCATCAGCTGATTTAGAACCATGATGGGAATGCAATTTAAACCACAGAAGCAATAATGTCATGTCGGCATTTAATCTCGTTTTCATTAAGTGCTTGATCGGACAATGGGACCTACTCCTTTTGAACCGGAACTCGAGGATATATGGTTGGATGGGATGAGTTTCTCTTTAATCTTTCAAAATTCTTTCTATTTTTATGTGGGGCCACAATGGAGTTCTTAAAAAAAATAAAAAATAAGTAGTGTTACACAGTTACAGTGTAATTGCTGCCACAGAGGATCCATCCAGACTCAGATATCTCAAGAGTCAAAGGCTAAGACTATCTGTCAGGACAAGGAAATGCCACGTGCACTCCTCCCACGTAATCCCCGCCCCCTCTCTCTTTCACTGCTCACGGGCAATCAACGGTCCAGATGCCCCCACTCATATTAGAAAAAAGAGAGAAACTAACGGCTGAGATGAAACGGTCTTCGACGGTTAATGTGGATAAGATCATAACAACATTACAGTTCCAATCAAGACAACGCTTCCTACCCATATATCTTGTGAAAAGTGGGCCCCACAGAGCACATCGTAACGGCCACTCTACGGCATCCGATCCTTCTCTTCCTTTCCACACAGCATCGTCTCCAATTCCAAAAAAGGAGAAAAGTTGTTCGCTTTCTCTCGTTTCATCCCCAGAAGAAGAAGAAAATTCGAGAGAGAGAGAGAGAGAGCAGAGAGAGCAGAGAGTGGGTTTTGATGTCGATTGAAAGGGTTCCGGTGGAGGTTTGTAAGGGCGTTAATGGACTGGAGAAGGTCGTCCTCAGAGAGGTCCGGGGAAGCTCTGCAGAGGTAAAATCTCTTTCATGTAATCGGATTTGGATTCATCTCTTTGTGGGTTCGTCTTTTTTCAAGAAAAGATTGGATTTTGACTCGATTTATGTGTATTTTCTGATCTTTACTTTCTTGGGTTCGATGCTGTTGCCTCGGTTTCTCGGTTTTTTGGAGAAAGATTGAGTTGGGTCGGTAGCTTGTGGGGTTTTGGATGAAACCCAGATTGTAATTTGGAGAGTTTTAGTTGGTGGAGTCTTTGGATGTCTTCCCCAGTGTGGTTCCAGTTTCTGTTGGCTAGTTTATTATTGAAAGATTGTGGTTAGAGTAAAACCCAAGTCTAGTTTTTGTTGTTTGTTTTTTTTTTAGGTGATTGTGAGTGGGGTTTTGGGGTGTGTTGTGATTTCTTGTTTTGTAGTTCTTGCCCCTGTTATTAATTGTTGTTTAGGTTCTGCCTCAAATGAAGACTGGAATAAGAGAGATATCAACATGGATTTTCTTTTTGTATGCTTGGTGTTCATGGAACTGCATATGGAACTGCATTAGACATGATCCTATTCTTATGCCTTTTCACCCTAGTCTTAGTTATTGTTGTTTGTGCAGAAAACCATATGAAATGAATGAATAGCTGGGACATGATAGTGCGGACCGGTGGGTCTTAGAGAGATACTGAAATTGCATACCAAATTTTTTTTAGTATATTTGTGTTGCTGTGTTTGGGAATTTCTTCTTTTAGATAATCCTGAAAATTCTATCAATAAATGGAGGCCCAAGAAAGATGTAAGAAGAAATGGGAAGCGAAGAGCTTAGAGAAAATCGATTGAGAAGTGGCTTTCAAGTAACTTTTGTCTTTGATAAAGAGTCCACAGTTGAATTACTTTTTTTTTTTTGCCGGAGCTTTAGATGAGAAAAGGCCGGCGACAAGGACACCACATAGTCAATATCTCCCAATTTGTAGGAAAGATACCAATGATCATTTTCTCTTGCTGATATGACCTGCATGATGTGTCTTTTTTGAGTTCACTTAAAAATGGTATGGAGTGGTCAGACTAGAACCTATGACACATTTGGAATTGGCGGGTGCTTGTTGTCACAATCAAAAGATTTGGCATATTTTGATTGGTTGTTGATAGAAGACTCACACACTGCATTCTATAACCTATATGCCAAAATTCTTCCATTTTTGGTATCCAATTTCAGGCTGAGCTAGTCAAGAAGCATAAATTCTAGGAAAATGAGGTGCCCAAAAGTTGAGTATTACATTATTGTTCAATTTTTCTACTAAAGGTTTATTAATGACTTTTAAATGGGCAAGATCTGTGGGGTGCTATCTGTGATGTGGAGGCTAGCTAATTTAACTGAGGAGGTTAAGAGAGCTATGGTCATTGGGGCTCAACTTATTTTTCCCACATCATAATATAGAAAATTCTGCGGTGGAGTTGCTAACATGAGAAAACTATTTTTGTTGTCTGCTGCTGTTATTGTAATTGTGTTCAGTGCTATCTGGATCCCTTGGAGTTGCACTTTGGTCTTCACACCGGTGAAAATCTCTCTGACTCCCTCCAAGGGGGTAATATTAGTGAGTTATCATGTCTGAAATAGATTAACCATTTGAATAACGAAAAAAAAAAAAAAAAATTCTGAACTCTTTACTATGGTGAAATATAAGAAGAGTTTGGAACATAGTTTTCTAGTTTATAGTAACTAAGGGTTAAAATGAGAACTAGTCTTATTAAATAATTTGCAGTTCAAAATGCTAGATAACGATTTGTGTCAGTTCATGAATTGGAACTTTCATTTTTTTGTTCTCTTCTTTTTTTCCGACTCTTATTCTATTGTGTTTATGTTGCATGCATCGTATGTGTATATGTTAAATTTTCTTTTTGCATACCATCTCATAGAATGCATTTATTTAAAAGCTGGTTTTGTTATGAGCAAACACAGTGTGATCGGTAATGGTATAACCTTTGATGGTGATATTTTTAGTTTTTGTATATATTAGTAGAGGACAAACTAATGGTATTCCTATAAACTAGTTACACCGGACCTAAATACCTAGCAAATTGAATCAAACTATGTTAATTTAAAATCTCAAGATCCTTCATTAAAGTCAGTAAACTCGAATTGCAAATTGGAACTAAAAACAAGGTGAATACAGCTATTCTGACAAATCAGCAAACTCTGGCAGGTAATGAATTTGCATTTTTTTTCTTTTTTTTCTTTTTTCTTTTGTTGTTCAATTCAAAGAAAGCGCCTTTTTTTTGTGGATGTTGCATGTATTGTTGTTTACTCTGGATTAAAAAAAAAAAGAATAATACTAATTTATTCACAATCCTTTATCTGGTTACAGGTATATTTATATGGGGGTCATGTCACTTCTTGGAAGAATGATCATGGGGAAGAGTTGCTTTTCTTGAGCAGTAAGGTAAGTTCCACATTCTTTTGTTTCTATAAGGATATATGTACTAGTCAGTGTCTCATATAGAAAATGGTTTAGGTACTTGAGGCAATATTATCCTTGGAATATTGATAAGATGGATTTGCTTGATGTGATTTCCTGTTTTATTTATTTATTTATTTTCAACATATAGGCCCCCTCAGAGTTTTTTTCTTTACTTAGTGAGCCCCTCAGAAAATTGACTGGGTCTTTCACTACCCCACTGGAATGTGGCAACCAAGACTACTGTACATGCACATGCATGATTACACTTCCTATGAGTCTCTACCCGGCAGTACTGCTTGTCTCACTCCTGAGCTACTATGCTTTCATTGTCATATCTACAGAATTATTTCATGGACGTAGTTAATCCTCTTTTCAGTCATGGATAGCTACCTATGACATAACATGGATCTGTTATCTATCTTCATATTAGTATTCTATCCCTCCATCTTTGGTTCTCATGTGTACTTTTTAAAGCCTGGCCTTATTTTTCTAGATAACTTAGCTCATCTTCAGAAGCAATCTGTCATAGTCTTATTCACCTGTATAGCTGATGCTTGTTTTCTTTTTGTTGCTTTTGTAGGCTATTTTCAAGCCTCCGAAGGCCATACGTGGGGGCATCCCAATATGCTTTCCTCAAGTATGAGCTGGCTTAGAATTTTTATTTATTTTTTATTTCCTTTCCATTAATGTGTTCATGTTGCAAAACTGAGATTTATGTGCGGTGTAGTTTGGAAGTCTTGGACCTCTTGAGCAACATGGGTTTGCAAGGAATAGGTTTTGGAGCATTGACACTGATCCTCCACCATTTCCAACAAATAGCTCAAATAAGGCTTTTGTTGACTTAATCCTCAAGCCATCTGAAGAAGATATGAAGGTCTGGCCTCACAGGTACACTGTACACAGACCTGCAAAAGGAAATGGACATCGTATCTTCTGTTCTTATGATGAATATTAGACACTGTCAGTAATATTCAAGTTATTAAGCACGACCATTGATGTAGATAGAAATATGGACTGTTCTTTTTGGCCTAAATGTGGATGTGGGTGTAACCCAGAATCAAATTGGTTGGATGATCCTGGGAATTGTTGGAATTTGGAGGGACTTTTGAGGATTACAGGTGATGAAATTATTAGTTTGTGAGAAAAAGGTCCGACCAACAATCAAATTTCATTGCACAGAAGTTCCTCAACAGGCAGCTGTGATCATCTAACCACCAGGACTTCTGGGGTCTCGAACCATCCATGTAAGGCTTGATGGATTGCACTGGATCTTTGTACATGTACACCATGCAGACAGACATAAGTATTTGACAACTAACTTAAACATGTGGAATTATGATTATTCTAGCCTCTGTGATCATCCAAACACTGGATCTTTGGGTAATATCTTGAAGGTTTTTTTTCCAATTTTTATATAGTAATCCATATGGTTTTCTTACTTGGCCAAGTCAACATTTTAACTTCTTGTCATCTGCAGGTATGAATTTCGTCTGAGGGTAACTTTGGGACCTGGAGGAGATCTGATGCTGACATCACGCATCCGGAATACCAACACTGATGGAAAGCCATTTACATTCACCTTTGCATATCATACTTACTTTTCTGTTTCTGATGTCAGGTGCGTTAATCAAACAACCACAAACATGTTTCATGTGCCATTATGAGTAACCAGTTATCAAGTCATGTATTGTGAATCTTGCTTTTCAATCTCAATAACAAATAATTACTGTTGGCAACTAGGGTGAATCCATTATCATCAAAGCCTTTTCCCAACTAAGTTAGGGTCCGCTACATGAATTCTGTTTCGTCCTTACCGTCTATCCTAGGCCAAATCCTTGGAGAGGTTACACTTCTTCATATCTATCCTTACTACTTCTATCCATGTCCTCTTTGGCCTACCTCTTTCCTCGATTGGCGATTAGGGTGTATATGATGGGTTTTTTTTTTTCCAGATAATTTTTAATTGAATCTCTTGCAATTTAATTTCCTTCACTGCGAAAATTCATTTTTCTCTGATTCATTTTAATTTGTAATAATTTTCTTCATTGATCTTGGTTGGAGTTTAGTAGTGTTCAATGTTGGGCTGACCCTTTGGGCTGACGATGTTTGTGTTCAGTGAAGTACGGGTAGAAGGATTGGAGACTCTGGATTACCTAGATAACTTACGGGATAAGGAGCGATTCACCGAGCAAGGAGATGCAATAACGTTTGAATCAGAAGTGAGTCGTGTTCTTACAGTTGCTATCATTTGACAATTTGATGCCAGCCCTTTTTATTTTGCTTTTTTTATTCTTTTGAAAGTTCGACAAAATATATTTAAGCACACCAACCAAAATAGCAATTCTGGACCACGAGAAGAAGAGAACATTTGTTTTGAGGAAAGATGGACTTCCTGATGCAGGTGAGTGTTGCCACCTTCGTATCTCTTTATTTATTTATTTGGTACATTCGGGTATCGGTCGAGGAGTGATACTTGAGGAGTGATACTTTAACTGGAGGACCCAGGGATCAGCATGTGTGTGATACTAAGGTGCCAACACCACTCAACCATGAGTGGTGTTGGCTGGTCTCTCTGTATTTGGTTCATCATTTAAGAACATCTATTGTGTTTCAAGAGTTGTGTATTGCATGCAGAAATAGATCAATCAAGTATGTAGCAAAATGGAAAAAAAAATTATAGAGTGTAGGTTTACAGTTGGCTGAGGTCCTATTTTCTCATATATGGGACTCATGTGATTTGAGGAGTGTAGGTTTACAATCGAGACCATTGGTTTGAGGACCCTCCTGTGTTTGAGATTACCTAAAATTCTCTCAAACTAAAAGTTCCTTAGACATTTCAATTCTGCTAGTGGTTTGGATTGCTGAACCATGAGCTCTTGTATGGAAATGGGTGTCTGAGCTAATTGCACACTGAGCCGGGACCTAAGATCATTATTATTCCTCACAACATAATTGCAGATCAGTGTACAATTAGCTCATAGAAAATGCATGGCAATCATAGAATGCTTGCTGTTTCTTGCAGTTGTATGGAATCCTTGGGACAAAAAGGCGAAGGCCATGGTAGACTTTGGGGATGACGAATATAAGCATATGTTGTGCGTAGAGGCGGCAGCTGTAGAGAAGCCTGTCACATTAAAACCCGGTGAGGAATGGAGAGGAAGACAAGAACTATCTGCTGTTCCTTCTAGTTACTGCAGTGGGCAATTGGATCCTCAAAGGGTTCTCCATGGGGGATAGCTCAAGCTGATTTGGTGCATCCCTGTACAGGTTATTCTTAGAACGTAATTTAAATTTTTGTTCATCTCTCTACTGCCCTTCTCTTAGGGCCTTTCCATTAGCTTAAATTTGGGCTAGTGGTATTATCCTTTGAAGCCCATGATGAGTTGGTCGGTGGTGGCCCACTGTTCTTGGGATGACGGGGCACCATATTCATATCCAATTGACTCAACAGGACCTTTGATATTAATCATTAAGGAACCACAAGTTCAATTCTTTAATTTCTTCCAGTTCATCTTGTTTTTGACTGAGTCCAAGGTGGTGACAACTTTTAGTTTAACCATGCTGCAGGAGAGTACATCTTTACCTTAGCTATTCCTTTTTTTTATTTTTTTTTTTGGGGGGGGGTGGGGGGGGGGGGGGGGGGGGGTGATCAATAAGAGAAACTTTCATTATAAGGGAAAGAGGAAAACGCAAAACAACCGACCACCAACTGGTGTGGAGAAAGAAGGTATAAGAGCATTATACCCTCCACTAGAGAGAACCAAAAACAAAGAAAGAACATCAAAAAATACAACGGAAAGGCAACAAATGAATCCTCCTGTCCACCCCTTGCTTGGCCCCTAATTGGCCAATGCGTCTGCAGAGTTATTAGTTGACCACCCAACATGATGGAACTCCACATTCGCTAAAGAACATTACACCTTTGTTTCATTGAAATAAAATTGAAGCCTCCATGGCAGCATGGAGGATGAAGACACCCAAAGATGGCATTCAGAGAGTCGCCTTCAACTTCTAGCTTGGATTGAAAAGAGTAAGCAAAGATCCGCCTTATTAGACCCCATGGAATTCATAGGCTTAGAGAACAAGGCTAAGACAATGCCATCATTATTTCAAAGCACCCCTCCAATATGTGCAGGACCCGGTTTACCTCTAGACACCCCATCTACATTGAAATTCAATAACCCCAGAGAAGGCAGGACCCAAAGACCAAATTCCTGACTTTAGGTGCACTACAATAGAGGGATGCCTCCCAATTATGCAACACCCCATCCACCGCCAAGCTATCGAAATCCTCCTTATAAGAAACCCATTTGGCTATGCGCACAAACACTAAATGGACCACTTCCTCTACTGACATCAAAACTACGCTAAAAATCCTACCATTCCTTACTTTCCATATCGACCACAGAATATCACAGGGACTAATCCTCTACAAAACCAGCCCACAGCCAAAGAAAAGAGACAGCCTTCAAGCTTCAAACAAACCACCCAATGATCTGGGGAAACACCAAGAAACCCCACTCTTTTGCAAGAAGATGACACCACACATGACGCCTCAGCTATTCTTGTGCATACCGTAGCACGTGTATGAGATCACACCACTAAGGACTCATTGTAAATTAAGGATAGCATATTTCTAATCAGGTGAATCACATATACAATCAATGGCCATATTCAACATCAATGTGATGTGACTCAATCATCACACTGGTCCAAATATTGGGCCAAAGCGTATTCACTGTGGCAGTCCTGATGTGTGCTCTGGATGTTCAGAATCCTACACCGGGGCGCACAAGTTGAAATGTGTTATCACCTTGGCATCATTAGTAATTTTATTGTCTATGTATTGGTATTATTTTCTCAAATTCTCCAATTATAGGTTTATCTTATATTGAAATATGAAAAGAACAGGATATGAAAGAACAAGTGATATTGGGAGGTCCTGCCCTTACTATAGCCTTTAGGCCCAATTCTGCCACATTAGACATGCCTTGCGGCACAACTTCCATGCAAAAATTCTATGGAAATAGCCCCCACTACCCCCAACCCAACCCCCCAAAAAAAAAAAAACCATTTCAAATCCATTAATCGTAGGCTGTTTTGTGGGGATCATTCAACTACACCAATGCCCCGTCTAACATGGCTGCTGTTGCATCCATGGTGACAGGTCCTATTAGCAATGCATTTTTTGCACAGTCTCTTTCTTTTGATCTTCCTCATGCCCTTTAGAGCCCTTATACATCATTATTGATATTCAACCAACTTGGTGTTTTGCTAAAAGCGTTATAAACTTGAGGCTTTTTTTTTAATTTTTTTTCGTTCTAATATATTGCCCATTTAATTCAGCTCTCCGCAGATGAAAATCTCATGAGACAATTTTGCAGGTAGTCTTGCTGCATCAGGGGATCCTGTTGTTATCAATGAATTCTGGCCGCTTCCTTTTTGCTTGCGGGTGCATTCAGAATCAGAATGCTATTTAAATAATAAAAAAAAAAGGTGTTCCTCTTTGAGCACTGTTTGTCATATATAGGAAAAGCAAGTAGCCCGAACGCTGGCAACCAGTTACTGTTTTTGTATATGCATTGAGATTCTTATAGAAGACCATATGCTCTCTTTTTTTTCTTTTTCTCATTTTTCTAAAAGATTTAGGTGAGTGTCTGCTAACAGACTGTTCTGAAATTAGGAATATGATATACTTGGTTGTGTTAGGAATATGATATACTTGGTTATCTTGGCATCAAGATCCAGATGGGCCCTTTGATTGCTTCCTTTGTTTTATGCTTCTGTGTGACTCTTGTTTGCAACAGTTTTCCTTGACATTTCATTCCCTCTGTGATTTGTTTCTCTGTGGAGAATGAAAAATGGAAGATTTCATTTTCTACACTAGGGTGTGTATTGTTTGTTATGGTGAAATATATTTGATACTGGAAAATACCCAGTACTTGTCCGTTACACTTGATAGTGCCTTGAACACTTTCACCACGGAATGATTCCTCCCGCCACTTTTTCTTCTTTTTTTATTATTTTTTCAGAGCGACGATAGCGTTACTAAATTATGAAATTTAGTGACGCTATCGTCACTCTTTTTTATATAAATCCACCTTTGAAACCCACTTGTATGGAAGTCTGGGATAGATGCAGGGCCGCCGATCCACTCCTTAAAGATTATGGATGGGATTGGGATGTAATCCTCTACTTCCTTCTCATCAATCATGATTGGGATGCAATCCTCTGATTTTGTCTCACGCTAACAAATACCTTTAACCCCATCTCCCACTCCTCCTCCTTTTCATTTTCCTTCTTCAGTAACAAACACAGAAGGAAGAAAATAAGAAGAAAATCCAATACACCAAAGTTGGTGGGTGGATCTATGACAGAGGGATCCATCGAACTCCTTCCAAAAATCAAACACCCTAAACCCAGCCCCTTCTTCGTCAAACATCAAACCCAATACAATTCATCTTCGACCACACCTAGTACCCACTCGCCCCTTCCAAAACCCATACCAGAAAAAAAGAGAATTGACAGAGGAGCGTGACTGTTTCTCCGACACCGAAGAGGTTTGCAGAAGCTGCCATTAGCCATGCGCCAAGCTGCCAGCAACAAATAATGCATCACTACTGTGACACCGTCGTGCCCATTGTCGTAGCCTCTATTTTTTCCAAGACAGCAACAACAACAAGAAATCGAAAAGGGGTTTTAACATTCTGTTTTTCACTCGTCACGGCGATTGAGGCAACTCAAAAGCTCACGTGGTGGTGGTGGTGAGGAAGGAAGGGGAGAGAAAGGAATGGAAAAAAAAAGGGTTTGGGGCTTAAATAAAAAGCCGAAGAGCGACGCTAGCGTCACTAAAAACAACACTGAGCGACGCTAGCGTCACTCATTTCAAATTGGAAAAAAAAAAAACCAAACAGGGTTTGACGGACCCCGTTTGTGTGGTGATAGTTCCGAGGCACTAACAAGTGCAACGGACAGATACTGGGTATTTTCCGGTAAAATCCTCAATATATTTTCTAAAATGGAATATGTTTTGTACCTCCTTGTGTGTGAGATTGGGTAAATAGTTTTCAACTTCTTGGTTCCAAATTTGCTTTCTAAAATAATTATGAAGAATGATTTCACCTTAGAAGATGAAAATGAGGGGAAATATTTGCATGGAATAATTTTAAAAACGTTCCGCCGAGGAATCCATTTTTACTTTCTATGGAAAATGCCCTCCACAAACACAAACCAACCTCTAGATTTCTCTTTCCAACAATGAAATATGTAGTGTGGAGTGTGTGTGATATGTAGTTTGTTGATTGTCCTTTTTCCTTTATTTAGTATATGAATATAGTTACTTACATTAGCAATTAACTTAATTGTTTGGGAAATTGATTTGCCCGCGATGGCTATATCATATTGACCGCTTTAACTTACGTGAGGCTCACATTTACTTGATTGAACACTATATCATGTTGGTTGACCACTTTAACTTATGTGAGGTTCATCTTTGCTTGATTGAAGAGTGGTTATAGCGGGACTTTCTATAACGTGAGCTCCTTCATCATATAATTGAGTTGGGAAGCTAGGATCACTTTTAAAAGGTGGGTATACCCGTGTTTACCTATGTAAGTCTATAATTTAATGCCACACTCACTTATCTAGTTTACGTAATTCCATGATCTAATGACACAGTCACTATTTAGTTTGCAAAGTTTCAAATGAAAGAAAAAAGATTAAATCAATTCATCGCATTTTCTTAATAAAATCAAGATTTTCTTTGAATAGGATAGATAAGATGGAGTGAAACCCCCAATATTCTCAAGATATTTGTGGAGGTCTTAATTTCAAATCAGGAGATTGGCCGTCGAATTTGCCACATGAAAAATGTGAATATAATTGTTACCTTAAAAAAAAAAAAAAAAAATGTGAAAGCAGCTCTGATTGAAATGAGATCCGGCAGAGTTAAATATTGCCTCTAATATAAGTTCTGAATTTCCAAAAGTGAAAATAAGTCATCATCAAAACCTTGTCCTAAGTATGTTGGGATCGGCTAAAAATAAATATAATATAATAGAATAATTTATTATTGATTATTGTTTTAATCATATTTTCTTTATTCAATGGTTATGTTAGTCAATGGAGAAAAGCTTGAGCTTGCTGCCAACTGAAGAAGGTGAGCAACAGCATGAATAATTTGAAATTTTAAAAATATGAGCTAACGTTTCTATATATTTGATTTGACCTTACTTGACTGCCGCATATGAAAAAAGGTAAGTAATTTATTCCTCCATATATTGTATATAACAATGTATCTAGATGAACTGGTCCAGGTCCAATAGTATCCAAAATGTCATGGGCCACACAACAGTGAAGTTTGATCTATCCCTATATCCTAGTCGTCTGATCTATAGGATGGTTGAGATTTGTTCCATCAATATAACAGTATTTTAGTTTGGCCCACGTGGAGGGCCCGCACAACCCCATCCCTAGCCACCTCAATAACATCAAGGCCTTCCTTATAAAAGACAGTATGTGAGTTCTGTTTGGCGAGTCTTATCTATTTAAAATGGAGCTGTTTCATTTCGGCCTTTCTACAAATAGATAGATCTTGGATTATTCAATTAGAAAAAGTAAACTTGTAGTTCTAGAAAAATCATCTCGTGATAGAATTAGTTTCGACAAGGTTGTTATATTATAAAAGTTACACCAGCAAACTTATCAAGGGAAAAAAAATATTTATATTTTTTAAAACATTCATGTCTATTTGAGAAATTTGTTTTTTCGGATACTTTTTAAGACTTATCTGATAAATCTTCTCTCCTCAAAATAGAGCTAATTGAAATAAATCTGTTTGAAATAGAGATGTTTCAATTAAACTTTTTGACAAATGAATTTTTTGTTTCGGTTACTTTCCAAGTGGTACCTACTGCAACCCGAAACTCTATAGTCAATCATCCATGATCCAATTTTTTTCTTTCCCTCAAGTAAACACTTCTCTCTTCCCAACCCAGGTCCCTCACCATCGGCACTACAAGGGATTCGAATTACTAGTGAATCGACTCTCATCAACCTCACGAAAAAGCAACAATCCTAACCCTGGACGGACTATGCTAAAAAAACCCAGTATTTCTTTTTTCTCACTTTTATCGAAAACCCAAACTCACGCACTCTAATTTGTACCCCACTCCCCTCACAAGCTAAACTCACTTTTCGTTTTGGTTACTTTCCAAGTGGTAGCTACTGTCACTCATCCATGACCCCATTTTTTTTCCCCTCAAGTAAACACTTCTCTCTTCCCAACCCAAGTCCCTCACCATCAGCATTACAAGGGATTGTAATTACTAGTGGATTGACACTCATCAACCTCATGAAAAAGCAACAACCCTAATCCCAAGTCCCACTCTAAACAGACTATACCGAAAAAACCCAGTATTTTTCTTATCTCATTTTTATTGGAAACTCACACTCACGCACTCTAGTTTCGGCACCCACTCCCCTCACAAGCAAAACGGCAAAAGAGCGCAGAGACCATAACCAATCATTTTGTGTTCAGAGTCAGTTGATCTAAGAATCAAACAATTATCCTTAGAAACTTGACCATCAAAATAAATAAATATAAAAAAAAGGGCCACACCAATCAGCACAGTCAACACCATCAAAATCCGACGGTTGAGATCCTCAACAGTCAAGGATGATCAGTGGCCCCACCAGTGAGTCGCCGCAAACGCATACAAAGAGCGAGAGTGTGTGTGCTGCGGTCGAGGGCGCGATCACCGAAGTAAAAGACCGCGTCAGGACCCGAGAAGGAGCTCATACACTGAAGAAGCGTGTATACGAACGAACGAACGAGAAGTAGAAGACGACTCGAAGAAGAAGAAGAAGAAGAAGGAGAAAGATTGAATCTTTTTCACTTTCTAGAGCTCCGAATAAGGTCAGGATAACTCGCTCCCTTGTCAATTCCTCTTACATTCTCTGCTCTCGATTTTTTTCCTGCTAATTAGGACGATCGAACTCAATTCGCTACTCGATCGATTCGGTCTCACCAAGATCTTTCGATCGATACCCGTTTCGACGTCATTAGCCTCCGAAAATTTTCCCAAAAAAGATGCGAGCTTTCCGGAGCTCAAGTGTCCTTTTTCAGGGTTTCCGCAGGAAGAAGAATTCGCAGCTGAAATGGGTGTTTCTTTAGCCGTTCAATTAGAAAGATTGGAAATTTGGGGCTTGGGGAGTAGGATTTGGTCCTGATGAGTGGCTTTCTGCACTCCAATTGATCGGTGGTTGGAGAATTTTAGGGTTTTGTTTGGATGATGGTATTTGGATCTTGCACTTGGGAATTGTGGTGAGATTTGAAGAACAGTAGATGGAAGGGGTGTGAAGTCTGGTTTGAATTATGAGAGAAACTGGGGTTTTTGGAGGTTTGGATTTTGGAAGCAAATAGACCAATACGATTGCTGATCTGGGTGTTTTATGGAATTTATGATGAATTGAGAAATGTCGCCGCAGCCACAGCCGACACAACAGCAGTCGCGGATCGATCTCGCTGACTTGAAGGGTCAGATAGTAAAGAAAATTGGTCAAGATCGGGCACTGAGGTATTTTAGTTACTTGAACAGATTATTGAGCCAGAAACTTGGTAAAACAGAGTTTGATAAGTTATGTCATCTAACACTCGGACGCGAAAACCTTCCTCTGCACAACCAGTTGATCCAATCAATTCTGAAGAATGCTCATCGTGGGAGAGTCCCGCCGCCTATCCCCAAAAGAGTTTCAAAGTCTGTGAGAGTCATTGGGAAGAGATCATCTTTGAAGGAAGATGGATGTCTGTCGATCGGGGCAATTTCATCCATGACTCCTAATTCAACTCTGACAATTGGGTCAAATGAGGATGCCTTACCATTGTCTCCCTGCGAGTTTGGGTCTGGAATTTGCGACCAGAGGTCGAGAGATGCACAATCAGAGGCTTTTGGATCGAAGGGGAAGGCATACTTTGCGTCTCATCAGCCAAGATCTAATGAGGAAGCTCTTGGAAAGAGTGTTGTGGAGAATGGGGATCCCTATCCATGCGATCTGCAGAGGCCAATGCAGCATCATCAAGGACTTGCAGAACAACCAGCAGGCAAGTGGGATGTCTCCCTTCCATCTCCAAATAAAAGGCCGCAAATAAAGTGGTCACCACATGAACAATATCCTGTACATAGCAAAGGTTCAGGGGCAATAATTGTAGGCAAGTATGAGGAAGGGATGAATCAGAATAACAGTGCTAACTCTGGTAGAATTGTTCTCCAGGCACCGCTTGGTATCTCATTCTGCCATGCTAATAGGGATGGGGCATGTAGGGCTTTGCCTGTTGCAAGCAGCACCAGTAGTCGTGTTACTAGTTTTGTTGATAGTGGTCAATTGTCTGATACTGAGACTTTGAGAAAACGGATGGAGCAAATAGTGGGTGCTGCAGGGCTTGATGGGGTGACATTAGATTGTGCTAATTTATTGAATAACTGTTTGGATGTGTATTTGAAGCGGTTGATCACATCATGTATTGAGCTAGTAGGAGCAAGGTCCGGGCATGCACCAATAAAGCACCCTGTGTACAAGCAGCAGCCGCATAGGAAGCTTGTTAATGGTGTCACTCCAGGTTATCAAATGCATTTACAGAGTAGCAGTGGGACTCGGGGACTTGCACAAGGAGAAAAAAGCCACTGTCCCATCTCTTTTCTGGACTTTAAAGTGGCAATGGAGTTAAACACGCAACAGCTTGGACAAGACTGGCCTAGGCTGCTTGAAAATATATGCCTACATGCATGTGAAGAATAAAACCTTTAAAAACGTGTTCTTTCTGAAAGCTGTGGCTTGATGGGCCCTGCAGGGTCCAAGGGCTTTATTGCATATGGGCACAGTCAATGAAGCAACAGGCAAATGGTCTGTGTTGCCCAATATGAGCAGCACGGCATTCATTTGTTTGAGCTCTCCCCTGGCAAAATAAAACTGGGGACTGGAGCAGAAATCTCTACGTGATCCTTCCATGAGGCATATCCGTTTAAGCTCTCCTCTCGCAAGATACAACTGGGGATTGGAGCAGAAAATCTCTACATGGTCCTTCCACAAGGCCTATGCTTGTTCTTGCTCATATCTGCAACCAACCAAAAGGGAATTTCACTGCTTTCTGTAATTTAAAGCAAAAGCAAAGGAAATTGAAGACAGTTTTGTAGGCATGCTGTTGTATTGCCTGGTAAAGGTATAATCAAATTCTTTAACAATCACAGTGGTGCTTTGTATGTACTGTCAATTGTCAAATATGAAATTACTCGGTTGTTTTAGTAATGATAATCGCTCACCATTTCATGTGTTTTTTTTTTTTAAGATGAACCCCTACCATTCCATATATTTTCTTAGATGACTTAAATTCGAAACTCCCAGGCAATTGAAAATTAAACGACTGATATTACCCATTTCTTGTTCATTTCAAAAAATAAAAATATAATCTATTCTGGTTTTGTACGCAGTTTGAAACCATCTTTTTCTTTTCCTCTTTTATTTATTTACTTATCTATTTTTTGTACAACACATTCACACACAGAAACATATAGAGACACATTACACACAGATAATACGTTCATCTAGCAACTCTCCCATGGGATATTCTGTGGGGCCAGGGCCCACCTCAGGTGTATTAAGGAACTTGGAGGGGTTCTATGCATGTGTAAGGGATGCCCTGAAAAATAAGCCTATTGGATGTGGATGATTTGGATTTTAAGGCCTTCAATGGTGGATGGAAGAGGTTATCTCAATCTGAAGCTGATTAACTTGTATGGGTCTGTTGTTTGTAAACTTGATCTGACTCATCCAACTTGGTGAACTTCGAATGGAGTCGACTCCAGTGGAGCCAAGTTTAGTTTCAGAACATTGGCACGAACTGAGATAAACCATTTCATGTGATCTTTTCACAGGAACATTATGGGCTATGGCTATGCAGTATAGATTTTTTGAAATGGGTCAACATACATTTATAGGAGAAGACACTGTCAATTCTTCACAGATTATTGCATTAATAATGTAAATGTAGTTTTGTAATCTGTAGAATATTATCACATGCTTTCTTCTTGCGAAACCTAACTAAAGCATTGAAATGATTATTTCTTTATTATTCGGAGCAAGATTTGTTCATATACTTCCATTGATGCAATTTTCGCATGTTTCTTTATTTTAAAGATGAACAATTACTTAAATTTATTTGAATATTATGCCGTGAATCTTATTTTTTTCAGATTTTCCTACGACACTAAGTACCCATTTGGATCCCGACACATATCTATACTCACACAACTTACCACGATTGATTTTAACATGGACGTCCTCGCATGTTATTTGATCAAAGGAAGCATCGAGAATGCTTCTTAATGATTTACATCAATAGAAGTTACTGTTGTGTTATCCATTATCAACATTTGTGGGATATTTCCACATTGTATTGGTTTCCTATAGGGAAGCCACTTCTATGAACAACAAAATGTTTTATTGTTGCACCAACTATTGTGGGATTAAACATATTAGTCATACTATGAAATTGTGGGAGAGAGTAATGGAGTAAAGACTTAGATAAAAAATCAAGATATCTGATAATCAATTTGGTACTTAATAGAAGCTATCTTCTCACTTAGGTAATTAATGGAAAAATATCGAGAGAGGAGAAAAAGTTTTCATATGATCTTCATCAATTTAGAGAATGCCTAAGATAGGGAACCTGTAGATTTAATTTGGTGGGTTTTAGATAAAAGGAGAATTCTAAGTGGTTATATTGAAATCTTTAAAGACATGTACGAGGGAGTGGTAACAATTGTAAGAACTGTGTGAAGAGACTAGTGTGTTTCTATTGACCATATGTTTGCATCAGGGATCAACCTTTAAGCCCATATCTATTTACATCGATTATGGACGAGTTAACTGCTAATATTCAATAGGAGATACCTTGGTGTATGTTGTTTGCAAATGATATAGTGTTGGTGAATGAATCAAGTGATGGTGTGAATTCAAAACTTTAGAGATGGTAGGAGGATTTAGAATTCAAGGTTTTTTTTTTTTTTTTTTTTTTTTAAGTCGTTCTAAGACAAAATATATGGATTACAACTATAATGGAGACGTGCAAGGAGTTGAAACTACTCTGAAACTTGAAGCTCAAGAGATACCACAAAGCGTTTAATCTTGATAGCTTATCTCGATAATGATAAGGATGGAGAGATTGAGGAAGATGTTGAACATAAGATAAGAGCGGGACGGTTGAAGTGGAGACTTGCTTTTAAAGTGCTTTGTGATTGGTGCATACCAACAATTACGGGACAACGATTAGACCAGTTGTGACCTATGGAGCAAAATGTTGGCCAATCTAGAAGAAACATATGCACAAAATAAGTGCAACAGAGATGAGAATGTCAAGACGGATGTTTGATAAAACTAGGAAAAATAGAATCAGATTTGAGCAGTTTTGGGATCATATAGGGGGTAACATCAATAGATGATAAATTAAGAGAAACTTGTTTGAGATGGTTTGGACATTGACTAACGCTGGCCAACGATGGTGGTGTTGAGGAAAAAATTTTCTATGTAGGTTGATAACCCCATAAAGGAGAAGGAATAGGCTGAAGAGGACATGGATGGAAGTAAGGATAGATCTTAAGAAGTGCAACCTATTTAAGGATTTGGCTTATGGTAGATTGTAATAGAGAAACAAAATTCATGTTGCTGACCTCAACATAGTTGGGACAAGGCCATCATTATCATCATTATCTACAACAGTTCCCAATAATATCCCCAAAATTTGAGAATTTCCTGATCTTTATCTAAAACAATAAATTTTCTTTATCTAAAATAAGAAATTTCCAAGAACAATATTTGTGATAATAGAAGAAATCTGGAACATTGCTGAACGGACTCATTATAGCCCGACTCTCCCTCTCTGGCTTTTACACCTTGTGCTTGTTTGGCCTTTCTATCAATAACCTCATAACTGGAACCTGCAAATTCCTTTTTGTGACTTTAAGCACCTTCCAACTGCCGTACAAGCCCAACGTGATAATTATACTTTTTTTAGGAATGACGGTATTGTATGATATTGTACCACCTACATCTACTTCTTGTGCCTTTTAAGTTTTAGCCATGTGATCATGCATGCAAGACCTCAACTGCTTTTGGTGAAAGTCACCTGATCATCTCATATCTACTTGGTATCCACGTGCTTGCTTATTCTATCTACCTTGTTCTACCTTTTTTGTGGGGGCAGACCATCTTCATTGATATATAAGAGATTGGCTATTTGTTCCCAAATCGTCTCTGGCTGCAATGAGCGAATGAGTTTATTTTCTGTCATTATTTGGTGAAACAAAAATTGTTGGTTCCATGGAATCAAGTCTCACTCAAAACTAAGTCAACTTGAACAAGTTGATTCTTCAACACTCCTACTTTTTTTTTTTTTTTTGATAACGCAGGGTTTCCAGCCCTTTGGGTCAGAATAATCCCTACGGGCCCAAGAGAGAGCCGGGTAAAATTCTCATGTAGCCCCAGTGTTCAACACTCCTACTTGTTTGATGCAAATCAACTGTCTCATGCTCTATAGATACTTTTTTTTTTTTTGGCTGTAGAGTGCATGTGACGGGATGGAGTGATGTCAATTGGTTTCAGTGGTGAATGGGGACTTGTTAAATATTAAAACCAAGTTCGGTGCTTTGGTTCTCACCTTTTCATCTTCCTTGTAGATCATGAATTCTGGGAGAAAAGGTGGCATGTGGATTTACTGGAAGGTGAAGATAACTGTTACAGCTTCACATGACTGGAAGAGCATATGCTAGTAGAACCGTCTTGATATGTGAATGTTCTGTGAAACAGCTGTGTGAATTTCTGTTGTGAAACCCGCATTATGAGGTAGGCATCGATGGGTCAACCATCTGTTGTCCTTTCTTTCCTTTTTAAGTATACATAAATACATGTCTAAATGTTTCTCTTTCCTCTAAACATGACCCCTTTTATTGTAATTAACAAGATTGATCTAAACCGTTGGCCATTTTACTTTCAGTTATCCATGTATCAGATGGAGGAATTCATTACGATAATGCACATATCCTGAGTGTATGGCATAACCATTTCCTTGGAACCTTTTGTAAGACATGATTACATTGTTCATGATAGTTTGCTATGAAAGGGCAGCAACAGCAGCAGCAGCAGTGATTTGGCAATATCCCATTGGCTGAATATAGGCTTTACCATATAAATGAAGATGATTTGGCAACACCCCCTTTCAAACATGTTTGCGACTTTCTAAACTCACTGGTGAGCAGAGCTTGAAGCATTAGCAAGGAAAATCTGTGATCTGAGAAGTCTTGGAGGAAGTGTGATCACCAGTGATGAGACTGGAATTTTCCCGGGACACTAGAACATTTGAAGGCAGTTTTTGATAAGCCAATTTTATTTCGTCTTTCGTCCGATTTGTAAGTAGGATTTTTGTTAATCATAGCCTCTCTCCCTTCTTTCCTAATAAAAATGAGTTCTCCGTTTCATTGCATGCCCCATTCTCGAGTGATTTGACATGGAATATTAAGGAAAACACCTGATACCTTTGTTGGGTATGCCTCATTCTGAGCTCAGTTCATTGGAAATCCATAACAGATGTGCCCATGTCAATGAGTTCAATCATTTGGTAGACACGAGCCTATTAAGAGAAAGTGGGAGAAAAGTCAAAGATGCCTACTGAAAAAAAATGCTCATTCACACAAAAGGTGGAATTTTGCAGGCTAAAGTGGATGAATCTCATGGCGTGTAAGTTAAAGTCCCTTGATTGGATGCAGTGTACAGTTGTAAAACAAAAAGGAAAACCCAGTCCATGTACGTTGAATTGCTTTATAGCTGAGTGATGCCCCATTTAACATTATTTTTTTCTTGAAGAGTCCTCATTAATCATTGGCACTAATCTCCTTGGCATCTGTTCATCTTAGGAAGTGGTTTTTCTTATTATTATATTTTTTTTTATCTTAGTTCTCTTATTTGTGATCAATGCCATTCAAAGAAGGCAGGGACTCATTAGATCATACAGCACGCAATTAGGCTCATCCAATTGAGAGGCTGACTATAGGATGATCGAAGGTCCTAGCAGATAAATGTCTTCACTTTTCATATGCATTCAATGTGGGGTAGGGATTTAAATCAAAGGCCAGTCCCCTATTGTTTGTTTCAAGCAATGAAGCCAATTTCCATTTCCCACACGCCTCATATCTCAAATCAATGTTCAGATGCAGAGCAACAGATCAACCCATTCAAAAACATATAACAATCCATTTTCTATAGACTATTCAATTTATTTGATGCATCCTTCATTAAGTAATGATGATTCCACTGACGAGCCAAGAACAAGCTGTAAAAGGTTGTAGATGCCTTGTCTTGTGGGGTTTATTTCATGACTTGATGAACCTAACAAATATATACAAAGAAGTGGAAACAGAAGTCCAACTGTACAGGATTGGTTGGGCGGAAAGCAATTGAGCAAACCAATGGGCAAATTATGTGGGTCAACTAAGATGGCGACGCAGCAGCTTTGCAGATGGGGCACCAGTTCTTCAGCCGAAGCCACTGATTGATGCAGTCCAGATGGTATCGGTGCTCACAGCCTAACTTGCCCATCTCATCTCCTGCCTCATACTCGTCCTGGAAGTTATATAACCAGCCAGTTAATAGAAAATCAAGAAAATTTGAATAGATCATCACTCATTCATGTAATCCATGAAAAAGGCAAAGGTGTTCTTCAAATGTACAATGAATTTGAGCTCAAAACCAAGTGATCCAGCCAGGCAACTTATCCTTTCATTAAGGCCCCACAAATCCGGATCAAATTTTGCCAGCACACAATTGTATTGACATTCGACTTGTACAAGAAAGAATCAGGTCATCCTAGCAAGCAAATGGTAGATTACCCTTTGATGCAGGACCATAAACACTAGCCGACCCATGGGATACAGGCTTGTCCTGCGTCACCCTCCGACACGGGGGGATGAGTACAGGTCAAGAAAATAGGATAATTGCCAAAAAGCTCACTGGAAATGTCTGGAGAAAAAGGGTAAAGAAATTGAGTACAAGTCAAGAAATTAAAAAGATAAATGAAGGAGATTGCTGAAAAGGTCACTCAAAATGCAACATAAAAAGGTAATGGAGTGCATTAGCCCTTATCAGGCTATAACACAATCTGTTTAGGTTTTTGCACGTTTATGGCTCTAATTTGAAACATGGGTTTAATTGTGTCATGGAATTAAACACTTAAGGAAAGGTAATTTTCTCTTTCTTTCAAGATGTGATGCAAAACGGGCCACCACTCCACCAATGGTCCCACCCAACATAGTTTTTAGGATATTTATTTTTTTAGTAGCTTCCTAATTTTATTGTAATCAGGATTAGCATTCTGATTATTTGGTTTCCTAGTTTGATTAAGATAGTTTCTATTATTAGATTAGGTTTTCTTAGGCCCTAAGTTTACTTTGCCTATTTATATTGCATTGTAGAGATGATAATCTCAGATTTGGAATTGAGTAAAAATTGGGATTTTCCTTTGGAGAGGTGTTCCTCGTGTTCGAAATTTTTGCGGAGATAATTTGAAGTGTCTTTGACACGTACTTCGGCACCTACGCAAGCTCTAATCCTAGGGCCTGCATCAATATGGGACGATTTTAACTTTCAAAACTGAGACTTCATAGCTCTCAAATTTACATTATAGCAGCACTCCAATAACTGGGAACAGAAAGTAATGTTATCTTCGAAGTTAGAAGGTTGCACAACAATATACAAACTTCCAAGAACTACTTCAGCCAGGAATGAGGAATACCTGACAGATACTGCATTTAGTATCATCCTCCCCATGACCTGCAAGCCCTGGAAAGAGAGCAGTAGGCGTGTAGCAGCTTCTTTTAAGACATTTTGACAAGGCTTCTTCTGGAAGGGCAGTGCTGACAGTACCCATTCTCTCTTCTAGAGCTAATAGTTCCTTCAACAAGAAACCAAGCACAAGGTTAGGATATTGAAGTAAAAAAAAAAACCTCTAACCAATTACATGTCAAAAATAATCCTTTTTGCTGGCCAGTCACACCAGGTAACATGCATGTTTTATTATATGTCACAACAATATGAAGCACACAGCAGCTGTCGCAATTTGACCTCAAAAATCTAAAAGAAAATCCCAAAATCTAGAAAATCTTTACTTGTTTTCCATTGGAGCTATAGGATGGCATGTAGAGCGCCCCCAGAGTGAAGAATCCAAAATGTAAATGTAGATGGGACCATCATTTTTCTAGGTTATATTTTACTAGGGCAATGATTAACTGACCATTTTATTTACCGGGAGAATAGTTCTTTAATAGCCCCTCTTGGATCTGGACCCATATCCTTCACATCATTTAGCCCCTTAGAAAGGCACTGTTTATAAATTCTAAGAATTCAAGACCCTATTAAATAAAAGGGGATCTTAAAAAAAATGGTCGTTCTGTAGAACTGTAGTCAAATATAGAGCGTCAATCTTAGGAAACAATTACATGTATGTTCATTCTTTTCATCAGTACTATTATTAAAGTCTGTTTTATAAAGTGATAAAAAAATTGTACGTTTTACATACCTTGTTGTTTTCAACATCTTCAGCATTTGGACACTGTTGATATTTTCATGACTTAAAGAATCATATCATATCAACTGAGCCAAACAGACATGAAAAAAAATTTCTTCTATTTATTATCATCTTGAGAATTACAACATTTTCATGACTGGTGATACATGAATCATTGGCTGACTTTAAATTTTGAATAGCTTGCTTGATAATTCAGCGACTACTTAAATAATGAGTCACAGACTAATGTTCAACAATAGCCAGAATCCTAGGTGCTACAAGAAATTAGTGTTACAAATATCAAAACAGAGGAGAAAGAATAACAGAAAGCTCAAAAAACTAAAGAAATAGATGGAAAAACAATACGAATTCTGAAAGTAGTCATGACACCCAATCATGCAGCAGCGTTTAATGGAACAAACCTCATATGACATGTTATCAATGTCTAATCTCATGTCTCTATGCTGATCATGCAAGCCAAGGCCACCTAATAACAAATTTGTCTCCAGAACCAACAATTGCTGCAAAAGATTTAAGAAAAAACATAATTTTAGCTAGCATGTAACATACGAAGAAACCAACACAAAGACCCTCACTCCATAACAGTCACTTAAGGGAGAAGGCAAACAGGCAAGGTCACAAAAATCACTTTTACTTATTTTTCGATTGTAGAATAGGTTACTGATGGCAGTAAATACTCTTCAAAAATCATGACCAAGAGCTGGATTCAGTCGAGCAATTAGGTAACTCCAGATAGCATTTTGACCAAGTGGCTAAAGATGGTTGTTTCTTCAGTTATTCACTAGAAATTACGTTAGAAGAAGGTTCTTCTACATAATATTCTATAGTAACAACCACAAAGAAACTAAGTTGGAGCAGGTAAACTTCCTGGTTTCAGCAGGAGCAAGAACAAACCTAGTTTTCACAACTCGACCACCAGTAAATAATGTATTCATTTGGCTTGGATTTTAGAACTATACATTAGAATGCAACAATCAAACATGAAGACCAACCTCATACGTCAAGTCTGCATCATGTTCAATCCTCTCTAATGCTAACAATACCTGCATAATATCAAAGCCAAGCTTAAATTATTATGATGAGTACAAAGCATGTAAAACACAACTGCTTAGAAGGTATCCCAATGATATGTGAACTTCCTCAAAGTATATCTGTTACAAATATTTCATGGGACCTGAATTGTAAATGCCAATTGTCTTTAAAATAAATCTCATGAGAATAGATGATGAAATATTTATAAATTAAGTTTCATGAAACTCATGCCATTGTCGTCATCATCATCAAAGCATTGTCCAAACTATGTTGGGGCCGGCTACATGAATTCTGTTTCTTAGGTCGTGACAAAAGTTTTACGTTGGCTATCAACCTATCTAATGCCACCCTCCTTTATCCAGGCTTGGGAGGGCAGTAAAATTGTAAAACTTCCATGTCTAAGTAAAATTAATAATAGCATTTGCTTGATGATGCTGGTTGTAAAACTTGGGTCAACATAGGGGGATCCAAGCCATTCATGATGAAGCCAATTATTGAAAGAAGATGCTCCAAACATTTCCCAAATTGACTGATGTAACAACCTAATTTTTCCCTCATAAACATCTGTGTGTGAGAATTTGGCTCAATTTTCTAATTCAAAGCCCTAAACATTTCCCTTGTTTAAAGTAATTTTTAACACCTTTAAGAAATACTGTATAAAGAAAGTTCAAAAGCTAGTACAAAAATACCTCTGCAACTCCATCCATGTTAATACGTCTAAAGCTATCTCTATCCACTGAATGGCCATGGAGTGCACGTGTACTGCTGCCATCTTCAGAGTGAGATATTGGACTGCTATGCACAGTCTCACTGCTAGAATCCAGTTGCCCACAGGAGTTATGGAAACTGGATCGAAATTCTGTACGGAATGACTGTGATGAGCTGGGAGTAGTAGACCCACTGGTCAAAGCTTCAGTTCGAGATAGTTCGTGAGGCAAAATAGGCTCAGTGAGTGAAGAATAGTTATTGGCACGTGCAGGTACCCTTGTCCTGGAGTCCGCAGAGACCATTCTTCGAGTTCTAACTGCTGCACCAACATTACTGCTTGCAGACCAATTTTTGCTCTTTCCAGAAGCTTGTTGAGAGGACGAACCTTCATGAAAAGATAGACTCGGTCTAAAGGGACCATTCCTCCTTTGAGAGATTGAATTTCCTACAGTAGACAACCTAGTAGTCGCCTTAGTTGCAGAAGAGGTCTCTCCAACCGGACATCTCTTTCTTGTTGTGTTCCCCGTTCTGCCATTGCCTGAATCTGGAGAAGAATTGCCTGAAAGGTGAGAGTCCGATACTGATGCACATCTGTCATTTCTGAGGCCATCCCGATGAGCTTTAGAACCCTGACTTGGAGAGAGAGATTTTGCAACCTGACCGCTGTTTCTAGTAGACGAGGAAGAACGTCGAACAGAAGCACTGGAACCAAAGGAAGTGTCTTCACTGCGCAATCCAATTCTTTTATAGATTTGCTTTTTGGCACCAGAACCTGATGTAACATTAGAGCTGACCACTTCCTCTCCTGTATTGACAGAAAAATCTTGTCTAACTACAGATTCAGTTTCTTCATTTTGAGGATGTTCCGCGAGCACCTCTGCAGTCAAGGGAGAGGATTCTGAAACTTCCGCCTCCCCATGTCTTCTACTACTTTCAGTTAGAATTGTTTCTTTCAATGATGCCCGGTTCTTTTGTTCCCGGAGAGGCTTTTGAAGGTTACCTCCGCCGGCGTGGGGTTTAGAGGAGTTTCCAAGTATGGCATTGCTGCTCGAAGAACGGAAGGTCAGTCTTAAACATTTGTCCTTTTCCGAGTTGGGGTTGCCATTTTGAGTACCTTTCATTGACTTCAGTCTGGTGTTGCAACCTATACGGTTAGCACATCTAATGCTTTTATTATCCTCTTCGTGTTTTAAATCTTTGAAGGAGGAAGAAGAGCCCCTTTTAACAATACCAAGCCTGCCGGTGGTTCTTTTACTGGTGCATCCATCCATGTGTAAAGCTTGATAAGGATAATCTGATGCAAATATGAATCTATCTGAAAGAGTTGGCTACTTGATTTCTGCAACAACACCATGAAAATACTGTTACAAAAGTGATGCAAGAATAATATTCCTTGACTACCAATACAAAACAGCTTTAGGGTATAGCAAGAGGGGGGAAAAGCATTTTAAGAGGAAAGTCACCGGATTTAAAAAAAGTATCACAAGGCACACATGATGCTGGGTGAGACGAGATCATAGACATGCAACAGAAACACCACAACCCCCTGGTTAGTGGATAACAAATTTTTAAGTGGTGAAAAAAAAATTGGTAAGATGGGGATATGAGAATAATCTCCATACAACCATAAATAGGATGCATTAATAAGGAAATAGAAAAACCAGTGAGTTACATCTAATATAAAAAAAAATCATTTATCTTAATTTCCATTGGTTTGCTGTGCCATCACAATAATTTTGTAAATGCCAGCCAGATCAATACCAAATGATGACCCCTAAAATATGGATGTCCAGTTAACTATACAACCTGCACCCTCCAATCAAAATAAATCATGCATTTTATAATATTAGATCTTTCTCTTGTTCATGCAAAAGATTTCTGTTGTGATATGAACAACTGCGATGAAAAAGCTCTTAAGAATAAAAAGGAAACCTAAAATTTCGCACCAGGGACAACTTGTAGAGTATTATATCTAGAACCAAGGACAGCACATCTAAGCACTACGGAATGTTACAAAATATAAGTATTTAACATCTATTAGCTCCTACATTTCTGAATAAATCTATGCCACCTTCACAGCACAACCAGTCATTCCAGAACTCATCTCCAACTAAAGATGTATGAAGTATCATTATGACTCAATGCAAACAATGATCCTCATTCCTCAACATGACTTAAGTTAGACATGATGATAAAAGGTTGAGAAGTCTGCAAATCATCCCACCCTACAAGGTAACCAATTTATTGCAAGGTCAACATGTTAACTCAATCTCACTCGATCTCTGTCTTTCAAAAAATTTCATATATCACCTTCCTTAAAGCTCCCTGTGCACATGTCATCATGGAAAAATTATCCATCTAAAAAAACAGTACCTAGATGAAAACATCTACCATTTATCCTCCACAAACCCAAAAGGGGTTTATGATATACAGAAACTTCTATTAGAGACCGTAAAGGTGTGTTCTAACATAGGCTATCATCATCATACCCTTAACCCATCAATTTGAGCTTGACTTAATGCATATATCCTCAAAGACAATGAAATGATCATAATCTATACATCCAATTAACCCCACATAAGGTATCGGTTGCAGAAGAAAGGAGGGAATGGAAAGTCCTTTAGCTGTATCTGATAAAAATGTATCTGCCAAGAAAAGCTGCCTATGTTTATCAAAGTTAGCTTTCCATAAATGTATTGGTGCACAAATAAATGTTATCAAACCCATACTCAAAAAAAAAAGAAAAGATTCACCATACACAAATCCCTTTTGACAGAAAGCACAAACAATCAATGGGAGTGGGGTAGGTCATAGAAGTAATATAATTTCCTTCCCATATGACTTGCAATCAATACTTTGCACATCAACACCTAAAAACCCCTGAATATTATTAAGAATAACTTACAAATTGAAAACGTTAAACACAAAACCATCATAAAAGGTGGTTTCAACCCCTCCACTCTATTGGTTATTCAATAATTTCCATTTCATACATTAGAAAATAAAAAAAATACATACATTTGGATTCAAACAAAACAGAAAAAAAAAAAAAAAAAAAAAAAAAAAAAAACTGATGCACAAGCTTTCTGGGTAACTCTTGATTTTCTGATGCAGGGAATGGTAGCCTGGCCCATAATCCATGAACAACAAGAACAACAAGGGAAAAGCCAAAATCTCATACTTGGTTAAATAAGGAGAGAGAAAAAAAAGTTATGGGGATTGAGAAAGTGAATGAATTATCACACCATGTTCGAATCAACTATAAACACAATAAAATAAAACACGCCCAGAATCCAATCAACTATAAACACAATAAAACAAAACACACCCAGAATCCAATAAACTCATAAAAATCATCTACCAAGAAAGTAAACATATAGAACCCATAAAAACAGAACAAACATCATATAAAACACAAACCCAATATTATTTTCATGAAGAATGAATAACATGGATGAAGAAATCACCTCTCCCTCAACTAATCACCGAGCAGAGCATCTACCTTCCTTTCGAGAGAAAAAAAAAATCATCGTGACTGAAAAGAAGAGAAAAGAACAAAAACCCAAATCCCCTATTCATCGAATGACCTATAAATCCTATATTTAGCAACCTTTGAGCTGTTCTCAATACACTCCTACAATCTTACGTATTCTAAGATAGTTCTATCCGCGATATCCTGCGAAACGAACGCCCAACACACCAGAAGAAAGAGACCCCTTCTTTTTTTTCCACAAACCCAAAAAGGGGAAACCAAAAAAACGAGATTTTGATCAACAAACAACCATGAGAACCGCGAAACTCGATCCAAACAACAGAAATACGAACTGGGTTCGCTCGTTTTAAATTCAAAGGCCCTTTTATCGAGATAAAGATTGGATTTTGATCATACCCAAAGGAAGAAATTCGATGGTCAGGAGCCGTGTTTGATCCGGCGGAGGCTGGGAAAGCAATCGACAGCAGGTAGGCGTGCGATTGCACGATCCAAGGGTTTAATAAGAGCCGGCTTTGACGAAATCCTTGCTTCTGTTTGATACTAACCACCTCTCGACCGTTGGATCGACGAAATCAACGGCTCTCCGTGATCATCACGCTAACATGGACCCACATGATGTCGTGGACCGCACAAACACCAGCTGGAGAGAGAATGGCTCTGGATTTTGTTTGTTTCAACCTTTTCAGGGAAAGGTAGGAGATAGAAGAGAGATTTTTTTTTTATATTTATTATCGGAAGGTTTTAAATCCATTCGGCTCCGCTAATCCGTCCGGCCAGAGAGGGAAGCCGGGTAAATTCTCCTTAGCCCCAGTATGATAGTACATAGGGCTGTACAAAGATAACCGTAACCCGCCAACCCGCCTGCTCCGCTCCACCCCGCCCCGCTACAAGTGGATATACTTCAAAACCGTCTTTAGGCGGGCGGGGCGGTTTCAATCCATACTAATGAGCGGGCAGTTACGGTTTGACATTTGAGTAGGCGGTTTCAAACTGCCCCGCCCGCTCATTTCCTACTTTTAATTTTTATAAATTTTTATTATATTTTATAATAAAAATTATAAACCGACAAGAGTTGTATTCCTTTCCAGATAGCACTTCTACTCGTATGGGTCCCCCCACTCCTCATGATCTTAGTGCAACTCCAATACAAGTATAGATTATATTGTATGACCGTTTGACGACCTTACAATTTTTATCACTAAACTAAACATTGATGTTTATTATCTTTTATCAATTATTATTCTAACTATGATTTTTTTTTTGTTGCAGGATTGCTTCAAATTATATATCGATCTTTACGAACTTGAAGTTTATATTTTGAATTTCTTTTAGCATTTGGACATTGAATTTTGAAATTCGGAGGTTTATTTATTGGAACATAGACATTGAATTTTCGAATTTCGATGTTTCTTTATTAGATTTTTTATTTTTGGATGTTAGATTATATAATTGATTGTATTTTTTAATTTTGGTGATGCCTTTGGACTTTAATTTTACATTGATATACTTAGTTGAAAATTTTGTTTATTACTGATTATTGACTTTTATTAAAAATCATGTTTAAATTTTATTCTTTATGTTAAGTACTTTGAAACTTTAGTTATATTCTATTAAAAATAAAAAAAGAGAGAGATAGGTACAAATACCAAACCGCCCAACATGCCGCCCAAGTCGGCTGCTAAAAAAACTGTCCAAACCTCATATACTTTGGGCAATTATCGTTTCTACTTTTTACAAACCGCCATAAAACGAAACCGCCCAATAACCGCCCAAGCCGCCCGCCATGCACCTATAATATTTTTGCAATTTCGAATCTACAACTTTTAGGTGCAAACCGTAGTCTTAGGCCAACTGAGCTACCAGGTGGAGAGAAAGCGATCTGATGAGCCCTAACCAGTCCTCCTTTTGTTCACTTCTTTGTATTGGTTTTAAAAAGATGGATTCTTTAGTGAGGGAGTCAATCTTTTTAGAATCATGTATTCTATGGGTTGGTCTCATGGAAGACTCTGATTATTTTAGTTAATACACATGGTGTTTTTCCTATCTTCGTTAGGTTTGTTTGATTTCCATGCCTAGTTACCGAAGTAGAGATATTTTTCTATTTTCACGATGTCACAAAAATTTATTGTCATATTGTAAAATGAATTATGCAATATCGTATAAAATCGCCTTGTTAAAGACGCACGTTTTTCTCCGTGTAATTTAATAAATTTTTAGAGTATCGCATTAAAGTTTTGCAATATCGCATTAAAGTTTGTCACCAGGAGTGGAAATTGATGACTAAATGTGACTACAGAGGAAAAACCCATGTACACGTCCCAAATTTATAAAAGCAAGTGCATGGAATCATTAATTTGATTTTTTTTTTTTTTGACATATAATGTGAAGGTCTGTCCCTTGATTTACAAATTTCATGTTTTCTCATAAGAATTTCGAAATCTTATCATCTAAAAGGTCTTAAATACTCTGTCAAACTTTTAAAATTACATACCTTTTACTTTTCGATAAAATTTCTTGATGTTCAAGTATGAAGGGGCATTTAAGAATTTCACTGTGTCTGAAAATTTAGAAATTTTCCGGACAAGAGTTCTCTAAATTATAGCAAAGAAACAAACTGGCTAGTTATGCATACAAGAATTCAATTGATTAAAGCTAGTGTGAATATTTATCGAGTAGGAAGAAATTTTAAATGATATCAAGCCAAGTTAAACAAGTGAACCCACTCGATACTCTCCAATTAGGAGGGGGATTTCCGGATTGTTTTTCTTTCTCATGAAATGGTTGGATAACTTAAACTAACAACTTCACGGTTGCAATAATGAATGCCTTTCACTATGTTATAATATACTGCTGTCAAATAATAGTAAATTTGACAACGCCATTTTATGAATTTGCAAAATTTAATACAAAAAGGTAAGGAGGAGGTTAGGGTTTAGGCCCCCCTAGCCACCACCTCCCCCCCCCCCCCCCCCCCCCCCCCCCATTCATGATTGAAATACAATAGGTTTTTATTATAGTATATAAAATAATAATAGTTGTATCATTGCCATCCCTAACAAAAGGTTGGCAGGCCCTCTATGTACATAAATAAATAAGATCCCTATAAAGGAGGGCTTACAAGTGGCAATGTCTGTCCAATCTGTGATTAAGAATGTGATTTGGTTATGATGGAGCCTCCATCCTCATGCATCTTCTACCAACTTGTGTTTATTTCACATTTGGTTATAATTATAACTCTTTAGACATGTGGATGGCTGTCTTAAAAACTTGTCATTCTCCCCCATGCAGTGGAAGGGTTGGCAAATGACCCGGACCTCATCTAATGAGTTTGTGAGGTTGTGCCATACATTGAATTCAACCCTCCAAGGATCCAACCCTACTTAACTTTGATATAGACAACATTCTAATCTTCCATTACCATTAACTTTGATATAGACATCACTCTAATCTTCCAAACTTGCTCCTAACTTGACTTGTAAATTTAAATGCCAGGTGATTCACCTGTGTAATGGTTATGTATGATTACATTTTTTTTTTTCCGATCATTTATGTATGTGATGTGTAAATTATGTATGAAAATTGTGCGTAAATAAGGTTATATTCACAAAAAAAATTTCAAACCGAAATAGGTGTGAAAGTGATTTTCACACTTGTTACAAAGAGGATGAGCTTTACACCTCTAAAGGTGGTTTTCACTGTGATTTCACATGTGGTCAATTCCTTCATATTTTATGCAAAAAGAAAAGCCCTTTTTAAAGTTCATTCTGACAATTTTGAAGTTCAGCTATAGTTATCACTCTAATCAATTTCTGAAAACTGGATTAGATTGTTCGGTCTGACCTAAATCAATCAAATTGGCTATATTTTGTGGCTAGTTAGTTCCCATGTTATCTATCTTTATGGTCTGTAGGGATCAGGATTCATGAGTTTTTCATATTGATATTGTCCCATGACATCTATTTAATTGCCAGGTGAGATTCACTTTTCCACTCAACCTTTTTTTTTTTTACATTGGTTGATAAAAAGATGATATTTATATTTATTTTGTTCTTGTTGTGATCTAGGGCCTGTGAGAAGAGATCAATCACGCACAAGAAAACAAAGATTTACGTGGTTCGGCTTTTGGCCTACGTCCATAGGGAAGATAGTAGAAATTCACCAATGAAATCAAAAGAAGTTTTCACTGTGCAATCAAAAGAAGTGTATAACATAGAGACTCCAAGTCTCTATATATAATATCAGCCGCAAAACCCTGTTACACTCAAATACTACTTCTAATCACGGTAGACCTATAATAATAAATCTAATTCTAATCACAGTACAACATGGACAATCCATGGGCCGGTTTACCAGATTTATTACTTCTATTGAGCCATACAACCTAACAATTCTGGTATATTATTCACACACTTACACACTGCCCAACCTCTCATCCAACAATCCCAGAAATTGAGAGATAAGGAGATGCCTCACCACTTGAGCCGATTACAAGGAATTTAAGATTCAAAAGGCTTGGCTAAATACCCAACACAATAATTTTGGGGGCCCAAAATTTCTTCTTTTCCATTCCAAATTATCCAACCGAACACAACAGAGATCTCTTTTAAATGTTTTCTGAAGGTCAGAAAAAAAACTTAGAATGTGACATGTTAGCACTTAGAAGACACTAGAAAGGACTTAAGATTTCTTTTTTTTTTACTCTCCCAATGAAGATAAGGATGCATTGCCAAACACTAAGGCCAGGCCTCAGGGAAAGAGACAAATAGAATATGTCAAGAAAGTGATGGCAGTGTCCTCAATCCAAAATTGCATACGTTGTTGATGTCAATATAATTTACACCATCTTGGGGTGTCCCACAATGAATGATTCATTCATCAAAAATAGCAGTATCATGCCCTATCCATATATAAAACCGTCTTAAATTTACCTTCAATCAGAGCAACATATACCATTCAACTTATCTTCTATATGAAAACGTATCACATATATCAATCCAAAGGTTTATATCACTCGGATAAAGTTCGGACCAATTTTGGGCCAACTGCTGTCTCAATGTAGGGTGCGATTGAAGGGCCTAATGTTGATCAGAGATGAGTCGATCGCAGCCATAGGTTGGTGGGCCCTGATATGTACTTTTGTATTTTGTTCCTCTCATTATCATAACATATAATATCCCTTCACAGTATATATATATATATATATATATATAAATATAAATTTATATATATATATATATATATATATAGAGAGAGAGAGAGAGAGAGAGAGAGAGAGAGAGAGAGAGAGAGAGAGTTAAAAAGTAGTATTAGATTATATAGATCTGAAACCATATAAGCTATAATAAAAATATGAAAGAGAGGATTCAGTTAGTGTGGACCATTTCGCCGTGTTAGGTAACTGCACGATCAATGGGACTTTTTAGTCTCTATAAAATCATGGCTTCACAAGACTCTTTTCAGTCAAAGAAATTTTAGATGGCACAAGGAAGAACATTTGCCTGAAATGAACTGATGGCTCAATTCAGAGAGTGAGTGAGATACACGACAGGTTGGTGAGGTCACTGGTTGCATCAAATATAGAAGGGGCCGATTAAGTAATTTGAATTGAATCTTAAAATATGTTTGTTTGCATTGAATACGGAGGAATTCTTGTCCTAAAGAGGCCTTTTAATATATATATATATATATATATACATACTTCCCATATATATATATATATATAATTTTAAATATGCAATCTATACTCTTCAATGTTCGCTCCTCATATGAAAATGGTGCTAAAAATAAACATAGTATTATATTACATCGGAAGCGGACCTACATGTAGGCCTAGGGGGGCCATGGCCCCCCCTTAAGTTTTCAAAATGTTATTTTTTACCACTAAATTTTTTATAATTTTTTATTTTTCCCCCTAAAATATTAAAAGTTTCTTTCAATAATTTTCATTTGGCCCCACCTTATTCCATTTTCTGGATCCGCCACTGTATTACATGTATGTAAATTTCATTTTTCATATTACGTGCATAAAAGATAAATTATCCCTACGTGGCTAAAAATGAGGTTCAAAAGTGAATATCCAAAAATGACCATTAAATAACCTCTCGTATGCTTATTTCCAGATAAAATTGGATCACATTTAGACCGGTCCATTCACCATTGCGTCCCAATATTAGAAATTGAATGGTAATAAAGATCAGTGCTTCAAGCTGCACCCAACTTTTTCAAAGGTCAACAAGACATATACCCAGGCCTGAAATCAATTTCAAATTGAAGACCTCAACCAGAACCAGTGCCCAGCAGATGGCGTGGACTCACACAGTAATCAATAATGTCCAAATACATTGTACTTGAATTACACACTGAAACACTTAATATACATAAGTATATAATATTCAATCATGCCATGAGGTACTCGGGCATAAATCTATGAACCTGAGCCCAGATCCAAAATTTTGTTCGGGCCCATTGAGTGGACCCAAATTGAAAACAGATCCATATTTTGGGGCTTTGATGAAAGATGATTATCCACCTTTCACATTGAGAAAATGAGTCCTGCGAATTTGATGATGCTTTTGATATTCACCAAAAGTCCATTTTTCCCTATCAAATTCCTATGTAATCTGTATACAATTGGTTAAACTGTGTTATTGTGGGGTGGGAGAACCAACCTCAGTAAAAGAGTAATGAAGCCTAAACTGTAACCATTTTTTTACTTCATGTGATGACCAACTGATTGTTATTAAGGCCTTTTGAGGAGCTGGAGGGTGTAATGATCTACAGTTTGGAAATCCACAATAGCTGGAAGTTGGAGCCCTAAACCATGGGTCTCTGGGTAAGCCTGGCTGTATCAACCCTTCAGAGAGAAGCTGGTTAGGGATGTGGATGAGGATGAGAGTACCTGAGTTCAAGACCTCTTTGCCCCTCAAATTTGAACATACTCCCACACTAAATCAAGTTGATCATTGATGGACTTGCACAATCTGTTCTTTTTTTTCCCCTCCTTTCTTTTTCAGGGTAGCATTCACTATTAGAAAGTCAGTAATGTTTTGATCATTCCCTGATTCTAATCCTTTCTTCTCATGTCTTAAAAGTCAGACAAGAACAACTCAGTTTGACAAAAACCGTTGCAAGTTGCAGTTGGGTTCAACAAAAAACTGCCGTGCAGTTTAACCACCAAACTGTTCCAACCAACTGGTCTTTTAAGTGAACCCAATGAGTAAAGTTAACAACTGCAACTAAATCTATACTTTTCAGTCATTATTAACTTTATTTTAGGAACTTAAAAATCTTAGCTTCTTCACATTCATTAAAATTAAAGCGCCCATCTTTTGCACTTCTTTTTACCTTGAGATTGGGTGAGTGCATATAAAATGAGAGATATCTTTCCTACGAGCATCTTTCTTTCTTATTTTATAGTTTTTAGCTTGGACGGTTTATTTTTTAATATGTTGTATTTCACCAGTTGAATGAATGACGAGTCCTCTCCCTCTCTAAAAGGCTAATATAATCTGTCACTTGGCCATAACCATAGACCACATTGGATTATTAATATGCAACCAAAGCCTTGGCTAAATAAGTTGCAGCGAAAGGTTAGACATCTCCATGCTTCAGATTTTGATTGTTCATCAGGTCCTCATGCGCTCCTTACATTGGAAAAGAGAAGAGTTTTAAGTTCAAAATCTAGAATAGGACCAAATGAAAGATTGCTTTAGCATCCAAAAAATAAGGATGGTGAATTGAACTTTTGATCCAGTAAACCAAAGTTACGCAGATGTAGAGGTTGAGTTGATATAGAAATCATGCAGAGTTACAGGTAAAATTAAGAGGCATATCAAGGAAGCTTTTTTAACAGGGATGCACCAATTTACTTCTGATGCTAATACATCTATATAATAAGGGAGAGCAGTATTTGAATCCTTGGACATTTTGAACCCTTGGATTTATGTACATATTTTTGTACATAAATCCTAGGGCTGAGAAGAGATTCAAGAGCTTGGTAATTTTGTAATTATTTGAAAACAAAGGGGTAGTAACTTTTTACTAAGGACAAGAGGATACGGAAGTGCCATTGATTTTATGTGAAATTACGAAACCTGCCACTATCTTTTCCCAGAGGATATGGAAGTGTCCTTGGTTTTCTGTGAAATTACGAAACGTGCCATTATCTTTTCAAAACTTCCTTGCAAGTAAAGATATGATTAAATACACGGCTATGATTGCAATTGAGTGATTGAACGGTATGGAATTTGGGCTCACAACTTACCAGTTTGCCCCTTCACATATATATATATGTTGTTTTTCACCGATTGTAAAATCTGGGCTAACTTGGATTGTTTTGGTAGCAGATGCAAACGTGGCTTGCATGCAATTAAACTAAACTGCTTATAGTAGTGGGCCACTTCTGGTATTCGATGGTGGTTAAACAAGGGTCCAATTGGCTGACCTGTTTTACCTAAAAAAATTAAATCCGGCCGGGCTTGATTTGAAGCTGATTGATCCAATGGGCCACATAGAAAATTTGAGTTAAATTTGTTAAATTATTGGCGGTGTTAGTTGTTAGGTGGTCAAAAGAAGAGTAATTAGATTTAGTTGTGCTCAGAGCGTGGTGCGCTGTGCCTTCAGGCACGGGTAATGACTAAGCTAATACATATATAAGGTTCAACGCAGTGTAGGCCTAAGCTTTTTTAAATTGCCGGACCTTGTATTTGAAGGGTATGATGCAGCAGAAGCGCAGATCTAAACTCAAACTATTATTTGAATAGAGATATGATAAGGATAGAAAAAACTCAAATTATTCTTATCCATAGATTCTTGTGAGGGGTGTCTCTTTGTGAGTGGGGTCCACCCACATGTAAACACAAGTGGGCCCCATCACAAATGCCAACAGTATTAAGGTCTGAACCCAGGCAGGAACAAAGTCAATTAACAAACTAGTTGGCCTGCTTGGATTGAAATGTTCATATCAGGCTTGACTGGGCCATTCATAGTTAGGTCCTTATTAGATGTGAGCTTGTGAATTGACCCCCCTATTACCAAAATTCCTGAAAACCCCAGAATGTATCATCACCTTTGAGCCCTATTGATAATCGAGTCCAGGTCTTCGTACACCATGGACCCGAACCGAACCTGACTTGTTCACAGAATTAGTCAGATGAAATATTACCTAATTTCAGTCTCAATATTTTATGCCCAGCCCACAGGTAATGAATGAGGGCGAAAATAGGTTGGGTTTGGGTTGAGCTCAAAGGCTAATAAATATAGGCATCAAAACGAAAACAGACCCATTAATTAATCTAGGTTAAAAATGTCAACATACACCCTAATTCCCAGTTCATTTTAGAATCCAGTTGGCAGAATGAAGACCTGAGACATACACGTCCAATAAGTAAATCATATTGGGTCAGGTTGGCAACTTGAGAGCCATGCATAGCCTACCAAAAAAAAAAAACCCGACTCATCCTGATCCGACCCATTTCTCTCTTGGGTTCTCATGGGTTGGAAATGTTAACGTAAACCAAAAATTACAAGGTCAGGACCACATTCCAATTTCCATAGGGAGATTGAACACCCCCTTCAAATTTTCACTTTAGGACCATGTTTCATTAACATAAAATATAGATATATTATGTACAGCATATATGAGACTAGACTATGTGGTGTTTTTTCCCTTTTTTATGGCTGAACTCTTTGTCATCAGGACAAAGCATTTACACATTTAGGAACATGGGTTTTGGTTTGTGATTTTATTTGCATGTATGGTGGGAGAAAGAGGGAAAGAAAGAAAGATACCACAGAGATGTCTCTCTTTGCAATTTCTTTCTTCTCTAGGTGCGGGACAGCGAGGGAGCATTGCTCGACCACACAAAGACTCTCCAGAAGGGACGCTTGCGCTTGGGAGGGCGCGGGAGCTCAGAAGCCTCGTAGCGCCTCAGCATTTCCCACATAACCTGCACGTCCTCGTACCCGCACGTTTGCACATCGTCATGAAGCTTCAGAATCCCACCCCCTGCACGCACTCTCAACATCAGTTTCCACAATAAACAAAGGGCAAAAATTTTATACATAAAGAACTTCAGAATCCAACTGTTGGATTGTGCAAATCATGATTGAATTAGAGGAATCCATAGATCTAAGAATTCCACGTTACTGCAAATTTGAGGATTCCTTATTAAAGATTTGCATAGTTAAGTACTCTTAGACTGAGATGTTAGTAGTAGGGATCTAAATAGGTCCCTATTCTCCGATTACCCAAAAGTTTTGATCCGATAAAAATCAGATCGGGATTTTATTTAAGCCCGATAAGTAAATCGATCCGGGTCCGGTTCTACCTTGGTTCGGACATTTGGACCCGAGACCTGACATATTACTTTAATTTTCAAAAATCTTTCTTAAAAGTTATATTTTTTTTACTTTAATTTTCAAAAATCTTTCTTAAAAGTTATATTTTTTTACTTTAATTTTCAAAAATCTTTCTTAAAAATTATATATTTTTTAATATCTTTCTCTACCTATATCCATTCCCGTCCTATTCCCGTTTCCAAGCCAAGAAATACACCGACCCATTTACAAAGCTAGTCACTAGGGATATTAGTGTATTATATAGTCTGATAGCTCGTTGGTCAGCCAGAAACAACAACCAAGAATCGATCCAAGGATCGAGAAATCTCAAAATTATGAATTTTCCAATATGGGGTTTTTGTTATAGTCTTCATATATTAGAAAATTTTTGTGAACTTAGAAAGTCCTACTAAAATATAGATTTCCAGTAGCCAAAATCTTTGATGATTTACAATTGCCAAATTAGCAATCAGGTTTTGATTGCCAAACACTGTAAAAACCCATTTCACATCTAACCCAGTGACTTGACTGGGCCATCTCGGGCAAACACATGAGAGATGTTGAAATATCTGACGGCTTGGATCAATCGACAGTCCATCAAGAGGAAGAGGAGATTGAATTGATCATTCCATAGTGGGACATCCAGGATCGGTTCAAAGACGATTTGACAGATCGCAACGCGAAATTTCAGAAGAATCGACGCGTCCAAATATCATACATGGGCCATGGCCCAAAATCTGAGAAATCGGACTGCTCTCGTAACGTCCTTTTCGTCGTGGAGTCCAGATTCATAAACGATATCGATACATCTGTACCCGTTCCACTCGGCCGACACAGAGAGCGAATCACGTTTTACCAAAAATAGTGTGGATCGCGCGATCCATGGAAAAAAAGACCCGAAAATAGGAAATTCGTCCACAAATAGAAACGCAACCCGATATTATCAAAAAAAAAAAAAGTCGGAGAACTACACAAAAACCGATGCAAGGTCAATACGAAAAAGTTGAAAACAACTCTACGTACGCACACCACGCTAACGTGCGCCGTACGCGCGGGCCGTCGGTGAGACTAACGTGCGCACTGGATCGGATCGGTGGGAGAAATCAGCTGGAGATAGGGATTGGAATCATACAAAATGAAATGCACATGAAATTCGAGAAGAAGAAGAAGACAGAAAAGAAATCGGATCTGCTAACATGCACCGGCTGAGAAAGGCACTGACCACATCGAATAAAACTCATGAGAAGCACAAGAAAGAAGGAAAGAATCTCACTGAAAGCAAAAACGGAGTAGAAAAAGGCAAGAGGGAAGGGACTCTTCTAACATGCGCCGCCCGAGCAAGATCGAGATCCAGATCCAAGCCATCCGAGTCCAAGACTCGGTCGCTGCGTGTAACTTCCACTCCGAAATCGAGATCGCTCGGCTCCGAGTCCCCGACTCGGTCCCCCCGCAACACTCACATGCGCACGTTAGACTCCACATCATCCCAGATCTCGCGCTTGAACCCTCGCACTTCTCAAGAAACCACCAAAAAACATCAAAAAACTGAGACACACACAGAGAGAGAGAGAGAGAGAGTGAGAGTGAGAAAGATACCGTTTTTACGAGCCCTAACCCTGGCGGAGACGGCCATCCAAGCCTTTCGCATGGGGAAAATCACCTTCTGCCACCAATCCATGACACGAGTCCGAACCCTCCGCCGCCGAGTCACCGCGAATCGGACCGCCACCTCCCGTAACCCGGCCAGAACTCGCTCGATCTCCTCTTCTCTCTCTCTCTCTCTTTCCCCTTCGCGTCGTGCTCCAAAACCCTAGAATTATAGAAGAAGAAGAAGAGAGAGAGAAAAGATGTCCGCGAACACGTTTCTCGATCGTCGCGCCACGCAGCGAGCCTTCGTAGCTTCCACCTCGCGCTTCGCTCTACTTCTACTGCGCTCTCGCTTGCCCTTTTCTACTTCTCTACTCTCGTGACCGGCACGTGCCGGTTTGGAAAGCTTGACCGGTTTCGACCGTTAGGGTTTTTAATTAGAGTCGATGGTGGGCGTTTGATGAGGGAGGGGCACGTGGCGGGGTTTGATTGGGTGGGAACGGGTGATGCGTCGGTTGGGAATGGACACGTGTTGGATGCATTGGGGTTTGGAGTAGAGTAGGTCGTTGGGATTTTTAAGTGGTGGAGGAAAAGAGAAGATACACATCGGGAGCAGGAAACTCTAGTGTGGTTCAAAGTTCAAAGGGAATGTGTCAATGTGGACAAAGGACATGGGTTTTATTAATTAGATTATGGGTGTACTCATGTTACACATGTTGGGTTTGAATTTTGAAATTGCAGCTTTTAGCACAAGGGCCCAGCCCCAAAGGCCAGGTAAAGATTGATGTAGAATTGGTAAAACATGCATAAAAGGAGTTTAGTTAATACGAGAGTGTATGAGGTAAATGTATTGAAAAGATAGGAAATATAGAATTAGAAATAATAATAAAAAAAAATTGATAGTATTTATGGGTAGTATCAATAGGTGATAAAATAAGATAAACTTGTTTGAATGGATAAGCCTCGCTCTGAAAAAAGTTTTTCTATTAAAAATTGATAGCTCACCAAGAAAATGAGTTGGTCAAAGAAGATGTGAATGGAAATAGGATTTGGTTCAAGATATATCGAAATTTAGAAGCAATAGTCTATCCCAATATAGTTGGATAAGGCTTTGATGACGATGACGATGACAACAATGATAATGATATATATATATATATATATATGTAATTATTTTGTTTTAAAATCTTACTTTTTATTTTTATTACTATTATTGCATAAAAGTATGTAGCATAACGAGAGCTAGCACAAGCATGTCCTAAAACCGCAAGAATATGTTCTATGATCAATTAAAAAGAAGTTTAGATCAAATAAAACCATCCTCAAACACTAGCTTATAATGATTTGGTGTAAATAGAGCAAAAAGTTTTAAAAAGAGAATAAAAGAAGTGAAGATCATGACAATATCTTTCTCCCTCAATTGAAGGACATAATTTTTTACCAAAATTAATAGAATCCTTATCTAAAAAAGAATTTTGAAAATGTACTTGAGCATCTAGAAAATCCACAAAAAAGCAAAGGGGCCAGAATTTAGAAATACCAAAAGTCATTTAAGACCTATTAGGTGACTTGAATTTCAGAAGACAAGATGTAACATAATGTCCAAAAAATTACAATATGGCAATTCTTGTCGGTAATTCTAATAAAAAGGACATCCATGAAGAATTCGTAGAGTAAAAGTATGCTTGAAGAAGTAAAGGGTAGAAAGAAAATAATAGAATAGATAAAGAGAAAGTATATGAGATTAAGGATAGAAATGAAATTATTGTAAAATAGTGAATAGGAGAAGAATACTTGCGTTGCTATGTATTGGAAGTGGGGTGGGGGAAAGAACATGGGTAAGTTATAAAAATAGACAACTTCCTGTCAAAATCAGAATTTATAAGCACAATTAGCTTCATAACAGCCATGGCTTTAATATAGTATAATGTGTTAAATTGTTGGAACAATTCTCCCATGTAAGAATTATGTATAACTTTTATGCATATGAACAACCAACAATATATGAAGCCTAGTTTTTTTATAGATGGATATTCTTGGAAAGCCAGCAACGGAGCAACCCCTTAAAAGTCAGCCATAATCTTAATTTTAGAAGCATTAGGGAACTTTTTCTTGTGCAAGCTATACAGTATGTGTAAGAGATAGTTTTATGATGGAGAGGAGATTTATTATAACTTTTATTCTTGCGAGGCTATCCATGTCATAAAATGAAGAATGAGTATATTTTTCTTAATAGAGATGATTTCAATTTCCAACGAGAGAAGTGGGAATGCAAATTTCCTCACCTACATAAACGAAAATCCACCAGATACAATGTCTTGTCGTCGCACATATACACACACCCTTAGTGCAGACAATAAATTTGTTATGAGATTGTTAAAGAAATTTGACAACTTGTAGAGTTAGTTGAAAATAACCAATCATAAGTTAACAAAACTGTATGATGATTAAGACGACGATAATGACTTTTAAATGTTCTCTTTCTCATTGCACTTCATCTTCTATCAATTTAGTCAATTTAAACTTCCACTAAATAATTATTAAGTAAGTAAGCTATTTTTTATCATACATGAAAGTGAAAGACAAGTTCTTTTCTCTCAACGCATGCGCTTTGTATGTCAATGTGTGCACATCAAGTTAATTAAGTAGTAAAGATGACATCTGTTAGGAGCTAACTCATTCACATAATCACATCTCATATTTCTTTTACCCATCCCATCTTGCATTTTGCTTGTCCCATGATAATTTTGGATAAATGATGCCTTATCCGGCCTTACATAGGGTAATAAAAGTTAGGTCAAGTAGTGGTGGAACCAAGGTTTTCTTTTAAAAAAAAATACATAAAGTTTCTCTAAAACCGATGGGTCAATTGCACCTTTGAGGTTGAGTTTGATATAGGTTTTTCTGTACTATTTTCAACTCGATTAATAAATGGAGACCTTGGGTTCCAATTTTGATACTATTTTTAACCCAATTAACAAATGGGTGAGATTTTGGCTGAGCTTACACATCTTGCTCACATTGCTTAGCACCCAAGAAAACCCAATCCCACCTATTAGTCAATTGTCAATTTGTCATCCATTACTTGCACCTAGTGAACACTAAAATCCTTCTACTACTGCAGACAATTGGAATGAATACTGTTTGGGCTGTCTTTGGATTCTAGTGTTTGGAGTTGGTATTTTTCAAAATTGGAACCTTGGATGCTGAAACACTTGTTACAGACCCCTCCTTCAGTTAGTGCTTGATTATGCAAAAAAAAAAACCTAATGAATGCTTTGCAAAGAGATGGATAGATGTGCAAATATGCACTGGTGGTGGTGCACAGGAAGTGGGGGCCACTATTCTGCTTACGTCACTGATGAAATGTCACATCCCGGTCCCGAATCACCCTGGCCTAGGGTAATCCCCGAGGTGAAACACACGTACTCCCGTGTGATTGTACCTGTCGCGAGTCAAACACAAGCACACGAAGGAGAAGACTATTCCACTCGTGAGTCGAACTCACTGATAACTATCAATCAACAGTTCATATAGCGGAAGCTTATAACAAATGATCATCATAACCCTGTACAATCCCATAAATAACATTCAAGTTTAAACAAAAGAATTATACATTGGTACAAAATGTTTGTCCAAAAGAAAGTTCTATATATCGTTATCAAAATACATAACAAAATGAATTGAATTTGGTGTGACTTCACAAAAATATTAGTCACACATCTACTATGCTCTCAAAATGTCCTGACGCTCTCCGAACCGAGGAGTCTCTACATGGGCCCTACCCCAGGCCACTCCTCTAGTCCCGAAGGTACCTCCTGGGTACCCTTATCTCCCTCCGCGGTCTCTGTAGGACCGGGGGCTGCGTCTGTGCCTGTGACACCAAGAATAGTATCTCAATACAACTATTTAGCAAGCATAAACAGTAACCAGGGATACAAAGAAGTTTTTAAGGACAATAACAATTTGAGAATAAAAATAAGACGAGTAAAAGAGAAATTAAATAATCCATTTTCATGAATAAATCCTATATGTCATTCCTTTTAAAACCATTAAAGAAACTATAATACAAATTTTGGCAACTACATAAAGCTCATCCTCTCATTGAGAGCAAATCGTGTTGGGATGTCACTAGGGGTCCGGCCAAAGATCCTCCTAGCTACCCGGGTCCTGGAGTTCCGGTGCTCCAGTCTGTCAACTGCGCAGCGACGTTCAATAATAAACCAAGACTTAACCCCGTCGAGTACCGTCCGGTCGAAGCTAAGTAGTGCCGACTTATTCAAATCAATTTCGTTTGCAATTCAAATCGAGTGACTATTCAAATATTTGGATACACCCAATGGCGTTATCCATATCAATATCACATAATGTATACCAATTGAAGAGCAATGTATATATGACAATTTATCGAAAATTGATGTAATTACAATTCTCGTTTTCAATACTTAAAGCAATTATTTAACGACTATAACAACTGATAATAAATTAATATTCATATAATCTATTGTCATCCAATACAAGATTAATTTATAAAATCAACATGTTATTGTTTTCTTAGTGTCACTTATGATTATCTCATGTTGGATTTCTAAATTAATCCTCATGGCTTAACAATAGGTTAATGATCTCATTTGGGCTTAATTAGAAGGATTAGGGTCCCAATACTAAGACATAATGAAACCTAAGTTCCTATGGTAAGGGGGGTGTACATCCTAATTATCCATTTGGGATTGATTAGGATGGTTAATTATGGACTAAGAGTAATAATATACCTTCATTGAACCAAAAAGAGGCTCTCCAGACTGGTTTAGGCAGTTCTACCGGTAGAAATTCCGGTAGAAGAAGTTCTACCGGTAGAACTACCGGTTTAGGCTTCTCTACCGGTAGAACTTCCGGTAGAGACAGCTCTACCGGTAGAACTACCGGTTTAAGCATCTGGATTTCCTTCTCCAGGCTCTCTGCCAGATTTTTGACTGTTTCTACCGGTAGAACTTCCGGTAGAACAGGGGTTCACAGTTTTCTTCAACTCTCTGTGTGATTTCGAGCCGTTTCTACCGGTAGAACTTCCGGTAGAACGTCTCGAGTTCAATTTTTCTTCTTCTTTCTATTTTAATCTCTTCCAAATGAGCCTCCTAGCTCTCCAAACACATACATAACAATTCTATACTTCCCAAAACAACTACAAGAAGAAATCCAACTCATTTACCTTCTTTAAACATAAAAACCCAATTTTATGGAAAGAGAAAGAGAAAACTTGAATCAAATGAGAATGTATAACAAATGCAAACCCAATTTATGTTTATACTTGCCTCAAAGAAGAGCTTTTAACTTCTCACACACTTGGTTAGAAGAAAGACCCAAAATCCCCAATGCTCAAACCCTAATCATCATAATACATGAAAACTTGATGAGGATGCAATGCATGTATGAGGATGGGTTTATTCATCTCTAAGATGCTCAAAATCATGGTCAAAGGGTTTTGCTACTCACCTCTTGTAGGGATTTCGAAATTAGGAGGAAATGGAGAGAGTTGGAGAATGCCTCTTGACACAAGATGAAGGAGAAATGGAAAAGATGAAGAGATGTTGATTCCCACCCAATTCTCAAAGCACATGCAATAGTTCTTGATGGATTGAATGAGGAGAGAAATAAAGAAGAGAAAGGTAGTGAGGGTTGCAGAGAATGGGGGAAAAATGAATGAAAGGAGGAAGGGTAATACCTTATACATGAAATGAGAGTGGGCTTTTGAAATTGAGCCCAAGAGTTAAACATATTTTCATATTAAGTCAATTGAGGGTCCATCTTCTCAATGAGTGGTCAAATGAGGTCAAGTCTATTATGAAAGTTGATAGGGTCGACGAAATACACGTGTTAGTGGCAAAATGACGTGCAAATGATGCAATTTGTGAAAATCAAGAATTACGAAAAAGCTCTTAATTGCATTAAACCGAGTCAATCGGTGTCAACTCATCTATTTAGGGTTCAAAACTCACCCAACTCAATCAAATGCATTAATCAATACTAATTCATCATAATTAGGAGTCAAGCATAATTAATTTGGCTAATACTCAATTAATTAGCAATAATCAAGGTTAATCAAGCTTGGGGTGTAACATTCTCCCCCTCTAGGAATCATTCGGTCCTCCGAATGAACAAACCTTATCAAATAGCTCGGGGTAGTGGCGTGCCACTTGCTCCTCGAGTTCCCATGTAGCTTCGTCCTGTCCATGGTGCTCCCATAGAATCTTCACCCATCGAATTGTCCTCGTCCGTAGCACTTGCTCTTTTTCATCGATGATTTGAATTGGACGTTCAACGTAAGTTGAGTCAGGCTTGATTTGGACTTCATCGTGCTGTATCACATGAGATGGATCACGGATATATTTTCGGAGCATAGATACATGAAAAACATTATGAACTCCTGCAAATTCTGGGGGAAGGTTGAGTCTATAGGCTACATCACCAATTCGACTCTTGATCTCGAACGGTCCAACATATCTTGGTGCAAGTTTGCCTTTTTGCCCGAACCGTATTGTTCCCTTCATCGGAGATGCTTTCAAAAATACTAAATCTCCAACTTGGAATTCGAGCTTCCTTCTTCGATTGTCAGCGTAGCTCTTTTGTCGGGATTGGGCAATCTTCAACTTTTCTCGAACTTGGAAAACTTTCTCCGCTGTATCAGCAACAATGGTAGGTCCATGGAAACTTCTCGTACCGACCTCTTCCCAGCATACTGGGGTTCTGCAACTACGACCGTACAAAGCTTCAAAGGGTGGCATCCCAATAGCTGAATGAAAACTGTTGTTGTACGCGAACTCGCATAGTGCCAAGTGTTCGTCCCACTCACCTCCGAAATCAAGAACGCTTGCCCGAAGCATATCTTCTAGAGTTTGTATGGTGCGTTCGGACTGTCCATCCGTCTGGGGGTGGTAAGCGGTGCTGAAATTGAGTTTGGTGCCCATAGATTGCTGGAATGATCGCCAAAAAGAAGAGACGAATCTTGAATCCCGGTCGGAAACTATCGAAACCGGAGTGCCATGAAGACGAACAATCTCCTTCACAAAGAGTCTGGCCATGTCATTGAACTTCATACTTTTCCTGAACGGAATGAAATGAGCCGATTTCGTCAACCTGTCGACTATCACCCAAATCACATCATGTCTACGGCTAGTTAACGGAAGACCTGACACAAAATCCATCGATATATGCTCCCATTTCCACTCAGGGATGTGCAGCGGATGTAACAAACCCGGAGGCTTCCTATGCTCGAATTTCACTTTCTGACACGTGTAGCACTTCGATACGAATTCTGCTATTTCTCTCTTCATATTATTCCACCAGAATCGTCTCTTGAGATCCCTGTACATCTTCGTGCTCCCAGGGTGTATAGCATATTTGGCATAGTGGGCTTCTGTCATGATTGGAATTGTCAATTGCTGAGTCTTTGGCACACACAGTCGATCTCTAAAATATAGGACTCCATCTACCAATTGGAAATCTGGCTTATCAGCGATGTGGTCTCTAATCTTGGCCAATTCAGGATCTTCAAATTGTTCTTCCTTGATCCGATTCATAATTGTAGGCTCTATCACTGACATAGCGGCTAGCATCACAGAATCATCAACCCACTGAACTTCTACATCCAACTCTTCAAAAATATCCAATTCCATCCATTGAGTATCCATAGCTGCAGTCATAGAAGATTTCCTGCTCAGTGCATCTGCCACCACATTTCCTTTTCCTGGAATATATTTAATGGGAAAATCATAATCCTTAATGAACTCTAACCACCGCCTCTGCCTCATATTGAGGTCTTGTTGGGAGAAAAGATATTGCAAACTGCGATGATCCGAATGTACTTCAAATTGTTCCCCATATAAATAATGTCTCCAAATTTTCAATGCAAAAACAATGGCGGCTAATTCAAGATCATGGGTGGCATAATTCTTCTCGTGATTCTTCAGTTGCCTTGATCCATAGGCTATCACCTTTCCATGTTGCATAAGAACACACCCTAGACCAATTCTAGACGCATCGGTGTAAATCACAAATCCTCCTGTACCCTCTGGTAATGATAAAACTGGGGCGGTTGTCAACTTCTCCTTCAGAATCCGAAAATTCTCTTCACATTCTTCGGTCCAAATGTATGGTACATCTTTCCTAGTCAACTTTGTCAACGGAGCTGATATCTTCGAAAAATCTTTCACGAATCGGCGATAGTATCCCGCAAGACCTAAGAAACTCCGAATCTCTGCCACATTTCTCGGACTATACCAGTTAATAATTGCTTCTATCTTAGCTGGGTCTACTCTAATACCCTCTCGAGTTACAATATGTCCAAGGAATGCCACTTGTTCGAGCCAGAAAGCACACTTCTCTAATTTAGCGTACAACTGATGAATCCTCAAAAGCTGAAGAGATGTCCTAAGATGATCAGCATGTTCTTCTCTTGACTTGGAGTAAACCAAAATATCATCAATGAATATCACGATAAACTGATCTAGGTAAGGAGCGAAAATCCTATTCATCAACGCCATGAAAACTGCCGGAGCATTGGTTAGGCCAAACGGCATCACCAGAAATTCGTAGTGGCCATATCTTGTCCTGAAGGCTGTCTTCTCAATATCTTGCTCACGAACTCTAAGCTGATGATAACCCGATCTAAGATCGATCTTCGAAAAGTAGGCTGCTCCTTGAAGCTGGTCGAACAGTTCATCGATACGAGGCAACGGGTACTTGTTCTTTATCGTCACTTGATTGATCTGTCGGTAATCGATGCACATCCGAAAAGAACCGTCCTTCTTTCTCACGAACAATACCGGAGCTCCCCAAGGTGACATACTCGGACGAATGAGCCCTTTGTCCAGTAGATCTTGCAACTGTTCCTTCAACTCTCTGAGTTCTGCTGGAGCCATTCTGTAAGGGGCTTTCGAGATAGGGGCTGTACCCGGAATCAAGTCTATTGGAAAATCCACTTCTCTTAGAGGAGGCAGTCCTGGAACTTCGTCAGGAAACACGTCGGGGAATTCGCACACTACTGGAATCTCTTCCAACTTCGCTATCGGCTTCTTCTCGGTGATAAACGCGAAGTAACCTTCACATCCATGCTCCAGAAGCTTCACTGCATCCAAGGCTGACACTAGTCCATTGTTGGGCTTCTCTCTTCGCACACCCTCGAACACCACGTCCGTCTTGGGTTCTTGCACTTTGAAAGTGATTGTCTTGTGGAAGCAGTCAACACAAGCCCGGTGCTTAGCGAGCCAGTCCATCCCGAGAATGACGTCAAAATCGTGCATCGCTAGGATTATCAAATCAGCTGGCATGACGAGTCCTCCAATTTGAATGCTGCAACCTGGGTAGTAGTTCTCACAGACTACTCTCTTACCCACCGGGGTAGTCACCGTCAACACAAAAGGAAGCAACACAGGTGGTTGCTGAAGATCACTAGCAAATCTGGGTGCCACAAATGAATGTGTAGACCCTGAATCAAACAAGGTCCTAGCATTTCTAGTACAAACCAAAATAGTACCTTCAACTACATTCCCTGCTGCTGCTGCTTGTTCATGGTCCAAAGCAAAAACTCTGCCTGCTTGCTGGGGTCTCTGTCTGGCCTGTTGTCGTTGTTGTTGCTGTTGCGGTCTCGGTGGTGCTGGTAATGCCATACGTAGGGGAGGTGCTGCAAGTGCGGGTCTGACTTGTTGCTGAGGGAATTGCTGGGGTATTCCACCCTGAAGGTTCCTGTTTCTTGGACAAGTAGCTGCCTTGTGCTCCATTGATCCACAAATGACACAAGCCCCCGTAGTCCTCCAACACTTCTCCGTAGGGTGTCCTTTGCCGCATGTGTTACATCTGGGTGCACCAATCACCACACCCTTCTGTTTCTTGTTTTGTTGGCCTTTTCCTGAAAATGATGAGCTTCTCCTGAAATCACTGCCTCTTTTCTTCATAGCTACTTCTTCTGCAGAATAGCCTCGATCTACGGCATCATCAAATGTAGCCGGTCTCTGAAATGCTGTCACATGCTCCACATATGCCGGGTTCATGCCTTCTATGAAGCGGTCCACCTTTTTCTCTTCGGTATCAATCAATTCTTCAGCATACTTGGACAACTGTTGAAAGATGTGCACATACTCCGTCATGTTCATCTGATTCTGCTGCAGAGTTAGGAACTCATTTTGCTTCTTCCTCCTAATGTGATCGGGTATAAACTTTCTCCGGAATTGCTTTTTGAATGTGTCCCACACGATCTCTTCAGGTAACAACTTGAGAGGTTCTTTGATGCCTTTCCACCAGATGTTTGCTGTACCCCCGAACATCGAAGCTGTAAGTACGACCTTCTGTTTGTTATCACAATTGATAGTCTCGAAGATGTCACCAACACGGTCTAGCCATTCATCTGCTTTGATAGCGCCTTCATTCCCGTAAAAGTCGGTGGCTCCTCTCTTCCTAAATCTTTCGTACAAAGAGCTCGAGTCATTGCCTCTCATTTGGTTTGCTGCTTGTGGCCCTTGATTAGCCATCAATAGTGCTATTTGCTCATTTGTCTTCGCAACTTGTTCTATCAGCATCATTAAACGTGCATCCACATTGGGTGGGTCTTCGTTAACCACCACGAACGGGTCGTTGTTGCGGGATTCATTGTTACCGCTTCCTGAGCCGGATGCCATTTACCTGCAAAAGAGTTTCAAAATCAGGTTACAACTACACTCTATCTCTCTCTTACGCACAACTACTAGTAATAGTACAATACTGATAATAAACTGATCTCAACAATCAGTACTACAAATCGATTCTATCGTATCCTCACAACGATTTCTATTTGGTTTCTAAGTCTTTTAGAAAGACTGACAGGCTCTGATACCATACTTACGTATGTCACATCCCGGTCCCGAATCACCCTGGCCTAGGGTAATCCCCGAGGTGAAACACACGTACTCCCGTGTGATTGTACCTGTCGCGAGTCAAACACAAGCACACGAAGGAGAAGACTATTCCACTCGTGAGTCGAACTCACTGATAACTATCAATCAACAGTTCATATAGCGGAAGCTTATAACAAATGATCATCATAACCCTGTACAATCCCATAAATAACATTCAAGTTTAAACAAAAGAACTATACATTGGTACAAAATGTTTGTCCAAAAGAAAGTTCTATATATCGTTATCAAAATACATAACAAAATGAATTGAATTTGGTGTGACTTCACAAAAATATTAGTCACACATCTACTATGCTCTCAAAATGTCCTGACGCTCTCCGAACCGAGGAGTCTCTACATGGGCCCTACCCCAGGCCACTCCTCTAGTCCCGAAGGTACCTCCTGGGTACCCTTATCTCCCTCCGCGGTCTCTGTAGGACCGGGGGCTGCGTCTGTGCCTGTGACACCAAGAATAGTATCTCAATACAACTATTTAGCAAGCATAAACAGTAACCAGGGATACAAAGAAGTTTTTAAGGACAATAACAATTTGAGAATAAAAATAAGACGAGTAAAAGAGAAATTAAATAATCCATTTTCATGAATAAATCCTATATGTCATTCCTTTTAAAACCATTAAAGAAACTATAATACAAATTTTGGCAACTACATAAAGCTCATCCTCTCATTGAGAGCAAATCGTGTTGGGATGTCACTAGGGGTCCGGCCAAAGATCCTCCTAGCTACCCGGGTCCTGGAGTTCCGGTGCTCCAGTCTGTCAACTGCGCAGCGACGTTCAATAATAAACCAAGACTTAACCCCGTCGAGTACCGTCCGGTCGAAGCTAAGTAGTGCCGACTTATTCAAATCAATTTCGTTTGCAATTCAAATCGAGTGACTATTCAAATATTTGGATACACCCAATGGCGTTATCCATATCAATATCACATAATGTATACCAATTGAAGAGCAATATATATATGACAATTTATCGAAAATTGATGTAATTACAATTCTCGTTTTCAATACTTAAAGCAATTATTTAACGACTATAACAACTGATAATAAATTAATATTCATATAATCTATTGTCATCCAATACAAGATTAATTTATAAAATCAACATGTTATTGTTTTCTTAGTGTCACTTATGATTATCTCATGTTGGATTTCTAAATTAATCCTCATGGCTTAACAATAGGTTAATGATCTCATTTGGGCTTAATTAGAAGGATTAGGGTCCCAATACTAAGACATAATGAAACCTAAGTTCCTATGGTAAGGGGGGTGTACATCCTAATTATCCATTTGGGATTGATTAGGATGGTTAATTATGGACTAAGAGTAATAATATACCTTCATTGAACCAAAAAGAGGCTCTCCAGACTGGTTTAGGCAGTTCTACCGGTAGAAATTCCGGTAGAAGAAGTTCTACCGGTAGAACTACCGGTTTAGGCTTCTCTACCGGTAGAACTTCCGGTAGAGACAGCTCTACCGGTAGAACTACCGGTTTAAGCATCTGGATTTCCTTCTCCAGGCTCTCTGCCAGATTTTTGACTGTTTCTACCGGTAGAACTTCCGGTAGAACAGGGGTTCACAGTTTTCTTCAACTCTCTGTGTGATTTCGAGCCGTTTCTACCGGTAGAACTTCCGGTAGAACGTCTCGAGTTCAATTTTTCTTCTTCTTTCTATTTTAATCTCTTCCAAATGAGCCTCCTAGCTCTCCAAACACATACATAACAATTCTATACTTCCCAAAACAACTACAAGAAGAAATCCAACTCATTTACCTTCTTTAAACATAAAAACCCAATTTTATGGAAAGAGAAAGAGAAAACTTGAATCAAATGAGAATGTATAACAAATGCAAACCCAATTTATGTTTATACTTGCCTCAAAGAAGAGCTTTTAACTTCTCACACACTTGGTTAGAAGAAAGACCCAAAATCCCCAATGCTCAAACCCTAATCATCATAATACATGAAAACTTGATGAGGATGCAATGCATGTATGAGGATGGGTTTATTCATCTCTAAGATGCTCAAAATCATGGTCAAAGGGTTTTGCTACTCACCTCTTGTAGGGATTTCGAAATTAGGAGGAAATGGAGAGAGTTGGAGAATGCCTCTTGACACAAGATGAAGGAGAAATGGAAAAGATGAAGAGATGTTGATTCCCACCCAATTCTCAAAGCACATGCAATAGTTCTTGATGGATTGAATGAGGAGAGAAATAAAGAAGAGAAAGGTAGTGAGGGTTGCAGAGAATGGGGGAAAAATGAATGAAAGGAGGAAGGGTAATACCTTATACATGAAATGAGAGTGGGCTTTTGAAATTGAGCCCAAGAGTTAAACATATTTTCATATTAAGTCAATTGAGGGTCCATCTTCTCAATGAGTGGTCAAATGAGGTCAAGTCTATTATGAAAGTTGATAGGGTCGACGAAATACACGTGTTAGTGGCAAAATGACGTGCAAATGATGCAATTTGTGAAAATCAAGAATTACGAAAAAGCTCTTAATTGCATTAAACCGAGTCAATCGGTGTCAACTCATCTATTTAGGGTTCAAAACTCACCCAACTCAATCAAATGCATTAATCAATACTAATTCATCATAATTAGGAGTCAAGCATAATTAATTTGGCTAATACTCAATTAATTAGCAATAATCAAGGTTAATCAAGCTTGGGGTGTAACATGAAACCACTTCTAGATGTATAATAGATTTGGAGGGCCAAATGTTTTAATAAAGTAAAAGTCATTTTACTTCTGCCAAAAAAAAAAAAAAGAGGAAAAAAGTAAAAAAAAAAACCATTTTCATATGAAAAATGGTTTTTCTAATATGAATATGTAAAATCTATACAACATGCCTCTCCTATTTTATTTTATTTTTGGAAAACTTATATATAATCAATTGTAGTGTTTTGGAAATTTAAAAAGCCTTTATTAAGATGAAAATTCTGGTCAACGACTTTGACTCGTAATTAGAAGCAAATTTTTTATTTTTATTTGGATATTATTTTAATCTTCTTCTATTTTGTTTTTCTTTTGTATTATTTCCCAGGGTTTAGTCCAAATGACGCTGGATCTAAGGAAAATTCATATTTTTTTAGGACGAGAAAATAGCCATTGATTGATTGATAGTCAAGATGGTTTGCCAAGATTTTACATCACCAGATGTGGACCATGTGGTTAATTGTATAATAATAACAATGCGGGTAGTTATGCATCATGACCACAAAATCTATTAAGATCCATCACATCTGGAGAAAACTACAAAATGCTTGCACTTTCTGCTTGTGAAAAAAAAAAAAAAAAAGTCTCTTCTATGGGGCCATCAAAATGCATGACAATTAAAAAGGGTAGAGCATATTAATAGATCCCAGCATGGATAACGAATGAGCCAAATATCATTTGATCAAACAATGATGTGGTTAGATTTAATCTTAGTTCAAATTTGAGCCCTATATATCATTGTTAAAAAAAAAAACTTTGGCTAATTTCAATAATTTCTCAATATCTAATATGGCCTAGCAAATTTTTTTTTTTTTTTTTTTTGTGAAATTCCTTCTCAAATGCTCCTCCAAAGGAGTGAATAAATTGAATGATTTCAACATTATGAGATCTTGGCCAGGACTTAAGAGGTTTAAAGGAGGATATGACTGTTTTTTTCTTTTTGGAAAAGGGTGAACCACTGAACCACCAAACTCAAAAGTAGAACAAAGCAACCAAAGCCTTTTCTAGGGATTGGTTGCTCTCTTAATGATAGGACTAGCCCAATAACACGTGCTGAGCACGGTATCTCCCTGCACTACAAAATAAAGAATTAGATATTAAAAATATCAGGACAAGATGGATAAAATATAAATAGAAAAATTGGAGAAAAAGGGTATAGTTACACAGGAACAACTCAAACATTAGTGGTTTGATAAAAAAAATGAGTGGGCAATTGCATGAGTAGTTACATAACCGCCGGTCAAAATTAAATCTGCCAGGTCAAAATTGAATAAAAAACCTCCTAACTTAATATATTATAATGGATCAATAAAATCTTACATCAACTTGTCATTGTGTATTTCTTTTTCCTTGCCTCACAATGAGGGTACTTGTTCATCTAATCGTGAGCTAAACATCTGAAATCTCTACTTTGCTTATGGTCCTAAATGTGCATGGGATGAGCCAAGTTCAGGTTGGGAACAAGACTGGTGGTGGCCGAACTAGACAATTTTCCTTTTGGCAAATTTTGTTTAGCAGGAAAGGAAGGAAAGTAAAAGGAGAATGAAAAAGTACATAGTGTGACATAAATCTTTTACTTTATGAAATTTAGATAGAATAAATAAAAGCAAAGTAAGAAAAAAAGTGACATGAATGTTTTATTTCAATCAAGCATTTTACCCCATTTTGCGTATGATAACCACTAGCCAGGGATAATTCACCTTTTGATGAAAGTTGGGATATTCTTCCATGTGTAATAATGCAATTTTTATGGACTAAAATGTCATTTGACTTTGTGATAATGAATAAATTATTGTGCGATAACATAAACATATTCATTTTTTAACCAACGAGAGGGGAACTTTTGTGCAATATCACTTAAATGAAAAAAATTACAAAATTAAGCAAATATCAGCAATTTTGTCGTATCTACTAGTGTGGAGAATGTCTGAGGAATTATTTCAACTTTCATTACAACACGAATTTATCCATAGCTAAAAGTTACTGTATGGGCAAAAACCTTCTTTTTTTTTTTTTTTCTGAGAGTAAAATTACCTCTACGGTAGAAAAGGCCCATCACATAACCCATTATCAAAATGACAAAATTTTACCTAGTAATACTCCATACAGTACACTATGTAATAGGACTAAGATGCCCAAATTACTACGATATATCAAACATTTACAAAATCTTGAGATATCGCAATAAAATGATTTGCAAGATTTTACAAAGTTTACTCATATATGGGGTCCACTTTATGATTGATCATATGATGTTGTATACTATTTAGATCATATTTAGTGTATATTCCTTCATTGTTCCAAGTTTTGGCCAGCTTATTTGGACCAATCATTAGCTAATATCATATTATCAATTGTACGTCAACCATGTATATGAGTAAACTTGTAAAGTTTTGCAAACTAATTTTACAGCATCACACAATGTTATAAAATCTTGCGATATTGCATTGGCATTTTAGTCTTTTTACACAGTGTACCAACCATACGGAGTATTTTTAGGGAAAACTTTGATGTTTGGTTAGATGATGGGCTTTTAGACTTAATAGTGACTCTCTCTCTCTCTCTCTCTCTCTCTCTCATTTTAATTTTAAAGGCTCAGGAAAAAAGTATAAATTTAGAATTTTCTCTTTTGGTGCTTTTTTAATTTTAATCCCATCATTTTTTTCCCCTGATTTTGACTCAAATTTTCCCTTTACTCTCCCTCTCATGCAAAAGAACGTTTTTCAAAAGCTCACTCGCTATATGGAAAAAGAATATCTTGTGAAGTAATAATATATAAAAGTACAACATAAATTTTCCATACCCCATGGGGATTTGCAAGATTTCTCCCTATCACTAATCAAAGGAGAGAGGCCTAACCGGCAGCCTTTATATAATGATTAAGGAATGTCTATTCAAGGACAAGTGTGTGGTATGATGATTTAGAATTCAAAAGGGAAGCCCCCCAATACTTATGCATGTTGTCTCTCATTTTACTTTCACACCAATTAGCAAATGGATTGCGAAGTTGATTGGTACTTTTCAGATCTCATAGGTTAAGAGAGAATACCGGAAAATCATATGCATAGATAAGCCTTAGAGAGATTTATTTCCATCAAATAATTCTAATAAAGGTAAGTTTCCTTAATTTCCTCAAATCAGCCAACAAAAATCCTATTTGATTGAGCTTACTAAAATTGAATCCAAAATAAATTTAGTAAAACCAAAAACTAAAGAGGGAATAATAACTTAAATTAGTGGGCTCGAACTGTGAGTCCCAACAGTGTTGCACGTGTAGTCATAAGGACCACTCACGTTTGACAATCTCCCACTTAGTCTGAATGACCACATATATGACTATATGTGATCTCCCACTTGGTTAAGACGACCATGTATAAGCAATCCACTTGTCAGGATTTTTAAAACCAGTTGAATTTTGGAGTGGTCAGGACTAGGGCTGTACATGGGCTGTTCGGATCGGTTTAACACTAAAACCAACAACCAAACCGAACCTATCGGCTTTTTAATTAACCGATCCGATCCGACCGATGGAGAGGGCTTAAACCAAACCAAACCGAACCAAACGGTTCGGTTCGGTTCGGTCGGTTAAACCATTGTTTTTTTATTATTATTATTATTTTTGAAAATCAGACATTGAAAATTTTAAAATGATGATATCCCATCATTTGCATTTATTTCAATGTTTAGTGCAAACATAAAATCCAACATTTCAAACTGGACTAAAAGCATATAAAAATAATTCTACTCGAAAAAGAGAGTTTGGACTAAACGCAAGCGCACAAAAAAAAAAAAAAAAACATTAACCAGCTTGCAGTGAAACATTCATTACACATGATAGCATTTGGAATTACAATAGAATAATAGTTCATGTCAAGAAAAGTCACAGACAAACGGAATCTGTATCAGAACCCACTGTATTTTTCAAAAATTAAGGTTTCTTAACATATTGATTAAGTGAGACCAAAACCAACCATCAAAAGACTAGTGCATCCTTCTGATAAAAACTTTATTGAAACGAGGTTGGAATTATGGTGGAAGAAAAACACCCCGTACAGTAATCTCTCCATCTGCAATGAAGTATAAAAAAGCATTTGAGAGATTAGAGGAGATGCACTGAGGCAGTGTTGACGGTCGAATTCATGTAAGAATGGAGTTGTGGAATGTAACTTTATAAGTAGTAAAAAACGAAACCCTGAGGCTAAAATAGTATAAAAACAATATTAAGTTACTGCATACGGTCGGTTCGGTTTAAGCGGTTAACCGTGGGCTCAAACCAATAACCGACCGATGTAAGCAGTTTTTATGGTTTTCAAACCGTCAACCGAACCATTCTATTATAAACCGATCCGAACCACCCGGTTCAGTCGGTTCAATTCGGTTTTGCGGTGATACCGGATTTTTTGTGCAGCCCTAGTCAGGACCACGATTCCTCTCTCTTCCGGAACTAAAGGTCGTGGTATCAATTCCCGGTTCCTCCTTCTTTAGGAATGGAAGGTTGAGTATACTTGTACTACCACCTTGGAGCGATAAAGATTTTACCCGGCTTCTCTCTGAGTCCAGATGTATTAGTTTAGCCCAAAGGATTGGGAACCCTCCGTTAGCAAAAAAAAAAAGTTGTTTAATTCTTTTCTTGTGTACAGTTACACTTGCTATCGCCTTACCAAATTACTTATTGTGGACCTCTGCAAAACCAACCACAATAAGTAATTAAAATATTAATATTTTTGGCAAATATTTGAAGATTTCATCTTCTTCATCATCATTAAAGCCTTATTCAAACTATTATGGTGTCGACCACATAAGTTTTATTTCTCTTTTCATGTCTATCGTAATTTATATTTTATAATAAATTATATTTCTTTATATCTATTTTGACAACTTTTATTTATATCGTCATCCGCAAACGCCTTTTCTTTAATAGGTCATCTACAAATATATCAAATTTTCTATAACCATATCATTGCCGGTATGTCCAAATCATCCCAAATTAATTACTCTAAATTTGAAGATGGCGATGAATCTGGGACCACCATCTTTTTTCAACGGTGACTGTCCACGTCAAAGATGTCGTCTTGGCCAACGACATCAAGTCCACCGCAGGCTTCGACACGTGTCCACATCGAAGACATGGGACCCGCCTGACCCCGACCGAGGTCTCCTCGACCGAAAAGTACAAAATGATTCGAGCTCCTGACTCGACCAGGAAGGGGAATAAAAAGCCTAGCTCCGTTTCACTTTTGACTCGTCAGCCCAACATCTTATATTGGGATGTGTGGGGCCCATCCACATCACCGGTGACGTGTTCAGCCTTCATACGCACCACACACAAAGGGGTGTGTGTGTGTGTCTATATATATATATATATATGAGAGTGGCTCTCCTCAACTGGACACATGCGACTCCCTTGTGTGGACTTAAAACAAAGAAAACAATCTTGTCAAATTTCGCCCAAAACCGCCCAAAAACTCATTTTTCCCCTTTCATTTCCCGATATCATTGCTTCTCTTCCCTACGATATCTCTCTCTCCCATCTCGCCCGCCTGCGATCTCTATATCCCCCTCTCGACTGCGATCTCTATATCCCCCTCTCGACTGCGATCTCTTTCTCGCTGCTCTGCTGTGTCGCTTCTCTCTCTCGCTGCTGCACTGCGATCTCTCCAGCTCCGCTGCTTCTCTTCCCTGCGATTTCTCTCCCATCTCGCTCGGCTGCGATCTCTCTCCCCCATCGCCGGCGATCTCTCTCGCTGCTCCGCTGCAATCTCAATTTCTCTGTTGCTGCACTGCGATTCCTACTTCTCTGGCTACTGCTGCGATCTCTGCTTTTCTACTGCGCGACTGCTCTCTGCTGCGATCGCTCCCTCATCTCGCTGCTCCTATCCCTCTCTCTGCTGCGATTCTCCTCATCTCTCCATCTCTCGTCGCTACAGATCTGCGTGACGGCATCAGCAAGGTAATTGTTCTGATTTTTTTCTTGCAAATTGGTTTTTTGGGTCTGGATTTAGATTCATGTGTGTTCTGAATTGAAGATTTGAGTTACTTTTGACGGTCCACAAAGCTTGGATCATATTGTTTTCCTTGGTGTACCAAGCGCAAATTATATTACAATTTGGAGAGGCCTAATTACATGATCCAATTTGAAGAGGCCTAATGACAATTTGGCATCGGAACTTCTAACCGAAGAGCAGGCCCTATATCAGTAGTAAACGATGGAGCAATTGGGATCGTGTATTTGATTAGGCGGATTTTCACTCTTGTTCTATTTCAAAATGCCAGGATGTATGTTGAGCATTTGGGGATTTTATTGAGGGATGATGTTTTGAGAATTTATAAGCCGTTCCAATAAGACTTGTTATAATTTCTGCAAACAAATAGTTCTAAAATAAAGGTTGCGTTTACTTTACTCATGTTTAATTGGTCATAAAAACTATGAAAGTGAAGTTTTTTTTTTTTTTTTTGCCAAAGAATATTCACTTTTTATGCTTACCTAGCCATCAAAGAAATTTTACTTTATATAATACAAAGTAAATTAATTAGTTTATTGGTACTTAGCTTCTCATCTCACTTCTTTTTTTTTTTTTTTGAGAAAATAGACACGTTTCTTATATTTATTATTATTATAATTTTTTATATATGTTGGAATACAACCCTTACCTTTTTTTTTGAATTAATATGACACGTGATTTTCAACTGATTTTCTCGTAGGCTTGGCAAAGCTCTTATGGTGAACTCAATTTCTTATGGAGTCTACCAAGGGATGGGACAAGGGGGATTGAAAGATCTCCCCCACCTATTGAGTATGGTGGCGGAGGCTCAAATTATCATTCCACCAACTTGATCAATGCCCGACAAGTTTTCATCATCCAAGATTAATGCAACTCGATCCAGCGATCCAATGGGTGCCAAAGTCGAGATAGGCAACTATTACGTCGGTCCCTGTTATATCGTCCACTTGGATAGATCATAAGTTGGGCCTCCGCATTTTGGCATGTGCTGCACACCTTGTTGCGGGCACTGGTGCTCAACAAAGAGAATTTCTTTAAAAATCGAAAATAACAACCACTTACATTAAAATAATTTCACCCATTTGTAAATATAATACAAACTATGTGATAATTTTTTTTCACAAATGACTAATTCATAATTACCCCTATATTTTATATCTCCGATCAGCTATCATTGAACTTCAAAATCTATTAATAATCTTTAAGAGGAATTGGGGTTACATAAACATGTGCCCCACTGGGCTAATTATCAATCTCAGCCGTCCAAATCGAGGGAGTCACATAAACATTAAAAAAGAAGCCCAAGCTCGAATTCAAATAGCATATAGCACCGGGGGGCCCTCGAGTGGAGGATATTATCCACGAGATATTACCGATCCGTCCGAGATCTCAATTTCTCGCGAGCGGATATCGACTCACCGACAATGATCTCCACCAACGTGCGCGGTGCGCACGGGGGATCGCGGGCGGATTCGGCCACTTGGTATCGTGCACCGCCACCAAGGACTCGTGGCATCATGTCAGCACCATTGCTGACGTGGACGTATGTATGGCCATTCTGTTGTCCTACGTGGCACTTCGGATTCCGTTGCTTAATGATCTCAGCCACTCGTTTAGGATAAAGTCAGAGGGCATTTCGGTCACATTCATTTGTTGAGAATGGGGCTTTGCTTTTGTTACTACTGGTGCTCTTCATAATGTACACCCAAATACATGTACCCACACCCAACCAATGCTTGGCATTGATGAGATCTCAACCATTTAGTTGGTGGGGCCTAATTCATATGGACCACATAAATCAGAACTATCATTGACATCACTACCATTCATTAGGTGAGCCTCTATTTTTTATAGTCCTTTGGCTAAAAAAAAGTGTATATATTTAATTAATAACGAAAAATGATCCTATGATCACGGTGCTTACGAGTTACGATATCGTGAAAAAAATTCAAGTCAATTTGTAGACAATTCCATGCCTCTATCCCCTTGATTCGTGTTCTACAAATTTAATGATTTTATAAAATTGAAAAAGTTTCGTCTTTCGATTCAACGGTTCAATCCATTTAGATCGGTGCAAACTGTGAGAATTGGTGCTTATTGTGGTCTACTTTGATGGGTTAAAAAGTAGGCTCCGCCTATTCCCTTTTTCCACCTTTTAATCATGTTGGGTTTTGCGTGGATGAATGTTAAGCAAGATGGTATGGAGTTTAACAAATTTGAAGATGATATAGGTGTGTCGAGGACATTAATTCAGTCTATAATCATCATCAACATATTGCCATCATCAAAGTCTTATTCCAGTTACATTAGGCTCAACTAATTGATTTTGTTTCACCATTCTAGCCTATTCTAGGTTAAATCCTCGAATAGATTGTGATTTCTTATATGTAAGTCAAATAATACTTTCTTCTAATTTTGGATCATCAAATATGTTGCAGATTTATTGGGTTGAAATCCAATGTTAAAGAATCAGACTGGTGTGCTTTGAGTACGTCCGTATCAACTATCAAGTGATTAGATCTACATAGCAAAGGCCTGTATGTTGAAGGGTTTGTTCAGTTGTAAGAATTCAGAATTCTTACAACTCAGCATTACAAGACCTGCAAATGTTATCCCCAAAGAAACTCATACTTACAAAATTTTCAAAGGGCAAAGGCTACATTCCAACTTGTTGGTCTTGTGCTCCATTTAGAGCCTGTTTCTATGCAGGAATTTTTTATAATTCATATATGTTGGAATTTGTAGAATTTGAGATGGTGGAATTCTAAAATGCTACTAATTCTGGCATTCCTGAATCTCTTGTTTCTTTTAGGCCAGAATTCCTCCATGAGAATTTCAGGCTATCTGAACTGCAAAAATTCCCTCTTTCATATCTATTTGAATTTCTTCATCTCTCGACCAACACAAGCCACAAATCAATCCAGCCATCCAACCAAATAGCCCCTGTGTTCATATCTCAGAGAGCCCGCTTATTCCATTCCATTAAGACCCCCATCAAAACCCTCTAGAAAAAAAATGTATGCAGCAGAATAAAAAGAAAAAAGAGAAAAATAGGCAAATATATGAAAGGAGGGTGGAAGAAGAAGATGACCAGACTTGATTTTATTACAGTGTAATAGAGGAGAAGACGAAAATCGATCATTGGGGGAGAGCTGGAGTTCCAACAAGCTTCTCACAATGCTTGAATTTGTAAATGCTGGAGTCAACGCTAACATTTGGAAATTTCACTTTTTTGGAATTTCAAAATGCTACTTGCCTCAAATGCTGGGAATGCAAGCAAGTGAACATAGAATTTTTTACTGGAATTCAGGAATTCACAGACATGTACTCGGAGCAAAAAATTCATCCAAACAACCAGTCTAAGAAGCAGTAACAGTGTAGATGCAAATTCTATTTCGGATATTCATCTCTCTAAGGGATGGTGAATTCATCAATCATCTGTCATTATTCTCATAAGGTGAAGAGGGTCAACTGACAACTATAGGCGCCCTCATCTAGTTGGCTGTTGAAGTTCAATATTAATGGTGACGCTAGAGGAAAGACCGGGCTGGCTATAGTACTGGTGGGGTTCTTGGAAATAGTGGGTGTGTGGGAAACTAATGAGACAAAATTTTTTACTACTATAGAACTTGGAAGCCATGAGAGATTTTTTTTTCATGATCTTTCGTGGGAAGATTAATTGTGGAGAGTGATTCCTCCAATCCATGTCTTCGGTGGAAGGAGGTCCTCGGAGAATTTATTTTTATATTCGTGAGATTAAAGCTTTAGTATCTTTATTTTGAATGTCCTTCTTTCATGTGCGTGTATGATTATTGCTTGCTTCTCTCCTGTAATTTCTCTTTTGATGCTAGGATATGACTTGATTACCAATATCCTGTTATCTGATTCATTTTTCAGTTGTATTTTGCATGTGTGATCCATCCCTTTTCAATAAAATCTATTGATAAAAAAAGTATGTGAGCAGGGGTATATATTTTGAAGGATTTCTGAGTGGAAAAAGGATATAGGTGCGTGCTTGCGTTTACTTGTGTATTTCATCAATAAATGCAAAAGGTCTTGCTGTACACGTCAGCTTTTTCCCTGTTAGGGTAAGACCATTTATTGCATGGGACCCTCCTTGGTTTATAAAGAGATCTTTTTACATATATGCTTTGAATTGAGGTCCTTGACAGATACTTGATAGCCATCCATTTCTTATTTGTGTGTGGCTGTAGCTGTTTTGGCAAAAACCCATTCCTCAGGCTCTATCTCATAGTGGATCCGGATTCGAACCTATTTTTAAATATAGGTTCTGATTTCGATTTCGATTCCTAATTCACTTTTGATTCGGAACCTATTTTATTGGTTCGAGATTCGATTCCGATAAAAAAACCGTAATAGGATTTCGGAATCGGGTCTACTTAGATGATTGGAATCTAGTTCCAAAATCAATTCTAATTTATCTTTATTCTTCATTTTTCTTAGAATAAGCATATCTTCAACTTTGTATCAAGTATACTACCTCCAATTATACATAAAAATGTCAAGAAAAAAGTTGATTTTGAGGTACAATTTGCAACATCAAAGGCTCATATGCTGGGTCCCGGGTCCACAGGTCGGAACCTATATGGATCCGAAAATAGACCCGTTTATCAATAGGAACCTAAATTGGGTTCCGGACCTGTGCCTGTTTATAAATCGGAACCTAAAATAAGTTTCAGATCCGGTTTTTTGCGGGTCGGAACTTTTAAATAATCGGAGAATCGGATACCCGTTTGCAACCTTATCTCTATCCTTTAGGATATTTAGATGAATAGTTAGGATATGGGTAAGCGGGTGGACCCACCAAATGAACGGACCTAATTATCTGCACATGTCATAAATATGTTACGAATCATCTTATGGCTTTGTGGTTGGGTGGGATCTTTTGAGATGGCCCACCAATGATTTATTTAAACACCTCCTATTGGGGTTGAGATCTTCTAAGGCTTTGACTCTGGACAAATCCCAAGTTGGAGGAGTAACCTCCCAGTACACAAGATATCTTCATATTTCACTTTGATTAGAGTTGGTCCCATGAGAAATTAACCATTTGATTAAAAGCTGTAACTAATACAATCTTATGCATCATTCATTATCACGTTTCTTTATTTATCGAATGTATGCAATACGAAATCTTATCAAAGAATGAAAAAAAGAATCTTGAAATTTAGTCATACACCATATATGACATGCTGCCAAAAGTTTGTGACAAGAAAATTCTCCCAAAAAATGTCACTGATCAAACAGGGCCACCAAAAGTTACACTATTCAACAGAAGAACTCTCTCTATTATAATACTTTTTGATTGAAAGGTGATGGGCATCCAAGTTTAATCTGAACTACTAATTAGGTGGTTTAGATGGATGATATGATCCTAACCATTGGAGCAATGGCATGAAAGGTCACAAGGAAAAGTGCATTGCAACTAATGCTTTGGAAAGGATGCTCTGATTAAAGATGTTTTGGACAAAAGAAATCAGAGTCTTTAGACCCATGAGGAATATGGCTGACATTCTTGTTTGGAATAATCTGTCTCTTCTGATTGGCCATTATTCTAGTTTCATATTCACATAGCATTGGATTCCTATCTTATATTGTGTTAATCAGTAAGTAGGGGACAGACTTGGCCCTAGTCAGGCCCAAGCCCACATGAAAAATGTAATTGTGGCCCAGCTTCTTTGTATTCAATATAACAAGGATACTTAGCCTAAGGCGATCGAAAAAGTGGGACCCATATGGATTATCTGGTCTGTGATGGTGCTCACAAGTGCCACATTATCATAGAGACAAGCAAGGAAACACAATTAGGCATCTTGTTAAGGTGTGAGTGGTCCCCGTATGGGTCTGTCCAAGCTCCTCCTGTAAAGAGGCCAGGATGATTTAGGCCAGGATTCAATAGAAAAACCAGTTTAAATGCAGGTCAGATTCAGTGGGCTTGGTTGTTAGATACAGGCCATTTCATGCCCAATATAAGGTCTAGAAGTCATTACTATTCTGATTTCATTTGTTGGCTATAGCTCTAATCTAATTAGGGACCACCTTGGTTTGATTCAACCAGCTCATATTCCACACCTCCCCATGTATAGAAATTGATCCAGATTTCACTTCCAATAGATTGATATACAACAAGAACAGCTCCTTACCCGAGTGGTAAAGAGCGGCAGTTCTCATTGCCCAGGGTTTGAACCCTTGCTATGCCACATTTTCCTACATATGTGGGCTTTCCTTCCCACTTGTGTGGGCTTAAAAAGATCGATATACAACATTTGTTTAAGCTTGGCTAGCCAATCAAAGACAGACCAAACTCAATGATTTAGATCAACAGACGTGCAATATCTTCAACTAGACCTCAACATCCAAACACCCAAGTTAGGGATACTACCATCCATGCTAGTATAGTGTTACATTGCAAATTTTACTAAGTAATATAAAAGTAAAAAGACAAATGGATCAGGGCAGGTCGGGGCAGAATATCAAGCATGCCGAAACCCATCCCTTACTCAGTTTTGTATAAAAAATTCAGAAACTAATAGCCCCGAAACTAACTTACTACCGAACCCTCCCCTAATAGGAATAAGTTGGGCGGGTCTCATTTAAATCCGACCCATTGCTGTCTTGTACTCAAACAGCAATTGGAAGAACATTTCAAAGGCACAAGCTCCTCTTCCTGAAGATAAATGGAATTCTGATTCAGATAATGTTAGACAAGGAGATAAAGGATGAAAGTGAGTTGTTGTTACTGCCTGCTGCATAGACATTGGAATATGGATGGACCCAGTGACGTGTATGTTGCTTTCTAATATTCCCATTATTGGATTCATCATGAACCAGAGCCACCATTTTGCCCATCGCTTTCTCCTTTGGAAAAGTCACATTGCTACCAATAGAACCTTGGGTTCTATCTCCCAATCGTATTAAAGTTATCCATGACTCGTATGGCGACCAACAACTTTTTTTTTCCTTCTATCGGATGATTTCCAATCCTTTGGGCTGGACTAATCCCTCCGGGTTAGGAGGGAAGTCGGATAAACTCCTCTATAGCCCTACTGTGGTAGTGCAGTTTCGAACTTACAACTTCTGGGTGCAAACCATGGTCCTAGGCCAATTGAGTAGTTTAGAAACTCATTTTGAGTAAGCCAAGTCACTAAAGTTAGGCAAGTCAAAAGAGCCTTACAGAAGATGTGAGTCCCCAAACGACCTGTTCCAAAAAAATCACCATATGTACCCATTCTTTGACCCAATTGATAATTGAGTCCAGATTCATTTGGGTCCAAAAACAAATGCCAGGATATTTGAGGGTTTAACATGTCTAATGTGTCAATAAAAATAACACATACATATAATAAAATATGCAGGAAAGAGTGTTTTCTACTTATGTGCTCTCTTTTCTTTCTTGCATGGGCCTTCTCTTTGCTTGCTTTAGCACTAGGAGTAAAAGACATAAATGAGTCATTTCTTTCCATTTGAGAAACATTGCTTTCTCTGTTCCCTATTCGGTATAGTCCTAAGGCTGCATTGAAATTTGAATGAGAGTGGAAATTAGAAACAAAGGTCGAGACTTGTGAGTTTAAATCTTTAAAATATTATAATTTGATTCTTATTATAACATTATAAATGTGGGCCATCAAAGACAGTGTCAGCTCAGCTGTGCTAATAATTAGAACTGGAAGCAGGATATTTTTGTGGCTCTTTCTTCTTTGTGGATTTTTATGATTTTTCCTTGGGATTTTCACGAGAAAATTAAGCTTAAAAATTAATTAAAAGTTCTTTTTTTAGAAAGACCATAAAATGACGAGATAATTGTTCGTATATTTTTTTTTTTGACGAAATCAACTTAGTTGACGATATCGTCAACTTTCATTGCAAAAAACAATACTTTGCTCTATCTTCTTCTACCTAGTGATGGAAAGGTAATGAAAATCATTGCACTTTGTGTTCCAACTGTCTGCCTTAAGTGGTCTTAACAATCTTCCTTATGTGTGGGGTCCCATGCTTAGTTTCCATACATTTGTTGCCCCTGTTGCATGATTTTGGAGAGTTCGGGTTTCGAGTGCAAGGTGTTCGATAAAATGCATAAATGAGAACTTTCTCTTGATTTGGTGGTGTCTTCGAGTTAGGTTTGAGGTGATGAATTTAAGTACGGTTTTGTTAATATTTAGGGTTTGAAGCCATTTGTTTGAGGAAATTTTATAAGTCGTGATGGCTTGTGGGATTCCTGGATGCTCTTTTGGGCTTGAGCATGGTGAATTCCCGGCATAAATTCTGCTAAATAAACAGGGCGTAAAGGTCCATTTGGGTGGGAGAGAAAAGTGGGATCATAAAAACAACTTCTTTTAAAAACAACTTGTAGACTAGAGGGGATTGCTTCTTTGGATGTGGTCTATCTCTTTGGCGGATGCTTCAGTTTCCTATCCCATGGTCCATTTGGAGGAAATGAATGACATAATTTTCAAAGGTGTCTTTTCCTCTTTAGCAGAATTAATTTCTAAGACTGCTCTTATAGTTGCAAAGTAGGCTTTGGTGAAAGAGGAGTTCTCTAATTTCACTCGTAATGATATCATTGCTCATTGGAAAGCTTGTATGGTGTATGGCTCAATGAAGGAGAGAGAAATGGGTTTTTGGTACCCACCCCCTAGGTGTTTTCATGTTCAATGTCGATGGTGCTGCAAGAGGTGAACCGAGGCCATCAGGTATTGGGGGTGTTCTTCACAACAACAATGGTGACATCCTTTTTATGTTTTCTAAGCATGGTTGGTGTTTGTGACTCTAACGAAGCAGATGTGTTAGCTATTTTGGAAGCCCTACGATGCTATACAAGGTATTTTCAAAAAAACTTAATAGTGGAGAATGATTCTTTTAATGCAATCACATGGGCTTTTAATCGAAAAATCAACCCGTGGAGATTTAATATCTCTTTAATGAAATTCAAGATCTGTCTTCATCCATCCACATCGTATTCCATCATGAACTTAGACCAACTCTTTCGCTGATGCTTTAACCAAACAAGGGGTTGTGAGGATGTCCCCTTGGGAGGCTTTCATTATGTAAGTGAGGAGGAGGTGGGGTTCAATGCTCTTGTACTCCCTTAGTAGCCTTTCTTTTTTAACCTTTTTTTTTTTTACTAATAAAAGTTTTTGTTACAGATTAAAAAATAATAATAATAATAAATATGCCGCCATGTAGGTTGAAAGATAGCAAGCTGTTTTACCAAATGCAGTTGAAGATAGAATTACAACCCATACCTTGTAAATGGTAAGATGACGAAAGATTATTTAGATTAGTTTAACTTGAAAGGCTAATTCGCATATCTCAATCCATTCACATACTCAAAATGAAAAGAGAAAGAGAAGGAGAAAGAAGAATTGTATTTGTGGAAAAAAAAGAGTGAAATTCTCTTATCTCAATCCTTCAGGGCTGTTCATTTACTAAAATTCCAAGAATTCTTGTCTGGGAAATTCTTGAATTCTTAAACAATGTGGAATTCCTAAATCCTCATAAGGGCATGAGCATTTTGGAATTCCACAAAAATGCGAAGAAAGTGAAATTCCAGAATTCCTAAAGACAAGGTGTCATTTCAAAGTATAAGGGAATTTCCTCGCAAAATCATCCCTCTCGTTTTTTGAATCGGATGAAAGAGGTGAAGTTAAAAGTAGAGTGGTGGTGTGACTGTTTTACTTCAATGCTATTGATATTTAGATTGAAAAAAAATGAAAGGGTAGAAGTAAAATTTGATGTAACACTGCTGACTTTTTACTCTACTTACAAAAAGTTTTTTTTTTTCCCACTTGAATCAAGTGCAATAATCCGGGGAGAAGTAAACTATTGTCTTCTAGTTTTGTTTTACTTTAAACCCCCAGTCTTTCATTTTATTCATGATTTCACCCCAATTTCATTTTTACTCACTACTCGTGTAAACAACCGGCACTGACTATAAAGATCTCTAGGAGAGTAGGGATGCTTATTTTTAAAATAAAAATACAGAGGCCTTGTGATAGGAGCCCAACCCAACTGCGTGTGATAATGGTTGAGTCATTAGCCCACACAAGTTAAAACTAGTGGGTCATGCATGGGAGGCAGATTGCAAGTAAGTTAGAAAAGTGAATAAAATGATGAGGCTTGACTTGTGAGTCTAATCATCCATTGAGTTAGTGTGTTGATAGGATTAGATTTCTTTCCCAGTTAAGCAGTAGGATTTCCTTTGCTAATTATGTGGTGATCTTTCCTTGATGTGAGGGAGATCTTTTTAATTTTCTTTCGGCTATTTAGTAAGAGAAGAATAATGAGAAAGGTATCAGAATTTATCCCTAAAATTTGTATTTGCACAAGGAGGCTATCCAACCTCGAATTGGACGAATTGGATCATTATCTCTCTTTTGTCCTTAGGTTCCTATCACTTTGCCTGAAAGTCAGTCTAGATTGTTTGATTGTACAAAAAAAAAAAAAAAAAAAAGGTCTATAGAATGCTGGGGAAGGAATAACCAGACATAAAACCTAAGAATTCCATTCCACCAGGTTTAATTCTTGTTCAATAACTGAACATGACATTAGCAAACATCTTCAAGCTATAACCCAGCAAGCCCAAAGAATCAAGAGAAAAATAGAATATGAAGGCATTTGCAACATCATATGATGGAAATATAGCATAAATTATGATGAGGATTATCATTAGATAGTTCTCATTTGACTAGGATTTATGAGATCAACCACCTGTTGCAGAGATATAATATCATTCATTCATTTCAGAGACTAGAGATGTTGGATTTCAACGCCTTAGACATGTAAGCCATTTTGAATGGGATAATTGATACTTCATTGACTGCTAATGTATCAATATCAATGCTGATGATATTGTTAACATATATTTCAGAAGATAAAACATGCATGCCTAAGATCAACGATCATCTCTGTACAACACTAAGGGCTAAGGCTAAAAACAATCCACCTGACGAGCTTTCTTGGTTGAGGATTGATACCAAGGAAAAAGCAAGGTGAAAACTCCAAACTATACTCCACCAGAAAATATCAGGACGAGAAGATGAAACATAATAGATATATCTCCAGACATTCCCATGAAAGAACAAAGAATGAATTTTCTAAATAGGGAAAAGAAACTAAACCTTTCTCCAAATCAATCAAAGCATCATTACCAAAAGTTAAAATATGATATGGCTGATTCCACTGAAAAAAAGAAGGCTTTCATCAATTAAACACACACTGGGTCTGTTTGGATGCTTACAGAATAAAATATTTACAGATTTAAATATTGCAAGAATAAAATAGTATATAATAGAATAATGTAATATTATAATGGAAAATATTCATATGCATCTATCCCTCACTATTTTTGGTGAGGGACACCCCTTTTGGGGGTGTTTCAAGTACAAGAGGGAACCTCCCCTTTCACATGAAGATCCCCCTATTATAATATTACAATATTTTTACTGTTTGGTAACTTTTGAAGAATTTCACAGATTTTAAATTGAGTTGTTTGGAAGGTGCTATGATTAAATTAAATTACATTGTTAGAATAATTTTTTATTAAATATTTTAATTTCTATTTAATTTACCAAATCTGGATTAAAAAAAAGTAGTGTGGTAAACTAAAGTTCAACTACAATATTTTTACCTTAAGTTACTTTTCTTTTATCACATAAAACCATGGTAAAGTATAGTAAAATCAAGTCAATACAAAAAACAACTACTTTACAACTCTCTCTCCCACTTTGCTTTACCACATACTTCATCTCACATTACTTTGCCTCACATTTACTATGATATGACATCAATCTTTATTTTACTTTACCACACCTATAAATAAATCACTTTTTATTTACCATATAAAACTATGATAAAATGTAATAAAGTAAAGTCAAATAAAAAGAAACTACTTTACCATTCCTTCCTACTTTACTTTACTTTACCAAATATTTTATCCTACCTTTACTTTACCCCAACTTTACCGTGCCGTGACATTTACTTTTAGTTTACTTTATCATATATCTAAACAAACACATCATCATGGATTTGGTGAACTAAAGTCTTTACTTTACTCTACCACTTTTTAATTGTCATTTTGAAAGATTCTTATCTTATAGAATATTTTCCACAAGGGGGAGCTGTAGGAGAAAATATTGAGCTTTTTGAAAGAAAAGATTATTTTCTTTAAATTTTTCTTGGATTACCAAACGCACAAGATTCTCTTCTTTAGAAAATGAAAGATTATATTCTATAAAATATTATTTTCTTGTGCATCCAAACAGGCCCTATTAGGGTCAATATTAAAATCTTGTGTCCTCTGCTGTCATTTCAAAATTTAAGAGAGTTTCTTCTCAAAATCATCCATCTTTTTTTTTTTTTTTTACAAGTAAAGTTAAAAGTAAAGTGATGGTGTGACTATTTTACTTTATTTGCTATTGCTATTTAGATTGAGAAAAATGAAAGGGTAGAAATAAACTTTGATGTAACACATGTTACCTATTACTCTACTAGTAACTTCTTATTTTCACTTGAATCAAATGTAATAATTTCGGGAGAAGTAAACTTTTGTCTTTTAGTGTTATTTTACTTTAACCCCCCTTCTCTTTCACTTTATTGATGATTTCACCTCCAATTCCTGTTGTACTCCATTACTTGCGTAAACAACTGGCACCGAACTCTAGGTACGGCGACCTCTTTTCACTTGTGTGAGCTTTTTTTCCGCTTGTGCAGGCTCTTTTCCGACTTGTATAGGCTTTTCTTCCTACTTATGTAAGTCGTCTTTCTGTGTTTGTGGGTATGTGGGCTCCCCCCTTTGAGTCCCCACCCCCTCGTCTTGGGTTTAAAAAAAAAAAAACAATAAGATCTCTAAGAGAATAGGGATGCGTATTTAAAAAAATATAAATAAGGGGGGTATTTGTAATTTGTCAGCAATCCAAGGGGCTAAAATAAATTTCCCTAATTATACCTTCCCCCATCTTCCAACCGCCGTCTGTTGCCTCAGAGTTCTCTGTTATTGAGTCGCAGCCACCTCAGCCTCTCTTCTCCGGCGGCGTCGGCCGTCCTTCTGAGACTTCCTCCGGCGTCTGTACATCTCCTCTCTTCACTTTCACCTTCCTAAACAGACATCCATTTTTTTTTCTTTTCTGAATTTTTTCTTTAATTTTCTGAACTCTATTGAACTCCATTGAACTCAATTTTCTCGAACGAAATGTGAAAATGTTGGCATTTGGTGATGTTTTGGGTTAGTGGGCATGTTTTCCTGTTGACCCATAGGGTGGTTAGTGGTTTTGATTGATTTGCATATGGAGATGGCATGCAGAACAGGTGTTTGATAAAATGTCCCAATGATATGGACTCGGTAGTTTTGGAATGCTTTGTATGATTTTAGAAAGTGTATTGTTGGTTAGGGAGTAGATACTAGTTTTTTACTCATTATTGTCATTAATTTTTTAAAAGGAAAAAAAAAAAAAAAAACTTTTGAATTGGTTTTGTGGGTGGGGTTTGGATTGACCAGACCTGTTTGAATCACCCATTTTGCTCTTCTTCTTCTGGCCTTCTCGGCTTCAATGCGTTTAAATCTCAGAAATCTCATTTCTTCATACACTATACATTGCATTTCCTCTTCTCTTAGATGTAATATCTCTTCCCTGTCTCTAATTCCAGACCTCCCAAATGCTACCGAATCCATCTCCAAGCCTGACCTTGAAACTCTGGTTCTCAAGCAGTACAAGGGAGGTAAATTCCACAACCTCATCCAAACTGTTGTTGCCACCCCTTCTGTTATCTCTGCTGCTTGCGAGAACCTCGTCGCAGACAAAAATCCCGAAAAAGATGCCTCCTTTGATCACTTCCCGATTGAATCCATCACTCGAGAGCTTCGTTCTAATGAATTCCATGTTGGGTCACACTGTGTACGAATGCTCTCTAGTCGAAAGAAAGGAGAACCATTGATTCTTCCGGATCTTAAATTGAAAGTAGTGATCGAAGCTGTCCGGATGGTACTGGAAGTTGTCTATGAAAAGCGGTTCGTAACATTTTCCTATGGTGGCCGCGTTGGGATGGGCCGGCACACTGCTATTCGGTATCTGAAGAATTCTGTTGCTAACCCCAGCTGGTGGTTCCGTGTTGAGTTCAACTCTAGAAGGTTTGATCTTTGCCATGTTCATAAATTGCTGTCCATAATGGAAGAAAAAGTTGAAGATAGGGATTTTATCAACCTTGTATTGAAATTCTTCGAGTCTGAAGCGGTTCAGATCGAATTGGGAGGCTGTATTCTTGGAAGGGGATTCCCACAAGAGAGTAGTCTGAATGCGATTCTTGTTAATATTTACTTCAATGGTCTCGATCAGGAGATTCAAGATCTGCGGCGGCAGATTGATGGCAAGAATCCTATATTCAATTCAGATGAGCTTTCGACATCGACATCTTCAAGGGTTTTCCATAAACCTGTAAAAGTGTATGCGGTTAGGTACTTGGATGAGATATTAGTGGTGACTTCTGGGTCAAAAATGCTGACAATGAATTTAAAAGATAAGGTTGTAGGATTCTTAGAAGGGAATTTGGGGTTGAAAGTAGATAGATTGAATACTGCAATTCACAGTGCTGTTTCAGAGAAGATAGATTTCCTTGGAATGGAACTTCAGGCTGTATCCCCTACAGTTTTGCATCCACCCATGTCAGATAAAGCAATCCGTGCGCTGAAAAAGCACATCAAACGGAAGGAGGCAAAGGCTTTGGAGGTAAGGAATGCGAGAGAGACCATAAGGAAGAAATTGGGCTTGAAGATTCTGAACCATGTTTTCAAGAAGTCGAAGCGATGTGATGGCTCCAAATTTGAGGTGAAGATTGAAGATGAGGTTAGAGAAATCTTCAAAACTTGGGCAGAGGAAGTCGTGCAAGAGTTCTTTGCATCATCAGATGAGTGTTGGAATTGGCATCGGGCTCTTTCAGGGGGTGATTTTTTGTCAATTAAAGCAGTCAGGAATCAGTTGCCACGGGAGCTTGTCGATGCTTATGACCAATTTCAAGGACAGGTAAATAAATTTATGAAGCCAGAGAAAGCTACTAAGATTTTGGAGGAAGAAGATGAGATGGAAGAAGAAGACAGGCAGGAGTATGCGCAGAGAACGGTTGAAGATTTGACAAAGCTGTGCATGAAAGTTGATGCACCTGTGGAGTCAATAAGAAAAGCTGTTAAATTAGCCGGATTTACAAATTCCATGGGCCGCCCACGGCCAATTAAGCTGCTTATTGCTTTAGAAGACTCTGATATTATCAAGTGGTATGCTGGTGTGGGGAAGAGGTGGTTAGATTTCTTCTGCTGTTGTCACAACTTCAAGACAATTAAAACAATTGTCAGTTACCACTTGAGGTTCTCGTGCATATTGACTTTGGCAGAAAAACATGAATCCACCAAGCGCGAGGCAATCAAACACTACACTAAAGATCTGAAATTTATCGACGTAAATGGGGCCAAAGGAGTGTACTTTCCAACTGAAAGAGAGATTAAAATGATGGGGGATAGACATCTTTCAGATCCAAAACCTGTTGATGGGGCCCTATTCATGCAGCTGATTAGATTGGCATCTGATGAGCCTTTGTGCCGCTGTGTCGCGCATTTTTGCGGCAGAACTGATACTAGTTTCTATCGTATCCGTTTACTGCAAAATCGTCTGAATATTGATCCATCAGACCACAGAAAGTGGGTGCCAGGAATGGGTGCTATCCATGAAAGTCTGAATAGGAAGTGTCTCTCAGTTTGTCCAAAACACATAAGTGATTTGTATATGGGAAGCATCTCTCTCCAGGACATAGATTGTACCATGTGTGTGGATGTACAGTGAATGCAAGCCTCATTGTTCCCACCTGTTCCAAAACGGTGCTAGTGTAACTTAGTATATCAAGTGACCTGTTGCTGGAGGTTTAATGTGTTCGGGGTGGAAATTTTTGTGGTGGAAAATTGTGTACTAGCCATTTCAGTTTTCTCAAGTGCAAGCTTTCCATTTTTTATTTTAAATTATCTCCAGTTCTGTCAAAGTTCTGACTAGGTGAGTCCTGAATAATACTATTCCCTCTGCCAAGCCACATAGTGCATAAGCTGGTGTTTTTGATCTTCTACCACTATATGCAACTCTAAAACTCTGTGAAGGAGGTGCTTGTTAAAGATCAGATCTCAGAGTTAAGTTGTGCTATATGTATGAATGGGTCAGCCTATTGTTGCAGCATTTGAATTTCCAGGGTAAGAGATTCCCTATTGCCACTTAAAATTGAGATATTGATAAATTGACTTCTTCCTTATTTCTTGTCTTGTTTATTAGGTAATGGTTATGAGATGTCTCGGTGGGACCTCCATGTTGGGAAGTCCCACATCCCACATCGCTTAATATATCTGTATGAGCCTTCTGTGAGATGTTCTTGAACCAAAACAGTACCATGCAAAAGATTACAGAATCATACAGGAGAGAGAGACAGTTGCAAGAGATTTTCTGTGTTTCACTGTATTGACGATGGGTACATGTATAACATTGATAGCCTAAATTAGTGGATCTGATTAAGATCTGATTACAAGATTACAGGCACAGTTAAGGCAACTAATATCTATCTAATATCTATTTACAACTCATACAATGTTGACTGGTGGGCTGACCCAATATATGGGTTGTGGGTTGACCCGTTAGGTCAAGTTGACATGCATCTTTACACCCCCTCTCAAGCTTTGGATGGGAGAATGTGACTATCGAAAGCTTGGAAACTAGCTCCGAAAACTGAGAAGTGGAGTGACTTTTGGTGAAAAAATCTGCAATTTGAGCAGCTGATGAAATCTGGATGAGCTTAATAGTACCACTCCGAACATGTTGACGAATAAAATGACAGTCGACTTCAAGATGTTTGGATCGTTCATGGAAGACATCATTTGTGGCTAGTTTCCGTACACTTTCACTGTCTGTAAAGAGAGAGGTAGATTTAGGAACTAGAACTCCTAAATCCTGAAGTAATCAGCGAAGCCAAATAATTTCAGTGATAGTGTGAGACACAGCACGATATTCAGCTTCAGTGGATGATCGTGAGACAACTTCCTGTTTCTTGCTCTTCCAAGAGATGAGAGAAGAGCCAAGAAAAATGGAAAAGCCGGTTGTAGATCGACGATCATTGACATCTCCTGCCCAGTCGGAATCAGAGTAACCATGGAGATGAAGATTCTGACTGGAGGAAAGAAGGAGGGCGCGGTTTGAACTCCCTTGTAAGTATCTCAATATTCGCAGGACAGCACCCCAGTGAAGATGAGTGGGTTGTGCAACAAGTTGACTTACCGCATGTACTGCATAGGCAATATCTGGTCTGGTAATAGCAAGATATACCAAGCTGCCAACCACCTCACGATAACGAGTTAGATCAGAAAGCAGTTCTCCATTAGTAGTCCAAAGCTTTAGATTATGTTCAATTGGAGTAGAGACAGGTTTATGATCTGTGAGTCCAGCTCATTGGAGAACTTCATTCCAGTATTTGGTTTGCGATAAAAGATATCCGTTAGGAGAGTAGGCAACCTCAATGCCTAGAAAATACCGAAGATGGCCCAAATCTTTCATCTCAAACTGTCGATGAAGAAAACGCTTCAAGGATAGAATACTAGGAGCATCACTGTCAGTGATAATCATATCATCGACATAGATTAACAAGAAGACACATCCAGATCGTGAATAGCGAGTGAAGAGAGCGGAGTCATGAGCACTCTGAGAAAAACCAATGCTGATAATGCTGGTGCTAAACCGTTCAAACCAAGCACGAGGGGCTTGTTTGAGTCCATACAAAGCACGTTTGAGACGACAGACATAATGAGGAGGTCTCGTGACACCTGGGGGAGGATGCATATAGATTTCTTCCTGAAGAAATCCATTCAAAAATGCATTCTTGACATCAAGCTGGTAGAGTGGCCAACGTCTAACAGCGGCAATGGAGATAAAGGTCCGGACAGTTGTCATCTTAGCAACTGGAGCAAAAGTCTCCTCATAATCTACCCCATATTCTTGTGTGTAGCCTTTGACAACCAAGCGGGCCTTATAACGATCAACAGTTCCATCATATTTGGTCTTGATCTTGAATATCCATTTGTAGCCAATAGCCCGTTTCCCGGAGGGAAGAGGAACAAGATCCCATGTTTGAGTTTTCTGCGGAGCCGCAAGTTCTTCTGCTATGGCAGATCTCCAGTTTGGGTGAGTAATGGCCTCTTTATAGGATTGTGGTTCTGCTAAAGTATGAATAGCTGCAAGAAAGGACTTATACGAGGGAGAAAAATGATTAGTACAAACAAAGCCAAACCGGGAGGGAGGGATTCTGGTGCGCAAGGGATACCTTCGAGGTTGAGGAGGATCCTGCACATCTAGAGCAGAGGAGATAGGCCCATGGTCAGAAGTAGGAGGTGGAGCTGCAGATTCCGAGTGAGCAGATGGGGGTTTGGGCAGACGATGATATACCTGCAGGGGTGGAGGAGAAGGAGTATCGAAGGGAAATAGATCTGGAAAGGGGTCAAGGGGATAGATCGGAGGTTGCTCAGGAGAAGAGGATGCGATGGGTAATGTATAGAAAGGTATATGTTCCAGGAAGGTGACATTACGAGAGACTCGTAACTTATTGTTTTTAGGATCATAACACCGATATCCTTTTTGTTCAATGCCATACCCTAAGAAAACACAGACAGTGGATTTGGGTGCAAGTTTGGTTCTCTCATTATCATGCAACAGAACAAAGCAGGTGCAGCCAAATATTCTGAGATGGGACAAATCAGGTTTACATGAGAACAATTTTTCATATGGAGATATGCCAGATAAGACAGTGGATGGTGTTCTGTTAATCAGATAGATGGCAGTGAGGACTGCTTCCCCCCAGAATTGCAGAGGGACATGGGAGGAATGAATCAAGGATCTAGCAGTCTCGAGGATATGTCTGTGTTTCCGTTCTGCCACTCCATTCTGTTGTGATGTGGCATGACAGGATAATTGAGCTAGAGTTCCTTGACTAGTCAGGTAAGACCGAAATTTGTGAGACATGTATTCTCCCCCAGAGTCAGACCTGAATATTTTAATTCTTGTGTCAAATTGAGTGGAAACCGTGTTAGAGAAAGCAGTGTAGATGGCATATAACTCAGAACGATTTTTCATCAAATACAACCATGTATATCTTGTGAAATCATCAATAAACAACACATAATAAATGGAACCGCCTTTCGTTGGCTGAGAGGCGGGTCCCCAAACATCAGAATGTACCAAAGCAAAGGGAGCAGTAGTAAAAGAAGTGCTTTTATTATAAGGAAATGCATGTTTACCAAAGTGGCAACCAAAACAAGAAGAAATGTCTGATACAGAAATGTTTCCAAGAACACCACTATTAGATAAAAGCTTCATTTTATTTAAAGATAAATGTCCTAAACGAGAGTGCCAAAGAGCAAAAGGAGCTGTAGAGGAAACATGGGCGACAGGGGAGAAGCTTGAAGATGGAAGGTGCAGCGATTGAAGATAGTAAAGTCCTCCTGACCTAAGGCCGGTCCCGATCTGTCTCCCGGTGCGCGGATCCTGCACAGAACAACCAGTCTAAGAAAATGAGATAAGAAATCCAGAAGAGGTCAGTTGACTAACAGAGATTAAATTGATGGAAAGGTGGGGAACACACGAAACATTAGTGAGAGAGAGCAACTTATGTGAAACGGAGCCAATAAGTGAGACTGGTAGAGGAGTGGCATCTGTTGTATGGATGGTGAGAGAGCTAACAGGAGTATGACAATTATGAAGTTTGGAAACATCATTTTTCATATGATAGGAAGCACCAGAATAAAAAATCTATGTAGCATCATGTGTACCTGAAGGACCAGAAATGGTCATGGCAGAACCAGAGGCTGAGGGGGTGGTGGCCATTTGAGAAGCAGAACCAGTGGAGGAAGCCAGAAACAACTGTTGCATACGCTCATCAACCATAGCCTGAATCTGAGATGTAAGATCCGTTTGCGGATGCATAAAATTATCATTTTCAGTGACATTGGCAGCATAGGATCGCTGGGAATATGATTGCATGGGACCACGATTGGGTTGATGACCAGATTGTTTATTCTTGTTGTTTGGCCTTTGAGGTCTGGTTGGACAGTCCCGTTTCCAGTGTCCTTTCTTCTTACAATAATTGCAAAAGTCATTGGTACCAGGAGGAAAGGAGCGATCAATCTGAGGGGTACTAACATTTGCTGACAGGACATGTGTGGGTTCCACATGTTTCTTCTTTGTAAGAGAAAACTGAGTTTGTTCTTCTGCTAGTAGTTCCGAGAGTGCCGTGTCAACAAAAGGCAGCGGGGACCGATGTAATAATAAGCCACGAGCATGCTCAAAATCAGGGCAGAGAGCCATAAGAAACTGAACCAGGCGAGTCTGCTGCCTATATACCTCAAAGGTATGGGCGTCATCAGTTGTGGCAAAAGTGGGTTCCATTAGAGCCAGTTGATCCCATAAAGCAGTCATTTTGATAAAGAAATCATGAATGGAGTCATTGCCTTGGTCTGCATTTTTTATTTCCCATTCTAATTGATACCGGCGAGCAGCATTAGACTGAGTATACAATTTAGCTAAATAATCCCAAGCATCCTTGGGATAATTGAATTTAGCTAGTTGATTCCCAATAGATGGCGTGACCGAATTGGCAATCCAAGAATTGATCTTTCCGACTGAAGCTTCCCATTCCTCAAACTTAGCATCCTTACTTTCTGGTGCAGGGATCTGCGTAGCAATATACTTCCAAAGTTTTTGTCCTTTGAGAAAATTTTGCATTAGATGGGACCAATAGGAATAATTAGTGCCATCAAGGATGACAGTAATGCCCGATGTAGTGCGATTAGAAGTCATGAAAATAAATAATGTGTTCACAGACTAAATAGATGAGAAATCCAGTTACAAGTACTAACCAGAGCTGAAAAAGAAATCCCAGAAAATGGCCAGATCTGATAAATCCCAGAAAATTGTCCAAGTCTGCTGAAAGATCAAAGGACAGATGACTTGATCTGAGCACAGAGGAGTGCTATGGGTCCTACAGAATGAGCAAATGACAGATTTCGGCCTACAAAGAGCAGGCTGAAAAAAAATTCCAGAAAAAATGGTCCAGGCGACCTTGAATCTGGGCACAGATCGTGTCTGTGGACCCCACTGGATGATCAAGGGTATGATCTAATCACACACTGATCTTTGTATCAAAAATCCGAAGCTCCTTCAAGTGGAATTTTGATAAAAGCTTGAGAGACCAGAGAGTTGGACGGTTGTGATGAAAACTATGTGCTCAAATAGGAGAAGTACAAATCAAAGAGAATGGCCTACCTCAGATGATCAAAAAATCTGGAAAAAATGTGTATAATTCCCAGGAGTGATGGTCGACCAGGATGGGAGTATTTCTCTGGGCAGTGGGTGATCAACAGGTGGGCCACCTTTGATCACAGCCGATACAGTGCTTCTACAGACGATCAAGACTGTCGCAGGTCTTCTCCTATGCTGGAATGGACAGACGATCAGTGCTCTAGGGCTCTGATACCATGTGAGATGTTCTTGAACCAAAACAGTACCATGCAAAAGATTACAGAATCATACAGGAGAGAAAGACAGTTGCAAGAGATTTTCTGTGTTTCATTGTATTGATGATGGGTACATATATAACATTGATAGCCTAAATTAGTGGATCTGATTACAAGATTACAGGCACAGTTAAGGCAACTAATATCTATCTAATATCTATTTACAACTCATACAATATTGACTGGTGGGCTGACCCAATATATGGGTTGTGGGCTGACCCGTTAGGTCAAGCTGACCTGTATCTTTACACCTTCCACCTATGAGCTTAATCTTGTGCTACATCTTCAATGCCGCATGCCCTCAATGGCCAACCCCAGATATATTGGTTTAACAATGTAATTCCCACTCACTACTAGCATTGTGCTTTGTTAAAGCTGTATGCACTTTATGCCTTCTTTTGTAAATGCTTACTATCTGCTTTCTAATGTTGCAATTCCACTCTGGTATTTATCTATTATGAGTTTACAAGCATTAAAGGGAATGCATATGCTTTAATTCATATATCCAACCTCTTCTTTCATAAGGTCTCCTTGCAGTTATTTGGACAGTATGGAAGGAGAGGAACTTAAGGTGCTTTGAGGGTGTGGCTAATAGTGAAAGCTCGTTGGTGGAGAATACAAAGTTTTTGGTCGTGCAGTGGGTGTCTATCCATCCGTCTTTCAAGAGCTACTCTTCCGAGCAAATAATGATGCATTGGAAGGAGTTGGCTTTCTCCCTATTAGGGAAACTTAGTCTAGTCTAGTCCAGTGGATTGTTCTTATCTCTTTTGGTTTCCCTGTTTGCATGTTTTTGCTTGTCAGTATGTTTCTCTTGTACTGATTGTGTGTTTTATTAATGAAAGTAGCCATTAAAAAAAAAAAAAAAAAAGAAGGTCTCGGCTAGTATTAATCTTGGAGTCGATTCGGATATGCAGTTTGTTATATATTTGTTGGCTCAAATGTTGGTTATTAAAGGTGAAACTTCTTTGTAGATCATTCTTCTGGATACGCCTGAGTAGTCCTAGGTCAAGTTTGGCGAACAAATCCTCGGGGATTCCTCACCAGTTTTTCCTGAGGATACGTTAAACCACATTTGGTTGTTGTAAATCATCGAGGATTTGGGCTAGTGAAAATCCTTAAGCCCTAGGATTTTAAAATCCACGTTGATACTAAATTTTCTCAGCTTTGCATCTATACGCACCAATATTGATGTGAAATCCCGAGCGCTATAATTAATCAGTGAGGAATTCTCAAACTCTCAGATTCCTTACCTATTACCAAACGTTTCTTTAGTCTTTTTCATCTGATTCTTCACAATTTCTATGTCAGATGAAATCATGTCAACATGGATGATCCAAGTTGTTATCACAATGAAATATAATGGAGTGGTTTTTCTTTTTCTTTTTCTTTTCTTCTTTTTTTTTTTTTAAATGGCAACTGAATTATGTTTAATGATGTTACATATAATACAACAACGGCAGCAACTGGATGGAAATTCCATGGCAAGAACAGACCCAAAGTAGGAACAATGACACTCCCAAAGTCCCACTTCAACCCAGTGAAAACAGAGACTCCACTTTCTTTCCCTCTTTGCTTGTTAGGATTTCCGCAGATATGTTGTAACTTTAGAGATCACACAGTTGTTTTTTTTTTTTGCAACCGGAAGTAGAAATAAAAACACGATTGGGGTTAAAATCGGTGGAATTAAGTATGTAGTGGGTTGCCACAGTACTCATCTTAGGATTTTCTCCAAAAAGCAGCATGATAAAATCATGAAAATGCCATAGACATGAATTTAGATCTTAGATCTATGATTTTCCCCCTTTTATGTTTATCATTATTTTTTTGTTCATCTTTGTGGCTTACAAATTATAAATTGGTTCAACTGGTGGGTTAACACGCTATCATTCTGTCATTATATTTGAAATTAAAATTTATTTTCTTGTGTTAAAAAAACATGCAAACACTGGGTGGCAGCTGTTCCTGTGATCACCCAGACGGTTCAAAATAGGCTATATATGCATTACATATTGTATTTGATACTTCAGTCTAATGTGTGAAATCTGTGACCCTGTTATATCCATGCTATATAGAGGCATCATAGAGCTGTTCTCCTTTAGTTTCAGGAGAACAGGGGCCAAATTGTGGGCCTATGGTAAGAGCATCCATTTCAAATCTAATATTAGAATAGAATTTAGAAAGTATGCTGAGAACATTGATTTCAAATTTTGGTTTTAGTTAGGATATAATTAAGCAATTAATGTGTTCATTTCAAAACTAGAAAATAATGTATTTCATCATCATCTCCTGGAAACTTGGAAGCTCTCCCCTTCAATTTGGCTACGGTGGCTTCCGTTTTTTTTAAACTATACTTGAAATTTGGTTTAGCAAGTTTTTATAGCTGACTACCTCCTTGATGGCGACCCTCCTTTTCCAGGCTCAAGACCAGCATCTGAGGAATGACATATGGCAGAAGAGTTGCATGAAGCAGGAAGGAGCAACAAAAACAAGGCATACAAGGAACTGATACAATGCTCATCCAATATTCACTTGTGAATCTATTCATGCATGACAGTGATTAGATGGCGAAGCTTTTGGCTACCGTGAAACAGTAGGACTTGAATTCATTTAAAAACAATAATGTTTTATGCTTTCTATGTTACAGATGCTACCATGAATTGGTGGTAGCTCTTCTACTGTGATTTCAAGAGTGTCCTAGGTTCAGACTTCAAACCCATGGTAAGAACATTTATTTTCCAAAACCAAATATCAATTAGGCTGGTTAAATTTAATTTTAAGTCTCTGTTCCAAAGTAGCAAAATAGAATGTGAATTTTTATTGAAGAATACTTGGAGCATTGGAGATTTTGGTGCAACTTCATGACTCATGAGGATCATATATACATAATGAAAAGAGAAAATTAATGACCCTAAGCAAACCAAGTGTAAGAGTGAACAGTGGCGGAGCCAGAATTTTGTTCTAGGAGGGGCAAACAATAGTTGACTAACAACTGGAGTATAAGTTTTTTTTTTTTTTTTTTTTTATAGAGACGATCGATAATATTTTTTTAGATTTGTTATTTTTAACTTATCATTTAAAAATAAATTTATTAACTTTTTACAGAGTTTAATACTTATATCTAAGAAAAGGTCCATAGATTTGACAATACTCCAATATTTTAAAAATATAACTGTTCAAATTTTGAGGACAATTAAAATATAAAAATAATAGGACTACCATAATGAACACAAACTGAAAATAATCCTTTACTCCTTGTTTCAGGAGTGAGAGTTGTATCTCACTCTAATCAAAGTAGGGCCTATATCGGATTGATCAAGTGTAAACCAATCTACTCATAATTATTTAATAAAGATATGTTAATTGGTTACTTGCGATCATTTAATAAGCTATTGGCCAATGCTATCAAAAGGTAAACAACCAGCCATTCATGTTTCTTATAATAAATGTCCTCTTCTTAAGACGACTTTCCCCATATTTTATTCTAATAGAACTTGGTCCCACCATAAGATTGGGCGCATCATATTTTTAAATGTAATATAGTGGGACCAACTCCTATTTCAATCCAAAGGATAGCCAATAAGCCAAAATCCAGCTAGTTCTAAAAGAAAGAATTATCTCAAAAGAGAGAAATAACTCCTTTCGAGAGAAAAACTCTCCTTAAAATTATGAGATGATTTACTTGCTTTTTTGGAAGCAAGCAAAGGACAAAAATAGCCTCAAAGATTTTTTTAAATTCTCTCCCTTTGTAAACGAACAAAATAATGAGGAGGGGAAAAATTGTATAAAACCAAAAGGCCTCCCAACTTTCTTCATGTGTTCTACTGAAACATAGAAATTGCCCCTCCTCGACCCCCCCCCCCCCCCCCCTCTGCCACTGAGAGGGAACAAAAGAGAGAAGAACAATTAACGAGAACATAACTATGACCAAAAAAATTATATTTTCAGTTTCCTTTCATGGGAGCAAAATGAGAGAAAGCAGGGGAAGGAGAACTGCTTTTCTTGTGTACAGGAGAAAGTTGGAGAAGTATTTGCCTCCTCTACTGGGACGAAGGAATAAGTTTTTGCCTCATATAGTATAATGAGGGGAAAATTTCAAAACAGGGCCTAAGTTTTTTTCAGATTTCAAAACAGGACAAAATTAGATTGTGATTTCAAAACAGGACTTAAGTTTTCCAAAACCATTTCAGTTGAGGACATCCGGTGAATTTTAAGATTTTCCGGCCGTTTATTCCCTACTTTTTTTCAAAACCCCGAAAATGCCCTTGGGCTTAAGTTAAAGAGAGAACGCCCCTCCTTTTCCTATTCCGCTCTTTCCATTCCATTATTCTCTGTTCCTTCACCATTTCAAAACCGGCAAGCATCTTCTCTTCTCCGTCGAGCACCATTTCAAAATCGATTTCAACTACTGTTTCACGCTAAAAATCATTCATTTGAGCTTCAGATATGCAAGAAGCAGAGAAATGCAACTAACAACATGATTGCCCCCCAAATCGGCTCAAAACAACACCAAATTACACAGAGAAGAGAAAAAAACAGCTGTGATGTCAGCTGAGGTTTCTTCAGTTTGGCTAAATCCGCAACTTTCTACTCGTTTCATGTATGATTAACCAACAAAACCAAAGACTTCAGCCAAAAAAACACAGACTCACTCGTTCAAAACCTCAAACATGCAGTACAATCATCAATGAAAAAAACCCTAACCAGCAGCAAAACCTCCACTTCCGCTCCTTCACGCGGAGAGGTCTCAAGACTCTGTTTTAGGGAAATTTGCAACCAACACTCATCAGATCTCGCGTTTTAGCTTTCAAAGCATCTGGTTTTTCTCAAGATCGGATTTTTCAAAGGAACCGATGAAGAAACACGCGAGAATCCAAAGATTTCCAGGAAAATAGAGGTGGAGATGAGGATTTTGAAAGTGGAAAGCGACAACCCGGTTATCGGAGAAGAGAAGATTCCCAATCATTTAAACCCAATCCGTATTCTTTCAATCCAAAAAACATTCCTCTGTCTGCCAATGTTGGCATAAATTGCAGCCAATCCCCTTGCTCGGAATTGTGGTCGAAGAGAACTGCATCAACTGGCTTTGTTATTGGGGTTGTAGCAGTTGTGACTGGAGTAGCAGTGATCGGGCTCTTTTTTTTAACATGCTACCATCGCCGGAAACAGAGAGTTGGAAGCGCAATTGAAGGCTCTGATGGTCGGCTTAACACCATCATGCGCAAGGACTTAAGCAGGAGGATTGCATCCACACTTATCAGTCTCGATTTTGAAATGGTGCTCGTCTGAGAAGAGAAGATGCTCGCCGGTTTTGAAATGGTGAAGTAACAGAGAATAATGGAATGGAAAGAGGGGAATAGAAAAAGGAGGGACGTTCTCTCTATAACTTAAGCCCAAGGGCATTTTCGGGGTTTTGAAGAAAAGTATGGAATAAACGGCCGGAAAATCTTAAAATTCACCGGATGTCCTCAACTGAAATGGTTTTGGAAAACTTAAGTCCTGTTTTGAAATCACAATCTAATTTTGTCCTGTTTTGAAATCTGAAAAAAACTTAGGCCCTGTTTTGAAATTTTCCCTATAATGAGAGAAAGCGGGCCTCACTGTTCCCTTAAACAATGAAATGCTGGAGGCATGACCATTCCTGAAGCTACAGCAACTTAAAAAAGTAACACTATCAAATTTGTAGAAGATTATAGGTGAATCATTAAATCCTAGAGATTAGTATACAATAAAAACAATTCCCTGTTAGTAAAATAAATAATAATCTTCATTATAAAGGCATCAGAACTGTAAGTTCTGATATTGATGTATATATATTTTTTTAATTGCAGGGCTCCTTCTCATCAGATAGAGTCATAGACCATTGGAAATAACCGTACCCAGAGCATTGCAGTTTGCTTTAAAATCACTGAGAATAAGTTATATTGACCTCTTGATTGAAGTCACTTTCTTCACATGATATCACATTTATCTTAAGAGTTAAAAAGATGACTTCAATACTGAACGTGACTATCACTTCAGTCTGAGAGAATTAGCACCAGTTAGAAGTCATTGTTGGGATAAGTTTTCATCTGATGTAATGGTCCATGACAAGAAGAGGATCTCAAAATGTAGATTCTGGTCACCTGTATCAGTACTTGCGGTTCTTTCACATATACAACAATCATTTCTTGTAATTAATTAATAATATCCAATGGACATCGAACAAATCACAGCCAAATTGGGCTCTACATGCAAGGTAGCGTGTAAGATCTAAATTAATCTTGTGGAATAGGAAATTCCACCCAAATTTTAATTCATCTCCTTCCCAGTGCACATTTTGGTTCCAATCCCGTAACCCTTCCATTTTCTTAGCGGTCTATTCACTTAATATCAAATGCAGTGCTATTATTATGCTCAATGGCTCCTTTTTCCCCATTTTTCATTGACCGCCTTGACCTTCAGGCTCCTGTAGGGAAATAACAGTCTCGAAGGCCCCAACCAATGCTTTCACCTTGTTCTTTCTCTTCTCTACAAGCTTACTGGCCGTCTCTTCAATCACATCATTGTATGCTGGAGATTCTTTCTTCCCGCAGATGACTTGTCGCTTTGATTCCTCTTTATCTGACTCCAGCTTTGTATCCTCGATGCTACTCGCATTAATTTTTTTGAGTTCTGTTTTTTCATTTTCAGTAATCTCGCTCTCTTTCTCACTCTCATCACTTGCACAAGTTCTCATCTTCCTGTCATCATAATGATCCTCTTCTTTTTTTCTCTCAATTTGTTTGTGGTTATCAGTAGTCAGATTTTCTTCCAACTGTTCCGAGCTCTTGCCACTTTCTTGTCCTTCATCATTTTGTTTGCGGTTATCAGTAGTCAGATTTTCTTCCAACTGTTCCGAGCTCTTGCCACTTTCTTGTGCTTCATCATTTTCACCTTGTTCTTTTTCTTCCTCATTGGTTTCACACGCGTAACTTTTCTTGTCCTCTTCCTCTACTGCCATGGCGTCTTTATGTTCTTCTAAGGGGTATGAAGTATTAGCTTCAAGCTTGTCATTTTCATAAGTATCGGGCTCTGTATCTACAGGGTCAATGGCTTGAATATCATTGATGGTTTGTTCTTCTCCCTCAACTTTCAATGTCTCTAGTGCTATTTCATGCACCCCTTTATCTTCTTGCTCATCAGGCATTTTTGCTGATTCTTCTGCAATATCATGACTGGAAGTAGCAGTGCTTTTAGTAGCAGGACTGGCTTTAGTTTCTCTTTTTTTCATACTAGGTTCCTTTTTGAGGCTCTTTGTTTTAACTGGCGGCTGATTTTTCCCATTTCCAACCGTTTTTGCTGATTTGTCTAAGATGGGTTTTGGGGAAGTGCCGATTCTAGGAAAGGAAGCTGAAGGTTTGAGTGATTTCTCTTTGGAGCTGGCTGATACAGGCATTCTTTGAGTCAGACATGGTGATGGAGGCGTTCTTTGAGTCTGAGATGGTGATGTATGTTTGTCCATTGACATTTTTCTTGTCAAGGATTTTGTAGGCAGAGCATTCGGAGCTGGTTTCTTGGTGGTCCTGTTGGATTCATGGGTAGAGCTTGCTGTAGGCTTGCTGGAATCATTGGTAGACCTTGCTGTAGGCTTGTTGGATTCATTGGTAGACCTTGCTTTAGGTTTGTTGGCTTCATTGGTAGGCCTCGCTGTAGGCTTGAGGTAATTGGGGGTTGATTTTTCTGATAGAGTTGAGTTTTCTCTACCTGGAGAACCTGCCACAGCTGATTTGGGAGTTCTTCTTCCATGGGAGCTGTCAACGTTTAGTGCTGCTGAAGGGGATGGGCTCTTCCTCTCTTTTCCATGAGCACCTTCCTTCGGTTTTGTATCCATGCAAATCAAAAGGATGTATGCTGAGGAAAGAAGGGATAAGAAATTATTAAATAAATGAGATGATGATGATGGAGATAATAGAAGAGGTTTGCTAATTTCACACACTCAATGGAATGTTCCAACATGGGGCCATCTATCAAATGGATCCTGCCTGGAATTTGCCTCGACACTGGAGTCATGTCAAATTGCAACAATTATGGTGAAAATTCAGAAAATGCTTGGAAAATAGAAGGATCATCGTACCTTCTAAAACAAGTTCATTATGAATCAGTTTTTTTACCATAACCAATGTAGTAGATGATAAATATATTTACAAATTCTTAGTAAAACTTTAACAGTATAGAACAAAACTGTTTTGATATTTATTATCAGGTGTTGAGCATGGTACTTAGAGAGAGCCTTTTGTTGCTCTTTACCCTAATATAAGCACGAAAGAGGCTTTTATTAAAGCAACATTATGGGAATTAGTGGTGGTGTTTTTGTTAAGAAAACACCGAGAATTCCATAACTAAAACAACTTAAAACTGTTGTGAGGGTCTGACATCTAATAGAATCGCCCTACATCATTTTGTTACGCGCACAGTTATATATTGGCAAAGGTTATCACATCCTGCGTATGATACTAGTTTTGATTTGCCTATTAACTCACTAGTGGAATGCTGGAATGCATGGTTTGACAGTGTCATTTTATGTTGGATTTTCGCACAACCATTCATTTACCTTTTTTTTTCAAGTTTAATGTAGGTTACCCTACCAGTTCTCATTTTTAGTTTCTATATGGCAAAATGGATTCTCCTATTTGCTTTGTAATTGCATATGCCAATGATCCTTGCATGTTTGGTCCATCCTTGATTATGGGTCAATTCCATTGTAGTATCTGCAAAGGTGATTGACAAATTCAGCACAGGGAATTTTGATAGAGCATAAGGTTCCTTAGAGGCTAGAGCCCCATAAGGTGTTGCAAATTCTGCTTCACTTCAAAATTGTTTCAACTAATAATATTCTTACAGCAGAATTGATGGTTTTGGCAGGTATAAACTTGCGTGTTTTTCCCCTCTTGGTGAAAAGGCTCATTGCAGGAGTCGGTATGATTAGAAGGCTATATCATGGATGCAAATAAGATGGTCGGAAGAACTGTGGAACGCACTGATTAAATTTCCTCATTGCAACTGAAATATTGTGCGCTGCTGATGTCTTGGGGAAGCATGCTGCTGCTGTGGGCATGGTCGCGCTATAGCAGTTCTGCTCATTTCAATTTTGACAAAGGTTGTCCAAATCCATCTTTCAACTCTAATGCTTTTGTCAACTATTTTCTGCTACGTTCTTTACGATTACATCTCTCTCTCTCTCTCTCTCTCTCTCTCTCTCTCTCTCTCTCACTTAATGAACTTTCCATTATATGGGCGCAAATATTTCAATTACCGACACACTGGCAAGGCTCATTCTGTTCTGTCTCTGTGCTTGTATGCGTGCGTGTCTTGCGGGTGGGGTGGGGATTCAGATAATTCATTTATCAGGTATAACCATTGCTGGGCTGAGGATAAGGGACCCCAGTAATTAGCTTTTCACAGTTTGCAAAAACAAAGATGGGACTTATAATGTCTATATGGAGGGATGAAACGAAGTCAATCTGACTCTGTTTTGGTGGTGAATTGAGTTAGGACATTGTAAAAAAAATTATTCCCTACCCTTATCTGTGTTACATGCTTTGTAATGTAGGGATTTCTTTAGGAAGAGGAAAACCGCTCTAATTTTCCATGTGGCTCATTTTCAGGTCATTTCGTTTAACAATTCAGTGCGAGGAAACGCATTTCAATAGAAATGACAGTATATCCCTTGGAGGAGGTGGATGACAGGATCGTCTGCCCATGCAGAAATGGAATTCTGCAATTCTCAGGTTGCACAAACATTCCCTTACCATGATATCTTTCATATTTTGGAAGAATATATATGGTCATATGTTATACACCAAAATTATAGGAGTGTTTATGTGAACTAGAGGGCGGCACGTGTCCCTCAAGTGGGCCCCCTCAAATTCTTCTGACCTGCTTTATATACAGAGAGTCCAGATGCTCTACATTATCTTTAACAAGTTAACAAGATCTCTCCCTCATTTTTTTAAGGAAATTGTATTGGATGTGTATGAAGCAGAAGATGTAGGAATTGGAGGTTTTATGAGGCCATGAGATTAATACATGTATATCAATAAAAAAAAAATTAATACACGTATCCCTCCAGGAAAAAAAATAAATAAATAAAATATTAGAATTAACTCTAAGTACTATAAATTATTTACCAAAAACTCTTTACTACTATAGATAAATTTATGATCTATACTAGGCTGGAACTACATGTATGATGTATCCCTATTTTCAGAAGTAATAATGAACTTCTCTCCCCCTATAATGTCCCCTTTTTTTATGGTTTTATTTTTTCTTGCAACACACCATTTATTCCACAAATCTCAATCCTCTTTTTTTTTTCCTTTTTTGTACACAGTAAATCTTTTCTCCCTCCATATTCTTCAAATGTTTCCAAGAACCTCTCTCATTCCAATAGAAAGTGTGAAATAATTTTTAATTAAGTTGATAAATTGACTGTCATCTTTATTTTACTACATTTTAAGCTAATGTTTCTTCTCATATTTAGGTCATGCATTATATATATTTTCTTTTTATAATAAGATATTTATCCTTCTCTCTATAAAAATTCATGAAAGTTAAATATTAAACTTAATTTCTTTAATTTTACTTCTTCTTTCTTGTATCTTCCGTAAATCAAACTTGTTCATTTTAGGAATCTCTTATTGGTGGCATTATTGTTGAATTTCAATACTAATTATAAAATCTTATTTCTGAAATTCGGGAGATTTCCTCCTATCTTTCTAGCAAACAATTGAGGATTCGTTACATGTTTTATCAGATGTCTCCCAGACCAGACAGATTCTTCTCTTTCATACACCTGCTATCCTTCGTTCTCATAAATAAATACTTGTTACACATATGAACACTTATATTCTTCATTTTAACTAATCCATGAAAAGATTTTGTACTTATTGATTGTCTGGTAACTTGGGCAGGTTTCATCAGATATTTTACTATCTACTACAACTATTATGTCTGCACTTGTAATGAACACAAGAGATGCATAGCAAAAGGCAAGGGGAATTTTCTCTCGCGGGCGATTGCGTATTGATGCCCCGTTGGGTGCCTTCAATTCAGAGAGACTCGATTTTTTGATGGTCATTTAAGGATACGACCTATGATGTACGGATATTTAAAAATGGGCAATGTATCGTGTCGTATCGTATCCGATACTTCACTTTTAATGTATAAAATCCGTCTCCCTGCTGTGTCTATGGCGTGTCCTTGCCATATCCATGCCGTATCTGGACATCATAAGATACGACATTTGCATGATGATGTTCCCACAAGAGATAATTTTGCTCAAAAATAAAGACCCATTGAAAAACATAAAAGCCAATTCAAAGAGATAAAAGGAGAGGATTTATACGATTTTGAATCTGAAATGATACGAATCCACTGGCCTCCTTTGAAATCCTGCTGAGGAGTTGGGACTGCTGCTTAGATGAAGGTGGAGGGAGAACAGGAATTTTGCTATTGGTGTAGAACTCTTAACAAAATGAAAATAAAAGGAATGGTTGTATGGTGGAGAGGGATGCATGGGTTGTTAATGGTACACAGATTTCTTACTAGTTGTGGTAGATGTAGCTTCAATTTAAAATTTGACCAAGTCAATCACTTGCGGTTCATTACAGTATTTCTCCATGTGGATTACCTTTTTTTGGAATTTTATCTAGGTAGCCTGCCTTTGATCAATCCATTCGCAAACGCCAACCCCCTTGAATTGGTATTGATCATAATTCACATTAGTTGTCTTAGGATTTTATCAATATAAATTTGTATGACATAAAAGCCATTAAGTTTTGAAGACCTAAAATAAAGTCTATGACCATTTGATTAGCCTCATCATCATGTCTCCCATTCCCCTAATTAGATTTTAATTGTCATACCTCTCTCTGTAGCCATGAGAAGTTGGACCCATTGAAAATCGAGTTGGCAAAAGCCAATCCGACCCGTCAATCCAAACTACCCACACAACTGATCCCATAATATATGGATCATTTGCGGGTCGAGTTTTCCAGACCCGCATTTAAACAGGTCTGGTTAGGGTCAACCAATTTAACCAACATGATCCACACCCATTTTCTCTTTTTTCTTGCAATTAAAACTTATACTGAATATTTAGTTCTATGGAGTGTAACGTAACCTTTTATTTTGATATGATGGTTTTTTTAATAAAAAAATTATTTTTGATGAGTCAGGCCCAAGTGGCCCAATCCATGCTGAGCCAGGGCTTAAACTATAAAGACCCGGTTAGTCCAATGAGGTCCAGGCCCAAATCCATAAGGCCTGGCCACGTTAAGACAACCATCATTGCTTTGGAATTGGTCAATCCTCATCCCGCTTTTACCAAGTCTTGCGGATGATATCCCAACCACCTCGTCCGTCGAAGATAATTCGAAAGTTCCATCGAAGTAGAGATTATGTTGCTGTAAAGTCGTCTCCATCTGTTAGGGGAAGACTAAAAATAGAAGAGCCTCACCAACACTTAGAAAAGAGGGAAAAACTTGTATTTATCCTCCCATTCTCTCATAGCTTGTAATCTCTGCACATCTGAGATATAAAAATATCCGGCGACCTCAGCCCTTCAGGAGTGGACGTAGGTCACGCTGACCGAACCACTATAATTTGTGTCTTCTCTCTCTTCTTTAATTATTGCATTAATTACCAATCACTTGACCGGTGGTGTGCGAAGTCAATTTGTGCATCATCAATTTTATTTTTATTAGTTTTGCTATTCTATTCCTATAGTCACTATTTAAAAATATATATACTATACTCAAGGTATAAATAATTCCTTCTCTTTCTGTTTTCTCGAGTAGGCCCTTTCTTAGCTTTCTTAAGAACATTTTATGTGCTCTTTTATCTTAGAATGATCGTGGATATGAAGAAAATAGGATGGATATTATATAAATAAAATAAAATAATTAAGTAATGGTTGAGTTGGTGTCAATTTCTACACTATTTTCTCCTTAACCTGGCACAAACCAGAAAGAGGGACCAATTATGGCATCATGATCTAGACTTGGGCTTGAATCTTTAACCCAGTATTGGGGAGCCTAGGTTTTCTTTTCTTTGAAGGTTGAGCCTAGGTTTGACTTTAGATCCAATAAGAAGCAAATTAAAATTAGGCTTATCATAATCTAGATAGAGTTGGTCCATTTTGCCTATCATGATAGGTTTTAAATTACACCAATAGAATATAGGAAGTTAAGAATCGCTCATTTAGATTTTATCTCAATTTTACAAATTAACTTATTGGTTTGGGTTTCATTTAAACATTGGATATGGTGCCTTAGAGGACTTTTGTTAATAAATATAGGTTTGCATGTGGGTTATGCGGGTCAACTTGACCCACAGTAACCTATAATTGTTATGTGGATCAGAATTTCTTGACGCATTTAATAAACGGGTCGGATGTGGGTTAGGAGCATCTAGCCCGTTTAATAAATGGATCCAACCTGTTTAGCCTGACCTAACCAATTTGCCACAAAAGTGTGCATCTTCTTTACAAGAGGATTTTATATCATTCCTCTTGTTTAGGCTCAGATGTTTTGTTTTTATATGATGCCTTGCATTTGATTTGGGGATTAAAAAAGGACTAATATATAGTTTGTTACGTAATCCTAAACCTATTTAGCAATCGATACTTAAATTAGGTTACAGGCCTAAACTTAGACCATAGACCTAAATATGAGTTGGATCTGGTTTTTTACTGGTCGAAACGTCAAACATCTATTTGCATCCTAGGAAAACTTTCCTGTATCAAGAATTCTTCTCCAATCAACTCATTAAAATGCCAAAAGGGCCCTAAGACTCTAAAATGATTTAGATTTCTTTCATCAAATCATCATAATACTTTAAAAAAAATAGAGATTTATTTCTAGATTTCAAGAGCTGCTCCCCTTAAACACATTTCCAAGTTTTTTTTTTTTTCTATTGGAGGGTTCCAACTCTTTAAGGTGGACTAACTAATCCTTTCAGGCCGAGAGGAAAGCCGACTAAACTCCCATTAACCCTAATGTGGTAGTGCGGAATGTACAACCTTCGAGTGCAACCATGGTCTTAGGCCAACTAACCTATCCTTGGATTATACATATTTCCAAGCTCACTGCGAAAAAGAACTATGGCACTGTCATTTAGGTGGGCCCCACTTCTCGCCGAACCCATTTTCACTTCGGTTTTCTTCCCGCGCCATGGCTCTTGCAGTATTATAAGCTAAAACCCTAAAACCCTCCTTCTGCAACTCATTTCTAGGGTTTCTTCTTGTAGGGTTTTACATCTCTCTCTCTCTCTCTCTCTATATATATATATATATCTATCTTTCGTTGTTTTCTTTTGCTTCTGTGATGAATCTTTCTCGAGCAATCGCTGCAATCCCTTCCAAAAATCGATCTCTCTTTCGCTCTCTCTACCTCTTCCAATCCTCCAATCTCTCTACAACTGCCACAAAACCTCCTAGATGGCCTCGGAAACCCAAACTCGAACCTCCAATTCCCGCTCCGGACACCAAAGGGTCTATTGAAGCTGGCGCCGATGCCCCACCGGCGCCCAAACCCTCTCCGCCGGCTGCCGCCGACTGGCCGCGGCCTGCAGAGATCCCTTGGCAGCCAAAGGTCGCCAATTCGGTGCACCTCATTGGCTCCGTCGCAATTCCCGTCCAGCTCGATGTGGCTCCCGACGGCCGGTTCTGGGCCGTCTCTGTACTGAAGCAGGAGAAGACGGCCGACTTTCCGCAGCTATGGTGCAACTTCACTCTTGTTTTTTTTAATTAAATCTATTTCTGTTCTTGATCCTGTGATTTTTTTTTAAAGTTCTCTACGTGGAAATGTATATACCCTCATATGTAAATTGGGGTTTTCCATTTCATCAAGGGAAGTTTTGCATGATAAAAATTTACAAGGAAACTAGTGTCCAATTTTGTTATTGGTCCTAAGCATTTTAATGATGACCCCCACCTGATGAATGACTAAGGTATTGCATGCAATGAAGTGGGAGAATCAGAGTGTACTGACTCTCACAACCACAAGGTCACAGAATTGAAAATCGATGAAGTTTGTGCAATGGCCAATGGCTGCTGGCAAATTAAGGTTGGTTGGGGCACATGTTGAGGGAAAGGAAATTTCGAAAGGATTTGATGGTGGGTTAAGAAGCAGGTTTAGACATTTATCTTATGTTGGTGATAATATTGGACATTGCCTCATAACATAATATTGGAAAATTTACCTAGAGGTTATGTTGTTCTGTCATTCCTTCATTATCTTACATGAAGTTGACAGTTTCATGGTTTGTGGAACTTTGAAACTGTAGAATCTAATAGAGTTTGCGTGTGAACTTGAGAGCAAGAGGTAGCTTGACTTGAGCTTTGCTTGAACATTAAACAAGCTACCTTGATCTATCGCCAAGCTGAGCTAACCCCAGCCTGAACATGGCTTGAATTAAGTTGAGCTTGGCTTGATAGTACTAATTGATCTCAAGCTCAAGCTCGAGTGCAGGCTTTACTAGAAATAAGGCCCAACCGTGCAATGCTGTACCTCTACTTTGCAATGCATATTGAGTTTGAGCTTGAAACGTTTTCTTCTTGGTACCATTTATATGACATGAGTGTTATTGGATAACCACTATGGAGAGAGAGAAGACCTGTTATGGATACGGGATATCCCAAAATCAACCTAATTGGGTCTTATTAGATTTATGTACTGAGGCATTGAAGATCAATGATGAAAGAAGTGTTAGAAGTAATATATATTTTGTATTAAATCATTCTTCAAAATGCAATTGTCAAATTTGATCCGTGGACATTTTTCTCCGCCTCTGTTTTGTCCACTTCTCATTTAAAGACCCTAAGCTTCTTTAAATTGCTTGAAAACATAGATGCTTAATGTGTTCATCTTCTTTATCTGATTACTTTTGCTCAGATCTCTATTTATTTGTGGATTTCCCTCTATCTCTCTCTCTCTCTCTAAACCAGGATTCCAATGGTCTTTGAAGGTGATTTGGCACAAATTGCTGCCTGCCATCTTAAAGAAAATGAACTTATTTATATAACTGGACAGATAAGTGGAGAACCACCTCCCTTCAATATTGAGCTGAGGCAAACTAGCATTCAGGTATGATTTCTTGTAGCAAAAAATCATCATCATTATCATCATCTGAGAGTAGTCAAACTGCAATTGTTCTTTTGATGATTTTTAAGAATGCCATACTTGTAACACAATTTTAATGTTTTGGAAAATAATTAGCAATGCTTCTATAAAATTCAGTGTCAATGCACCCTCTAGAACCAGGAATTTACACGATCCTGGCCATCAGGCAGCTGGTTAGTAACATGTGCAGTGTGAGTGTGTATGAGTTCGAGTTTTGAGTTTCTTATAAAGCGAAAAAAGGGAAACTTACATGGATTACATAAAACCTTGAGCTTAGTTATCAGAAGCAGGTATGAGAGGCAGATACTATTGTGTGCTCAGTCCTAAAGAGATTTCTCGATGTTTTTAGGGCCTTGTCCGAGGAGGAATGATTGCGTTTCACCCAGTCACAAAAGTACATACTTGCACTAAAGCAGTTGTAAATGTATTCTTATTTACTTCTGGGTTCTTAGCTTGGCATTTCCATCTTAAAAATATGTTATTGAAATCAAATAAATTATGTCAGAGATGAGGGAACTAAATATTTTCCCGAGCAACAAAAATAGTTGCACAAGGCAAGAGTTTGAACAGGAATAGAGGGGATCTATCTAAGTTTAGAAGCAGGGAAGAGGCATTTTTCAGATGTGGGAAGAAGCGCAAGAAGTGTGTGACGCGTGACGCCCCGGAGTTCCACATCGACTATAGAGAGGAAAGTGAATGGGGTTATATGTAGAGCTTACATCCTTACCTTGCATGAGGCCTTGTGATGGGTTGAGGCCCATTGAAGCAAAACCGTGAGGCCCGTGGGCCAAAGCGGACAATATCATGCATGGGTATAGGGTGGGGCGTTACAAAGTGGGAGTGGCACATTAGGTGGAAGGTTCCTACAGCCATAGTGAAAGATGGCTTGGTGCATCATTATCATATCTTCGTAACTGCTGATAAAAAGTGTATCATCTTAAAAATGTTACACCAGATTTGATAGCCATGACATTTTTTAAATTGATATTTGCAATAAGTGTTTGCTGATTCATTACTTTCTATTAGCACAACTTATATAAAATTATATATGCAGTTTTAGGTGACAACCGGCCTCAAAATGTTCATGTTGAGATGCCCTGATGCAGGCCAGGGCCATGGCCTTATAAGGCCACACATTTACTCTACTAGTCCAAAGGGGACCCCCATTCACATGCTATTTTCATGTGCCCTCACTTAGTGATTAGTTTGATGACATGTTTTAATCTTCAAGTTGGCCCACACAGTTTAGCCATTCAATAGTCTATTTCACTCCAAAGATGCAAAGAGTCTTATTTATATTAGTTAAAGTCCTCATCACAGAATAAAAAAAACCTGTTGCAGGGGGTGTACCGGTTGGCCTCCAAAAGGATACATACGTATTGGTTATTGGTGCAAACAAATTGAGGTTAAAAATCCAAACAAATTAGAATATTAGACCCTGTTAGGTTTTAATGTTTATTTTCATTGGTAACTCAAAGAAATGAGAGTATCAAACTCTTCATTGTCATATAGGTGGTGTTGCTTTAAGTAAATTAGGAGTCTAATATTCAAGATTCTTTATTAGGGTTGTTTGTTGGACGGCCAATATAATGATTTTTTCTATTTGTATTTTTTTAATACATTGAGGATCACATGAGTTGCTTGGGATGGGCTTTAATGTTTGTCAAGAAAAAAGAAAAAAAGAGTTGTTTGTCAAAGAGTGTTATGATGGGGTGGGTTTTGATGATTCCTGGAGGTGCCAATCAGAAGGGTTTTGTGTTAGTATGAGTAGTCCAAGTATGAATTGTCATTGGATTTACTTTTTAACGTGTTACTTGCAGGAAGCCGAATCCTTCTTGGAAGTTCTCTTTTAAATCTTTCTACATATTCTTCTTCGGGACTTCTTCATCCTTGCTCTCTGGTTTGGCTTGGTTTAGCTCCTCTGATGGATGCTGTTTTACTTACTTGCAATGACAAGAGAGGCATCATCAACAGTAGATTACCTTAGATGATATTTTTGATATTTGTGTTTACATGTGGAAGAGAGAGGCAAACGACCAACCACTTATTCGTGCAGTGTGATATTTCCCTTAGCATTTCGAATCATTTCTTTAGGTGTGGTTTCACTTGGCCTTTCTAGGGTCTGTGTGATTTGATATTATCTTGGAGTGCGGATCATTTTCATGGGTGTGGTTCAGTTTGGTTCTTTGGCGTCTCATTTGTTATGCTATTCTTTGGACTATTTGAAAGGAGGAGTATGAGAGAATTTTTCAGGCCACAGTGATGCCTTTTGATGAGCTGTTTTGGGTATTATTGCCTATTGGTATTTGGTAAAAAATAATTTCAGAGTTTGAAGTTGGATAGCATTTTTAGTTGGGAGGCATTTTTGGAGGGATTGGTCAGCTAGAGATAAGCCGGATCGATTGGTATTGGTGGAGTTCTACACAATTTCTAAGGTCAAGTTCTTGTCTCTTTAATTTTTTTGGAGCTGGAGATTCTAACAAAAGCTGAGACTTTGGACATTTTGGAAGCATTGAGGGTGAAAGCACCTATTAAAGATAAACCTGTGGTCTACTGAATATTATATGGGATGTATTGTAATGTGCAATAGTGACACAGTCCCAATTTGACCAAATCGGAATTTCTAGGGCGCAATGGAAACCAATCTAAAAGGTTCCAGCAACTGGTATAATGGACAGAAATTACAGAAATTAGATAAGCAAACAAGGAACAACTCAAATCAACCCAAGACTGACCTTAAAGCCTTCTCAATCACCTATAGCCCACACGACCAAAGGAGAGGGAAAGAAAAAATAAGCACTGCTGCTGTTTTTTTTTTTTTTTTTTTTAAATTGAAACTGAACTGTTGCATATCTATGACTGCTGACCCCTATAATGCTTTATATAATACTGAAACACTTGAAAAAACACCCTAGATTTCTTACTTTAATTGATTCCTAACGCAAATGGAAACCTTGTAAGACAATTTCTAAACCAAGAAACAAACCAAATCTCAAAAGATTTAAAGATATCTGCCGAAATTCTCAAATGTGGACATCACTGCTGCCTTTTGCAAAACTGGTTGTGGGGCCCATGTGGGCCGCTTGTTGATGACCCCACCACCCAGATCTGGAAGACCACTTTTGGGTGACGCTATTGGAGTTGGACTTGAGAGGATTGGGTCTGATATGGCCCACCAATCAATCCCCCAAAGTTTCTGCAGGTTAAGCGCTCTGAAAATTTCAGAAAGGACCTTGCAGTTGCTGTTTTCAACAAAACATCCCCTGTAGTCATATTTGATTTAATATATGGGTTCGTTCAGGCCCAATTGTGCCTCAAGCCCATTTGCAAGTGTGTGGCCATGTCTCCTAGGCTCGGTCACAAGTGTCCAATAATGAATCTTCTTAATCCTTATCAATTTGTAGAAATTGATCCGCATCAAATAGACCCTAGTGGAATCAAGGACATAGAATTGCCGTAAAGGGAATCACCAATCCAGGGGATATAATTGCTATTATCCTGCTGAAAATAGACTAGACACCTATACTACAAGAAGACCTCTCAACGAAATGGATACCCGATTCATTGCAGTCTCTCTGTTCTGTCGTGTTTGTGATTATCGTGTTAGTGTATCATAACTTGGTTCACAAAGCCCAATCGAGAAGGAATCACAATGCTGTTCGTGTAGAGTGAAAGAATTTTTTTTTTCTTTCAAAATTGTGCTACACGGCCTTTCTTCTTCCTCCAATTCATACATTCATTCCTGCTGAGCCTCATCTATGCAAATGTGCTCGTTTGCATTTTATGATTCTTCCGAAAATCGCCATTTGATGATCTGATGGATATTATATAAGATCAAAATTCTAGAAGGTCCTGCTTCAGTACTGGCTGGTGGCGGATTCACCTAGAGATCACAAATCAACTCGAAATTCTAGGGGAAGGTTTGCTCTGGCTTAAAGGAGATTTTTGGAGATTTTTTCTGGATTTTGAGTGATCTGAGGTAAGCCATATTTGCAATCTTCTCTTTGTTTTTCAAGACAATTTTCATCAAAAACCATTGAAATCATTGGTTTTTTGGTATTTTCTTTTGAGACTTCGCCACAAGGTCATTAATCACTTGATTAAACTCATACAATAATCTAATCTAATCGCAATCAGATTAGATCATGCTTTTGATGCAAGGACAGAAATTATACTTTCATAATATTTAAATCAATATTTTCTATTTCGATGAATTAAATAATAAATGAAAATACAGCCAACGTGATTAAAGTGTAATTAAATTAATTAATTAAATAATTAAAATCAGCTAGCTTGGGAATTAATTAAAATTAAGTAAATTAATTAATTAAAGTAGTGGGACTCATGTGGGACCCACTAGTAAGGGGCGACCAATATTATTGGCTATTTTAGCCAAATTGGTTATCCCATTTGTAATATGCATCTGGTAACATGCCATCTGAGGAGACCTAGTTACTAAAGGGCACTAAGCCATGGATTTAAGTAGAAGCCAACTACCATAAACCAAACAGTGAAGGCATCTAGAGCATGGATCAAAATAGCGTAGTGGCCGCTACATCAGGCGTAGCAGTGAAGATCACTACGTTAAATAGAATTTATTGCCGCTCTACGGTCCCATACGCCCGCTACAAGGCCGCCATGGAGTGAGACAGGTTCCTACTTTAAAAAAAAAATTAAAATGTATAATAAGACTTATTTCTTTTTTTTTCTTCTCTCCAAATAACATTACGATGCAACTCTTCTACCCTTTAATGTTTAAAAGAACACAAAAAAACACATCATCTCACTAAATTAAAGTCAATACAAAGAGTTCTTCTCAAGGTACATCCTATTCAACACCTCATTTGGTAAAGGTATTCTTTTCTCCAGGTATTCTTTAGTCATGACTTCATGACATTTTTTTTATGAGCCTTTCATTAGTTTCTAAGTTAGCATAACTAAGCAACGTGAATACATGTGAAAAAAATTATCATTACTATTATTTTTTATTTATACAGCGATACAGAACCTCATACAATAAGGGGACCACTACGCCCTCTTATCTTACTTTTGCAAACAAGAAAAAAGAAAACACATTTTCTATGATTTTCCAATATTCTAGATTTTCTACAAATTTCTTAGATTTTCTTGATGATTTTTTCAAATAGTACTATTACGCCGCTACGTCTTAGGCGTTTTGGCCCGCTGCTACTGCTATTTTCATCCTTGAGCTAGAATTCTAACTCAAATAAGATTTAGGAAAGATACTTCCCAAACAAGTGTGACTTCTAATTAGAACCTGAGAGGAAACACAAAAATTATAAAACTCTCTCTTTCTCCACACCCATATGCACTAGACATGTCCCTAACCAACAGAAGGGGACTGTTTTTTTGTTAGCTTATTATTGTCTACATACTCTATCATTTTGTACATAGTTGGGACAAGGCTTTGATGATGATGATGATGACGATGATGACTCTATCATTTTGTACACTGCCTTAATGTGCTGTACTTTTATCAATTAAGATCTAATACTGCAAATAAAATCATCTTAGGTCATGGTGCATGATATCAGCTATGTCAAAAAAAGTTGGATGATGAAGAAACCACTTCAACAAAATGAATTAGCTTCTAGTCGTTCAGGTAAAAACCACAAATCTCCTTCTTATGCCATAGAATTTCTACAACAAATATGTCCATGGAAAATACCTTTTTTTTATAAAGAAAAAGCATGTATGGAAAACAAGCTTAGTTTGTCCTTTCTTTATTGGATCATGGTTTGCGTAGATTTTTTTCAATGTTAATTCATATATGGAAACATTGACAGTATGAAATATTTTTTTTTTCCATTGTCGTAATTTGTGATGGTGTACAAATCTTTTCAGAAAACTCAAAAAAAAATGTAGATAATGAAGAGAGTCTTTGGAAAGACCTTATAGCCAATCCAGACAATTGGCGGGATCATCGGATGGATAAGAAGAACGGATTGGTGATCATTTAATTCAATGTCAGATGTTCTTCGTTTGTTGTAATCTATACTTTTATCATTTTCTTTTTGTTTATTCAGGTCAAGCCAAGGTTCCCAGATTTTAAACACAAGTCAACTGGCGCCGCGTTATGGCTTGACAGTGCACCCGAATGGATCAAATCAGAACATGAAAGAGTTGCCTTCGATGCCGATGATGTCAATCCAAAACAAGAAAGTAACGAGCATACTTCACTGGCAAAAATATCAGATGGTGGTGAGTATAACTAGATGGACAAAGTTTACTATTTCATAAACTTTAGTTTGAATGCTTGATAAGTGATTGGGCTGTTAGTTATTGCAGGCAACTCGAGGCAGATGGATACTGGAGTTAAAATGCCATGGTGCAAAGAAAGTAAAGAATCAAATTTGCCGAAGAATTCTTACAGTGCAGATAAAGGCAAGTAATAGCAACAAGGGTTTTCTCCAGCCTAGAGGAAAATCATCTTACATCTTGAGATCTTTATTAAAATGACTCACAATGAGATTGATAACAATACATAATAATATCGGCCCAGTAATCATTCCCCAGACCAGAGAAGGGAGGGGGGGTTGACTCTAGTCTTAACGAATGCCGTCTTTTTCATAATTACCAACCTACTACTAAAATCTTAAAAAATGAGAAAATAATCACAATATTTTAGGCCTAATTTGGGGTTCAAATGATGATCTTCCAGAATCTATAAATAGTTTGAAATCTTGGAGACTAGAAAATTGGGCCACTAGTCATTTGAACAGGCGATTGATCATGAAATTTTGATGTGCATTGTGGGTTAAAACTTAAAAGAAGGTGAAATTGTTTAGTCCTTAAGGGATTAGAACTTAGTAGGCATACAATACTAATTCTTATATGAAATGGAGATGGGAAGGGTTACAACTTAAAATCCCTAAATGAGATTGGGACTTTTAAAAAATTAGTGAAATATGAAGCACTAATTCTTCCATGGGAAGGGTTAGAATCCAAAGGGTAAGGAGATTCGGGGATTGGAAAGAATTTTTGAAATAGTTATGCCTGGTTGTTGTTTCTTGGCTGGGTTGAGCTTGCTTGGTCCAGTTCTAGAGTTATATTGTTTAAAAAAAAAAAAAACAAAAGAATATTTGAAATATCTCGGTGGAACATATGAGCCTTTAGGGAAAGACTATTGGCAGTGGAAATCTGGTAAAGAGAAGAAAGTGACTATTTTTATAGGAAAATGGGATGAAAAGTAAGTCATTGAATCGCCTCATTGAATTTAATAGTTGGTAGACAAATTGGGTATGTGCAGAACAGATGATATGGACAAAGAGGGTGGAAAAAGAATTTGTGGGGGGAGGGGGTTGCGATGGGTAGCATTTGGGGTTGGGGATCGAGCCTGGTTGTCTTATGAAACGAAAACTCAAATAAAATGGAGGGTTTTATATATATATATATATATATATAAAGCATAGATCTCTTTGAAGTTAAAATCAGAAGCAGATGCTTTTAAATGCGCAGCATCAAATTTACAGTTTCAATAATGACGAGGAGTGGAAATGATAATTTTTAGGTGAAATTACAGTCAATTCGACAACTTTGGAAACTGACTTGATTGCTAAACAGGGGGTGACTTCAATGTCGTGATTCTACATGAGAAAAGACGAGGATGTAGAATAAATATGTACATGTCAAGTTGGTTCGGTTAGATTTTAAAATGAATTAGTTGGGCTGATTTGACTTGGAAGATTTAGTTGGGCAAACAATTGAGAAAAGATCTGCAATTTGATACATGGACCATTTACTTATTTCAAAAGACTCTGGCAGAAGCCTCACACAGGAAATATGCAGATGACGTTACCTAGGTTGTTTAGAGATCATTTTTCAGTATTGCTGGATAACGAATATGTTAAATAGGTCCTCAACCTTTTATGCTAAAAAATTATTGGCTCAACTACATGTCTGCAGGAAGTAGCCACAAAATTGCAGATATTTTGGTAAATGAGGGAGCTGACGAATGAGTTTAAACTTAATACTAATTTGGTAAGGAGGGTTTTGGAATGATGTGGGTTGTCTAATAATTTTTCTGCACTGTATGTGTTTTATACTTAATTTTTTTCCTTTTTTTAAAATGGAAATTTCTCTCATTTTCCAATGAAATTTTAACTTGCCGATATATATACACACAAGTAATTTTCGGAGAGAACCAACCCATTACTTATGATTGGAACAGTTGTGCCTGTGTCAATTTGATCAGTGGAGGCCTGTTGTTTAAAATCATGTGATTCATATTCTGAATCCTAAAGAAAAAAGATTGGCATCTAATGCAATTAATCCCAGTTATAGATCAATCTTACTATTCAGGTGTCAATATTATGACTCGACACTAGTTTTATTGAATCTTATGATTCAGGCTTTTCATTTGGGCAGGAATAGCCACAGATTAATGGCTAATATTAGTAATTTGTTACTTTGTTTCTTCTTTTCTTCTTTTTTTATATTGTTAATACTTAATAGGCTATATAGTGATGAAACCTTTTAAGAATTTGTCGAATTCTGGAAGTTTTTTGAGATAAATGAGGACTAAGCATGTAACTGGAGGTACACCTGCATGTATGAATTTCATCCTACATTTGTTAATTTTTTTCTTGATTTTTCTTCATGATTCTTATTTAATTTTTCGGAGACGTACTTGTCATTTAATGTTGATGATTTGGATTTTTTTATTTTTTATTTTAATAAAAAATGCAACTTTTTTATTGCTCGTAGTAATGTTGGTAATTGGTATCCTAAACATATTTGTCTATTCACACATATATCATTTATGATATATTAATATATGTTAGCGGTGTTGTTTATATAATTGTACTATAGCGTTGTTTGTTAGTGTATCGATGCTGCCGTAGATGAACAATAGATGGACTATGAAGTACTAGTTTTTTTTTCCTTTAATTTTTACAAGAAAAAAAAAAAAACTTACATTGCTATATGATCCATGATATGATTCAATTCAATACCTTGAACAATTTGTGCTACAATTTCAGTTTTCAAAAAAAAAAATGTAGGTACTGTTTTGAGGGCCTAAAAAAAAAATCAATTCCCTGCCAATGAATTCAGGTGCCAAATTTGAATGATCAATTGAAGGGCTGCAAAAATTTGGTTAGTGTCAAAATTGGTTAAATGCCAATTCATCAGGAAAGCATATGCCTGTGTATGAACATGCTTTTGTAAGCACGTGGGTGACTAATACTAACCTGGCCATTCCTGAGATCATGTATAAATTCATTAAAAAGTTAAAATGTAAACATATAAAGTGCGGTGTTCTAATCACCCGAAATGAGGCATAAGCCACATACAATAATATAAAGAGAAAAAAAGTCACAATTTGGTTGTTTTATGCCTTTTATTAAGTTAATTAGGGTTCCTAGAATGCGTGAGGGGTTCGATAATTACGATGGATGAGTTAACAATGGTTAACTAAGCTAATCCTATTTATATCTTAAATTAGAAAAATAAAACCTTTTAATTCTTAAATTACAGACTTCTATCTTCTTCTTAAAAACAGGATGTGTTGATTGGGCATGCACCCCAGTTTGGAGCATGATTGAAGTGTTTCAACGGGGGCGTACCCCAAGTATGACTAATATAATTCATACATACTCTCCAAGTTGGGAATGACATGCTTGGACATAGATAGGAATTTAATTCTAAGGGTGCCTCAGGAAGGGGAGAGGTCTTGTGTTAGACACTTATCTGGGGCTAGGTCGGGCTGGAGATACTCTGGGTTATAAAAAAAAAAAAATTGTATACAGCTGATAGTGATGAATATTACCTTTATGAGGATCATTGACGAAGAAGGTAGCCATAAAAGCAAAGAAATATGGCATGACATCACATGAATGCCATCTGTCGTGCTTCTTCTGGGTGCTGAATTTTGTTTTGTTTATTCTGGTTGCTGAAAAATGTCGTTCCAATTTCAACTTTGTTTTCTTTATCCTGGTTGCTGAATTATGCTGTTTCATTCTGGACTGTATTCTTTGTTTCGTCATGGAAGTGTTATGAAACTTCTAAAGTAGTAACATGATTATCCTGCTGTCCTGGTATTAACATACTCTTGACTATAATCAGCGGAGGCATCGTGGAAAGACTTGTTGGAAAACCCAAACAACTGGTGGGACAATCGATCAACTAAGGTACATGTGTTAATGAAAAATTATTAGTTCATGACGTGGTCGTTTCATTTTCTTGTAATGAGTTTTCTTGACTTCTCTTTGCTTTGTTTTGTTGCATTTCTAGTTTAATCTCAAGTCCCCTGATTTTAAACACAAAGTTACTGGTGAAGCATTGTGGATTATTAGTAAATCGACACCCACTTGGGTAATCCCTAATTTGCCTCCTGCAAAACCTAGACAAGAGGTCACAATTGCAAGGGGAGATATCACCAGTCTTCTGCATTAGAGCAACGCTATCAATGGATCTCCTACAACATACTCAGGTTTTCTCAATTGTTGGCTTTAAATTTGTTTTGATGTGGTTTACATGATCTTCGACCCAAATGTATGCAGTGCCTTTGGACCTTGAGTTTGTACATCCGGAGACTCCCCGCCCCCGCCCCACATCCAACAATTATCTGATGGGCTCGAATGTCGAAGTATAATACCCAATGTTCAATCAAAAGATCCATCGAATATTTGGTTATATACAGTGAACATGGATCAACATCCTATTGGTTTCTTGACAATTACTGCACCGTGAAAACTGAATAGTCAGAGGTTCTTGGAGCATGGTCTATCCTTTTGAACAGTAGTGTCATCAACCATTAGCCAATAGGAGGTTGTGCATGTCAATGGGTGGAAGACCATGTAATTTTTTGCCTTCTGTTCTCCGGCTAATGGTTGGGGAACTTTGTTTTATCTGTACATTAGGAAAGGAGTGGAATCAGCGGAAGGGATGAGAAAGAGTGAAGCATTGCTACTGGCGAACGGTTTTGAAGAGAGCATCATGGGTACGGCCGCTGCTTTGTCTGTGGCTTCTGCATGTGGACATGCAGCCTTCTGCATTGTGGTTTTTGCTGATCAAAGCATCACTGGAGAATTTTGACCGGTTTCACCATTTTTTTTCCTTTCACAGTAACTAGGCATTCTGGATAAAATTTTGTTCTAGGATCAGTGCTGCTGCTGTAAAGGATTCATCCTTATGACTTTATGACATGTAATGGCATTGTCAACACTCCTTGAAATCATACATAGCTGTTGATGGAGGCTTGAATTGTATCAGCAATGCAATTGCAATGGTATTATGAGCTGTAAAATTTTCAACCTAATTAGTTGTGGCTTGAGGTTGTATTAGCTATTAATTGGCAATCTCTGCCTCCAGAACAAACTTTCCCCTGGGGAACCCAACATGTCCTGGAGCACCATCAGGACCGTCATTAGAGCTGGGCATGTGACAATCTGAATGGCTAAATGGGTCAGGCCTAGGCACTGTAGTTATGCAAACCAGCTGGGTAAGGCCCAACTTTCGGGCTGGATTTGAATATCAGACCCAACAACTACACCCATGTTTGGGCAAGACTAACTAGCAGGCCTTCACCCATGACTGCCTAATCCTTCAATTAGTCTGCATTATACGAACCAGGTAGTAAATTAACCAAAATCAATGTGTCCAATCTGCTCATAAAAAGATTTTGACTTTATTACTTGGAACAACAGAGAAATAAGCTGGATTTGGAAACTAGGGGTTTACCCTTTGCTGTACACTTATATAACCCAACTATAATCTATGACTCTGCAGCAATTCTTAAATTTTTTGCTAGAAATGTTTCTTGAATAAAAATTTTGAAAAAAAAAAAAAAGAATAAATAATAGAAGAGGCTCACAACCAGCCTATCACCCAAAAATAAAAATAAAAAATAAAAAACAGCTAGGGACAGACAAGGACAAAAAAAAAAAAAAAAAAAAAAGCAGAATCTGGTGGGTAGTCTTCAGTCATGATGTGGATATTCTGGCAGGGAGGGGCAGCAGCAGCTAGCTAGCTTAGTCATTAGTCGCTGCCTGGCACATTAGTTAGGATCCTAGCTGCAGAAAAAGCAACAAAGTGAGGGAAACTGTGAGGTAGTTGCTAGATCAGGAAGAACAATCAACTCAGAGAGAGAGAGAGAGAGAGAGAGAGAGAGAGCATACAAATTTGCGAGCATTCTTGTTCTAGTGGCTGCATGCCTTTTGGAGGAATTTGAAGAGGAACTAGATGCACATTGGAGAATCAGAACAACTCCAGGGCCATTTTAAGCTTATCCTGCTTCCATTTTGTTAACTTGTAGAAATCACTCTTTGCCATCTCAAATTTCTGTCGAAATTCTTCTGAAGATAGATATGCCTGCATTCATAAAATGAAGTTCTTAAATATCAGGTAGTGACTGACAATTGAAAAGGTCTCCACTAGTGGCACATTCTTGCGGGATTTGGAACATTTGATCAGATAGAGCTGACTGTAAATATAGCCCTTGCCAAAAAGAAATGGAGGGCCACTTGTAGGAAAAATATTAAATAGACTGGCCCATCATCAGGATACTGGACCAACATACTTTGTTGATCCAGGCAAGTTTTCATTTGGCCACTAGTGATAAATTTTCTGGATCCCATAAGATTCGCACTTGAACTGCAAATGTCCTCTCACAACTATATTTGCTCAGGTATGCTTCTCAGCAAGGCTTAGATAATTACCTCTCGATTGGTCACATCAATTTCCTCCACAGGATCAGTGGATGATACTTTTAAGCGTTCATAAGGGAATGTGGGAAACCTTTCTTCATCCTCAGCCTCACCCTCCATGGCATCCTCCTTGATAGTTAGGGACCCAAAACTACCACTCATAGAATCAGAGTTCTCTTCATTATTTGCCTCTGATTCTGATTTGGGAGCCTCTGAGGGAGATCCATGAAAAGGAAAGAGTCAGTTCTCAACAAGGGTTAGAAAACACACACACACACACACACACACACATATATATAGAGAGAGAGAGAGACATTTCACCGGTGGTGTCTACCTGGTTTCAAATGTCTTTCAATGACCTATCACTCACTATGCGAAAAATGGGAACCATTAGATCACAAATGTACTATTTTGAGAGTCTCAAAGTTTTCCAAAATCCAAACCCTATCTGTTGGATAAAGTCGAATGAGTGCCAAAATTGGATGATCAATTTAAAGGCCTGGGGATAAAGATTTGGATATTACCACATGCAGAGAGAGAGAGAGAGAGAGAGAGAGAGAGAGAGAGAGAGAGAGAGAGAGAGAGAGTCATTCTCATGAGAACTGTCTGCATGCAGTACCATGCAAAGTTGCCTGCGGAGCCCACCTGGAACCATGACAATCACAAGGGACCTCAATAAGGCCTAAGGAATATCAAGTCCATTAGATCATCCTAATCCTTTGATCTATGGCCCTCAAATTCAATGGTTTTGAAGGCATTCTTTTTTTCTTTTTCCTTTCTGATTTTCAATCCAATAGTATGGATGAGTGTCACATTTGGGCTTGTTGCCATACAAGTGGACATAAATGTGGTAGTGTGTGAGGGAGTAACTTCATCATAGTTGGGCCAAGTGGTCCATGAAATAGGCTGGACCAAACAGAAGACCTATGCATGAAAATCTTGTCTAAATATTTCTGGGCACGTGAAAACTTGCAAGACACATTCTGGGGCTCCTGCCTAGATGGATGTTAGTGGAAAGCACGGGTTATGAGGGTGTGGGACGCCCTCTTCAGGTATGACTGTAAAAAATAGGTCAATCTGACAAACATGACCATTCATTTAAGGGTCTAGAAGTTCAAACGGTTTCTCACTGTATATGTTTGAGTTTGCGCGCTTTCTTTTGTGATCAATCCAACAGTGGATACAGTTTGATTACAGCCGAAGTGGGGCTGATGACAATTAAAAAGGTTCATGGGTGTGTGTACGTGGGGAAGCGTAGTAAGGAATGATTGATCATGTGGGCTCCACAAAGGAGGTCCGCATGGATTGTCATGAAGGATGATCCTCATTAGAATATTGGCAAAGGATTATCTCTCATAGTAAGGTGAGAGATGCTCTCACAGGAACTTTCTATATTCCTAGAAATTCCTGTGATAGTTGCTTTATCAATGGGGAGAAATGGCTAAGGGTGGAGTCTACAGGTGATTCATCAAATTTCTAGGATTCCTTTTCAAGGAGGGAAGGGTGGGTAACCATTACCTATTAATGATTTGAAATTCTGATGCCATGGATCTCCACCTTTATCCATGCTCTTAAGTCTTAGCGCCTTAGATAAAAGACTATTTCCTAGGAACTCATCAAGAAAATAACTTAAGGTGCACTTAGATGTCACCCAAATCATAGGCAGTCAGAATATTTGTAGCATTCAGACGGTTATCCTTTCTTACGTGCATTTGGAGCATCATTGAAATTAGAAACCGCATCAAGTGATCAAGTTGGATATGATTCTCGTACTTTATGTGCACCGAATCAATTATCAATGCGGATTGCTACTATTGGTAGAGAGAAATAGTAGAAATTGCAGTATCCCACCTGATGCACATTCAAATTTAAGCACAACTGCAACTGTGCAGTGGTGGAACAGATTGTGATTTGGTGTACATCCAGAAACACCTTAGCATTCCATCAATACATTACTATGCCAGTGCAAACCTTTCTGCTGTACTGGTTCAAAAGAAGCAGTTAAGGCTGCTATCGTTGCCGATCTGTAAACACGTGCAGAATCTGTTACAGATTTTGGATAGAGCTTTGCAACAGCTGGAGGTGGAGTTGAGAGGTTCCTGACATTTGCATTCTCAAAATTGGCAGCTAGTGCACTGAAGGCTGGAGACCTGCCTCTTTTACGAACTCTATCAGGGCTGAAGGACATGCTTCTGGTTCTCTGAGATTTGTCTGGCACACCACACCTTCCTCCATATGATGCTGGTGCCCGCCTTTTAGGCTTCTGATGATGCATGACAATCAGTATGCTAATCTTAACAAATGTCATTCATGAAAGAATAAAACCATAGAGGAAAAATGCATGAACACAGCAAAAGTTTGGACCAAGAATGAAATATACTAAGAACTGAGTTAGAATTCATCTGGCCAGTGTTATTCAAACAGGTTGTGATGCAGGACTGACCCATGGTCCCCCATGGGTTGACAAGCCAATGGGCCCAACCCATGTATCTCAACCAGTTCTTTGGGCCCAGCCCACCTATCTTATTCTACTTAGAGTTTTATTTACTTATTTATGTTTTAAGTTGTATTTAGGTGGATGTTTTAATCCTGTCCATCATTGCATTTGGATGGTCCATATTAGCTTAGGGTTATGCTTTCCCTTATATAATCATTGTACTGCATACTTGGCTAGACAGTGAATGATTAATGAAAATTTTATCGAGTGATTTTGGGTTTTCCCCGTGTTATCTCTTCTTGCTCGCCCACAATGGGAAGTTTGGTGTGAGGTCAATTCTCAAGCAAAACTCAAAAGCCTGACCTATCCCTTCCACCCCCCATCTCTGCCTCTGGTACATATCAGGCGATACGACAAGTTTCAGTTGGTCTTTAAAATCATGGTTTAAACATGTCTTCCTTCAAGGAAAGTTACTCTATCCAAAACGGAGCAGGCCTAATCTCCTAATCATAATTTCATAATACATCAAAAAGGAATAGAGGATGAAGGGAACTTCAATCTGTTATTTTACAAAGAAAAAATGAGACTAGAGTCAATTGATAGAAGCGTTCTTAATTCTTTCATGGAATATTATAGAATTCTGTGGATTAAAGTAGAAGATGATAAAAAAAAAAAAAAAAATGGCAGTAGCATCCAATTTTCTAATACCAAGCAAACATCGACCAAGATATGAAATTAATGTATGGACATGGATGCGAAGATAAATTCAGGAGAAGAGATTATGAGTTAACACAAATTTGCATATCTGGAAGTCCAGAAGGATGTAAGTGTGATTAGTTAACAAGGGAAATTTGTTAACATTGCCAACAAAATAATGAGCCTGATAGGAGACTATTGACCATGAAATGTCTATGCATTATCTTACCAGTATCAATATCAAGCATTCGTTACTGAGGTATATCCTAGTTGAGGATATCCTACTAATATAAAGAACGATGACATTTTAGCATGCTGAATATAAGGAAAAAGGTGTAAACAAGTACAAACAGGAAGCTTCTCTGATCCAACTAAAAAGGTTCATTTTGAGAGCTTGAGATGTAGACTAATAAAGAAATATCTCTTACATTTGTTTTTGGAGGGGCTCCATTCTTCAATATTGCCCATTTCCTCTGGAATGAGTCTCCATGCATCTGCAGACGAAGATGAAGTTTCAAAAGCCTTTCAGATTTAAGCTTAACAGGGGACAATTATAGGCATGCAATCTATGCCATCTCAAAAGATACATAGAGAGAAAAAAAAAAACACTTATCCATCCTCTACAATTTCATTTTGCTATAAACAGCACAGGCAGTGCCAGGTAAAAAAAGTCATCTACCTTGAAAAATTGAAGAGTAACATGAATATACATAAAACTCCTTGATTTAAGTGTTACGAAGGATCAATTGTATGATTATTGATTTAAATTGCTTACATCTGCTTTTGTGGAGTCCCAGTTAAAGAAGCGTGTGAAGAAGGGAGGCTCACATGCTTCCGTTATAATGAATACTGGGGTCTGTAGTGACAAATTCTCCAAAAGAAAATCTCGCTCCAGAAATTTCTGTTGGGAAAGGAGAAAATGACAGAAACTTGAGGATTTATATATATATTAAAAAAAAGAGATCTGAATAATTAGTAATGCACAGTTTCTTTCTTCTTTTCTTTTCTTTTTCTTTTTTTTTTTGGGACATAATGAAAAATCTATCAGTAAAAGAGAATCTGTATAATTGGTAATTCTCACTCATGATAAATAATATGTTACACCATTATCATGGAAGTCGTATCATATTAAAAAAAACAATGAAATATACCTCTGCAATGATCAAAGCTTGCATTCTAATCTTGGATTTGACCTGCTGCCCGATCCAAATGAAGATTGCTGAATAACAATCTAGAATGAATATGTCTTCAGTCATCAAATCATCTTGGGTAAAGTTGAATATTTCTGTCACCTGTTACAACAACATAATAGGTTCAATTCCTATTGAGAAAACAATTCTGGGTCCGGATGTCCGTAAAGGATCTACTCATGAAAAAATAAATGCCAAAGAATCTATGGTGCACACCTCTAAGTTGCCTGCTTGCGAACCAACGTGATTGTGATTGTATCAGTGAAAACACACAAGTGTATGAGACTCAATAGGGGATTTAGGATAAAATAAGTAAATCCTTGGCAAGCAAAGAAAACGACAACCATTAACAGATATTTCATACTTCCTACCTTCCAGGAAAGTGCAAGAGAATAGGTGAGGGTCTCCTTCTGTAACCTTTACAATCTTCTGGTTGGAATGTTCACATTTACCTCCAAGTAAATCCCAGAACTGTTCGTTTTCTGTTCCTTCTTTTTGCGGTTTCGACTGCACATTTGGCTGAGAACGACCAAGAGAAAAAAAGAAAAAAAAAAGTTACAGTAGCAAAGGCTGTAAAAGAGCCAAGCTTGGCTTAAACATTAACAAAGCCAACACAAACTCGGCCTGCTAACACTAAAAACCAGTTCAAGCGAGGATTGGCGATGCATAGCTTGAGCTCAAGTCAAGCTCAACTCAAACTCATATTTTATGGCATGTATTTATGACATATATTGCACATATTATAGATAGGCGCAGGGATGACCAGGTATTGGTCCTCAGCTGTTGCATTGTTGGTTAGGGACTCATGTAGCATGTGTGGGGGTCCGTGAGTTGAGTATTTACCAAAAACATATTATATACATATATATTATAGATAGGGTGTGCAGGGAATGTCTTGGATTTCAAAGGGCAGGCCCATGTAGGTAAAATCAGATAGCTAGCTAGCTTAGTATGGTTACATCCTCAGGATGTGATCATTCTCATGCTACTATACCTAATTCAGTTATTCTATTTTATCAGAAAAATCCAAATGAACTTAAGTTTAATGCACAATATCTTATATATGTTTACCAAATTCACTCTTTTGCTCCATTGAACTATAATTTGTTAGAAGTTCAATTAATATGTGTATTTTGTGATGAATATATACTTGCATATGTATGTGTATAACATAGGAGAATTTTCAAGAGAGAACCGGCTACATAAAAAAGTGAACTACTGGGGGCCATCAATGATTAGTCCGAACCTACACATACAGCTGCCCCTTTGTATTGGCACTCACCTCAACTGGATCAAAAGAACAATGAAATCACTCTTTTCCAAGGTTTGAGGCATTTAAGGCCCCTAAATCAAGAGCTGGGATGATTTGACTGGGGCAATTTATGATCTACTCTAATCCGTATGTAACCCTACTCATCCCCTTTCCCCCATGATTGACATGCATACATGTGAGCCCCATTATAAAGTTCCGTAAGGGCCGAGCCTAGCAGAGGGAAAGTAGACTCGTGAAAGAATTAATCCAAGCATGGGCTCAAGCTCAACCAAGGCAAGCTCGCCAAGCGTAGAAATACTGAGATTGAGCTTGGCTCATGGGACAACCAAGTTGAGGCTCAAGCTTGAGCCAATCTTTGCTGACGGCCCTAATAGTGACCATCATGATAACAAGAGTTCTACAAATACAGTAACTAACATGATGATGTATGACTTACGAAAAAAAATCGCAAAGACGGCATATAGATACCATGGTAGAGAAAAAGGAACTGCTTGTATTCATTTACAGGTATGTTCTAAAATAGGGATGCAAATGGACTACTAATGCCCTTTTTTCCTATAGGTAATGTGACTCGAACAATGATAAGCCTTCCAATGGTCCTGTTTGAAATAGACTACTGGTGCAATGGAACATGAAAAACAAAACAAGTAGATAAACCCAACAGAGTGCCTTATACCAAGCAAGAATTTAAGATAACAATTACCAGTTCATAATATCAAATTAAACCAGTGAAAAATGTGGAAAAGAATAAAGGAACATTCTCCTGGAGACAGCATGTAAGAACAATGCTAAGCAACACAGCTTCCTAGCTGAATGGCGGTTGTGAACTGAGATTGCATATCCCGACTTTTTGTATAAATGATTTGTCGACCATTGAGCATCTCACTTGAAAAATTATAAGGAAAACTTTTCATTTCTATTTCTTTTTCAGCTACAAGCTGAGACATACACATACAGGACACAGCTTTGTCCAACTCATCTATAGGGCAAACCCTGTTTGGTTAAATGAATAGTGTCAGATACTGTAGGAACAACTACTGGGACAAACCTTTATATATTTGTTGTAGTCTGGCAAGAACCACCCGCAGAAAGTACCATGTGAACTTGCCTGTGGGACCCACCAGGGCCCAGCCAATCATGGGGGATGTGTGGGTGTAAAGATCTCAATAAGCCCTAGTAGTGTGCAAAATATCAACCCCATTAGATGATCCTAACCCCTTGATTGCCTTCAAGTTTAACGGCTTTAGAACAAGCAACATTTTGTTGGATTTCAACCCAATGGTAATTAACGGTTGTATAAGTGTCAAGTTGGGCTTGTGGCAATGCACAGGGGTTAGTGTGTGAGGGGTGGCCCAAAATATAGGGTGGATCACACATAAGAACAGTCTGCATAGTTTCATTTAATTAGTTCTGTTATATATAAAAAGAAACTGTAATGGTTAGAAGCAACTCAAAACAACAAACCTTAATCATATCTAGCAGTCTTTCAACAAGTTCCTGATCCTCTGAGGTAGTAAGACTTCTTGACCATGTATAAACAGTGGAGCCACTTTGTAGTATATAGCAATAGGAGGAATTCAAAGATGATGCCACCTGATTACAGTAAAGCAAGCCTTACGTGAGGTTTCCTCATATTAGGATGAAAACTGATATTATTAGAATTACCTGACAATTAGACAAGTTTCTGATGTCTGATAACTTAAAAGATAGCATATTATACAAAACTACAGAAGCAAACAATAAGCAGAAATAAGACATGCTATCCCTTGTGGCAACTTGAGTGGTGGAACTTGTACAACAATAGATCCTATTTTGGCTTAAATCATGTGTGCTCTAATAGAGGTCAGGCAACCAGCATCGAATTCCCAACCCAAACACGACGCCAGCAAAAGCAAGATGATATGTTTTAGACGATGAGCAGGAGCAAGATAAGAATCACTTAGCCTGGGTGTTGACTGTTCCAAAGACAAGGACCATTGATCGGAAGAACATGGAGATAAGGTTTGCAATCTAATCTAGGCCATTGACAAAAAGACAAGAAAAAGTCTAAATTGCCCACAACAAATGGGCTGCATAATCCAGATTGCCCAAGGCAAATCTGTTGCAACAAACTCTTATCTGTTAACAGGTTCAATAGTATTTTTTTTTTTTTTTCAAATCTCCAAGAAGTTTTTCTTCTTCCTCTTTTCATTGCTTAAATATGTTCTACAAAAAGCCCTGAAACTCATCTCAGCCATTGATATAAGGCCTGAGATCTAATCTGGGCCATTGAGGAAAAAAAAAAGTCTAAATTGTCCTAAACAAATGGGCTACGTAAAACAAATGAAATTGCAAATCAAAAGAGGTAAAAGAACCAACAATGGGCCAAGCCCATACTATCATATGACTGACTATGTTCTGTATCACCCCGGGACTCAAACACTCGACCTCCTACTCTGATACCATATTGACAACCACTTACTCTAAAAGCTTAAGCTAATAGAGAACGGTGTAAAAATGCATATCAAAGGGCACAACGCCACGCCGCACGTGTGGGCTCCTCAAGGAAACATACACACAACACCCTTTGTGGGAGAAATACAAGGCACCAAGGAACAACACAACCCCCAGGACTCAAACATGGTATTAGAGCAGGAGGTAGAGGGTTCAAGTCCAAGGGGTAGATTATGCCTTGGTGCCCTATATTCTCCCATAAAGGGTGTTATGTGTATGCTCCTGTGCAGATCCCTCACATGTGGGGTGGTGCTGTACCGCCCCTTGATATGCATTGTCACACCATTTGCTATCAGCTTAAGTTTTAAGAGTAAGTGGTCATCAACATTGGCAAACCGTGTTTCTTAGGGACCCATATTTTGCTTCAAAGTTATTGTGGATTGAAGATGAATAATTTGCTGACTTTGAAAGTCAATGGAAGAATGAGTTTTATGTAAATAATTGGGGTACTTATTGCACTTGTTTGGGTAAAAAGTAAAAACTCATGAAAGACAAGATCAGGTAGTGGAGCATGAAGAACTTAAGGTAACTGAAGACGAGAGTGTAAATAAGTTAAAAAGAATCCAGTTACTTGGTGTGCAGGAAGAAAGGTAGCTACTGTCCATGGAGGAAAGTGGAAGTTGAAATGAGATTGACTAAAAGAGGAATTGCAGATAAAATATATTCAAGATCCGACAATAAAGTTGAAATTAATATCCAAAAACAAACAGGCAAAGGGAAAAGAAAGAACACATTTTTCTGTTGCATGATCAGTATTTGGCAAAGAAAATTAGATATAGGCTCTCCATGTTAAGGGATCTTAATATGAGGATTAAAGGGAGATCAAACAGAAATTCTCGACTTCGACAAAAATTCTCTACACTGCTACATGTTGGTAAGACCCAGGGAGGTAGAATTTTGCCAGTATGGGTGGCTTTTGCGATTGAGAGCTTCCATGGTTTTTTCTAAATATTTATAAAGTAGAAATCCCTCAATCTATTATCTCCATCAAGCAGTTATCCAGTGCTTGGTATGCCTCCCTAGCCTTTTAAAGAGTTTTTGGAATAGAGAGAGACAAGATAATTTACTTAAGAAAAAGGGGGATGGCATCAAAAACCATTTCAGACATGTGTTGCCCTTTATGGGAGGGAGAAGGAGTTGATAGATCACTTATTTTTGCTATGTGATATTGCCTCGCCTTTGTGAGGGCATTTTCTCAAAGAAAGTGGTGTGTCATGGTGTCTCCCAGGGTCGCTGGCCCAGTTGATTGAAGCTTGGAGGGGGACTCATTTGGTTGACAGGGGCTGATACTGTGGAGAATCATTCCTTTTTCCATTATCTGGCTAATCTGAAAAGAGAGAAATGAGAGAATTTTTAGCAGAAAGGAATCAACTAGGGAAGATCTTCTTTCTGCCGTATCTCTAAGGATACAAAATGGGCTTGTGTCAGAAAGGAATGTTCAGATACCTAGATAGAGAATGTTAAACACAATTGGGGAGTTCATTTGAGGATGAGAATATCGATGAAGAGGAAGATAACTTATTGGTGTCCCTCTCCTTTTGGATAGCTAAAGTTAAATGTGGATGGAGTAGCACAAGGCAAACCAGGGCTGGCTGGCATAGGGCAGAGTACTAAGAAATTATAAAGGAGAGGTGTTGTATATGTTCTCAAAGCATGTCAAGGTGAAGGATTCTAATGGAGAAGAAGTTTTGGCCATCTTGGAAGCTCTTTGCATCTATGTTTCATCCATCCAACAGTCATTCAATGCCATATATTGGTGAAATCCTTTAGGGCCCCTGGAAGATGCAGTTTCATTTTAACAAGATTCAGCATTTAGCATCTTTGTCTCCGTGTTTTTTTTTTTTTTTCAACATGTTAGTAGATCCATTAATCAGATGGCAGATTCTCTAGCAAAACAGGGGGTAGATCATACTTGTAATCTAAGTGCTGTGGTTGTGTAATTTATTTGATGCCCATTATATTCCTTTTATACTAGCGCTGCTATGGTAATTGTTTAGATCAAACTTGGTTGTACTTGTACTATCTTTTAATATTAATATTTTTCATCGTTACAGATAAAAATAAAAATAATTTACTTATTTGCTGTGCATTTTTCATATTTTAGCTGTTTGGTTCACAATTGGTAATGCCTTCTTGTTATTGGGTTTCTGGAAGCATTATCTTTTTGGTATCGTGGTACTCATAACCTTTTTCATATTACAGTTCTTTGGTTGATTTGAAAAGAGTGCAAAGTCAAGTTTTCAGAACAAAGTTTCTTTCAGGAGCGCAAATTGGAAACAATCAAGATTGGCCTATGATGATTTGAGTTGCACAAAATGGAAGAATTCTTGCTCTGAAGTGGAAATCGGCATGAATGATTGGCTGCGAAAGAAAAGTTAAAAGTTTGGTGTGGAAAGCTTCTCTAGATGGATAATAATTAATAAAACTAATTTGATGGATGCTCACTGGGCAAGCCGTCAAAGCAGGCAGCAACTTCAGTTGTCAAAAGATTTCATGGGTAATGGGAGTCTTCCCGACCCAGTTGGGATACGGGATTTTATCATATGAAGAAATTTCGTGCACCATTGGAGCGCTTTAAAATCTGGAGAATCTTGGGATCTCTTGTAATTTGGAGAGGAGCTATAGAATGAGCTGAAGTTGGATGAGCTCAATTACATTGTTATTGTAAAAAGTAAACCCTGAAACTCTCGGCCACTTAATATAGACATAGAGTAAAGATCATGAAATTCCTCGATAAACCACTGTCCAAGGAGTCATTCTACACTGGCACTCATTCAGAAAGAGGTAGAAGTTATGCTGAGCAAGACATACCGGCTCAACTTGAATTGCTTGCATGTTTTCGGGACCGGAACCTTGTACTCTGAATAAGGCAATCCCATCTTCTGAGTATGTATCATCTGTAAGTTCCTTCTCCACCAAGTAACTTTTATATCCGGAGCTAATGCCACCCTGTAAAGTTTATGAGTAACTTGTGTTTGAAACTCATCAGAAGAAACTTATAAGAAAATTATGAGCTTTTAGATTAAAAAAAGTGATTAAAAAAAATCCATTTTGCAACACATCTCATCATCTCAACAAACCTTGAACATAATAAAGCATTGAAATATAGAAAAGAACTGAATGGGCTCCATTCCTTCAAAGATGCGAGCCTGTAGATGCAAAATCAGGAATCTATGAAGAAAAAATACATTAAAGAATCTGAAGATTTTGCTTCCACTAAATGTAACACCAAGCCTACCAGTTAAAAGTATCACCTGAACAGCTTGCAACTTCAAAGAGTCAACCACCTTGCTAGCCAGCAAGATTGCTGCAGTCCTCTCTTCCTGCATGTAGAAACAGTGCTTTTGGATTAAATAAACATTCTGCAAAGCATAGATATCAAGAAGTAGTGGAGCATGCAATTTTTTATTTCTCCAAACAAACAAGAAGCAGTAGAAACTAGAAAATGATTAAAATCGGATTCTAGTTTGCTTTGATAGAGTGGAAGAACAATGAGAAGAAAAGGAAAGAATTGAAGAAAAGAGAGGAGATTGTCAATCAGAGAGATCAGGTTATAACTCTTTAACTTTCATGTGCCCCGGTAGAAAGATAAGCAAACATGTACACTTTGTTGATTAAATTGTAGAACTAATTAAACCAACCTCATATTGATGGGATAAGGCTAAAATAATGACAATGAATTAGCCTTAAATGACTAATTGCACTTTCTTATAATGACATCAGCATCGTTTCCTGCAGAACTACCCTAGTTTGCAAGTGAAAAATGAGAAAAAATGTGCATATTCTTAACACTAGGAAGAAGGAATTCATGTAGCCAACCTCAACATAGTTTGGACAAGGCTTTGATGATGGTGTTGATGATGATATCATCAACACTTCCTTTCCAGATGGAATGTGAAGGCCAGTCATGCCTAGTTTGGATAGTTCACAATGAAAACAACTTGGAGAATACACTTACATTCACCTGAGGTAGAAAGCTAAACAAATTTGGACGTAGTTTTTTTTTTTGGCAGTTAAATAGTAGAAACCAACCTTAGATTAAATATTATGTGTTGGAGTGTGTTATATCACGCTTACACCATAACTCTTTTTTGTTGGCAAACTGCAATTGGTTGTAACTTTCATCATCTTAATATATCTCACCGTTACTGATAAAATAAAGGTAGGAATCAACCCCAAATTAAAGGGGCAGGGCTAAGATGATGACAACGAATTAGCCAGATGACTAATTTTTATTATAATGGCAACAGTATAGTCTCTTGTAGGAGTGTGAATGTTGATCATGGCCAACTAGGAGAATGTGCAATGTAAATGACCTTAGGAACACCTATCACTAAGTTATTGATTGATACTCTGACCTTACTACAAGTCTACAACCAAACTAGTCACCCTCTCCAGGATTCTTGTGGCAATCACAATCTCATGTGCTTAGTCCATTCAAAATAAATGAGATAAGAAGCAATATGGATTGGAGTTGCATTATCACAAAAGAAATACAAAACCTGATTCACTCAACAGGATTTTTAATTACAACAACTCACATGTGCCATATGCTGCTGTACAATATGAAAGATCCTGCTGAATGGGTTTACCATGGATGTAAATCAATGGTGGTGTCAGATCTGCAATCCCAGGTGAGTTGTGGTGCCTTGCATTTTGGAATACCTTAATCTAGATAACAAAACCTTTAAATAGAACCCACACTTGGATTCTCCACATCTCGACGGAATTGTCACCTAATCCCACTTGAACAAGGATTAGTCATAAACACAATCCAACTCAAAGTAATGCCACAATAAGAAATCCAGTGGCATTCAAAGCCACAAAGTCTTAAACACATTGCTCAACCTCAGCAATAGAAGGAGCAACTGCTCGTTGCTTTTATTCTTTCATGATACAAGATCCTCAATATCAAGCTCTTTTCCGAGAAACACCTTCAAGTGTTGAATTTCTCGTACTATCTTCTGTAAAAACAATATCATCAGCATAAACAGTTAAGATAGTGCCATCACCAATTCCTTCTTAACAATCAAAGTGTTATCTACATGACCTCGCTTGTAACTAAACCAATAACATCACTTGATTGAATTTGTCAAACCAAGCACAAGGAGATTGTTTAAGGCCATAGATTGCCTTCTTTAGTCAACTGGTTTTCGATCTGATCTTCTTCTTCTTTCTTGATTGGAGGTAAACCCTAGAGGCAGATCATGGAAACTTCATCCAGATTCTGGAAAGAAAAATTATTCCTCACCATCGGATGCTACAATGGCCACAGATACAAGGACTGCAAATATGCTTTGCACTTTTGGAAATATAGGACATGTCTGACACAAACATGGACACAACCATCTTATCCATGCCCTGAAATCTCATAAATTTTTATCAGAGAAATTTCATATTTTATAATAAGACTTTTATACAAGGTTTATTTTCTTTAGAACATTTAAAGTTGATGAAATTATCATTATTAAATTTCTTTTTGACATCTTTTATGTAGAAAATTAGGAAAATAATTGAACTATATGAAGAATTGACTCAACACAGTAGAATATCGATGCAGTATTGAGAACAACTACCAGTAAAAGTGTGCTAGGCATATACTGTTAAGTAGTTGTTTGTGTAGTTTCCTATCACCAATTGGTTTTGGAATTACTGGCAAGCAACTCTGTCATGGTATCAAAGCAAACACGTCCCAGGTTTGAAATCATGCAGGGCAAAAATGCCCCAAGCCACATTGTGTGTTTTTGCAGGCGCAAGTGCGTAGGGCAAGAAGGCCCCATGACGTGTTGTAGTCTTGTGTGGGCGTGTGCTTCGGATCTGAGTGTGCTTCGGAGTTCGGATCGGGGCGGTGTCCCGCCCAAAGGGGGGGTGTTAAGTAGTTGTTTGTGTAGTTTCCTATCACCAATTGGTTTTGGGATTACTGGCTAGCAACTCTGTCATATTCAAGTATCCTAGTATCATAGACAACAAGGGCCAAGAATAGTTAGTCGCAAGCCTGATTGAATTCAACTTCATTATTAGGCCTCCTATCAATTTACACAAATCCAAATGGCACCCTAGTTTGGATTTTTAAGATATCTCTTAATAGACCCATCTGTTTTAAACTTCAAGGAGTACATTCACCTACATTCTACTTTAGTTTGCATACTAGAAGACTAGTCAACTCCCTAATACCATTTTTCTCAAGAATATGTGTTTTAGTAACCAAAGGAGTTCCATTTTTTAATGAGATAATGCATCCCAAAGTCTTGACAGAATATTAATAGAGAATAGATGAGATAATGGAGAAAAATACTGATAAAAAGAAATTAGGGATATGATTCTTAGTACAAGAGCGTTTCCCTTTGTGTAAGGCCAATCAAGAAAATCATCAATATGAGAAGAAAATGAACTGCCTGAATCCTGGATGTCAGCTGAATGTTGATCTAATGAGGGAGGTGGTCTGAATCAATCCCATTTTCCATTGCGTACATTTCTAGACAACTTTGTCTCTTTCATGAACTTCATCACTCTTAAAGAGGAACTTAGTTCTTTTGGAAACTTCATCACTTTGAAAAGGGAATTGAAGAAATAGGGGGAGGAAACAAAGAAAAAGGTAGAGGGTCTTAAAGAAGTAATTGCAGAAGCGGTTCCCTCCAAAACCTTAGAACACTACCCCTAAATTGATTTAGAGGAGAAACATCTCAACATTTTTTTAGAGAAGGGAACATTGTTAAAGAAAATGAAACATCCAATAGATAGAAATTGTTTGCTATCTTTCCCGTAACATAAAGTTTTGCATATTTTCTGAGATTATATATCCCAAAAAGATTATTTATGGATTTAGTATCTAAGTCATCTTGATGATCTTGGACTATATAAAATATGCACAACCAAGTATTTTAGCGAAGACAAGAAAAAGAAGATCATCAGGAAGAACCTTTAAATTGGACTTTTATGGTTTTAGCATTTAATACATGAGATTCGATGAAATTAATTAGAAAATGGGCAGTTACAGCATGAATAACATTTTCAGACATTCATCCAAGTAATAGAGCCCCTATGAGTTGTAACTTCCAGAGATGCCTACTTTCTCAACATCACTGTACTGAGTATAAGGACATGTTGATTGAGATTCCAAACACTTTTGTAAGTACTATTGTGGCTCCATCGAGATATACTCAACACTATTATCAGATCCAAGACTTGCGCATAAAATTAATTTTGAATCACCAACTCAAAGTTTTGCATTATGCAGCAAAAAATCAGCCCCATCAAAGTTGCCTAACCCCTTGATAAATGGACCTCAAAGTATAATGGCATTCAAGGTAAAAATAATTCCCTTTTTCCCAGTACAACAATTAGTATTAACTCAAATTGAGGGGCATGCTGATCCAACAGAGAGAGGGGAAGTGGAGGATGGATCACAGGTGTTTTGCACAAATAAAGGAGGTGCACTTATAACTTTGGGGCAAACGATGTGGCCAGTAAATTGTATATGACCACACTAGATCAGAAGATCAGGAAATTTGTATCCTAATCAAGAAGGAATATCAATGAACAAGATCAATCGATATCTTAAAAAGTTGGAAAGAAATTCTTGAGCACATATAAAAGGATGACATGTTTGGAAAAACCAGCAACCATCTATTCAAAACTGCAATGATAGGGCCTTCAGGAAAAAACAGACTCGGGTGAAAAGGACCAGTGATCTGTGACTGCAGGAATCCCATGAACTATAAAGGCATTTTTTTATTCTCAATGAGTTGAGCTGTAAAACTACATAAAGATCATATTCAAGCATGTAAGAAGAGAGGCTTGGCAAACATATTAGCTAAAGAGGAGACCCGCATGCCTGAACTAGCTATCATATTCAAGCATCCATCTAATTTTTGATTGCTATGCACTTTATGTATGTAATGTTTGAAATTATTGCACCTTCACTTCCTATAACTTTTCTATATTAGTATATCTTCAATTTTTTATTTATTAGTTCTGGACAAGAATGGATACCTTGTATATGCTGTTTCAAAAATATCCAAACTGCCAAAAATATAAAAGGTAAAACACATTGTTGAGTATGGATTGCTAAGTAAATTCTTCACCTCGACACTATGTTTCCCAAACCAAGTGCCAACAAGATATTCTTCTTTATCTTCTCCAGCATATGTGTACTGAAACATATAGCAATCTCCACTGTAAAACTTCGACTGCTCAGAAGATGGAAGAAGAGTCTTTTCCTGGCCATTCACATGCCACACCTGTGCATCCAAGCTGAAAATTTTAGGAACTGAATCTGGCAATCTGCAAGTTGGTTTACCTCAATAAATGAGGGTGTTAATTTTGATAGATCCACTACATAAACAATGCACTAAAGTGGAGCCAAAATAACTCAGCAATACACAATTAAAAAATAATAATAATAGCAAAGAAACTCAGCAGCACATACCAGAAAAAAAACCGTATTAAATGAATCATAAAAACATCACCTGCAGATTGCCTGTGCAATCAATAAATGGTTCAGGTTCTTCCTTTTCTGGATCAGTTTTCACAAGGCCCTTGACATTTAACCCTTGCCTTTTCAGAAGAGCTGCCAAATTGAGATGAATAAACATTTTACAAGTTAGAAAACTGATCTCCAATCCAGAGATAGTGAACAAAAGTTATCAACTATATATAATTATCGCTCGTCAGATAAATTGGATTTTTTGTACTAAACCCAAAAGTGATTAACACCTGGATTAGTGTCAATCTCATGACTGCGGTCATCAAAGAGAGGTGAAGTTTCACCAGCCCCCAACCATGACACCCCTTTCTAATCTCCCTATCCCAATGGCATTGGCATGCACCAAGTAATCGAAAGGCTCTCAAAGACTCAAACTTTAAATTTGAGAATCTCTCTCTCTCTCTCTCTCTCTCTCTCTCTCTCTCTCTCTCTCTCTCTCAATGTGATGGATAACATGTCTTCAACCAAAATATTTCACTGACTTGAGATAGTGCAGAAATGAGATCAGTGTCAATCACACCTGCATTATGTCAATCCAAAAGCGAATATCACTCTGATGAAAATGACATTCAAGCATGTCATTATCTGCAGAGGATGAGATCAGACAGTTTGGATTCATGAGAGTTAGCCCACTGTACACATTTTTCGAAAGAAGCCAAGGTTCCTAAAATGGCTTCCATGGGTGATGGGACATAGTTCTCAAAATTTTATGATTTACAATTTGAAAAAAGTCCTATGGTAAACAACTTGAATCTTATGATTAAATTGCTTTCCCTAAGAACCTTGTGATTTCTTTCGAGAATCTTACAATTTACAGCTTGGAGTGTATAAAACTTGAATGTTGGAATTCCTAAAACAACTAGTGCCATGCTCATGAACAAAATCGTAACTAATGGAAATTTTTTTTTTTTTTTTGCGCTTTTTCTTTATTTATTTTCAAATTTTGTTTGAGACCTTTCAAACCCAAATAATATAAACTATAACTTGAATTAAGCAATCATGCAGAAGGTTTGATTGTCTTGTTTGCAAACTAAGCCACAATTTAGAAGGTTAGCCAACTACAAGAGCAGTGTGCTAGTTTGGCATCCTTCATATAAGATACCCAAGATCAAGCTTACATTAGAGACTCCCCAAGGCTAACTAGCACACTGCTCTTGGAGTTGGCTAACCATCAACAATTTGGCTTAGTTTGCAACCAAGATAAAACAAGGAAAAGCTAGCATCAATAAAATATATATTGTGATATTAGATGGGATGAAGGATTTAAACTTGAGAAGGCTTAACTTATCTTGCATGTAAACTAAGTCAAGTGTTCAAAGGTGAGCCATTGGAATGCTAGTTCGGCACTTCTCCAAAAATAGGAGCCCAGGGATAAAGCGTAGAGACTTGATGTAGATCGTAAGATTTGATCCAATCTAATGCAGAGTATGATATTTCACTTGCAAAATTTTTGCAAGGCACATGCCCAAAACAAGAAGGAACTCGTAACAAAAATAATATCTCCACTAACTTCACCAATTGGCTTGCATGGGTATTTCTAAATAAATGAAAAACAAACTTATCTCTAGCTAATTTTATCCCACCGTAACTTAAGGAAAGAAATCCTAATCAAATTCAGAACTTCAAACTTTAAACAAACTAAAATCCTAATAACAAGAAGGAAACTAATAGAAAGCCTAATCAAATTCAAAACCTCAAACTTTAAACAAACTAAAATCCTAATAGTAACAAGGAAACTAAAAGAAAGCCTAATCAAATTCAAAACTTCAAACTTTAAACAAACTAAAATCCTAATAACAACAAGGAAACTAATAGCAAGCCTAATCAAATTTAACTTCAGACTGAAATCCTACGTTCCTGACAATAAGGAAACTATAATCTTAGTTATAAGGAATAATATGATTTGGCTCGGTCTGATTCCATGCATAAGATGGGCCTTCCACGGATTTGATCGTGGACTTTAGCGGGCCCATGTCCAAGCACTGCATCAATCCCTCTTGATTGGATCAAATCCACCTCAATTTTGTAGGTGGTGCTGTTTTTCTCCAGGATAAAAAACCAAACATACCATGACAAAGATATGATGTTTCAATTTTTTTCGGATCTTCCATTCTGAAGACAAATGATGGTTGGATCTTTTGTTCTTTTCTTAAATCATGTTGTAGCTGTCACTAAATGGTAGAATCTCTCTAGACACTCAAAATAACCACTCGATCTGAAATTTGCTTTCATGCGTTCACTAGATTTGGCTGCCTCCATGATCTGGCTATCATTGATAAACATGTGGTTGCTCATCAGTTGTGTCAAACCCATTTGATGCATTTGATTGAAGCTTAATATCATAACATACCTGTGATGAAAGATTCACTCCACCTTTATCTTCATCTTTTAGATGGAACCTACAGTAGAGTTTTCCTCTGTGTAATCTTTTTCTACAATAGGATCTTCTGAGTCAATATTCATTATATGAGCATCATCAGTTTGAGGATGATTTGCCGCTCACCACACCACCACCTTAGGACCTATTTGTTTGCCATGGAATAGAGTACAGATAGAGTGAGATAAAAATCTAACAGTTGCATTTATTATTATTAGTTTACTTAAAAACGTGTTTGCGGAGAGCGACAGTTAAGGATAGCTTGGCCAATAAGTTAGCCTTAGCTATCTGTGCATGTCGCTTGCAATCTCTGCAAACACGTTTTTTAGTTTAAAAAATGCGACTATTAGATTTTATTTCACTCTATATTTATCCTATTCCATGACAAACAAATAGAGAATCAACGACATTTTGCTTGTATGTTCCTTTGCTACATTGAGGCAATCACGGATCTCGATAAGCAATATTCTGACATAATCCACTTCCAAATAATCAAATGGTTGGGTATGTCCATTCGATGATCCAAACGATGGCTTTGTGGAGGGATTCTCGCAATCATCGGAAGGGATTCTCGCAATCATCGGAAGCAAACATCTTACTTTTTCTATCACCTTGATGGGATCAGAACTTGCTTTGATACCAATCTGATGCAAACCATTATTACTCCGATATTGATTTGATGCAAGTAAGATCAAGGTCCTTTGGCAACCTCTACAACAAGAATTTGGTTCCGGCAAAACCTATGTAGGGTTCATGCTGAAAACAAAAAGGAACTCATAACAATAATATCTTCACCACTAACTTGGCCAATTGGCTTACATGGGTATTTGTAAGTAAATGAACAAGCTTAATCTCTAGCTAATCTTATCCCTACCATAATTAAAGGAAAAAAACCCTAATCAAATTTTAACTTCAAACTTCAAACAAATTAAATTCTTAAGAAGGAAACTAATAGATATCCTAATCAAATTTTAAACTTCAAACTGAAATCCTAACAATAAGGAAAGAACAAACCTAATAAAAATGAAGATAGGATTTAGCTTCTTTTGATTCCATGCATAAGATGGTAAGATGGGTTGGATAAAGGTTTGATGTTGATATCTATAGAACTTGAACTTTAAAATCATTGTGCTTCGGAGCCTTTGGATTTATGATGCTCTACATTCTACAATATGCATCCATTATGACATGATATAGAAAAGCACATATATTCTTATAGATTTCTTTGTACATTTTATGTATTTTTTAATTACTTTTTGTAAAAAGTTCTTACCAACTAATGATTTACAATTCATTCAGTTTCAAAACATTTCTCTTGAATGGAACCAACACAACTTTTATGTTGACTCCACATGCACATTGTACACATTGCACCCACCACCTTTTCTCTTTTGCTAGTTTGGTTCACTGGCCAGGGAGTGGGACTCCTAGCATGGGGACTGGGGATTGATCCCTAGTTGGTACTGTGAAATAGAGGTGCCTCTACCACTGATCCATCAGTGGTTCAACCATCGCACCTGCCCATTTGCCCATCCACATGCACATACAAGGAAGAATTTATTTACTGACCTGCAACTTTGCCTCTACCATCCTCGGATTCAGTAACAGCAGTTGTCTGCGGCCATGAATCAAATTTTAGTCGAAACATCACAGTCTCAAATCCCTCAGTATTGCAAATTACATGAGCTTTGGGGCGGTCAGGACAATGAAGTAACTCCTGCACAAACAACAAAGATGATAGGCAACAACCATAACATATTTGCTCCAGATTAAAAGGACATATTTGCGTAAGATTATAGGCAACAGATTAAAAGGACAAAATGATAATCAAGCCTCTTATATTACTTCTGCAGCTTTGCCCGCACTTTTCCTATCATCAAGAGAAGTATTTCTGCCCATCCATACAAACACTTCTACTCCACAATCTAGCAGGTAACATTCGTTCGAGTCCAGCAGCTCCCTTCCCAAGGAATCAAACTCCATGGGCTCTGCTTTCCCTTTCTCAATGCTGAAAACCAACAATCAGCCATCAGAACAAAGAAGTGACCTACAAACCATGACCATTTTTCCCAAAACTCTCATTCATTAAAAAATAGGTATAAAAAGGACTTTTTTTTTTTACTTTATTTTCTTAACAATAAGATTCTGAGAAGGACGAAGCAAATGTCATAGGGAAATCAAATTGGTAAGGGATGACAGTCATGGAAACTACTACTTTAACTTAGAGAGAACGTCTTCGGGAATTGTTGTCAACTGCGATGAACTAATGAGGACCAACTTACCAAAGCAGCTTTACAGGAAATGCCTCATGCTGTCTATTATCATCAGTGGCAGCCCTTTTTGGAAGTGGAGCAAAACCACCAAATAAATTCCAAAATTCTCCAGTGTCTGCATCAGCCATCAACTTCCCATCCTCTATGTAAAATACAATCCAATAAATTAAACCAAATCCATTCAGGTTGATGCCAACGGTAAAGTAATCAACATGTCACTCCAAATGAATATCTGACTTACCGATGGCAGCTACCTCACACTTCCCATCATGATAAGTATCCTTGATGAACTGGACAACTTCGAGAGCTTTTGCCCTCTCCTGAATAGATGAGTTGGATCCATTGAACTGAAAAATCTTGGATTTGGTCTCCAAAATGAATATGTCATCGTGACTGAGTGATGATCGAGCAAAGGGAACCTGATAAAAGACACCATCAAGGTCTAGAAATTCAGGTAAAAGTTGAATGGAATTTCTATTCTCATCATGTGATCAGCTAGTATGGTTACTTGCCTCTTTAACTTGGACAACACGCTTCCCTTTACAAACATATAAACGGGTCTCATGCTCCTCAGCATCAGGATGCTTGAACCCAGATGCTACCCCACCTTTCTGAGGCATGATACATGGTTTGAAGTAAGACAGGAATTTCTCAGTTTCATGACCTTGTGCCTCCCGATATTGAACAGCACGTCCTCCAAGAGCTGCATCCAGTTCCACAGTTTTGATGGCTGCAGTACCAGCCTCATCCTACTTGTTTTAGCAGAAAAAGAGCTATCAAACAATGATCATCTGGATATTGGGAAAATTGGCTTTTAAGGCAGAGAGATTGTCATGAACAGAGAGGTTTTAAAATTTTACCGGACTTGTATCTTCACCGAGCCAATAATGGACATCATGACGAAGAGCACCACTTTTTGAACCAGTCGTCTGCACAAAAAAGAGAGAATTTAGAAAGCTGGGAGAAAAGTCATCTGCTATAACCTTTTTTCCAGGCAAGGTAGGGTAGGTAAACTAAAGAGATATTATCACAAATGAGCTGCATGGAAACTGATGCACACATGACAATTAAAGTTCATAGAAGAATATCACTTCAAATGACTTGAGAAGTTATGATTGAAGTTTATAAAAGCACTATCAGTTAAAAGACATGTCACTGTTCCCACACATTCACGGCAAGATGCAATTTTCTTCCCTTTCTTGACAACTGCAATCAAGTCTAGAAAAAAATATCTTCAGGTGCAATGCTTAAATTCTCTGAAAGGATGGACAACTTTTATAGAACCTGTATCAAGATGTCTTGCACTAGGATTAAATCAGAAGTTTCTAGCAGAAATCAGTGTGCAGTCCTCTTATGTTTCAATTTACTTGAATCCGACCAGCTGAGTTGATCAACTTCAAAAGTATTTAAATAAAGAGTTCCATACATATTGTGATAGTCACGCCGTCCAAGTGCATTGAGTATGTTACCTTTATTGTTATTGGTAACAATCTCAAACTAGACTAATAGACTATATAGTTTGGTCAGTATATTGTAGTAGAACAGAGTCTCGCTAGGATTTAATTATTCACATAATTAACTACCATATTAAGCAATGTCAACTTAGACACTAAAGTTCTGCTTCCTAATGATAAAGTTTGGCTTGAATTAGATTCATTCCCTTTGTTGTGGTTGTGTTTTCATTTCTTCTAATAAAGTCCAGTAACCATTTCAACATATTTTTTAATAAACTATCTAGCGATCTCCGTATGCAATTTAAATTGAGGATCCTCATGTAAGCCCTCCATGACAACACAAACTCCACTCTCATCTTCCTCGTATGTAAAGATCCATTAGTCAAGAATAAGGATGATATGGTAAGGACCATTTCTATAAGCAACCTCCCACCCCTGTGCCCCAAAGTGAAAATAAAATATGCAAGAGGGCCCTATGGCCCCCATCTCAATCACGCCAATACTGGGGAGGGAAGAATAGAATGATCTTGGAGTGGAACCATCGTATCAACCTAACCAGTGATGTGGGCCTCAATAATTAGCTCAGATATTGTGAAGTTTTGTGCTAAAATCAAACGATGATTAGTAGTTGGATAAATATAAATTGGAGATGCCTGCCAATTCACAAGGATGAGTGTGAATGGTTTCAATTGATCATTGGTGGGCCCCGCATAGGAGTTCCTAACCATTAAATTTGCAAAAAGTTTCTCACTATAGATATTTTTAAAAAAAAAATTAGGACACTAGAAAAATTACCTATATATGTACAAGATGCAGATTATCAAGAGAGACCAAAGCTATTTAAAGGTAGAAGAGGTTCAGCTTGAGTGGCCCACTATGACTAATACAACACCCTCATACTACCATGAATAAATTGAACACATCCAACAGTGACTCGCATCCAATTGCATCATAAAAAACGAACTTTCCTAAGGGTTAAACTTCGCCAAACTTTGAGCCCCTTAAATCAAGGATTAGGATGACCGATAGGGACCATGTTCAACCCACCATAATCAACATCAAGCCTTTCCATCCCCCCTCCCCTATGATTCTCATTTATCTAAGTAGGCCCAGTTGACATCTGGCTGCTGGCTGAACATCTTTAAGGTTAACAGAGCTCTGGCCTTTCTAAATGACTTCTAAATATAGAGACAATTAATCCCTCATACTTAGCAAACATGTGCACCTCTTCTACAAGACACAGTGAAGATAACCGAGCAGCGAAATCGGGAAGATGCAGCAGGGCTGGGGATCACCAAGAAGCTCAGTTTTATCAGATCATTGATATCTTTCTTTATCACTTGATTTCTCTCTTGTATCTTCCATAACCCAGAGGGATACCTTTTATCACAAGAATCCCAATGATAGAATGCAAGCTTCTCGGGGAAACGTTCCCTCAGATTCATTGCAACGTTCATCAACAACATAAGAGAGATATGGAGAAATACTCAGTCAACATAATCAACAAGCTCTTAAGGCTCTTTTGTGGCCAGCAAGTGTGGGTCACAGGCCCACATGCCAACACACATACCACCCCATTTTCATTGGCCATGTAGAACCATCCATTCACAGATGGTGGCAGGGAATAGGGATGGGGAAGGTTTCAGGATGGATTATGAGTGGAAGATTTTGATTGTTTTTTGGTCGCCAATGAGTGGATAAAATTTGGTCCCCATCAAATTATAAACCTAGATTTAATGCCATCAAAGTTTAATGACAAGTGTAAAATATTCTCGAGCTTTGGTTATTTAACTGCTCCTAGATATCAAAAATCTATCACACTGTGCTCAGATATTTTCAATTTAGACCAATGCTTCACGTTCACTCTCAGATCCAACAAACTTGGATTTTGTATGCTGAACCTTTGATGTGTTGTTTCAACTCAATGCCTTTCTCCAAAGGTCTAGTTTATCGTTTACTCACTTATCTGACTAATTAATTCCACATCATATTAAAACAACATACTCCACATTTTAAAAATAGAGTATATTGTTTAGACTACTCATTTATAAAAATGATCACTTGCTTGAAACTTCTAAAAGCAACACTATATTCACTTGTGCACACACCCAACTCAGCCATATGCCAATGAAGGGAATTGTAAAGAGATAATGAGAGGTGTGACACAAGCCCGTGACAGTGAGCAACTTTAGACCATGATATAGGCTTGTGTGGAAAAAGAGTTCATAAAACAATGATAAAAAGAATTATTGGAAAGCAAAATGACATGCATGTAGTAAAAATGTTGACAACATACCTTCAAAATTACATATGAATCTCCTGTGAAGAACTTTCCATAAGAAGATTGTGGTACAGGAACGGGAGTAAAATTTTCAATACGCCAAATCGCCATCCCACTAATTTTTGTCAAGGACTGCAGAATTTTTCCAAAAAAAATATATCTATTTGACAATGCAAACCCCATGCTGCTACTAGTTCAACTCCCACTAAATATTTTATGTTTATTTTATTGGTAATATGACTTGAAACCACGACCACTGAATATTTTATGGTGATTTAAATGTTATGCAGACAGTAAACCATCATCAAAAGCATATAGTCAGGGAAAACAAGCACATGTCAAGGGTACAGGACTTGTACCCATACCCAAATTTAATTTCGAGGCCCAAACTAGAACCCAACACTTATAATAATAACAATAATAATAATAATAATAATATACATTACAGTCATGAATATTGGTGATACCTTGAAAATATCACGATATTTATCTAAAACAGTATTTTCTCCATAACATTATCGAGTTTTCAAATATCAGAAAATGAAAATATTACGAGAAAAAACGCAATAAAATTTGGAATAAAAAAAAGAAAAATCAGAAAACAAAAATATCTTAACAGTTTTTTGTATTTGCTTAGTGTTTTAATTTATTTTTTTGCAAAATTTTCCCATGATATCCCAATAAACACCCAAATTTGAAAATATCCTGACATTTTCCAAGACGGCAACTTTCCAAAAATGGTATTTGTAACAATGATATGGATGCATATCAAATATTTTGCATGCCATTCAGGTATTCAGGTCCTTGGGTATTAACCCAGTAGACTCATATCCAGACCCCGAACCCAATTTTATTATTCCATGCAATGGACCTAGACTCACACCTGAATTTGAATTTAAAAAAAAAAGGTCCAAATCATGGACCTGTACTCAACTTCTTCAGTCAGGACCTTCTGGCATTCGGATATCCAGAGACCAGTTTCATCCCTGCCATATATTGACATGTCTGCAAATGCAGCAAAGTGTTTGTGCAGCTGCATACGAATAGCTATCGATATTGAGATGAAGAATTATAAAATGACAGGGTAGAAGTTCATTCATTTCTTTGATATTCATTTGAAGGATACGCTTTCTGTCCAGCTCCCTGAAAAGCAGGATCCAAATCCCTCATGGAAATAGCCATACTCATCTTGAATCTTACAAAAGTGCACACTTTTCAGGCTGAATTACAGAAGTTGAAATATTCTGCTACCCAATTCTTACACCTATGAAAAAAGTACACTGAGTTTTACATTCATAAAACACCATGAAAAGTGGCAATCTCTTTGCACAATAATGCAGCTGGAAAAGAAAGTCCATATGCAATCTACAGTTGCAAAAATATTCAAAATAAAGTTTCAAATGGCCATCTAAAACGACACTTCAACAAAAATCTTCCATGTAGTTATGAAACAATAACTAATGGCATTGTCTTAGTCGTACCAATCAATTTGGGTTGGCTTAAAGAGTTCCACTTTTTAAATTGAGAAAAAAAAAAAGTTATGATTCTACTTGTTAAATTGAGATAAAAAAAAAAGTTATGTCTGAAATAATGACAAATAAAAAATGTAAAGTGCAAAACAACACAAAATGCTATAGATTATAGAATAAACAAGATGACAAGAAGTGGAGAAATCCCAAAAGTTGAACCAAGTAAAGCTTGTTTGCTAAGCATTATTTTGTTCAAGAATCATCACTTACAAAAAAAAAAAAAGAAAATTTGAACAAAATAGAGATTGTAACCTTTTGCAGCGTCAAATGAAGTTTTTCATAATATAAATGATTGTAACCTTTCGAGGCGTCAAATGAAGTTTTTCATACTATAAATGTGATGCATTGCAAATAAAAAATAGGCATTAGATCCGCAATAACAGCAATGAAATTCATATACATGCAATTGTCATGAAACCAAAACTAGATATCTTCAATAGCTCATGATATTACAAAAAAAATAAAAAAATAAAAAATGGCTTATAAAGAACCCACAATTGTGGGTCCCACCTAGATGCGCCCCAATCTCAAGAATAAGATAAGAGGGATGTGATGTGGACTTAGGGTGGCAAAATATCACGTTAATCCAATCATCCAAGGCCTTATTTTACGGCCCCGAAAGTCATATGGTTCAAAGTGCAAATCTTTGTTCTGGTTCACCCAAATGGTGCACAGTTGCTGGATTGGTGTCAGTTGATACACGCATCAGTCCACAGGGAACATACATTAGGGTTTGTATTGATCATAAGTGGGCCCCACTAAAGGAATGAAAAATTGGGTTTGCTTTCTAGCTTGGAGATTCACATCCAATCATCTCCATAACCAACCAAGCAACCAACCCAACAAACAAACAAACAAACAAACAAACAGCAATTGCATTTCAAAATCCAAATCACCCATATCCCAATGCAACAAAATCCAATCCAACAATGTAAATAAGAAACCCAATTCCAGAACCATCAAAACATGCAGCATTTTCATAGCAATAACAAGAAAACTTACCACTCCTCTCTCAGAAACCAGCCCACAAGAATACCAACTACAAGAATTGGAGAAAAAAAAAAAAAAAAACAGATTCCAAACTTCATATCGTACCTGAAATCGGAAGCTGCCAAAAAAGAAAAAAAAAAAATAGACCCTACAGAGATTGAAGAAAGAATCAGCTTTTGAAACGTATTTTATTACATTTCACCCATCTCTGCTCTTGTCGTCATTTGTTCTACACACACAGAGAGAGAGATACCAAGAAGAAGAAGAAGGAAGCCTTGTTGTTGTATTGTTTGTTGGATTCAAATGGCGAAAATGACGAATTCAATCAAGAAGCGTAATATGTTTCGGGAGGTTGAATGTGAGATTTCCACGTTTGGTTCTCTCGTTTCTGAAAACATGCCGAAGAGCCTGCAGTGGCCGTTTTGCATGAGACCACAAAACCAGTTGAAAATTTTTTTTTTTGAAAAAGGTGGGCCCGGGTCCCACCTAAATGTGTAAAGCCAACGAGGCTCGAATCGTACTCCCAACCACTTGATCAATGGCCGACGAGTTCTCGCTGGCCAGAAATAAATACACAATGAATCCAACGGTCCAATCGATTTGCTTCATAGATGACCTTTTCTTAAAAAAAAATTCCTAGTCCTTTCTCTCTTTTTTTTTTTGGGTTGATTTGTTTTTCAGCCATATGCTCTCAATAGTGCCAAAGTGATACTCTTGAATCCGCGACTTCAATCATCTAAACCACAAACAAAATCGAATGAGACTGGACCCAATTGCATGAGGTGTGAAAGAATGCTGGTCGAGCCAAATCGCCATTGCTCTGTTGCATGCAATGCAAGGTGAAACACAACAAACTTTGATTAATGCAATGATGATCAAGATTTATGAATTTTTATTATTATTATTTTTTTGTGATTGGTTTATTGTGAATTTGGAGTTTCTTTAAAGAGGTAATTAGCGAAAGGTCCCTCTAAGCCAATGTTTCCGGCCTCCAGTCCAAGGAAAAACTTTTTAAGGCCTATGGTCCACTCAGCTAGACTTTTTCCAGCCCTAAGTCCCTGCATCCACATGATCTCATTTTTCAAGACTAAATTGCCCTTCCAACCCTTTTAGGCATAAAATTTTGAAATTTCAAATTTCAAATCTTCCCTCCTCCCTCCTTCCTCCTTCCTCCTTCCTAAAACCTCTCAATCGTCCTCCTCCCTAAATCCTCTCAATCTTCCTCCTCCCTCCTTCCTAAACAAACTGATATCAGGGAAAAATTCTGAGTTTTTTTTTTCCAACCTCAAAGACAGGCAGCGATTTGGGTTGGTTTTCTTGTTTTCTGATCAGAGCAAGGTTGGATTTTGCTAGGGCCAGGGTTGTGTCACGCTTGATCAACAGTGAAGACTGTCGCAGGTTGCAGAGGAGAGAACAGAAGGTTCTCTATTTGAAATCGATCTTGGTGCACGTTACAGAGAAAAAGTGATTTCGTGTTTGACTTCTTGGGTACAAAACAAAAATTGTTTTCTGTTGTCTTCTGTGGGACTTAGTTTTAAAGAACCCATAAGTGGTTTTTCGTTTCGTTCTGGTTCCAAAAGTGCAGAGAACGCAAGGCGGGTTTGGGTTCGTTAGTGACGAGATTCCGCCATCGTCTTCGTCGGCCACGCACCAGTCCCATTTTTCTGCAGCAGTCGAACGTGGATTATTGGATCTGCCTTTCGATTGGACGATGGGCCACACAGATCGGTGATGATGATGATTATTGGATCTGCCGGATTTTATGCGGCGCCGAGAAAGAAAAGTCCTGCTGTCGCTGTCTGAAGATTCCGGAGAAGCTTCGTCCGCTTTTGCTGGGCCCTGCCTGCCGTGGCTGAAGGAGGAAGCACTGGTTCTGGTTTTGATTCCAGAACCAGAATGTGAAGAAGAAGACCTGGTTTTGGTTCTCCAGGTCTTTTGGTCCAGGTCTAGGTCGGGTCGGGTCAGGCTGACCCAGCCCACGCAAATTTATCTATTTAGTCAAATTTATTTCAGTTTTTATCAAATTTATCTTAGTTTTTGTCAGATTTATCTGAGTTTTTTTCAAATTTATCTGAGTTGTTGTCAAATTTATCTAAGTTTTTTTTTAAATTTATCCGAGTTTTTTTTCAAATTTATCTGAGTCTTGTTCAAATTTATCTGTCTTCTATCATATTTCTTTGTGTTTTAGGTAAATTTATCTGAGTTTTTTTCAAAATTTATCTGAGTTTTTTAGCAAATTTATTTGCGCTTTTTGAAATCTATATGCGTTTTTTAAATTTATTTGCGTCTTTTGAAATTTATTTGTGTCTTTTCAAATTTATTGAGTTTGTTGAAATTATTGTATTTTTTAAAATTTATTTTCATTATTATAAATTTATTTGCATTTTTTAAATTTTATTTGGATTTGTTGAGATTTATTTTAGTCTTTTGAAATTTATTTACATTTTCTGAAATTTATTTGGATATTTTGAAACTTATTTGCATCTTTTTACATTTATCTGTGTTATTTGATTATATATTGCTTTTTTAAAAAAATTTATTCCTTTTTTTGAAATTATTGCATTTTTTAAAAATTTATTTTTGTTATTTTGAAATTTATTTGTGTGTTTTTAGAATTTATTTGAAAATCTGGGGATTCCATTAATCGTGGGCAATTAAATGTTAGTTGGCCATTATTAATGGGATATCCCACCAATCATGGGATAAGATTTAAAGAAAGGGTAAACTAGACATTTCAGGTATGAAAAAGTGTGAGAGGGACCTTTGGCTTGATGACTTTTTTTTGTGGACTGTTTGCAACAAAGTCATGAGTTGAGGGACCCCCGGCCGAAGCCCCCTTGTTTAAATTGGAAATATGCAGGTTTTGTATGAGAATGAGAATAATGGATGTGATATGGAGGTGAATAAAGAGAATAAGAATGCTGAGTTGATATCACCCATTGACGGAGTTCACTCGAATGAGAACAACAACTCATTCAATAACTTGGATGGGTATAATTCGCCTTTCAATTTGAATTTGAAGCCCAAGATGATGCACAAGAGGAGACTTGCATGAATCCAAGTAGAATAATCATACACTTGGGCTCTCATGGCAACCTCATTTCACAGGGTTTCTTTTGATTTTCTTTTCTGTTCTAATCATCTTTTATCTTTTATCTTTTATTTTTACCCATTTTTTGGGGGCCTTTCTTAGAACATTTAAAGGTCTCTAGAATGGACAGGCCCCGTGAGGTATTTGTCACTCCCCGAGCTCGATATTAATCTCATCTCGAAGCAAGACGTACGCCCTGTGGAAATTCAAACCAACATGAATTCCAAATGAGTTTTTCCACAGGATATCATGTGTGAGATAAAAAAAAAATTTAACCTGTATAGTTTAATCATAACTTGTCCATACATATAACATCCATCAAATATGTAATCATGATAATATAGCATAATCTAGTCCACGAACATAATTGAGAGTTTAAGTTTCAAAGTTAACAAGTAAGAAATAAATACTAAAGTATAGCGGAAGCAAGTATTAATTAGGTTTATAATCTCAAATAAAAGTATAAATCAAGTCTAAGTCTATGGCAATTCATGCCATGGTCAAGGGAAATGGTGACGCATGTACACTCAACGCATAGATGTCTAAAAAACATCCTTCAGAGTCCACTCTGTTATCTGTTGAGGAGTTTCCTCCCCAACCTCTGTGATCTCTTGGGCAATGGTGTTGACGTGGTCCTCCCCTGTAACTCCAAATGTAGAACCATTAGACTACGCTAAGCAAGGTAAACAAGAATAAAATGTAACATGCATATCAAATGAGTAAGATTGACAAGATAGATCATATGAGATCAAGTAAAGAAATCTAGGCATACATGATGCGTGAGTAAGCTTATATGTAAGGAATCAAAGATGACATGTGTATAGACATACATATTATAACTAGATGGCAAAACCACATGAATTATGTTCTCCCACATAAGTATGTAAACATAGTCACATGAGAGTATGGCATAATATAACATAAACATGAGGTACCACTAGGAGGCATAGGGCCCAGATACTCCATCGTGGACCTGAGGTACCGTTCAACACCCCATAAAAATACCATCTGCAGAGGTCCATAAAAATTAAACACACACCCAGCCGGATCCAACTAGGCTAAGGTCGAAGCTAAGTAGTGCCGACTCAAGGGATAGAATGTACATCAAATATCACTGTGTGACATAGCGTGAGCATAAACATATACAAATGTTATCATGAACAAGCACATGACGATAATCATAAGTGCGTAACATGACATATCATATGAACATACATAGATACGTAATGCATAAAGAAACATATGACGTAAAACAAGAAGAGCACATGAGCTAAGCAAATAGACACGAGATAGTATGTACATATCATGCAAGAGCACTAGAAACGGAAATTAAATGCATGCATAAGGATTATATATGAAATCAAGGATGCATGATAAGTCAATCCTAAGGTTTTGAAATACTCGTGGGCTTCTCCATCCAATAATGTGTAGGCTTAAGATTTCCGACATCATTGGGCTACAAAAGAACCTGTGGCATTACATAATTTAAGATACCAAATACCTTAAGATAACACCTTTGGTTCGGGGTAAAAGAATACCAAGAACGAGTTTCCATGAGAGTATATGTATGGTCAAACAACATCCTCTAATATTAGAAATCCATTAGGCTTAAATTAAAGTTAAAGGATCCAATACTAAGGTCCAAAACTAAGTCCATACCCACCTAAAAATCTTATTAAGTTGATTCCAACATAACCACACTTAATTCACCTAAGTACAATGTGGGTAGCATGAGTTATAGGGCTAAATTCATTGGTTTAAATCTCTCTTGACTTTTCTAACCTCTGATTATAAAGTTGAATAGACCAATGAATTCTACATTCCAAGGGCTTTCCAATGATATGTAGTTTTCCAAAATTGGACATACGGATCAAAAGTTATGGCCTTTCAAAAATTTGTAAATTCGGTGAAGAATCTGTCCAAATTCGATTGGCCACATTCTTGACTGAATTTATGACCTGAAATTTGGCACAAACCATGAATTCTATGCTTGAAACTCTATCTTTGGAGTGGGCTCCTTCCCCAACTTCTTACAACCTTTCAAACCCATTTCATAAGCACAAAAGGAGTCTCCAATACCCACTTCAAACCATCAAACACATTTCCAATCAAAATAAAATCCAAAAGAAATATCAAGTTATTACTACACCCATTTACAAATTTAAATCAAGTTAGAACAATAGACAACATGAGCTGAAATTAGGTAATCTAACATGAGATCCATTACAAGAATCATAAATAGAGAAAAACATGCACATTTTATAAATGTTTACTTGCCTTAGGTGCTTGCAACACAAATTTATAGAAATCTAAGCTATACCCACTCAAAACTAAGCTCAAAGCAAAAAAACCCCAAAATGGAACCTCAACCAAGCTCCTACAATGGTGAAAATTGAAGAAAGAACTACAAAATCAACAAGTATTCACTAGTAAAAACCTTTAATCATTGCTTTGAACAATAAGGAGTGATTTGGAAAAAGTTTTGCTTACCTATAGAGTGGAATGGAAGAAGAAGAACAAATGAGAGCTTGAAGATGATGAAACTTGTAGAAAATGGGTTCTTGCTTGAGGAAGATAAAGGAAAACATTCCCAAACCTCTCTATTTGTTGTTTGGTAGCAAAGAAAATGATGAAGAATGGGTAGGAAATGGAACCCTATGTGCCTCTTGCTAATAGAGATGAAATGAAATGAAAAAGATGGGGTTTAGGGTTTTAGCTAGCCTTTAATACTATAAAGTTTTAGTATTTGAAAGAAAGATCAAAAATATAATGAAGATTTATAATATAGGGCTTTTGGCTTCTAAATGGGTCTAAATGAGCTCAAATGAGTTGGGTCAAGATATAAAAATTGAAAAATTACTCATGAACTATGAGATGCACCCAAAATCCTTGAAAAAATAGAAAACACACATGCAGACCCAATAAACCCAAAATGCCCAATAATCATAATGCTAGCTAGTCAATGGTCAAATCCCGTTCTAATCTACCTAATCAAGCCCAAATACATTCAAAAACATACATTAGACATCTAATTAAAATTAATTAGACACTAAACATGATTAGAGTAGGATCAAGATATTACAATATTCTAAAATTTGATGTGTTTTTTTGGGATGCTATTCGAAAATAAATTCTTTTTTAAATAGAAAAAATAAATAAATACTAACAAAATAGACAATATTGTGAAAACTTTTTTTATATTATTGTAGATTCTTCATTGACTTTAGTTTTTTACTTTATTTCAATATAATCGTGTTTTTTTATTTACAATATCCTAATTTTGACGGTATTTCGAAGATGTCCTAATATTAAAAGAATTTCTTGATATCATTGTGAAAACTCAAAAAAATACTACATTTTTCCAAATTTGGTTAGTTTCTTTATTTTGGGGAACTTTTTAGAAGATTTACAGTAATTCAAAACTCAATCTAATTGTTTAAAATTCAAATTGACCTTACAATCTCGAAGAATCAAACTTCAAACTAATCCAATTGTCTAACAAGCATCTCTCTTACTTTTTCAAAATTTGAATAATTTTTATGATTTTCACCAGATATGGGCTCTAAATGGATACCCTCCAAATAAAATCCAAATTCCTGCCTGTTGAAGGACATTGAAGCTATTTATGTAGTGTTTAGCCCATTAATCAACTGGGGCTCACAATAAAGGAATTGATGGTCAACTTAGTCCTGATTCAATGATTTTGTTGGTGTTGGAGATATATTTGGAGGGTACCCACTAATGGTATTAATTTCGTCATTAGAACATGCATAGCAAGAGCTTCCAATTTAAGAAACACGAGCAAGATAGGCTCACGCTAAGCTTGGGCCCAAAAATAAAACTATATCCATTTTGGGGCTATTTTTTTTTTATATTAATTGATGAGAAGAAAGTAAATTAAAATCGAAGAATATTTCATTTATCGGTTTTTAGATACTATATATCAAAGTTTATTTAAAAGGAGAATGTATAGTAATAATGTCCAAATCAAATTTGAATTGAGTATTGAAATTTGAATTTTTTAAAGATTCAAAGTCTAAGAGACTTTGGATGGATGAATTATGAATTGATAAGATAAGATCCTAGAGAAAGTCCACAATAATTCAAATTGCAATAAAAATCTAAAATGCTAAGGTTTCTCTCTAAATCAAAATCACATCAAATCAATTGCAAAATCAAGTTCCAATTTCACAATCAATTGCAAAATTGGAATTCAATTTCGGCCCACGCTAAGCCCAGGCCTAGAAATAAAAAACGTCCAATTTGTGGCTATTTTATGAGATATTAATTCATGAGAAAATAAATATAAAACAAACAAATATAAAATTTATTACGGTTCGAAGCATGGCCCAACCCGACATTTATACAAAGTAAATATTATTTTTTATATACATGAGTATTAAACTTCAAGTCTTATGTAAATTAACATCAGTGTTTATGTATTTATTTTAGTAATTTCAACTTTATTTCAAGTTGAAACCCTAAAAACCCATAAAGTCTCGTTTAATTTATATAAGAAAATTTAAAAATAAAAGATTAGGATGGGCATGTGGACCAGCTCGTGGGTGGCACTGCCTGGCCTAATTGGGGTATGGCATGGCATGGCTAGGCCGATCTGAAAGTGGGCAATGCTTCTTTGACAAAAGTTCAAATCTTATCTTTATTTGACAATTACTGGAGGTCTTTATATCTTCTTGTAAAAATCCTTTTTGTTTTTATATTTTCTTAAAAATAAATTTGAAACATTTTACTTTCCGCGTAATGGGCCAAAATCCCATTTAGATGCCAGGCGCCAATACATACGATAATTTTGAACTTGAGTAGTTTGTATTTCACAGATACACATCAGGGATGAATAAAAAAGGTAGAAAGAAAAGGTCCCCGATCAAGATTTGACATTTATTTCTTTTCGAACTGGGAACTTGGGTTCCTTGCAAAGTTGCAATATAACTTGCTGTGAAATTGTATGTATATTACATATCACTCGACACAAAATCTTTTAGTTACTATATGCAACTTTCTTAATCAGTTGCAAGGCAATCCAAAAAATAAGATATATATTATGAATTCTATTTAAATGAATCTCTTTATAAGAAAAATCCTAACATATAAAATATATCTCTATTTTTTAGAAAGAAGATAAAATAAAGTCAATATTAAAATCGAAATTAAACAATCAATTGCAAAATTGCATGTGGCCCCATCTTTTTTTTTTTTTTTTTTGCTAATGGAGGGTTCCCAATCCTTTGGGCTGCACTATTCCCTTCTGGCCTAGAGAGAAGCTGGTAAAACCCTGTGGCCCCCAGGTGGTAGTATAAGTGGACTCAACCTTCAGTTCCTGAAGAGGGGGGAACCGGGGGTCGATACTAAGACCTTTAGCTCTGAAAGAGGGATGAACCGTTGTCCTGACCACTCGGCCAACCCCTTAGGGTAATGTGGCCCCGTCTTTATGAATTAGAATATGAGGCCCACTTTAAAAACGTTTTTGTATGTGGAGCCCATATGTATAAATCACTATCAAGGATCCACTTTTAAAAATCGCAAACTTAAAGGAATTTCTAACTATAATAGATATATTAAAATTCTAAATCCACCTAAAGAAGACTCATTTTAACTTGGTTGAATAGATTTACTGAGCAAGGTGGGTTTTTTCTTCTGGACTCTTTAATCACCTATCCATAATAGGTATATATTAAAATTTGAGTTCACGTAAAGAAGCTTAACAATAGTGGACTCTGAATTGATTGATAGAGCTTATCTCTTGAAATTGATTTGAGATCCAATTTCTCAAATTGATTTGAGATTAGAGTCCAATTTTGCAATCGATTAGCAAATCGGACTCCAATTTCGAAATTGAATCCTACGTCTATAATATATATTAATTGTCACCAAAACAATTGCTATGCAATAAATTTATGCTAAGATATATATATAATAGGGCACCCGTGTAATTGAATTAGGATGATTAAAGGCCATCTTACCCTATTGCATTACAATCAATGTCACTGGTCCCCACATTGGTGATTTGAAAGCACTCTTAACTCTCAACTTAGTCATTTACCCTTGAATGAAAGATGTTAATCATGCAATTCCCCACCGACAGTTCTCACCTATTATATGAGAACTTTCAGTGGGGCCCAGCTGTGGGTCTCATTTGGGGATGGGACCGTGGGGATGGAAAGATCTATATGAGACCACTCTAAGTATCAAGTTTGGCTCCAACCCCATGCCTCTAACCCCCTCATCCATGGCCCACAAATTTAATGTCTTCATATTAAAAAAATGATCTAGCTCTTGATCCAACGGTTCAATCCATTCGGATTTGTGCCGATCCTTGGGATCAGTGACTATCAGGGGAGTTTCTATTTGTACATGGTTTGGATGGATTGCTAGGTAGGCCCCACCAATAGTTCTCACGGAAGCACGATGAAAACTAGCCTGAATATTTCCGTATATATATACATACATAGATGAATACATATATATATATATATATATATATATATCCACCAATATATGTATATATATATGTATATATCCACTATTATGGGGCCAGCTCTTCTAAGCTGAAGCTTAAGATAAGGTAAGCTGAAGTAAGCTCAATTGTGTGGTGGAGCCCACTTGGGGACCCATATGGGGATGGAGGTGGGGGGGATCTCAAGGACTCCCTAGGACCCTCCTCCTTGTAAAAAATCGGCCACAACTGTGGTTCCTATCATCTCCATCTAAGCACCAAAAGTTTAATGGTCAATGGTCCATTCGGATCAGTATATAGTCGATCCAACAGTCTAGTAAATTTGGATCTGACCAAAAGTTGGTGTGCATGTGCAATTTAAGGGGGTCGTGTGTTTGGTCCATTTGGCTGGACCAAGGATGGGCCCCAGAAGCGTTAGCTTACGGAATCTCATCCTAAGCTTAAGCTTAGAAGAGCCTTGCCCATTATATATATATATATATATATATATATATATATATATTATATGTATGCATGTATCTATATATAACTGTTGATGTCTCCCACATAGGCATTTATTTTTCCTTTTTATCTATACATTCAACTTGAGTCTTTATCAAATTGGTTGGATTGTTTCCATGGAATTAGAACCATTGTATTCCAATAGGCCAGTTTGTTTGCATGAATTTGATACGAGAGAATTCATCATCAAATAGGCCTATTTGTTTTTATGGAAGCAAAATACATAGGGAGTATTTGATTCAAGTGGGTTAATTTGTTTACATGAAATTGGAATACAAGAGAAGCGATTGATTCAAATGGGCCTGTTTGCCTGCATGGATTTGGAAATATAGGAATTCATTTTCAAATGGGTCCATTTGTTTGCATGGAGGTGGAATGAATAGGAATTCATTTAAATGGATAAAGGACATATACACAAATATATTGATATAATATCATACACACATATTAACAAACAAAGGTTCAAACTAGGCCGGGCCTGGCCTGGCTTGGTCTTACCCCTGTTCAAAATTGGGCTCTATTCTACCCTAAAGAGCTTTACAATAAGAAAGAAAACCCTCATGTTTTACAGCAAGTCTAAGCCCTCTCATCAAAGGTCCAAATTGATACGCCTAACTTGATGGATCTTTCATCAACGAGTTTGCCATTTCTGTTCATCATATAACTCTTGGTAGATGATGATCTTAGCAACTAGCAGAACATTTTGAAAAAGCAGAAATCTTTTGCATACTTGAAAAGGTCCAAAAAGGTTATTTTCAGCTGAATGTGAGAGGCCTCTTTGTGACTTTCCACTCCCCAGTGTGTCCCTTAAAAATGAATGGGTAGAACCCTATTTATACTTTTTACCATGTAGTATAATCAATTGTTAAAATCTATCCATGTCAATATCCAATGGATGATACAAATGCTAGAACCTAAACTAAAAATCTTCACAGTGCCTAACTATAATCCTACTATTATTCACACTATTCTAGAATATTCCATCAATCTTTATATGTACTTCCATAACTGAGCTTTCAACTTGGCACCACCACTTTTTTTTAGGTACCACCAGACTTGGTGTGGACAAGTGAGGTCGTTCACATGACACAACCAACTCATGGTTCCATAATTGTCACCAAAACAATTGATATGCAATAAATTTATGCTAAGATATATATATATATATATGGGAAATGCTCCTATGAGAGATACTCTCACCAACTTTATGAGAGATGGGTGGGGGCCCTCACTTCCATATCCACTCTCACCAACTTAAATGCAAGGACCCCAACTTAAATGTGAGGGCCCCCACCCATCGCTCACCAAGTTGGTGAGAGTGTCTCTCATACGAGCATTTCTCATATATATATATATATATATACACTGAAATATTCAAGTGAGAACTAGTTCTCATCGTGCTTCCGTGAGAACTATTAGTGGGGCCCACCTAGCAACCCATCCAAACCATGCACAAATAGGAACTCCCTTGATAGTCCATGATCTCAAGGATTGGCACACATCCGAATGGATTGAACCGTTGGATCAAGGGCTGGATCATTTTTTTAATATGAAGCTATTAAATTTGTGGGCCATGGATGAGGGGGTTAGAGGCATAGGGTTGGAGCCAAACTTGATACTTAGAGTGGTCTCATATAGATCTTTCCATCCCCACGGTCCCATCCCCAAATGAGACCCACAGCTGGGCCCCACTGAAAGTTCTCATATAATAGGTGAGAACTGTCGGTGGGGAATTGCATGATTAACATCTTTCGGTCAAGGGTAAATGACTAAGTTGAGACTTAAGAGTGCTTTCAAATCACCAATGTGGGGACCAGTGACATTGATTGTAATGCAATAGGGTAAGATGGCCTTTAATCATCCTAATTCAATTACACAGGTGCCCTATTATATATATATATATATATATATATATATATATATATAGGGAGGTGCTCCTGTGAGAGTACCTCTCACTTCCTATATGGGAGATGCTCCTGTGAGAGCACCTCTCACCTTACTATGAGAGATAGAAGTGGGGGCCCTCACATTTAAGTTGATGGCATTGGATAGTAAGGTGAGGGCCTCCACCTTATCTCTCATAATAAGGTGAGAGCATCTCTCATAGGAGAATCTTCCTATATATGTGTGTGTATATATATTATATATGTATGTATCGCATTTATTTTTCCTTTTTATCTATACATTCAACTTGAGTCTTTATCAATGGGTTTGTTTGTTTCCATGGAATTAGAACCATTGTATTCCAATAGGCCAGTTTGTTTGCATGAATTTGATACGAGAGAATTCATCATCAAATAGGCCTATTTGTTTTTATGGAAGTAAAATACATAGGGAGTATTTGATTCAAGTGGTTTAATTTGTTTACATGAAATTGGAATACATGAGAAGCGATTGATTCAAATGGGCCTGTTAGCGTACATGGATTTGGAAATATAGGAATTCATTTTCAAATGGGTCCATTTGTTTGCATGGAGGTGGAATGAATAGGAATTCATTTAAATGGACAAGGGACATATACACAAATATATTGATATAATATTATACACACATATTAACAAACAAAGGTTCAAACTAGGCCGGGCCTGGCCTGGCTTGGTCTTACCCCTTTTCAAAATTGGGCTTTACTCTTCCCTAAAGAGCTTTACAATAAGAAAGAAAACCCTCATGTTTTACAGCAAGTCTAAGCCCTCTCATCAAAGGTCCAAATTGATACGCCTAACTTGATGGATCTTTCATCCACGAGTTTGCCATTTCTGTTCATCATATAACTCTTGGTAGATGATGATCTTAGCAACTAGCAGAACATTTTGAAAAAGCAGAAATCTTTTGCATACTTGAAAAGGTCAAAAAAGGCTATTTTCAGGTGAATGTGAGAGGCCTCTTTGTGACTTTCCACTCCCCAGTGTGTCCCTTAAAAATGAATGGCTAGAACCCTATTTATACTTTTTACCATGTAGTATAATCAATTGTGAAAATCTATCCATGTCACTATCCAATGGATGATAAAAATTCTAGAACCTAAACTAAAAATCTTCACGGTGCCTAACTTTAATCCTTCTCTTGTTCACACTATTTTAGAATATTCCATCAATCTTTATAAGTATTTCCATAACTAAGCTTTCAACTTGGCACCACCACTTTTTTTTTAGGTACCACCAGACTTGGTGTGGACAAGTGAGGTCGTTCACATGACACAACCAACTCATGGTTCCATAACAATAAAATAGATGAGGTAATGAGAAGCAAGTTTATTCTTATCAGGATGATTACAAGATTCAGGCTTTTTGGCCCACTTCTCACTGTGCCATCAGAAGTTCCCAACAAGAATACCTGCTTTTTGGATGGTCTTTGACAGTTGACACTCAGCCTCGGGAAATGACTTGTGTTACAATTATATATTAGTGAAAAGGCCCAGAAAGGTATGACTTGTTGGAATTATCTGCCCAGAACAGTTCTTACAATATTTGGGCAGTGCACATTGAATAAATGATGGCCAACTATTCCACTATGCAAAACATGGTTCATCAAATGCCAAACTACCTCACTGTCAGGGAAAGAAACCCTATTCCTATGTATTCTTATTGCTATTTACCCAAAAACAAAATTAATCACTAAACGCTCAAGTTTTTACACATGTAATGGACCATCATCGTCTAACAGCCACCCGTAGCTTCAGTGTAGGCGTCAACTCAATAGCAAAAGAACAATTTCCGCCGGGAGAAGCTGCTCTGGCAAGCGCAATCCTTAAACCTCTCGAACAAACGGCTCTACAAAACTGGATTAGCCATGACCATGACCAGAACATGTACAACGTGCATCTCAGAGTTGGACATGCTAGTCCGACGGAGGTTGACTGAATTTGGCACATAAAGAGCCCACATTCTAGTCCAAGTGAAGGTGGTGTCGTTTCTTTTCACACCTGCTGACATACCACGTGGCATGAAGTCGTAGCCCCATCCCCACTATGATCTTGAGGATTACAAGCATGGCATAGGTTAGTGCTGACAAGATGAAGATCCAGAAGAGCCTCCATGGAAGTGGACCATAGGGAAGGTGTGCAGCATATATTGGAGTTAGCACTCGGATGACCTGAATGAAGATATAGCTCAAAGTTGGCATCATTTACTAACATACCTCAATCATAATTGAAACCTAGGCAAGGCAGCTGGAGAAACATGGTTTGATACAAATGCCACTTAGATGGCTCAGTAGTGAGGCATCCTTTCTCTCTAAAAAAGTTGATACATATAGAAAATAGAAGATGTACAATGCATTGCACTGATGATTCAACTAAAGTTTTTAAAAAGGTAATTGGCAACAGATACGTACCACACATGCTGGTGCTAGGGGAACAAAAGTTAGGTTTTTCCTGCCTTCCTCTGACTGAATGTTCAGTGTCTGAAAAGGAGAAAAAGAACACTAAGCTAACGTGGAAGAGCAAAACGAACAATCACTTTAAGAATTATGAGCAATCAAGCAACTGCCTTTCGTTTCTTTCTTTATTACCCAACATTAATTCATAACCCATAACTGAAAATGGGTAGAAACTACCACCGAGGTTTCAAGTTGTCAAATTAAAAAGGAGGAAAATGATCGCATATAGCCAAGTTGACATGTGATATATTACGGTAATCTATGTAAAAAGGGCCCACCTTTCATGCAAGCTGGATCGAATCCTTGTCCACCATATATGTTGACAGTCTTAAATACAACAACTTCGATCAGAGCCATATTCATGCTCAGAAAGGGACAAGCACATCCTTTCCATAGGATCCGTCCAAGTAATGAAACCACTCAAGCAGAGTGAGATTTGAACACATGATCATTCATAACGGGGTTTGATCCAGTAAATTTTAGTGAATAATATGACAATATTACAGATATTTTGGGACTCATATATTATGCATAGCATATAGGCCCTATACAAGTATGAATCAATATGTACAAGTGCATAACAATCTAAAAAGATTAACAAAACCCAACTGCAACCGAACAACCAGGGAAAAAAAAAAAAACCAAGAAGATATGCCCTCCCTAAAGAAATTTGCAAACTATGGGCAATGTCACATCTCCCATGGAGACTAAAGTTTGATTAAAAAAAAAGTACCACTCTTCTCTTATTATAATGTAGAATCACATAAGGAAAAAGGTCGGCCACAATCCGGTAAAACCGAAAAATTATGTGAGTTTTTTGTGAAACCACAATCTGCCTGGGTAATCCTTGAGGCAAGACCAGGTCAAGTGCTCTTGTGAGCCAAGGAGAATCCACAAGGGTACGGGTAGAGTGCTTCGGTTAGCACCATGAGGCTTTGTCCAAGTCTCACATCAGAAATATCCAAGTCCTGACCTGGACTTGTAATGTGTGACCTGACCTTTACCCCACACGAGGCCTTTTAAAACCATGAGGCAAGATTGGGTTGAAATCCCATGAGACAAAGTGGTCAATATCATGTCGACAGCAGGCCCGGGTCATTACACGTTTGTTAATAGGTTTCTGGCTTAAAAATAATCCAAAATTCCTCTCTCCCAATCTCTCTTAGAGGGATTTTCTCCTATAGGAATCTTGCACGGAAGCAAAGCTGGATTATAAGTGAGCGCCTCTAATTCAGGAGGTCCCTCTTTTTGGACAGTGGTGATTGAAAATCCTGCATTGCCCCTCATGTGGACTCCTGTTGAAAATTCCCCCTCGTAGAATATCCAGAGACTACAAATGAGGCCTATTAAGGCTTTAAAAGGAGGCCAACTAAAAAAGAAAACAAAAATGATATTAGGGAGAAAATAGTCCTAGGGGTCTTGGTATTAAATGAACTGATGACTTGGTGAATATTTGTGAATTGGATGATTCATATAATATGCGGGATTTAACCTTTGAATCATATGATCAGTTCACATGATCAAAATGATTTTTGACCAATTTGATTCAAATTATTAATCATCAAATTTTAATCACACTAGTTCTTAGGATGCATAGCAAAAGGCCGCATATGCTCATTCATCTAAAGAAAATTAGCTTTATAACACTCATGAAAGGTCTGGGTTAGGGGAGAGAAGTACGATATCCTACCATGTTCGATCAAGGGGTCCTTTCTATTTTTATTTTTTAACCAACAATGTTACAGATGGGGCCCACGCTCGGTAACATAAATATATCATCTCATGGTTCCCTAACATCTCCCTAATGATGGTACAAGCCATGCCTGTCTCTCATCCATTATAGGGACATCATGAATTGTTTAAATAACCAAAAGGTGGGCCCCATGAGCACAAATTGGAGGCCCAGGCAAATGGGGTTTTTCCCCATTCCTTTTCAAAGGAAAAGATAAAATCAAACCCTAGGGCAAAGGTCAATCTTACACCAGAGGTAGATATTCCAATATCAGATGTGTAAATACCCATTCATCTAATAAGTGAGTGTATGTGTGGAGGTATTTCCATGAATTTTCATTTCCAATGCAATAGAGGAACAGACCAATATAGGAGACAGAAAGTGAACTAAACTAGCAGAATACCTGTTTACAGAGGTCTTCCAGAAACTCAGAATATGCCACAGGCTTTATTTCATTAAACTTTGCAAGAAATGAATGCTTTATTACATCAATAAACATTTCGCACACGTAAACCAAGAGGGCATTCTGCGATATCAAAACAAAACAATTAGTATGCAGTGGAAAGAAGTGCCGTACAGGTGTCCCATTACAGGGTCATGACTCCTAAGCCTCAGCATGTGCACAGTTCACACTTTGCAGAGGTGCCCACTTGTTTACATTTGGGCATATGGCTCGGTAGGCCAGATAGTTGACTTGATAGTCCCATGATATCCATAAACAGGTAAATAGATAAAGAGTCTGCTTCACAAGATGTCGAATAGTTAAAATTATTGTGTAAAGAACTGTTGTGGCCCTGCAATAGCTATAACATGCTACCAGCTTTCCCATGCCCTACTGTGCATGGAAGGATACGTTCCACCATTGACGGGGACCCAAAAATATCCAAGTAGTCATTCTGCAGCCCTGCTAATGCAGCTAAGGTTCACAAAAGGGTCCAAAATGGAGCGATGGGATCACATCTGGGAGATCTTTAAGAAAACAATATGCCCACTGGTATGATGGGGTGGCAGCAAACTAAATGCTTGCAGATGATCAGGAGAATAAACTACTTCTCCTTCAAAAAATTGTTAGATATTAGTGTGAAAACTTAGTTACTTACATTGAGGAAACTTCCGAACCAGGGACCATCAGCTTCCAAAATATTTTGAGCGAGTACAAATAAAACAAATGCTGTGATGTGAAACCTCTCCACCGTGTCTGACAGTGTAACCAAGAGAAACATTTTAGTAAACAAAAAAGAAAATATTTTTTTAAAAAAATATGGCAAGATGATATATTTAAAATAAAATAATAATAAAAAAAAACTATAGTCTGTATGTCCCCCACATCTCAATTGGTACAATGGTAGAGTGAATGATTATTGGTCCCCCAGCTGGCTAGTGGTTCGGAAATTCGTATGGAATATTAGTGCCTTCTGTTAATCAGGAGATCAGACACCACACAAGGTGGAACAGTGAGGTTATTTACAAAATCTTCAATTTTTCATTGAGTAGTATCGACTAAAACAGAAATAGTATGTCAGAGTGTAGGGACATCTCTGTGGATGGACTCCCACACTCATCATACCACCCAAGGATCGATCCGGGGGGTGGGGGTCAATTAGAGTATATTCATCACTCAGTAATGTGTATGGACATCAGCTGGCATCTTCATTGGATGAGAAACAATAACAGGAAACCAACAATAGAAAGAATTTAACTCACCATAATATGCCAGACTATGAATGTTTTCCTTGCTCACTCGTTTGAATACATTGCTTTTGATCTCAGCAAAATTATTTGACACCAACAGAGCAAGCAACGCATTGTTATGAGCAACTATGCAGGTAGATAAAGTGATTGCCTGAGCTAACAAAACAAACGAATGCAAAAGTATGGCAAGCTAAGGAAAAAAAAATGTTAAATGCCTATGACGATAGATATAAAAATAAAATAAAAATGTAACGAATTGGATCCTCACTCCTGATCATGAGTGTGTAGTTTGCCTATTAATCCAATCAATACATGTTGGGTACATGGTTTGGAAAACAGAATGGTTGATTTGATGGGCTTTACTGCAAATAAAGATGACAAAACATTCCAAGACAGGGATAGCCAGAGCCTCCAATCAATGTGATTAGAGGAACAGGGAATTTGAAATCACAATGTCCCACAATAGACATTTCTTAGAGAATACAAGAATGAAAAGACAAAAAAAAAAAAGGATCACGAGAAAAGGATTAGAACCTCAGATCTGGGAAATTTTGATGCAAACCCCATCCTAATAGGACCCATCAGATCAACAATCTTATCAGAAATGGGCCCCACATATATGTAAAGGATGCACTTGAAACCTGTCTTCTGTTTTTTGTGCATTGAAAAACTCATGATCAAAAGCATAAAATAAGAATTCAAGGATTGTCCTTTCAAGCAGCCTCAGTAGAACTGCAAATTTGCTGAGGCTGAGAACCTAAAAATTTATAACACAAGAATTTCGCTATTTTCCAGAAAAAAAAAAAAAAGGATATTAAATGCAACAACAGCAATTGTTTGGTCAAGAATGAATCTCATCAGCTCAAATGCCATATTTTCTGGTGCACAGCTTGCAACCCCCTCTGCTGAATTGAACAAAACTTGTAGAACGTCTCCACCAAAAGACTGACAGAGCTTATCAAATATCTGTCATGTAGAAATGGAAACATTTCAAATGAATGTCTGGTCCAATTCAAACATTAACCTTCAAACACAGAAAATTCTAATGCAAATCAATAAAGTAATACAAAATCAATATTTTTACCTCTAACACATTGTACACCACATAGAGTTTGATAGTTCCTTGCCCACGAATAATGTGATATATTAGGCTGATATCTGATGCAACAAAAGTAATTGTTCCAAAAAAAAAATCCTCAGTGAATTTAGACAGACCAGTGCGCTTCCCAACCTCCAAAGCTGTATGCTGATGACTTGACATGTTAAGCAAGAGGCAAAAGGAAGCAATATCACAGAGTGGATTTTAAAAACCATACATGCTCCTTCAGCCTATAAGTCGTCTATTTAGAGCCAGCCTCTTGGAGGTGCAAAACATTTGTATGATGGGCACTACTAATTGATGTTATCAATCTAGCGGCTGGGGAGGCCCCCGTCAATCTGGGACCATTGGTCGTTTTTGTCTATGTGCAAGCACAGACAGACACGCGCACAGACACAATATCCACGGCATATCCTTCCAGCAAAAGACCAGCCAAATAACCACTTCAAAGATTTAAGACAACCATCCAATAATGGGCCCACCATATCATCAACCAAGCATCATTAAATGCCTCTATATCTGATGCAATTCAGAACGACAGCTTTAATTACCCACCTGTTGCCTGTAAAAGAGTGACTCCAGATGCCAACACAATAAAACAGCCAAAATCAGACAATTCTGCTGCACACGGCCTCTGGAACTGCCTGCCACAACAGTTGCAATGAAGATGCTATCTTTGAAAAATAAGATAGTTATAGTATGGTAAAGAAGATGACAGCTAATACTGGATTATCAAGCAGCAAGGTGATTACAGTCATGTAAGGTGGATCAATGACATGGAATAAAATACACATTGATTAGTCTTGAGCATGAAAAAAAAAAAAAAAAACGATGGACAAAATTGTTCTTTTCCTTTTATAAGTATGAAGGAAATTCTTCTTCACTATATGGTATATGGAAATATTCAGATATGAAACTCTTCACTTCAGCTCATGGTAAATGGGGCATACAGCATACTGATTCATTGGAATGTACAAGTTCTATAATATAATACATTTTCAGTATCATTACTTCACTGCATGCATGGACATGTAGGTGTTTCAAGTTTCCAATGTTCCAACGTCCAACTCTGGCACATTGATTTCAGTCACCTGCTCACATGTCCATGTCCAAGTTACATTGTTCATATGTAATAGACAAAAAAGAACACACAAAAACCTAAAAGATTGAGTTATATCACAAGTAGCATTATTTAGGACTAGATGTTTCATAATCTACCACAAAAATTGGTTCTATATATGGAGTTGTGCCCTTAAGTTTTAGATATGCATGTCTATGTTGAGTATTGTCACAGCCCCGTCCAACTCGGCATGATATTGTCCGCTTTGGCCCATGTGCATGTGCGAGAACTTCGTAGGTGGTCACCATCCTGGCACTACTGCCGCCCTAGCATGCTTAACTTTGGAGTTCTTTTGAGATCTAAGTCCGCACGGCTTTAAAACGCTTAATGTCGGGCAGAAGCAGTACCAAGGATGGGTGGCTGCATATATCCATAATAGGTATTATCTTCCAATTAAAAAAAAAAGCAAGTACTATATGCTAGTTGATATTGTTATAGTACTAATAGTAATTACCACTACTTCTCAGATGGCCAAATACACTCGTTACGCTCATTACACTGTTTCACGTGTACTATTCCGTTGGAAGTGGAAGGAAATTCTGCTTGTGCCAATCGGCGAGCATCCAAACCTGAGCATATCCTTGGTAAATTGCATATGTCGATGAAGAAGTTAAGGATTTGATAATGAGAATATCCCTGAATTTTGCTCATAATTATTGGGAGGCTAATAAGATTATGAAATTTAACTCAAGTTGGGAGTTGGGAGTCGGTCATGCTTCTCTATATTTCGAAACTATGGAACCTCTGTTGCCTTTCTGGTGTACCGGTCAAAACAAAATTTTGCCTTTTTGGCCTGAGTTAAATCCACATACCTTGTGGGTCTTACTCTTGTTGTATATGTATCCTCTGTAGTTTGAAGCAATTACATCATTCAAAAAGAAATGTGCATGCTGTTGTTGATAATGCCCACACAACTTCTAAAAATATATATATTCTGCCCCGCGTTGCATAAAACCGAAACTTTCTGATGTAACAGCGGGGCATAAGTTAGTGATATTCATTTCTACAGGTAGTTTACAGGTAATTGTTCAAAAGATCCTTGCCTTGCCAATAGGGCTTAGAGAAAATGAATAGCACTGCCAAATTAGTAACAAAACCAAATTGCATTAACAAAAGAGATAGTTACATATGTTCGACACCTTACCAGAATCACTAACAAATGCTTCACTCCAATAAACCAAGCAGTGCTATAAGTTTATCATCTCACCTGACATTCAGAAATCTCCAAAAGGTCATCAGGATCCTTGCTGGCATGATCGTTAACAATGACAAAAATGAATCGAGACATACGAAAAATCCAACATTAATAAGCTGCAACAACAATATTAAAGTCAGATACTCAGAAATGAAGATGATGTAACAGATGGAAAATGATATTCAAAACATGTTCCAATGAACAGCTCAAAGCATGAGCTGATAATGTTTAAAGACATCCTCAAGCTATTCAAATCATTTTTTCAAAGCAGGGACAATGAGGAGGTAGGGAAATTTGTGATCTGATGATGACTAAGCAAATGGAAGGAGCCTGTAGCACAATTGGTAGGTGCTCAATGATGTCGCAACCACAAGGCTAAGGGTTTGAGTCATGTTACCAAAAAAAAGACTCAAGAAAAATTGTGCTGTAGCAAACAGTGGTTGAGTATAGATGTCATTAGGGGGCACTGGGTCGGGTCAATTTCAGGTTAGGTTGAGACCCATATATTAGAGGACAAAGCGCGGCCTAGACCCAACCATTTATTAAACAAGTCAAGTCTCCCAACCTGAACCCAATTGCATATATAGGCGTCATCCCGACCTCACCCAACTAACCGACTTGATTGTATTTTTGTATTTACAATATCAATGGTTAAGAACTTAAGACGGCACTGATCAAACTACGGGTTAGACTAACTCATCAATCCAACCCAACCCCAATTAAGGCCATTATTGAAACCCCCATTGAAAACCCAACTGAAACACAAATCAAATCCCCAAACCCTAATCATCATAATCACATTCTTGTCAAACTCCTAAGCCCTAATCGTTCTTATTTCATAACCTAATCTAACCCAAAAGTCCTAATCATCCTTATTTTACACCAAAACTGTCCCTATTTCCCTCTACACACAAACAACCAGGAGAGGAGGAGGAGGAGGGAAAGGAGAGCACCTAGACAGCTGCAATTGCATGTGCCAGGTCATCTTCATATTTTTCTGAACAATCTCACCAGGTTCCAAGCTAGAGAGGGAAAGAAAGAATTGGCAAAAGGGGAGTCGTTGAAATGAGATTATGTTAACGAGATTGGGTAGGTGTTAAGACCTGTTGGGTTTAGCTGATCCAACTTGAACCCCGATTGATAAATGTGTCATACATTCCATTTGGCAACTGACCCATATAAATTATGGAATGGGTTCAGTTTGGTTAGGCAGGTTGAGTCCATGTCAGGTTGGTGTGTGGGTCAAAATTTTCCAACCCTGGATGTGATCCTTTAAACTTCTAAGTAGTGTAGATATCCCAATCATCAATGAAACAGAACTGTGGTCACCGATTTCTGATCAACCTCATACCATAGTTTGTGCAATTTAGGGTCTTCTGCAAACTCAAACAAACCTTAATTGCTTCAAATTGGTATCAGTTGGAGAAGGAATTGAGCCATTATGTTCACAATTCAAATAAAAAAAAAAAAAAAAGAAGGGGAGGGGGGGATTTCTTTGTTGTCTGAAGAATTTGAACAGCCCGCTAGCATCAGATACTATTCTGTCTTTTCTAATATAAATGATAAAGACATAAACCTTACCAGTTCACATCTCCATGGCACGTGGAACATTGTATTGTAGACTCTTTGTCGCTTAATGTCATTTCCAACAGATGTTGTGCTACGCAAAGAATTGCCACCATCGATCTCTCCCATAAAAAAACTCAATGGTGCCTTCTCAACAGATAACATATCTGCGCAATAGTCCAAGTACATGAAAATAATTCGTTCATCATGCATAAACATTAAGAGACAGAGAAACACAAAAAATGCCATACATATTCAGCTATGTCATGCTAACTGTACACATATAAACTTCAAGGGTACTTCAGAAAGTTTTCACAATGACTTATGTGACTATTTCTTCTACTGATGTTTCAAAATTGTTCATCAAGACCAAGGTTCGCAGTGCAGTAAATTACATTTCAATTAACAGGGGGAAACAAACGGGATAAAGGACGGACAAAGGCAAGAGTACATGCAAAAGAAGATCAAAAACAAAATAACAAGAAAGAAAAAAGGGATAAGGTCTACTATGGGATGATCTGTCCTATATTTCATTAAGATCCATTACTAGAGTTATGATTTGTTGTTCTTCAGTTCAATCCTTTCAGCCACCAACAACAATACTCAAGCCCTAACTCTTTTTAAATTAATGCAATGGCCTCCCATTGGGTCTAGATTCTAGATATCATAACAGTTAAAATTGACAGGAAAAAATCTCCTATTTATGGGTAAATGCTACATGATATATGGAAAAGTGGAATAAGTAGAGACTGCATTAGGAGAGGCAACCAAGTGGGATATAGAACCAATAGGCCCCAGTTCAAACACCAAACTGTTTACATCTCTCATTTTTCCCCATCAACCATTAACCATCTTCTGCATCTCTCATTTTCCCATCAATCAACCATTAACCATCTTCTGCTTGTTGAGATCCATTTGATGAGTGCCCTAGTGACCTGCATAGTTTGGGGGTGGCAAGGGGGCGGGCATCTTTCTAGCAAATTTGCATTTTCCATGTCTACACACATGTCCATTCATTCATACCACCAAATTGGATATCTGCTTTCATTTACCTTTCCCCTCCATTTCCTTTTTCCTTTTCTCACACCTCATATGAGAGTATGAGAGCTAAATGATTTGGAAAGAGATTGGCAAAATGCGGTTGCTAAAAAATCTCAACTGGGTGTCACACAAAGTACCATTAAGAAGAAGAATTTCTCCAAATCTCAAGCACCAACACTTACATCCGGTACCAAAACAATGTCACTGTTGGGCATAAATGCATATATCTGACAACAATCAAAATTCCAAAAAAGACTTAACAGAAGCTCAATAAATGAAACCAACTTACAATTTGAATCCTCAGCCATTACCCGATTCCAATCCAAGGACTTTGCAGTCTCGAGCTTGCCAGCAACATTCCCATTAGGCTCGCAAATCCGTTGCCCGGACGACGAACTCATCTCCATTTCTTTCTCATCTTTAGCAGTTTCCGCAACCTCCGACCGAGCCCCATTCACAGTCCTCTGCCGCAATTCCACCACCGAAACAGCGCTCGCATGCGCATGCAAATACCGTAAATTCTCCGCCTCTGAGACTCCAATCTCAGTTTCAACATCTCCACCTCCTCCATTCTCAGAAATCATCGGAGGATTGCAGACGACAGACTTGTTGGAATCCGACTCGAATCCGTTAGGGATCCGGTACTCCTCGTCGGATTCCGGACCGATCCCATGCAAAGAGACCGGATCTTCTTCGATGCGAGGCGATAGCAGGGCCTGCTTCTTCAACTTGGATGCCTTTTTCCGTCGCCGCCGACGGTTCTGCTTGTCATCCGGCCGTGCAGGAGAGGATCCGTTGCCATGTTCATGGATCGGATCGGAGGCGGAGCGGTGGAGGAAGGCTTTGTCGTCGCCGGAGCTTTCGCTGGTGAGGAGATCGAAGGAGAGCGTTCTGCCGCCGGATCTGATCGCCATTTGATCGATGGAGAAACCCTAGATCATGCTAAAAATAGAAAGTGTTTTATTTTTTTTATCATCTGACTCTGCAGTTTATTACGTTTTCTCCGTGGCTTTTATTCTTCCGAGTTGAAGAGACGAGAGAGAAGAAGAAGACAGTACAGATCGTTATTTTTAGATCCCGTTTCGCATCATCATTTCTATGCGGAGAATATATCTATTCCTATTTCCTTCCCAAAATACAGGCATTTATCCTAAAGGGCTCTCGCCAAATTTGAGTGACTAACGTGGTCCGGCAGTACTACTTTCGTTTTTCATTTTCTTTTAATCTGGGCCAAGTGACGCTAGAGTCGTTGTTCGTTAGCCTATATATGCGCAAATCCTTCTCATTTTGACCATTTTCAAGACTGTAACTTCTCCTTCTTTTCTACCTTCTTCATTATCTATAATCCATCAACCTTTATCCGATATCGTACATAAACGCGAAGGTATGTGACACTAGCCACGTTTTTGCAAAAAATTTTCGGACATTATAGCTGGTTTGGAGTTCTTGATGCATCGTAAGAGATATGAAATGTGCATTCTGTATTTTCGCAGCATTATGTATGTTTGGAGTGTGGGTTCTTCATTTTGTTTCACTTTGTAACCTATTATATTTATTTTATTCTCTCATTTTTGTCATTTTCACATTGTTTGCACTCACGCACGCTACTTGTTCGATGAAATGTGACGTTGGAGGTCCTCCCTCATTATCATGGCAAAAGACTTGCTATCTTCTACCATTTCTTGGTTCACAATTCACATCACTTGAAAATCTATACCATACTCGCGAATTGGATGAAAATGTCATATCGTATCTTAACATTTCTGGAAAAAAGACTTTCATCTGGTTTCACTTATACAAGAACACAAGGAAATAAACTGTAGCATTCCTACTTTTATAAGATTAGTTCTGTGATGAGACCCTTCTAAGCTCTAGGTTTGATCCACACAATCCATTAGAATATCAATACTTGTCACATTTCCTATTGCTTGTTTCACATTTCCTCCATACTCACATTTATTAACTGCATCAACAATGCAAGTATTACAAAAAGTAATCACACCGATCCTCATACATGAGGGCATGTACAAGTAATCTCATCTATAAATATAAGCAGGCTACTATAATGTACTTATCAACATCATTAAAGCCTTATTCCAAAAATAATGCTATAGTTACCACTATAGGCAATAAAGCAAACTACTATATCACCCATTAGAATGAAAAATGATGTATAAAAGAAAAAAAGAAACAAAACAAAACAAAACATAGTGAGTAGAACAATGATCTCAACCAATTTCAATTACCTACAATAGTCAATGTCACCTCAGCCAAATTTGGACCACGAAGAATGTTCCCTTCAAAGGCATGAAGGCAAATGCAGATATTGCCAGGCCAATATTCTTCTTTCTTTCAAAGCGATTGATTGAGAGAATGTTCAACTTGAACAATAGAAAATTTTAAAACTTTTGACCCTAATAAAAAAGAAAAACTAAATGCATTACTTTCAAATTTATTTTTTTATATTATAACACCCATGATCAGCCACAAATGATGCCAACGGAATAAAAGAATGTCATCAACTTGTAAACAGAAGGTCCTTCAAACTATTCTACATTGACTGCCATCAACTTATAAGCAACATGTAAAGCCCCTTACATCTTGAACACAAGGACTATTGTTCTTTTTTCACTGGTTTCACTTATTGGTTTAACAACTCACGTCACTTGAAAATCTATACCAATCTCATGAATTGGATGAAAATGTAATATCGTATCTTAACAATGCTAGAAAAAACATTGTATACCATAGAAATAGAAATATATTTCCAAGTGGGTTGGTGAACTCATACTTGTACATGCTTCATATTACAATGTGTGAAACTGAACAGATGGTGAAAGACATCGAGGGTGATGACGAGAGAGAATTATTGTACGATCAAAACTCACATGTTTCAAAATCCATATTAAAAGGAGTGGAACCGGGAACTTATAGATGCATCAATACCAACCCAGACAAAAAGATATGGGTTTTGAAGGAAAAGCAAAGAGAGCATGTTAGGGATGTAGGTCTATTACATCTGTCAGAGATAAACTATATGAGGATAGATCATGCTCTAATATCCGGGCTAGTAGAAAGGTGGAGGCCTGAAACCAATACATTTCACCTACCCACGGGTGAAGCAACAATCACTTTGGAAGACATTGCATACATTTATGACCTCCATATTGATGGTGAATCGTTTACGGGAAGAACCTTCAATAATGCCTTTGTCCCAGAAGTTTGTAAAGAATTACTCGGTCTTGCCCCACGTCTAGGAAAAGACACCATTGGCCTTACCATAAAGTTCAAATGGTTGGAGGATAATTTAAAGCCCTCCAAGAAGAGAAATGAAGTATACAAGACAAGAGCATACCTTTTTTTTCCTGGTGTCTGGACAGATATTTGCAAATTCTTCTGGTGTAAGGGGGACAGCTTGGCAGCTAGAACTCTTTAGAGAGTTCAAGCCATATGCTTGGGGTCTAGCATGCCTTGCAAACTTGTACAGGATGGTTGCAAGGGCTACTAGATTGTTAAGAGATGAACATGATAGTGAAAAGGAATGGGAGGTTGAGGAAAAAAAAGAAAGTGGAAAGATTACATTACTCAAGACTCTTACAGGCCCTCTTTAGCTGTTACAGGTGATTATATTTTAACCAGCCAACACGATTTCTTTATTATTAGTAAGCACAACTCTACATTATGTGTTAACTATTTGTGTTGTTTCATACTTGCAGATTTGGGCCTACTCTAGGATGGCAATTGGGAGGTGCCCTAAGATAAACACATGGAAAGAATTGCATTAGACATTAACTAGAAATAGTATTCTGCAATAGTTATAATACATTTAAAATGACTTCTGTACCTTCTCTGTTCTCCGATGTGTTTCGCGTGACCAATCAGTTTTATGTTGATGTATAGTAATATCCCATTTGTATTGTGGTTTGCAAGTGTTAACATACACTTGATGTCGCTATCACCTTCTATGGCAGCCAACGAAAACACGTGATCATTGTGATGGAGATAACGTATGCTTAGGTTTTCGCATGTTTCCTCTCAATGTGAAGTTTCAAGAGCTATGTTCATCAATTAGAGAAATGTTATGTCGCTTTGAATGAACCACATCTTCTGATTTCTGCGATCGTATACCGGGTGAATCATGTTAAATTTAAATTCCCCATCGTAGTGGAAAATGACAATCAACTCACCACCCGACATCCTAATTAAAAACAGAAAAATGAATATTTAGGCATTATTACTGTACCAACATATACATACAATGCCAACAACACCTCATTAACCAAAGAAGTGTGAGATTGCAAGATGCTAAAAGGCATAACACAGTGGCCTAAAACGATCTACACACATAAAAATTCAAAAAAGTCTAGGGGAAACGGCTGAAGACGTTAATCTATGGCCTAAAACACCCAACACTCAGAAATCATAAAAAGTGGTTATGGTTACAAACAATATACAAAGCGTATGCAAAAATACAATACAAGCAATGAGTTTCACACTCAAAAATAAAAAATACAAATTGCACGGAGCTTGTCTAAAAACTTTTATACCAAAGTAAAAGGAAAAGCATCACAAATGAGACATTATATTTGTTTTTTTTCATGTTGCTTTGCAAGAGTAGACATAAATGCATATGCCTCTTAAATGGAGATCAACAACCACCAAAATGAAATCAAAATGACCGATGAAGTGAGAATACAAGCCCATAGAAAGTATCTCCTTTCGGTTGGAGACAAAGAACGTTTTTTGAGGAAGATAGGGTAGAAAATGAACGGAAAACAGGAGACGACGCGAATATATATAGGGTGCGCAAAGTGACGATAGCGTCACTCAGTATTATTCTGAGTGACGCTATCGTCAATAGGAATAAAAAAAATCCGGTGGGAAGACCCCATTAGTGCTGCAAATTTGGCCAGGACCCTTTCGGGATAAATGGCTATATTCTGGGATCTTTCCAGTAAAATCCTCATCAATAATTATACATGTAAGATAAATAAGAGGATTTTACTGGAAAATTCCTAGTTTACAGGTTGTTCGGCCTTACGAAAGGGTTCTGTCATCTCATTTTTTTTTTTTCTAACTTTGACTAAGGCGACACTAGCATCACTCGTCTCAAACCGCGTCGCTCCTCCTTTCTTATTAGAGGTTTCGAGACCAAGATGGAAGGCAATCTTATGGAACCCACTGATCCACCTGATCATAAATCAAGACCGGTCATCTGGTTAGAACCAGATGGGCAACCAGGGTGCATCCTAACCGGGCCGCCCTCTCACACAAAGCTTTCTAGGATTTTGCTGTAGAAGCAGCGGAACCATCTGGTCGTTGATCTTCTTCCAATCCCATCCAATGGACAAACGAGATTGATGCGCTGGGAGAATCCATTGCTGAGTGGTAGCCCTCGCAGGAGTATGCTGTGACCCTAGGGTCGTGAGACCGAGGAAGGAAAGAGGGAAGGATTGGCCATAGCTTCAAGGCCGTGTTTCTGGAAGGAGATTGGGGGTGGCGGTTTTCCGTTGGGCCTGTTTGGCACTTTACTTATACAATCAAAGTCATGTAATGCCTCCATTTTCTAGACAAGATGTCACATCAAATGCACTTTATTCAAAACTCCCCCCATCTTTTTCATACAAAAAGTTAAAAAGCAACTACCTTTATCCACTAAAATACAAAAAAAACTCCACTTTTCCATACAAAAAGTGAAAAAGATTCTATAACAAACAATAAAAAACAAAATGTCATTCTAACCCACTTATATTTTATTCTTTCTTCAAAATCAACTTTACTTCACTCGACTTAATTAAGGGAATGGGAGTGGGGGTTTTCCATCGTTTTTAGAAAAGGGGTCTGATGCCCCTGTCATTTTGGGCAATGGATGGTGGGCCTTTAGCGAACCGATCCACCTGGGATCAGGGCCACCCTAGTTGCCCATCTGGGTCAAGCTAGATGGCTGGTCCTGATTTTTGATCAGGTGGATCGGAGAGTCCTACAAGACTGCCTTCCACCTTGGCCCTAAAACCTCTCATAAGAAAGGAGGAGCATCACTCCAGTCAAAGACGAGTGGTGCTAGTGTTGCCCTAGTCAAAGTAAGAAAAAAGAAAAGAAAAGAAAGAAAAACGAAAATGGGATGAAGGAACCCTTCGTAAGGCCCCAACTACGTAGAACCTTTTCGTGCAACGGCCATTTACCGGGAATTTTTCCATAAAATCCTCAATAAATAAAGTGCAGCAAAGCATTAAATCAAAAGAGAATCAATAAAATATGATGGGGTTATGACGTTATTTTATTTTTAGTTGTTTGGTATGGAATCTTTTAGACTTTTTATATAGAAAAGTGGAGGTTTTTTTTTGTTTTTTTACTTCTTTTTTTAAAAAAATAAAGGAAATGTTGAAAAAAGTGCCATTGATGTGACCCCTTGTCTAAAAAATAGAGGCTTTACTGGACTTTTTCTACTCTAGTACAGTGCCAGACGGGCCTTTAGAATCCTTGCTAAGGAACACAATAAGATGAATCATATTTGACACCCTTTTTAGATTTTAGTCCATTGTAAAATATGAATTTTTATGTTATAAATCTTATAATGTTCGAAAATTATAATTTTACTATTTTATTGTAAAAGAGAAATCAAAATTCCCTTTTCGTTATTTTATTGCAGGGTAATATACCTTTTTTTTTTTTTTTTTTTGCTATCGAAGGGTTCCCAACCCTTTGGGTTGGACTAATCCCTCCGGGCCCAAAGGGAAGCCGGGTAAACACCCCTGTAGTCTTAGTGTGGTAGTGCAGTTTCGAACCTTCACTCCCTCATGTTTTTAAGATCTATTGTTTTTTAAAATGTTCATAGGACCGCATGAAAAATGTCTCATAATAACTGAGATGAACCTAAGCATTGAAAGTTAATCTATAAAGATAAAAACAGCATGGATAACTTCTAACCAAAATAGGTACCCCTTTTCAAGGGTTTTTTTTTTTTTAATTTTTTTTATAAAGCTCCCAAAATATGGATCCACAAAATTTTTTGAAACATGGTGAGTCAAATTAAATTATAAATAAAATCTCTGCTGAAGCATTGATCAATTGGTATCGATGTCCAAACTAAAAATAACACATTACCAGCTAAATAATTAATGTTCAAATTGCCAAATAAACTAAACAAAACAACTAAATAAAATTAGGTTCATTATGAATAATTTGCTGCTAAAATGGTCTTTATGATGAAAGTAACTCCTGTGCAGACTCAGATTGCTTCGTAGCCATCTCTAGCACCCTACTCAACTCACGTTCATCAATTGGCCCAAACGTTTCAAATCTTGTTAGAACAACTAGTTCCATTTTTCCTTTAGAGCCTATTTGTTTGCATGACTAATAGAGTAAGAGGAGATAAGTGTTACATTATGCATAAAGTGAAACAGCAAACATGTTTACTTGGAGTGCGTTTGTGTGCTGGGATGCGAGGGTTCCGTGATAGAGGAAATTTGTTCTGTGCCACTTACTATTCCCTTGTTTGAAGCTGCAAAATTTCTTTGTGGGAAAGGAGAAGTGAACTGGTTTTTCTCCCTAAAAAGGCCTTTCAATTTGCTATTAAAGGGTGAGAAATGCAAGATTCCTCTCGACTACGGAAATAGAAAATCCGCATAGAGCAAAGTTCTATCATTTCACCTAAAATGGAAAAACAAAATCTAAGGCTGCTTTCAACCGCGTGAGGTGAAGTTGATATATGGGCTGGTGGTATCTGGCACTTGGCACTAACCTTTTTTAAATGTGTGATCAAAGTTCAAAAACATCATGTTTTGGATGTAGTCAATTTGTTTAATTAGTTCTGCTAATTGATTAGCATGGCTAATGTCATTTCATGTGCCAAAGTTTGTCTTCAACTCATTGAATATAATTAAATGGTAGCTTTCTCCGAGTAGGATTCTTCTAGTTTTTATTATCTCCAGCAGTCACAGTAGGGGAGCTATATGCGAATGAAAACCAATAGTGACAGACTTAGAGTTGGCAAACGGGTCAAGTTGGGCTAAACGGATTTGACCAGTTTATTAAATGGGTTAGATGCTTTTAACCCATATCTGACCTGTTTATTAAACGGGTTACAAACTCCTAACCCGCACCCGTTACGGCTTAACCCGATCAGACCCACATTAACCGGCATAACCCTTGTGGGTTACAAAGGGTTGGGTTTACCCACATAACTTGCACATAGAAATAAAATAAATTTTTTCATAAAAATTAAAAACATCATGTCAAAATAAAAGGATACGCTCATTAGAATTAAGTATGTGTATACGTTTTAACTGCAATAAAAAAAATAAATGGGTTGTGTGGGTTATATGGGTTAAACGAGCTAACCCTAACCCGACCCGTTTAAATGCAGGTAAGAAAAACATGAACCGCAACTGGGTCAGGTTGGCTTTTTTCAGCTCTAGATATTACCCATACCTTATTCCAAAAGACTCATGAAAGTTATGCCAATGTAGTGCATACATTTCAAAAAAAAAATTTCTTTAAGCATATCGTATAACCTCTTATTATATGCCTTTTATTAACCTTTGCAACATTTTATTTATTTATTTACTTATTTTGTGGAAGCCTCTGGAGTATGGTTTTACAACAATTAGAAAGTGCAAAGAGTGTTACAGTACAGATTCAGACTAGTATGATTGATCATCTACCCATGGTGGATCATTCCTAATTAACAAGGATTAATAGCCATATAAGTGTTTTGCCCCCTTTTTTTATATTGATTATAGGCCCTTTGAATTGATTACTCGTCCAAGACATTTTGTGCATCAGTATGAATTGGAATCAATCCATCAACCTTTTAGAAATGTCTTATCAATGCCAGGCCCCATGAGATGAATGATCAAATGCTCTTCTTATGACAATGGCCAATTGGCCATCCTCACAGTTTGAAGGTGCTCACTGTTGCAATCACAAGGTTGTTGTTAATTTACCTTAAAAAAGAAGGTTTCCATGCAGATCGCACTTGTAACGAATGAAATAACCTGTAATAACTTTGTACAAAAAAGCAAGAGAAGAAAAAGAAAGAAAGATGATCAGTACTGGATTTTTCATGTTCACCAATAAGGATTCAAAATACAATGCAAGCAAGATGAAGGTGAGCTCCCAGAAATAGATTTCACCCAACCAAATCAGTAATTACCATACATGCTTGAGTGGATTTCTTTTCATTCAAGAAAAAATGTATCACCTCACTCTTATTTTGAGTGATCAGTGATCTAGTGGATTATGAATCTGATAAGCACTGTCCTATGTTTGGTTTTCCAGGTGATGCTCCATCTATGAATTTTTTCCATTTAAACTTGCCAATTTGCATTCCTGTCAATCCCAATGAGTCGTGCTCAGATGACCCCTCCGTTTCTCGCAGCTCGATATCGATGGATTCGGTACCTTCAGCCGGGCCATCTGCTGCTTTGACAATACCATCATAAGAAAGAAACTGGATCAGTTTCTGATCATTACCATCTGCAGTTGAAACCAACGCCATACCATCAGCAAGACCATTTTGAAGGGGAATGAATGTTGTGTAAATCAAGAATCCAGAGCCACCATCAGTCACCTTAAAAGCTCTTTTGTCTGCTAATGGCAACGACATGTACATCTTCTTGTTGGCTCCATTGTATAGTACAAGTACGAGATCAGCTGCATCTGATGACGGGCCCACAATGATTTCAACAAACTGCAGAATAAAAACTGAGTTTAAAGATGATTTGGCTCAAAACTACTTTTGGGAACATATTTTAATCTATAGAGAAGGAAAGAGGAGAAAAGAAAGAATACAAATTTCCTTCATGCTAAAAGAATTTTGCAAAAAAAATAATTAAGTCTCTTATCTTCAAATAAAAAAAGTAAGCATATCCAAGGCGTGTCTTTTTTTTTTTTTTTGTTAAGATATTTTATTAAAAAAATTACCTGCCAAGGAAGATGAAAAGAGAAAGCAGTTTAAAAAGAAAGCCCACATAGGAGAAGCATAAAGCAAAGCCCATGGAGGGAGGAACAAAGAACACCAAATGAGAAACAGCCAGAGGATTTTTGATGAGGTCCTGCATGATGTTATGTAACACCTTTACTTGTTGGCATCTGTAGCATGGGGCCCACATGAGATGACATGTGGTGGGCCCTAAGTAACAGAAAATGTGCCCCACTTATGGTAATAATCTAGATTGATTTGATTATATGGTTTCCCATTGAGTTTAGATCCTAGTATCTCTCACTGAGTAGGTTTCCTGGGTGATTGAAATTCTCTCTCAATTTATTAGGAAATAAATCTCTCAAATAGAGAGGAAACTTATGTCTCAAAGAACCATATAAAGAGAGTGGTAGTTCCATTGCATACCCCCTAGAATCCATGAAATGTATTGGAAAGGAGAGAGAAGAAAGCAAGTGATATGGGTTGGAAACCAATAGGTCGATCTGAAGCATCCAGCTTCTAGTTCCACGATCAAGGTGTCCATCCTAGCCCTTGGATCGTAAGAAGTGAATTAGGGGAGGTTGATATCTAGCAGTCCCATCTCTGATCTCCACGACAGTTGCTTGATCCTACCAATAAGTGGTTCATCTTCATGTTTGTAGTGTCCGATTCATTTCTGATCAAAATTTCTGCAACGCCAAAGGATAACATTACTAGGATTCGAAGTTTGAGCCACCCATCTCCATTATCATCCTTAATTTATCATTGTTGTCAAATCTAGGTGCTCCAACACATCCCTCTTGAGTCTTGAAACATTTAAAAACCGAAAAAACCCAGTTACATTCTGATTAAATCTGATGCTTTCCATAGTATCCACAGGCCACAGCGTTTTATCATGATACACTGCCCAAGATAATAGAACAAATATAGATTTTAAACACTCATCATATCATATTTGATAAATTTATTGAGTGATATGATCCCAAATACTGAATTTATCAAATATGTCAACATATTTTTAACCATTTTATCTCTAGTTTATTATCTTTAAATCAAACCATACAACAAATTATCTGTTAACCTAAAAATAATAATTTCTTCACACGCTAAATTTAGCTGTAACTATTCCAGATTTTTTTCCTTGAATTAAAAAAACTAACAAGAACATACTGGCCATTTTGTTGAATTTATTGATTGTTAATTTAAGAGTAGTGGACCATAATATATGTTTCAAGTGAATTCATTTTAAACACTGGTTCAAACATGTTTTAAGGCATACAAACACATGATATTTTTCACTTGCAAAAATACACATACCTCGTTCTGATCTTTTCCTTTGTTGTTGTAGTGGAATTCATTTATCCATGCCTTTGGGGAGAAGCCATTGGCAACCGGGGTGCTAAGAATTGCATTTTTCCATATGAGATTGGCATATTCAGGATGATCAATGAATGGGTTCCTGTTGTGCTGGTAGAGCTTGCATATTCTATCATTTCTCAACTTCTCTGCTCTTGATGGGGGATCAAGCTCATTCCATTTCAATAATTCAGAAAGGAGTCCCATTTCTCCTTTTTCTACAAAATAAACAAATAGCAACAATTAGGAAAAATTGATTTGAACTCTCGGTCAGAATTTGGAAGTTAACTTGCAGCCAGCATTATCCATACCCAGCATATCCCACCCAATAATACCCATATGCTTTAAATGGGCAACATATACATGTCATATATTATCAGATGCTCCATTTTTCATGTCCATGCTGTATGCAATTTGTGTCAGTCATATCCATGCTGTAACTGTGCATTACAGGTCCTAGCAGGGTCTCATCACATTCCATCAAGACATCATCTTAGTTGTGCACTAGGTGAAGCAGGCCGAGGCCCGTTACAGTCGATTTCAATCACTACGAGAATGCTAGCAACTTCAAAATCGTACGTTCCAGCAACTTAGCTAACCTCGGTTGGGTATCAGGGTGTGTTCAGACTTCAAGCCCAGCACCGCATGTCGACAGCAGTCCCAATCTGCTAAACGGAAGCTGCCAGGACCCCCAAATTAAATTAAGTCATGAAAATCCAGCAGGGACTGTTGTCCACAACATATGGCATCCACAGGTCTTTGAAATCCTTTAGACACAAGGCAAAAATTGAAACTCAACTTGATAACCACTGTTGGTTTGGGGATGGCGATGGATTGTGTCAGGTTCAAGTATTGGTTGAGCCGAACCCGACCCCACTGACACCTACTCTACCTCATACCCGACCCGGCCCTTGATGGGTTTATGGGCTTTTATACCAACCCCTCCCTGCACATACAGGTCAAGCAGATTTGAACCCATTATTTTTTCTTTTTAAAGATTTCAAAAAAAAAAAAAAAAAATTGCCCCAAGTCCTGCAGAGATTTAAACCCAGCATCTGTGGGAGTACAAGTGCTGGTCATTACCACTTGTCTCACTGAACTTCTGTACAAATAGAATACTATTATATAAATAAAATGAAGCGAGGTAGGGCGGGTCAACAATGACCAAGACCCAGACAGTCAGACCAAGATTAAAATCTTGAAACTCATACCCACCCCAAACCACACTAACTACCAAAACCACCCCTAATAGGAGTGGGTTGCGGCAGGTCCCAACCTGACAGGTTGCCTCCCTATGTTGGTTGGATTTAGGCAATGGTTGTCCAAAAGCTACCTATACATCAGCTGGTGCACAAGTACAAGACGACCAAAAAGTTAAACAAAACAAGCATTTAATTGATGCCGCTATGGTAAAACAGACTAATCAAACAAAGAAAAAACAAACAACTAATATCGAGACAGTACTTGGGCTGACAATGGCTTGAATATGAGGGATAATCATGGCTAGTCAACAGCAGTTCAAGTGTAGAAAGTCCAGCAGTAACCTGTGGTAGTACTTGATAGTTAATAGATCTTGCCTATCAAAGCAATAGAAAAGAAAACCTTTTCATAACCAGCTTTCAATCGAAAGAACATTTAAAGGTTTCTTATCTAGACATGTAGGTAGAGCGGGACCAACCCAAGAGATTGCCCGAGTAGAAAAGTGCACACGGGTTCACCTCTTCACAGAATTGGTCTCAGACAAAAAAATCTCAGGTTTTTGCCACAGAACCAACAGAGAGAATGTTTCTGTTCCAATTCTTATGCACAAACGGCTATTTACATTACTTAAAAGTCCCATGCTATGATCTAAAATAAATCCTAACCATCCATCCACTGAGAAACCCATTCCAATCTAGACCTTTGAAACTCCAAACCATCCATCCACCGAAAAACCCATTCCAATCTAGACCTCGGAAACTCAAAACATAATAAAGCCTTCCATTCATAATATTCTAAAAGATTCTAGGAGTCTAGGATCCTAAAGGGAAATACCCAACTAATTGCAACTCCTAGATAAAAGGTCTCACTGTATTAGGAAAGGGAAGAGACATCCCCATGTTGGGACCAGTAAAACCAACAGCCAACTCATGGGTCCATTTTTCACGGGAGGCATAAATATGAAACTTGTAACTGTTATTAACTAATGATGATTAATTATACATGGCTACATTTGGGTAGAAGGTGGAATATCACAAGCTCTGGCCTTCCATGGAATAAGGAAAATTTGCAACACTAAAACATTCGGCAGAAGGATCTTGCTACATTTTTGTAACAGAAGGATATTGCTGTACTTTTTTCCTTGCCTCTGGACACCCACCCAAAAGACAATATTGAAACAATTTCATATATAGATCTTTGAAAGTATTGGATAAATTCTTGCAAAACACAATATATAAATGAGAAAAATAAAAAAAGTACCCAAGCAAAATCTAGAACAGACTTGCCAAGGTCCAGCATTTGTAATGCATGAAAACTACAATATGGGAATTTTAAGTTTATTTCCTCCCTTCCATATCATCCATATTCCATACGCTTATTCTAAGCCCATTAAAGAGGAAAACAAATAATGTCTCTAACATGGATAAAAGCCTAAGAGAATCACATATCAGGTTTTAATGTAACTTGAAAACAAAATAATTTTGGCCTAGAAACATAGGAGGAGGTAGTTAAAAAAATAGAACTTCTGGAATTCCAGAAAGGCTAATGTATTAATAACCAGAAATACCAAAAGCGCAAACTATTAGTGAATAACAGAACAATGTATGTCGAAGGTTCCTAATAGCCCCACTCAGAAACAAGCCAAATGACCATGTATGAACAGAAACACGTCCCTAGGGATTCAAACACACGACCCTGGCTCTAATACCATGTTAATAAATAGAAGCACCCAAAGCTCGAGCTATTAGTAAATGAGAGAACAATGTCCAAGGATTTTGATATAATGGTCTAATTCTAGTTGGCTCCTTGCCATTTTGGGAGGAAAATTTTTTTCTCTCCTAGTTTTTGGAGTTTTCCTTATTGTTAGAACACCCCCCAAAACCAATGGAGCAATGGCTCTACATGTGAAATAACAAGTGACCATGCAGCTAAAGGAAACCCCTTTCTTTATCCCCACAGCCTAGTCTCCTGGAAATCTTTGGCCAAGATAAACTTTTGCAAATTGCTTAAAATAGTGACTTACATATACTGTTTCAAAGTTTTTACAACGTACCAATGCTTGGTGAATTAGAGAGTTGCAGGTGGGGGCTACCACCAGGTTGATAGAACCCATAGCGGACTGCCATGTACATCAATGACCTTGCTATATCACCCCTAACCTGAAAGTCATACAAAATGGATTTCTTTTATGAATTATAAAAGCATAATATAGAGCTAAAAGGAAGTTAAAATGAAAAATAAAAAATAAATATATAAATGAGTGAGGCCTGGTTTGTTGATGCAAGCTTCCCTGGAGGGCACAAATGGAATACATTTTGTTCCAGCGCAAAAACCCACTAATCTTATTTAGCTAACCACAACAGTCTCTATTAAGCATGGCCGATGCATGTTCCTTGTTTATCTTCAACCTTTACCTTCACTCTTGCTCCTTTCATAAAGCCCCTTTCTCAGGAAATCCTAGGACCCTGTCAAAGATGGCCTAATTTGGGACCCAAATGTAAGTTCAGAGAGCCAAGAAAATCCTGATGTTCTTGAAAAAAGAAAATCCGAGTGTAACTTCAATTTCCTATAGGGATGTCGGGATCCATCATGTCACATCCTACAAGAAGTTGCAGCAAGACTGTAATTTGAACCTGTAAGGGTGGTGCCCATCTCGTCCTATCTGTTTCAGTGTCAGAAGCAGCTTCACGGTTTGCTGGCTTCAAGCAGTCTGTTGAGTGAGATGAGCATTCTCCATAATATTTGTTCCCCCTTGATGAGTTTACTGGAAGAAGGTTCTGTCTACAATCAGTAACCATGTAATTGCAGGAAACTTGTTTTTACAAGCACAATATAAATATAATTTGCAATTAATACAACTTTGGAGATGGACAAGCATTACACTGTCAAAACCAGATATGATTTGTCAGATATGATATCCTTGGAAACCCAAAACGCTAGCATGTTGCTTAAGATAATAGGTAATGATTTTGAAAATATTCCGCTGAATAGAATGTTGTTTATAAACAAAAGAAAATTTACACAGGTAGAGGTAATAAAAATTACAATGATAATTTATAATAAAAATCACAAAAAAATCGAAAAGTTCTTTCTTTCTTGTAAGGTGTAAATATTACTAAAGTACAACGAGAAGATGAAGTAATGGTTATTCTTTTCCCATCAGCCATGTAAATATGCATCAAACACTTTCAAAGAAAAAGAATAAACAGAGTGGGGTGTCTCTGTTGCATAAATAGAAGAAAATAAAATAAAATAAATGATGATTGTTCAGCAGAAGCCACTCAAAATTTTCCTTGTTATCATTCAAGAATAGATATTAGAACCATCTTACCATTGACATCTGCAGGATGAATATTATGTAAATCAGTTAAGGATGGACCATCTGTTAGGCCATAAGAACGAGGCCATAAATGCTCCCCTACAAAGAACATGAAGCAAATAATCATGCTAATGTTACATAAACTTGGCATTTGGTACATAGTTGGGACAAGGCTTTGATGATGAGGATAAATGATGACTAGCATTTAGGAGTGCATAAATATAAAGCTTTGCATTTACAAACAGGGATCTCAATGAACCAAGCTCAAGCTTCGATCAGAAGCAATTAATCAAGCTAGAGTTGAAACTGATCTTGGCTTGAATAAAATACAAGCAGAGCATAAGTGAGCTCAAGTTTGGGTCATTTCAATAATCGAATACCTGATTTGGAACGTAGATCAAGCTTAAACTTGATCACAAGCTTGAGCTCATCGACAGTTTTGCTGTAATGTGCAATGATACATAATGGAGTATAGGGTGACAAAATGCCAAATTATTATTAATAATGTCTAACAACATGCTTCAACAGTCTTAATTCCTTTTTTTTTTACTTTTGGAAAGAGGGACAATTGAAATTGTATTAAGTGAAAAGAATGTACAATCATGGGCATCCCCTTAAGGTGATGGATGAGCCTCTATATACAAATCATACAAGCAATTAAACAATTGGCCCACTAGCAACAATAAGGCCCTATCTTTCTCCACCCATTTTTGCCAACACATCCATCTTCCTTTCTCTTAATGATTTAGTGATGCAGAGAGAGCTAGCCCCTTAATTTCGTTCAAAGATTATTGTAGGATCTCCAATGACCCTCCAACTTGCTAGTTAGCGACAAGACAGCATTATGCTAGACACCTTCCACAATTGGAACAAGGAAAACTAGATTCCCTCATTCCCACTAAAACAAACAAACAAACTGGGAGCTACCATCTACAATTAATCTAAAACCCCAAGAGGAATGGGTTCCACATTGAAGTAAACTTTGGATGGCGCGCGCACACACGCGCACGCGCGCGCAAAAAAAAAACCCACATATGGAGATGGACCAAAATTGCCTTGGGAGCTACCATCTACAATTAATCTAAAACCCCAAGAGGAATGGGTTCCACATTGAATGAAACTTTGGATGGTGAAGATGGCCTGTCAATTGAGGCCAGCCAGTTTCTAAGTGAATTTGACACCAAAATGCTAGGAAGCACGGACACCTCTCCGGGGCCGGAGTGTCAGTGTCCGATACGTGTTGGACACGGACATACTTCGGACACGCTCCGACACGTGTCGGACATGCAAAAAAGAGTGTCTTGTTTATTTTTTAATGTTTTATATTTCGGACACGCTGGGAACATGTTCCGGACACGTGTCGGACACGTTTGCCTCTTTTAATTGGAAAAAAATAAAATTAAAATAAAAAAAGAAAAGCAAAGGGGGCTTTTTGTAAAAGTTCATAACTTAAAAGCAAAGGGGCCATCCTTCCGCTGCCCTAAGGAGGCCGGGCGATGGGTTTTTGCTGTTTACATGAATCTAGAAAATCTGTTTTTGCTGTTTATATATCGAATATGTTCTTTATATCAATTTTTTTTATATATATCAGCTCTGCTTCTTCACCTCTGCGTTACAATTTGGAATTTAGGAATATAAGTTCACACCCCTCCAATGAAGAAGATATAAATAAGCCTCTGTGGAAATATGTAACCAAGTTTGAGAAAATTAATGAAGGAGGGGGAAATATTACTTGGCTGTGGAAATAGTATCTTTTAGTATATGATTAGATATATTATTATTATTATTAATTATTAACGTGTCCCCGACGTGTCCGTGTCCTACTTTTTTGAGAAATGTCGTGTCAGCATGTCCGTGTCGTGTCGTGTTTGTATCCCGTGTCCGTGTCCGTGCTTCTTAGCCAAAATGCCTTGGAATTATTTAGCTTGGATTCTCCAAACAAAAAGCAACAACTTGATTCTTGCATAGACCACATACCATGAGCCTCTACCTTCGAAGAGCATTCTATTCCTCTCCTTCCAAATTCGAAAATTAGCAAGAGGCACCATTCTCCACAAAATTTTACTTCTATTTTTAAATGGGCCCAACCCCAACATTGCATGAGGGACCCAAAGGACTCCTTCATGATCCAAGATATGGAGATTAGATTAAGAAATACAATCCTACTGAAGTTAGTAAAGGGGTAATGGAGAAGGAGGTGGTTAAGTAATTCCCCACTAGACCAACATAAGAAGTAAACATTTGGCATTGAAAATTGGGAGGTTCTAAAGAACAACAATGAAAAACACTGTTTTATTTCTACTTGATAATAAACAAACACCAAAGATGATTGAGCTGAGTTGAGCTACTTCAGAATCAACCCCGAAAAGAGTCGACCTGACTTTCGTCTACTATGTATGTAGTTGTACAGTATACAGATGTGGATGCTAGCATGCTACATTCTATTTTATTCTATTTTTCAAAATTTGAAGTTTCCTGTTACTTTTTTTTTTTTGAATAGAAGTTTCCTGTTACTTGATCATTCATTATGCAAATTAATGACACACACTAGACACCAGTAGTAGTAGAAAATCTTTAATAGTCAAATGAACCTCCAGGTGGTTCATCCTCTTGGGCAATGAAGAACCAACTAAACAAATGGACTGTGGCAGTAACAAATGAAAATAACTCACTGTTCCATCCTCCTGGTTTTCCTGCTAATTTTTTGGACACTGCTCTCAAAGAGTAAATTTCGACTCTGTATAGAAACAGAAATATGGGATTTTAGTACTTTATGAATTGGGCAAGCAACTGAAATTGGCCAGATGATGAGAGTGAGGAATAACAGGTCTAAGAATGGAAGGTCAAAGAACACAGTCCAACAAGATCAATGTGCAGAGAGAACATACACATCTGAGGAAGCTTCTGGATTGTCAACATCTGCTGCATCAAGAATTTTGAGTGCATCCCATACCTGTTGCAAACCTTCTACTCAGAGACGCAAGTTATTTTGATAATAATACATGAAGTGCTTCATCAGCCCTTGGTAAACATGAAATAAAAAAAAAAGGTTTATTAGTGACACTACATTTGGCTCTCTTTATCAGTAAGCTACATATTTGCGAAATTCTAAGTGTTGAACTCCTCAAAATGGAGTAAAACTTGCATTACTATAACATACACAAGCAAAAACACTATGAAGTGAATTCTTTTTTGAGTGATAAACATCATATTTGATCCAACTAAGTATCATTTTTTATATAAGAAACCCTACAAAATAGTGGGTGGGCTTCCTATGCAGCATTGCGAGCCACAAGAATTTTAGTCCCTCAAAAAATCAGAATCTTCAAGGCTAACAAATCTAAACAGATTCCAAGTTACATAAGTAAGGTGATGAGTGTCAGCGTCCAACATTGGAGCAGAATGTGGTTAAGTGGACCCATGAAATAGGCATTGAGCGAAGTTAATATAACACCAGTGTTCTTGGCTTCTATATTGGGAGATATAATGGGACACTAAAAATAATGTTAGATTCTCTGGACTCTCCAGTTAGAATATGTCATTTGCACAATAAACTTAAAGAAAGTGTATTGTCAGAGTCCATGGACTGTCAAAACCCAAAAAAAATTTGTCAGAGTACTTTGCTCATTTAGAAGAATGCATGTGAAATTGTAGAAATGTCAAACTTTCCTGCAACAAAACATCAATAATAGAAAAACAAAATATCTGATTGCAATCAATTTTGTCACCATGCATCAACCATCATGGTGGTTGTAAGAAGAAAGAATAAATTTATGAAAAGAGCCCACAACACATTTGGAAGGTACACATTGTTGCAACCATGAGGTTGTGGGTTTGTCACTTTATCTATAAAAAAAAGTGCATCACCACATACAGTTAGTACGTACCTCTTTGTAAGATAAGGATTGATGCCCAGAAACTATGGAGTTCAGTTCTTTCAACAATGCAGCTCCTTCCATCTGATCAACATGGGCATAGTAATGGGGAACATCTTCACAAGCATATCTCAATGAAAGAGCTCTTGTGTTATCAATGGCCTCTGCAGCTGAATCGGCACACAAGAAGAAAATGCCAGCGATTCCAAAAGCAAAGCTCCAGAAGATATTAAAGCATTTTGGCCAATTGCAGTGGCATCTAGAATTATATGTGACAACTTTGTAAACTTTTTGTGAAATGAGAAGCTAGAGAAAGTTGTATATACACAACTGTGACCTGTATGGTAAAAATGGTGAAAAGAAAGGTATGGAATCCATGTAGAATCCTCATAAAGAACTACATGGAAAGACATTTCTCCTTGGAAGCATCAATTACCCTTGTTTCATTTCATTTTACCCATTTCACCTCCTCTTTGTGTGTATATGTGCACATAATTTTTTTTTAATATACCCAATAAAATAATATTTCCGAAATTTTTATGGCCCGGCGGCCCGACCCATGAAGACCCCTAAGAATGAGTAAATTAACAGTTAAGCAAAGTCACGGTGGAATTATTTAACCATGACTTCACATATTCTTGAACTCGACATGATAGTAGTGTCTTTTGGAAAGTTTCAAGTGAAATTACACCGGATTCCGGTAACTTTTAGCTAATTCTCTACATATAAGATTAAATTCAAAATGAGGATATTATTGAAGTTTATAGAAAATATGAGTTAAATCTAATGTCATAGAGAAGAATAATAAATTTCGGCTCGAAAAATAATATTGGCCACATATATGGACACTAACTCCTGAGCTCCCGGAATTTTATATCTCGAACTCGCGAGTCATGTCTCGAGCTCCGTGAGATATAAGGCGAAGGCCAATTAAGTATCTAAGAAAAAGGGTGAAGTTCATCTCACATTTAAAACAATAGGATGTGGTTTTTGATGTGGGTCCAAGCAAAATGGCTGTTATTTGTCAGCAAATAAGTTGGGCCCCACCTTCTTCCAACCACGCCATTCGTCGAGTGGGCCTCATCATGATAATATCCATGCTCCAATATCATCATCTCCATTTGATTTTGATTGGTGGCCTACACAAAACACAATACACATTGATGGTAAAATTAGTATTGAAAAACGTGAACAGTATAGTAAAGTAAAGTAAAGTATATCAACACAGTCAACATGAGGAATCCCAAAACATTCATTTTATAGAATCTGACCTGAAAGAGAGTAGTGAGTCTGATTTTATTGAGTCTGGCGATTCTTTGGTGCCTCCGATTTCTTACAAGGATTGATGACTCGGTTGTGAGTCTTCTTCCAGCAGAAGCGAAGGAGAGTCTGATTTTATAACATGTGTTGGTAGAAATGGAAAAGGGAGAGGAGGAGAAGAAGTTGCAGTGGAAGACGAGGGCAGTACCCATTTCAGAGCCTCTGCCCTTTTTGTGTCCGATAGAGTGATCTTGGATGAGGAGATTGGTAGGGGCCTTTCATAGTCAATGGAATTTATATATGACCCCTGCAGTTTTTTCATAATTTTGAATGATCAGTTTTTAAATTTCAAAATTCTGATCAATTCGTTCCCGTCTGAATCCAAAGGACTTCGAAATTTTTTTATTTAGGTTGGTATAATAGTCAAGAGTTTTTTAGTTTTTTTATATTTGTATTTGATGAAATAGATGAGTTTTAAATTTTTAAGGATGTAGAATTTATTAAATTTAACAAACTTACGGGGTGAGGGGTGAATTCAGTAAATTGAGGTAGATTTCATGGTCTTTTTTCCTTTTCATCTTGACTTAAATTTATTTTTTATTTTTTTGATAATGAGGGTGTCTTGGCCCTTTGGGCCAGACTATCCTTATGGCCTAGGGGTAGTCGGATAAATCTTCGTGGCCCCAGTGTGATAGCATCGTCCTTGTGACTTTAGTTTAATTGAGATTAGATGTTAAAAATGAATAATTCTTTTACAATATATATATATATATATATATATGGGGCTTGTTTGAATTGATATTTTCCTAGTGTATTTTAAAATGGGTTCCTGCAAAAGATTATTGAAGGGGCGATGTGTGAAGAAGGTAAGGATTATTAAAAACTTGAAAGGTAATTTGAGCAAATGGCAAAATCAAGGAGGGCAACGTTCAATGACCCTCCAAGTTTTTTAATAAACTCTTGGCATTTGGAAATCTTTATATATATTTTTACATATGAATCATTGAATCCCCAAAATTTCAAAAACCCTCTAAGTAATTTTAAAATTCAATTCAATTTTATTAGATGGCCTTCTCCCTCTTTATATATATATGAGAAACGGTCTCATGAGGACTGTCCTCACCATTTTAAGTGAGGAGTCATCCCAGCCGTCCGAGTTCTCAACAGATCCAACGGTCGGAATGGTTCACTTATATCACAAGAGAGGGAAACGAAAAGTGAGGTGGGAAAAAAATATTGCTCTGCGATTTGGGGGAAACGGAAGGAGAAAACAGGAGAGGAACGGGGATTTCGCCGGAGCCAAATCGCGCGATCGAGACCTCTGCCTGCGTCTCATCTCTCTCCTCTCTCGGACCTCTCTCTCTCCCAGCGTCCTATTTCTCTCTCCTCTCTCACGATGAACCGCGGGCACGTTCCTCTCCCCAAATCAACTCAGACCCTCTCTCCGTCGCCCGGTGTTCTTCTCTCTCGGTCTCTGATCCATCTTGGCCCCAAAGCCCCCTGCCTGCTGCCGTGAAGAAGACGTCTCATTTCAGCTCCTCTCTCAGCCCCCTTTCCTTGCTTGGCGTCTCATTTTAGGTTCTCTCTCTGTTAAATCGGTGAACGTAGCACCAGACTATGCCGCCTTCTTTTTTATTTATTTATTTTTTTTCTTTAGCACTGAACTATTCTTAGGTTCTATTTGTGCAGCGAGGGATTCCGTGGAGACGGGAGGGGACTGGTCGCCAGAAAAGTTTGGTGCGGCGAGGATTCAATTCCTCCTGATTTTTCGGCGCCGTTTTAAAGAGCCATTATTTGCGCCTGATTTTCCAATCTCCATGCTGTAAATTCAAATGCGGCGGAAGATTCGCTTTCCTCTTCAGCAATTCTGCACAAACAGACCCTTAAGGAGCTTCTGTGTCATCTGGCCTGATTCAGTAGTCACAGTTTTTATGTTTGTTGTTGACTGTGTGAGGCCCACTTAAAATATGCCTGAAAAAGAATAGAGAATTTCCACATCTATTGGTGATAGTTTTCTTAAAAATTGGTTGAAACTGTATGTATTCTTGCTTTAGTGAATTCCATGCCAATGATTTTCTATTTGTTTGATGCTGATTCTTGTGATGTTTATAAAGTTGGTTTCGGTTATCTTGTTGTTTAAGTGAATTTAGAGTTGCCTATGGTTCTGTATTTGGAACATGGGTCTCTGTTGAAACTATTTGTAACTTCACTGAAGTCACTTTAATAGGTTAATGTAAATGGAAGAGAACTATCCCCGTGTTCCTTCGTTTCTTTGTTTGTGATGGTGAGTGTTGTGTTTTGTTTGTTTCATTCATTCATTCTATTTTTCACCACATGATGGAATGCATTTGGAAGTGGGTGTAGTTCAAGATTACTGGTTCTGCATTTGGAATTTGGGTTTCAGTTGAAAGTATTGGTAACTTTTGTGCAGTGAATTTCAGATGTTTCTGCTGGGATTTGATAGTAACATGAGACTAGTGTAGTTGTTTCACTAGATCTAACTGTTTCTTATGGTGTTACCAAAATTTGAATTGTGTGTGCGACTGTGCATTGGAATCTGGATTTTCATTAAAACCACCATTACCTTCTTGTAGTGAATTTTAGTTGGAATTTGAATTGGGTATGAATTGTGGATAATGGTCATTTGTCAAACCATGGCTATCAGTTCTTGATAGCTTTGGATTGCTTGAACTGTAAATATTTTTTTTTGTTGTTGGGGTTATTTCAACTCACAATATTATTTGCACATAATGTCATCTTCTAATACAACCCATTTTGAATGTACTCCAAAATGCTGATGTAGAGCCGGAGAGATGAAATTATGTACTTCTTATACGCAATTGAATCCAAATAGAAAATTTTGGAAATGCCCAAATTGGAAAGTAAGTGCGTTTAGGCTACCTCAAAAACTAGTCACTATGTGTTGTTAAGGTTTCAAAACTAGCATTAACTATTTTTTGTGTGTAAAACTTTATGCAGGATGAAAATGACTGTGGTGCGTTTCTTTGGAAAGATGAAGTAGCGCATTGGCAACTTGCCGAAGCTAATTCAATGACGTGTGAAAGAGAAAATTTGGTAGCGGTCATTGAAAAGTTAGAGTCCGCATTGTGTGTTTTTATTGAAGTAGAGAAAATTCGAAATGTATATCTGGGAAAAATTTATCATGCTATTATAGTTGCATGCTGTATTATAATCCTAGTTTTCTTGTTCAGCCAGGCATGAAATACGTGCTCTGGGGATATGTTTTCTTTGAAGGTTTAAATACATGTTTTTTGTATGTCGGAACATGGAAGTTATTTGCACATTTGTGTATATTTCATGTGCTGATTTGATAGATGTAGATTTGGTGTTATGTTGCTTCATTTGAAGATTAATTCAAAATGGAGTCGTTAAGTGGCACTTCTCTAGTTATTTTAAAACACTGACATTAAAATACCATATCAAGTGTGTTTTGTGATGTCAACTCCTTGATATCTCACTCATTTGGGTACCAGATGCTGTTTGAAACTTTGAAAGCTCAAAAGTCCTGTGTTAAGCGATAGAAAAGTCATCTAGAGTGCTTCTTTTGCACTGGTATTTCAATAAACCACCTAAGAAGTGCTTGATTTAATCTAAATGGTATTAGAAGAGCTGGTGTTCCTTAGTTACAAGAATAGTTGGATTGAGAAATAGTATGTTGTTGTGGGGCTGTCCAGTTACTTTTTCTTCCCCAGAGTCTGAAGGGTGGGTTTGAACTGAACTGTTCTAGTCAAGTGAGCTCACATTTGGTTCAACTTTTCAAAAAAAAAAAAAAAAACTTATTATTAAGGAAATTCTACCGATGCCCTCCACTGTGGATGTTTGTTCACACTCCAACATAATGGAATGGAGCAGATTATTGGCAAAGGAACCAAGTATCGGCCAGCAAGGTATCCACACACCTGCCTCCAGGATAAAATGGTCAAACTGAAGTTGATTGTTGATTTGCAGCTTCCAACAATCATCCAAAATTTAGGAAGATTGCGCCCAGTAGAAGTTCACTTTATGTTGTATAGTATGTGGGTGCTCTTGGAAAGGCACAAATGCACAATGACATGTAGATTCCATGACACAGTCACAGGTTCAAGAAGAACCAAACTGCTGGGCTGTTTCTGCAATGAGAATGTTCTGACAGTAGTTTTAGGACTGAATCCCTCGAAAAGAACATATCAAGTATAGAAAGTAATGAGAAAACCAGCAAACTAGATCACATTCAAAGGGAGTAATCCTAGCAAAACATCACAGAAGCTCAGATCAAACCCCAAACACAGAACAGCCCCTTGAAACGCTGGATACCTCTATTTCTAAAGTCGTTTTTAAAGGTCTGAACTGTTCTATTGCCTTTCATCCAATATTCTGAGAGTCCTTTTACTTTAAAAACTAAGAGTAGATAAATAAACAAGAAAAGAGTAACATGGCTGTGGCTAGTCGTCAAGAACAGTATGGAGAAAACTTGCTGCATTCTCTAATACCTTGAACTTGCAAGTTTCAACAGAAAACTTCATATATAGTTGATTCATATTTCAAGTTGGCAATTGCATGTAGTGGCATCTCCAGGCACTCCACCTAAGATGAATCTTGCCTGTGGTTCAGCATAAAATTGATAACCTTTATGTGGGTTGGTTTTATTTTAGTTTTCCAAAGTTCAAGGAAGATTAGAATTCACTTTTAGCATTGTTCAGGAACAGAGCAAAAACATATGTAGCAAAAAATTTAATGTAGAGATACCGCATGAAACCAAAATTTATTGATACATTGATACAGCATTTTTCTTCTTTCAATCCACTACTGTCCCTTGCACCAGCCATTTAGGGCTAGTAATTTACAGCAGAAATAAAGCAAAAGAAACATGAACTTTTCTTTTCTCCAATTCCATGTGTAATTGACAGCAGAAACAGAACAAAAGAAACAAGCAAACAACCAAAACATGAGAAATTTGTTCCAATCCTATAAACAACTCTCGAACTTCAAAGAACACGGCAATACAGATAACAGGATTCAAATTCCACTAAGAATCGAAGCCGTAAACAGCGACAGATTCAAATGCAATCCTCTGATACAAAACAATTGGCAATCCTGATTACAGAATCCGAACAATGAATAAAACAACTTTAATATAACAGTGTCATTGAACAATGAAAATTCACAATTCCATTTTGTCATTGAACATTGAAACCAAACTCATCCGAAGAGCTTCCTTCAACAGGCGTATCGGATGGGGCTTCTGACATTCTTGGAATCTCCACATGTAGATCAACAATCCCCCTAAAATATAAACACAGGCAACACAATTAGTGATGTAATCTAAAAAGAATAAAACTGAAAAAAAAAAAAAGAGTGAAAAGACTACCTATTCAAGAGAACTGGACAATTCCGTTTGTCATGTGAAACACCACGCTTATTTCATCCACGACAAAGTTTTTTTTTCTTTTGAGCTTTCTCCTTTGACGACTTTAGTCTTTTTGGACGGCCCTTTGTTGTAGTATGAGGTGGTTCAATCAATTGCACTGCATCACTGACCACTTTGTTTTTTTCACTGGATGTACGTTCTCCTCCAAGTTCAAGTTGATTAATTTGGCGACACATTTTATGAAGATCAGTCAAAATATTTCTTGCATATTCGTATGTCTTTGAACACATACTTGCCTCATTAGAAACCATGTTGCCCCAATAAGACAAATCACCATGCCAGACAATCAACGAGTTGCCACCAGTAGTATTCCCCACCATCACACATTTGCTATATTCTGTACCATCTCTCGCGTGACGAGTCCATCTCTTTAATATAAAATGCTCAAGTAAGGTGAAAATCATCTCATGTTTCAATGCAACAATTATATGATTGCAAGGAATTCCTCGAAACTCAAATAGTTTGCAAGAGCAGTTTGCACATTTAGAATCTTTCTTGAAAATGACCATTTTAGAAGTTTTGCACTTATTTTTCATGGACCAAAATCATAAATGCTCTCTGCCGCATCTTCCTTTACAAGTTTTGGAATGGATGATACCATTGCCATGAATTGTATCTGAAACTCATAGAAAATTTTTCTCAAATATATTCCAGCCATTTGTTCCTCCATCTCCAAACTAGTTAGGAGCTTTGGCCTCGTTTGCAACTTTTCATGCTCTGCTTTTAACTCTTGATACCTTTGACGTGTGATGGCACGTTCAAAACTCATCATAAAGTCATGCAAACCACACTTATGTGTTTCAAACTGCTTAAGGAAGGCATTGAAACTTTCACTTCTCTGCGACGATGACATTCCTGCAAAAAACATGCCCTTTAAGAAGATTGGTATCCACATCTCACGAAGTTTGTACATGTCTTCTAGCCAACTGTCTTCTTTCAATTTATATTGATTTTGAATAGTTGCCCATTCCATCTCAAAATGTTCCGTTAAGACAGCATTGTAAACAGCTTTATTTATTGCATCCATAAGCCCATCAGCATGAATTGCAATTTCACCTAACTTGGATGGCAACTTTTGCATAATGTGTCAGAGACAAAATCGATGTCGTGTGGCAGGCATAACGTGCTTAATTGCTTTCCTCATCGCGGGATCTTGGTCTGTTACAATCGCTTATGGTGGACCCGCAGGCATAGCTTCCAACCAACGTTTAAATAGCCACACAAATGAATAAAAAAACCACTTCCGAAGATGACCATTTGATCATGGTGATTTACTCCCATAAATGCACCGAAGATAAGATCATATTTATTGGTTTGATATGTTGTGTTAAAAGTAACAACATCACCAAAAACGATGTATGAAAGACAACATAGGTGATCTGCCCAAAATACATGCTTGATTTGATTGTTCTCATCTATCTCTATAGAATAAGAAAAACCCGGATTCATTTCTTTCATGTATTCAAAATACTCAAACAACATCTTACTATCTCGCCTTTTCTTTGCATTCTGCTTATCTCGATGGTGATTTCGCATGTCCTACTCATTGAAACCAACTGCTCCTAAACCACCGACTTCTGTGCTTAAGAGTCCCATTTGATTTGCCGGTCATATGTTATTTTCTTCAAATGCATCTATTAATTTTTTATGAGCTGGAGTGATCTTACGGTGTGAACGAAACATATGGGTCTTACGTGGGGTAGATAAGACATGAGTATGTTCTTCAACAAATTTGTTAACAACCCAATGTCCGATTGTAATTTTTTTCACAACAATCTCCGCTCCACAATTTTCACTCGTATATGGAACACGCTTCTGTGCCACAAAACCACTTCCTTCCTTTTCCATTCTTTGACCTTGTTTAATGCACGTAAACTGCTTCCAACAGACTTCACCCCTCTTTTTTTTATCTGAACCACGTCTAATACCAAAACCAGCAGCCCTCGCACAATTATTATAAAATTTGTAAGCTTCTTCCAAGTCATGAAAATACATTCCCAACTGTGGCGTTTTATCCTCGTCTACTTCAGGTATGAAGATTCTACTCATGGAGGATGCAGCTGATTCCAACTTCTCATCCATTGAAAAAAGTGAACAACGGTCCCAGATTAGACATTGTCAGGTAAATAACATAGAATAGTTGCTCATCATATATTTTGAACACAAAAATAAATAGATAAAATAAAAATAAAGTAACTCCAAAATATATTATTTGAGAAATACCTGAGTGTTTCCATGGTAGTTTGGGTTTTCTTCATGGTCGGAGTTGGAGAACTCTTCTACCTCATTACCAGCGGGCAAGGTCTGAGAGAACAGAGTTGTGTGAAAAGATATAGGGTCATCCATGGATAAAATGGTGGATTGTCCCTTGCGAGCGGCGGTCCTCTGGATCTGCTTCGCAACCACTTGAATCCTGAATAAAATTTTCGCCCCAAAAAATGTTATTCCCTTACATTCCAATCTTGGCATACTCAAATTGAACTATATGGAAAATTTCATTCTATACAAAACAGATAATTTGAAGCAAAATGAAATGCAATCAATCAAAAAGAATAAAAGTGGTTGATATGATTTGATCCGGTGACCAGTTGCATAATGAAATGCAATCAATATATGAAGACTGTATTAAGAAACAATTAGATCTAGTCAAACAACTATACTAGTCTCATGTTACTATCAAATCCCAGCAGAAACCTCTGAAATTCACTGAACAAAAGTTACCAATAGTTTCAACTGAAACCCAAATTCCAAATGCAGAACCAGTAATTGAACTGAAAGCCTATGTGCCCTTTTCGGCACCCAACACTATACGTAGTTGAATAAAAGATCCATGCCATGAACCAGCCACTTTGTCCCAGTATATGGGCTTCAATTTCTCCCTTTCATATCAAAACAAGCTGTCCCTTTTTTTAATTTAGTTTCTGCTTAGTCAAATTTATTTTTTTCACTTAGTTACAAATAATTCCCTCCTGAATGTTATCATTGATCATAAATGTAAAATGATCTTTGTCATATACACATATCCTTTCTATCCTTAAAAAACAATATTAAGAGTCAAATCCTGGTTTCTTATAGAATCTTCGTTAGTCGCTTTATCATACTGTTATGGGAAATAGATCCAAATGAGCAGTTGCAAGTCGTGAGACTTGAGTCCATATATATGATGTGTACTCTTCTCAATTTTATGAGGAGGTTTTTTTTTTTTTCTTTTTTTCATGTGTTCCTGAAAACATTTTGCAAGTATCCAATGCTAACACTTGATTGAGAAAAAAAGATTTTCTTCTTGAAGTGGGTGCTTAGCCCATACACTATCTGGAAACAGTACTAGTAATTCCTTACTTGAAAGAAGGTGTCTTAATCTGGCATACTCCTTTTTTGTTGAACTACCTAAGTACTTAAGTGGAGGAAATTAAAAAATTGCTAGTGAAAGAAACAAGAAAAATAGAAAAAAAAAGTTAGACTTGGATAGATGTTCCTTGCCCTTAGAGATTAAGACTCTGGGGGGAACCAATGTGGGTTAAGCTGTCTCAGTAATACAATTCAAGTAGATGTAGCTTGAAGTAATAAACACAAGTAGATGTCCAGTTCGACAATTCAATTAATAAACACTTCAATATTGAAATGTGTGGATTCATCATATCATAATACTTACAATAATCTGAACTGAAAACAGAAAGAGAACTTGAAATGAGATGCCAAGCAGGAAAAGGGGGTAGAGAGAGGAGCTGAAATGAGACATCTTCTTCACGGCAGCGGCAGGGGGCTTGGGGCCAAGATGGATCAGAGACCGAGAGAGAAGAACACCAGGCGACGGAGAGAGGGTCTGAGTCGATTTGGGGAGAGGAACGTGCCGGCGGTTCGTCGAGAGAGGAGAGAGAAATAGGTCGCCGGGAGAGAGAGAAAGGTTCGAGAGAGGAGAGAGATGAGACGCCGGCAGAGGTCTCGATTGCGCGATTTGGCTCCGGCGAAATCCCCGTTCCTCTCCTGTTTTCTCCTTCCGTTTCCCCCAAATTGCAGAGCAATTTTTTTTCCCACTTCACTTTTCGTTTCCCTCTCTTGTGATATAAGTGAACCATTCCGACCGCTGGATCTGTCGAGAACTTGGAAGGCTGGGATGAGTCATCACTTAAAATGGTGAGTACGGTCCTCATGAGACTGTTTCCCTATATATATATATATATATATATATATATAGTGCCCTAAGGAAGATTGCCTGGGTCCACCCCTAGTTTGACCAATGATTATGAGATGTTGTTCTACATTTGAAAAGTTTTGATTTAAAGTTATTTTCATTCTTTTCAAAACACCTTACAAAACCATTGTTCTAACTCTTATTATTTAGCTTCTAAAAAAGATTGATTTCAACATTTTGCAAATTTATTAATGGCTAGATGGTTTGGAAGTAAAATAGATACGATGAACTTGCAATCCCACATGTCTTTTATCTCTCTTTTTGAATTTTTTTTAATAAAGTGTCAAATCGCTCTAGAGATCAATCCTCCCCTCCATTCTCCTCTAACTCCAATGAGTTGTTCATAGACATTATTATATATGAAGTAAAGTGGATTTGATTTCCAATTTAACTGTCAATTTCAAATTTGATTTTGACTCTTCTCATGTTGACCTCTTACTAATATCACTCATTAATCATCCTATTAATATTAGTCCTATTAATAACATTTTTTTTACTAATCCAATGTTACATAAACTATTTCCTCTTCTCTTTGTGTTTCTCCCACCTTTAAACGCCACAAGCCCTTTCCTCTTCTCCATCCTCTCTAATAAATAACTCATTGATTTTTTTATTAAGGCTATACTCTAAACTATTTCTATTGATTTTTTATTTTAGACCTTTACATTATAACTACCACCAATTACATTGCCCGTGCTCAACACAGAGAGCTTTCTCTAGTTCATGAATGGAGAGACAATTGCTCAAGTCACCTCATCTTTTTTAAGAAAAAAATCAAAAAGTCGTTAAATGACAAAAAAAACCTCCACTTTCATTAAAAAAAGAGGTAAAAAAAAATATTTCGTCACAAAATGACAAAAGATATTAAAAAAAGACAATTTTTAAAATTATATACTTTTTTATATGACTTCTTTTTTTTTCTTGAACTTAAAATGGTTCTTCATTTCAATTCGCTTTACATGTCAGTTACCCAAACAAGCCCATTTGGTATTGATTTTTATAGTGAGATTTATGCTGGATTTGGGGCAAATTTAGGTTTTGACTACTTCACCTCATTTATAATTATTTAAAATATTTTCTAATTAATTATGATATACAAATCTCATATCATGTAGTGGACAATGGTGTGACTGGGAGGCTGGTAGGGGCCATGCACCCCCTCCCCCACCCCAACACCTAAAATTCAAAAAAAAAAAAAAAAAAAACCTTTACCATTTAAACAATCTTAGTAACTTTTTACATACGGGCCCCCAAAATCTTTAGAAAAATCTTTTATATATTTTAAAAGTTATATTTTTTTTTGTGGCCCTTACAATTTTTTTTTTTCTACATAGTGGCTCCCTCACTAAGTGGAGTTGGTTCCCAAAAAAGGATTGGGTTTTTGCTATTCTCGCCTCTTTCCATTAATAACTATTTTACATTTAAAAATGATTTTAATACAAAAATTATTTATAATGCAATAGATAGTACCATAACTACTACCAAAACTTACAGTAAGTGGGCCTCATTACAGAGTTCTACTCCTAAGTTTAAAATATTTGTGCCTCGAGGATCTAAACACTTTATTTTTTCAATTGAAGACCTATCAAATGATTTTTTTTTTTTAAAAGAGTCTAATCTACTCTTAGATTCAAGAATTATGTGACTCAGAGGATCCAAAATCTTATTGTTTTTTCAATTAAAGACCTAATATTCTAAACAACCTTTTATTTTCTACAAAAGAGTAATTAAAAATCTCTATCTAAAAACTATATATTCAAGATCCAAACATAAATAGTAATGGTAAGAGTTGTGAGTTCTTACATGCCTGTCATGAATTTCAATATGTGCAAGCGCATATTTCACCCGAGGTCTTCTTCCCTGACCAGTGGCATTGGCTCTTAGCTGCTATTTTAAAAAAGAGTCTAATCTACTCTTAAATTCAAGAATTATGTGACTCAGAGGGTCCAAAATCTTATTGTTTTTTCAATTAAAGACCTAATATTCAGTAAACAACCTTTTATTTTTTATAAAAGAGTAATTAAAAATATCTATTTAAAAAATATCTATTCAAGATTCAAACATAAATCGCAATGATAAGAATTATGAATTCTTACCTGCCTGTCATGGATTCCAATATGAACAAGCAAGTATTTCACTCGAGGTCTTCCTCCTTCACCAAAGGCATTGGCTCTAAACCCCTAAACTGGATTAAATAAATAAATAAAAACAAACAAACATGAAAAAAGAGATCATGTCAAGGACCATGAGCAAAGGGTCCCAACCAGGCACTCTAGGTGGTTGGGGTACAAGTGTACAACACTCTTGTGTGAGAGTGCATGACATGAGCTTTAAAAAAAACACCACCATATAAAAGAACCCAAAAATCCCTCACTCACACTTCTGTCACTAGTTCCTACAATAAAAATCTAGGGTTTCTCTTCCCTCCCACCAAACCCCAAAACCCTACTTTCTCTACTTGAACACCCAGTCCCCAGCAGATCTAGGGTTTATCAACTCTTTTTACAGTTTCTTCCTCTCAATGACCAAAACCCTAAACCCTTGTCCTCCTTCTCCTCTCCATCACCACCAAATCTAGGGTTCTTCTTCTTCTTCTTCTTCTTCTTCTCTCTGTTCCATGGCTATGACGGATGTAGCTCCAACAGGGCCGTCGATCGCGAAGCAACTGGCCTCCTGCAATGCCCGTACCCGATTCAAGGCCGTCCGTCTCCTCCAATCCCACCTCCCATCGCAGCCGTCGATCCCCGAGGACGAGATGAAGAAGATCTGGAAGGGACTCTTCTACTGCGTGTGGCACGCCGACAAGCAGCAGCACCAGCTCGACCTCATCGAGCGGCTCTCCTCCCTCCTCCGCACGCTCCCGCCGCCCCTCTCCCTCCTCTACTTCTCCTCCTTCCTCCTCACCGTCCGCCGCGAGTGGCCCGGCATCGACTTCCTTCGGCTCGATAAGTTCTACCTCCTCATCCGCCGCTTCGTCCGCCACCTCTTCATCCTCCTCGCTTCCCGCTCCTGGGATCCCCTCTTCGCCGCCCAGTTCCTGGACGCCCTCTGCGAAACGTCGCTATTGCCCGCGGATGGATTGCCTGCCCAGGGCGTCAGCTACCACATCGCTGATGTGTTTTGGGATGAGCTGAAGGGGTTTTTGCCTCTCCCCAAGGGAGTTCTGGAGATGCTGTTGAAACCCTTTATTGGGGTTTTGGAGAAATCGGCGGATAAGGTTTTGTTGGGGAAGGTTCGGTCGGGGGTGTTTGAGCCGCTGCTTGGGGGCGGGAGGAGGCTGTTGGAGCGGGGAAATGGGAATTTGGAGGAGAAAGCAGAAGTGGGTGGCGACGAAAAGGAGAAATTTGGGGTGGTGGCGGTTTCATTGGGCTTCGCAAGGATGTTTTTGCAGATTGCATCGTCGCCCGATACGGTTCAGGCGAATAGGAAGGTGCTTTTTGCCTTGCACGAGGTGTTTAAGAAGCTTGAGAGGGAATTTGAGAGGTCTGGGATTGAGGTCTCACTCCCGGAGGCAGTAGAGATTGCTGAGGTTTCGTTGGAGCTAGTGGAGCAGGAGTCAGGAAGCTTAAATGGAATGGATGGGGAGAACCCAGAGAAGAAGAAGTGCAAAAAGGCGAAGAAAATGTCAAATGGGGTTGATAAAAAATCCAAAAGCAAGGAGAAGAAGAAGAAGAAGAAGAATGGGACGAGGGAGGGAGTCTCAGATGACCCTGTTTCTATTGAAACTGTCACCTCATTGGAAGATGAGAATGGCGGCGGTGATGCTGCCATTAGCTTCAATGAAACAGTAATTTCGAATCTGCAGAAGCAGTTTGAGAAAGTCGCCGCTGAAGCCGGCATGGATATAGGTACTGCAAGTTTGAGTGGTATTGATACAGTGCCAGTGGGCAATACGGTGTCGAAGAAGAGGAAAAGAGGAAAGAATGTGGATGGGCAGGTTTCTCTGGATATGGCTTCCAATGGTGATGTCATTGTTGGTGGGAGTGCAAATGGGAAGAGCAGCGAGAAAAGTGCAAAAAAGGTCAAATTTTCAATGAAAAGCAACTTGGTGTGGAAGCCCCACAGCCCTTTACCTCCTCAGAGTTTGAGATTGCCTCCCTCTGTGACACCCAGAGGTAGTGCCTTGAAGAAAGGTGTTTTACCAGGTCCTATCAGGGAAACAGCTTTGGTGAAAAAGGTGAAGCGGAGGACTAATCCCTTGAAGAAGAAGGACATGAAGGGTCTGAAGAAGGGTGCTGTCAAACGCCTGCGGAAGCTACGCCCCCTTCCGGTGTAAACCAGTGGAGATGTCAAGTATCTCATTACATGCTTTAGTTTTTTAGATAATTGCTTTTTTGTTGTTTTACACTCTGTTTTTCTTTAAGCTGGTATTGTTATTTTTAATCTGCATTTTGTTACTGAATTTATCTGATAAATGCCAGTTCAAATCCAATTCTGTCACCAACTATTGCCTCTGGCTAGTTTTTTAGTTTTAACCTATCTCAACAACCAACATTGCAGATTTCTTGTTTTTTTGTTAGCTCTGTGGTGATACCAGCCATTATTTACTGTTGACGTAGGTTTACATGACTATATCAGAGAATACACATGAGTCATTGGCAATAATGTGGGAGAACCTGGGTTATTCTAGTATGATGGTTTCTCTCCATTGCTGTCATCTTTCAGATATGTCTCATTTGATTTTGCAAAAATTTTCTTTATTAAGTCAAATCTCAAATGAAAACTGCTGTATTGATGGACGAGTCATTGTAGTGGCAGTCCCTTGTTGTGGATTTTAGTTGCATGGGTTACTCCCAATGGGGATTTCAGTCGTAGGGGTAACCCAATGGAGATTTCAATCGTATGGGTCATTCCTACTTAGTTTTGATGCAAACGTGACTATTCAAGAGGGTTGTTAACACTTTGTAACAATACTGCTGATCTTCTCATCTGGTTGTAGGATAATTTCCCAAGGAAGACAGAAAAAATAAGGAAATCAATGGACAAAAATGGCACTGCATTTAAGCATATTCTTTATGTTCAGTCAACTTCCTCATGTAATGCAAATTGAAAAGTTGAAGCCTCTGCTTTTGAGATGTTCTAGGGTGAGAATCTTATTGGCTGTTGTCTTTGGCAACAAGCTACTACTCTAGGAGCCCAGTGGCACCACACATTTAGTAGAGGGACAACCCTCCTCCTGAAGAAGTTATTCTGCTCTATCAATGCTTGTTTGATTATGAGTATGCCAACTTCCGCAGTTACTTCCATAATTCCATTAGAATTTAAACAGAGTTCTCGACAATACTGCATTTCACTGTGTCCCCAATGAATTCAAAGGTCGCTTCAGTAGTTATAGCCACCTTCCTTGATGCAATTCTTTCAGTTTTTTTTTCCCAGTTGCCAAACACAGTTCTATATTTTGATATGGTAACACACGCCAACTCTGATGTTTTGGCTAGGGATACATTGGAATGGAGAAACATAATTCATGCAGCCGACCCCAACGTAGTTGGGACAAGGCTTTGACGATGATGAACACACACCAACTGTGAAATTTTTGCACTAGCTGGTAGCGGCTCATTTGTTGGGACACTTCTCCAGGCTTTGTCAGTGTTCTTCTATATGTTGAGTTAGTTGCTAACGTGCCTATTACTAATCACCTGTTATCGAGCATTTGTCGCGTACTGTTGGAATTTGGGATTTTGTGGCGTGGCAATGGTAGACTAGATCATAGAAGATTAGCCAATGTGGATTTTATTTTAATTTTTTTAACCCTTAATTTGCCTCTAGTGTTGGCCCCTATGATACACCGATACTTCAAATTAGGCCACATATTGTGTCATATCATATCCAATAGCTCACTTTTTATGTGTGATATCATGCCATATTCATTAAGTGCCCCTGCTGTATCTGGGCATCATAGGTGGGCCCTGATATTCTGATGAAAGCTTTACTGATGCTGTTCTATTGTCTTGTTAGAGCAAAAGGAGGGCCTATATCCACATGGGCCCCACTTGCATATTTCCAAAAGCCAATTATGGTGTTTTCCAATTTTCATGCATACAAGTCTAATTAGTTGAGCATTTTCAATATTTTCTTTTCTGTTTTTTTAAGTTAGGGTCTAATCAGCACTTTTCTATTAGTTAGGTGACTATGCCATCGTGTTTAAGAGTCAAGAGGTCTAGTTGCCTATTAAGAGTCTTTTGTTAATAGTATTTGCACTAGGTTAGTGTCCAAGTGGCTGGTCGAAAAGAGGACCTTTAATCCTTTCACACATCAAGTGCCTGTCGTATATATGTAACTGCATGGCAAGAAATAATAACGTGTCCAGTTTGGGTTGGGTAGTTTCTCAGCGAGTCTTCAGTTCTGTCCAATCAACAAGCTGCCATCTATCTCCTGATCCATTGCCGTTGTATTACATATATTTATCTGTCATTGACTTTATGATGGGGATTGCCTTAAAATAGTTGTATGAGTATACACACATTTGTAGAACTCAAAATATCTTAATATTTTCACTTGCAGTTTCTAATTTCGGAAAATTTTTTCTTACAATATTTATGGCCTTCAATTGATTCTTGGAATAAGGTTGTTAGGAGTAGTGGTTGAGTTGTATTTTAAGTTTGATTGGGTCACCAAAGTTTTTCTATAGGGAGTAGCTTAATGACAACCATTGTCCAACAGAATGAATCAGACTTAGGGGGAGGCACAAAAATAATATTCTCCAAAACAACGTGATGCATCAACACTATCCATCCGTTGGGACAAGACTTATGGTCCAATTGTGGGACCTAAGGAAGTTTAGGAATTCTTTATTCATTGTTATTAGTTCTAATTTTTGTTTAATGAGTTGTATTTAGAATTAGTTTATAAGATTTTGTTTCCTAGTTTGATCAGGGTTGTTTCTTAGGGAAGTATCTTTTATTATACATGACATTGTAGAATAATCTCATATTAGATTTTCGAGATTAATATAATTCTCCGTTTGGTTTTTATCGTTGGAGAGTTTCTTCTTCGTGTTATTGTTCCCGTGGGAACCCTAATTGTGCCCCGGCACTTGCATCCTAACCTAGGATTGCATCAGTTGGTATCAGAGCCGAACGATCCACGATCGGTTGGGGTTGATTACCCCTATACATCCCGGTACCGTCATCCGCCACCCCTTCCTTGAAACTCACAGACCAATCTGAAACCCCTATATCTGACAGTCCCAAAACCCGCTCCTAGCAGACTGTCGTCTATGGTGGCAACTTGATTTCACAATTATGTTGCGATAAGGTAGGTTGAGTTGCAAAAGAAGAGAAGAAAGAAGCCAACAAATTGACCCCGTTGACGCATGGACCAAGATGAAAAATCTGTTGAAGCAAAAATTCCTTCCTCTCAATTACTTCATAGATCCGCGTTCCAGTTTTCAAGATTTGAAACAAGGATTTAAAACAGTTGTTGAGTATTCTGAGGAGTTCATGACCATGCAAGTTCGTTGTGGTTTGAATGAAGATGATGATGTATTAGTTGATAGATATTTTAATGGGCTTACACTTGATATTCAACATATTCTCACATTCAAGCATTTTGATAGTGTGGATGAGATTGTTCACCATACTATCAAGGCTGAGGGAATTGCAAATCATTAAGCCAGAAAATTTTATGCATCTAAATGGGTTATGCAAAAGAATTTTTCAATCGCAGGTTCTAAATCGGGTGGTTCGTCGGAGAAAGTTTTCATCAAGCCCGAAGGTCAAAATAGGATCACATGCTATAGTTGTAAACAACAAGGGCACCGTGTAATGGAATGTCCCAAACGCATCCACCTCATTGAGAATGAAAGTGATGTGAAAGATATTACAGATGATCCTAAAGAGAATGAAACAGAGGAGGTGGAGGACATTATGCCCGAGGAGGGTCTTGAGTCTCTCACGGTCATCCAAGAGACTATATCAACTACTGCGAAGAAATGGCTGCGAGATAATATTTTTCGTTCAAAAGGAATAGTTAATGGTCAAGAATACACGGTAGTCATTGATGGAGGAAGTTCTCAGAACATTATATCTCAAGCTCCTGTGGATCGATTATAGCTGAAAGTTTGAAAACATCATCATCCCTAATTTGCTAGGTGGTTAGTGACAGATGATGAAGTGCAAGTGAGGTATGCATGTTCAGTTACCTTTTCTATTGGGGAAGATTATATAGATACAGTTTGGTGTAATGTGGTACCCATGGATAGTGGTAATATCTCATTGGGTCGTCTGTGGATGTATGACAGGAATAGAACTAATGGCATGCGCGACAATACCTACACATTCATGCATGGTAACAAGCAAGTCGCACTCCATCCTATGAAGCCGGCACCACCAAAGAAAGGATCAAGTTCTTATTTCACCAAGGAAGCACTTCAAGTACACACTGTATACAAAAGCAATATCAAGAAGAAGAGTCGAGTTCGAGGTTGAACTCTTTTCCAACTTAGGGAGAGAATGATGCAGCGGCACTATCCATCCGTTGGGGCAAGATTATGGTCCAATCGTGGGACCCGAGGAAGTTTAGGAATTATTTATTCACTGTTATTAGTTTCTAATTTTTAATAAGTTGTATTTAGAATTAGTTTCTAATTTGGATAGGATTTTATTTCCTAGTTTGATTAGGGTTGTTTCTTAGGGAAATATCTTTTATTATATATATGACATTGTAGAGATTAATAATCTCAGATTAGATTTTGGAGATTAATAGAATTCCCTGTGTGGGTTTTTATCGTTGGAGAGTTTCTTCTTCGTGTGATCGTTCCCGTGGGAACCCTAATTGTACCTCGGCACTTGCATCTTTTGCTCAACATGAAGGATATTTGGAGATTGTGTCCAAGGCCACCTAGTTGAATTGAACCCTAAATTGTACTAGATCCTTGGGAATTAAGAGGGAAAGCACAGACGCTTGAGACTCTTACCATCTTTAACTGATTGCAACATTGAAAAGCAACCTTGAGGCTATTTTGTTTTTTTTTGTTTTTTTAGTCTATCATGTTTGATCAACTCAATTATCAACAACCTTGCAATGGAAGTTTTCATGATTTTTAGTCGCACTTGGGATTTTCCATCTACTTGATAGAAGATTAACCATGTAGTGTACTTTACACTCGTGTAGTTCCGTTATAGCCACTGGTATTGATGGAAAAAATTAAACATTGGGTGTTTTTATTTTTTCGCTCTGCCCATTCGATGATCCCAGGAAACAAGAAACATGGTAGTCTGTAGGCAAAAACAGGTTCTTTCTGTTATTGGAAGCTCTGAAGTCAGTATATTTTGTTTAGGGCTTCTACGACTGTTATTACAGGTGGTTTTACCTAGTTTTTCCCTCTGTGGAATTTGGGCACTGATGTTGGTGGTGGTGGTTGCTGTTATGATCATCTCTATTGGCATTACTTTTCCACTGTTCTTTCTGCAGCATCCGTAAGTACTGCTGTGGAAGAGAAAACTCTAGGATTATGTGGTCAATGAGGAGAGACCTTCAGAATTTTTTTAATTTCATTGAGGACGATAGCTTAAGAGGGTTGAAGATGGCATCTTCTCTCTGTTTTTTTTTTTTTTTGGCTTGAAATATAAATGTGGCTACCACAGAGGATCAAAGATGGCATCTTCTTCTTCTTCTTTTTTTTTTTGGCATGAAAAATAAATGTGGCTACCACAGTCAGTGCCCCATGCCCCCCACCCCTCCCTTCACGTGCGCGCGGATGGCATCATAAAACAAAGCCTGCTTTTTGTTGCATCAAATCTTGGTGAGCCATTGAAAATATGTGGCTTGGATTTCATACATTTAATCAACAAAATAGGCAATGATCATTGGGCTGCTTTTGTGTTCCTACATTTAATTAACGAGAATAGGGAAAGATCATCAGGGCTGCTACTGTTGTATGATGTAAGATTTGTCGTCCCCCCCACCCCCCCGCGCGGTGGCGCATATTATACAGGTTGATGGCCCACAAAGGGGAAGGGATATGGTGAAATGCTGGAGAGGACATCGGTAGAATTAGTAACAATAGATCTAAAGAAGTGCAATCTGTTTGAGGATTTGGCTCAGGATAGATTGGAATGGAGAAACAGAATTGATGTAGCTGACCTCAACATAGTTGAGACAAGGCTTTGATGATGATGATAGTAGTCCTTACTCCTTACATTTGGTCATATTTGTTCTGCTCTCTCATGATGAATCCTTCTCTAGTTTTTGTTTATGTATTTCCTGCTTCGTGTTTGCTTGAGATGCTAGTTGTATATAGTTTTTGTACCGATTAACTTTTCTTAATAGAATTTAGTTACCATTAAAAAAAGTTTTTTTTTTTTTTCCTTGAATTACTCGTCACCTATTTTTTACAATTGTCTAAATTTAGCTCAGCTGGTAAAGGAAAAGTCCTCCAGGGGGAGGCAGGGTAACTAGATTTGAACCCCGGTTGGAACAAGGAGATATCATCCAGTAGCACCTTATGGTAAAATTAGCATAGGGTAGATTAGGATTAACAATAATATAAAATAGTAGTTTCCTCCAAAAGCTTCAATTACAAAGTTTTAGCTGATTTCATTTGAACCCCGGTTGGAACAAGGAGATATCATCCAGTAGCACCTCATGGTAAAATTAGCATAGGGTAGATTAGGATTAACAATAATATAAAATAGTAGTTTCCTCCAAAAGCTTCAATTACAAAGTTTTAGCTGATTTCTTGTATGAAATTGTAATTTATATGTCAATGCTGTCAATTCAAAATATAGTATCAGACCAAAAGAAACCTTCTAAAATGTGTGTTGATTTTTTACTTAATACAACATAATTAGGTATCTCATTTGTCACAGTATGCATCATGGATGATTTCTTACGAACAAATTTCTTGATACAGCATAAAATGTGAGTATTGATGTGGACACATTGGAAGATCAAGGGAGGTTCAAGAGACAGCTTTCAACATCCTAGACATCTAGTAACTTTAAAGGCGCAATGAAGATTGCACTGGAAAATCAGGAGTTGCTACAGGGTCTTTTGAAATATCCACACCCAAGTTGACAAAAAGTATCTACAATCTCAAATAGACCTAAAAGAGTAATGTAGGTGGGTTTTTTTGGTTTCCACCAAGAATGAAACCATTTAGAACAATATGATGGATGCCATTATACAAGCTTTAACATTTCCCAGTGTCTTTCATTTCTATTTAATTCTGAATCATTGTCTTTCTTTTGCTGGTTTTTCTTCATTTATTTGTTTATTGATTTATAAATTTGCTTGTAAACTCTGTACAACAATGCTATCCATTGTAAAGATTTCCTGGGTTTTGGCCCTGGCTGTAGTTGGAAAAGGTGCTCTGAAACCACTGTAGTAGAAAATTGTGCTAACCATCTATTTGGAATGCTTTTTTCACCTGCAGGAGCCCAGCATTTGTATGGTGCAGGATCTTTTATCCCCACCGTCCACAAATCAGGACCCCTGAATCGAAAGCAGGGACCAAAAATCCTGCCTGGTTGGTGAATATTGCCCTCTGTTTGGAATTGTTCTTGAACTACTAGTGTCTGCATCTCTCTTTTCCATTGTTTCTTTGACTAGGGAAAAGGAAAAAGGAAAAGGTTCACTTGATATATTACATTCATGGGAGGCATTTTGATCAACTTCCATTTCAAAATTGAGGAAAGATATCCTCCCCTGGTGTTGGGCCCTCTCAAAGGCATGATGAATGAACATACAGTGGGATTATTCTCTCAGTGGGCCCAATTCACAGGTTCTCTCTAATCTAATGACTTCTTTTAAACATGTTCCAAGTCAAATTCCAGCCAAGCACTCTGGTGGTGGGACTGGGAATCTTGCCCTGTCCATGCAGTAATCATAGACCATATGATTTGATCTGACCCATCGATATAGTCGAGCTTGAATCGGATTGAGCTGTTGATAGGAGAGTGCATCCCACCAGTTGTTGGGATCAGCACTGCAGCCATTTGGGTCAGGAATGGTGCACCCCTCAATGTCGAAATCCTTATAGTAGGCATAGAAGGGGGCCTTGCTCCAATCAATCTTGTCCAACCCTCCACGCGTGGCCCAATCATCAGCGTTCCAGAGTGTGGAATAGATTCCCATGGGTTGAGAGTTAGGATAGGGTATCCCTATTGCCTCATTGTTCTTGTAGACCCTGATTGGAACACTGTCCACATAAAACCTGTGCATTCAAAGCCCATACAATCTAATGTTAGAAACAAGAAGTAGTGATTTTGGTGCGATAGTGAGATGGTGTTCTTCCTCTGCAGCTTATAATCTGGAAGCTTTTTTTTGGGCTGGGCGAGGGTCAGTCTTAGGGTTGTAAACGGGTTGGTTTCGGTCCGGGTCCGGGGTGGAACTGGAACCGTTTTCTAAGAGGGGGAACCGGAACCGATAATATTAATGGGAACCAAAACCGGAACCGGAACCATTTGTGAGGCGGGTCTGGTTCCGGTTCCGGGTATGAGATATAGAAAAGTAGAAATCCTAATATAAAAAAATAGAAAAGTAAAAAGGGTTTTGATTTTACATACTAAAGTTACCTTATGTTAGTGTATATTGGGTTGGGTCCATGGGTCTGAGCCACTGTGGATCTGGAACCGGAATCGTTTAGGTATTAGTTCCAAAAAATAGATACGGAATCGGAACCATATGCTTATCAGGACTAGAATAAGGACTCAGACCCGGAACCTAACGGGTCGAAACCTTCAGGTAATTGGAGAATCGGGGACCCATTTACAACCCTAGTCAGTCCAAGTCCTGTCTCATAGCAGTCTATTAGGCCTGAGCCCAGTTGGGTGATGCAATTTCCAGATTAAAATGATGAAGATCTGCCTCACTAACATTGGTTTTGACCCAAGAGACTGGCCAGATTCGTCCTTTGGGTCTTTGAAATGAACTTGGGGCTATGAGGGATTGTCACAAATTTTATGTTCAGCCACTGTAATGGGCTGTCGACCTAGTTGCACAAGCAAACTGCACCTATCATCAAGGCCCAGCTATAATAGATTCCTTTTCCTGCTGCATTGTTGCCCTTCTATGATGGCCCACAAGGAGAATGATCTGGCATAGATGGGGCCCTCATTTGTGCAGAAGTCTTGGCCATAACAAACTGTAGAGTGTTTAAAGAAAAGGGAGTGCTGTGAAGAATAGATGGAATGAACTTTGAAAATTGACTTGTGTGTGTTTGGATGTCCCTAGAAGGGCCTGGTGGCTGTGATGCTCTTCTGCCAAAACAGTGATCTGTTATTACATTTCAAGGACTTGGGATTTGGAAATGTTCTGGACTTTAATGCTGAGAGTGAAATGGATCCCTCACAATACAGTTGCCATTTTCTGGTTACCCCAAACACTTGGTCAGTTCTTTGTGCATTTCACCACAAAAGATCCACTGTGCTTGTTCATTAAGATAGATGTATCTGAATGGCTAGTGTTAGTTTTGTTGATTCAAGAATTGGGCCAGGTGATTAGTTACACTATCAGGGAACATTTAGAGACTTACACAATGTGTTTGTGATTCCAGAGGATTGAATACTTGTGAAATTCTGCAGCCGGGTCGAACCAAAGATTCACTCTCTGCTCTCGATCGCCCTTCCCTTTTGCAAATATGTTGGTCTGGACCGTGTATGGCTGGCCCGATCGATTCCCCAAGAACTCAAAGTCCAATTCGTCGCGAGTCTCATTAGTGTTGGAATTCAACTGCAACCAATGACCCAAAAACCCAACAATTCATCTGTGAGATAACATATGCAGAAAAAATGAACTAAATTAACAAAGGAAGGTCTCAAATAATGCATAAACCATACATAGAATGTTGTTACAGTCCCTGCAGAGTCGCCTGGAATGAGCTTGATACTCATGCTAACGCGTCCAAACATGTACATGTTCTTGGAAGAGAAGCCGCATCCTTCGCAATCAAAGATAGCAAATTGAATTGCGAATACATAAGAGAATCGATAAATGAAATGACACAATTTTTTTAACCTTGTCCCATCAATCTGGAGTAAGCCAAGAGAGTTATGCTAATTAACTCGAAACGAGCTATAGAATAAAAATAATTTCTCTCATTTGTGTGCGCCTGTGTGTGTGAGATTGAAGAAGAAAAACCGGGATTGAAGATGAATTTGGTACCAGATGAAGGGTCCAGAAGAAGCTGGATTGAGGTCCCATTCTCCAACTGCTTGATGTGGGATTCAGCCCAAGTAATGTGGAAGTCTTCAAAAAATGTGGCTGGTTTAGCCGTTGATGCTTGGAAGAATAAGAGCACAAGGAAGAGAGAGGCCATGGGTAGAACATGTCCTGAGCTTGCCATTTTCAGTTTGTGTTGTCATGTTGGGTTCTGTTTATAGAGCCACAAAAGTTGGAGTGGGCCCCACAAAGTGGGATTCTCGGCCTTGGAGGATCTGAATAGTGATCAATGGTGGGGTCCACCCCTGCTAGTACGATAATAATCCAATGAATGTGATTTAGCACTTCTACAGAGACCAGTGCAGCATCTCTCTGTTTTTTCCTTTTTGTCCTTTCAACTATATGACCATATTATCATGAAATGTTGAGTCCAATGATATCTTATATTTTCAAACATTTGCAAAAAATGAAAATTTCATTAGAAAAATTGATAATATTTTAAAAGATAGTAAAAAGTCACATTTTTTTTCATTACAATAGTTATTAAAATCGCCTGGTGGGGGTCCATCGGATGGACCCAACCCCCCCCGGTTGGATCGGCTACACACCCAACAAAATGGGCTGTACACTGTTAAATTTGTAGGGCAGATAATATGATAATTAAATGAGACCCGAACTTGATAGGCAGAGAAGTCTCATCCAAATCTTGGAAAACCCCTGGTTCTCCCGTCCCAACATGGCGCCCTAGGTGGGCCCGGATGAAGATAATAGGATAATTATTGTTAAATTTTAAGTGTTTCTATTATTGAGAAATATTAATTTTTTGTAACATTTTCTAATAATATACATAAAAAAAAGTCTAAAATTTTGAAAATATGGAGACATTTTTTCCCAAGATGCTAATTCTTGGAGAATAATATGATTGGATGTCGGCAACAGTCAATGGGGGTGAGTTCATCCTGTCCGTCTGATTGGCATCTTTAGTGGAACCCACACAGAGTCGTTGGTGGACGTCATCATCATGGAGCACTTTACTTTTTATATTTTATATTTTATATTTTATATTTTATATTTTATATTTTTCCACTTTCTAAAAAGGGCGTGTCAGATTCCGATCTGCCGGTCTCCGGCCGGCAAAGATGACTGTCGGCCGACAGCTTTTGCCGATTGTGAAAGGACACGAATCTCCAGCTCTGGTGGGCCCACTGTTTTTTTTTTTTTTTGGGGAAATGACTATTGGCACGTGTAGGGCTCTGATAGGGAATGGGTGGTGCAATTAGAGCAACATAAATGATTGTGATGGGATTTGAGACCATTGAAAGAGGTGGGCCACATTGGTTCAATAAATTGTGGCTAGGGGGGGAGTAACTGAGTATCATATTCTCATGTGATCTGTGTGTCCTCCATGAGGTGAACCTTTTAAGCCCTAAATCCCTAATTCAGGCCCACTCGAGAGTTGGTGGAGTCGCATGAGGTGTGGGTTTGCTCTCCACATTTTGTTTGCAAAATCGTCCTGGATTTGGTCTCCGTGTGTTTAAAGGAGTTAAGCAGCACCACTCGGAAAAATAGTTTTATTGGGTCAAATACCTTAGGGATATTCACGTCATTAAACAAAATCTTAATCCACGGATTGTGTGTATTCTTTAGATCGGTGATCTTGGCCTTCCATATTGTGGGATTTTCTTACATGATATTATAACCATCATTGAGTTTCTTTTAATTCATCACCCATGTTTCGAAATAGTAATGATTATTTGTAATTAAGACCATTTGAAATTAAATCTATGCCCATGGGGTGGAGCAATATTCTTCTATATTGGAAAAAACATGAATAAATTTATAATAAAAAGTAAATTAAAAAAAATCACGAGTGTCATATAATAAGATCCCTAATTTTGATGCGTAGTTGGTTTATTCTCACCATATAAGTGCCCCTCGCATACGGGTGTATTCGTACTTCGTAGTTGAAAAGTGCATTGGCTATGTTGTAAAAACACATGATAATAAATAATGCATAAGATTGTATCAATCATGTTCTTTTGTCAAACGACTAAAACCATCTAACCTTGTGCTTGTTTAGAGGAATCATTATAAATTATCAAAGTATATAGTTAATGGTTTATACAATAGAGGTTTTCACAAAAAGGTCCTAGATTATAAAAAAAAAAAAAAACTAAAAAAGGACCATCTTTTAGGTTTTTATAAAAGGCCATTGGTTTGACTATATTACATGTGACTGTTAATTTTTTTTAGATAAATGATAGAAATACCCATTAATTAAGTTTAGCAAATCTCACTAATTCAAGTTACTTTTAGCGGTGCCCACCTTTTCTTTTGGTACCTTAGCCAAGGGGGCTGGGGCCCACTTGAATGCATAATCAAGGGCCGACCCAAGTACAAGCCTCTAAACCGAAAAGCGTCCAAAAATCTTAATAACCCCCCTGCAAACTCTAAAAATTAATATGCTCTTTTTTTTTTTTTTTTTTTTTAACATTTGTCCCTTCCCCCAATATTTTTTTTTTCCATAAGGCCCCCCAAGGAGAATTTTCTATATCCGTCCCTGTGCATAATGACCAAGTAAGGCATGGTGGTAGAAAGGCTTGGAGGTAGATTACAAAAATAGGCAAATTCATATAATCCAAGCCTTTGATTTTAGATCTTCAAAGTCTAAGGGCTAAATTGTGTCTTTATCTTTTAACTCAGAGGTTTCGGACAGGTGGATGTTGATTCATATTTATACCCTACTTGGAAAAAGATGACCTCAATCTTAAGGCCCTTTATGCATAACCAACAAAGTCAAGAGGGTCCCATTCATGAATACTTGGTGCTTTGCAAAGCAAGTTTTGATAGAGGTGGGCTTTTAGTGGGTCAAAGATAAAGAACAAACAAGTGTGACTTTTTTCTTGGGTGGGCCACTAGCTGCTCCATTATATGCAACTTTCATATTGATGAGCACCATGCAGGCCCCAGTGAGAACTAAAAGGAGTGAAATTATATACTTTTAAGTGGGCCTGACATGGTTGGATATGATGGGATGGCTATTGGCTACACCATCCAATCAGGCCTTTTGAGATAATTCATTGTCTCTCCTGTATAATTTGGCCCATAAAATAAGCCCACTAATAGCCCAAAACCCAAAGAGCTAATCACAAACTCAAGATAAAGCTGGCTGAACCAGGGGCCCATTTACTTGCTACACTATTTTAAGAGCCATACTACTGCTACAAGAGTCATGTTCTAGCACAAGGTATCTCGCAGATTGGGTGAGAAGTAAACTCCGAGCTTTGTGAGATCCACTTGGATACATGTTAATCATGGGAGAATAGCATAATTAAAAGGACTCATTGTAGATATGATTTTGGCGAGCAATTATCTCAATCCTTTCATCACAACCTTAAATCTAGAAGCTCTAAACTTTGATGGTTCTTAATTTATATGTACGTTTATAAAATCTAATCCAATGGTCAGTATGATTCAGATTAGTGTCGAATTAAGGATCCTTTATGGTGGCGGTGGCAAAGCTGTTACCTTATGTAATCCATGAGATACACCTCTTGGCAGAACATGGCCTACTATTATTATGATTATGGCAAATCCTACTAAAACTACATAGAGGTCAAATTGGGGACCAGGCCATGCTGGTCAGTTTCATCATGTCCAATTGTGACCTCAATCATTCTTTAGCATTCCTGCTGCTACTGTTTTCTGATTTTACAATTAAACCTTAAACCCTAATTTTCATAGGTAATACAAACACCAAATTTATGATACTATTACGTACTAGTAACAAAGGCCCGGGCTTAAAATATGTTTCATCATGTCCAATTGTGACCTCAATCATTCTATAGCATTCCTGCTGCTACTTTTTTCTGATTTTACAATTAAACCTTAAACCCTAATCTTCATAGGTGATACAAACACCAAATTTCTGATACTATTACATAAGTGCCCATCATCGGCAATATAATTACAATCAGCCCCCTGTGATTTTGGCAATTTATTCCTATCTGAAGGGGATTTCATTCACATCAGAAAGAAATAGAGCATTCTGGTGGATGTCCTTGGGGAAACCGTTTAGAATCACCACAGTAGTCATAGATCATGTAATTCTTCCTGACCCACTTGAGCTTCTGGGCCCCAGCAGAGTCCAATTCTTGGTCCCACCACTTGGTCTTGGTGGATGTGCAGGATGACTTTCCATTCATCCATACACATGCATCTGGGCTAAAACCTCGGTAGGATGCTACAAATGGTGCATAGGCCCAGTCGATCTTGACTAGGCCCCCGCGTGTGGCCCAGTTATCAGCGTTCCAGAGGCTCGAATAGAGGCGCATGGGCTGATCTTTGGGGTATGGGACCCCTAATCCCTCTGCGTTGCTGAAGATCCTGATTGGTGTCCCATCCACGGAGAAGCTGAAGACAAACACATATCAACATTATGTTAGTATGGGCCAGTTTCTAAATCCTATTTAGGGGTGTTCATGGGCTGGGTCAGGATGGGGCTGACACATATCTAGGGCTGGAAACATGGGCCTATATCTTGCCCAAGCCCTACATGGGCTGTAAGTATCTGCCCCAGATCTGCCCACCTCAAATATGTCACGCCCCAGCCCGGCCATTTAGTCAATCGGGTCAGGCCAAACTAGGCTTTCTATTACTTGTTTGAGCAAATAAGTCGACCAGGCAATGGGCTTCCTATCACTCAATCCAAGCCCGAACCAAATATTAAGCGAGCCCAAATTTTCCAAAAGGGCCAGGCATACAGTTGTAAACAGGCTGGTTCCGGTCCGGGTCCGTGGTGGACTTGGAACTGGAACCGTTAAGGAGAAGGTGGAACTGGATCCAGAACTAGAACCGTTTCGGAACTGGTTTCTTGGCTCCGTTACCGGAACCGGAACCAAAACCATATATGGGACGGGTCTAAATCCGAGCTCAGGTCAAGGTAGAGAATGATATTAAAAAGTAGGGTTTTAAGAGAGATTTTTGAAAATTGAGGTAATATGTCAGGTCTCGGGTTCATGGATCCGAACCAAGGTGGAACCGGACCCGGACCCATTTACTTATCGGGGCCTAAATAAGGACCTAGACCCAATTTTTAACCGGTCGGAACCTCCGGGTAATCGGAGAATCGGGGACCCATTTACATCCCTAGCCGGGCATGGTCTGGGCCCAATTTGGCCCAGCCCTTGAGCACCCCAAATGGGCCAGATCTTTTAATAGCACAAAACTGGACGATCTAGGGCTCAGAGTTAGGATTGACATTGCCAACTCTATCAATGATTCTTTTTTTAATTTTTTGAGTAAAAGAACTCTATCAATGAGTAATTTTGTTGGGTCCATAGCTGGAATTTCACTCAGCATGAATTGCAATCTGACAAAGGCTGTAATTGGTCTTGGTCTGGGTCTGGGTCTTTGTCTGGGTCTTGGTCTTGTCCATGGTGTACCCATTCCTCTGTCTGTTATTAATCACACATATAGTAGACTCTGACAGAGTCTTGGGGGACTGAGAGAGCATAAGGTATATAAACTATCAAGCATCAAGTATCAAATTTTAGATCCAAAGGCCTTGATATGGGCAGTTTTTTAACAATCCAACTGGTGGGCCTAACAACCTGGTTTAACAAGTGCCTTAACCAGCTTAGGATAAAAAACAGGTGTTGGTGAAAAAACAGTCAAGATGGTAAAAGCAGACAGTTGAATTAATTGGACCCACTATTAAATAATTTACTAAAAGTTTAATTTACAATTTTTTTTTTCATGGTTGAGCTGGGCTGGTCTGAAGTCTGAACCATTCACTACACTGGTTCACACTCTGGTTCAATTTTTAAAACATTTGATCAGATCAATACATGGGGTCTCTCAAAAAATAAAAAAATTGCTAATTAAGTAGGCCCCTCAAATTCAACACTATAAAAAATGGAAGAATTCAATCGAAGGGTGTGGGTTGTCCCAATTGGGGTGTGTGTTGCCATGGCCCATTTCTTTTGTGCTCAATGGTTTTTTGTAGAAAACACTGTGGGTCCCACACTTTTGTGTGCTGCTGAATTGAATCCAGAATACGTGCCTACACAAATATAAAGGGGCAGAAGGACAGCAGACTCTTGAGTAAGAGGACGATTTGCTACATTTCCCCTAAGACCATTGACATTGGCACATACAGATGGGCCCCACTGCACATTGACCAGAGTTAGAAAATCATGGTGATATCCGGAAACCCATGTGGCCCCACCACATAACTGATGGGCCATCAAATCCCACAGATGGCCCAACCACATTAAAAGGCTCCCACATCTAATAGAGTATATATCTAGAAATATTCACGTGAATCTATCCCTCACCATATTTATGGTGAGAGATAATGTAGTGGGGCCAATTTTATGATCTATCCAAACCATCCACACATACGGGACCTCTTAAATGCCATTGGATTTATGGAGTTTTCGCTAATTCGATTGGATTGGACCGTCAAATTGAGGGTCAAGTTTTGTCCTTAATATGAAGTCATTAAACTTATGGGCTAGTGATGAAAAAGGTTAGAGGCCTGTGATTGGCCTCAAAATTGATATCTGGACTCATTTATAATTGTCTCTTTCTATCCCCCTCCGTCCCATGATCAGCAAGGGCCCAAATATTCCCATCAAGTTGGGCCCAAATATTCCCATCAACCTGTCCCTCTCATCGTATTATAGCGAGGGATGAATGGATATGAACATTTCGACGTACATATAGACAGAATAACTGTGATTAATTACTAGAAGCCCCCTATCGTTTGATCGAAATTGCAGAAACACCCCTGTGATTTTTTTGAATATGTAACGGTATACTTAACAGTATCTGTTGGTGATTCCACAGTACGGAGTAGGTGTGGAAGTTGTCCCTGGGATCAAACCACAGATAAAACTGCTGCTCTCTGTTACCCTTCCCCTGCGTGAAGACGTTGGTGTGGAGAATGTAAGGCTCCCCACTAACATTTCCGAGGAATTCGAAGTCGATCTCGTCGTGGGTCGGTCCCTGAGAAGACAACTGATCTCCACCACCCATGCAAAATCCAAGTTAGTCAAGAGATTAAACAAGAAGAAAGATGACAGGATAACAAGAAAGGATGATGATGGTATGATCTTCTTTGGTGGTTTACAGGGGGGTGAATACGTACGTAGTAGGCGGTGACGGTGCCGGCAGAATTGCCGGGGACTACCTTGATTTGCATGTCAATCTTGGCGTATAGATATTGCTGTTTGGACTGGAATCCGGCACCGGAGGACTTGTCGAGGGAGAGTTGGAGGAGCTGGCCATTTTCGGATATCTTTGCTCGTTCGCCGCCCCATGTAAGATCGATGTCGGTCGTGAAATCGGAGGAAGCAGTTAGGAAGAGTGTGAGGAGGGGGAGGAGGAGGGGGAGGTGGCGGGGGAGGGTGGGAGAATTGGAGGGGAAATTTGACATTTTTGAAAAATGTAGGTGGAGGGAGGAAATTTTTGGAAGAGAGTGATTTGAGTTGTTGGGGGGTTTTGTTGTGTGAAAGTTTATGTTGGAGAAGGTGCATTTATAGAGAGGGAGGATTGGGAGGAGTGGAATGCAGCTGGCTTTATGGGTTGGTGTTTTTTTTTTCTGAGGATAGTTGGTCAGGACAGTGTGGGAAATGGTTCATTGACAGGACTCCATTGGGGTGGGTATAGTTGCATTGAAATGCATGGCTTGATAATATCTTTATATCTTCCACAGAGACTCATCAAGGGTTACTTAAATGAGTTTGGCGATTTTTCTTTTTTCCATGTGGTGCTCTTTTTGTGGATCTTTGAATAGTGGGCTCCACTCGAGGGGATTCTCGAAAAGTATTCATGTTGCCTTTACTAATGCCTCAAGGATTTAGCGTGAATGATTAACTAAGAAAACTTAATATGAAGAAGATATACTATGTGAGAAATCTTATACTCATAGTTGAGAAAAGAAAAGTAAACCCACAAGAGTAGCATTATTTCTTTGTTGTTCTATGTGTTACTAGTTGATTTTAAGTTGGAGTAAAATCTGGTCCATAGCTAACACACAAGGTTGTACGTAATAAATGGAAAGCAATGAGGGACTCCTTGCTATTTGTATGGCTATAAGGATCTTAGCCATTATCGAGGTTCTTCTTAGAATTACTTCTGAAATGATAGAGGGAGTTGACATGACTTTTCTTTGATGACCCCTTTTCAATTCTTGGAGTTTATAGTAGAATTTCTTCTAAGAAAGAAACATCAAACTACTGATTGAAGAGAATAAGGGTGATGGCCGAGTAATCATTGCTATGGAAAAAGGGGACCATTTGATGATCAGTTGTCAATGTTGACCATTAGTTCATACGAATTCAATTCGGAGGAAACAAAGCATGCCCTTGAGACAACCTTTTATGGTAGATTTTTAGATTAAAATTAAAAATCAAATGAAACAGTTTTTAGATTCGCGTTTGGGATTCTTAAACACGCTTTTATAGGATCCATCGAAATGGACCATCTAAATCTCATTCCATATGTCATGAATCTCATGGAATTTGTGCCGATCTGAATGGACTGTCCCGTTGGTTTTAGTAATTTCATTTTATTTAAAATCATCATTAAACTTGTGGGGCTGCAGAACAAGGGTAATGGATCATTGCATTGACTTGAAATTTCATATCAAGAGTTGTCTTATATGAATCTTTTTACCTCTTTCATGATCTGTGGAACCCTAGGGGAGCCCAGCAGTTGTCTTGCACAGGCGCACTCCCCTTAATTATTTATTTACTTTCTAATGATATGCATTCTCATTCTCTTTGGGTGATATAATTTGTCTGTCTCATCAAGTGGGAGCTCTAAAAGCCAAATTTTCATTGGCACTAGTAATAGACAGAAACATGTCTCTTCTAAGTGGAAAAGTCATCAGCTATCTCATTTAACATATTTAAGACAACGCCCACCAAACATCTTGGACAGGAGACAGGTTTATCATCTCAATTTGAGATATGCCTATTGGATCAAAGTAGGACATGTTCTCCACTGGAAGGACCCTAGATTCAATTTGTTTTAACTGCTCCTCAATTTTGTACATTCCCATGATCCCATCTCCTTTAAAAGAGTGGACCCAATGAGATAAGCATAAGGTACGAAGATGGTTACAGGTGGAGCCAAGCCAACTGTATCTATTATTATGAGTGACAATTGATTTTCTTCTAGACGTCTTCCAAGTTCAAACCACACATTAATATGAATGCACAACTCTCTCTCTCTTAATAATGGAAGAAGATGAGGCCATTATTATTATATTTTATTTTGGGTACCACAGCTAAAGGGGCTGAGGCCCAAGAGAGAGCTCGGGCACACACAAAACTCGAAACCTGGACAACCAGGTGAGAACTTCGACAGCTTACCACTCGTGTAAGGAGCCGTGCTCCATCAAGCCATTATTAATGATTCCATCTAGTCATGTTTAAATATACAATCATAGCTTGGAAATAAGTTTAAATTTTTCTCTAATTTGATTTTCCATGATCACCGACACTAAAGGTTCAACTATGATGACTATAAAATTAAGATCATGACAAAACCAACATTCAGTGATTGAATCAGAGCTTGAGAAATGAAGGCTTGGATCCTTCTTCGGGCCTATTTGTCTTGAGGATATTGGAGAATCCTATCAAGGGTTTATTTGAATCTTCCAAATTTTGTCTTCCAACTAGATTCACAAACCCTCAAGGACTTTGCGCATTTTGAAAATTGAATATATAGGAGTCTGAAGAATTATATATATAAAGCCATAGAAGCCAATCTACAAGATTGAATTTCTAAAACTCACGGATCAAACAAAAAATTCCAAATGCTGGGAGATGGCTGATGAAATATATTGTGAGAAATCTCAAACAAAAAGAAATCACGTCAGGAATTCTCGCAAACAAAGGCCCCCTTAAATGTGTCATCGAGCTTCAACATTCCACTTCTTTCATAATTGGAGTGATAATTTGATTAATTTCATATTTCAACAAACAAGAGTAGACCCAGTTGATTTCTTAAGTTGGGTCATCTAATCAAAGGCTTGGATGGGTATGTACAAGCCAATGAGCATGTGTAAGTGGTTGCCCATGGATGATGGATGTACTTATCATTTTAGAGATGTATGTGGGAACAGGGATAAAGGCTGCTTGTCCTTATATGTCTCTTCTTACTCTCTTTCAAGGCCTCCAAGTCTTCTAGCCTTTGGTCTCCATTCACAGCTGGTTTCTTTTGGCAAGTTTCCTGACTGGTGCATGGAATACACATTTTCTAATAGGAATATCCAATAGGCTTGGGTCTTTCTTTCCAATGTTGTCTGCTACTATCATGTCATTCTCATGCCCAATGTATTACAGCCTCAACACCATTAGATCTACGTGGCTAAGATTCTCTTTAATCTCAAATTCTCATTTTCTTTTGCCTCATTTGCTATGGGAACTCATCATACAACTGGCTTGGATTGCAACTTGCAAGTCTCCAACTATCAGTTTTATATACTCTCCTGTCCTGGTACAGTGATGAAGGCACCATCATTTGAGGCAGGGTGTCACGACCCTGGCCCGAGATCGGATTACTTCGGACGGACCCCGAGTCGCGATCATCATACTTACTCCCGTAAATCCTGAATTAACCGAAGTTGAGACAAGACTCACAAGGGATATCAAAACATAATACCTGTCAATGTACAATGTGCGGAAAACATGTATATATACATTGACTACAATTAACTTTACACGAAAGTAAAGTTCCCTTATACAAATTTACAGTTCACTACAACCAACACTACACACTTAAAATACAATGCAGTTGGTATTTAATTACAATCCAAAATTCTCTATTACAAAAATATTCATTTACAATCGCCCTCCGACTACGCCCACTCCGCTAAACCTCCTGGAGGTAACGGACGGGCCTCCTCCGTAGGCGGCGCGGCCTCGGCAGGACCGGCACGGGCATCTGGGCCTGTGACATCATCAATAACACGTGAACACGAAGGTTCAACGAGATACATGCATTTTCATGGTTCTTCATGTTATTTAACAATTCTATACAAGAATTTATCAATGCAAGAACTTAACAGTTCTATAGAACCTACTTCAATTCCATAACAAGTATCTATGTCAATCATATCCTTTCATTCCATTTATTTCGTTCATTTCGTGTCTTCCAACGGAAGCAGTGTAAGCACAAGGCGGAAGGGCAAACCATTCATGGCCGAGGCTTCAAGATTATTTCACTTTTCATTACATGACTTTTCACAAATGGTGGAAATTTTCCAATGTCTTGATCAGAGAGCACTGGCATTCCACGAGGCTCCGGATCGCCCCTCACATCTACTGCAGTAGGAATCATTCATTCATTCAATTTACTGTCACCTTTAGTGACTTTCATTTCATTTCATTAATTCAATTCGTGCATTATGTCAATGACGTTCACTATGTCAATGAAGTTCACCTCTGTGTCACTTCATGGATTCTATTCATTTCTTATCAATTCTATTCACACTTTTAAGCCAAACAAATGAGTGAAGCGTTAGTTATCCAATGTACGTGTTATTTTTGATGAATATCACTTTATGTATTTGATTTGTACATTGAGACGACCTTCGCTAACACCTATGTAGGCTTAGACGTCAGCATGGAATAGCCTGTACAAACTAGGCTTCATTTCCATAATCTTCTCTGAGTTCATCTCAGCTGTCGGTTGGCCTGTCGGCTGACCGACCATACAACGTCGGTTGACCTCTCGGTTAACCGACACTTTGTCGGTTCAAGTTCCAGAAGCTGGATTTCCAGTCCATTCTCTGATACATTTGTCGGTCCGGTATCGGTCAGGTGTCGGCTGACCGAAGATACCACATCGGTTGATCGACCTATTGTCGGTTCGAATTCCAGAGAGCTGGGATTCACTGAGACAGATTTCAGATCTGTCGGTTAGTCCGTCGGTTGACCTGTCGGTCGACCGACACTCTCATGACGGCTGATCGACACAACGTCGGTCAGAATTCCAGAGAGCAGAAAACTCTCAGAGACAACTCCCAGAGCTGTCGGTTCACTCGTCGGTTGACCGACACTGACCCAGAAGCTCAGTTCTGAGCTTCAGATTTTCTGAAGTGAAACTTCAGGATTTGAGTCAAATGAACTCCAATCTTTCTAAAACACTATAAATCATAAGAATACATATGTACTTGCCTCTTGTGAAGGTTGAATGGATGAAAACCTCTTTCTTGAGCTTGATTCCAAGAAGAAAACCTCGATTTCAAGCTTCACACTTTCACAATTTGAAAACCAAGCTGGGGAAGATGAAGTGAAGGATGAAAACTCCTTGAAAACACTTACAAACCCCTCGTTTGCTACTTGATTGAGTGAGATTGGAAGGAAAGAAGAGAAAAGCAAGAAGAAAGGTGCCTAGGGTTTGAAATGCTTTGGAAATGAGATGAATGACTCATTTGAGTCATCCTTAGCTTATATAAGCTAGTAAATTGCATTCAAGCCCATTAATTTCACTAAACTACAATTCGAGTCAAATGAAGGGTCATTTGACCGGATTCTCGTCAAACGACTTCGAACCTATTATGAAAGTTGACGTACTCGTCGAGATACACGCGTTGGTATCAAGAGTTTCCGTATTCGACGAAATACGCGAAAATACGTATTTACACAAAGGTCCTTCATTTCTATGTTTGAGTCTAAAACTCCATTTAAACCATGCAATTCTGTTCTCTACTATTCCATTAAGCCTAATTCATTCATTTGAGGCTTATTTCACATCATTTGGTCATAAACCATTATTAGCTCAATTAACCTCAATTAATTAGCCTTAAGCATAACCAATTCACTTAATCTTTTCATTATCCGTTCATTCCATTAATCTGGGACTAACTCATTGAGCTTAGTCATTAATTACCATTAAGCTAGCTAAACATGGTTAACTAGCATTAACATCAATTAACTAGAGTTAATCTTGATTAACTTGGGACGGGACCTTACAACTATCACAACTTTTTGAACCATTCGGTCCTCCGAATGCAATTCAAATCAATGTGAACTAATTACAAGGAAAATAAACAATTCAATTCAAAATTACCTGAACGAATAGCTCGGGATACTTCTGAGCCATTTGCTCCTCAAGTTCCCATGTGGCTTCGTTAGGTTCATGGTGATCCCAAAGGACCTTGACCCACTTGATCGTTGTAGTACGCAGAACTGCCTCCTTTGTATCTATGATCTGAACTGGCTTCTCAACATATGTGGTGTTTGGTAACACTTCGATCTCTTCATGATGGATGACATGTGAAGGATCATGCACATACTTCCGAAGCATAGAAACATGAAATACATTGTGAATACCGGAGAGTTCTGATGGGAGGTCTAGGCGATAAGCCGCATTTTCAATTCGACTCATGACCTTGAAAGGCCCAATAAATCTCGGGGAAAGCTTCCCTTTCTGCCCGAATCGAACAGTGCCTTTCATTGGAGAAGTCTTAAAAAAGACTAAATCATCAACTGCAAACTCTAGATCACGCCGACGATTGTCAGCATAACTCTTCTGCCGTGATCTAGCAACTTTTAGTCTTTCCTGTATTCTCTGGACTTTCTCTGCTGTTTCTGCAATAATCGTAGGACCATGGAAACTCCGAGTTCTAACTTCTTCCCAGCTAACTAGGGTCCTACACTTCCGACCATACAATGCCTCAAATGGTGCCATTTCAATGCTGGAGTGATAGCTGTTGTTGTACGCAAACTCGCACAAAGCTAAATGGTCATCCCAATCACTCCCGAAATCAATCACACTGGCACGGAGCAAATCTTCCAGAGTCTGTATAGTCCTTTCTGACTGCCCATCAGTCTGTGGATGGTAAGCAGTACTAAACTGAAGTCTAGTGCCAAATGAATTTTGAAATGACTTCCAGAATGTGGACACAAACCTGCTATCCCGATCGGAGACAATCAAGACCGGTGTTCCATGCAATCGAGTCACTTCTTTGACAAACAATTTAGATATCTCACTGAATCCTATATCCTTTCTGATGAGAATGAAGTGTGCAGACTTTGTAAGACGATCAACGATCACCCATACGGCATCGTGCTGCTTCTTCGTCCTCGGTAAACCCGATACAAAGTCCATCGTAATGTGCTCCCACTTCCATTTAGGGATTTTCAGTGGATGAAGTAATCCTGGTGGTTTCCGGTGCTCAACTTTTACACGCTGGCAAGTTAAGCAGGAAGATACATAACCTGCTATCTCTCGCTTCATGTTATTCCACCAAAATCTATCCTTCAGATTTCTGTACATCTTCGTACTTCCAGGATGCATAGAATACCTGGTGTGATGAGCTTCAAACATGATAGCTTGCTTAAGGTCTTCTTGAGCTGGGACACATAATCTGTCTCTAAAATACAGAACTCCTTCTACTAATACGAAATCTGGCTTAGTCGCAAGGTTATCTTTAATCCTTACCAAATCAAGGTCTTGAAATTGCCTAGCCTTGATCTCCGTGATAAGCATTGGTTCAAAGACAGACATTGCTGCAAGCATCACTTTACTGTCTATCATTTCAACCGCTACATCCAGATCTCTGAACTCTTCGATCATGTCCCACTCACCAACTAATGATGCTAAGTCAGCTGATTTCCGACTCAAAGCATCAGCCACCACATTACCCTTTCCAGGTACATATTTGAATGGAAAGTCGTAGTCCTTGATTAGCTCTAACCAACGACGTTGCCTCGAATTAATATCTTTCTGAGTGAATAGATACTGAAGGCTCCTGTGATCGCAATGGACTTCAAAAGTCTCTCCATAGAGATAATGCCTCCATTGCTTCAATGCAAACACAACCGCCGCGAGCTCTAAATCATGTGTGGCATAATTCTTTTCATGTTCCTTCAACTGACGCGAACCGTAGGCAATCACCCTACCATTCTGCATCAATACACATCCCAAGCCAATACCCGAGGCATCTGAGTAAATCTCAAATCCTCCTCTTCCATCGGGTAAAGACAAGATTGGGGCTGAAATCAACTTTTGCTTCAAGGTTCGAAAACTAGACTCACATGCCTCATTCCATTCAAAGGAAGAGCTCTTACGAGTCAGTTTTGTTAATGGCGATGCTATCCTTGCGAAGTCCTTGACGAACCTCCTATAATAGCCTGCCAATCCCAAGAAACTTCTTACTTTTGGCACATTCTTCGGACTCTGCCAATTGGTAACTGCTTCAATCTTAGCTGGGTCAACCGCTAGTCCATCTCCGGAAATGATATGACCCAGAAATGCAACCTGCTGCAACCAAAAGTCGCACTTCTCGAGTTTTGCATATAACTGATTTTCTCTCAGTATCTGCAAGGCTGTCCTTAAATGACGTGAATGCTCAACCTCTGACTCTGAATAGACCAGGATGTCATTAATGAAGATTACCACAAACTGGTCTAGGAAGGGAGCAAACACCCTATTCATTAAAGCCATAAACACTGCAGGTGCATTAGTTAAACCAAAAGGCATAACTAAAAACTCGTAGTGACCGTAACGAGTCCTGAATGCAGTCTTCTGTACATCCCGATCCTTAACTCGAATCTGATGATAACCAGATCGGAGATCAATCTTGGAGAAATATGATGCACCCACGAGTTGATCAAACAACTCGTCAATTCTAGGCAGAGGATACTTGTTCTTGATTGTCATCTGATTTATCTGCCTATAATCGATACACATTCGCAGGGTACCATCTTTCTTCTTCACAAATAATACAGGCGCGCCCCATGGCGAGACACTAGGTCTGATAAAACCTTTGTCCAGTAAATCCTGTATCTGCTTCTTCAACTCATACAACTCTGATGGTGCCATTCGATACGGTGCCTTCGATATTGGTGCAGTACCGGGCACAAGTTCAATTGTAAAGTCCACTTCCCTAGCTGGAGGTAGACCTGGCACTTCATCCGGAAACACTTCTGGAAAGTCACAGACTACAGGAATGTTTCGCAATTCCTGTATAGGCTTCTTCTCTGAAATGAATGCGATGTAGCCTTCACAACCACTACGCATCATACGTTCAGCCTTAAGTGCTGAAACGAGCCTGGTGTCATACTTCTTCTGCACTCCTTCAAACAATACACTGGCATTGGCTTCATTAACCCTGAAGGTAATGATTTTGCGGAAACAGTCTAGACAAGCCCTGTACTTCGCAAGCCAATCCATGCCGAAGATCACATCGAAATCATTCATGGGTAGTATCACCAGATCAGCTGGCATTGATACATCTCCAATTCTAATAGTACATTGTGGAATATATAATTCACATACTACTTTACTCCCTAAAGGAGTAGACACAGTAAAATCATAAGACAATTGCATGATCCGGTCTTGCATGCTACCAGCAAATGCGGGTGCTACAAATGAGTGTGTGGAACCGGGATCAAACAATGCAATTGCAGGTCTATTATCTACAAAAATTGTACCTTCAACCACATTCGTGGCAACATCAGCTTGTTCTCTATTAACAGCATAAGCCATCCCAGCCATCTATGGCCTGTTTGGCTGCTGCTGTTGCCTCGGAGGCTGCCTTTGCCACTGACGCTGCTGGCCCTGACGTTGTGGCTATGGTCTAGGAGGAGGAGCTGGTAAGGCTAACCTCTGCGGGGGAGCAGGAAGTGCTGCTTGACCCTGCGCAGGATACTGGTACGGGGCTCTATCATCCCTCCTAGCTCTTGGACACTGTGCCATTCTGTGTTCCAACGAACCACAGACGAAGCAGGCTCCAGTATTCCTCCAACATAGCTCAGTCCGGTGACTCTTGCCACAAGTCTCACAGACTGGCAGATTCTCTCTTCTCTCATTCCTAGGAATGAATTTCTGCTTCTGCTTCTTATTCTTGGACTGCCCTCCTTTCTTAAACCAGGAGTCACCACTTCTCTTGGTGTTCACAGTCTCTCTATCTCTCTCTCTCTGAATTTCCTCAGCGGTGTATGCCCTGTCTACGGCATCATCAAACGTCGTAGGCTTCTGTCCAGCCATTACGATCGCTTTGTAATCGGGGTTCAACCCAATGAGGAATCTCTTAACCTTCTTCTCCTCAGTATCCACCAAGTCTGTAGCATACTTGGACAACTGTAAGAAGGTATGAACATAGGCAGCTACGGTCATTTGACCTTGCTTCAAGTGTAGGAATTCTGATTCCTTTTGCTGCTGCACATGCTCGGGGATAAACTTTCTCTGGAATTGTTTCTTGAAAGTCTCCCAAACGTCCGGTGCGGTCATGACTTTAAACGTGTCCTTGACACTCTTCCACCAAGTATTCGCTCCCCCTCTAAACATGGTAGAGGTGAGCAACACTCTCTGCCTGCGAGTGCAGACGACCGTTTCCAACACATCTTCAATGTGTTCCAGCCACTCATCAGCTTGTATGACATTCTCAGTACCATGGAACTCTGTAGCTCCTCTTTTACGAAACCGCTCATAAACAGCATGAGGGTCCGTCTCTTTGTGCTGCAATACTAGCTGAGTCTCAACATGAGGTTGCATTGGAATAGGCGGGGCTTGCATGACTTGCAACATCGAAGTCATTTGGGTTTGCAAACCTAACTGAGCTTCATGACTTTTCGCAATCTGCTCGTTAGTTCTGGCTAACTGTTCCAGAATAGCAGTAAACCGAGCATCATTATCCGATGCTGGGGGAGGAGGTCTAGTACCGTCATTGACAGTAACTTCTACGATGTCATCACTCCCTGATCCAGAAGCCATGCTGTAAACAATACGGAAGGTAAGACATACATCTATACACTTCCACGACATTTGTATCACATATAGTGAAAGCAATAAATACAAATCCAAGATTGGATTCGTCCTATCGATAACGTTCCTCACCGTTCTTAGTTGTACTAAGGCTTTTAAAAGTTCCTTAACCTAGTTCTCTAACTAGGCTCTGATACCATACAATAAGTATGTCACGACCCGGGCCCGAGATCGGATTACTTCGGACGGACCCCGAGTCGCGATCATCATACTTACTCCCGTAAATCCTGAATTAACCGAAGTTGAGACAAGACTCACAAGGGATATCAAAACATAATACCTGTCAATGTACAATGTGCGGAAAACATGTATATATACATTGACTACAATTAACTTTACACGAAAGTAAAGTTCCCTTATACAAATTTACAGTTCACTACAACCAACACTGCACACTTAAAATACAATGCAGTTGGTATTTAATTACAATCCAAAATTCTCTATTACAAAAATATTCATTTACAATCGCCCTCCGATTACGCCCACTCCGCTAAACCTCCTGGAGGTAACGGACGGGCCTCCTCCGCAGGCGGTGCGGCCTCGGCAGGACCGGCACGGGCATCTGGGCCTGTGACATCATCAATAACACGTGAACACGAAGGTTCAACGAGATACATGCATTTTCATGGTTCTTCATGTTATTTAACAATTCTATACAAGAATTTATCAATGCAAGAACTTAACAGTTCTATAGAACCTACTTCAATTCCATAACAAGTATTTATGTCAATCATATCCTTTCATTTCATTTATTTCGTTCATTTCGTTTATTTCGTTCATTTCGTGTCTTCCAACGGAAGCAGTGTAAGCACAAGGCGGAAGGGCAAACCATTCATGGCCGAGGCTTCAAGATTATTTCACTTTTCATTACATGACTTTTCACAAATGGTGGAAATTTTCCAATGTCTTGATCAGAGAGCACTGGCATTCCACGAGGCTCCGGATCGCCCCTCACATCTACTGCAGTGGGAATCATTCATTCATTCAATTTACTGTCACCTTTAGTGACTTTCATTTCATTTCATTAATTCAATTCGTGCATTATGTCAATGACGTTCACTATGTCAATGAAGTTCACCTCTGTGTCACTTCATGGATTCTATTCATTTCTTATCAATTCTATTCACACTTTTAAGCCAAACAAACGAGTGAAGCGTTAGTTATCCAATGTACGTGTTATTTTTGATGAATATCACTTTATGTATTTGATTTGTACATTGAGACGACCTTCGCTAACACCTATGTAGGCTTAGACGTCAGCATGGAATAGCCTGTACAAACTAGGCTTCATTTCCATAATCTTCTCTGAGTTCATCTCAGCTGTCGGTTGGCCTGTCGGCTGACCGACCATACAACGTCGGTTGACCTCTCGGTTAACCGACACTTTGTCGGTTCAAGTTCCAGAAGCTGGATTTCCAGTCCATTCTCTGATACATTTGTCGGTCCGGTATCGGTCAGGTGTCGGCTGACCGAAGATACCACATCGGTTGACCGACCTATTGTCGGTTCGAATTCCAGAGAGCTGGGATTCACTGAGACAGATTTCAGATCTGTCGGTTAGTCCGTCGGTTGACCTGTCGGTCGACCGACACTCTCATGACGGCTGACCGACACAACGTCGGTCAGAATTCCAGAGAGCAGAAAACTCTCTGAGACAACTCCCAGAGCTGTCGGTTCACTCGTCGGTTGACCGTCGGTCAACCGACACTGACCCAGAAGCTCAGTTCTGAGCTTCAGATTTTCTGAAGTGAAACTTCAGGATTTGAGTCAAATGAACTCCAATCTTTTTAAAACACTATAAATCATAAGAATACATATGTACTTGCCTCTTGTGAAGGTTGAATGGATGAAAACCTCTTTCTTGAGCTTGATTCCAAGAAGAAAACCTCGATTTCAAGCTTCACACTTTCACAATTTGAAAACCAAGCTGGGGAAGATGAAGTGAAGGATGAAAACTCCTTGAAAACACTTACAAACCCCTCGTTTGCTACTTGATTGAGTGAGATTGGAAGGAAAGAAGAGAAAAGCAAGAAGAAAGGTGCCTAGGGTTTGAAATGCTTTGGAAATGAGATGAATGACTCATTTGAGTCATCCTTAGCTTATATAAGCTAGTAAATTGCATTCAAGCCCATTAATTTCACTAAACTACAATTCGAGTCAAATGAAGGGTCATTTGACCGGATTCTCGTCAAACGACTTCGAACCTATTATGAAAGTTGACGTACTCGTCGAGATACACGCGTTGGTATCAAGAGTTTCCGTATTCGACGAAATACGCGAAAATACGTATTTACACAAAGGTTCTTCATTTCTATGTTTGAGTCTAAAACTCCATTAAAACCATGCAATTCTGTTCTCTACTATTCCATTAAGTCTAATTCATTCATTTGAGGCTTATTTCACATCATTTGGTCATAAACCATTATTAGCTCAATTAACCTCAGTTAATTAGCCTTAAGCATAACCAATTCACTTAATCTTTTCATTATCCGTTCATTCCATTAATCTGGGACTAACTCATTGAGCTTAGTCATTAATTACCATTAAGCTAGCTAAACATGGTTAACTAGCATTAACATCAATTAACTAGAGTTAATCTTGATTAACTCGGGACGGGACCTTACACAGGGGCATGGTTCAAATCTTGCTTCCTCAATTAGGAATATGGATGGCAAGGGGTATAGGTAAAACTACACTCACTTTGGGTGCCAATTGGCTTGAGCCAACCCGAGTCTGATGCGTATTGTGCTGAATCTAGGCTCTGCTTTTAGGCCTGTGTTGTAACTGGGTCTTGACATTTTTGCACAATTATTGAGTGGTCGAGGCCCGGCCCAACAAATTTGATAAGAATGGGGATATGTTCTTATTGATTTTGAAAATCCGCCGGGCCTGAATTTAGACCTACGATTGAACGGGTTGGGCTTGAACAAGCTTCGGCCCAGCCTGGCCTGACTCTTGAATACACCTAATAACCAACTTGATTGCACCTGTTCCAACTCGTTACCGCATCAATTCGTTATAAATGGGGCGAAGCTTCTTGTGGCCTGTAAGATTTACACATGTGAAGTGATGGAAACTCGTTCATACAAAAACTTGAAGCAATCATGAGAGGGAGAGCATCAAATAGACAGGTACCAAAGATCTTGAAATATGAATTTCTAACCTTCTGTTACCACCAAAGATGTTGAAATATTCCTTTTAAAGGTGTCATGGAGGGAATATATGATCTAATGGTACTAATTATTCATGCCATCCTCACCTATGTTGATGGAACATGAGTATGAAATGCCTTGTACGCAATCAACATGTACCTAATAAGGCAGGAAGGCTGTTATCTGTATATGTGGACACTTCCAGTGCTATAAAACTCTCATATAATTCGATAGGGTTTGGACCATCTCTCTTGTCAGTCCCTACCATAAGCAATTATTGGGCATTGGGCATTCTCAATTATTGTTATGACTACTGCCCCAAAAAATAGGGTTCTAGATCCATATTTGTCTTGTGCCACATAATTGAAAGGTTATAAGTTCAGAAAATTAGGAGAAGATGAAGATTGATAGCAACTTGAATGAAATAGTTAAAAATGGGATGTTAGAATGTGGAGTTATAAGAGCATGACTTAGATTAGAGTTCTGTAAAAAAAAAAAAAAAAAAAAGCACACTCACAAAGCTACCCCAAAGTAAATAAAATATATTAGCATTGAAGTTGATGGTCCCTTGTTAAGAAAGAGATTAGTCCTAGAGAGGTCCTGTTTGTTCCGGAGTTCCTATAAATTCATAACAAAATGAGTTTTAACAAAGGATTATTATTATTATTATTATTTTTTTGCTAATGGAGGGTTCCCAACCCTTTGGGCTGGACTATTCCCTCCGAGCCCAGAGAGAAACCGGGTAAAACCCCTGTGGCTCCTAAGTAGTAGCACAAGTGGACTCAACCTTCGGTTCTTGAAGAGGGGGGAACCGGGGGTCAATGCCAAAACCTCTAACTCCGGAAGATGGAGGAACCGTGGCCCTGACCACTCGGCCAATCCCTTGGGGTTAACAAAGGATTATTAAATAGGTAGGGGGCGAGGGATTTTAGGTGGAGATGTAGATGGGATATTGACTTTTGTAGAATTTGATTTACTAGGGTGATGGCTTGGTGTTCATTTCCTTCTCCCTTGATTTACTTTCTATTTCTAAAGGAGGACACTATTTGATAGACATTTCTTAGATTTTAGCTACTTTTAGGAATACATTTTTATAACTCATATGAATTTAATTCTATCCAAACAAACAGGGGTAGCTTTCTCGACATCTAATGAATCCATGTTACATCTTCATTTACATTATACAGAGGCTGCTCAGTATTGTGACGTGCTTTCTGAGTTCGTGCTAGAGGTAGTAATTTCGTTTGACCTTCCATGTATTCTTCAATTACTCGCCTCTCTTATGCAAATTAGAAATAAGGCTAAGATGATGATGACAATCCATTTCTGCTAGCATAATGTTCAAGTTCAGCCACCATTCGCATTCGATATTTTGAACTTGTTCGATAGCAGAGATGGAATGGGCTATTCAGCTGGGCCTTTAAGAAAAATACTGGGGATGGAGTGCCCCAGCATTTCGACAGTTTGGATGCCTGAAACTTTTGGCCCACATGAATGGCACACTGGTGTATGAACCCTCCTGATCCTCTAAATATGGATGGACATAGGGATTGTGAGCCAATTCTGCATTGGACTGAACACTGGGCTTGTGGACCTGAACTGGATATATTTTCCAAATTAATTATCTGTTAGTAGTTTAAAAACCCGAGAAGTCGACTTAACTCAGTGGTTCACCCAGCTCAGTAACTCGGGCAAGTCCTCCATCAGACTCATCTGCCTTGCACAACTTGGTGGCTTAATGAATTGAGTTAACTCGAGCAAGTCATGGTGAGTTATAATAAGTTTTTAAAAGTCCTTCAGGGCCTGATCCATATATTTTGTGGGCACTTGTAAAACCTAAATCACCCAGGCTCGTACTTGCCTTGCCCATTTTTAATGGCTGGGACCACCTGAGCTAAGTCGGTTTTGTGTGTTCTATTATCAAATATGTAACTTTTGTTGTGAATGGGATCTGGACTCATTTAACTGGCCAAAACACATACCGCCCGAAATTCATCTCGGGTCAAAATCTAAAAACCACTTGCCCTCTCTATACCCGACAAAACTATCATGAAACCCATCACTAGTAGTGGAGGGTCCCCTGGTTAACATGACCTATTGCCATCCCTATATATAACCTTTGTGTTAACTATGTTGGGCCCGGCTGGCTTTCGAGCATGCAAACTTTTAGAGTTGGCCCATTTAACTATAGGGCCATAAAATATAATTGGGTCTAGAAATAGATCTAGACACAGCAAAGATTGGACCGATTCGAGCCGGGCTAGCCCGCCCCATGACCGCCTCTACATGTTTGGGTGGCTCATGATCATTGTAAAAATAAATCCCACCGACAGGAGTGTGTTAGAAGTATGTAAGGCCAATGTGTAATTCCCAATCTCACATGGGGGGTTATGTCTTAATGTTTAGTTGTTTTGGGCCAGCAGGAAACATGGTTATGGGAACAAAAACCCTAAAAGAAGTTGGCTGCGTAGAGATTGGAGCTTAAGCTACTTCCCATGTCAGCATTTCAAACTTAGGCTTATCTTCCCATGTCCAAATGGACTATATGAGGTGGGTGTCATCTGGTGTAGTTGGACACAAATTTTAATTTCAATTTGGGGGTGGGGGTGATAACTTAGATATCAATCCATTTAGTAGATGGCCCATTATGATAGGCCAATTTTGTTCCATGTCATTTAGTTCTTAAGAACTCTAATAAGACTTGTATTTTAGTAAAATTGAAGAAACAAATATGAATATCCAAAAGACCATCAAATGAAGTCCTCTCTTCTATATAAAAAATGAATATAGAGGCATGAGAAATATAACCCGATCATCATCCTAGTAAATCAAATAATTGAAAAGTCAATGTTCTATCTACTTACATTTCCACCTCAGATCCTTCACCCTTCGCCTCTTTATTAATAAGCATTTATACTTCTTGGTCATTAAAACTATTGGCTTTTTTATTTTTACAAATAACCACTACAATTGACCTAACAATCTTAATCAACCACCTTGGCAAAATTCAACATAAGATAATGAGATTGCTTTCCCATCTAAATTGGCTTGGATTAATTTAAAGATGTTAATCTCCATTAATTAACTTTTATTCTATTGTTAATTGATAACCATGCAACTAATCTCAGACAATCAATCAATCAAGGTGGCTGATCGAGATTGTCAAACTAATGTAGGTGGTTATTTATGAAAGTTAAAAATGGGACAATATTATTATTTGTTGGGAAGTGCTCTTATGAGAGACACTCTCACCAACTTTATGAGATATGGGTGGAGGCCCTCACTTCCATATCCACTCTCACCAACTTAAATGCAAAGACCCCCAACTTAAATGTGAGGGCCCCCACTCATCTCTCGCTAAGTTGGTGAGAGTGTCTCTCATAGGAGTACTTCCCTTATTTATTGTAGTAAAAACATTAGGAGGTTTGTAAAAATCTCCATAATTGAATCCATCCATTCCAAAAATCATAACAAAGTATGATCTTCTCCATTGATCTGCAACAGCTAAACAAAGGTAGAAGATCATCCGTTGATCACAACATATGGACAATGGCCCATCCCATCACGATGCCGATACTATGGGATTTGTGTCTTCCATTCACAATCTAGCGGGGGCCACTGGCTGACGATCAAGACCGTTGATTTCCGGACTTCAAAAGAAAGATTGGATGACAAGTTTGAAAAATTGTAAAGGCACCCTTGAATCTGAAAATATTTAGAAAGTTCGAGTTGGACATGAGCCAACACAGATGTGATTGGTTTCTAGAATGGCCAAGCTTTGTTCAATTGACCCACATCCAGTTTCAACTTTTCTCAACATCAAAGTCTTGTCCCAACTATGTTGGAGTCGGGGCTACGCAAATTTTATTTTTCCATTCCGATCTAACTTAAGCCAAGCAAATTACACCCATGGTTTATATTGTGGTTTAATTATAATTAGGCTTCAATCTGGCCTAAACCTACTTGAGCCCAACCCATACCAACTGAAATTCAAATTAAGGCCTGAGCCCAAACCAACCCAAAAACACTGAGTCCAGTGCGGGTTTCAGAAAGGGTGGCAAGTGAGGTTTAGGTTGGGTCGAGCCCAATTGCAATCCTAGTTTAGAATATAGACTTTTTGAATCAATTTAAGCCAAATTTCAAACACTAGCAGAGAAACAGGAACAGCCCATGAGCACCCTTAGACCATGCATAGTTTTGAGTTTTGACTATGATTTTAAACAAATACAAATAAGAAGAGGAACAGCCAAGCAAAGAGAAAAAACAAGTAACAAGACGTATTATAGCTTTTCAAACATTTCAAGTTTCAACAGCCTTTGGCCAGCTTGCTCTTCTGACCTTCATGGATATTTCCTTCCTTCTGATCTTCCCATAATTGTATCTCACTCCTCTGCTCTATATAAACAAACTCACATCCCTCTTTAACACCCCCAACATCAAACACAACCCCTCTCCCTTACAGCTTCCACAAATATGCAATCTTCTTCTCCTTGTTCTTCCATCTTCTCCCCTGTGAAGATGATGTTACTAGCATTTGTACTATTAGCATGTTCTACAATGCTAGTCTCTGCTACCAATTTCACTCGCGACTTCGATATCACATGGGGCGATGGTCGTGGCAAGATACGAAAGAATGGGACGGTGCTCACCCTCTCCCTTGACAGGGCCTCAGGCTCTGGCTTCCAATCCAACAATGAATATCTCTTCGGACAATTGGATATGCAATTGAAGCTTGTCCCTGGCAACTCTGCAGGCATTGTTACCTCCTACTATGTATGTTAATTTTTGTGATGATTATATTCAATGTAATACATTAAAATTCTGTTTAATTGATTGTTGAGATTCAATCACAGCTTTCATCGCGGGGACCTACATGGGATGAGATTGATTTCGAGTTTCTTGGTAATCTTAGTGGAGAACCTTACACTGTCCACACCAATGTGTTCACAGAAGGGAAAGGTAATAGAGAGCAGCAGTTTCACCTCTGGTTCGACCCTACCAAGGCTTTCCACACTTATTCCATCCTATGGAATCCTCACCAGATAGTGTAAGTTCCTTTCTTTGTTTCTTTATATTTGTAAAAAACAAAGCCCTTCTACTCTGCACAAAAAAACTCTTGTTCTAGTACTACTCTTCAGGGGTGCAACCCAAGCTTGAGCCTGGTCCATGTGCTTCCCAGATGAAACCGCAAATTCGGGTTGGGCTTGTTTTGGTTTTAGGCTTGGGCTCAAAGCTAAACTTGGAACCCCAAGCAGAAACCGGGGCAGGCTTAGGCTTAGGCCTCAGGTGATCAAACCACTAATCTTTTATACTAATGTTTAGTATAATACTTGAGCTCAGATTCTGAATTTGGGCCCATGCTCCCAATAGGACAATACCCTGCTGGCCAGCCTGAGTTGCATTTGTAGCCCTTCCAAAATCAATCAACAATAACATAAGTAGGCCATAATGAGATCAAAACATTAAACATTCTTCTAATTTCTCTCTGTCATGCTTTCAGTTTATCTGTGGATGGCATTCCCATTAGAGTGTCCAAGAATTTGGAGTCTATGGGTGTTCCATTCCCCAACAGACAACCCATGAGGATCTACTCCAGCATTTGGAATGCAGATGATTGGGCCACGCAAGGAGGGCGCATCAAAACCGATTGGACCAAAGCGCCCTTCACTGCGGCCTACAGAAAGTTCAGGGCTACAGCTTGTGTGTGGTATTTTGGGGCTTCATCCTGTACTGCTTCCAAATCTCCTTCTTCATTGTCCAATGAATGGATGAATTATGAGCTAGATTCTACAAGTCATGAAAAGCTGAGATGGGTGCAGAAGTACTACATGATCTACAACTACTGTACAGACTTAAATCGGTTTCCACAAGGACTTCCTCCTGAATGCAAGCTTGCATGATACTTCTTTTCATTGTTCCCACACACGCATTCATTCCTTCTTTCCTTGTTTTCAACTGCAATGTTTTCTTTTATGTAATGTAATCTATATCAATTAATACAATTCTTTTATCATTACCTTTATCAGAATTCCAGAATTCATGACTGTGAGAATTTCAAATTCTCCAAAAGTTGTCTCATTGGATGAAATTCCAAATCCTTTTTTTTGATCGGGGATTTGAAATTCCAACAAATGGTATAGAGAGTTGAATTCCAAGAATTCCATAAGGTCTTTTTGGTGGTTGGAATTTGAAACTCTAATGAAAAAAACACGGCATTTCAAAGGGTAGAGAACAAGATGTCACATCACATCAGATAATGTCCAAAAAACCCCAACCTCCCAAATTCTAGTAATAAATTTCTGTAAAGAAACAGGCTCTTAGTGAAAAAAAGTAAATTATTTGCTGCTTTTATGACTTGAATGATCGGGAACTCAACTCTATCCAAGTATGTATTTACAATTTTTGGAGATGGTGTGGGCAAGTGCTTCAACATATGAGAAAAAAAAAAACAAAAGAAAAGGATACTCTCATCTGAGGAACTATCAGAAACTTGTTATATTTTTGACAATTCCTAGAGTGAAATCGGAAAATGTTGCTAGAAATTAAAAAATAATAATAAAAAGATGTGAAAAGCGAAAAAAATGTTAAAATTTGCCAACAATCATCACCATCATCATCTTCGTAACAATAATAATAATCTTAGTAGCTTTGCTTTGGTTATACTTTTAATCAAGCCCACCTATACTGAATTCAAATTTCCTCAAATGATCCACACAATGGGCCAACAACATGGTAAAAAAAAAATATTTATCATTATTCATGATCAGCTCCTCACCACCTCATCACAATGTGTCCAACCATCCTTTATCCATATCATTTGAGGGACCCATTCAAATCCGCCTAGATCCACGCACACTTAGGATTTTTCTAGAAATATTATTTTCATTCTGTTTAATAAAACTTTCAATATCATTACAATCACTCTATTTTTACGATTTTTTATTCCAATTTCAAACCTAGATAATATCAGTATTTCAATCTAAGTTTTTAAAATAAATATTTAGTTTTGGGCCCTAACTTATTGTATGCCTTTCTTGCTAAATAATAATATTTATTTATTTTATAATTTATTCTATTCTTAATAATATTTCAAAGAGGACTCTAAATTTAAATATATATTTTTTTGGCTCAGGCTTTACAAGCTTCCTTTCCTAGTATGAGGGCAACACCTGAGGACACTCCATAAAAACAAATGATATACCGTGTAAAATCTTTTCCTTGATTTTCTCATTCTAAGAAAGCAATAGAGAGCGTGCATTGGATAAAACGGTATCTCCTTTTGGTAGAAACATGTCATTGCAAAAGTGCAAGAGGAAGTGCACGTGAAGGCTGCTGTCATTATATATATATAATAAGAGAAAATTTTAAAAAGGTCCTTAAGTTTCTGTCTTATTTCAAAAAGGGATAAAAGTTTCAGAACTTTTCAAATTAGCCCTTAAGTTTTACAGGAAGTTTTCAATTAAGAACATCCGTCCATTTAAAACTATTTTCCGGCAACTTTTTTTTCCAAGTCTTTTTAAAATACTTAAATTTTCCTATATTAAAATAAAACTTTCATTCACTTCTTCCATATTCTCCTCATTTCCTTCACCAATGTCCTCGAGATGATCAAAGACAAACCAGTATTCCCACAACAATCGGGGCTACTAAAACCATGTCATAACTTTAAATGAAAGGTAATTTGTGTATTTTTAAAATATTGAGGAAAAAATGCTAGAAAATGCCTTTAAATGGCCGGATGTCCTTAATTGAAAACTTACAAGAAAGCTTAAGGACTAATTCAAAAAGTTTTGAAACTTTTATCCTTTTTCAAACTAAGGTAAAAACTTAAAGTTTTCCCATTATATTATAATATATTAAGCTAGGAGGTTTTGACTTCAATTTTGACTGTTGGTTATAATTTTGACCAACGGTTACCCTAATTTGTTAGAATGGTTCACTCTTTCTTTTTAACTACCCACTCATATCCTTATGTCATCAAATCACCCACTACTCTTCACTTTAGTTCTACTACTTTTTTTTTTTTTTTTTGAAGTCTTTTATTTCACCCCATCTCTTCTACTGCCCAATTTTTTTATTTTCGTTTATGAAAGAGGTACTCCACATGATCTTTTTAATATACGCATATTCAATTTGTAATGCATGGACATACCGTGCTGAGCACGGGTTGTTGCGGTAGTGTAATAATAATTTGGAAACGAGTCTCCTAAAATATGTGAAAACGCGGGGGTCTCTATGAAAATAATTCATCACTGCATGACTCTTTCGACTGAAATAGAAGCGGTAGAGGGAAATTCAGATTCAAACGGTTTTCTCGTTTAAGCTTCAAGATCACAACCTCCTTCTCCTTCTAGGGTTTCAAAATCTTCATCTTCTTCTTCCTCATTTCGATCGATCGATCGAGAGATTTCGACATGAACGATCGAATTTCACCCGAATCGAAGAATACCAACACCACCAGCTTCGACGACGACGCCGCTCGAATCGCAGAGGTCGAATCGTGGCTGGCCTCGCAATTCGACGCGGCTGCCGGAAGAGACGTTCCAGCATTCGAGTACACGCCGCGTAGCATAACTCGACTCCATGCTCTCGCCACCGCTTCCAAGGCCAACACCCGCGCCGCCAGCATCATCGCCACCGATCTCCGCCTCAAGGCCTCCGACTACCGCTCCCAAGGTCAGACCTAGGGTTTTGGAACCAAATGTTCCAGACCTTCATTTGAAAAAACAAGTGGATCGGTTGAAAACCTAGATTTAGTAGGAAATTCTCTGCTTTTGATGGTTTTTGCAGCTGTGAGGATTAGGGAGATTTTGGAAAGTGTGGAATTGGCGTTGGAGAGATTGTCTCCTGGAGCGGTCAGATCTGCTCAGGTTATTGCCAATGTTGCTAATTTTCTGAATTTAAAGGATACTGAGATGAGCAGGTGAATTTGGATTCTGATTCGTGTTGTAGTTTCCTTGATATGATATGATTCCATGTTTCTGATTATGCTTTGTTTGATCAAACCCGCTCACATTACAAAGAAGAAGCCTTTATGCCCTTTGTGTTAAATGTTAATGCCATAGACACTATAAATCCTATCTGCATATCATTTATTGTGAAGTGTAATATTGGGGCAGTATTTATATGCATGGAGGTTTGTGATAGGGGTGAGTTGGATCATAGGAAGGTGGGCCCCACACTGTTTTAATTGGGTTTTTGCGCGCCATATGGATGGTGGCCAAAAATCAGTTATCTTCTTTTTTTTTTTTTTTGTCTAACTTATGGCCTGATTCTCTTAATGCTATATCTTGGGTGTCCTCTTCGACTATGTTTCCTTGGAAATTTCAGTTCTATTTGAATGAGATTAGGGCTCTATTGTCTTCTATTCAAGTGAGCTTTATCCATGTTGGGAGGACAGCTAATGGCTTTGCAGACTCTTTAGCTAAGCAAGGGGTTGATAGGTCTTCTAACTTTTTAGCTTTCACTATGTAATTTGTTGTGGTATAATGCTTTTATACCATAGTGCCCTTTGGTCGGGCCTCTTTGTATCACCTTTTCCTTTATTAATATATTTTCTTCGTTGCCTATCAAAAAAAAAAAAAAAAAATGGCCTGTTTGTTTGCATGGAATTGAATTCCTAGGAATTTGTGGTCAAATGGCTGCAGCCTATGATAGGTAAAGATCCCGTTTGTAAAATTTATGTCGTTGTTGTGTCCCCGTTGTACCCATGTCGGATATGTGCATCATAGGTTGTAGGAGAAGAATATAAAAGAGGTCAGGTGTGAAGGATATAAGGTGGCGATACCTAAAGGGACCTTGACTTTCTTTCTTAGGATTTGATTTACTAAAGTGATGGCTGGGTATTCATTTTCCATTTCCCCTTAATTCATTTTCCATTAAGAGAGATTATTTGATGGCCATTTATGGATCTTCACCTTTGTTTCTTCAGTCTTGACCACTTCTAGGAATATATTTTTATGAATTCCTAGGATTACAACTAAATGCAAACAAAGGGGTCCTTACCTTAGTCCTTTGTTGATGTATTTATATGTGGGTCACATGGATGAGATCTGGGCTGTTCATTTTATAGATCCTAGTGGGGATGGGTGCACCAAAAATTACTCCATTGTTTTGATTTTTGTGGATTACAAATGGTTGGCTAGAAAGATGTCCTACTAGCAGCTGATATTTGTTGGATGTAGTCCTCCAATTAGCAGCTGATCAGATCACCTGGCAGGACTCAACAAGCAAACAATTGATATCTTGGACGTTTATCATATTTTTAGGGATAAAATTGTGAAGTAATGACTAACTTTTGATTGTATGCATTTTGCATTCTGGCTAGTCCTTTTCTTCTTGTTATATTTGTTTATTTATCACAATTTTTTTGTATAATTGAGATAATGATGATGTGCTCAATTAGTGATGGTGGAGTGTGTCCAGTTTTCTTATAGCAATGGGAGATATTTCTCTGAGGAAGACAAGCATAGAGGAGGAGAGGGATAAAGCAAAGAGGGAATCAGAGGTTCTACTCGACTACACTCGGAAGGCCCTTGCGAGGCTGACATTTTTGAAAAAGTGCGTTCCTAATCATCTTTCTTTCTTTCTATTTTAAGAGAAAAAAAAAATCTTGTGTAGGCTATTGCTGCATGAGTAGCATTTCTGTTGTAGTTTATGATTCAGTTCTCTGTTGTGTCTGTCTGTTTATTTCAATTCAACACAAATCACAGGCAAAATGAATGTTTGGTGGATTTGGTAATTGTCCTTTCTGCCATGCATTTGGGAAATATTGGAAACTAGAACCACATTATATGAGCTGTGTATCTTTCACCATTGTTCTATTTATTTAAAGCAAACATATTTTCTTGCCTTTCCACCCAAAATCAATAGTTGATTGGAGCACAATATAAATTCTTTTTTGGTCGGCATTCTAATCTAATGCCCACGTTTATAGCCCCAACCAGACTTTCTGTGACTCTCTTTGAGAATGTGCCAAACTAAAGAAAACATCACAATTCTGTAATTGGACTGCTTACAAAGGTGAATGATCCTGCACTATTGTATCCATGATGATAGTTCCCTAGGCGAGAGATTGAATGTGCTGAACTTCATCAACAGCCTACAAACAAGTTTTTGTTTTTTGAATGATAACAGCCTACAAACATGACAACAAAAGTATGCTTCCAATTATCATATTTTCCTGGCTGGCAGTGATGACATTTAGTTATTCAGCATTTGAAAATTTCTTATATTGGAGTTCTTGCCCTGGGTCATTTCCCAATGGTGGTCTATGCAAATGATCTAAATCATAAGTAGTGATAGAACATATCAACGTCAAAGCTTGTTTTATATTTTTTATCAGTAACTCAAACCAATGCATTAAAAAAGAGAGATACAGCTGGAATTATTTTAAATAATTGTTAGTGAAACACTTGAAATAGAATGGATAGTGCTCTCCTAGCTGTGTGAATGCTTCTCATCATTGACTTTTCTAATTTTATACAATTGTCTTTCCAAGATAGTAAAAAAAAAGTTCTGTGGAACTTCACTCCTTTTTTTTCTGGGGGAATGATCAAATTTTTTATTGGCTATTATCAATGTTGTTCTTGTGCTTGTTTGTGGAGGAATTGTGCAAGTTCGATCTGTTTTGGTTCTAGTCCTTTGGAACATGGTTTCGAAAGTTAGCAGAATCCAAGTTGGCTTACTGATTTATATCGTACTCTGTACCTACCAAGTTGCTTGGTCTTGGCCAATTCTCATGTTTTGATGGAGTGGCTGAGTCATAACTGACTTCGTGGTCACCTGGTTAGTGACTGAAATTGTGACTCCTGGTTATTTGTTTCTTTAGAATCTGATTATTTCCCATACTTGCAAAACCATGAGGTTTGGTTGGTCAAATTTTGACTGCATGTATTTATTTATTTAGAGGAAGCAACTTTTTGAATGGATTTTGTTAAACTACTTTTTTCTCTTCAGTGGATAGAAATCCCTATCTCTTAATGGTCATTTCGTATCACTACGCTTCAATTTAATCTTCTACTACAATTGTTTTGAATAACTCTTTTCTAGAAACAATATTCAACGAAGGAACAAATAATAGAAACTCTAGCTGTTTTCTTGTTCTAAGGTCCTTAGAACATTATGTAGCACATGTTCTGTTGGGAGTTTTGTTTAGAGCCTGTTTGTTTGCATTAGATTACATAGGAACTCATGGTCAAATTAGCTCCACCAAAGGATTATTATAAAGGTGCGGTGTGAATGATATTAGGTGTGGGGTGAAGGATATAAGGCAGCAACATAGAAGTTCCCTTGACTTAGGATTTGGATTACCCGGGTGATGGTTGAGTATTAATTTCCCAATCTTCCCTGAATTCTATTTCTATTAAAGGCGGGGGGGGGGGGGGGGGGGGGGGGGGTGGGGGGGCGGTGGGGGTGGGGGTTGTTTGTGTGTTATTTGACGGTCATTCTTGCATATTCACCTTTTGTCTTCTTTTTTAACCACTAATGGCATGAGTTTCTATGTATTCAACACTACAACTCCTATGTATTTTTTTTTTCGAACACAGGCTTTTACAATTGACATGGTTAGGACATGACACTCTTTAGCTTCAATAGATGCAATTAGGAAAGTACTTTTCAGAATTCAGACTGCAATGTTACATAAGCTTTAAAAAACACAATGGTGAATACTACAAATCTGAGCTTATTTGTTAGTGTTGTATACATGTTATATGTCATGTTTTGATTGGTTAAGCATCAAATTGCTCATAGATTTAGTCTGATTAAAAAGGGGGAAAAGGAAAGTGGATTGAGTCTCTCCCCTTTTGACTCATGCCATCACCTTGTTTGGTTAAGTATGGTTACTAGTATTTTGTTTTGTTTTACTTTTTAATACAGGAGTTGTGCCCAGCGTACCCACCGGGACAGAACCATTGTACCATGCTTGTTTGTGTGGCCTTCTATTTTCCGAACTTTGCTGTTGCTACACAATGCTTTTTATTTCTAAATTTTTAACAACGAACTTCATTTTGGAGCTGGAAAATTGGAGGGTTTAATCAAAGAGAGGATTTAGCTCCAAACAAGGAAGAACATACTACAAACAACGAACTTCATCATGACTTCTATGATGAAGTTACGGATGATGCTTTCACAATTAGAGGTTATTCTTACCTGGCTTCCATTAAATACTTTATTTTTTTGTACCCCATTGACTGAAATCCACCTTGATCCATTATCTTACGTACGTATGGCTTTTTCTAGTTATTCCTCTTTCCAAATCTCCCAAAGGAAGCAAGTACAAGGAGTTTATAGGATCTTGCCTTCCTCTTCGAAGGGACTTAATATCCATTCATCCATCACATGTGGTCACTAACTATTGGATTAATCAAGAGATTTAGAACTCATTTAAAAAGAAAAAGAAGTGGTTCAAAATTTTTTCTGCATTACTATTAAAAAAAAAAAACCTGTAGTAAAGATATCAGAGCATTTGCTTATCTGTCCTCTTCCGATATCAATGTTTTGTGGAAGCTTCTGAACCCATAAACATACCTTTACCTTTTGTTGCGACCCTATTGTGTGGTTCTAATCACATGTGGATCCTAATGGGAGGATTTTGACATCTTAACCATTGTGCCAAGTGCCGGCAATGAACCATGAACATACTTTTGTTTTGTGTGTATCAGAAATGTGTTTATGTAAGAACTACTCATTATTATTATTATTATTATTATTATTATTATTTGCAGAACCCTTCAAAAGCTTGATGATGAAGTAGCTACTGGTGAGGCTCAAATGCTTAATTGGAAGCAAAATCTGGCTCTTATGGTCTCAAAAGAGCGGCAATACATGCAACAATATTCTAATTATAAGGTACATCCCAGTTTCTGTATTAAATGATTTTCACATGGATATGGAGGAGAAAGAAAAAGGGAATTTTACTAGTATCAGCAATTAGTCACAGGCAGTTAAAAACCTACTGAGTGAAGAAGTATACAAGAAGGTAAAAGGAAGAAAAATGAACACGAAAAATCAAGTTGTATGTTTCTTTTGGTATGATTCAATTTTTTCATTTATTTATACTTGTAGCATCTCTTTGTTGTTTCCTGGAGTTCTGAAACACACATTTCTTGTGGGAGCAGGCCTTCCTAAATTATGTAGGTTACATGCCAGATATGAGACATGGTGTTCTGATAAAAATGGCTGAGCATAGAAAGGAGCTGGAGAAGGAGACAAAGCCCATTTTGAATACATTGAGAAGCTACCAGGATTTGCCTCCTGTATGTACCACCATCCCAATCTCAAAGTTATGATATGTAATTGATTCATCAGGTAAACGTAAATGTGTCTCCAAAATCAATCCTCTTTATGCAGGATAAAGCCCTTGCTGCTTTGGCTTTTGAGGAGAAAAGAAGGCAATATGCAGCTGCAGAGAAGTACCTTGAAGAAGTTCTGCACTCTGCTCTTGACACTGCAGAGTAACATCCTTGTGTGTTTACTATTCATGTTCCATCATATGGTAAACTTGATTCTATATCCATCATTTCTGCAGGTGATATTTCTATGACATTTTTCAAACCACATTGAACAAAATGATTTCACATTTTGGGAAGGTTTTGTTGGATTCAAAGACAGAATTATCAAGCTTCAATATACATGTTTGAACTATCAACTCAATTTCTAGCCATGGAAAGTCACAATATAGTGATCTCATTTAGTGGTTCTTATGGAGGAGGTTTTAGTCTTTGCCTTGAGAGAGTTTTCATGGCAAAAAGACATCCCCTCTTTAGATGCCTTCACTATTTTTATGGAAGTCATAAGGATGATGCATGAGCCTTCTTCCCCTCTAGAAGTACTGTTGCATTTTTTTTTTTTTTTTGATCGGTGAGTAGTGTTGCATGTTATATATTATATATAAGGGGAGTCAATGGGCCTTGCCAGGCCTAAGCTTGTCTATAGCCAGCTATTTGGTTGACAGGCTGAAAGTCAAGCAGTGGGCTTTTTTTTTTTTTTTTTTTATATATATATGTTTTGTTGCTCTAGTATTATACTCAGGCACCCAGACACGTACAGGCTACTCAAGTTCCTAATCAATGGGGTTACAACTAGGGATCTGTTGTTTCTGTGGAGAGGGAGGTGTTTCACCACTTAGCTTTTAGTGGATTGGCAACTCAAGTCTGATCCAAAATATATATACCAATTTATGCGATACATACCTACTTATGCTGAATGTGTTTTGCTGGGTCAGGACTTTCAGCGTTCATAGGCCAGTCTGGTCTGTTTAAACAAAAAATTAGGCTTATTTTTTAGACTACAGGCTCTTTTGCTTTCTTTCTTTGCTGTTGTTTTGCTTTCTTTTTTTAATATAAGTAGTTGTTTCCGATCAATTTCTTTTCCAGACTACAGACTACAAGCTTAAGCACAGAGCCCAATATGGGCTAGCATCAGACCAGGATCTGGCTATCCCCGCCAATGAGCACCCCTAGCACATACCAGTTTGTTACTCTACTAACACGAATATCATGTCTTGTGTTGCTGTTGTAGGTTTTATCATGATGCAAAGAACACTCCTGACAAAGTACCATTGGCAAGAAGCTTACCACAAGAAATAAACACCAGACAGTAATGTTCTTAAATAAACTGTACTTCATGGTTTCTCATGTTATTGACAATGACAGTACTAATGAATAAAGAATTTTTTTATTTGACAAAGTCCCACTCTGTACAAGCCTTGCCAGAACACACATGCACAAATGCATTACAAAGTAATAAACGGATATCTATCCTATGTTCAACAAATTCCCTCCGCTTTATATGTTTATGCTATGTATGTTGTTTATTTGCGGGGAGTCTTTTGAAGACAGGTGGCATTCAATAGGGAGACCCTGTGGGAATTGCTTCAAATCGGTGCAGTAGTTGTAAATCACGTAATTCTTCTGCACCCAGCTCAATTTTTCTTGGCTTGATGAATCCAGCTCCTGTGAGAGCCAATCGTTGTCTGATAAGGAAGAAGATGTTGAAGCACAAGAAGAGGCACCTGAAGACCAGACACATGCTTGGGAATTGAAGTTCCTATACGAGGCAGTGAAGGGAGCCTGCGACCAATCATTGTCCAGCCTGCCTCTGGTTGCCCAGTCATCAGCATTCCAGAGGCTTGAGTATATCCTCGTGGACTGGTTCTAGGGGAAGGGAACAACAATTGACTCTGCATTCTTGAACTCTCTAATGGGAGTGCCATCCACAGAGAAGCTGGCATGCATGATGGCCAAGTAAGTGAAATGGTATATAAATATATAGCTCAATGGCGAATGAGGGAGTTGGGGGTTGGATTTGAAGGCTTAGAAGATGCGCTGCGGATTCCATAGGATGGAGTATCTGTGGAAGTCATTTGTGGGGTCAAACCACAAGTCTCCCTGTCACCTTTACCTTGGGTGAACATGTTAGTGTGGAGGACATAGGGGTCTCTGCTAAGGTTGCCAAGGAATTCGAAGTCATTCTCATCCCACGTCGACCCTTGAGAAGAAAGCTGCAACCGATGAAAATTCAGTTAGATATCAGGTTTATATGACAGAGCAATATTCATTTCTACTATATGGATGGATATATATTGAGTGAGAGCTGAAACTATGAGGAAATGGCAGATGGGGTAGCATGGAGATTGGAGACTTAGATACTAGGCTGTTACCGTGCCCGCGGAGTTGCCAGGAACAAGCTTGAGCTGCATATCGATCTTTCTGAATAGATACTTATTCTTGGACTTGTAGCCGGAGCCGGAGGCCTTGTCAAGGGAGAGCGTAAGAAGTTCGCCACTGTTTAGTATCTGACCTCGGCCATCACCCCATGTGATATCAAAGTCTTGGTAGAAATTGCTGGCAGAGGCATCCATCAAGTAGCTTTCCAACAAGGGAGAAACCAAGAACATCATTGCAGGAACATGAGAAGAACTGAAGCCCAAGGTATAAGAAAGAGTAGAATCTAGTTTAGAGAAGATCTGTTTGAGAAACTGAGGAGAATATTAGCTTACAGAAGAGCTGTTTCCGGGTGTTTGTGATATCAGTGCCATGGGCATTGAGGAACATGTAGGCGTGGGTAGAGAGTTGGAGAGAGAGAGAGAGAGAGAGAGAGAGAGAGAGAGGGTTCGATCTTTCCGTTTGGTCATTTACTATTAAAGTGAAAGTGAAGTAAAGCCTCCATTTAAGAGACATGAAAAAACTAGGGGGTCATTTCAAAAGTTCACAAATTCAAGAATTCCCTTTTTTTTTAAAAAAAAAAAGGTAAAAAAGCAACATCTTCAATCTACCAAATGATAAAAAAAAAATAATAACTTTTTACATAAAAGTAAAAAAGATTCCTATTCAAGCCATTAAAGATAAAAGACCATCACAACTCCCTAATATTTTATTCTCTATTGAGGCTTCACCTCACTTCATTCTACCGGTAAAGTTATCATATGTGCGGGTGGGTGACTTGTTTGACGCGTTTTAAGAGAGTGGCATGTCATGTCATGAAGAGATGGACACTATCAGCTACCTTTTTTTTTTTATCTACCAATTTTAAGGTTTTGATTGATCTTTCCCAATCTAGTTACTACAATCCTTTTGCTCAACACCTCGTATCACTTTATTTGAAAGTGATGATTTTCGGATTGAAATATGCACATGATGATTGAGCCTGTTTCTTACAGGAACTTCTGAATGTTGGGAATTTAAAGAATGTGATATAAATTTTTTTTTTTTATGGTGTGTTCTTTTTACCGAAATTCCATGAATTCCAGCCACATGAAAGGTCAAAGTAAGCCTATAGAATTCTTCCAACTCCAACCTTCTTGGTTTGGTTGCTAAATTTTTTCTAGAATATAACCAGTAAATTGGACTTCATCATTACATACCATTGTCGTGAAACTTTCTCCAAAACCCTCCCTGTCGATCTGCTGGTTGCCCAATCCAAACTTTTGGAACATTTATTTATTTTTTTTATTGATTTGGTTTCTGTTCGGTTCCTACCCTTTTATCATCTAGGGTTTAGTTGTTGTTTCCAATGGAAGAGAGTGATATTATTCCAATTAAATTTAATGATATATGCACAACTACTATGTTATAAGCATATACAAATTAAAATTGTTAATATAATTTGACCATGTGGGACCATATAGATGCATGTATGCACAAATATGCACAAACTACAAACTGACAGAAACAGGCTTTTTTTTTTTGTCGGTTAAGAGTATTTAATAGATGTGCTCAATATTAATGTAATTAGAAAACTCGTATACTACTGAACTAGGAGTCTTCTTGCTTTTCAAACACAACTCATTTGCAAGCGACAAGGAGGCGTGATGGGCAAAGATAGAATGTCTTTAAATTAGACACCTACAAAATATTTAATTTAATCGATATTATCTAAGCATTGGAAAGAAACACTTCAACAAGTGTCTCCACCCTCCCAACTGCCTTTTGTTTATCTTGTTGACTAGCATAAAGGCCCTATCCTACTCACATGCTAAGTCTCGTGCGAATTAAATAATATATTAAAATTAATATTCCTTTTATATATAAATACATTTATTGACTAGCATAAAGGCCCTGTGCAATTCACATATTAAGTCTCATGCGACTTAAATAATTTATTAAAACTAATATTCATTTTATATAAATACATTTATAAAAAATAAAAAATTAAATCACAAAAAAACTATGAAAATCAAACATCTTTCCTCCTTTAATCCATGTTGGCATACACGTTTCATCTTAAAAATAAATGATTCAGATCCATTTCTGCTCATTTTGATTACTATATAAAAACTTTGAGAATCAACTTAATTTATAGAGTTGGAAGGCAACCTTTTGAATTAGGTCACATTTACACAAATGGGCGCAAGCGACACATTTTATTAAAAAGGCATGTATGTATTTTTAAAAATACACATTCACAGATAGACTCCAAGCAAGGGACACATTTTATTCAAAACGCACATATGTGTATTATTATCGAAAAGGCGCATATTTGCTTTTGGAAGGACGCATTCAAGGGACACATTTACAAGAGGGCCCCAAGAAGCTCACGTGGCTTCTCCTAAGGCCAGAACCGAGTGTTTTGTCTCAACCGCTATCCAGCTTTAAAGAGAAAGTATTCGTGTATAGGTCAACCGCCCCCCTCCAAAGCCGTTTCCAGAAGTTATAGGGCTTCACGCCTGACGCATCAGGGTGCATGGATAGTGGGCCCCGCCTCCAGATCATTCTCACAAATAACGTTGCCCAGTCTTATACGGCTAAGGGGAGGATCAGATCTGTGATCAGATCTTCCAATGGGCCCTGCCACTACCTGATGCCCATAAGAAAACCCCCACCTGCAACTCACGCCCCAGGTTTTAGAACCAATAGATGGTGGGCCAGTTTGGACCCAATCCCCACGGGTCCACCACCATCAGGGTCGCCCCTGGGTCCTTCTCCAGATCCACGGATCAGATCAGTCATCAGGGCCCCACAGTCCAAAACACGGGTAAGTCCCTCACGGTTCCAAGTCCGAAAACCTACTAGTTACTCTTCCCTGGTTTTCAACAGTTTCTATGTTGAATCCAACTCCAGCCAGCCACCCTATCTAAGTATTACACAATTACAGAATCTTAGATGTAAAAAGGGGTTTATGAAGATCACATGGGGGTGGGCTATGCTCCACTGTAGATCGGAATTACTGCAACATGCAACAGTAAAACTCACGATGAGATAATAGCTTGAATCATTCACACAAAATAAAATAGCATGACAATAATATCATTTGAAGTGCATCAAAGGGCATCTACATGCATCAATACGCAAATCAATGAGGAACATAAGTGTTAAATCTACAAATTATGGTTAGGCACCAGCCTTAGGTTCGCTGTTGGAGGAGACTACAACGATTTCTATTGCCAAAGCGAACGCGGGTATCCTTGCAAAGAGGGTTTCACACGGAAGACGATGATTGTCTTCGATCAGGGAACGCCGGTTAGTTTCCTATGTGCCAAGAGCCAAGAGAACCTACTCACTGAACTCCCATTTTTTACTCCAAGATGTAGTAGCTGAGTGGGCCTAGGGCCACGGTTTGCACCCGAAAGTTGTAGGTTCGAAACTGCACTACCATAGTGGGGCTACAGGGGAGTTTACCTGACTTTCCTTTGGGTCTGGTGGGATTTGTCTAGCCCAAAGAATTGAAAACCCTCCGATAGAAAAAAAAAAAAAAAGACGGAACTTGCATATTAATTATCAGCGAATCTAGACTTGCCCTGATGCTTAAAGACACAGCATGCGTGTTTCCAACTTTACAACGGGCTTAAAAAACAGTTGAGTTCGATTGTGACCGGACCATCAGACATGATACACACATACAGGTAACGAGCCTATATATAGTGCAATTTAGATTTAGTTTTGAGGGCAGGGGCTCCTTAGTCCTTAATATCATCTTTGCCTCAGTAGAGAGCTTTTTTTCTGGTTAGATGCGTCTCTTTTCATCCTCTTTTCCATCTTAATAAGTCAGCTCTTTGTAGATATACATGGTTTGCTTTGTTTTCTTTCTTTTGATAGCGTTATGATTTGGGTTAAGATATGAATTTCTTTCTTTATTTATGGATTTATATATGCCGTTATTTTTGTCCTCTCTTCTATCTTTTCAGCAGAAAATAGAATTTTTGGAAAAATGAGTGAGAAAGGAAGATTTTTCACCTTCAAAATATTCATCAGATTTTTGAGAAGTGGTTTGGAAAAAAATCATGTTATTAAATATTCATGTATTCAGGGGCGGACCCAGGATTTCATCGGGGGGGGGGGGGGGGGGGGGGGGGGGGGGCAGCTTAAATAAATATATTTTAACAAATCAAGATAGCTAATATTTTTTTATATTTTTTCTGGACATACATCCAAGTTCAAGCATGATAGATATATTAAAATCAAAGACTAAATTTCGCATTAAAAATAAAACCAGGATCTAGTTGACATAAATAATTGTATTTTAATACATACCAACTTCCATAATTCATCAAAATGGAACTCGACGTTTTGAAAGTCTTCAATGATTGATTCTGTACTAAACTTCTCCGCAATTTCCCTCTCAATGTACACAAGATAAGAGTTTGTGAGAAACTCATCCTCCTATTTTGCTGTGAAGTCTAGTTTTAATAAGGCTCATGGCTGAAAATGATCGTTCAGTAGTTGCAGTGGAGATTGGAAGAGTAAGCACAAGGACGATAGCTCTAAAAACAAATTGGTACACCGTTGATCTTCCAGTCCTTACCAACCATTGGCACATTTCAGAAATAGTTGACAATTCTTTGAAGTCTTTATGTCGAACTACATTATGCTCATAATGGTTCAGTTGTATTCTCAACTGCATTTTCTCATGATCTGTGAAGTCTTGTGGATAAAACTTCTCTACCAACTGGCAAATGTCATCAATTTAAAAAGACTCATGTGAAAGTCGAGGATGTAAAGCTAAAATAAGAATAAGTGTCACATCTCGGTCCCGAATCACCCTGTCCTAGGGTAATCTCCAAAGTGTGCCACACGTACTCCCACATGCTGTACCTGTCTCGAGCCCAATACAACACACGAAGGAGAGAAAAACAACTTTCCATGCACGTGAGGGAGAACTCACTAGAATACATTAATAGCAATTAAACATAGCGGAAGCTGTAATTCTTTCATGTGAGGTGTCAATTCCCATTCAGTCCATTTAATATTTCAAATTTAATACAAAATAATTATACAATTATATACATTGTTTAAAAAAGAGGGTATGAAAAGAACCCTAAACAACACTCCAGAATTATAACAAAAGAATAATAACACTAAGTGTGCCCCACACAAAAAAGGGCTAGCCACACTCACTACTAGAAGTTCTCAAAAGATCACCACGCACTCTGAAGAGGAAGAATCTATGTGGCCTTTGGCTGTGGCCACTCCTCTAGTCCCGAAGGTACCTTTGGGGCAACCTTCTCTCCCTCCGAGGCCTCTTCAGGGTCAGGGGCTGTACCTGTGACTGTGACACCAAGAATAACATCATGAATACGACGATTCGGCAAGCATAGGCATTAATAATAAATCACACGTTGTATCAAATAGAATTTATAGACAATTAATTAAAAGATGTCAATATCAAGTAACAACTAGGCAATCGTGCCAAAAATGAATAATTTACGCCTTACGAATTAATGGGGGATACAACACACTAGTTGGCTACTACATTAAGCTTATCCTCTCAAATAGAGAGCAAATCTAATTGGGATGTCACCAGCAGCTCGGCCAAAGGCTAGCTGGCTACCCGGTTCTGGAGTTCCGGTGCTCCATATGATCTACTGCAGTGATCTCGAATAACTAAACCAAGTTTAACCTTGTCGGGTATTATGAGGTCAAAGTTCAGTAGTGCCAGACCAATCGGATCAAATAAATACATATATGAGTAAGATTGTTTTTACTTGAATCAAATCGAACCATTAATATTCAGAATTTCTCACATATAAACTTATTCATCTATCCCGAATTTCAATTGAATATCGTATAACAGTACAAGTATAAGGAATAGAAGCGAAACAATTTATGCATATAAATCATAATTTAGAGTTTGGAAAGTGAAAGGAAAATAAATTTCAATATGCACATGCATTAATTACAAGAATCAAGGATCATTTACTAGGCTTTCGTCTTTCACCTTCTCACACGATGAGGTTTGGAAACCCGGTGCATAGCTATTTTTAATTTGGTGCCACTTTATATAAGTGTAGTGTATTGGTTTCTCCGAGCCTCATCCATGACAAGGTGTTAGACGAAAAGAATTAATTTCACATGAGAAAATCTTAGCCTCAATGATTTCTCACGTGGTTAATTACCATTGGTCTGTTGATATCGTCAAGGTGCCAATTTCTAGGGCTCAATAAATTCCTCGGAGTCAAAGATCCCAATGGGTTTTATAAATACATACTATATGGTTTTTGTCAATTTCAGTGTGCAAAAAAGAAGTAATTTTGATCAAAATTCTGGACCCCCGCACAGAACTTGGACTCGCTATAGCGAGCCCACCCAGAAGGTGGCCTTGCTATAGCAAGGGTCTCCTCGCTGTAGTGATGGCAGCCACTCCCTTCCTTACTTTATTTTAATTCAAATCTCCTCCTGCACTTTCCATCATATAACATTCCATAGCACATGCCCAGGCACCATTTCACCCACTCATCATTTCACATGCTTTTCCATCCATATAAAATGCACATGCTCTCCATATATATAAGTTGCTTTCATTCAATCACCACTCCTTTCACATGACGTACACTTGTATAACGGATTCGACCCATTTCAATATTTCCAGTGTGCATTTAGATATAATGTTCCCATGGTACATATACTTATATGGACACCCATATGCATTTCATGTTTTTATTTAACTACATTACTTCACCACCAATCCCATCTCCTCTTTGCTTTTCAATTTAAGACTGGTAATACCAAAAAATCAGACCCATGCTATATTCATTCCAATTATAATTAAAGAGGCTAATCACAATAAAAAGGAAAATAAGAGGATTTGATAATCTAATCAAGGAATAAAACTACATGCATTAATCATTAAAGCTTATACTTGCCTCAATTAGCTTTCCAAGCCCTTTTCCTCTAATATAGCTCAAATGACTCAAAATCCCCAAATAACAAACCCTAACCACCAATCCAAAGGAAAAATGCAAGGAATGGTTATGTATGACTATAAATGAGTCTCTTGACTCCATTTCAACTCAAAAGCATGAAAAGAATGGGGTTTGATTCTTACCTATAAAGTATTTCGAATTTGTAAAGGGTTACAGAGATGGGTTCTTGTCACAATGAGCAAAGGAAGATGAAGAAGATGGAGATGGAGAAGATGAAGATGAAGATGGGTGTACCCTTGGCTTGCAAGATAATGCTCTCACTCTTGCAGGGATTGGAGAAGAAGAACAGGAGAAATGGAATGGAGAAAGAGATGAGTAGAAGAAAAGGAACGAATGGAATGGGCTTTATATAAGGGATAAGGTTCTCTTTTGCAATAAGGCCCATCAAGAATAATACATTTTCAAATTGAGTCAAGTGATGGTCTACTCACTTAATGATTGGTCAAATGAAGTGGGATCTATTACGAAAATCGATATACGCGTCAAAATACACGCGATGATGTGAAAATGACGGGCAAATGATGCAAAATGCGAAAAGCTATATTTACGAAAAAGCCCTTGACCCTACTCAATTGAGTCAACTCGGATTCTACTCACCTATTCAAGGTTCGAGACTCAACCAACTCAGTCTATAAAGACTAATAAAAACTAATTATCCTAATTAGCAATTAACATAATTAATTTAGGTGAAACACAATTAATTAGTTCTAATCAAGATTAAATTGGGTCGGGGAATAACAATAAGCAACTCCACTGCGTTCTCACTAAACTGACGATTTAATTCTTGTAACTGAGAATCAATTGCAGCATAAAAAATATTCACTCGATAATGATGCTTAATTGTAAACTCATCTTGTTGTTGACGGGCTCGACCTCGTCTCACAACATAAGGAGCATCCATATCCGAGATATCTATGTTGCGTGCATCACAAAATGATTTCACCTTGGTAAGTAAAGCATCAAATCCAACATCTCTCAAATTTTGGATAAGTGCTTTAGTTGATAAAACAAGATCCACGGCATTCAAAATATCTTGAGATTGGCGTTGCAATGCTTGACAAAGTAAATCAGTGATTTCCATAATTTCCTTCATCATATGCAAGATGAAAACAAATTCAAAGGAAGTAAATGCCTTGTAAGCAAAATCTGCCTCTGCTCGCTGGGAATGAGTAGTTCCATCATTAATGATATTAATTAGAACTGCACATGTTGAACTGAACATCTTCATTAAGCTAGAAACTGATTTCAAGTGAGAACTCCAACGAGTATCTCCAGCACGTTGTAAAGTACCAATTTGATTAAGTCCTCTGGCACTCTCCAACTCATCCAAAGCAATCATATGTGCAATGTCAGATGCTTCAGCAATTTTCAATTGTTCATTACGCTTGCATGAAGCGCCAACAATATTTACAACACTAGTCAATGTAGTTAGAAAGTGCTGAACAAGAAGAACTTCTCTTGATGCTGCTACTAAAGCCAATTGCAGGTGATGCGCAAAATAATGAATATAGTAAGCATATGGACAATCATTTGAAATCAAAGCTTGTAATCCCTTCCACCCACCACGCATATTACTTGCACCATCATATCCTTGTCCTCGAATATTTTGAATATCGAGATTATGATAAGACAACACAGAATATATATCTTTTTGTAAGGTCAATGCCGCAGTGTCGGAGATATGAACAAGCCCAAAAAAACGCTCACGCACAAAACCATCTTTGTCAACAAATCTCAGAACTATAGCCATTTGCTCCTTATTTGACACATCAGAAGCTTCATCAATAATCAAACAAAACTTTGCACCTCCAATTTCTTCACGGATTGCCTTCTTCACTTTAGTTGAAAGCACATGCAAAATTTCTTTTTGGATTTTTGGTGATGTGTATGAGGCATTTTTGGGAGCTTTCTTTAATACAACTTCTAAAACCTTTTCATTATAAGAACACAACAACTTTAACATCTCCAAAAAACCTTCACGGTTGATTGAACTCTGAGTTTCATCATGTCCCACTAAAAGCACAAGCATGAAATGCAAGCCATCAGACTGTATCAATTGAGGCCTTAAGTCGTAACTGATTGTTTGCAATTTGTTCAGAAGTGAACTTGTCAAGCACTTTTTGTATGTGTTGAGGTTGGTTTATCAAGTCCTCGCATGATCTCTCGGCATCTTTATGAAAAGTATTAGGACCTTTCCCCATATGATTTAAGAAAGCACAATTTCTTCCATCCCTAACTTTCTTCTAATTCCGAAATCCGTCAATAGTGAATGCAATTTGCCCACCATGTCCGATTGGCTTATGAAAGAGATAACATGGAAGACAAAAAGCTGCATCTTTATCTGGAGAATATTCCAACCACGAAGAAAATAAATTATACCAAGACTCTTGAAAGTTACGAGGATGAGCCATTGATCCAGATTTCGGATACTTTGAGAGCTTCGGTTGGTATGGACCAACCTTTATGTACTTGCATAGAATTTCATCGCGTTGATTGACATCGTACTCCCATATCTGGCGACGCAATCATGGATCACGCTCCAAAGAACCAATATTATCATCATTATTGATTACAGTTCTTTGAAGTTTAGTAGGATGATTTTCAGCGATTAGAGTTTCAACGTTAGAGGTGTGCGATTGCCCATCAGCATCTAAGTTTGTAGGATTTTTTCTTTTGAAAAATCCATCAATTGTAGATGACTTTCCCATCTATAAATCAAATAAAAACCATATTTATTATAGATTTTATATTCAAGTTAAAGTCTAAGTAGATTAGCCCAGCTCAACACATCATTTGATAATAATAAAAAAAAAAAAAGCAAAGGGAAACAATTAAAAAAAAATAGTTCACATGGCATACTAATGAGGAAAAAAGTAAAGAGGCAAACCCAACAGCAGTGCACACATTATAATAAAAAAAAAATACAAAAAGCAAGCATATACATGCACAAATTAATAAAGAAATAAAATAAATAAAATAAAGTGGGTGGGACATCTCCTCATAAAGAAGACCAATAATTAAATAAAGTATAATAAAAGGATAAATGGGGCAGTGCTTTTGCACAAAAAGATAACAGAGCAAGTGGGCAACAATTAGCGAACACATGTAGACCATTGAAACAGATCCCTAGCCATAGGATTTGTCTCTGCAAGTATAAAATCAAATGTGGAAGGCTGGAACTTTACACAAAAAGATAACAGAGCAGGTGGGCAACAATTAGCAAACACATGTAGACCATTGAAACATATCCCTAGCCATAGGGTTTGTCTCTGCAAGTATAAAATCAAATGTGAAAGGCTGGAAGTTTACTTGTAGCAGCACAGCCACAGCCACCGGTGCACACGGCACACAAACTAATCGTCTGATCTCTGATGACTTTGATTGGATCAGGCCGGCGGGCAGTTGTGTGAGCATGGGCGGTTTGTGGCTTTCTTCTTTAGTTCTTTCTTTCTTCCTATTAGAATGTTAGAGAATATGGATAGGGACTTTAGGGTTGATGCAGTAGAAGTCTTTCTTCTCAAAATTCAAGACCCAAACCAAACGATTGTCCATCTCAACCAAACAATGGGGAATTGAATGGCTTAAGTTATTCATCGACAAATCAGGGGCTGTAAACTTAATTGCATTACAATTTACAAAGGTATGAAGGACTTATGGGCTTCCCTTTTTTGGCTTTGGGACTTGGGACTTGGGACTTGAGGAGATGGATCAAGGCCCATTTCAATTTGGTCTTTTCTTATATATATATATATAGACACACACACACACACACTTTGTGCAAACAATTAAGGGGGGGCCAGTTGTTAAAATTATTATATAAATTAATTAAAGCATATTAATCTTAGGGGTTAGTGATTTGACATGGCCCCCTGGGCCTACTCCTGGGTCCGCCCCTGACTCCTTAATATCATCTTTGCTTCAGTAGAGTGCTTTTTTTCTGGTTAGATGTGTCTCTTTCCATCCTCTTTTCCATCTTAATAAGTCAGCTCTTTGTAGATATACATGGTTTGCTTTGTTTTCTTTTTTTTTTCTTATAGGGTTATGATTTGGGTGTAGATATGAATTTCTTTCTTTATTTATGGATTTATATATGCCGTTGATTTTGTCCTCTCTTCTATCTTTTCAGCAGAAAATAGAAATTTTTGGAAAAATGAGTGAGAAAGGAAGATTTTTTTACCTTCAAAATATTCATCAGATTTTTGAGAAGTGGTTTGGAAAAAAATCATGTTATTAAAGATTCATGTATTGATTAGCTTGACTTTGACCATCTTCCTATAGTTTTTCAGGGGTAAAAAGTGAAAGTTGATAAATCATTCAATCTCCACAGCAGTAGTGCTAATGGGAGGAAATATGAAGGTGTGGATTATGGTGGCAACATGGTTTTGGTGGAATGCAGTGGTTGGACCAGCTTGGGCATACCAAACGGTGAAGTTTACAACCAGAGGTGCCACGAAGTCTATCTACGCAAACTTCATAGAGGCACTGCGAGCTCAATTGGCAAGCGGAGATGAGCGAGCCGTATGGAATACGAGTGACGCGTGAGCGATCAACAGTGCCTGATTCCCAGAGGATTGTTTTGGTGGAACTCTCAAATTGGGATGCGCATTCCATCATTTTGGCAGTCGATGTCACCAATGTATATGTGGTGGGTTATATGACTGAAAGTAAATCTTTCTTCTTAAAGGAAGATAATCCTCCTGACCCTGCAATTGCGAAGCTTTTTCCAAAGATAGAGCGAAATCCACTTCCATTCTCCGGCAGCTATCCAGCCCTCGAAAAAATCGCGGGTGAGCGACAGGAGATCCAGCTGGGAATGAACCCACTTGAACTTGCATGATTAAAAATATTCATGTGCAAAAGAGGAAAGTCATATATGGCCATATGCGGAAAAAAAAATGTTCATATGCAAAGAGGAAAAACCATGTAATTATCTCTCACCCTGTGATGAGGGATGGATGCAAATGAATGTCCCCTAATAAAAAAAAAAGACACCAAATCCGTTGTTGCCCACCCATTAATGTGCAACATTCCTTGGATAAAATTCCCGCTCTTGTTGAAAGTTATCCGGGTGGAGGTTATAATTAGCTAGGCCACTTGCATTGGCTGCTTATGTAATGTCCCACCTGGTTGTTTGAATGTTAAAGTTGTTTGATAAGTCTGAGACATGGAGAAATGCTTGCCACAAGTTTCCTATTTTCTACTCTTGTTTCCTATTTGTTACGACTATTCACTGTTTCTATATATATATACAGGAGAAAAATCTATTTGAAAAGACATTTTATAAAGAGGATTTTATGGGTAAAAGCCGACTAGGACGCTATACCATTGATGAGGTCCCAGAAGCACCGTATATATGGGTGGTTTTTTCATTTAGCGATATGGTCGATATCGACCATTCTGTGGTAGTTGCTCTCGATTTGCAGAATATTCCGAATAAAAATTGAGTTTTTCTCTCTTGGTTATTGGTGCTACTCCATAGCGGTCGATGGGGTAGAGAGGCAGGGAGATGGAGGACACGAAGGAATGAAGGGTGGTGAGCATGGGGTCGTCTTCGTCGGAGTTGTTTTGTTTGATGCTTGTTAGACGTGGAGATATGCTTGCAACTAGTTTCCTATTTCTTGTTAGAGATTAGTATCTTAGATAAGGATTAGTTTGGTTGTTAGAGATTTTAGGTAATTTGAATTTTAAATAATTGTTGATTAGAGTCTCTTCATTGTATAAATTGAGATCAATTCTCAATTGAATGTTACGGTGAAATTATGGGAAGAAAGTAATTCTTGAAATTCTTTATGGTATCAGAGCGTGGGCCTAGCAATGATCTTGCGATCAAGTTAGGTATGATCTTGTGGGTATGATCTTGCTTCCGCAATTCACCGTCAATTTTTTTTTATTTCAATAAAGAAAATCAGCATCTTCTCCCCTTTAATCATCACCTCAAGCCTTATGATCTTCTCAATCTCAGTTTGTACGATCAAAACTTCTGAAAGAGATTATGTCAGATCTGATCTAGTGAACCACCAGCACCGACAGACTCAAAGGGAGCGGGTTGCGACAGTGATGGATCCATAGACGGAATGGTGATCCCCAAGAAGAAGATATGATCGTTTTTACATAATATTTAGAATTTATATTTTATTTTGAGATCAAGGGTTTCTATTTTTAATGTGAACAATCACAAATCTTTCCTATGAAAAGATTTTGTGATTGAGGGGGAATGTTAGAGATTAGTATCTTAGATAAGGATTAGTTTGGTTGTTAGAGATTTTAGGTAATTTGAATTTTAAATAATTGTTGATTAGAGTCTCTTCATTGTATAAATTGAGATCAATTCTCAATTGAATGTTACGGTGAAATTATGGGAAGAAAGTAATTCTTGAAATTCTTTATTTCTTACTTTTGTTTCACATTTGTTACTGCTATTCATTGTTTCCCTGGGCCCGAAACTATAAGGTTTCAGATATGGACCCGGTTTCTTACTGAATCGAAAATCAGGATCCAGATCTGATCAACCCAATTATCGATCTATATGAACCAAAATTGGATTCCAAACCTTTTTTTTTTTTTTTGGATAAAAGACATTGGAGAATCCGATACCCATTTACATCCTTCGCATCATAGACTAATTGGATTATTAAATCCAAGCTCTATTTTTCTCTTTCAGACATCAAACATGATCATTATTGAAACCTTTCTCCGCAACTCAGACGAACCTGGAAACACAACTCTGACTGTGATCATATAGTGGGCCCCGCCTTGGATTGTTCTTCACTATCGACAGTTTTTTTTTTCCTTTGTAATATAATTGAGCAAATTTTGTGGATCTCTTTTTCCACCGTTGGATATGCATTAGACCTGGGGATTAGTTACATAAGATTTTTCTGAAATATAACATGGGAGTTGGATTCATCATTCCATACCGTTGCCATGAAAGTTTCTCCAAGACCCTCACTGTTTGGCTGGTCACCAAAGCCATATTTTTGGAACATTTTTATTCTTGATTTGGTTACCGTTTGGCTCCTGCAGCCTTCCTTATCAACTACAGTTTATAATTAGTTGGTGTTTCCAATGGATAAGAGCAACAGTATTCCAGTTAAACTAAATAATATGCACAACTACATTGTTATAAGCATGTACAAATTATAATTGTTAGTATAATTTGACCAAATAGGTGCATGTATGCACAAACTAACGGCGGCCTCTAATCCCGCTAAAAGTAGTTTTTCTTGTAGTGTACAAACCTAGAAAAACAGGCATTTTTTGTCGTTTAAGAATATTTAATAGATGTGCTCAATATTAATGTAATGAAAAAACTTTTTGTACCTAAACTTGGGGTCTTTTTGCTAGTCAAACACAATTCATTTACAAGTGACAAGGAGGCATGCTAGGCAAAGATAGAATGTCGTCTTTAAATTATCCACCTATACAAAATATTTGATTTCATGGATATTAACTAAGCATAACTCATAGATTTTTTTCTTTTCTTTTTTTTGTTAGCCAAGCGAGCTTGGTGTATTTTTTTGTAGGCCTCACTAATGTGGGGAGTGAAGTGCAGTATAAATTGTGAAGTAAAGCCCTGCCATGCAAGGGAGTCAAACCTTGTATGCACAAGATACCTAAGCATAGCTCATGGAGACTTTTCTTCCTTTGTTTAAAGTCTACCAAGGGGGCTGACCGCATTTTTTTTATAGGCCCAACTGACATGGTGAATTAAGTGCAGCATAAATTGGAGTAAAGCTCTGGCCATTTGAAGGGAGTGAACCCTGTGTGCACAAGAGGCCCATGTGGGGCTTGGGGTGGATGCAAGCTGGCTATGGGAATGGGAGCTTATGCAGATTCCTTGTAGAGATTCTGTCGGTTGTGCCAGGAGATAAAAAAAAAAAAAAAAATTCCGGCTTTCCTTAAAGACAATGGGTTAACAAGAACAAGAACAGGGGTAAGAGGAGCCAGTTATTACCTGTCTAGGATTCGAACCTAGGCAGGCACCTTTCCTCATCCGATGCCGTGCTATCTCAGTCAAATCCCCTCACCATAGGGATTCCCACCTCACCCAAAGCTTACTCCTCTCACTGGAGGGCCCCCTTGCAAAAGGGCTCGGGCCCTAGCCCCCCTATGCTAGCATTCTTTACACTCCACACACTTACTCCATATACGTCCTGGTTTGCCCAAAATGTTCTAACCTATGAAAACCTCATTCCTCTCTACACACCTCTTTCTACCCCGGGACCCCACTCTCAACTCTCCCTCTCGGTCGTCGCCCGCCGTCCGGCCATCCGCTAACTCTCCCTCTCCCTATCTGTATCCGTTTCTCCCTCTTTCTCTGCCTCTCCCCTCTCCCTCTCACCCGCCACCATCCGCCAGCCAGCTCTCCCTCTCCCTTTCTCCCTCCTTCTCTTTTGCTTTCTTTCTTTGCTGTTGTTTTAATTTCTTTTTTTAAATACAAGTAGTTGTTTCCGATCAATTTCTTTTCCAGACTACAGACTACAGGCTTAAGCACAGAGCCCAATATGGGCTAGGGTCAGACCAGGATCTAGCTATCCCCGCCAATGAGCACCCCTAACACATACCAGTTTGTTACTCTACTAACACAAATATCATGTTTTGTGTTGCTGTTGTAGATTATATGACGATGCAAAGAACCCTCCTGACAAAGTACCATTGGCAAGAAGCTTAAAGCAACAAGCAAACAAATAACCACCGAACAGTAATGTTTTTAAATAAACCATACTTCAGGGTTCCTTTGTTATTGACAATGACAGTACTAATGAATAAAGATTTTATTTTGTTTTGGTGACAAAGTCCCATTCCATACAAGCCTGGCCAGAACACGCGCACAAATACATTACAAAGTAATAAATGAATATCTATGCTGTGTTCAACAAATTCCCTCTGCTTTATATGTTTATGCTATGTATGTCTAGTTAGTTGCGGGGGAAAGCAAAGATTCAGATTTTTTTTTTTTTGTGATTGGTAACAAAAACTCTGGTTAAGAAGAAAACAACATACAAAGAGCAAAAGCACAGAAAGCTAATAAGACGGGGAAGGGTGCAAGAGTCTTGTATCACTCCCACTCCCAATTACAAAACCACTCCCACTCATGGAGACAACCTCTCAACCCCTTACTTGGCTAAAGCATCAATCATAGAGTTGGCAGATCTAACCTCATAATGGAAAGAGACATTAATAGTAAAAGATAACTCCCCATTTCATTAAAATGACAGAATCTTTCATTTTGAAATTTATTAATTGCTTTTTAAGAGATTGAATTTTGATAGCAAGTACCTTTGGCATTTCCATGAAATCCATTCTTCATTTGATCCACTATCAAAGCCAATTGTATGATAAACAAAGCATATGCATCCTTCAGTCTGTACTCTCCGAACATCTCTTGGATAGTAAAAGGCAAAGCGGCATCTTCCTTGGGCGTCAAATAGCCATCTTCCAATCATCTCCCATAAATCTTGAGATTTAGATAGTGCCTTAACTCTGGACCCTCCAAAAATCATAATTCCCTCCTCCAAAGATTAGGAGTTAGGATCAGTGCTTGCGCTGATCTGACACATGGTTGATATCCGCCGATATAGTGTCAGAGTACTTTCAAACAATCTTGATCAACTTGCACCTTGATGTGATTGTGCTTAGATCATTGAGTGCTGATAGAGTTTATTCAGGTTAGCCTTGATAGGCTGATACGACTGTGTTGGTGTGCCTTGGTCTCTATCTAGACAGGAAGTACACAAGTATATACTGCAGAGGAGTATTTTACGAGAAAGAGAACCATCTAAAAAACAGGGAAGAACCATCTAATCTTTCTTCGCAGATGAATTAGAAACAGATTGGAAGCTTTTATGTATGTGCAACTGACTCCTGTATCATTTTTTATTGTGTATAAGGGAAAAACAAAATTAGTGTAGCCTATAGCCGACCTCCACATAATTGGGACAAGGCTTTGACGACGACGATCAGCATATAAGGGCAAAACCCTCAGGAAAGACATCTATACTGTAGGCTTTGACGACGACAATGATGATCAGCATATAAGGGCAAAAATCTCAGGAAAGACATCTATACTGTGGGGCTGACCAAACCCTCACTTTCACCAACCTAAATGCTTATGATGTGCTCACTTTTCATAGTTTATTTTGTAGTTACATCTTAAATGCTCTCCATTGGTTTCACACTTCTCAATTGCCCGAAGAATTTCTCTTTACCACTTCTCGTATCTTCAATTCAATCTCTCTTCTGATAGCAGTGCATAAAGCATTGATGTACGAGCACACATCTCCAACATTAGAGACATTTGTTACTACCTAGAATCAAAGATAAGGAGTAAATAAAGATCTTTTTTTAACTTAAAATAGATTGAACCATCATTGTTTCATACTTTGATGAAATCACTTCCTTGTGAAGATCATTCAACATCTTGTAAACATCAGCTGATTTAGAATGGGATTTGTCATCCACTAGGAATTTGTGGACAACCCCAGTGATCTCAATGAAACTGCAGCCAGAGACTGCTGTCACTCTCCTCTCCCTCATCATCTTCCTTACACTGACCACACCCTCCCACCTACCCATACTAGCATACATGTTTGCCAAAAGCACATACCTCCCACTGTGATGAGGCACCAGTTCAATGAGATGCCTCCCAACCCTCTCACCCAACTCCACATGCCCATGGATTAGGCACCCATTAAGCAGAGCCCCCCAAATCACACCATCAGGCCTCATGGGCATGCTGTTGATCAATTGCTCTGCATCCGCAACTCTCCCTGCACGGCCCAGGAGATCGGTCATGCACCCATAATGCTCAATCTATGATGCAGGGATACTTCAAAATGGGCAATGTATCGTGTTATATCGTGTCCGATATTTCACTTTTATATGTAAAATCCGTGTCCTTGCCGTGACTATGGCGTGTCCTTGCTGTATCCATGCCGTATCTGTGCATCATAGTGCTCAATAGATGGAGAGATGCCGTAAACATAACTAATGACTTTGAAATAATCCCACCCTTTGTCGACTAGTCCTCCATGATTACAGGCGCTAAGGACGCCGATAAAGGTTATGTTTACGGTTTACGGCATATAAGGACGCCGATAAAGGTTATGTTTACGGTTTACGCCGATAAACCGTAAACATTCGGTTTGGTTTTGCTTCTCTCCATCTCTGCAAAAAGGGGTAGTGCTGAATCGCTGTGCCCATTAATGGCTAGACCCATAATCATAGCGCTCCAAGCCATTACATCTTTGATGGTCATCTTATCAAAAACTTGTTGAGCACTTTCTAGACAGCCACATTTCACGTAAAAATCGTATTCAAACCCATTTTCGTCTATGTAAGAGTGCACCCATCTCCCCTCTTCAGAAGCACCTAGAACAGCACACGCGTTGAGAATGCTCACCAAGACAGACCGGTTGGCCCTCAAATGTGCACTCTCTTTCAGCTCACGAAACAACTCTATTGCTTCAGTGTGACATTCGTTCTGCACGTAACCCGAAATCATGGCACTCCAAGAAACATCACTTCTTTCTGGCATTTCATCAAAAACTTTGCGAGCTTCAACAACTTGCCCTTGGACACAATACCCACTAATCAAGCTCGTCCACGAGACAACATTCTCATCCGGACTTTTATCAAACACATGGCGAGCAACACCCACATCGTGCTTCGAATACATGCTGATGAAAGAATTTACCACATACACATCAAGATCAAAGCCAAATTTCACAACCTGTCCATGAATCTGAGCAAGTGAATTCAACCCATCGCACGCTTTGATCGCAAATGGAAAGGTGTGCATATTGGGTAGGACTAGTTCAGCCCTCATTCGGGCAAAAACCGCCTAGGCATATTTGACAATTAACTAGTTAAAGTAAAGTAAAGTGAATTCTGACAAAGGTCATATCAAAATTACATAATTTCAAAATTTCCTCCTAATTAGAAAAAAAGAAAGTAGAAAAAGCGACTTCCTCTCTCCACTAAAAGACAAAAAAACTCCACTTCATTAATAAAAAAAGTAAAAAAGATTCCATACGAAACAACTTAAAATAAAACACCATCATAACATCTTATATTTTATTCTCTTTTGATTTGATGCTTTAATTCACCATACATCCAAATTGGCCCTAAAGCACAAACCAATGGACTAGATAAAAAGGTTGTGTTTTTATGAATAAAGGGCCTGACCCCATGACCATACCGGCTGAACATTCATTTCTAAAATGGGCTGAAAACTCAACTCAGGCTCAGGTTAAAATCAGGCCAATTGAGACTTTAAATGGGCTAGAAATGGGGGCTATAAGTAAGTCAGAACATTGGCCCACATAACAATTTTAAATGGCCTAAATAGGGATATAAGCCTGAAACATTTTCAGAAGTGGACCTAACCATGACTATAAATCAGCTCAAATAAGAGAAGTAAATGGGCCATACATAACCCAAGAAGGTGGCTCTCTATGTGAGTTAAACATGGTTTCAATGGTAACTATAAATGGGCTAAAACCCAGTTTCAGTAAGAGCTGTAAATAGGTTGAGTCTCACTAGACATATAGATTGGGCTTCAACAAGTATGTACCATGAACCCATAACTCGAATTCAATCATGACCTTGAACTTGTTTCTACAATGGGTTAAAGAGTGAACCCAGGCTACATGTGGCCCTAAATTTCACTTAACAAATATGTTGGGGTTTCAACAATTGCGTTGAATCCGTTCCCAAACACAAGTATGAGATGACTTAACAACATTTTGGAATTGGGCTGCAAACCAACCCAAGATGAGTTATCTATCAATTTTCTCAATTTTTCCTTGTAGATTTAATTGACTCATATCTCTTGATAATCAAAGGTTTTTCATTGAAGATGTAATTAATGATCAATGTATTTTCACAATCGGGAGTATAATGTAACCAAAAATTAAATGTAAAAAAAAAAAAACTCCCATTAAATGGAGGGAAATTTGTATCCATTGAATTTTAGTGAATTTCTTTACTTATGCATGAATTATTGTGTACATTGACGATGGTAATGCTTTAAGATAGTGATTAGAAGTTGGTAATTCTTTTGAAAAATATCTTTTCTATGAAAACCTAAATTAATTCTTCTGGATCTCATTCTAAATATCTACATGTATGGAGTATTCAGAAAAGGATTAGGAATAAGGTTTCTAAAAACTTTGAGAGAAGTTGCTAGAAGGTTTCTATATTTTAAATGAGTCACATATTTGTTTTAATCAGTAAAGAGTAGAAGCATAAATATGGGTCTTGCAGTTGAATCAAATAATAAGTTCTCTCGTAGTGTGTGTGTGCGCTGGTGGTTTGAACTTGATCTAAAGGCTTGACCAATGTGGGACTTTTCTATCACTAATTGGAGCAAATCAATCACCAAATTAAAATAACTATTTACTTGGGCTGGGTTGGGCTGTGACCCAAATAAAGAAAATAGATTTGAAAATGTGTAATTTATTTAAGGATTGGCTCAAGATAAATCGGAACGGAGAAACATAAATTATTTAGCTGACCCTAACAGACGGTTAGGACAAGGCTTTGATGATGATAAATATGACAACTCATACACCTCAACAGAACTATCTCAAGGCCCATTAATATAAGGATACTCATATGCCTTATTCTTGCTACTCATACAAATCCTGAACCGAATCTTGGATTATTTTTTTTTTTTCCTTTTTATAGATCCAACACATAAGATCCTTATCAAATATGGATCTAGAGATGAATCTATAATGTGAAACAGGTATTTTGGATTTAGATATAATACTTCACAACCCTATAACACAGTGGAAGTGTGTTGCAAACAGGCTTTACACTTGGCAACACAATCAATCAGCCGACCTGAACCCAACCAGATCATTTCAAATATTTGTTATGATCAAGGGCGGACCCAAACACAATCATGTGGGTGTGGTCTCACCCGTTAAACTGTGTGCGCTTCAAAAAATTCACAAAGAATTATAAGTCCACCCTCAAAATCCACATCGATTTGGCCCTTAAACCAAACTACCTATTAAGGTCCGCACCCCTCAAACTAAGATCTTGAGTCTGCCACTGAGTCTAATGATACGGTCCTCTTCATGAATGGATCAGGTTGAGATCATACATGCTTACTCAAATCACCAACTGCACCTGCAAACCCAACTTATTGTACATCGACCTAGCAACCATACTCAAACCAGACCCAGGGATCAATAGTTTGGCTCACATTTTCGACCCGAATAATTAAAGGAGCAGGTTCAGGTTGTCACCATAAGCCCACATAAGAGGTCAACCTGGCCCGAGTGCCACCCCTTGCTGTTTTCAGCCATAATTAGTATCATAGGATGATGATGATGATTTTTCAGAGAAAAGGGCTGAGTGGGTGAGATGCCAGTGGATGAAAGTTGTAAGAGAAGATGCCGGCAATGGCTGGAAATTCAAGAAGGAAAAGTCACTTTGATAAGATACGGATCGGAATACTCTGAAGCAGAGAAATAATTAGAAGATGTGAAAGTTAATGAAATAATGGTGCCTTTGAATGGTATGCAGTGTAGGTGTTGAATCTTTTGTGGAGAGCGCATGAATATGGTGTAATGATTGTATTCTAGAAAATGATATAGGAAAAAGGAAATGGGGCTGATTTTTATGCTTCTTGCCTTCTTTCCTTTTCCATTTGTGAAATCATGACATCTTTGAATGTTTGTTTGGTGTAGGCACCCACTGTTATGGAATTGGGCCATTGATGATCTAAGTTATTGAAAACATGAGCTATAAGGTTTGATGATGAGCAGTTTTCTCCTCTCTTGTCCACTTGGAGACCAATGGTTGGGCTGGTGGTGGTGGTGATAATAAAATCTTCAAAACAAGAAAGGACATTTCGTTTATATAAAAATACATTATATTTTTATGAGACTTTATCATTGTCGATAAAGTCTTACTCCAACTATGCTGGTTCAACGACATGAGTTTTGTTTCTTTGCTTTAGCTTTTTTAACTTTATTAGATTTTACTGTCGGTCCAATTCCTTATAAAGTAGGAGAAATGTGTCACCCAAGTTTACGTTTGGTGTAAAACTTTTATCACTACTCAAACATTATTTTTATTAATGATATTTCAAAATTCTTTTGTGTTTTGTGATATAAAAACTCTCACTATGAACTACTTAGACATTATCTTTTATAAAAATTTGAAAATCCAAATAATTTTTTTTTATAGTTATTTCCATATTTATTAGTTTCTTGTATTGAAAAATTAGTTAATCTTCTACACCATTTTTTCTGATAAAAGGCCTTTTTTTTTTTTTTATAAACATACCTCAATTTTAACGTATTTACGCTAAAGTTACACTTTTTAAATTTTATACAAAATCTACCCTATGATCTGGTGTAATTAACAGGACTTGTGATGAATATTAGATTATTTTCCATAATATCTTTTGTGACAGTGCTGGGTCCCTTAAGATTATGGAATGATAACATTAACTTTGGTGGGCCACCAGCACACATGGACATGGCTGATGTGTGCAATCTAAAATATATGTATATGATCACTCAATCGTACGGTTACATTGTCTTGATTAGTTTATAAAATAAAGGGGTTGAGATTTACATAATAATTAATACTATTAGTACTTAGTAGTCAAAATAGGAATTTGGAATCTTGTTTCAAGTGAGAAACATGGGTGGGTTAGATAATAATCTTGCTTCTGTCCCTGTCATTGGCAAGGAAATGATAATTAGTTTTTAATTGATTCATGGGTCCCACAAACGTCAAGAAAGTAGAATAAGAGCCTTTTTGCCGGGTTGAAATTAAGTGGCCTAAGATGGTTGACCAAAACTACTTATGGCATGGCTGATTCTCAAGCCACACAAATGTTAAGAAAAATTGATCTTGCTCACACCAAAGCACTAGTGTATAGACCATCTCAATCGTCCCAACCAATGCACATTTCCATTCATCCACATCATCCCATCCAGTGATGGTCAACCATCCATTTATACCACTCAATATTTAAATGAACATGAGAAAACTTTAGGTAGGTTTTTTGTGTTCTTTGGTAAAAGAAAACATTTCATTCATAAGCAAAACAATCAACTATAAAAAGACCGACACAAATAGGAACTGCCCCTAATGGAAAAATCATCACTATAGTAGGGCCGTCGATCGTGTCATGTTAATGAATTTGAGTTTCGAATTAAAGAATTCGTATTAAAATCACCTGAACCCGTACACAACCCATTAACCTAACGAGTCAAAAAACACAACCCGTTAATTTAACGGGTTACACTACCCAACCCGTTAACCCATTAAGTAATTAAGTCATTATGAAAATTAAAAGACAATCCGTACAAAAATATATAAGCCACATGAAATTGTAAGCGAGGATCTCGAGTGGATCCCACCTAAAATCCTACTATAAAACAATAAATTTCAATTTATTCTTTATGAATATAAATTAACTCTAGCTACAATTAGGGGCTAAAAAAATTTTAACGGGTTGTTAACGGGTTACTAGTTTAATTCGTACACGACCCGTTAACTTAACGTGTTAACAAGTTTGACCCGTTAACTACCCAAACCCATTAAGAGCCCACCAGAACCCATTAATATCGTGTGGGTTCGTGTTATGTTAACGGATCGTGTGGCATTTTGACAGCCCTAACTATTAGCATATTTTTATTCCATTAATTTGGGTTGGTCTAGCCCTCGGACCGCTGTAATATTGTAAATGCCAGATCAAATCAACCAATGATGGATCCAGGATTTTCATTTAGGTCGTCCGAGCAATGGTCAAGTGAAAATGTTAAACAATAATATAGAAATTTAAAATAATATCTAAAGAGATTTTTGCACACCTGCCTGCGGGCAATTGGGGCTGCCACTTAAATCAACTGGAAAGACTAGGGTCAAGTAGAAACCTATTCATCAGTCTGAAGGATAAAAGTCTGGATACTTGTAAAAGCTATTTGTTGATTATATATCTCTTAACTTAGAGTGATTCCTCTATTTAGATAATGAAATTAAAGATGATGTCAAACATAGGATAAGGAATAGATGGTTAAAGTAAAATCTTGTGTTTAGAGTGCTTTGTAATCAGTGAATAGCAACAAAAATGAGTTAAAATCTTATGACGCATGAATTAGACTAACTATGATCTAATTAATTAAGGATCAAAATATTAGCTAATTGGAAAATAAGACATGCAAAAATCGCCGTAGTAGAGATGATAAATTTGAAATGAACGTGTGCTAAAACTAAAGATTATATAATAAGAAAAATGAGTGTATTGATTATCATTTAGAGATAGAATCAATAGATGATAATAAATAGGGATAAAACCTTAATTGTTAGACACCAAATATTGTAGCACTTCATTCAACATGTTGGATCCACTTGTTTTTTCCCTCTACCCTAAACAGTTTAGATAAGTTCCAGTAGCTCATGTTTATTGTGGTATTAAGAGTCTTATTTCCAGTTAGATAATGACTATCCCTCGGCCTTATGAAATTAGAAGATGAGACTTTGTAAGCCCCATATAAATAGGGCTAAAACCCTAGATTAAACACAAGTTTAGAGTTGGCACATCTAATATCCATTATCGATCCATCTGAACTGCAGAAAGTTGCTAGTTTACATTCAAGACGAACACAGGGTAGCTTAGTTGGTTTAGTACTACGGTTTGCACCTGAAAATTGTAGGTTCGAAATTACACTACCACACTGGAGTTACAGAGGAATTTACATGGCCTCCCTCTAAGCTCGAAGGGATTAGTCTAAATCAAAGGGTTAGAAACCCTCCGATAGCAAAAGAAAAAAAAATTCAAATAATTAATAATATCAACCTATATTTGGCTAGCTATACAAGCTGAACCCATACGGACTATCAATATCCAGCCATATCAGCCAGTACAACATGGGAGATAGACTACATGAGCCTGTACTGGTGTTCAGAAAACTAAAATATTAATCTTACATTACTCTGAATACATGGTCGAACATTGAACACATCCCACATAAAGTCCCCAAGAATGACCCAAACTACCCAACAGTAGGTACATTGTCTAAGTCTCCAAGTACATCATTACCCTAAAATACTTTACATATAAATAGACAACGGTCCATTTCAAAACCCTTCATCACTGGATTGCCGGCACAACACCATGACCCATGCATGTCCCACCTTTTGGCCGGCCACATAGAAAACCCACATCCTCCTTTTGCTGACCGTGCACACCAAGCAAGCATGGTCCAGATTCTCTAATGCTTTGACTTATGAGGAGAAATCCTAACTTGGAGGACTCAAACTCTACGATGGACCCACCAAGAGAGAATCCAAGTCGCCAATGAACTTTCTAATTAAATCGTCAAACTTATGATGAAAATGAGCGATATCCGATGCATGAGAAGAATATTTATTTTGAACGGTTCGGATTTTATTAAGTAGGTTTCACCGTGAACCTGAACACAAAACACAAACGCGTGGAGGGAAATGAGAGAAGGAAGATACATGGTTTTGTCTGTGTATGTGCGTAGACCAGAAATAAAAAGAGACAAAGAAGAAGAATATATGGGGTTTGTTTTTCTTCTTCCCCTTTCCCATGTATACACACACGATTTGCAATGTGTTACTGCTTCCATTTGCTTGTTTAAGGGGAATTCAAAGGTCTTTAATGTGTTTGGTGAGCGGTCTGACCTTTAGATGTCGATGTATCGATTGAGACTAAAATCATCCGAGGTACCTAAGTTAATGACCCTCCTTCATCTCCTGTTAAATACCATCCGTATTCCATTTGCCTACACTTGTCTATCTCTTCCCCCCACCTCTCTCTCTCTCTCTCTCTCTCTCTCTCTCTCTCTTCCACATAAATATGTTTTGTTGAAGAATTTCTGAAGTGGGTCTCCTTCCATTTTCCATTTCCTCTCCCTTCTTTGGCTCCATTAGTGTGTTTTTTCTAAATAAGGTGGTTAAGATGAAGTGGTTCTTGGTGTTGTTTTTTGGGTGTCTTTTGGTTTTTGGGACCATTCAATCAGATGTTATTGCAGGAGAGATCCCTGGTGGTTTTTTGGGTAGGAAGAGGCGATTGGAAGGTTCTTCTGTTTCTGTCAATCTTGTTAAGTGCAGGTCGAAGAAGGTCGATTTGTGTGGCTTTTCAAGGCCTTTCAACAGGAACTCCACTCTAGAAGACAAAAGGAGAGTGCCCACTGGACCAAATCCATTGCATAACAGGTAGAAGAAGATTACACAAGGAGATAGAAGCAATTAGAAGAAGACCCATGTGCAGTTTTCTCTTCTTTGATGTCTTTCTCTTTAGAATGATATGATAGAAAGAAAAGGAGATCAGAAATATATAGTTTTCTTCACTTTTTTCTTTACATGAATGGTTTTGCTGTCTGTAAATGGATTGAAGGTTTTGAGTAGTGCTTGATGTTCCATTACCATGCTGTTATGGTTAGGGAGAGCTTATTATAATCTTATATATTTATACCAATTACTTTTGATTCAGAGACCCTTTTCTCATCTTTACAGTTGTAGTGTTTGGTTCATGTAGCAGAAACAAGGGGGGGTGTAATGTAATTATCATTATCATTATCATTTGCCTTGTTATTCATATTTTTTTACATATCTTGCAATAAAGATAGAATGATTCAGCCTTGGTTGTAATGTAGTCTTGTTAATAAGCATTAACTAACAAGTTGAATTCTTCCATCATTTCTAACAAAAACTATTTTCCTGCTTTTTCTCAGAAAGGAGCATGTAGATGCTTACAGTTCTTGTTTTTCCTGTTCCTTTTCAAAACAAGAAGTGTTTGTTTTTTTAAAAGAAAAGTCAAACCCTATCTACTCTGTTCAGTGGGGCCACCTATGATCAATTTAAAGCCTCCAACATATACTCACTCTTTATTCAACTTCCAACTAACATACAAAATAGACTGTTCCATGACCTCTTAAGTTTGAGGTTGTAAAATTGATGGTTATGATTGTATGATTAGATTGGTATTTTCCCCACCTCTAAATCACACTATACTATTCACATCCCTTTATTTCAATGATTGACATAAGGGTTACATGTGTCACTGGATTGTAATTTGTGGTTTATAGTTTGGGGTTCACTGTTTGTCAATGATCCTGACTTGCTAGGGTAGGATGGGATAATTCACACTTTTGAGTATTCGTTTTGAAATTCAACCCATTGATACTTGATCCCAAGTCCAGATTTTGATCCGATTTGAAATGTGTATGTTGGATAATCAAATTCAGGTCAAAATTTAAGTAAATTAAGGTTTACAACTCATGGACAAACTAAATTTAAAAGATGGCTAGACCATCTGATGCTGTGACTCAAAGAAAACCAATCTATGATCCAAATTACAACGACCTAAATTAATCACAGTTTGGGTGGTTATATGTATATAAAGTTACAGGTAATCCTAGTTGACAGGCATCCAAGAGATCCACATCCTAACTGTAGATGATCTGAAAAGTCAAACCCACAGGGCTTTCTAATCTGCATTTTCCTTCCAGGCTTGTGTCACGTTCTCTCCTAGATTATGCAAGTGACTTCCCAGCAAACTCATAACTGGCATACCCACGTGGGACTCAGGATCCCCTCGGCTATAACTTAGAAAGATGCTAGCTAAAAGGAGTGGAAGCTCACACTGAGGCCTGCCTAATGAAATTCCAACCATTCTAATAAACCCTCAATCGGAGGTGGTCCCACTGTAGAATTGACTGTTTGATAAAATTAAAAAAATAATGAACGTTAATAAGCTTGTGTTATCAAATTTATAAATCAAATGGTCGATTTTACAATAAGATGAACTTTGGGTGAGATAAAATTTGGTGACACCCATGCACTTGAAAGGGATCTATTTTGAGTAATTCACATTTTAATAGGTGAGCCCCATTTTATAATTCCACTCCATTAAATTAGGATTTCACTTTTTCAAAGCCTTGGAGGATATGAACTCACCCCATCCACTTCAAAGTGGGCCCCACATGCCACGGGCGAAATATTTGAAGTCTACTTCAGGCAAATTAGCAAGCAGCAACTTAAATTTTGTAAACCATAAAAGCAAAGGCGTATAAATGGTCCCTATCCATTTCGATAAAAGGTCAACACGAGCTCTACCCCACCTCTCCAGTGAATCATAAAAATGGTCACCCACATCACAAGTAGGTTGAACAAGAGATTGTTGGTCAATCAATGGGTGATCTCTGTCCATCAACTGTATGGCCAGGATTTTCCTTTGCAATAGGCAATAGCCAGTCAAACACCCCCACAAACAGGAGAGCATCAATCAACTGGAGAGGAGAGTGAAGTCTGTGCAAGGTTTAGGTAAGTAAATGGAAAACGAGATGAGGTGGTTTAGATTCGTTACAGTTTTAAATGGCTTGGTGTCCAAATTGGGGGGACCATAGCATTGAAAGGTGTCAGCTTCTTAAATGCTGTAAGAAAAGCGAGAGAAGTGAGAATTGAATGATAGTTATTGTTGGTTAGTACGTTCCTGCAGCTGCAAGCATTTAACACAATAACCACTCTTTTCAAACAAATTGTTTTTCCCTGCCGATGAATCGAATTCCCATCACCCCCATCTCTCAAAAATCGAAGAGGAGCAGAAAAAAAAGAAGGATAGGCAACACTAGAGAGAAAGTTGGCAGTAGAGAGAGAAAAAGAGAGAGATTTAGATATGTTGGGTAGTGTGTAATGTAATGATCCGGGCATGATGATGTTTGGTCGAGTGAATGTGATGAATGTTTGGTTTCTGTGGTGGCTTTCTTGAGGTGATGTTTCATCAGTGTAGATGTTTTTCATTTGCTGCAGTTTCATACTGTTGTTTGTCTAGTTTTAACTGTGTTATTCTCTAGCTGTAATGCTGTACTAAGAAGAGAGAATTGAATGGTTTTGTTCTAAGCTTATCTAGGCCCATGGAGAGGGCCAAGTTTGAGACTGTGTTTGACACAGACCCTAGACTCTAGGTTTGAGCCCACCTGATCAGAAATTTAGAAGGCTGGAGCCCACCTATTTAAAAGTTCATTTCAAGTCAAAGACCTCATTATCTAAGTCATCATCAAAAGCCATTGAATATTTCTGATTTGTCATTTCAGTCTATTCTCCTCATATGGTGCACTTCTTCAAATTTATTTTTACTTCCATCTATGTCTTATTCGGCATTTCTCTTTTTTTTTTTTTTTGACAGGCAATCAACTTACATAAGCAACTTTTTTCTTACACCCCTATTATCGGAATAGATTGGACAGGTTCAACAATTTCAAAGGAGTGTATTAATTCAACGATCAACCTATTGATGTTACTCTTAAATGCTTTAAAATATATTCATTTTATTATATCTTTCTTAGTCTTATCAAACATCATATCAACATCTATGTCTCTACAACTGTCATTTTATTGGTCCAATCACGGCATTGTAAAAATTCTCTGTTAATATTATCAGTTTGCCTTTGTCACAAACTGCTCCAAAAGCAAATCTCAAGAGCTCTATATACCATTGAAATAATTACTTAAAACGTATATTCTATATATTTGTCAATCATATATATATATGGATACATATACATACATGTACTTATGTATTATATAAAAATGTATGTATTACTAGAGTCTAACGGGCCTAGATCCAAATGTTGGAGTTTGACCCAATAAGCAGTCAAGAAGCTAAACCGGTTCGGGCTCATCTTCTTGGGCCTTTGGACAATTCCAATCTTAATTCATCATGCTCAAACTCGGGAATACTTGGGCCGAATCCGGCCCATTGACAGCAGTATATGAGTCGAAAAGGGCAGTGAAAGATCAATTATGTAAGCAGCCCAGGTCTCAGCTGGTTCATTCTAGACCTGGACCTGGGTCTCAATAATTAATCAGGAGTCCGGACCATAAATGGTTTGTACTCAAAAATTTTAAGTCGGGTTGGGCAAGTAGCTGATTATTTGAGGTTTTATTTACATCCTGAGATTTTCCACAGTTACGTTTATTTATTTATTTTTATTATTATGCTAACGGAGGGTTCCCAACCCTTTGAGCTGGACTATTCCCTCCAGGCCAGAGAGAAGTCGGGTAAAATCCATGTGGGCCCTAGGTGGTAGTACAAGTGGACTCAACATTCGGTTCGGGAAGAGGGGGTCAGTTAGGTTTAGTTAGCATGTATGCAACATGTGAATGGGGAGCCTATATATGGAGGGCAGCCCTATTAATGCAATATTAGAGCCCGCCTCTTAAATTTGGATACCCCAAAATCACTCACACTTTGTATTGGCATTTGGTCAGATTTCAACTCAATTAAAGTTGATCCACCATTATCAATCATGTGTGGAAAATGTGGTTCTCTTCCTTTGTTCTTTCCCTGCGATCCAATTTAATGATGAGCTCAACTATGATTGGGGTGAATTTGGCCTAATGCAAACACAATGTGGGACAATTATGTTGAGTGGTTTGGAATTAAGCAATGATGGATTTATAGGGCTTCCCTTAGTGGTGGACCCATGAGATTTTTCTTAGGGGCCTATATATAGGGAACCAATCATTTGAGGACGGTCCCCACAATGAGGACCACCTAGTGGGTCCCACCTTAGGAACCCACTGATCATGAGACAGAGGTGGATCGAAAGATACCAGAATTAAAGTCAATCTAGTACCTCTAACCCCTTCATCTATGGTCCACAAGTTCCACAACTTTATATCAAATAACAAAAATTGACCCTCAATCCAACGGTCTAGTTCATTCGAATCCGACCAAATCCATGGCATTCGGTGACTATAGGGGGGCTACGTTACTGTGTATGTGTCGTCCATTCGGATTGGTCATAAGGTGGGCCTCACTAGGCATTCCTCACTGTGAGGAACCGATCCTGTGGGGGCAGTCCTCATTGTCCTCACAGTGATGACTACCTAGTGGGTCCCACCTTAGGACCCCACTTATCATGGGACATTTTCAGCCTAATATTTATTATCTAACATTACATTCTCAATAAAAGTTTTAGCCATGGGAGGCCCACAAAGCATTTTTCACCTTCTATTTTCTCCAGCGTCTATCCTCATTCAGATAACAAGATCATTAAATATTTCTACATTTAGTATTTTAGTGTGACTGGCAGGCATAGCATATAGGAGGAGAGGCATTTGAGCCTTTGATCAGCTTTTTTGGTATCCAGACATCTCATCCAAATGACCTGGTAAAAAATCACAATGCATAGTAAGGGCCCGTTTCTTTACTAGAATTCATAGAATTCATGTCTGGTGGTTGTCTGGGAATTTTAAATGCTGGTATTTGAAATGCTGCCAAATTATGGAATTCTAAATTCGTTGTTTCATTCATGGCCTGAGCTCTCGGAATACCATCGTCCATCTCTAGGAATTCTAGTACCAAGTGAGATTTCCAAATCCTCTTTGTTAAAGTGGGTTTTCAAATGCTGGGTTTTTTGGGATTTCAAATGCCTGAAATTTCAAATGCCCAGGAATTCTAGTAAGAAACACAGAATTCCTGACAGGAATTCTAAATTCCCAGACAGCCTGAATTCCTATCATTATCTTAATCTTTTATCATCCAATCATCATCATAATCATTGTCTTAATCTTGTCGTATACCAATGATTTGGGCGGGCCTAATCCGTAATGCTATTTATCAGTACTATAGCATGAAGTTGTGGTAAATCCCAAGGGGTTGGCCGAGTGGTACCACGGTTGCTCCCTCTTTCGGAACTAAAAGTCTTGGTATCGACCCCCGATTTCCCCTTCTTCAGGAACCGAAGGTTGAGTCCACTTGTGCTACCACCTAGGGCCACAGGGGTTTACTCGGCTTCTCTCTGGGCCTGGAGGGAATAGTCCGGCCCAAAGAGTTGGGATCCATAAGTAAAAAAGAAAAAAAAAAAAAAAAACAAAGAAAAATAAGTTGTGGTAGATCCAATAAACAGCAGGTTCTACAATTGGGAGTCCCAGAGCAACAGGCAGCTTGGGTCATTTGATGAAATCAGCATTGGGCCATTGAGGCATCGACCCATCAACAGTGGTCCAAAATTTGGATAGCCAGCATTCACAAACACTTGTGGCACAATAATTTTATTGAGGGACCATTGGAATTACTACAGAAGTTATGATGGTCAGTCACTGGTCATTTTCCTTAGTCTAAATAGGGAAGAATCCCTACGTTGACTCTAAGCATATGTTCCTATCCCGCAGTCCACAGTCCACACCTTCCAACACAGACTACACTGGAAACTGGGAAGGCACAAAAGGGGAATTAGAGCATTTAAGGAAGCAAAAGCAATAGTAAAGCAAAGGAAGCAAGTAAAAAAAGGCTAAACAGAGCTTCTGATTCCTTCCTGCAAGATTACAAAAAACATAAAGCTTGGTAGTGTCTTGTCATGCATTGGGTGCATTGCATATATGACCTTCCTATTCATATTTGTATTCCTGAATCCTGCTATCAACATTCTGCTGCATTGACTAATGCATTGCAGATACTGCTGGTTTCCTGAATTGTATCTTCGAACCCCATGATGACTTGTTAAGCATTTTTTTCAGGGGCTCATGTCATTTTCTTTTTCTATCCAAATTGAAATCTCAGAAAGATATATACTAGTGATAAGGCCCTTAACCAATAACCACAGATAAGAAGAAAGAAATCATATTATATTTAACTTGTTAATTAGGAAAATCAATGGAAAGAGCCACTAACTTTGGTCTATAACCACACTATCTTCTGATAATTCATTTTCCTGGATTGATCTGATGGGTATTTGTACTGGAGGGCCTGTTTTGACCATATTACTATCAATTTTGGGATTTTTATTGAGCGGTCGTGGCCATGGTAAAAAAGCTAAAAATGTATATAAGTAAGAAGATTTGATTTCATGACCATGACCTCATGTCTTTTTAAATAGCCACGCAGTATTTATATGAAATCATTTGTCAAAAGTAGTTAAATGGAGCGGCGACCCTAGCCACGTGGGTCATGCCCGTGCTTAGCACAAGTTATTGTGCTAGTAATGAATTATGTGTTACGAAATATACGAGTAACATAATGTAGGGGTCTATCATCCACAGATCCATATGGGCCCTATGTTGGCATCTATGATAGGGCCCACTTGTGCTTACATTTGGCTGACCCTCCAATCCTAATAATATGACGTTAGAAACATGAAATGTGTTACTCGTTACATAGTGATAAGGATAAGAATCCCCTTTGAATTTGAATCCAACTCTCAGTCCCTAAAGTCTCTCTCAATTTTAATTGAGATCTTTATCATCCATATAATATGATAGGGATGGATGAAAGTTGCAGCTAATCCTTGATATACATACCCAATGAGAAGAAACCCTTTTGGAAAGCATATTCCATCTTCCTTCCACTAGAGATAAATTATACATTATCATCTTCTAGGTCCGAGGTGTCCAACTAGTCCGTGGATCATGAATAAGTGAATCACATGTGACAAACCTCTCGTAAAAAGTCATTGATCTTTGCTTCTAGTATTCGATCCAGGCCAATAAAATCCTAGATTGTGTTAATAACAACCATACTTTTGTTGCTTTGTGCTTCTGTGGCCACATCCTCACACCCTAGGAGTCCATTTGTTTCGTGTATAAGATTTTTATTGGGAAAGGAGGGGTTGACAAGATAAATGGAGTCATGTTTGTTACAATTGGGTGTGGCAGAGGGTCTCGTAGGGTTGATCCAAGTTTTTTTCTTCCTGTTAACAAGCCAACGGGCAGGACTCATGAGAGCACTAACGTCCACTCGCATAGAGAGAGAAACCTACTCACATAAAGAGAGAAGCAAAGGATTAAACCCCGAGCGTGGTTGGGTTAGGAATGGTACTATCCAACAAACTGGGCTATCCCTATGTTCTCCGACTCGAGTAATTTAAACTTGGAGTTGTACCCCCAACTAAGAATGGGTTGAGCTGATAAAACTCCCATCTGTAGGAAATAATACATAAATACAGTCCTACATATGACACTAGAATCTGAATGGATCTTGATGTTTCCATTCAACACACTAAGCACTTAGATTGGAAGCATTGAGCCAGATGATGAACAAGTGATACTCTTACATCTTGTCGACGGTTTGAATCGAGAATTCCATCATAAATATTCAAGATGAACAATTGAGATCAATTGTGTGGGTCTAGAGATTTTCTCTCTTTTTGGAACCCTTCTTCATGCATGAATAATCATGGAATGTCACAATTGTTGTGGTGGGGTGGAGAGTGTATTCATAGAATAGAGTAGTTTGGCCTCCTTTCATCAAAGAGGCCAATAAGGATGAGTCTACATCTCCTGTCCTAATTCAATAAGATTCAATGCTATCTGCAATTAGGATTCATTGAATCCAAGTTAAATTTGACAAATGGTCATTCCTCTTGGTCTTCCCAAAGTGTAATTGAAGGATAACAACCTTTGGGATTCCTAATTACCTTTGGATGTGATCATGTGGGCCACACTAATGAAAATATTTTGGTCCACACTATGTGCTCATGGGCTCTGTGAGGTCACGCCAAAGCCCATCAAAGCGTTGCCTATTTAGTTATGCGGGCTTAGTGTTGGGCTTCTATCTAGATCACAGACCTGATAATTAAGCTCGGACGGTCCTGCTTGGAAAATATAGTGCCCATTGTGCAAAAATTATGGGGCCCAGAAGAGCCAGGCCTTTAAGCTGTCAAAGGTCAACGCGCACGATCTAGCTACTGGGCTAGAAAATCAGGTCTGAGCCTAGAACATGTCCTAAAAAACCTGGCTTAAATCCAATCCAATGTGGGTTGGGCTCAGGTTGGGTCCGGCTAGGCCTGCTCAGGTTGGACATCACTAGTTGTCAATTATCATGTTCTTTGCTGTAACAATCACACATAACTAAGGTTCCAGATAATTTTTTTTTATTTTCAGCAAGTGAAGATTATATCAATGAAAAGAGAGAGAACAATAAAGACACAACATAGGAAAAAGAAAAATAACAAGCAAACAAAGGTCTAATGGTATAAGAAATTCTAAAAGTTTCAGGTAACTGAGTAATTTGAGTCCAGGGAAACCCAGTTCCTAGGATCTAAATGGACCCTGAGGAAATGAATAGACACATATTATGCAATTCATCACTCACATGCTTTCATTTCTCACCCTCAGAGCTACAGATAGACTTCCCCCAAGTAGAAGGATTCATGCATGAACATGTTGATTAAAATGGCTTGGGAGGATCCTCAATGGATCTAGATTCATAACTGGGTCCAATGTGGCTAAATTGACCTGGATTCCTACCTATGTGAATTTAGCCCAAACCCAGCCCATTAATGGCTAGTTCACATGGGCCAGGTTGAAGTTTGTCCAAGCTCAGTATGTGTAGATATCAAATTTTCAGGTTCAAATCCACTCAGCAGTCCTGAAAACTCAGACTGAGTCTAGTAATTTCGAAAAATGTTATACCTTAGATCTTACATATGTAATTAGGTTGAGAGTGGATGATTGTTAAAGGTAATGGCTTGGGTTGAGAAATTCTCTAGATGACAATAGCCCATCACACCTGACCCAACAAGAACAACATCTATGCCACAAAAATTGTAGGCCCAACTTGATGGCAACCGTCGAACAATAAGTGGAAATTGCCCAGAATACAAGTGTGGGGCCTATCGTTCATATAAATGAATCCAGACTGTACATCAGCCGTTCTTAACCCCAAAACAATCTTCATTGGACCAACTAAAAAACTCAGGCTGGACCTGTTATATGTGCCTGGCCCAATGTGAAACTGGCTGGATAAATATTTGGCCGACTTGTTTGGATTGTTAGCACAAACACCATTGTAAACTTCCCTGAGAGATCACATGGGGTAAGGCAGCAATTGTGGTCAAACCTTCAAGCAATATAAGTGGCTAGAGAGGTTGACAAAGAATTTTAGTCAGTGACTTTATTCATATACTTTTAACCAGCTAAATTCTTCAAACTTTTTTTTAAGGGTTTAAGGTTTAGAATAACAAAAGCATTTAACCCACCCCCCCCCCCCCCCCCCCCCCCCTTAAAATAACAAAAGCATTTAACCCACACCCCCCCCACAGCAAAGAAAAAAAATTAAAAAAAAAAAAAATTCAAACTTAGAGCCACCACATACTATATGAATTAGAACTCATATGGCCAATTGGCACTCAGGTAATTATATTAATTTGGTTTTCCCAAAGATGGAAACTTCACATGTTTGGCTAATCGGGTACCCATTCACATCGGTAATATCTAGAGGCGCAAAAATAGAGAAGTAAAAATTAAAAATGAATTTATATAAGCAAGGTAAAAATATTTTTTTTTCTTTGAATGGTAAGCAAGGTTAAGATATCAGGATTGAAGAATGAAATAAGGACAAAGGACGACCACCACATTTCCACTATTAATAAGCAAAGTGAAATAGCAATGTTTTCTTCCCTAACTTGTAGTGGAATTTTGGATACAAAAAAAGTCTTGTCATTTTGGACTCTAGTCAGGTCTCATGAACTCTTTTTTTTTTACCCCTTAAAAAAAGTAATTTTTTTTTTCTTAAACAACATAGATAATCACTTGTCACTGTTGTTCAGGGGCCACTTGAACAGCCTCCGGACCGAGGATTTTCGTTTGAGGGGTGCGAACCTTAACAGGTAGTTTGGCTTTTAGGGGCAAACCAATGATTTTCATGTAGATTTTGAAGGTGGATCCACAACTTTTATCAAACTTTTCAAAGCGCATCATGGTTTAACAGGTGCAACTAGACCCGTGTGGTTGTACCTAGGTTCGCCGCTGCTCATGATCTAGGGGCCACTATTTAAAAAGAAAAAAAAAATACCAACTCCCAGTAAAGATATATTCAAAACTTTTGGAAGGGCTATGGCCTGACAAATCCAATTTCATCTGGGTTTAAACTTGGGCTTAAGCTTACATAAATGCCACTCGGGCCGGACTTGGCTGGCCCATAACCTGTCTGCCTAACTTGCACCTTAGGTAAACTGGCATTTTTTACTAAATGCCATCTCCATTAGATTCAAAAACTGCACCAAAATTGACCTAAATGTCTCTTACTATAAGATTAGAGAGTAATATATTATAAAATCGAATACAAACAAGAGGAGGATGAAGAAAAGGAACGTCAGACATCATAGAGTCCGCTATGTAGAGATCCAAAAATCTTAGGAACTCAAGGAAAAAGACCCTTGCACAGCCAATAGATGGCATTTGGGAGTGGGGGTGGTTTTTTTTTTTTTTTTTTGATGGGGGGGAATTAATTACAGATTGATATAAAGAAGTATAACCTATCAAAATTCTGGCCTAGAATAGAATTAAACGGCAAAACGGGGTCTATTGAGAGAGGGCTTTGGTGGTCGTAATTATGATGATCACTATAAGTCCATTGCAAGGCCTACCTTTAAAATCCAAAACACTCATAATCACTGTTCAACCTTGTACCAAATTTATCTAAATTGAAATTATGTCTCTAACAGATTAATCACATCTAAAATATGTGATTTAGATGTAAAAAAAAAAAATTGTCCAATCACATGTTCTGCACTTGATCAATCGCATGATGGGCAAAATCTAATGGGAAAGAAATTCAGCCAAGTTGTAATTCATGGTGGGTTTGTGATTTTATGAGTGGGTTCCATTGATGAATTATTGTGGTGCATCTCCAAATCCTGCTCTGGATTCCTACTTTAACATCACACTAGGCAGCAAGGGAATTGATTTGGATAATGACAAACTCACATGGCCACTCCACCCACTTCTTGAAATTGAACCTTTCTTGTCCAGGTCATGTGATTGGAAATATATATATATATATATATATATACTTTCCTCTTTATTAGATTAAATCATCAGAGATCCTGTTTTCTGTGTCCTGTAGCAGCAAGGCATAGAAAGAGAAAAGGTTCAGTAAATTGTGTGGTCCACTAATTCCCTTTTGTGCCTATGGTGGGAAGTTGGATAGAAATGACCCAAATCTTGATTGCATAGCATTGGCCTAAATTTCAGCTTTATTTTGTCCCGTGCGGGTAGAAGTGGAAACATGGGGGCTGGGATTGACAATGAACTACACAAAATACCCTCACACCCAATATATGGTCCTGAGCTAACCCAATGAACCAAACCGATTAACTCAGAATACTAGACATAAACCCAACAAATTTATGAATATAAGCATTAAATCGTGACAGTACAAAATGAACATTTGGACCGAATTCTCGTTGCCACTTGTTTTTAGTGATTCAAAGTGAGGTGTTACATTCATCTAGGGATGGTAATGGGGCAGGACGGGTTCGGGTTTAGGCAGGCCCGAATCTGACCCAATTGCTATTCGCACTGCATCATGCCCACTCTGATTGGTGACGGCTTTTATAGTTGTCATACCAAACCCACCACATGAGAATCACACGTCGGTTCAGGTTTCTCAGTGGTTGATTTAGTTTTTAGTTTTTAGTGTTTCTTTTTTTTTTGGTAAAAAAATGAAATAAAAGTGCATTAGAGAAGATAAAAACCTATGGTATGAAGGAAATTAAGTGTCACTCATTATTACCACTTACACTGATAAATATCTCATATGCTAGAGTCTCATTTAGCAATATATAAAGTAAAGACATATGGGCAAGGCAGGTTAGACGCATTCAAAACACAAACCCAACTCTGGTTAATATATGAAAAGTCATATCTGATCTTAACCCACCCAACACACTACCAAAACCACCCCGAATAGGAAGTGGGTCGGATGGTTCTCCATTTAAACATGAACCATTTCCATCCCTACATTCATGATCTATTGACCATGGGCAATCTTTACAAATCCTTGTTATCCAATCATCCCTTATGAATAAAGGCAGCTAAAGTACATCCCACAAGATGTTTTTAACCACTAGTAGTCCAACTGGTTGGACTCCATCTTTTCTAACAATAATTTAGACATAAAAGACACTATAGATCAGCATGTGCCAACAAACTCTCACGAACTTTAGTCTTAGTAGTAATTTTAAATATAAAAAGAAAGAGTGTCCTCATACAAGGATCACAAAGCTGAAAATCAATTGGTTTAGATAAGTCTTGATTGTCATCATCGAATTAAACTAATGACACCTTTAGCAATAAGGCTTGCTCCGCCGAAAGAGCTCCAAATGCATGTATGACTGTCTCTTTGTCATCTTTAAGGGTTGTTGAGGTAGGCACCTCAGACACATGCCAATCAAAATGAGTTCTAAACCAATGAAATATAGAAGATTATTGAACCCTATGTTGATGTTTGATGTTTGGATGAGAGTTTTCACACCAACAACATAAACTTAGCTCGTCGTTATTTGATCCAAGCCATTCATACCATGCGTGTGCTAGCTCCACAATTTTACCTTCGTCTAAATTTCCCACTAGTTGGTGGGATGATCATCAACGGATTGGTCACATTATAAAGATGCCGCTATCTCAATGATCAACTTAACTTGATGGCGTTTATCATTTCTTTTAGAGTAGAATTTAAATTCTAATCTAATAAATGACTCTTCTAAAGCAGATCTTAACCCTTGCTAGAATCTTAAAAAGAAAAAAATCGCCTTGCTAGGATCAACATGGGTAATCATCTTCTTTAAAGCATAAGACTATTTCCAACATAAAATAACGGCAGGCAAAGAGTCCACTACCACAATCATGCTTAAGTGGGCAAAGAACCTTTATAGAATACAAAGGTAGGTTGGTGATTCTGTCATCATATCAAGTTTGCAGGATTAAAACTTAAAAGGCTTGCATGCTTAACTGAAAATCATATGAAACATGTATGAAAAGGTTACTTTAACACATTGTCCTAAAGGCCTACAAAATTTAACATCCTATTCCTTTCTTTTTAATTCATTGAAATGGGA